>OZ026521.1:34294773-35646964 GCA_964019695.1 Loripinus fragilis
AATAAGTTGCTATTTGCACAGAGGCTTGAAATAATGAATTTGAGTGATTTCATAAACAGTAAAGCGAAATATTTGTGTCGAAGCCACACAATCTGATGATTTAAAAATTTCGGAAAAAAATGTTCTAAACAAGCATTAGAAATAAAAACTTTAGAACTTTTTTTTTCAAAACAATATTAATATGTTGTTGTTTTTAAGAATAACTGGATGCCCAAATTCAATAGGTCTCTAAGCACCTAAAACTAGTTCGTAAAATATTCTACATAACTTTTGAGTGTTTCCCTTTAAGATTTTGAATAATAAAGCGGACATTAGTTTGCTACAGGTGCCACTGGCCGAATCAATATTTCTCTCAGGAACACGATTCATAATATGGAAACAAGAGGGTCTTTGGGCCAGGGGTCCCTCATTGAGAATGACTTTGTATAAGGGTACAGCAAAGCATAGCTCCTCTCAAAGCAAAGCTATGATGTTTTATTAATCAGCAATTTCATTATAAAGCTTTACATGGAATAGTGTCCATTTATTATGTTGACAAAAGGCACAGGATGTTGACACTCTGGGCGGGGCCACTTTTGGTCGTGGTCATGTTGTAAACAAAGATGATAGAGGTCTATTAGCTGATGCTACATACCAAATATCAAGGCTCTAGAGCAAGTGATTTCAGACAAGAAGTGTTATCTTTCTTACTAGGCCTTGCTATTTCAGATAAACATAAAGTTTCACCAATATTGACATAGAAAAACTGGTTACACCACCTGGCGGTCATATTTTTAAAACAGTCAAATAATTTGAACAACATTGGTAGAGTGTGTCCAATGGGTCATTTGTGCCTAATTCTTTTGAAATCTGACCAGACGTTTTTGACAAGATTTTAGAGAATTTCCTGTTGGTTTACAAGGCAACCAGATTTCTACATAAAGTTGAAATCTTTGAACAAGTTTGAAAGGGGATCGATTAACCCAGTGAAGATTGATGAGATTACACCCAGTGATTTAGGAGGAAGCTATTATTGACGAACTACGGAAGGACGGATGGGTAGCTGGCAGGACGGACATCCTATGGCCACAACGTGAGTTTAAAAATGGATCCACCATTCAAAGATATATGAAATTGTGGAAAAGCTGAATCTAGCTATCCTTTAGCTATATACAAGCCTCACCCTGAGAAAATATTATTTTTGCATATGCCAAAAGGCGCAGATAAGCTCTGTAAATACATAGCTGGACCAGGGCCTATGTTTCTTTGCTACACTGATTGAAAGTTTTCCTGCACTGATTGAAAAATCTCCGAGGATTCTCAATCTAAAATTAAAAGACTAGTGTTTGTTTCTGCATCTACATGGACACAAGCTCGCGAATCTGGAACATGAACTCCAAAGAAACATTTTCTCCCGACGCGGCTCATATAAATGATTTGTTGTCTAATTACTCCTGTCCCAGATTTTCCAACGTTAATGGGTCACAACTTGAGATTGAATGCATTACCGAAGTCACTGTGTAGCTGTTGTGTCATCGAGCAAGAGCAAAATTCATAGCACCATTTGTCTTTCATCCGCCTGATTAAGTGACATTTCTTGGTGGGGAAAAACAAATAAAATAAAGAGGAAAAAAAGAGAAAATAGCAAACGCGTTTAATTGCATTTTAGGGCATTTCAGTCGCACAAGGACTTTATATTCTGGCAAAAACAACATCTCGTTACATATCTTTTGTTAAACATCAATTTATTAAGAAGTTCTAGTGCCATTTGGGGGAATAAGTACTCGGTATGTACCTATGCAACAGACTGAATATTTTATCTGAATTATGGGAGGCGAAGGAAAAGAGGATTTCCGATCATTTAATGATCTGATGTTTGCACTGATGAATGGTACCATGTATTTAACTTTAGTCCATGGGCCAGGAGGGGGTCACCATGCACCCCTTAAGGACCCTCCGGGAGTGGTATTATATTGTCCGCCTGATGAAGAATAAATATGTTAACACTCGATATCTTGGGTCCTACCGCGATTTTAGAAGTTTTCAAGATGGCTGCCGTGACAAAAAAGACAAACGCCTATATAGTGTAAAATCAGTATCAAACCACCTGTTATGCTTAATATAATAAACAGAACAATTCTCAACTTCATTTCTGATATCAAAAGCCTGGCGTATGGTCTTAACATAGTATAGTCAAGACGGCCGCCACTTTATAATCCAAAATAGCCAAATGACTGTAAAAAGTTCTCTTGCTAACTTTGAACAAAAACGATTTTAATACGATTGTGATCAACTACTGTTATTTTTACATCTCATTGGCAGCTGTTACAATCACAATGTTATTTCAGTCCTCATCACCAGAATCGATGTATTATTTGCAAATTAGTCCATAATTCGTATTTACCTTATAGAAAATTGATTTGTTTTTGTGAAACTACTAAGATAATTTTCTACAATGTGCCAGTTATTGAACTTTAAACTTGGTGACACAATGAAAAAAGTTGCATATCGGAAAGGCCACTTTACTATATTAAAACATGATATTCTGTTGTAAAATGTGACAAAAATGACAGTTTTTTTGTAACTTCTTCAGGCTTGAAAAATTTTCAGATAATACCAGCACAATCAGCTGAGACGTGTCTCAATATAAGCTATGTGTAAATAACATTAGTGACATACATAACATAAACGCAATTTTTAAATCAACAGATTTCGTTATCAGTATGGAATTCTTTATCAATCTTAAGAGTTTCTAAAATCTTTTTATAACACAATAATTAAATACAATTTAAAGAGGCAAGCCAAAATTAACAGTGGTCTAAATAAATTGTTGATTTTTCAAACGTTGGCTGCATTTTTATGTTAAAGTATAACTGTACTTACCAAAACAAAGTAATAAAATATGTTGAAACATTCTCAATGTTTTAAGTTATAAGTATTCGCTTTTACTTAACCCTATGTTAATAGCCTTCAAACATATTTATAAACATGACTCGAAATATCCTTTTGTATGTTTTTGATTTTCTCATTGTGAAATGTGTAACATCTGAACACGCAAAATTATATGACTTTTGCTTAAAATTAATGTGATATATTCTCCTCACAACAGACTTAGTTATATTGTGTTGACTTTTTCATGTTCTGGTCCTTCGAGAATATTGGGTTCTGACAGAAAGCAGTATACTGCTTAAGCTGGTGCTAAGAGGCATGAGAAGTGTTGCACTTACCATTAGTTCTCACGAACAGACTAAATAAAACATAGTCTGCTGTTTTCTAATATTGTAGGTTCTCTCTATTTCTGCAGGGTCCGTTTTTCCAGATTATTTAGAGTTCGCAACAGCTGTCGCTGTTTCTATGTGGAGTTGGTAAAACTTCTACCCGTGCATCGATATAGTGTTGGTCCTTCGGGATTATTAGGTTCTGACGGAAAGCAAAATACCGCTTAAGCTGGTGCTAGGGGGCGTGAGAATTGTTGTACTTTCCATTAGTTATCATGAACAGAAGCAATAAAACCGAGTCTGCTGTTTTCTAATACGTAGGTTCTCTCTCTATTTCTGAAGGATCTTTTTCCAGATTATTGTTTTTAATGATCATTAAGTTTGAATTATCTTTTTTCAACATATCAAACGTTCCAACCATACATGTGTATTTAGTCCAAACCTAGAAATAACAAGTATTAAATGATATGAAGTAGTCATTTTTGTAGCTAGTAATAACCAGAAATCCCAAGAGAACTGTAGCTTAACTTTATTTACTTATAAGAGACAAGTGACGGAAAGAGGTTTACTGAACTACAAATGAATGGGTTGCGAATTGATTTGCCCTTCCCTGCAATGATCTTTTTCATTCTACACTACCCTGCCATCACTTCTCCTAGCTTACCCAATCCTACACTACTCTGCCCAATACAACACCGCCCTATGACTGTCTTACTCTTATCCTTACTTACACATGATGTCTCCTACGCAACCCATTTAACTACCCTATCATTACCAATATCATCACCCACCATACATGACCGAATCTACGTACCCATAGTCTTCTCCTATGATAACCCTACCTTTACTTATAACATATGATAACATAACCTACCCATACTCACACCCTTTCTTACCCATTCCCACTCTTCCATACATGAACTATAATTCATCTCACATTACCCTACCACATCCCAACAAACCAAATTCACAATCTACCTATCTTTACTACTCCTATTCTCTTCCCTATTCAAAATAATGCCCTGCTTTGCCCTTCTCCTGCCATAACCTGCTGCTAGGTATATTAACATATCCTACTAGGCCCTACGCTTTCTTATCCTTTATATCAATACCTCTATTATATCCTACATATCCAACTAGCACATACGCCTCCATACTAACACCGTACCCCTACTCATATCCAATGGGAGTATGAGTGAATGTATGTTTAGGATGTGTATCTCAGTATAGATTGGTTGAGAGTAGAGGCAAGATAGTGTATGAGTATGAGTAGGTAGTTTACTCTACCCTTATTCCTGACGTACCAAAGTCTCGACCCATAAACAAACTCGCACTTTATCTAACCCTGCTTATAAACTAACTTGCAGCTACTCATTTCTTTCAATGTATTTGAAGAGGTTTCTGCGAGTAGGGATAAAGGAGAATTGGGTAGAGATATGTAGAAACTAGGGTAGGGCAGGGCTTAGGTTAGGGTCGCCCATCAATTAGCATTATCCTACCTAAACACATACTCATACCTTACCCCTTATAATACTCATAACCTACCCTACCCAATCATACCTCCTACCCTTCTCTACCCCTATATACATGCATATCTACCTTAAACTATATGGGTAGATGTTATGACTCCATATAGGTAAGGTTAGAAGCTATGCTGGACTCAGATATCCGTTTTGCTGGGTTAAATGTAAACATGTAACGTATTTTACACACTGAAGCGCCCAAATAACCTTTCAAAAATGTATGATGCAATTAAGTGATGATTCTGACGAGAGCCAAATAAAGGCCATTTCATTATCAGTGAGATAGATGTATGTAGAGGTGTATTTATGTTTATTTAGAGGAAAAGTTTACTACTTATTAAATAATATGGATGGGTAACGTTGTATACAGTCTATCTAATATTATGGAGATGATGAATTTGTGATAAATAGAAGATTCTGGTGATGAGGACTGAAATGACATTGTGAATATAACAGCTACCTATGAGATGTGTCAATACCAGTATTTGATCACAATCTTGCTAAAATCGTTACTGTTCATAATAGGCCAGGAACTTTAACATTTAAGGTCAAGATAATTCCTTGAGAAATTATTTTAGCACCAAAGCATAGGGTTGTGTAGTGTAAATAACCATAAAAAAGTCCTCAAAAAATATCGGTGCCAAATTCAAGAAAATAAAGATTTAAGATTTTATCATTAGTGGGTGGGGTACCTGAAAACTGGAAATAATGATTTTTGACAAAATATGCTTATAAATTTCACATTCTTTTTAAGAAAATGCTGAATAAATCAGATTTGGATGGATTTCTGATTATAAGTGTGTAAATTGAGTGGTCAGCAGAGAACATATTCGTTTCCATGACAACCCATAATCCTAAATAATGGGGGTGTGCCAACAAAAATATGCATATCTCAGTATCAATTCATCCTAAAATGCTAAATTTGGTACCAAATTATTTCTTAGTTATCTAACGTTTTCCTGACTGTTTGGTATGCAAATTATCTAATTTGTATATGCATGATTATTTATGAGAACATGAGAAATTAGAGAAAATTGCAGAAAGTTAAGGGGGTATGCCTACAAAATATCC
Source organism: Loripinus fragilis (assembly GCA_964019695.1). Classification (NCBI taxonomy): domain Eukaryota; kingdom Metazoa; phylum Mollusca; class Bivalvia; order Lucinida; family Lucinidae; genus Loripinus; species Loripinus fragilis. The sequence goes on from OZ026521.1 coordinate 34,300,565, forward strand.
TGTATCTCAGCTGCTAGTTAAACTACAGGTCACAAATTGGTACAAATTTAATGCTGAGACATTGTCCCTTTACACAGTGGTTTAATATGCAATTTTAATTATTTTCATATCCATCAATGCCAATGAAAACATAAGAAATAAGAGAAAATTCTAAGAAAAACCACGGGGTATACCTACAAAATTGATTATATTTCAGCTACCAATTTCCCTAGATTACAAAACATGGTACCAAACTAATACCAAGATACAACCCTTTTATCAGGTGGTTCAACATGTAAATAATTAGCCTTAAATATCTATGACTTTTGATAAAAACGTAAGCTATTATTGAAAAACGCAGATAAATAAGGGGGTATCATTACAGAATTACTCATATCACAACTGCTAGTTGCCCTGAGTTACTGAACTTGGTTCTGAATTGATGCTAAGACACATTCCTTTTATCCATTGGTTCAACTTGAGAGTAATCTAAATTCGATCTTCATGATTATTAAAGTATACATAAGAAATCACAGAAAAATCGCAGAAAAATTAAGGGGGTATACCTAGAAAATTACTAATATCTCAGCTGCTAATTGCCAAAGAGCAGCAAATATGGTATTAACATAATGCTAAGACATAGAGCCTTTATAATATGTTCTTTATTGGAAATATTTCAATTGCAAAATCACCATTATTAATAAAAAAAAGTATTTGAAATGAGAAAAAAATGAAAATTTTATAGCGGTGTACCCACAAAATAACCACTACCTCAGGTGCTGTAATTCTTAGATTACTAAAAATTGCTTAAATATTTCCGTTCTGCTAGCCAAGATGGCAGTCAGAGCTCTAGATAAGAAATATTTTAAACGACAAATGAACTACATTGTACTGGTCCAAATTGGGAATCATTTCATACAATTTAAAATGACATTCCTTGTAAGGCCTTCTACTAAAGCTACCCAACCAGTTCTGCTCTTCTGAACATTATAATCACCAGAGCTAAAAATAGAACTCTTTTTACAACATCTTCTCCATTGATCCAGATTCAGAATAATTACAAAAAATGTTTCAGATTGATCTATGTTCCTTATATTGCCCAAAATCATTAACCTATGCTTAACAAAGTGCCCCCAGGGCTACGATTCAGGTGAGAGTTCCAGAGACACCCATGATTGCCCTCTTGTTCAATATTATATGGGGATTCCCCCTTTTTGGCCATATTTTCCCCATTCATCCCATATATATATTTTTTAGAAAACAAATCAGACCTACCTACCTTATTTTAATTTTCCATTCAATAGTAAACTCACATTTTTGGCCAAGGTAATTTTGTATGTATACTCTCCTATTTATTTCTGCTATTTTTCTATCATTTCCAATGTTTCATAAATTCATATGCACATAACATTAGATCATATGCATATTGAACCACATGGTATAAGGACTATGTCTAAGCATCAATTAAGAGCTGAGCTTGGTAAATTAGGGCATCTAGCAGCTGCGATATGAGTAATTTTGAAAGCATATCCACTTATTTTTTTCCTGAGATTTGTCTATTATTTCCAATATTTCATTGATACCCGTGAATATTACACAGTGATTTCATGCCTGTTTGTAGTATAGTCCAAACTATTACCCCGAGGTACCGTGGACAACCTGAGGCACTATTGCACAAGGCCGAAGGCCGAGTGCAATAGTGCATCAGGTCGTCCACGGTACCGAAGGGTAATAGTTTGACTATACTACAAACAGGCATGATATAACTGTTTTATTACCCAACCCTTTTTATGAAATACTTAGCAGCGTTTCTTGAATGGATTTGCTGTAGACGATGCGGTTTTGTTGCAAAACAGAAAATTTCACCAAATCTGCTCAATTTAGGTCACAAAATGTTCGGCTCGTTCTAACTAAGAAAATGAGTACCCACACTTTATGTTTCTGACCATAAACAACGAATTTATTGGAGTTTAATTGCCGAAGCATGGCTCATTTTCACCTTTGTTGCCAGCGTCTCCTGTTATAAACGAACCGTACACGCGCATCATTGTGGCACATGTCGATAAGCGCCTGTGTGGTTTTAACAGCGAAGCGGGAAGCCAGGCCATGGTATAGTGCCAGTCAATAGTCAAAAATATTGACTGGGCAATAGTTCAGCGACCCATGACATAGGAAAAAATAGACAATTACTCTGTATATAGACGGTTGGGTAATAAATAAATTTAGTCATTTGAATGTTGAACAAGTGGGTAAAAGAATTTTGAGATATGAATTTACGACACCTTTTTTCCCCTTGTTTTTCTTTTTGACAAATTTTCTCTCTTCTACAATTATCATTAATATTGATGGATATGACAATTAGGTAATTTACATATTTAACCAGAGTAGAAGAGCTTTGTCTCAGCATTGATTTGGTACCAGTTTTATATACTAGAGCAATAAACAGCTGAGTTGTATACCCCATTTTTCCTGAGTTTCCTCTCTAATTTCATAAATATTCATGAATACTCAAATGAGATAATTTGCATACCAGACAGTCCTGAAAAAAATCTATGACTAAGATTTAGTTTGATATCAAGTTTAGTATTCTTGGATGAGTTGCTGTTGAGACATGAGTATTTCTGTAGGTAAATTCCATTCTTTAGAATTATTTTATAGGTTGTCAGAGAAACCATTCAATTTCACATAACCCAAATGGGTTAAATTTTGAGGACAATACTTTTGCATTTTGGTGGTCCAGATGAACAATATGGCATCCAGTAGGAATTGTATAGGTGTGTAAGGTAGGTGTACTATCACAGGTTCCAAATTTCTAGTCGTTGGCATCCAGTAGTAATGGTCATAGGGGTGTAAGGTAGGTCTACTATCACAGGGTCCAAATTTCTAGTCGTTGCTTCCTGTTTTTCTCTCCAATGATTTTCCTATCATTTTTCAGGTTTTCATAAATATTCATGAATATGCAAATGAGGTAATTTACATCTAGAACCACCAGATGAAAGAACTTGTCAAATTGTATCACTTATGATATAGCAACATACAATGTACATCAGTGATGTTTTCGGGCAGAAATCAGTTAATCTACAGATATTTTTTTCAAGTTTTCCCATATTTTAAAGTTCTCATCAATATTCATGAATATTCAAATTAGAAAATTTGCATATCTGACTAAGTAATAGAAGATCTATGCCTAGGCTTTAATTTGGTACCAAGGTTAGCAGTCTAGACTAAAAAGCAGCCGAGTTATGGTTGTTTTTGTAGGTACACCCCCATTCAGGAGAATAGCATTATGGGTTGCCATGGAAACCATGCATTTAGACATAGCTAGAATAAAAAAAAATCTGGGGAAAATTTTTTGGGCATGACTGGGTCTCCAATGAACAATCCAACACCCATTGAAACTTGTCCTGGGGTAGCAAGGTAGGTCAAATTAGATCCTATGGTACCAGTAACATGATATTGATTGCCTGTTTTCAGCGATTTTTCTTCATTTTTCGTATTTTTTTCACCCCCCAAAAATACCATTTCCCCTCGGATATTTTTTGATGACTTTTTTTCTATAAAACAGGACACCTTCCTGATACTAAAACTGTTGATAACATTTCTCAAGGAATTAGTTTTGGGTCAAGGGTCATTTTTGGCTAATTTTACTGGCCTATAAGTAATAGGCAAATGAACTTATTACAGTCATTTGGCTATTTTTTGACCCATTTGTCATTTATGGCAGCCACCTTTGCTGTCATACAACATAAATAAATAATGCTGACAGTAAATTTATCTCCAAAATTAATACAGACTTAAACGTGTAACTACAAATTTTATTATAAAAAGAACCATTGAAACTTTTTCTGAAGATTAACGTAAATATACAAAATATGTACTTCAAAGTGGGGACCATCTTAAATGTACTATGCTAAGACCATACATTAAGCTTTTAATGCCAGATATGAAGTTGAGGGTTTTAAATGAAGATGTTCTGCTCATAAAAAGTAAGCATAACTGAGGGTAAGAGACTGATATTACACTATATTGACATTTTTTCACGGCCACCATCTTGAAAACCATCCAAAATAGTGGGTAGGACCCAATATACCGAGTGTTAACATCTTGATTCTTAATCAGGGGGGTCCAATGAACAATATTATACCACTCCCTGAGGGTCCTTAGTAGATGCATGGTGACCCCTCCTGGCCCATGGACTACTTCTAGCACGTCATAAAATGGTATAAACAATCCAAAACACATACGATTTCCACACGTTCTTGTTGGCTTCTGGTAGGGTAAAGTCGGGTAAATTCGGGCATCAGGTAAATTCGGACACACATTTGCAAACAGTGCAAATCCAGATGAGACGGCTCCTTATGAGCCGTCTCATCAGTATTTTCACTGTTTGCTTAATCAATTTATATTTTGTTCCAATATTTGAAATATGAAACAAGCAAGGTCGCTGTCCGAATTTAGCTGACCGTCCGAATTTACCCGACTTTACCCTATACATTCGTTACGCGGAGGACACTCACATTATTTTCTTATTCAACCAGCGTACCAGAGCGTTTGGTCCGCGTGTTTTAGGGCCTAAGTGCGAATTTTGATCGTAAATAAGGTACACAATTTCTCTTTGATTTTATTTTCAAAAATTTTGCTTAAATTTACTCATTTTGAGCATGTGCCGCACGTGCACGCCAAGTAATTATTCGATAAAGATCAACCCATCAAGTAGCCATTGAATTCTAGTTTGGTAAAATGTATCATTTGAATAGCATTTTATCAACGCATTGTGGAGTTATGATGCCATGCTACGAACTTTCCAAATGCCCCTCGTAAGCCTGTGAACTAGATATATAGTTTATTTGGTACTTTTGTCTGTCTAATTAGCTATTCTAATATACTTGGATTAGGAGCAAGCAGCCTCTTATCAGATTTAATCCTAATAGCCGTCTATTATCGAAATACGTGTCTTCTAGACATTAAAGTTTTTTCCCTCCACTTCTTTTTGTACCATGTCACACTTTCGAAACACTTTTTGATCTCGTGGCATTTCTTGGTTGATTATAAATTCAAATTGAAATCAATTATTTTAAGCTTCGAAAGCATAAATGTCTCGTAACCTAATTTCAATTGATACCTATGTAACGTTGAAAAGGGCACTTAGAACATACATGTACCTGTATCAAACACTCCTTGCTCCATTCAGCCTCTGTCCCCAAGTTGCTCATAGTGATTAGCTTTAAATTGACACCCTCCACATGTGTATAGTAGATATTTGGAATTTATATTAAAGAGCGCAAACAACAATAGCAGCAAGCAGCAACAAAAACAACGACCTGTTTTCCAGCTCATTATATCTTTAAACTTTCAGCTTCAAAGTAGCAACAGCAGCAACCACATTTTCCTTTAAATTTGTGGCTTCAATGTAATTGCAACAACAACATGTTTTCCAGGTCATTTTCTTTAATTTTTTCAGCTTCAAGGTAGTACCACCACCAACAACTGCCTCTGGGTCTTTCTATGTCATAAGATTGATGCAGAACGCGTAAAATGAGCCAGTCGGACGGGAATAAGTGTCTGTCATTTTTTATAGTAATTGTAAATAAATGCATGAAACCCTTTTTATTAGAACTACATTTCAATATTGTAAACACATTTTTCTTTAATTTTCAGATTCAAAGTAGTAGCAACAACAACAACAACAACAACATGTCTTCCAGGTAATTTTTCTCTAAGTCTTCAGCTTCAAAGTAACAACAACAACAACAACAACAACAACAACAACAACAACAACAACAACAACAACAACAACAACAACAACAACAACAACAACAACAACAACAACAACAACAACAACAACAACAACAACAACAACACATTTTTCTTTATGTTTTCAGCTTCAAAGTAGAAGCAACAAGTACAACATGACATGCTCATTTTTCTTTTAAGTTTTCGGTTCAACAACAACAACAACAACAACAACAACAACAACAACAGCAGCAGCAGCAGCAGCAGCAGCAGCAGCAGCAGCAGCAGCAACAACAACAACAACAACAACAACATATTTTCAGCACATTTTTCTTTAAGTTTTCAGCTTCAAAGTAGTAGCACCACATTTCCTTCGAATTTGCGGCTTTGAATTTCCTGCCTTTAAGTAGCAGCTGTAACAGAAACATGTTTTCCAGCTCATTTTTTCTTTAAAGATATATTAAAAACCTGAAGAATCACTTTCAAGCTTGTGTGCACAATGATTACTACTCGCCAGGCAATAGTTAATTAGAGGACATTTAAAACCATGATTGCAAACTGGTAAGGCTGAAATGAGCATTCGTAGATACTCTGCAAACCATTTTCTAATTTCAAGCTCATTCAATTGAGTTTTGCAGTTTTCTATATATTCTTGTTAATATCCTTTTTATGCAATGACCTTAACCCTGAAAACGGCATAGAAACGACATTTGCAAAATGTGTCCCCCTTTTAAGAACCCAAACCGGACTTCATGTTAATTTTCTGCCAGCAGACGATTCACATGAAATACTAAGCCTTATTTTACAATAAAATCAAGAAAAGTGTCGAAAATTATGTCGTCCGCTGCAGTCTTGATTGACGCTATAAGGGTTAATTAATATTTCAAATTTCATATACGTATAATATCTGAGGTTTATGCAATAATTAATGAAACAGAACGGAAGAAAAATGTATTAATACATGAAAGAAAAGAATAAAAGATTCAAACAGACAAATACATCGTTTTTCCTTTCATCGCACAAATCTGGTAATTTAAAGATCACCAGAGACAGAGATTAGCTTTCTTAGAAGGTTGCTGCTTTTCAAATAGGATTAAAAGTTTAGTGAAGATTGCAATTCTGCATCAACGAACATTCAAAGAAAACTTCAACCAGCACATTATGAATTAATGAAATAAAATGGCACACCTAAATCCGAAATAATGTCTTTTGGTGCTTTCTTAAAAAACAACAAAAACTGCATTATTAGAAAAAATATTTCCGCGAAAAGTCGGTGATCATAAGGTCATTGTCAGATTTCTCATCATAGAATATGCTCGGACATGAAAATTCTGCAATGTACTCAAAATGACGTAGTTGTTAATGTGCTGTAATTATTAAACGAAAAAGTATAGCGAGAAAATATTAGCATCATTATAAAGGTAAAAACCAGCTCTTTAAATGGTGCATTGTATGCCTCTCAAAAATGCCTATGGACAAAACTACATGGTAAAAATCATAACTTTTGGATCATCCCTCGTGTATATTCTATATCTACAGTAGAAGTCCAGATGCACTTACATTTATCAATACTTCCAAGAATGAGCTGAGAGCATGCTAATAAAAATAACATCTTAAAATGCATGACAAATTTGAGGTAGTTTTATTCTGCTTTTGCACTCACGAAAAATGTATAAAACATGAAACCTGTGCAAAAATTGCACAGGTTTCATATTTGTGACTCGTCACGCGAAAAGGGACGAGTTGGGTGTCATATAGTGAAATTCACTTTTTCCGCTTTTTGAATAGAGAATTTTATGACGAATCAAGAAATATAAGTATGTTGGTGGGTTCTTGATCATTTTGGGTCTCAAAATGTCCACAGAAGGTGGGTACCTCCCTGAAGCGTCACAAACTTTCTATTGGCGTTATTGTAACGTTACATGTACATCATAAAATCCAGCAGATTAACAGCTTTATAAGATATTGCAAAATGACGTTACAATGTATTTGTTGTTATCAATTTTCTTTTCTCTTTTTCTATTTATTATTCCTCCCATTCTTCCTCCTCTATTTCTTCTTCAAATGTCGCACCGGATATTTTTCTAGCCTTCAACTACACTATTGTGTCAAAACTTAGTCAACTTTTAAAAAACAATAACAACAAAAACTTCACACTGACATATTTCTTGTGTTGTTTAAAAAATATTTTCCTCGCCGTTAACGCATCAAACTTGATAAAAAGGATACCATTGGAAAGGTAAATTGAAAAACCCAATAAGCAAAATTTATTCATTAGTCAATGTCTCTTACTTCCTGAAAAAATGATAATTATAGTAAAACTGCAAAATACTCAAAACTGATTTTTCGTTGACGTCAAGGGGAACGTCACAGAGATTGTTGGTATGTGCATGGGATTTTAATATGATTCTCAAATTCATTTTGTCACTATTTTATGTTTTGCACTTAAATACAAGTTTGAACTTGCACGTGATAAGTGTTTATTAAAAAACTACACCTATACGGTTTATACTGAATGTTTGAAACTTTGCATGTACAGTCACGGGACATAATATTCGCCTACCTGTGACGTCGCCGTTTAAGTTAGTGTAATTCCAGATTTTTTGCAAAAAATATTGTCGCAAAACTATAGAAGCTTCAATCATGAAAAAAGTACTAAATGAAAGCAAATTGATTTACGCAATAAACATATTTATTGTAGCTTCCTGGTGCCTATTGTTTTTGCATGGTATTCATTTAAACGCAAAGACAAATTAAAATTTCATTTTTTCGGTGACGTTAATGTCAGCGTCAATGGGAATCACGATATTTGAAAATTTACGTCCACTTTAAACGCGTTCTCCTTGAGAACCAAAGGCGTAATTATTTTGATATTTAATTATATATTGCTATTTTCTATTTGCTTTTCATCCGTGTAAGTTTTGTAAAAATGTACCCGTTAACTTCGTCATAATAATTTTTGCAAAAAAAGTGGCGAATAATTATGCCCATGACTATACTTTAAATGCTTTTGACGTCCTGGTATATGCATGCATTTTGTTATGCTGATTTTGTATTGCGTATATATTCAGTACATAAAAAACGCAACCATAATGCAATTTTGAATAGCTTGCACAATTCCTTAAATTGAAGGGCATATGCTGAATTCTAAGACATTTTGTCACTACGGTGGCATTTTCTTTTTGCATGTACACTAAGGATATCCTAAAAAAAGTCACACGCTCCAATTTCTTTTGTTAACACATGTTTAACATCGAGAAATATGCTTTGTTACTAATTTGCATATGCTTTCCGAAAGTGCTACAATATTCCTAGTAAATTTAAACACGCATTGGGCATATAAGGATTGTCAATTTAACAATTGTTTTTTTTTAAGTTAAATTGCTGGTTCGTTTCCTTTTGGGGCCGAAGAGATTTGCAAAGCTTTGGCAAGTGTAGTAGCTAGGGTCTTATCATGTAAATATTTCCAATTCCCATGTCATTCACCCCCTCCCCTCTTTTTTATCAACACTTTATTCACCTCAGGAGAGGACCATCCCTCTGCATGCCTAACAAATCATGCTTTATGGACATCGTTTTCGCAACAGTTTTGCACAACCACGAAGCAACCGTTCAGCTGTTTGGTCAGTAGAAACTTACAAGCATGCGTACCATGTCAGCCTCTTCCTGCATTTTATATATTTGAAGGATTGTTGTAGCTTGGCAATATGTTATGGAGTCTCTTTATGATGCTTAAAATATATAATTACCGTGTTCAACCTAACAAGTGCACTGTCATTCAAAACTAAACAGCCGGGAACTAGGACTTGCGGAGATGGTGTATCCCCATTGGTGTTCCGTTGTACACTAAACTAACAAGAATGAACTAAGGCAGCAAATACGCTTGACTAGAATCGTGTTCCCGCCGATTTATACGTTGGGTTGAATGGCGCCTCCGCACAGAGCTGCAAAACCGACCGGTTAACAGTTTGGAAGGTTCCGTGTCTGTCCAGGCAAAGAATTGCGGGTCAGATTGTCGCTGGTACGTGTATATACATATACGAAGCTCTTCGGGACTGTTTCACATTCACATCAATACTAAAAGCGTCAATCAATTCCCGGCAGGTAAGCGTAAATTTACTCTGCCTAGTTTTGGGATGGAATGTAGAAGATGCTGCTGTAAAATTATAGCCCCGCTACCCTTAGTCCTACAGGTGGCGTAGCTCCTAATGAAGGATGCATAACGGTATCTTTTTCTTATTTATGATGGAGGGGGAATTAAATACTTTGTTTAGAAGATGCAGATACTATTGGTCTGTCAAACGCAAAAAAAAGCCTAAAAAGAAGCAAAAATTAAACTGGAATAACGACGCTCGGAATCGAACTTGCCGTTCGCGTGAGAGTCAGGTATCGTAGCCCTACACTATTGCAGAAATTCTAAAAAAAATGGCTTATAATCATTTCAAATCACAAGGCATAATCATGAATTATTATTTTTTTTTTAAATTTTCTTTAAGCTCCCAAAACACTTCTCATGCTTCTGCTTTACTCATAATACACTTGACTATTCGTTAAAGAAAAACTATAGCAAAAATTCGTTCTTGCCCGATGACATCATCACTACGTCATCAGATAAACTTAAATCTTGCCACGGCTTGGGAAAACAAATAAAAGTTCACTTGATGCGTGAGTAATAATTGAAATTAAAATAAAGAAGCTGGATGGCAGTTTTAACTTAATATTAAGGACATCGTTGTGTTTTGTTTTGTTTTCAGAAAATTTGTAAAATGCTGAAAACTTCCATGTGAGATTATGAAAAATTGAGAGTGGTGACATATCCTTTTTATTTCATAAATTGACAGTCCATAGATAAAACAAACTGTATGCAAAGAAATAAAAAGATTTTAATGTGGGAAGTATTACCTCCAACTGCCCTTAAATTAGTAAGCCTAAACCATGTAAACCAGATGAGAAATCGATCTAATCATAAAATGAACTGCATGGAAGATTCTCGACCCAACTTTCAATTACGAAAATTCAAAAGGGACATTTAATATCGTACACAAATATTTGACAGTCTGGCAGCAGAAAACCTCAACATGAAAAACGCTTTTGATCCGGGTTTTATAATGAGTTAAACTTCTCTTTGAAACACGCTAAGGTGTGCTATTTTTGCGCGAGGCGACGTTAACTTTAAAACGTATTTTCTCGAAATGACGTCGACCACCCAACTCGTACCTTTTTGCGTGACGGGTCACATTTATTACCTTTTCCGCGGTTGAATTAAGAAATTAATTCAATTTTTGGAAAGCTCATGGAATCATGGATACTTCGGGTCTCTTGCAAAGTAAGTGAGGCCCGATGATTCCATGAACATTCCAAAAATTGAATTTATTGCTTATATTTACATTTAATTATAAATATCTAAAATATAAAAAGTTATTTTTAATTTAGTCAGCTTGAACACGGACAGCCAATGGAGGAGGGTCTGGATGGGGGGGGGGGGGGTCTGGTATTCACTATTCATTAAAAATTTAGCCCATTATTCATCTCATTAAAGTTTTGGGTTATTCATTAAAATAAGACCAATTATTCATTTAAATCGTTCATTAAAATAAACTTTAAATACCAATATTTCTACGGACGCGGCATTGGTCAAAATAATGCTTAAAAATATAGTTTATATGTTTTAAAATTTGAATGAGCGAAGCGACCGAGGAAAAATTTCTGTATTTTTTATAGCGTAAATGACATTTAAGAGTGAAAAAGCAATGATAGTAGGACATTTTCAAGAAAAAGTAGGGAAATGTAGAAACACAGGGAAAAGTAGGGCCTATCTGAAAGCCTGATTAATCAATTTTCTATCAAAATTTGCGTGATAAAAGTTGTAACAATAAAACCACCAAAACAGAATAACTTTTGAAAACTGTGAAATTAACTGGCCTGATAAGAGTCTAATTTATAAAAACCGAGTGAGCGAGGAAAATTTTTAATGATTTTATAGGGACAATTAACATGACCCACCTGCTGGGAAGCCAAAGTTAATGGCGATGCCCCTACTAGCCACATGCAAATGCATTTGACTCCCCTACTTTTAGCCCCCAGGCTTTCAAGTGCCCTTCAGCAAAAAAGTAGGGAAAAAGTAGCAATAAGAATTTGGGAAAATTAGTAAAAAAGTAGGGATTATTGGTGTAAAATAAGTAGGAATAGTAGGGCTTTTCCAAGTACAAAATTTATCACAATGAGTAAGTTAGAAATAAATTCCACACTAAATAAGTAGACAATAGTACAAGCTAAATAGAGAGTCCTTTGGGGTTAAAACTTAAAAAATGATGTTTTGCAGCGTGCTCCCTGAAAAAAAATCATTAGTTATTTATTAAATTCGAGCGAGCGGAGCGAGCGAGGAAAAAATCTGGATTTTTTACGCGTAAATAAAATTTTAAAGTGAAAAAGGAGGGATAGTAGGGCATTTTTAAGAAAAAGTAGGAGCAAATAAAAAAAGTAGGTCCCACTTGTATGCCTGCCCCCACGCCTCCCCCACCCACTGAAAAAAAGACATTTTTTGCAGCTGAACAAAAACGGACTGAGTACAGATAGATAAGATAGACACATTTTTTGAGACAATGTATCAATAGATTATGAGGCATCTCACCAACACTTTATGAGACAATTCACTGATAAATTTTGAGTCAACTCACAGACACCTCATCATTTTAATGAGGCAATTTAATTCATAGACACTTTGATGATCTTTAATTCTAAATTAAAAAATGTTGTTAGGGAATTGTCTCAGAAAATGTTGTTGAGTTGTTCCGAAATCTATGTTTTTGAGTTGTTTTCTCTATCAATTCTCTTGATTTCCCCGAGTCACACTGTAATGTTAACAGGTCGTTTTGGCCCAGCCTGAGTCGTGAAAGGGCCCTTTTTACATCTTAGCCTGATTTTTTCACAAAACTTAACACCTGCCCATCTGTCCATTCATACACATATAATAATGCATACATTATCACTTTCAGACTTTGGCCAAAACAACCAAAGACCGAAATGACTCACTCTGAAAATTGGCCGAAATGACCCACCTACCAAGTCCGAAACTACCCACCCCCTAAATTTGGATGAAACAATCCAAGACAAATCAACCCAGGGCCAAAATGACCCGCAATTCGCAGTATCTCACAATTTAATTCCAAACAAGTTCCTATCAATGAAGCTCTTTCCAAGTTTCACTGAACCTGTGTTTGTATCATATAATTTTTGCCTTTTACATTGTAGATTTGTTATCTGAATATCTTGAGTTAAAAATCTGGAACCCCTAGTGAATAGGCCTGCTCCTTTATTCCCAAAAAGATAATAATATTACTGTGAAAACTCATTATATTTTCGTTTTCTTTGGAATTTATGCATACTCTGGAGTCTAGACCTACTTCTTTCTTTCACAGTTTTGAGATCAGAATCATAGAATGCGGGCATAACAGGAACCACGTGATTACTTTCTGTGTCTTTTTCTCGATTTTTTTTGGAGGGACTTTTCTGTTTCAATCTCTATTTCAGATGCCACTTTGTATGGATTTTCGCTAAATGTCCCTTAGTTGACTGGGTTTTATAAATTGTAGAATTACCTTATGATAATCAATCAATTACAAAGGGTGGGAGCAATTTTAAAGAACAAACTGATCAAGTCAATATTTTATAAGTTCATGTATAGGCTTTAACAAATTTATGCATTGATAATTTTTTTTGATTTTTTAGCATTATTCATTAAAATCTAATTATTCACTATTCATTAATTTTTTCTTCTATTCATTAAAAATAATAGGATTATTCATTATTTTTAGGCCCTCAGTATTCACTATTCATTATTTTTTTGGCTCATTATTCACTATTCATTATAAAAAAGGCCATTATTCACTATTCATTATAAAAAAGGCCATTATTCACTAATCATTATACCCCATCTAGACCCTCATGGAGCAAACAAGAGGCATGTTTTGCACGTGCGACTCAGGTGTGGCTCGCTGCCAATCACAACACCAGTATCACTTCTGGCGAATGAGTTCGATGTTAGAAGCCTATTGCACGGGCAAGTAGGCTTGGCAGCTGTCAATCGAATATGTGTAATTCATGAGGCTATGAACGGTTGCAAAAATATGAAAATTCATTAAAGGATTGCTTCGAAAATGTAAATATTATCTTTAATGTACCACCTTTCTTACATGCTTCTTGCACGGCTGCATCTCTACCAATTTACAGGCTACGCTCACACAATGCTGCACAAATGTCTCCTTGTTATTTTCACTGATGGACTGAAGAAATGAAATCATAAAGTTTCAATTACACTTTTTAAACGACATTTAATCGTCTGTTTTTATTAAAGCAAAATTGTTATTAAGTTGGAATCTCATTAGAGCGTCCTTTGAAAGTCTGGTGTGAATAACCGTAAAGATTTCGAGACAATGACAAATACATGGATATGAATTACGGATTCGCACAGTTTGGTCAACCTTTGGGGAAATTGTGTCAAATTAATCGGTGTTAAGAACACAACAACTTGATTCATCATTTTCTTTTTCCTAACGCCACTATATCAAGTTAATGACATAGGATTGAACATACATGCTTTAACCCGCTTAAGTTAATCTAAGTATAGTTTCAATTCCAATTCTATACAAACTGACTTCAAGAGAACTGTGTCAGGTTAATTTCATTGACACATTTCAGCTCATTGGTTCATAGATAGTGACAGATCACGTGATATATTTATCATATCACATGATCTGCTCAAAGGAAGATACATGATTTGGAAATAGTTATCTCCGACTCCTTAAAATTGATACAATGAATTCGTACCAGGCTTAAACAAGTTTTTCTTGTCGTTGCTGATACTTTCTTTAACACTTTGCCTGCTAGCGGCGAATTTTGCCGTCTGCTGATCATCGTTACAAACGTTTGACACTCCGATAGTGTTCCTAAAAGAATGTTTTGAAAAACAGTTGAATTTAAAAAAAAGATCAGCACATGAAAAAAATACCCATTGACTCTAACTTGAGCCGCAACATGTGATTTCCATTAATGTGACATTTTGACAAGTGTAGAATCAGAGGAGCCTGTGGCTTGAAAACACCAAATGATGTTCAGTCAGTAGCTTAACACTCATATAATAATCAAGCGACTAGCAAAGGTTCTGATCAGACTGCGCGTATGCGCAGGCTGGTCTTAGCCTTTGCTGGTCGCACATACCATATTATTGGCAATCTCGATTCGCGGCTCATATATCAAACTTTATTATGTCATCAGCTGCAACTCTGAGGTAATGTTCAGAGAGGGTAATTTCAAAAGTAATATTGTTTGCAGATAAACTTCTTCTTCTTCTTCTTCTTCTTCCAATGCCTTAAGCGCTCGATGCTATCAATAAAATCTATGTAAAGTTTGGGTAACGGTCGGATATAAAGCACTGCAGTGTTATTAATGGGTTGGTATAATTCCTTTCTATTCAAATTTCAATAAGCAATTACTACTGTAGTCGCCGCGTTCTGTGGCGTCTAATTTGGGTCTGCACTATTTGCCTAGGTCGTTTTTATCAGAAGTCGATTTTAGCGGAATCTGCTCTCTTCATGACCACTCTAGCAACAGCAATAGCAATCCATACCAAGGCTGTAGATATACTAGTTGACGAGATTTCGCATTATTACAACGATGAAAAAAACTTTCCCAGATAGTAAGGGAAAGCCTTTAGGCATGTCCATTTGTAGTATATATGGTTATTTGCTTCAATATCTTGATTCTATATGTCAAACTCTTAAATTATTTTCAGATATAATACTTAAGAAAATACAAATCTACAAATGTAATATAATGAAACACAATTTCAAATCTTCATTTGGAGCACCATGTTTTGTCCCTCATTTTTTGTCATTTCCGCAACGCTTACAAATATTGAACAAAAAGATCAATAATGCAATTCCCTTCACAAAACACTTTTGAATACCCCACAAGTCCACAATATTTGAAATATTTCGACTAGTTGATGGTAAAACTCAGTGACAAAGATTTGAAGCTGTGGTTTTACATGAGTATATACTCTGTATGTCATTACCGAACATTTTGTCTAAAGCTATTCTCCCCATGAAAGTGTCTAGTTTGTGTACATACAATTGCATAGCAAATACACATATTTAAACTGTACATCACTCGCGGATTTCAATTTAAGTTAAAGAGACTAAGTCTGCAACTATGAACATTTTTCGATTTTTTTTATTTTCTTTTTAAACCATTTGTAAAAGTAGAATTAAGTTATGTTCTCACAATAAATCTGTTACTGCACGGAAAGTGAATTATCTTATAAAAACAGGTGTGTTTATCTCTTGTTGGTAATTATTTGCGTCCCTCCAATAATTATAGACAGTTAATTTTAACATAAATGCTGTTGTTTTGATACTGATAATTTGTTAAGATTTACGATATTGATAAAATGTATACCTGAATTTTAGTTTTTTTACTGTGTTCTTGAAGAATAGAAACATTAGTTCTAAGATTAAAAGATCAAAAGTTACAGACTATGCAGCTTTAAGTATAAAATACTGACAAAAATGATAAAATGTCATTTCCACAACTGTCATTTCCAAAACAGCGTTTGTTGCAGTAATGACATGGAGTCAATTGATAATATAGTTCTTTCGATTTTTTTGTGAGATTTTTTATTGTATGGAACACACTTTAATGAGTCGACCAGTCTATGTTTTTGTCTATTCCCCCAGACCTATGATATGCATGTTAATCTAGCTGTCATTTCCAAAACGTCATTTAGACAACACGAAAAGCGTGCCATTACCACAACGTTTCTTGAGGTTGAACCCTCATTACAAGTAAACAATACCATATGATTCAATTTAGGCGTATTCATCCCATGCGATCTTTAACATGGACTACTGAAGCACATCATCTTAACAGTCTTTCCAAATTTTAAACTGTTTCAGGACAAATTAAAATTTGGAAAGAAAGAACCTGGGTCTTTTTGAAATGTAAAAAAAAAAATCAATTTGATTTAACTCTTAATTGAGGCATTCAATGGCTTACGGTTTTAATGCTTGCATTACATTTGAAATAGATATTCCTTATTAGTATGGAACATTGAAAATAATAAATCAAAATTTTGTGGGCATTTTTCTATACGCTACGGTAATGACATAATTAACACGACAAGTTGATGAATTATGTCTTTTAAGTCAAATTTGTGTGTGGACGGAGTTTGCTTAAAATGGTATTGGTGTTTCATGCATCTCTATCAAGAAAATTGAAAGAAATTAAAATGTTCGATATGAAATAGTTTGTAAAATTCTATAGAATTACCCTGGTATGTTTCATATCTAGACTGCTGTTCTGTCAACCTGTATCCTCCGTGAAAGCGCGTGAAATGATCAAAATTTGTCGATATACACACTTCATCTTCATGATGCATTTAATGCATCATGAAGATGAAGTTTGAATATCGACATTCTTCGATACCCTTTATTTGAACATAAATATAAGGATGACTTGGTATGGCTTAGCTAGGGTAGGATCTCATTTGCCGCTCGCTGTGGGAGAGCTGCATAAGCATTTGTCCGATTAACAGCGCATCTTCGGTGAGCAACATGGCGTAGCTAGTTGTGTAATTTTAAGTTGTTTATGAATGCTAGGCACAGAAGTGGTATAGACTAGTATGCTTGTTGGTGCGCGATGGCCACGTTGCTTCAGGTGGAATCAATCGATATTTGATTTTCTTTTTGCAACTGGGGGGGGGGGGGGGGGGGCAGACAGGCAGAGACAGAACAGCAGCGGTAATCGTATATTATCGCGTTGCTTATGAGACGCCCCTCAACTTAGTATGGCGTTGTAAGAACTATAAAACGCAGTAACTGTATGTCTGATTTTCTAGTATGATGCCGAGGACAGAAAGAAAGCATTAATAACATTTAAGAGTTAAAACTTTTTACATAAATTGGGTTGAAGCTTTCAGCTTGATTGTGCAGGAGGTTCTATCATACTCATCAGAGATGCCAACGACAGCAGAAGAAGTGGCAACTTTTGTTTTTACCAACACAACTTCTATAATGTCTGATGTGTTTGACACCAGTACTTTTGAACCAGATGACGAGCTTGTGGCTGGAGAATCTGGAACCTTGACGAAGAAACAAGCAGAGTCTATTAAGTTCGCTATCTATGGAGTGATCATGCCTGCCGTTTGTATCATTGGAATATGTGGGAATTTGATGAGTGTTTCAATCATCTATAAGATAAGGGACACAACTGCCTTCTCGACATATCTGAAAGCCCTTACCATATCAGATACCTTCGTCCTCCTTGGAGGACTCGCTCGCTTCGTCTGCGACTTGATCGGCACCAGTGTTCCCAGCGTTTCTTCGCAGGTAAATGCTTACAGTAAGGTTATTGTGAGCTATATTTTGGGAAAATATGCCTGGGGCGTATCCGCTTTCCTGATTATTCTGATGTCTGCAGAGAGATTCCTTGCTGTAGCTTTTCCGCTCCACATCAAAACATTTGCACTTGAAAGCCACCCAAGAGTTTTCATCGCAGGTATTTTATGTCTTCAATTTTTGTTCCGCCTACCATCAGCGATTTGGACAGAAATTCGGGCTATTCCAGACAGTCAGACGAACCAAACACTGTATATGGCTGGCTACAGAGACTGGGCACAAAACCTTCAGTTTCGTACCAACCATTTTATTATCATCCTTATAATCTTCGACATGATTCTACCAATCGTTACAACGCTATTCATGAACGCCGCCATTTTGGTTTGTCTAAAGAGGCGCACGAACTTGTTTTCAGGCGAATCACGCGTGATGTCAAAGACATCCCTCGAAGACCGGAGATTGACACTCACGTTATTACTACTTTCGGCTTTCTACTTGTTGAGCATGACACCAAACATGGCGACTAATTTAATGAAGGTGACCATTTACGACTACGGATCATTCCGAGCCAGAGAGCGACCACTGTTGTCAACAATTTTGAACATAAATATATTGATGGTGACCTTGAATTCGGCCAATGATTTTACAATATATATTCTCTCGTCCAAAAGATTTCGACAGCTTTTCAAGAAAACCTATTTTTGAAGGTGTTATAAAACTGAGGGCAAACGATATTCTTGTGAAACTTCGAATTAGTAAAACAATAAATATATTTGAACATAAATATACAAGGAATGGTGACATTGAACTCGGCCAATGATTTGACGATATATACACGAACTCTCGCGTCCTAAAGAATTCGCCAGCTTTTCAAGAAAAACTCATTTTGTTCAGCCAGCATACAATGCATGCGCGGATCGAGAAACCTTTTTCAACCTTTGACAACGTTTTTTTTTAAGTTGATGAGAGGAAAGATGATCCAAATACCACTTAAAGCGGGCCATCATTGGCCCGCCAGCGAAACGCCATTTAAATGGCGTTATGTTGGCATGCCGATGATGGCCAAACATTGAGTTCTGGCTTGGCAGTTTTGTGATTTTTCAGGGGATTCGGACCAGTATTGCTAAGAAATCCTAAATTTTTGTGCTTTTTCAGGGGATCCGGACCCCTGTCCGCCCTCTGGATCCGCCCATGCAATGTCGGAGAACTACAGTGGAACCTGAACATAAGGTTTCACATAGTACACCTGTTGTGTACTTAAAATGCACCATACAGTAAAACCTGTCTTAAGCGGTCACTTGAAAATAGACAAAACAAAGGTCTCAAAAACAAATGAGCTTAATGAAGGTCGAAAGTATTGCAGAATGCTCTTGACTTTTGACCTGCATTAAGCAATAATCGGTATTGAAACTCAATTTTTGGTAACACAGTCACACCTGTCTTAAGCGGTCACTCAAAGATAGACAAAACAAAGGTCTTAAAAACAAACAAATGGTAGCTGAATGAAGGTAGAAAGTATTGCAGAATGCTCCCTTGAAGCATTCTGCAATACTTTTGACCTGCATTAAGCAATAATTGGTATTGCAACTCAATTTTTGGTCTTCTTTTTGAGTGGCCGCTTAAGACACAGGTTTTACTGTATTTGCATTAAATCATAGTAAATTTGTGTACCTGCAGTGCACACCATGCATGTGCACATGGGTGTAAACTTAAGCTTAGTCTCCACTATTATTGTGCCTGCTTTTATGTGTTTCCTAGGAAGAAACTTTGAATGAGTGAAACTTTGAATGAGTGAAACTTTGAATTATTGAAACTTTGAATGAGTAAAACTTTGAATTTGCAAATCTTCGACCTAGTTAACATCGGGACAAGAACATTTGGGCTAGCACTTGAGATTTTTGTACTTATTGCGTATGCGTATTCGGGGGTGGATCCAGGCTTTCTGGAAAGGGGGTTCATATAAAGGTGTGGTGGGTTCGCTTTGCTTTTTTAATCTTATTTTTCCTAAATATCCCTTGAAAATGAAATAATTTGGTCTCACTGAGACCAAATTATTTCATTTTCAAAGGATATTTAAAAACGATGGGGCCGGGGGATGGTGGTTCGAGTGAGCCTCCGAACCCCCTGGTATTTAAGAGATAGTAAAAATAAGAATGTGCAGCAGCTACACCATGGACGGAAACAGAAAATTTCGTCGGGGTGGGGGTCCCGACAACGTTTTCTTAGTCATCAACATATTTCACAGAGGGCCGTGCGAACCTTTAGATCCTAGGAAATACTGGTACGGACCCCAAATCGGGAGCAGTTGCTTCTCGAGGGGGTCCGTATAAATATTTCTAAGGGAACCTATAGCAATTTGTGATTTTCCACGGGGATGGGGGTGTCCGCATTCCTTGTCTCCCCTCTGGGTCCACCCATGTACACAATTGGGATAAGGTCAAAGAGCTATGTGCATTAAGAGGCTATTTTGGCCTTCTCCCCCTAAGAGGCAAAAACAAATAAAAGTTGCTTTTCACTAGTTTCTTCTTATCAGTTTATTAGAACAATAGCCCAAGTGTAAAAGTCTGGTATTGATTCGGCTTTTACTGTTGCTATGGTAACAAAAATGGCCTCCAAAGTAGGCTGAAAATAGGAAAGTAACCATTTTGGAGCAAATTTGAGACATTTGACAGAGAAATTAACATAGAGCACAAGCAAATACCAAAAAGATATTTTAACAGATGATGAGATTTATCACCGCACACAACATTTTAATAGTTTTTTTTGGTATTTGCTTGTGCTGATATCTAATTCTTTAAAAATCGGTCTCCAAAAGCCTTAAACTTAGTCCAAAATGGCAACTTCTCTATTTTAAGCCTATTTTGTCAGCCAATTTTGTTACCAAAGCAACGGTAAAAGAAAAATAAATGCCAGGATTTTACACTTGGGTTATTCTTCTAATAAACCAATTGGGTGATTTTGGTGAAAAGCAACATTCATTTTTTGTCTCCAGACGGGGCCAAATTTGCCCCTTAATGCACGTAGCTTGTTTTGGTTTGTTCAGTACTTATGTTTCCGACAGGCAAATAAAATGCGTGGATGGTCGTAGATGCGGTAAGATTCCAAATATCATGCCCTGGGCCTAAAATTACAATGCCCCCTTAAAGTTAAGGAAGACTTATACATAAAGTATTGATTTTTTAGGATGCAAAAAATAACGTTTCGTACTTATTAAAATCAAAATAGTTTTATTTTTCTGTAGATCAAAATGGTATCTTTGACCATAAGTCCTGCATCGACCCTGGCAATTTATTGAACATTTAATGTAACATGTTGAAATATCAATACTTAACTCAAGTTGTCCTTAACTTTAAAGAAGCATTGTTATTTTGGGCCCTGGACATAGAGACCAAATTATTTCATTCCATGGGATATTTCAACAAAACGGGGTGCGGGGAGGGGGGGGGGCGTTAAAGCGAACCCCTGAGCCCCCCTCCCGGATCCGCCGCTGAAGACATTATATGGCAATATATTCGCTCCTTAATTCAAATATTTGTATGTGTTGATGTTTTACGTCCCAGACAGCAATCTTTTCAGTCATGTCGGGACGATGTTCTATCTTTCTGGGTGGTACCAGTTTAAAGCAGAGGATAAAGGACACAATGGAGTGTCTCTGGTGAGTCCTTCAGCCTCTAGTGAAACACTTAACTACTGGCCCACGACGATCCTCTAATTCTAAGTATGTAAAGCTTTGATTCTTAACACGCACATATACACCCACAAAGACAAAGCAGCATTAGAAGAAGATGTGGACAAAGAAGAAGAAGAAGAAGAAGAAGAAGAAGAAGAAGGAGAAGAAGTTGAAAGTAGTCGTAGAAGAACAAAAAAGAATCAAGAGAAAACAAAGATACACTGCAGAAAAATGATGTATGTTAACCCCAAAGAGGTGGCAGCTGAGAGAGAATATTGACCCAACACACGACCCAGAGAAAACATTAAACACAACTTTGAAAGTGTCCTAGCAATTGGAGCAGTTTTTACACACGACCCAAATAAAGTCATTAAGGTTTACCTAATCTTGAAACCGCACTTGTCCCAAAGAAAGCCATGACAGTTAAGTTTGAAAGTGTCCAAGTATTTTAACAGTTACACACGACCCAAAGAAAGTCATGCAGGTTTACTTAGTCTTGAAACCGCACTTGTCCTAAAGAAAGCCATGCCAGTTAAGTTTGAAAGTGTCCAAGAATTTTTAACAGTTACGTGTGACCCAAAGAAAAGTCATACAGGTTTATTAAATCTTGAAATCACACAAGAACTGTTTGTGCCATAGAAAGCCATGCCAGTTAAGTTTGTCAGTGTCCAAGAATTGTTAACAGTTACACACGACCCAAAGAGAGTCATAAAGGTTTACTTAGTCTTGAAACCACACAAGAACTGTTCGTCCCAAAGAAAGCCATGACAGTTAAGTTTGTCAGTGTCCAAGAATTGTTAACAGTTACACATGACCCAAAGAGAGTCATAAAGGTTTACTTAGTCTTGAAACCACACAAGAACTGTTCGTCCCAAAGAAAGCCATGACAGTTAAGTTTGTCAGTGTCCAAGAATTGTTAACAGTTACACATGACCCAAATAAAAGAAAGTCATACAGGTTTACTTAATCTTGAAACAGCACATGTCTCAAAGAAAGCCATGAAAGTTTTCTTTGAAAGTGCCCTGGAATTATGAACAATTACAAGCGACCCAAAGATACTTAAACTAGAATACGCATGACCCACAGAAAGTCAACTTTGAAAGTAGCCTAGCAATTGGGACAGTTTATACACACGACCCAAAGAGAGTCATAAAGGTTTACTTAGTCTTGAAACCACACAAGAACTGTTTGTCCCAAAGAAAGCAATGACAGTTTAGTTTGAAAGTGTCCAAGAATTGTTTTAACAGTTACACATGACCAAAAGAAAGTATTACAGGTTTACTTAATCTTGAAACCGCACTTGTCTCAAAGAAGCAATGAAAGTTTACTTTGAAAGTGTCAAAGAATTGTGAATAGTTACAGCTTAATATTGAACTCACACATGTCTCAAAGAAAACCATGACTGTTTTATTTTGAAAGTTTCCCAGAATCTTGAACGGTTACACGGCCCAAAAAAATTCATGAAGGTTAACTTTAAAGGTGCTTATTATGAATATAGCACAATTTAACAAAGATGGTGAACATCAGTTAAGGGGTATACCAGATTCTGACACAAACTGAAAATATACTCCTGAGTTTACGTGCTTGGTCCGCCGCCGATCAGACATTCCTCGTCCGATCCCCTCAGAAAGCGCCATTTTCCTTCTGTTTACTTATCGACTTAAACAATGATGGCCCCAGGTTTGTGCACCCTAGCATTAGTATTTTTGATATCACAACCTAAGTTATTGTATTATTTTCAAATACAGCGAATAACAACGCTGCTTAACAGACTGAGCAACTTCGCAGTCTTATCAGCACCTTTGTTCATATATAACTAAAACATTTTTTCTTGTGACGAGGGCATTTTTTAATTATTTTTTTGCATAATGACAGTTTAAAGTTTCTCTGATGAGACATAATTATGCGTTTCGCATCGCTGATATTTATTTTTATAAAAGAGCTTCTAATGTAATTGATCAAAATCTTAAAATGTTTAAAAGTTCACTTTGTATAATATGTTTACGCATTTTAAAACTCTTTCGTTGCTACTGGTGGCGTATGTCGTCTGCTGATAACCAATGTAAACAGTTTGGATCCAGAACAGGACCGACAAAACGTCGGTCCTGATCTGGATATCTGGATCCAAACCGTTTGTCACTCTGATAGCATTCCTAAAAGAGTTTTTTTTAAAAAGATTAATTTTAAAAATTGTCATCAGACGACAACAAAAGCATGCAAAGAGAAAACAATATGCGAATAGTCCAATTTATTCTATCTAGTTTATATAGGATATGATGCGAACCTAGGAAAGGTAAGGTAAGCTTGTAGAATATTATGAAACATTCCACGAGAAAGGTAGTTCAGAATATGCTAACATTCAAGACGCAGATAAATCTGCGTGATAACGCAAGCGGGTCAGTGTTTTATTGCTAGATATCTAAAATGCAAAAACGGTCTTTTTTGCTGAATCCATAAAATCAGTATTATTATGTATCCGTATTTTTATGCTGCTGAAAGAGCCTTCGAATACCCATCATCAAAACCAAAACCTAACAAGATGCGTTTGTGAAGCGGTTATGTTGCCCCCCCCCCCCCCCCCCCGTCACCGGACTATACATGTATTCCACTCAGAATGCAGATATATAGAACGGTTATTAATCGTTAAAAATAGGACAACGGTCAATATGACATATTTTGGTTTATCTAATAAAAACTCTGCCACACTCCTTTCTTTGTCACCTTCTAACCATATGGTACCCATTAAATTCACTGAAACTATCCAGGATATGCTTAAGATACATGCTGCATTTAAATCATAACCTAGACAAGAAATGAGTATTTGCCCGTGCAAGGTGAAAGGTCATTTAGGTCAATTTCGCAAAACCAAAGGATGTAATGTTAATGCTGGAATTTTGTCAGTATCATACCAATCCAACAATACAAAATTATAAAAAGAAATGCATGTGAATGGTTAAGAAGCAAATTCAAGCAACGGCTAATATAATAAAAGTATAACTACAGGCCAGGTCAGGGTTAATTGTCTCTTTAGAGCCCAGTTTGTGTAAAAATTCATGGACAATAACTTATAACTTTGTTATCACCACACCCAATAATTCCATTAAAACAACATAAGTGAGTAAAATGTATGGTGAGTGCAGCGATTGTATTTGGCTGGACCCACCTTGGCTTAACTTGAAGTTTTTTTTAGCTCTGACTATCTGTGAATCGCAAGCCTTTTTCTTTGTTCCATCATAGTGTGTTAATTAGATTAGATTGTTTCTCTGTGATGATGCATTGCATATGTTCGATAGCCTACATACTTGCTTAACAATCTTTGTTTTAACAACAACATTATCTAGGGCAAAGAGTTGGCGCTAGAAAAATGCATGTAAGCCGCCATGGACATCGGCTGCTGTCAGTTCTTTGGCTGTGGTTCTGTTGTTGTTGAGTTGCTTCCATTGTTGGGAGGGGGTGTTTGGTTCTTGTTTTGTTATGCAGTACTTAGTGTCCTTTCCATATCATCAATCATTCATTCTTTCTTAAGAGAGAGGTGGTTGCTTTTCTTTGATTGTCTTCCTGCCGTCTTGTGACTTTAAGTGTTATTTGTCTCTTTTTCTTACAGTGTTCTGGGTTGGTTTGCAGTGTGTTATTGTGGTGTGTCCTGGTCATACACACTTATTATTTGGACATTTTATCTATATTAATTGTTTTGTGTAACTTGCTGAGTGGTAATTCACTGTTGGCAGCCAAGTGAATTATTTCGCAATAATTATTGCCATTGTGGAATTTTAAAAGCAACATACATATATATATATATATATATATATATATATATATATATATATATATATATATATATATATATATATATATATATATATATATATATATATATATATATATATATATATATATATATATATATATATATATATATATATATATATATATATATATATATATATAACAAGATTAAATCCGATTACACAATTTTTTAAACATAATTTTCTATTCCTCTACCGGTTTCACTGTTATACAGATCATCAGGAGTTTGATATATATATGATTTGTGCTGTCAATGATGGCATCACATCCACCAGCTGGTGTGCATTTCAAAGATGCTGTCGAACATTTGCATCTTACCGACATGCGTTTCATCTTGCAAGACTTGTCGGTTCTAGGGGGCGTGAGAATTGTTGCACTTTCCATTAGTTCTCATGAACAGACTCAATAAAAGCGAGTCTGCTGCTTTCTGATATTGTAGGTTCTCTCTATTTCTGAAGGATCTGTTTTTGCCTGATTATTTGCATCCACTGCTAATTAATTGCATCCGTCTAGGATTGCTCGCAAGCACTTCAAAACAACTCTTAGTTCATCTGTACCTTCTTGCCAGCCAATTATTTCAGCTTGTTCATTTTCTAGATTCATTATTGCATGGTCTGCTTGAAGCAATAGTTTAGCTTGATAGTTTCATCTTTTGATATGTAAATCTAATGCTTAATTGGTTGGAGGCAACATCTCTAGGTCGCGTTTTGCTTGCATAAAAAGACTATGCCTGTAATTATCAATATCACTAATACACTTTTCTTCAATACATCAAACATATAACATTCTCAACAGCGTTGACATTGTCATCCTGTCCAGTAAGAAAATGGGGACACTCAAAGAACAGTTTTCTGCATATATTCTTGCCTTTATCAGAAATAGGATGGCATTGCATCCTGTTAGAGCTTACGTATGCAAAATTTTGGTAAAAATGTCGGAAAATACTGACTGGGCTAGTTGTTGATGGGAGCATTCAAAAGACTCCAAGGTGTTACAGTACCAATATAAACACGAACAAAGTGTACAGATCTTCATTATTGGACGACAAGTGGGGTACTTCACGTAGAATATCATGTTTTGTTTTTGTTATATTATGAAAAAATGGCGTCTACTGCAGAACAGAATAGAAATTCAAATAACAGGTGGCGTTTTATGGGTTTACAAAGGTAACGGCTAATCTCCTGAGTCAGTAGAGCCACCACTGGACGTTGCTTATTTCAACCATTCTATGCCATCTGATTTTTAATATCAGTCACATACGTACTACCCAAGCTTGCACATAATAGTTATAGCAATGTTTGTCCGCCTGTACGTGGAGATAACCCATGAGCTTTAGCGAGTGGATAATCTATCGTATAAACGATCAACCATTACATAACTATTTTACCACCTACACAAGTGCAGACCATGTACATTGAGAGGTATTGCACGACCATTGGTTCTACACTATAATGACTAAGTGAGTCCGTCCTCCCGTTACCAGTTAGTGAAAATGTTCATAGCTCTCAAACAAATCCATGTCAACATTATCTAACCACTGGCATGTGTAACAGCCTTTTTGATTGACGAGGGTTTGCTAAGCATCATTTCAGCTGATTGTGGTCAGTTAGTGAAAATGTTCATAACTCTTGAACCACGTGGTATATTTGGATTAAATTTTGCATACTTATTCATTTTAACACTTTCTTTTTTTTATCAATCCCAAGAAAACCCTCCAAAGTAATATTAACTTCGTATAAGCAAGCATCTATATCAAGGGACATAACGCAGTCTAGCAAAAATGCACAAACCATATCAATGATACTTAAAATGGAACACGTCCATTTATTGCATGACCCTTTAGGCTCCACTATAATCACTATGTGGGTCTTGCATGACCCTTCGGTATGTACTATAATCTTACACGACCCTTGGGACTGCACTATAATCACTATGTTAGTCCCTCCGTCCGTTCGTGGTCGGTTAGTGAAAATTCTCATCACGGGTCGTGCACATTACTGTCAGTTGATTTCGTGTAAAGGTAGATAAGGTTGGTATTATTAATGCCACAGGGTGTTAAAACACTTCCATCTGCCTGAGGCTGCATTGAAACACGGACATGGTTTACAGCAACTTATCATATGACGTCGTGTCTGGGAGTGAAATAACGCCATGCAATAAAATCTGTAAACCACTAGTGGTTTATCGATTTTCGGGAAACGTTATGACGTCCATAACAACGTTACGTACATGATGTCAAAATTATAACGTTTTTACGCCAGAAAGGAGATTTTAAAGTAATCTTAATGTCATATGATAAATAGAATCTAACATTCGTGCTCTTGTATTATTGAATTTATTAAACTCGTTGCGAAAAAGAGATAAAATGCTCGGCAAGCCTCGCATTTTATCTCTTTTCCCCAACTCGTTTAATAAATTCAATAAAACATGAGCACTCATGCAAGATCCTCTATGTACGCGTAGCGGAGAATTTGCACGTCTATCCAGTGTCTCTAATCTCACCTCGGATTAACTGTGATTCTTACTGTCCTGCCAGCCAAGAATGACAGTGACGTCATGTTTTGTTTACAAAGTTATCTGGGGCTTAGAATCTATAGATCACTTGTGTATTAATCCTATCCTCAGGATAGGATTAATACACAAGTGATCTATCGATTCGCGTTAGGTCAAATGGAGTGTACAAGATAAAATTTTACTGAACAATTGTAAACAAAACATGATATCACTGTCACTCTTGGTTGGCACGATAGTAGCTCACTTAAGCCACATACTCGATATGATCTATTGTGGTCGTTGGATGTCCGCCGTGTGTAGTCCGTGCGTCGTCAACAACTGCTTCAAATGAAATTTTCTCCTAAAGTACTGACTGCATTTTGACCAAACTTGGCAGTAATGATCCTTATATCACCAATAATATGGTTTTTGTCCATTATTTATCTAGGTCAAGTGAGCTTATATCAGATTTTCGGAATGAAAACTTTAAAAATTTTCTTATCCGAAACAACAAGGCCTATCTAGAGCTTTGACCTTTTACCAAGTTTGTTCAAATTATGCCCCCCTAGGGCCCAAAATGGCTCCGTCCCTGGGGGTACAAACTTTGCATAGGGTTATAAAGAGAGAGCATACAAAATCTTCTTGTCTGGAACTACAAGACGTAGAGCCTTGATATTTAGTGTGCAGCAGCATCTAGTAAACCTCTACAGTTTGTTCAAATTATGCCTCAGATGTTTTACATTAACTTATATAGGGAAAAACAAAAAGAATCTTCTTGACTGAAACCACAAGTCCAAGGGCCATGATATTTGGAATGTAACATCAACTAGTGGCACTTTTCTAAAAATGGTTCAAATTATGGCCCGGGGCCTAAAAAGGCCACAGCCCATGGGTCTAATGTTTTATAGGTTAGTTTAGAGAAAAAAGTTTAAAAAATCTTCATGTTTTAAATTGCACTTAGAGGGCTTTTAGTAATGGTCTGTAATATTTTGTTTGGGTCCTTAAAGGGCCAGCGAATTTCAGGTGAGCGGCTTGAGGGCCCTCTGTGCCCCTTGTTTTCGGTACCCTGCGACATGCATTAAGACTCGTACATTGGTAATATGGGAATGTTACGAACCAATTAACCAGTACAGAAGTCAGATGAGGTAGCGCTGTTGTATGCTAGACATCGCAAATTTTGACAGGTAGCACATGTTGCGTCAAGTTCAGCGTAAAACATCACTGTTCACCACGGTCAATTTGGTATCTGACATATAGGTAAAGAAGGTACTGTTCGTAGAAATATCAGCAAATTTTCTAAAAAAAACTTGCCTCTTTTCAACGATACACATTGTTTCGAATTCAAACTTAGCTCTACTGATAGGTAGATGGTGGAACTCGTGTCCCATTTATGGGGATACCTCTTAAAGTCCCAAGAATAATGGTAATGGCATAATCAGTCCCTTTTAGTAATATAGACTTGTTATATTTGGAGAAGTTAAGTTGTTTTTGGCCTTCCGTACGTCCGTCAACATAACTTTCCAGATATATGTAAACATGAATACTTTATGAGATAACTCTAAAAAGAACACATTACCAGATATAGACTTATAGCCCTTGTCTAAAAAGATCGGTTGGGGACGAAGTGTTTCTCAGTCATTAATTTCTAGTGTATACACCATCTGAACTAGAAACTTAATTCTTTATATTTTAGATTGTAAGAAACGCATTAAGTAATAGTTATACTATGGGTTGTCTGCCTGTACGTGGAGATAATCCACGAGCTTTAGCGAGTGGATTATCTCCACGTACAGGTGTACAAACATGGCATAACTATTTAATACCACCTACATCAGTCGTGGTAGACCTTGCACATCACGAGATATTTCGTGCTGAAGTTGGCAATGGTGGTATAAACCTGAGTGATGTACAGCTTCTCAAAATTACAAACTGCACAAAATTATATTAATTCATAATCACTATTTAAGCATTTGCACCCGACATTAAAAAGCCAAAAGTAAAACTGATTTAGGGAATGTAAAAAATGTAGGCCTACATAAAATGACTTTATCAAACGTAGTGCAAATTTGATAAAAACCAGACGTAAAATAAGAACTTAAGAGCAATTAGATATCTAAAATCTGAGTTCTAATAAGCCAATGGAGGCGGCCATTTTGAATATTGAATTAAACTTCCTGGTAATAAAATCACAATTTCATTGCAAACTGTACAAATTTGTAACAGAAAAATCAATAAAATGCAATCAAAACAGGCATTATGGGATTGTGTAACGTCACCCCTAATATGGGTGCCTTCCATGGCTCCCTATTTTCTTCTATACAAATATCTGTATCTTTCTTATTTTTCGTCCGATTTTGATTCGGTGTGCGACATATTGCATGTTTTGATAAGGGCTGCATTGCAGATTCACACACTTTCAATGGAGCCGCCCCCTTTAACATGCTTTGTTCTTTTCACATTCAATTCTAAAAGGTAAATTCCAAACTTAAACTTGGTTTAAAGTACTCCCGAGGTGTCGTTATGATTAATGACGTGTACAGGCTGTTTGTGTCACTTCACAAATGCATTGGTCAACTGGGCAACCTTTGCATGTGCGCACGTGTTGGAATTGTCATTTTTGCACGTGTCGGCTTGTACATTTGTAAATACAAACAGAATCATCAGATGATCTATATAGCAAATCTGCTCACGTGATTTTGGTACTTACCCAGAGGCGATCAGCGGGGGCTCTTGTGAGTCTGCGCGGATGCGCAGATTTACAAGAGCATTCGCGGCTCGCAAACGCACACACATGTTAAGATGAGGGACCATTCAATTATCAAGACATCTAACGTCAATGGATAGCTACGCATGCGCATTAAAAGAAGGAATTAACGCATGCATGTGTGTGATAAGTACCGATATCTCATGGACTGGCCCATAGTTCTTTATTCTGGTTAATTAAATCAATGCCCACAGGAAACTGTTAATTCAACACATCATATTTTATATACCGTACTAACCATGGAAGAAAAGTTAAAAAAAGTCATGTTTGACTCGGCTGAGCAAGAAATTTCAACTGCTGATAAAAAGTAAAATACTGAAAAAATAACATTAATTTCCTGCTGATAACTCTCAGATGTTGTAGATATCTTGCTCATGAACGTTAAAACACCAACAATTATTGACATTTTAACATTAATTTATAAACATGATAAAAACACTATTTGAGTGTCTCAAGCAGGAACAATCTGTATTTTTTGAAAAAATGATAAAAATGATTTAGCTTTTAAGAGAAGTTGAATTATCATTCTCACTTGAGTTGAGCATGGAAAATGTTTTAAAACCTCGGGATCTGATCCCAGGACCTGATAAAACAATGCTTACCTGAAACAGACTGTACATGCAGCACAAAAACAGTCTGATCAGGTGTAAGCTTTTTACTTGAAACAGTCAAAAAGATTTATTCGAATGTTAGCATTATTTCTGTAACGAGTTAATATGTGTCTGACTATTTAGGATCTGTACGGTAAATCAATGTACCTGTTTGTTAAAGTCGGTTAAAATGTGGCTAGCATATGATGGAATGGAGTTAACTTTTGAGATTCCTTAAAAGTTCGTGTTTAGGTAAATTAGTTCGCTGCTTGTGTTTTTTCGTGCTATATAGCTGGAATAAACTTCTGAAACTGAATCAGAATACCAAAAGTTCTTGATTATAATAAAATGGATACGTTTAAGATACATAAGATGAAAAGGTGTTCTAAATAAATCGTCAGGTCAATTTACAAAATCACAAAAAAGCTGTGTCTGTAAATACCACTCTCTTTGAGCATAAAACGAAGCAATGAGACAAAGATATATGATTCTAAACCTAGTCAAATAATAATGTTTTGATGTTTTTTTTTTTTTTTTTTATCTCATCTTGGATATTGTGCAGATATTGTGGACTGTCTTAGCACTGCTGATTACATACTGGAGAGAAACCTTATGAAATGTCAATACGTATACTGAAAAGCGACTGCATTTACTTTTAACTGACATACCTTATTAAGTTGGTGTCTGTGTGACCTATGCAATGACACCATACTTATCTAGAATGTTTGGAATAACTTACATAACAGACTTTTTGTTGTTCAAAACCGTTATCGGAGACTGCGAATAAATGCATTTCTGACAGTAAAACGGACGGTTAAACCAACAACCAGAACGTCAATTGCTCATATTGTTTCAAAGGTACATTGTATCTTATTTTTACATTTCATGTGTAAAATCTACAAGGAGAGGCACAAAAAACAAATACCATTATAAAGCCGCGACATGTGATTTCCAACAATGTGACATTTTGACAAGTGTTGACTCAGACGAGGCTGTGCAGCATCCTTTAAGCATAGACATTCCAAATGCTGTTCGGTCAGTAGCTGAACAGTCATATACTATTCAAGCGACTAGCAAAGGTTCTGAGCAGACTGTGCTGATCGCACACACCATATTGTTGGAAATCTGTGGTCGCGGCTCATTATGCTGCTACGACAATCAAAAAGCTATTATTTGTGTACATATAAGCTCAAATATGCGCCTACAACTAACAACAATACATTCTATTTTATAACTTAATGTACATTAAGTATTGGCAATGCTTAATTGGTTAGAGTTTTATCAATTGCACTATATGCGTTTCTTTTTTGTTAGGTATATATAATATAGTGATGTGAGAAAAGTTTTGTTTAATTTTTCATTTGTGAGATTTTAAACTTTTTCTAATTTAACACTTTATCTAACTTCATCAGTATTTAATTGATTGTATATGATAATGTAATTTAATTTTCGTTTACCTACTGGCCTAGTTTTCTACTTCATTCAGAAATTAACGCAGCACACTCCGGGGTGTAGTAATATAGATCAATGAACCCAGACACCGTAGAGGATTATATGAAAAAATGAGCCAGCACATGAAATTGTGGTACGTATCATATGTGAGCTGAGAAGAACCAGACGACCCTGTGCTAACAAAGGTCTCACCAGAGCCTTCTCTGCTCGCATACACATTGTAGGGACGTAGGTAAATACGTAGACTAAAAGAGCTACGTGCATCAAGGGGCTATTTTGGCTCCCCACTATGAGGTTAAAAAACAAAAATTGTTTTTCACCAATTTCTTCTTATTAGTTTATTAGAACAATTGCCCAAGTGTAAAAGTCTGGCATTAATTTGACTTTTACCGTTGCCATGGTAACAAAAATGGCCGCCGAAATAGGCTGAAAATAGGAAAGTGACCATTTTGGAGCAAATTTGAGACATTTGACAGAGAAATTAACATAGAGTCCAAGCAATAACCAAAAACTATTTTAACAGATTATTTGGTACCATAGCAACGGTAAATATAAATAAATGCCATAATTTTACACTTGGGTTATTCTTCTAATAAACCAATCAGAAGAAATTGGTGAAGAGCAACTTTTAGTTTTGGGCTCCAGAGGGGGCCAAATTAGCCCCTTTATGCACGTAGCTCTTTAGGCCACTAACTAAAGAATAACTTTACGCATATGCGATAAGCACCAACCTCGTAAGCTGTACATCAAAACCTATGTAGAACGACCACTCAAAAATTAACAAAACAAAGATGTTAATGACAAATGGGTCGAAAGTATTGCAGAATGCTCCCCTGGGAGCATTCTGCAATACTTTTGAGCAGCATTAAGCTATAATTGGTCTTGAAGACCAATTTTCTGTATTTTTGAGAGTGGCCGTTTTACACAGGTTTTACTGTAATTCTAGTGCGCCTGACATAAGCAGATCTTAAGAGAAAACAAAACAAACTGGCCTAAAAAGCAAAGTACGCACTTGTGGGAACATGGTTTATGCAATTATGCGAATAATCACAAACCTTAACATCAATGTAGTTCCAGATGAGAAGCCACAATACGCGGCGTCTCATCAGGGTCTGCTTATTTTGTCACGTTAAACAGACTCTTGGCTATCGTGGATAATAAAAAGGGACAGAAATAAGTCATTTATGATTCAGGAACTCATTCACTTTAAATGGGTCTAGAAGGAGATGATACCAACACAATTCCTGCCAAAATTGGATCTTGCGAGGTTAACATTGCCCGTACATGTTAAAACATAGTCTCAGCTCATCAGATCATGTCATTGTTTTCCACGAAATTTAAATGCACATTGGGCGTCCAATACAACCCAAAAGGAATATTAGACTCTTTGGTGAAGCAAACTGAGAACAGTTTAAAGCAGACATAAACTCTTTTAATGAAAATTTCCAGACTGAGGATGAATCGGACACCAACACATTATGGAACACTTTTAAAGCTGAAATCGACCGTCTATCTAGTCTCAATATTCCTTCCAAAATGACCAGATCACGCAATGACATACCCTGGATAACAGCCACAATTAGGAAAAAAATCATAAGCGCGACAAGCTATATCAAAAAGTCAAACAAAATTACGAAAAAACTGAAATGCAATCTATCTAACTTCAAATCTGCCATACAAAAAGGAATAAGGAAATCATATTGGAAATATTTGGAGTCAGCAATATATAGCCATGATGCAGATAAGATAAGTGCAAGAATAAAAAAAATTTACACTTTCATCAAACACAAGCGCTCAGAAAGCTCTGGCGTCGTTCCCCTGAAATCTAATTGGTCTACATATAAATATTTGGTTCAACAAGCCACATTACTCAACCAGCCATGAGCCATGAGCCTTAAGATTCTTGCAGAACAAGAACTAAGGTTCCAAGGTTGCAATCCAAAAATGTTAAGGACATACCGGAAATAACGATGACTAATAAGGGTGTAGAAGGTCTTCTCAAAGACCTAAATCTAAACAAAGCTTTCGGTCTAGATGAAATCTCTCCAAGACTTTGAAAGAACTCCATCGTGAAATAGCACCCAGCCTTACAAAGATTTACAGAAGCTCTTTATCTACAGGAACTGTACCTAACGATTGGAAAACTGCACTGGTAGCCCCTGTATACAAAAAGGTCCCAAATGTAAGCCACTTAATTATAGACCCATCTCATTGACCTGTATATCCTCAAAACTGATGGAACACATCCTTGTCTCAAATATTATGACCCACTTTGACTCAAATAATCTTCTTAGTCCTTTTCAACATGGTTTTCGCTCCAAACATAGCTGTGAAACTCAACTGGTAAATTTTACACAGGAACTTTTTGACAATCTTGAAAATGGTAAACAAACCGACCTCATAATAATGGACTTCATTAAAACATTTGATAAAATAGACCATAACTTATTAATTAACAGACTCTTGAACTTGAGTATTAATCTCAATACTGTCTCCTGGATTAAATAAATACTCCAAAATAGATCCCAATCCGTTGTTGTTGAAGGTAAACAGTCAGGCATCCCCCAGGGATCGGTACTTGGACTGTGTATTTTTCTGGCCTATTTTAACAACCTGCCCGACTCCCTCAAAAATAAAGCTAGCACTTTGCAGATGACACAATAGTCTATCTGACAATAAATTTCAATCAGATGCTCAAAACTTACAAGATGATTTACTTAAACTATGACAGTGGGAATCAAACTGGTCAATGAATTTAACCCAGACAAATGTGAAGTAATTCATGTAACTAAACAGAAAACCCCCACTCATTTTCCCATACAAACTTCACAATACTGAACTGAAATCAACTGCATATACTAAATACCCTGGAATCACAATTAGTAATGACTTTAACTGGAAACCACACATTGAAAAGATGACATCTAAAGCATACAGAACCCTGAAATTTATTCAAAGAAATATACAGACAAATAATCAAAAAGTTAAAGAAACAGCTTACAACACTTATGTTCGTCCTCAGCTTGAATACTGCGCCCCTGTATGGCACTCATGACAGGATAAACTTAGTTATAAGGTAGAGAGAGTAC
Source organism: Loripinus fragilis (assembly GCA_964019695.1). Lineage (NCBI taxonomy): Eukaryota > Metazoa > Mollusca > Bivalvia > Lucinida > Lucinidae > Loripinus > Loripinus fragilis. The sequence goes on from OZ026521.1 coordinate 34,336,534, forward strand.
AGAGGGCAGCAGCTAGGTATGTCCGCAATGATTGCGGCACAACAGGCAGTGTAACTGAAATGTTTTAAATACTCTTAACTGGCAAAAACTTTAAAGTAGAAGATTCAAAAGTTCTCTCATCCTACTGTATAAAACCAAACACTAACTTGTTACCATAGACCACTTTTATCTTACTGAAACTAGAAACCTAAATGTCTTTGTACCATATTCCAGGACTAAGTACCTCATGAATTTATTTTCCCCTAGAACAACCAGACACTGTAACAATCTCCATAACAGCCTCAAGCCCAGCCCCAGCCTGTGTGAATTCACTACTGGGCTGGCCACTGTCACATTTTAGTCACCAAGTCAATTTACGTTTTTAGCTGTAGAAAATGCAGGTTTTTTAACTTCATCATCATCTATGTTCATCCATGCATCAAAAACACCCATTTTCATCATTTTCTAGCTGTTTCCCGACAGCGCATCCCAGTTATAATCAGTAATTGATTGTTGGGAGTACGAAGTAGAAGTTCTGTGTTTCTATACCAAATAAAGAGTTCGATGAGAGAATCGAAAATCAAATTTGATATTTTAATTGCTATATGCATACAAGTAAAATGTAAATTAATACAATTATTTTGTTACAGCCGCCTTTTGCATATTGTGACAGGATAATGACGTATCCGATGACATCATCGACATTGGAATGCTGGCCTCAATCGCGGACTAGAATTTCGTACATGTCTATTACCTGAATTATTGACGCACCCTTTTCGCTTGCGTTTGCTACGTTTACTAGAATGAAAGATCAACATCTGATAAGAAGGCAGTCACGTGATTAAATGAGGCATCAAAGAATAACATCCCAAGTGATTTGTTTACAAACTGCGATCACAAAGCTTAAATGTAGTCTGTTCATTTTCATTGTAAACAGTTTTGTCGCTGATCAGGCCTGAAAGAACGTCGGCCTCAATCTGGATCGAAACCGTTTGACACTCTGATAGTGTTTCTGAAAGAGTTTTTGAAACATTTATTTTCCAAAAAAAGTCAGCAGACGACAACAATAGCATGAGAAACTACCCAGCATGCAAAGAGTTAATGATTGTATTTGTACCTTCAAATGAAGCTGGGTTTTATCGAACCTGCGTGAAGTCACTTTTTTCAACGTGCCTGCACAACTATCAAGTGAGGTTAACATTTTAGATATTGTCCTAAGCATCATCTACCGCCAGGGGGGTAATCTGATATTTTCATACATACGTAGGCTCGGGTCTTTTTTGTGGGTTCAAAATGTTGAATTTCTATATTTTTTGGGGTTTTAAGAAAAATGAATATTTGTTTTGGTATGAAGATTGTGTGGATATGTTTTTGGGATCGTCACAAAATTGGACTATATTTAGGGTCATTTCTATGCATTTTAGGGTCTTTTCTTAAGGTCAAGGTACAGAGTGGGTGATATTGTTTTGGGTTGCTTAAATTTCAAATGTTTTTTGGGGTGCTTGAAATTCTTGATATTTGCTGGAGTGAATGTAGATGCTGGGCCCGACCATACGTGTGAAGAAAAAAAGAGAGTACTCCCCTGGGCATATACCGCAATACGTTGTGATGATTTTATTGATATTCTTTATTTTCAGGTGAAAGGCATTCACCAATCCACAGATGACGACAGACTCTTTGTTAGAAAATTGCAACAATGACGTTTGAATAGCAATCTAAGAATGTTTAGAATAAGTGTTCACTGCAGATACACCTAAGTAAAGTGAGAATAAAATGCAAATACTTCTTAGACATGCATTGTGGATACAATTTGAAAATAGCAGAATGTAAAACATCCACTTACATAAAATTCATCATTCAAATTTACTTTTTTATTTTAACTTTTGTCCTTGCAAACACTGATTTGGAGAGTGAAATTCATGCTTTGGATAAGTTTATAAAGGAAACTGTATCATGTAGGCAGATTCCAGCCCTCTCAATCTCATTGGTTCGTGATGGTCAGGTGATCATGTCGCGTGGGTATGGATATTCTGACATTGACAACGGTAAGAAAGCATCAGAACACACAAAATTCTGTACTGGATCATTGACGAAAGCTTTCACGACGACCCTGATTGCAGATATACTCTCAAAACAAAAGAAAAGGTAGGAGTTATTGAATTTGCTAATTATCCATTTATTGGATTACAATTTACATTATCTCTATATTATCGATAAAGAATATTTTTTCTAACAGTGTAAGTTTTGAATTATGATTTTGTTTTGAATGTTATCAGCAGTCAGTCTCCACTAGCGATGAAAGAGTTGAACATATTCTCCACCCAGATTTGAGAATTACCTATTTCAGAATCAGAATAATCTCTTTTGTCATACATTTTAAATCAGTCTGAAAAATACAAATGGTCTGACTTTGCTTAACTGAAGTTGAGAGGGGTGAATCTGCTTATTCATTTGTTCAGAATCAGGATTGTTAATATTGATGACATTGGACATATCATCCAGCCACCTCTTAAGAAAGAGGGACAACTCTCTCTTAAATAAATAAAGCCGACCTGCAATAAAACTGAGAGAGAGAGAGAGAGAGAGAGAGAGAGAGAGAGAGAGAGAGAGAGACAACTGGACACATAAAATACGCTTGACAAACAGTACTTGAAATTCTCTCATTCCATGTCAATGATCACCATCGATCACACACAGTGTTCTTTTGATCACCCATAATACGTATATTATTTGTGTTTAGTTTGCTGGTAGATTATGAAATACCAATAATGATTATTTCTTAAATGCGTTTCAGCATCACGTGGGACACTCCAATCAAGTCAATTCTGAATCCCTGCTTCCGACTACCAAACGACTTGCTCACGGATAATGTTAACTTAAGAGATCTTCTCGCACATAAAGTTGGAACACCATCGTATTTCCATGCTCTCCTAGTAGGCTTTCCAAAAGAGACGACACGACAGGAGTTTATCAGGTAATTTTGGTGACTTTGCTTTGAATCTGTTGAAACAGCTCATGAAATTCCTTTGAAACCTAAATTTTCATCAACATTTTAAATTTTTGCAGACTTGGCCTCGATAGATAACTGCGAGGGAAATAACATAATCTTAGCTTTTGGTAGGCTGGACATACTAGTAAGAAATGGAATTCTGATTCTGGTTGTTTCAAATTGTATACTTTAAAAAATCTTTCTTTCCATGGAATGTTATCATGTTTACCCCTTTCAATTTCTAAGTAATGTGAGACCAGTCTAAAGGATGTTAATGCTTTCCTGTGCAAATCACTAGATACCGTTTGCAAATAATTTTCAAATTCAAACGTTACCTTATATGCATTGTAATATACCAGCTTTTGTAGCAGTCCAAGTTTGTATAAACTGGTCTCTTATTCTTCTTTTTATTACTATGTATTCGAATTGGTTGTCCATAAAGTGACTTAATGATACAAATGAAATAGCTTTCAATCACAACTTATTTATTTCATTGTGTTGATACTTAATGTCCCAGTCAACATTTTTTGCAGACATGTCGGAATGACTTACTGTCTTCCTGGGTGGATGCAATATAAGGCAGTAGATAAAATATTTTGCTCAAGGACACAACCCAATGACTCCAGTGAGTCTCGGATTAGCAACCTTTCGATCCACAGTTTAAATCTCTTCAAACTGAGCCACTACGCTCCACAGATAACAACTTATTTTGCGATTCTATTTTTGTAGACGTTTGCAGTACATGCCTGCAACAGAGCCATTCAGGACAAAGTTTCACTATAGCAATTACATGTATACATTGGCTGGTCACGTGGCGGAAGTACTCACAAATGAATCATGGGAACATCTGGTAATGCATCGTCTTATAAAGCCTTTGGGTATGCAGAATTCAGGCCTAGTTGACCAACTAGATAATTTCGATGATATTGCTAAACCTTATACGCTGAAGAATGGAAAATTAATAGCATTGGACACAGATTTAGCACGGTAAGTAATAAGGACTATATAATTATGCTAAGAGTTATCTTGTGCAAATCTTGAATCAAGATATAACATATTTGTACATTTAGCTTATCCTGCTATTTTTGTCCACAAAATGTTTGCTGATTACGTCCGCTTCATATAATTAAATGCACCTAAGACTTATTGTATCATCATGTAAGCTCTTTTATGATTCGGTTTAGTAAAAAAGATAATAATTCTGTCAAATTCTGGTCCGTATTTTGGATGGAATTGAAGAGAAGGTCCTTGGACAAATAAAGTAAAATCCGTCTGAAGCAGCCACTCAAAAGAAGACTTAAAGGGATAAATCAGACATTTTTCATATGCATTTATTATAGAGCTAACAGTATACTGGGAACCATATGACCATTAATTTGGTTAAAACTGCTCCAATTAGCCCATAATTTAGTTGCACTCACATGCCACAGGGGATTGTCATCAATCACTTGAATACTCCAAGAAGTATTCCTTAGGCATCACTGGCAGTTACCAGGTCAAATAGGTTAATTACAGTCAGTTTATAGCGTCGGTCTGATCTATTTCTAAACTGTTTGGAAGATTTATCAAAGAGTATCAAACAGTGTGGATCCAGATCAGGCCCGGTAAAATGTCAGACCATTCTCTTGATCAAAATATTTTGTAAAGCTTATCAGCAGAAGACACAAACAGGTTTAAAGTTAAACGGTATGAGAATCCAGCATCTAGCATCGCATCTGCATTTGATTATAGTCTGATCAGTGTTTTCACAGAACAGAACAGAACAGTAACATAATCGGTAGGTAAGTATCTAAGCTTTGAGGACTGACTAGAGTTGGCAGATGCATGAACAAACAGCCGAGACTCCGATCAGCCTGAATATTGACATTGTTTGGTCAGAGTCTTTGCTGTCTGCATGGACCAATGCGCAGGCTGATCTGACTCTGTTTGGCTTGCAAGCCATTTTGTTGGTTTGAATTTTCAAGAATTTGCTCAGATTTATGGAAATTATAATAGGAATAATACAAATTATGGCATTTAATAATGCTCTTTGCGAATACAGGATTAGTTTGAATGTTTTAATTGTCTGCCTATTTCTTTAAGAAATCACGTCTTTAAAAGACTCTTCAGGAATGCAATCAGATCACCAAACAGTTTGGATCCTGATCAGGTCTTCTCATTCTTATCACTTAAAGCCTTCATTACTCAATGAAATAATTGAATGGAATCATAGCGAATCATAGGCCCCTCTTTTGGGAGCTGATTCCATTTAGTCACAGCTGAGGTAAACAGACGCTTGATCCCATGCTGTTAAATGTAGAGATAAAAAAGATGTCTGCAGACAGTTATTGGTTTTCAGAGCAATAAAAAGGGCTTTAATCACCTTAGCTAATGAAGAATCAGAGCAGTAAAAACAAATTAGTAATTACTGAGGAATTTATTTTTGATCAAAATAAACTTTCAAAAGATCCGAATAATCACTTTAAGATTGTGTTTAATACATATTATTGCTTAATACAGGCCCAAAGTATTACAGAATGCCACAAGAGAGCATCCTGCAATACCTTCGACCTGCATTAAGCTACCATCTGTCTGTTAGACCTGCTTTTTTCCTTTTGAATGGCCGATTAAGGCAGGTTTAATAGTATATTTTAGCACCTGGGCATCCATAGTTTAATGTGTTTTTTCCTTCTTTTTCCCGTTTCATTGCAAGACAATAACCCAATAATTAAAGTAAGGAAGAAGGCAAATATCAGGAATCAGATCAATCAAATACCAGACCTGACCAAGTATACCATATCAGAAAGTGATAAACTCACAGGAAAACACAACATAAGAGAGAGAGAGAGAGCCAAGAGGTCAGCCCTTTTCCAGCAGGTGACCAAACTATTTGTATATGTAGCTGTATCATATCCCTAATCAAACTGTTTAGTTATTAAATTTTAGGCAGCAAAGCGACTGAAGTATATAATGTATAAGATTATAATGATTTATTATGTAATATATTTTTATGATGATAATTCGTCTCTGAAAGGTTGTTATCCTGCTTAGTTTCTCACCCATAAAAACAATGTCAGTTTAGTTGGTATTTCAATTGTGGATTTTGTGTAAATTTTTATTTATAGAGGAAAATGTTTATGCTAAAAAACATTTTGCTCTCCTTTGCCAGAAGTGACACTGGTGTTGTGATTGACAGAGAGCCACACCCAAGTCGCACATGCAAAGCAAGTCTCTTGTTTGCTCCATTGGCTGTCAATGTTCAGACATGCCATTCCACTTTTCCGTTTTACACTCCGACACAGCCGTTTATAAGATTACATATTAGATACAAAACTGTATTATTTCCTAAAATATATTTTTTACATTTCAGATATTAAAATAAAATGAAAGAAATAAGTTAAATATTTTGTCTGTTCATTGAATCATGAATACTTCGGGTCTCTTGCAAAGTGAATATGAACTCTTGAATACATTATTACATAGATATGCATGAAATCTTCATCTTATTCTTTTCTTACACATGGCGACTTGTTCTGGTCTAAATCTAAAACGTTCGACACTCTAATAGTGTTATGGAAAGATTCTTTTTGGAAAAAATACAAATCATATAACGATTTACATTTGAGCCGTGACATGAGATTTCCAAAAACTTGGTATGTACGACCAGCAAGGCCTAAGATCAACCTGCGCATACGCGCAGTCTTATCAGAGCCTTTGCTAGTAGCTTAAATATTCTATGACTGTTAAGCTACTGATCGAACATGGTTTGGAGTGTTTAAGCATAAAAGAAGGCTGCACAGGCTTGTCCGAGTCTACACTTGTCAAAATGCCACATTGTTGGAAATCACTAGTCACGGCTCAATTCTATTTTGTGCATTTCAGAGCTGTATCTCCCTCATCGCCCGCTGGTGCTGTCTATTCCTCGTCCACAGACATGGCTAAATGGATGTTATTCCATCTTCACAATGGGCACAATGCGCATGGGCATAGTCTAGTAAATGGCACATGGTTGAATGAAACATATGAATCTCAGATGACTCTGGGGAGTTCTGAACTCACCAGTAAAGATCTGCACAAGCCAGAGTACCCAGTGGCGGATGTCTCCGTGTCATATGATTTTGGTTGGGTGACATCAACATACAGAGGTACAGTAAAACCTGTGTATAACGGCCTCTCTCAAAAGACCAAAAATTGCTTTTCAAGACCAATTGTCGCTTAATACTGATCAAAAGTATTGCAGAATGCTCCAAAGGGAGCATTCTGCAATACTTTCGACCTTCATTAAGCTACCATTTGTCATTAAGATCTTTGCTTTGTCTATTTTTGAGAGGCCGTTTTACACAGCTGTTACTGTAGTTGGTCTTATTTCTTACATACGCAACAAATTATTTTCAAAATATGAGTCATAAAATAGTTTATGTTTTCTGATGGTGTAGGTTCTCTCTATTTCTGAAGGATCCGTTTTTCCAGATTATTTAGATTGGTAAATGAAATGTCAAAATAAATTAGAGCAATATCCAGTACACTATAATACCATTTATGCAACTTAGTAACTAATAAATGAATTACAGTAGAATATATTCCCATAAACTGCCTACATGTATCTTGTGAACTGCGCACCAATAATGCATCACGTCTATTCATTGGCTAGAAAACGAATTACGTGCAGGTCACTATTTTATGATAGTAGCATGTTCACCACAAGATAGTGTTTACTGCGATTTATTGCCATATGAGCTATTTGCCAGTATTTCTAATTTAATTCAGCTTTATCCATGGTGTTTTCGGCATTTCAGCATTCCTTACTTTTTCGAAGTGACGTCAACAAATAGCGCGCCTGTGGCATAATATTTGTCTCGGGTTTATCAATACAACCAGGCAACAACCATTTAGCACACCTTTCATTCCAATGAAACATCTAAAGATTAACTGTCAATAATATAAAATTGGCTGTCCAGGTGCACGGCAAACTATTACTATTTCTACATGCTAATTACACTGAAGTTGAGAAAGTTTATGAAAGTTTATGAAAAAAAACGTTTAAGGTGAAAAACACTCATTTATTGGATCGACATATGTTGTAGGTGGACAATGGAATTGCCTCTATGAGGAAATTCCAATGCGTACCAACAACATATGTTACTGAAAATAAGGAAAACTTTTTTGAAATATACACTAATCAAGAATCATGTCCATTAGCTTTGTCTATTTAAACATCTCAATCTGCCTATCAGTATTTAAATACCTGTCACTATATGACAAATTGATTATATTTACATGACAGCTATATCACCAAATTTGATTGCATGATCTATTGTTTTGCTAAGCTGGTAGTTGAATGGTTGTATTAAGTTTAAAACACTTCCCTGTGCTGAGAGTTCAGAAGTGTAAATAAAGGGTCCTAATTTGACTCACACATTCATTAATTACTATCAAATGTGATAATATAGGGTGTGAAATCTCATTTTGAAGTATTTTTGAACTTGTGAAAAAATATTGTTTAGAAAAACTGCAAGTAGTTTTCATAAAAATCCATATTTTTCATTTCTATATTTCATGTATAGATTTAAGAACAAGCTTTAAAAGTTCCGAGTTTTAAATTGACCCAGAATTCCATAGCTATTATTGGTTATATTTGTTATTGGCTACATTTTAAAGTCCAAAAGAATGCACAGATTCTTTCACAGCGGGGTCACAGATAGGGTTTTGGGAAATATGATGTTACGGAAACCCATCCAAATTGTTCATTGCATCAAAAGCAATAGAAACCTCTGCTTGGGGAATATATTATACAATTATTGACTATTGAGGCTCCGCCTCGGTCAATATTGGTAGTCTCAGGTCGTTATCACATCATGTTCAATGCCTCAATAGTCAACAATTGTTTTATAACATAATTTCTCTTAACAAAAAACAAAACAAAACAAAAAAACAACAAAATCTTGGCTATGGACGATGTCTTGGACATTCTTGATATTCTTTTTTTACACGATGACTAAATGATTTCATTCAGCTAAAAGAGGAATGAATGCCTACTTTATTTGTAATTACAACTGCATTTCATCAGGGTTTACACTGTTGGCTAAGACAAAAATGATCTTCAGGGAAAAAATCTGCAATTTTGTTTAGAAATTAAAACCTGTGACCCCTTGAATTATACAATGGACCATTCCAAGTTTATTGCATCAATCCAGAAGGAAGAATTCATTAGTTCATTTAAGAGTTCTGCTAATTACTATATTCAACAGCAAAGTCTGAATTACATGTATATGATGAAACACCAACTCTTGTGAATTTCGTGCTACTGTCACTCACTGAATTGTATTTACAGCAAATAATGCAAGTTTCATGCTGAAAGCACACCTGTTATGGCAAGTTTCTATGAAGTCTATTTTTAGTAACTAATATTGAATGGGAAAAACAGCAGCCCATGTGATATGTAGTTTTATGGACTCGAGTGGATAGGCATCTGGGCCAATCAAAAGATGTCTATTTATAGGTTATATATTAATAAGGTTTAATGACGACTTCAGACAGTTCATAAACAATGTTGGTGTCCTCAACTGAGGGTTTTAATGCTTAAATGGAAACATTTCTGGCAGAATTGCATTGGAATCTCATTAAAACATTTGTTATCAAATAGGGTATCGGAAGATTTGGCATTCTGGAGGCATCGTCAGCTATCAAAACCAACTATGGTTATTCCCAGACCAAAAGGCGGGTGTATTTGTCGTAATCAGTGGTCCACTTTCCTCACAGGGATCATTAGCAATGAAGGTAAGGTCTTGCTTTCTTTTAACCCTTTGCACACTATTGCTTTTTTCATTTAAATCGATATAATGAGCCTGAGACGGTTAAGTGTATTATATAACTTTTGGGTCACTGTAAAGGTGGAAATTTTAATATTCATATCGAGGCGTGGTTCGGCTATTTCATCTGCTAATGAAAGGAAATCAGGTTCTATTTATTTGGTAAAGAGTTAATAAGTTCTGTGTTTCCTCCACATGGTACCTTAGGTTGGTCTGCAGTACAGTAAAACCTGTCTTAAACGAGTACTCAAAAAGAAGACTAATAATTGGTTTTCAAGACCGGTTATCGTTTAATGCAGGTCAAAAGTATTGCAGAATGCTCTCTTGGAAACTTTCGACCTTTCGACCTTCATTAAGCTATCATTTGCCACTCAGAACTTTGTTTTGGCTCTTTTTCAGTGGCCGTTTTAGACAGGTTTTACTGTGTTTGATTGTGACATTTTCATGGTCAAACTTACTTTTTATGTGACAGTAAATGATTGGTTTAAGTATCATTATGCTTTGAGTGCTCGTATTTGGATGGGATGAGTGATAAAACCGACCAACTTATACACTATCTTTAGGAAACACTTGTTTGAATAACTAACAAAAAGACAATACATGTTATCCAAACATGTGACACCAAACAGGCAAATGGCTTATAATTAACATACTGGTATATTGAGTAATGAATGACTCGAGCAAAAAGAATATAAGAATATATCATGAGTACGAGGATGGGATAGAAACATACGGCCCAAGGATCACCGATTGGCATCACGTGGCTTGCTTTCTATCACATCCTCACACAAATAATAGATTCATTTTCTTGCTCACTATTAAATTTTCATATTAAAAAAGGGCTCCCAGAGGTTCCTGAATATACTGAGATACGATATATCACAATGACGTCACTTTAACATGACAATGACGTCACTTGTCTTCCTCAATGCGGCTGTTCAATTTTTATTTTTCCCACGGGTTGGTAAGGGGTATGTGAGATATAATTTACTCATAATGGGTAATCCAGCGGAAACCCTGATCCGATGTGCAAGTAAACGTATTCCTCTATATAATATGTTGATGTTCTTTGGGAGATAATTCTTGCATTTATTTGTAATACTGCTGTTTACATTGCCTATTTAAATAATACTGTTGTTTACATTGCCTATCTAAAATCGATCTTCGTTCATAAACACAGTTGTTACTCTAATTGATAGTGAACATATTTAACTTGTCTTGGAGGCTTATTCCCAATGGGCTACTTGTATCTATAAATTTCTTTATTGTGGAGTAATTAATTATTGGCTATCATGTCTACAATGAATTGAGGTTTCGAGTTTAAAAGTAGAGTAGGCCACAATTTATATAGTAAATAAATAAATAACTAAGAGTTGACGTTACATGTATTCGTTTTTGATAAATATAGAATATGCAAAATGATATGCCAACACGTTTCGTTGAGCTCGTTAGGACTGTACCAATGAGCCAAGCAAAATACGCTGACATAGTTAATATTATCAGTTACCTCTTATATTAACTGCATTGTCGCACATTGCCTGATAAACATTGTCTACTAGTATCTCACGGCATGTACCTTTATCAGGTCATGATGACGTTGTACCTTTTGAATGACGTCACTAATGACGCTAAATCAACACAAAAATCGAAAATTACGTCATAATCGCTAGTTTGAAGAGTGAAACAGTGGGTAAACTGATAAATGGAATACCAGGTTCGCGTCTTTTGATATAAAGTTTACCAGGCTCAACTTTGAGAATGCAAGCCTCGCAATGTCAACAATCGTTCTCAAAGCCTGGCCTGGTAAACTTGATATCAAAAGACACTCATCTAGTATTCTCTATATATTATGCAACAGTCATGACGAGTTCGGCGGAACACGTTCATAAACTAAAATTGTGCAGTGCATAGCTCCTTTGCATAGCCCTGAATAGCTCAGAGACTTGCGTTGGAATATGATCTTGCATAGTTCATATGCAACAGCCCTGACGAGCTCAGGGAAAGTATTGGAATATGATCTTGCATAGATATATGGATAGCCCTGAATAACTCAGGGAAACGCGTTGGAATATTTTCTTGCATAGTTCATATGAAACAGCCCCTATGACGAGCTCAGGGTAACGCGCGTTTGAATATGATCTTGCATAGCGCATATGCATAGCCCTGAATAGCTCAGGGAAACGCGTTGGAAAATGATCTTGCATAGCTCAAATGCATAGCACTGAATAGCTCAGGGAACTGCGTTGGAATATGATCTTGCATAGCTCATATGCATAGCCCTGAATAGCTCAGGGAAACACGTTGGAATTTCATCTTGCATAGTGCATATGCATAGCCCTGAATAGCTCAGGGAAACGCATTAGTATAGTATATTATATATGCAACAGCACCGACGAGCTCAGCAAAATGCGTTTGCATACTATTTTACCTTCGCCATGATGTGACATCGATAAAATATTGAAATCGATTAACCCTACATACCAACAGCTGTTTTCTAAAGGCCAATTTACTGTTTCGTATTAATCAGGAAATGAGTAGCCAAAATATACTTTTAAATCTATACAACACACATAAAAACAAGCTCTGATATACATGGTTGCAGAAGAGTTTACATATTTACCTTACTTTTAAGAATCTAAGACCTTTTTACGCAACACACATATAATTCAAAAGGATCTTTTGTCTTTGCAACACATAAAGAGAACTTGTCTTGCATTAATTATTAGAAATGATTAATTCACCGTATATTTAAAAAATTATTTCTTAACCAGGCTGTGACATCAAGGGCTGCTGATACAGTTTTGAAGCTTAATCCCTGGCTGAATGAATCGACATCCTGTTCTCTACCAGAACCTTGGGCTACCAAACAGCCGTCATATCCTAATTCTGACTATATTGCCTTTAAATGGAACATTTCTGCTACACTGAAACATTACACTGGTGTCTACAGCCACAAAGGATTTGGAAATATCACTATATATGACGAAATTGATGAATCATTGTTTCTTCTATTTGGAAGATTTGGAAAGATGCGCCTACAGCCAATCAACGACACGCTTTTCTCTGGTTATTACGTGGACAAGCTTTGGTTCATTACTGGGTCAGATGACCATGATGAGCCAATCAGAATGCAGTTTGCAACAGATGAACAGTCAAATGATGTAACTGGTGTTTTATTTCCTGTGGATTTTGGTGGTCCATTGACTTTATTTACCAAGAATTTACACTATGACTGGCCTTCTTCAAACCAAATTTGTGTTCAGGAGATAAACTCAGCTACACATTTTTCTTCTCCTGTTTCTTGTATATTATTGACTGTGATCATACTTAACGTTTGCCTTATCAAATATATACAGTAAAACCTCAATAATTCGAACTTTTAATAGCTCGAAGTACTCAGTAATTAAAAATGGAATACATTTGATATAGAGAATATGGCTGATTTATGAATAATTTCAAAAGCTTCAATCAAAATGTATGGTTTCGGTGCTAAAAGTAGCACCCAAACCATGTGTTTTGATTGTTAATACTGAAAATAACCATTTGTTTGGTTATTAATTACATTTAATTTTAACTGCTGATAATTCAAAGACGTTAAACTATAGTCCACTAGAATGGGAATTATTGAGCTTCCTGTGTACTATTGTACCACCATGTGTGCCTACACTCACATTAATTTACACGTTGCGTCTCACCACATTAAAATATGCAGAGAGAAATGAGTCTTGCAACAATAGGTACCCCCAAACACAAACTGTAGTGAGAAACTAGCTATAGAAAAACTATTACTTTTACAAAACCATATTTTGAGAGGGTTTGCATTAACGCTCAACAATTACCCAGCGCTGACTAAGAATGGCCAGAATTATAAATGTAGTTATCATATTTATTATTTTCCCCCATGAATTGACCGGATAATGTGTTTTGGTCTGTGTGCATATGCAGCGCACATATACGTTAGCCATAAACTTTGAACCCCTTGGTCTTGATCTTTTGATATTCTCATATACCTTCTAAGAAGAGCTTAAACACATACCTACTAATGAACGTAATTAAATAATAGTTCAAAACAGTTTTACTGTGAATTAATATGTTTTAAGGAATAGTGGCTTGCAAACATATCTTATATCTTCTTACTGATCTTGGACATCTATAATATATCATAAGGTGAGAATATAAAAAAGTCACTTTAGTGTCCCAGCCAATGAAGCTGCTTATAGGATTTGAATTATAAATTATTTACTAACAACGTTTGTTAAATTCATTCAATATGGATTCTTGCAATTTCAATCACTTGTCAAAACATTTGTGAATATGAGACACATCATGTAAAAAGCCTGTTAAAAAGGTAAGGTATGTAAAACCACTCTTACGAGGGCTGTTCAAATATGAATGCAAGTAGTTTCATATCTTTCTTCACATATATGCTACGACAAAATGGTTAACGTTTCTATAAAGCACTATATGTCACCTTTAAACTGGTGCCAGACCTGAAGAAAAATACAGTATACTTATCGAGTTATAGCCGTTTGAATGAGGGTCTTGTTTGTATACTAACGAACTCAATGCTTAGAACATATACCAGAGATATAGACGAGCGTATAATTCTCTGATAAACAAGTGATATTTCTTGAATTTGTTCAAGAAGTATCCCCCTATTCTTATATAATGATAATGTGAAAGTTGCTAAAATCCGACATGCTTTTGTTAAATTACAACGAATCGTTTTCACTAAAGTCTGCATACGTTTGCAAATAAATAGTAAACAAAACACCACCTTTCTGTTTTCAGTAATACTTATCTCTAACAAAATGCACGAAGCAACATTTAAACTAGTTTTAATTCAAAGACAATATGTTGGTCCCTCATACTGAGTTGTTTCCTCTTTAATTGCACGACGGTGGGTCAGGCCTCAGACTCTATGACGGCTCTGACGTAAAGCTTTAATCGGTGGGTTGGTGCCTGATGCCTATCTGTAGCTGGACCCACCGTGGCTCAACTTGAGGTTTTCTTTGGCTCTGACTGTCTGTGACTCATGGGCCATTTTCTTTGTTTCATCATGGAGTGTTAATTTGATTAGAGTGTTTTCCATGATGATACATTGCATTAGTTAGATGACCTCCATGCGAGCTGAGCATTTTTTGTACTTCAACAACAGCAGAATCTAGGGCAAAGATTTGGTACCAGTAAAATGCATTTAAGCCCCCCCCCCCCCCCCCCCCCCGATGGCTTAGGCTGCTGTCCATTCTAAGGCGGTGGTTCTGTTGTTGTTGACTTTTTGTTTATTGTTACTTCCATTGTGGGAGTCTGTGATTGTTCTATGTTTTGTTGTACGCTGCTTTGTGTCCATTCTGGTGTTGCAGTCGTCTTGATTGGGAGGAGGGGGCTGATTGCTTTGCTTAGTTTGTCTTCCTGGTGTCTTTTGGTGGTTGGGCGGCTCTTCCTCGCGGTGCCGCGGGGTTGTCTGCAGTTTGTGATTGTGGTATTTCCTGATCATACTCACTTACTATTTTTGTTGCTACAAATTATTGATGGATATTGGGTAATTTTTAAACGCTGAAAAGCGTTTTTATTAAGTCAAACATGCCTTAAATGAAGGGGTTATATAATTCATACTTATTTTTTGTCATAACATTGAGACTTTATTCTAAATGTGAGCGTAAACTTTAAGTTTGACCACAATAGGCATTATATACAATAAAATTACTCACCTGTTCGTGAGGACTAGACAGATTAAACATATTTTGATAAATGTAAACACGTCATTAAGATGATATAAAATGCGATTACTCTGTAAATAGAGGACAGCGCGTTTTGAAAACTCCCTTATGACATATTTAGCATGTTTTCAGCAAAATCCAAAGAAAACGACACAGCGATGTTCATTATTGCATCACCAGTAGATAACTCAAAATGACGTATATCATGAAATTAATGACGTCATAAACGTGCCTGTTTACTAGAGATTGAAACAGGATTATATAAACGTTTTCCTGCAAGCAACTTTTGAATTGTTACTTATACTTGCATCTAAAATTTGGTGCCATTTTGTCAAAAACTTACAAAGATATGAAACTATATCCGCACATGTACTAAAGCGTGTATTGCAATTTGCTTAAGAGACACTTCAGTATACAGGAATGGCCTTTATATATGGGGTAGTAACTCGAGAAATATAATGAATGTTTCTTTATGTTTGGTGCCATTTTAAAGGCGACAAATAGTTCTTTCCAGAAAGGTATGGCATTTTGTTGTAGCATATATGTGAAGAAAGTTTTGAAGCTACTTTCATTCATATTTGAACAGTCCTCGTACCTGCTATATGGATCATCCTGGTTTTGTCATACAGTTTAACAGGACAGATAACCTTCTGGTAGACATAGAATGACCTGCTTACCTGCAGGGTATTCAGGCCTTACATTTTTAATGAAGGATTGCCCACGAAATTGGCCAGAAAAAAATCAAAGAACATGATAATTTTTCGGTAGAGAAGGTTGTTAATCAGCCCTCTAATTATCCGCAAAAGGGCTGTTCACATTGTTCAAGTACTGATTAGAAAGTATGTTTGTGTAATTTAACAGAAAGCATTTTAGAGATGCAACCCCCTCCCCAGACCCATTCAAAAAGTAAGAATGAACAGGATTTGCATAAGTTGAAGAAGATTGTTGGCTCTAATAATTTTTCAGCGCAGTTCATTAAAATAATTTCCCATTATAAAAAGATTGGCTATAACATAAATGTATTGCAACAGACTGCATGCTTGGTGGTCAACCCAATCACGGTTGGCAACTTTGCTTTCCTTTTTAATTGCACGCCGGTGGGTCGGACTTCAGACTCTATGATGGTTCTGACTTAAAGACTTATCTATTGATGAGATTGTAGGGGCCTGATGCTTTGGCTGTTTGTTGGGCCCTCCAGGGTTTACCTGTTGGATTTCTTTTGCTCCAGTATTCAGTTTTATTTACTGTTGAGTCCTTATCTTTGCTTTTTCTCATTGTTATATGTTGATTTATATGTTTCAGGAGATGATGCATTGATAAGTTAGGGGTCTTTCATGCAAACCAAATATCTATGTGTCTTGATCCACATCTGAATTAAGGGTGAGGGTAGCGCGCCGTTAAACCGGTTTAAGCCCTCCAGTAAAATATTTTACTGACCGTTCCAAGGCGGTACTTCTTTTGTGGATCTTTTATGTTTTTGTTCTGTCTTATGTTTGCTATGTCTTTGTGAGCGTCTGTTTATATGTGCTTTGTGGTCACCTGCTGGGTAAGGGCTGACCTCTTGGCTCTCGTTTGTGGTGTCTAACTGTGAGTTTGTAACTTTCCCATTGGTATCCTGTGTAAGGTGTGGTACTTGATTGTATCGACTCCTGATCTTTGCACCCTAACCTACTTTGCAACAATCACACACTGCAGACCAACCCACAGCACTGCGATGAAGAGACACAGCACACTAACAGCCACATTACAGCAAGAAGACCTTTAAAGTAAAGCAATCACCTCTCTCTCCCTCAGCAAGATGATTGCAAAACTAGATAAGGCACCAAGTACTACATAACAAAAAGACCAAACACAAAACTACCACAAACAATGAGAGCAACAATAAGAAATGAACCAACAACAACAGAAACACCACCTTAGAATGGATGGACAGCGAAAGCTTATGTGGGATGGGTGGGTAGATCGGCTTAAATGCATTTATCAGTGCCAAACCTTCACCCTAGATTCTATTGATATTAAACATACCCTTTTGCATTCAATTGTAGTTTTACATTGCATATATCATATACAAATAACATGCTTGATCACAGTGGGATGGAGGTGGGGCGAAGAAGGGGGGGGGGGTGGAGGTGGGGGTGTTGGAGGGAGGTTAGGGTGACAAAATGTTTATAAAACTAATGTTATAAAAACTCATCAAGTAATTTATTTTGTAAAAACCGGTAGCTTACAATGACATGTATAATATAGTATCTAATGATGGTACATCTAGGTCAACAGTTCAGACTGGATGAACTATACACAGCACAGGTATAGTATATGTGTAAGACATAAATAAAACAGGTGTTATCTGTTTGTAAGACATTAACAGGTGATAGTCAAAATTAATGGACATCCTACTTATGAACAAAAACATTGAAATATTCTAGACCCAAACTTTATGCTAGCGCAACACGCTCATCTCATTTTTATGCTGTAAAAAATTTAATACCTGTATTCAGATGAATACGTGACAAAATCTTGGCTTTCTGCAAAAAGTATCCCTACCCCTAAAACCTAAGATCGTGGCATGTATACGCAATATTTTCCAAATATATTTATTTTGCTAGGTGCACTGAATGTCAAATTTTAATAAAAGCAAAAAAAAAAATCAGCTGGCAATTACACACAATTCTAGCCAAAGACTCTTAAAATTAGGGCAGTGTAAATTGGACTTCATGCGAAGGCTTTAGTGTTTTCTAGCATTATGTCTGATATTGAGGATGTTACACGAGTGTCCATTTCATATGAATTTTACAAGCCTGTTTCATTTAAATGACATGAGTTTAAGATTCTGTTTATCATACAACTATTTTAACTTGACTCTATATCGGTTTTAAACTCAGGTGCGGATCCAGAAAGATTAATCAGGGGAGAGGGTAGGGGTCCAGCTCTGCCATGTTTTTTAGTTGATGAGGAGAGAGAGGATCCAAATAAAACTAAAAGCAGGCCATCATTGGCCCGCCAGCAAAACGCCATTTAGATGGCATTTCTTTGGCGGGCCGATAATAGCCTATCATTGAATGCTGGCTTACTTATTAACAAATGTATTTGCTATTCTATGACAAGCGGTTTATTCACATATCTGGATCTATTATATCTAATATAACTATTGTTACAACACTGTAATGTAGCATGTATGTTTTGTTCTTAAATTATGCATAATTAAAACAGCAGTGTTTTTTTTTTTGTTATTTTGTTTATATATTTAACGGCGAAAAAAAATATGGTTCAGGGATTAAATATCAATATATACATTCTGTGTAGTTGTCTTAAATTAAACCAACATCTCTGGCTGCTTGCATTTCTCAGTGGTTTATCAATTTTAACACATGGCGTTATATCATTCCCAGACGTAACGTCAGACGTATCTATGACAAACTAAAGTAAACGATTGAGATGACTCTCGTTATACGCCAATTGCAACAAAAATTATCTACTTTTCTCGTCTGCTGAAATGTTTAAGAAGCCTCTATGACAAACAGTGTGGACCCAGATCAGACTGCTCGAGCAGTCTGTTCTGGGTCCATGCTGTTTGCCCAATACTTAATTCGTCAGTAATGCTAGGCAATTATTTGCAGCAGACGACTTCAGCAGACGAAATTTTTCAGATGCATTTTTTCTTGGCACTTTAAGAGTTAATATGTCCTATGAGAGTCAATGCTAAAGAAACAGACAGTTAAGCCCATTGAGCCCAACCAAAGACAGGAAAACGCCGCCATCACTCTGATATAGTCTGCTCAAGATTTCTGTATGTTGAAACTACACTGGCCAACGATGATCAGTTATCTACAGCTTCATGGCTTTCTCAAAGACTTCTCCATTCGGAACATCGACTGAAATCAGAAACACAAAAAGTTCCATAAAACGGATTCCTTCTGAAAAGCGAGAGCCTGGAATCTGTTAATGTGAGTCAATGAAAAGAGCTACAACCAGGGGCGTAGCCTGCCTAAAATTTAAATGTACGCAATTGTGGGGACGTGCATTTATGAAAAAAGAGGGAGCATTTACAAATAGCATAGACCCAGATGGGACGCTGCATAATGCAGCGTCTCATCAGGATCTGCGCTAATTGCCATGTTAAGCATATTCTTGGTAACGGCGGTCAATATTAAATCTTTTATGATTCAAGACCTCTTTCACTTCGTTAATGGGTGCTTAACCCTTAAAGGGGGTCTTTGAGCAGATAATGCCATCATAACCCTTACCAAAATTGGAATTATACACGTTAGAATTGCTTCTCCACACACATTTTGTATGGGTATCATCAAGAAACCTACAGAACTGGAATAGAAGAATCCCATATTTTTGGATCAAAAGTGTACGCAAATTCGTTTTAGCGCATATGGTACCCACGCACATGACAACTATCGCATCCCTAGAGTAAACTGGTAATCTATTTAATCTTGTGGAATCATGTTTACTTATTAAAGACCTTCAAAGTGAAAAAAACCATAAACAACCTAAAAAGCGCATTTTGTTTTACTTACAGTAAAACCTGTGTAAAACGGCCACCCTAAATAGACAAAACAAAGATCTGTATGGCAAACGGTAGCTTAATGAAGGTCGAAAGTATTGCAGAATGCTTCCCTTTGAGAATTTATGCAATACTTTTGACCTACATTAAGCGATAATTGGTCTTGAAAACCAATATTTTGTCCTTTTTGAGAGTGGCTGATTTACAAAGGTTTTACTGCATAAGTCATATAAATAATGAAAGTAAGTAAGGATGCAAAGATCAGGAATCGATACAATCAAGTACCACACCCGACCCAGGATACCAATGGGAAAGTGACAAACTCACAGTTAGACACCACAAACGAGAGCCAAGAGGTCAGCCCTTTCCCAGCAGGTGATCACAAAGCACATATAAACAGACACGCATTAAGACATAGCAAACACAAGACAGAACAAAAACATAAAAGATCCACAAAAGAAGTATTGCCTTGGAAAACCTCCTGATGAACAGCAGACTGTATGAGAGAGAGAGAGAGAGAGAGAGAGAGAGAGAGAGAGAGAGAGAGAGAGAGAGAGAGAATGTGGTGTGTCTGGGTGTGGTGGGGTGGGGTGGGGTGTGGTGGGGTGGGGTGGTAAATCCTTGCAGCAAGTTTTGTTATTGTTCGAGCACATAAATATTTAGCTCACATAGAGGCCTTTTAATTTATGCAATATATCATCTTAGTTTCAAAAAAATAAACTAACTTTGATGACACAAAGGAAAAGGCTCACAACCCAAAACTGCAAGAGCTTAACTACGTTTGCTTGCCCAGGCCCCGAGGTTATAAAACTTTTTTCATGCTCAACTCAGCTGAGCACGGAATTTATCATGCTCAAAAATGTTAAAATGTCAGCAAATGTTGGCATTTTAACATTTATTAGCATAATAAATACAACATCTCAGAGACTTAAAGCTAGAAAATTCCTTATTTTTCGGTATTTTAAATTTTATGAGCAGTTGAAATTTTGTGCTCAGTTGAGTTGAGCATGAAAAAAGTTGATAACCTTGGGGCCTGATTTGTGTTACCTTTTCTCCAATCAGATACCACAAAAGGCCATAAAGGTTTACTTCAGACTTGGTTTCATATCCAACTCTTTCGTAGAGCCTTTTGGCGCGTGGATTGCTTGCTACAACCTCAAGGTAAATTGTCTGCAAAACAAAACAAAACCCTTATGGAATTTGTAATTGTTCCCCTTAGGATATCCGTATAACTATTTGCATATTGGGCTATGTTTCATTCCTTATGTCGTCTATTGATTTTTTCAATATTAATTTCTTCCAAAAATCTTTTGGGAATATCATCATAGAGTCAAACAGTCTTGATCCAGATCCGGACTGACGTTTTGTCAGGCCTCACTTTGGTCAATACTGTTTGTAAATGTTACCAGCAGACGAAAACATCGTCAGTTAATCGGAATATTTCAGGTAGATGTGTAGCCATCCAGGGTTCTAGATAAAGATGCCTTGTGTTTGGTCTAAGACTCATAGAATTGTCATTTTTAGATGATAGCATCTAAAGTCTGGCCAATAGGTATGTTAATGACATTGACAATTAGTATCCCTACCAGTATAGCTCTTGCGTATATGATGAAGATAAACCATTGTACTCAACCGATAGCGACCGTTGCATGTGCTATATGAAATCATAGTTGATGTAACTGTAGGGTGTTTGCCATGTTTGATAAGCCCAGCCTAACTGGGCTTTTGACATTCAACTATCAACGCCACCGGCTTGCACCACTAAAATATTGCTTTCAACCACACAACTACCAGTTTAACGCTTCATTTCAATGAAACATCTCAAGATGAGCTGTCAATAATATCAAATTGACATTCTATTCCTGCCATTCAGGTACATGCCAAACTACATGAAAACTTGTTCATTTCTTCACGGTAATTTAATAAATATACAGTAAACAATTATGTAAATTTGTGAAAACTGAAAGTTAAGGCTACAAAACTTATTAATTCAAAAGGCATATTCTGTTGGTTTACATCGGAATTGACTTAGCAATTGCGATGTATACCAACATAATATTCAAACATCATAAAAGTTGCTAAGCGCAGTGGTTGCTAGTTCGAGCCTCTCTGGCGGGGGAGTCACTGTGTTGTGTCCTTTAGCAAGAAACTTTATCCGCTGCTTAGTACTGGCTCAACCCAGGAAGAACCATCCCAATATGACTGAAACATAATTGACTGGGACGTAAAGAATCCCCCCCCCCAAAAAAAAAAAAAAAAACAACAACAAAACAAAACAAAACAAAACAACAACATCAAACCGAATGAAAACTATTTTGAAATGTATCCTAAATATCTCTGTCTCTACGACATGCCAATCTGCCAATCAGTATTAAAATACATGTCGCTATATAGCAAATTACGTATATTTTTATGACAGCTATATCACCAAATGAGCCAGTGCATGAGATTTCCAACAATGTGGTATGTGCGACCAGCAAAGCCTCAGATCAGCCTGTGTATACGCGCAGTCTGGTCAGAGCCTTTTCTAATCGCTTGTATATTCTATAACCGTTAAGCTACTGACCGAACGCCATTTGGAGTTTCTAAGTTTAAAAGAAGGCTGCGTCTACACTTGTCAAAATGTCAAATTGTTGGAAATCTCATGCCACGCAGCTCAAATTTGATTTCATGAATTACTCTATGTTCCAGGCAAAATTTGAGCTAGAGGAAAAGACTAAACACATCCATAGCTTGCTTTACTCACATTACAATTTTTCTCTCTTGCTGCATTTTCCGCTGTTTCCAGTAGCACTTTACCGACTCCCTTACCCCTGAATTCCTCCTCTACAACTATATGGTCAACGTAGCACATTCCTGGAGGAACCTTCGTTTGTACGAATGATAGGAAGAACCACCTTTTTGCAAGAAAGAAAATGAGCCCCGACATGTGATTTCCAACAATGTGGCATTTTGACAAGTGTAGACTCAGACGAGCCTGTGCAGCCTCTTTTTAAGCTTAGAAACTCCAAATGATGTTCGATCAGTTGCCGAAGAGTCATAGAATATTCAAGCGACTAGCAAAGGCTTTGATCAGACAGCGCATATGCGCAGGCTGGTCTGAGCCTTTGCTGGGCGCACATACCACATTGTTGGAAATCTCATGTCGCGGCTCAAATGGACTACGAATCAATCAAACAATGTTGCAGCATACTTTAATAGAATTAACGTAAATTAAGAAAGGTGTATGTGCATTAAGGGGCTATTTTGGCCCCCTCTAGATCCAAAAGCTGAAAGTTGCTTTTCACCAATTTCATCTTATTGGTGTATTAGAAGAATAGCCAAAGTGTAAAATTCTGGCATTTATTTTACTTTTACCGGTTGCTATGGTAACCAAAATGGCTGACAAAATAGACTTAAAATCGAGAAATTGCCATTTTAGGCCAAATTTGAGGCTTTTGGAGACCGATTTTTTAAGATTTATATATCAGCACGAGCAAATACAAAAAAAACAACAAAACATTTTAATATATTGTGTGCCGTGATAATTCTCATCATCTGTTAAAACATTTTTTTTTAGTATTTGCTTGTGTTCTATATTAATTCCTCTGTTACATGTCTCAAATTTGCTCCAATATGGTAATTTTCCTATTTTCAGCCTGTTTTGGTGGCCATTTTTGTTACCATAGCAACCATAAAAGTCGAATCAATGCCAGACTTTTACACTTGGGCCATTGTTCTAATAAACTAATAAGAAGAAACTTGTGAATGGCAACTTTTATTTTGTTGACCTCAGAAGAGGGGGGGGGGGGGGCAAAATAGCCTCTTAATGTACGTACCCCTTTTCGTGAGAATTATATTTTCGTAACTTGAAACAATGGCAGAGGATAACTGCTCGTTTCAGAACTCTTCATTTGACGTACGTTCTTGGTACACCCTAGATTTATACATGAAATATACAATTGATGCATTCTTTTGAGGTTAACATCAGGATTTGTCAACCTGAGAACAGTGATGTTCACCGATTTCAACAATATACATGCCTACCAAACGCTTGAATGCTCAACATCCGGTTGAATATTAAAAACAATTCCTCCAGGATGAGAATCAAAAATCGGGAATATCATGCAACAGACTATGCATTCCTACGTTTGTGGTATACATTTGAGGTCAGAAAGTTCTCTCGTTTTGTCAGATTTACATTTCGCGTAAAAAGGTGTACCAGAATTCGACAGGAACGTGTTTATCGCGCGAAAATTAAATATGACCTAATGAGAATACTTTCTGAGCTCGTATTTATACCACAAACGCAGGAATTCATAGGCTGTTGCATGACATAACCTAATTTTTGATTTTCTTCATAGAGCAGATGTTTTTAATATTCAACCAGATGTTGAGCATTCGAGCGTTTGGTAGGCGTGATATACTTCCCAAATTTCTGATAGCAAAATAATTGCCTTTTCAACACATATATGTCCAGCGTCCTTTTTGTGGCACATAGGCAAACAGTGCAGACCCAGATCAGACGCCACAGAATGCGGCGCCTGATCAGAGTCTCCACTGTTTGCTTGCATAGTTTTCTTTTAAAACTTGAATAAAAATGAAAAGTACCACCTAACATCCCTTAAAACAGAAATAGACTGTTCCAATTGATAACGGTGGGAAATTCCATTCGGCATTAATGGGTTAAATTATGTTCTCATAAAATGAACATACAATTTACCTGTGATATATACATAAGAAACCAATCAGTGTTTCAATGTCTATTTTTAGCTGTCAGATAGCAGTGAAAAAAGTCAATGTCACATGGGCTAGATTTAGGAGAATCTATTTTAGCTGTCTGTCAGCACTGACATAAAGTCCTGAGCTCATCACTGTTTGACATCATGATCTGTCACAACCAGTGCAAGCTAGTTTCAGCCAATCAGGGGAGGTCTTTTATAGGAGGAGTCATATAACAATTACCGTTTCTTATTGTTGTCTATATACATGCAATTTTCAAGACCCATCATTGAATTTACTTGTAAGTTATGACGGAGCCAATAGTCAAAAACAAGACAAATAGATAAGAATAAATGCTGATAATAATATTCCACTGTGTTAGAATCTATGGAGATTGCAAAAATAACCACATGGGATAAACAGAAAATTAACTCACCTGAATTGTGCATAATAACTCATTTCAGATAAGTGGTCCTTTTTCCTGAAAGTGTAAAATATATACTTTCACTTAGGAGTTCTAGCGATAAGGCGTACATTTTACCTAAACACCAAATTTTCAATTTGGCATAATGATTCAGCAGCTAAATATACATTTATATAAGGCATCAAAATACGTTTCAAAGCAATTCATCATTTAGAAAGATGTGAAAACTTGCGTTTTCAGTACCCACCCCTCATTTTACGTCTATTTTGGTTACTGTTTCGACCAAACAATGAGTGATGCATTGTAATTTTTCAAAGAGAAAAACTGCTGAAATAATGAGAGAGGATGGTCATCAATTCCAAAAGTTTAAGGTTTCCTGAGTCTACTCATATTTATAATAAACACACAGTGTTAAACAAAAAAGAAACTTGTTCAAATCGAAAGAAGTGATTATGAGACAGTAAATGATGGTTAAAAAACAATGAAAAAGCGAATTGCATGGAGTTCAAACCACTGACTGTACGAAAAAAACTATATAAAGGGCTAATGGTTGTTCATTGAGTTAAATATACTTGTTGATATTTTGCGAACATGCAATGCTAAAATGTCCTTTTATACTGGTGCATTACAATATGCGTTCTCATAAAAAGATAGGGTAAAGTCGGATATATTCGGACAGACAGCTAAATACGGACAGCGACCTTGTTTGTTTCATATTTAAAATATAGGAATAAAAATAAATTAACTAAGCAAACAGTGAAAATCCTGATGAGACGGCTCATAAGTCTCATCTGGATTTACATTGTTTGCAAATGTGTGTCCGAATTTACCTGATGTCCGAATGTACCCGACTTAACCCTAACGAAGTTTCACGAAGATATTTAGAAATGCAACGAAGTGCGAAATAATGATTAAAGAGGTCACTGACTGGACTATGTTTTGTGTTGGTTCTTTTGAGAACGTACAAGATACGTAAGTGTTTTTTTTTAATTATCCCCTCTTATCTAGAAGATAGGAGTTATCCATAATAATACATAATGCGTGTTTCTTCTAAGAAAAACATTGACATCAAAAATGTGAATATTAGGAGATACCTACTGAAAATATTTGTCGCCATTAAAAGCGATTTGCACAATACCAGCCCTTCTTCCTTCACACTCCGCAACAAAGTTTCTGGAATAAAAGGCTGGATCTAGCCCTCGATGATTACAAACAGCATTTTTCAAGCATATTGAAATACTGAAAAAGAAAATATTTAAGTTTCAGAATTTTTGTATATTACCGTAATGCAGCACATCTCTCTCTCTCTCCCTCTCTCTCTCTCTCTCTCTCTCTCTCTCTCTCTCTCTCTCTCATTACAAAAGGATCAACGTCTTGCACCATGAGGCTTGGTGATGAACTGCTTTTTTTTTCTATCCGGAATCCCATACTAAAGATATATTCTTTAATTACATATAATATAACTTAGTGTTTCCCCTAGCCAATTTTAGCATGGCGCCGCGCCATGCCACTTTTCTCTAGCGCCATGCCCCTTTTCCCAGCGCCATGCCCCTTTTCTAAAACTACATAAAATGGCCTACATTTTGGTAAAAAATCATGAGAATCTGACAAAAACTAAGGAAGTTACAGTTTTTTCAGTTTGAAGCCTGAAGTAGCAAGGAAGACACCTGCTGTTACAATATTTTATTTAGTGATAATCCTTTTAAGCCCGGTACACACGATGAAACTTTTGCATGCAACTCAGTGTTGCTGACAAAAGTTTCATGGTGTGTACGTCCGAGATACATGTTTCAAGAGATTTTTTGAGTTTCATGAAATTGTTTCATCGAATAGGACACTGCTCCATTTCCTGAAACTTGTCTCATACTTTTCCAGACAATTAGCCAATCACAGCACGGCTATTTCTGAAGGTCAGTTTACCTGTATCCTACAAATGTGTATACACAATTAAGAAAGGGGTCTTTTAGCTAGGTACAATATGGTCGACAATAATTGTCCATCTTTCGACAAAGAAAAGTTAAAAGAGCTATGGCAACAAGAAGAGTGCCTGTGGAATATATCCTTAGAAGGGTAACACAAGAAGGACTTGAAGGGGAACAAAGGCTTTATGCACATATGCATAATTTTAGCGGGAAAGAGCAACAGGTAATGTGAAGTTGCATACAAAACAGTAGTGTAAGATACACACAAAAGTTGCAGACAAAAGTTTCATCGTGTGTATGGGCTTTACAATGGTCACTAATTACCTGAGACAATTATGACACATCACTTTGATGACAATACCCCAATAAACAATATTATTATTAAAATGAAGTGTGAATTTGAACCACTGAAAGGTACAAGTAACATTGTCAAAACAGAACATAGAACAGAACATATATTTTATTGACTTAAACTCTACAGTTTCTCGTCATAGATACTTTGATATAACAAAAGATTCTTACAAGGTCACAATAAATGTATACATGGATTTGACAACAAAGTTATAAATGTTCACAATATATAGCAAAAAAGATGTCTGTGCTCCAATTATAGCATAAAAGTTGCAATTTTGTGAAAAATAAATCTTAACTCTAAATTTACTATTTTAAGTTATAACGTTACTAAACTAATTGTTCAGTCAGACTATCAATCATTATAGCTGTATGTGTTTGTCAAAACAAATAAGTATAAGTGATCTTGGCTATTAAAGAAGAAAAATATGATTCCCATAATAATGTGATTCTGATAAATTTTAAGAATTAAAAAAAATAATAAGTGCTCATAAATAGATGTCCCGAAACTGCGATTCACGTTCAGTTTAAAAATACTAAAATTAGTCTAAATAATAAGAAACGTAGTTTGCATTTAATAAAAGGACAGATAACAGCTAAGGGACATAAATTTTTATTTGGCAATATCATATTCAATTTCCAACTTGGGCTTAAAAGTGCCTTCTTAGCTTGTCGCCGTGCGTTAAAAAATGCCATCTTAGCCTGTCACCGCACGTTCAAAAGTGCCCTCTTATCCCGTTGCCACGCGCTTAAAGAGCTCTTTTCCTAGATAATTTACCATGCCCTTTTTTTGGGGCTGGGGGAAACACTATTACATACCCGTTCCTTTCTATAAGTCCATTTTAAAATAAACTCAAAATGGTTCCTTGATATGCCGAGATTCATAGACGTAACATTAGCATTATACACAAGGACGTTGCTAACTACGGTGTTAAACTATTTGTACAATTCTTCGAATACAACTCAAGTACAGCCCATTCCTGTTAGTTTGGGTAAGATAACACTAGTAAGAGAAGAAATCATATAGGCCAGGCTTATGTCTAAGATGATCTGCACCTTTGTTATTTGCTTGTTCAAGTCGCATGCATCCACGTCAGGTTTGTGTGAGGGGTAGGTTTTAAAACTCGTCCTTCCGGAATACTGTTTGTCAGCATTCGGCAAGCATTGTGATGCAGAACATGTGATCCTCGAGACAAATTTTCTAACATCCATGATATGTTCTTTAGTTAAACAATGGCGTTAAATATTTACACATTAACGGGAGATTATAAGAATCTATCAGAAGTGAGAGGGTAGGATAGAACAATCCGTCTCGAGGATCGCCGTTTGGCATCACGAGGCTTGCCTAGTGATGACAAACGGTGATCCCGAGGGACGGGTTTTTTCTATCCTACCCTCACATGAATATTGGATTAACTTTCTTGCTTACCACTTTTTTTTTCATTTATTTATATTATTTTAAAATAAGCTTCCAGTGGTCCCTGAATACGCTAAGATGCAATTTTATATGATGGTGTTACTTGACGTCCTGGGTAAGATAGCATGGGTAAGATCATATTTTCTATCCCAGGGTAAAATCTCAGATATCCTTATCCGGTGTGCAAGAATACACCATTATTACGTGGGGAAACTGGGAAATCCATTAAGAATGTTTATTCATCCTGTCTTTCGACCATTTACGAATTTGGATCGACGCCCTTTTAGATACTCTTATGTCGATCGACGTTCCGACAGTTTCTGGATAAATCAAAGAAAGTAAAATGTGTCCAAAATATGTATATAGAGAATACTAGGTGAGTGTCGTTTGATATCAAGTATAACAGGCAAGGCTTCGAGAACATTGTTGAACATTGTCTTGTACCGCATTTAAATGGATCTTTTTTTTATGTTTTTTTTTCTGTCTAGTGTTTGCTATGCCTTTGTACGCGTCTGTTTAAATGTGCCTTGTGGTCACCTGCAGAGAAAGGCCTGACCTCTTGGCTCTCGTTTGTGGTGTCTTAGTGTGAGTTAGTCACTTTCACATTGGTATCCTGGGCCAGGTGTGGTACATGCTTGTATCGATTCCTGATCTTTGCACCCTTACTTACTTTGCTCTGGCTCTGGTGCCTATGTGATATATATCACAATATAATGGAATGGCTCATATAAATAAAATGTTCTAAATAATAATTCATCAAAATCTCTTTTTTAAGTTTGCTTTTTTAAATACTGTTTATTATTTTCTTTTTTGCGAGTCTTACTTCTTTTCACCAACAGCATGCACCATCTTCGGACGGAATCCCTCTAGGAGAAGTCTAGCAGCGAATTCAGCATCTTTCAGGGTATCTTGTAGCGTCCTTACTGTGATCTCGGCGACCCCTTTTCTTTTAGTGACTGTAGCATTAGGTTGCTGCATACCAACGGATGCATTGGTAGTGTTGCCTGTCTCTGACATACTTGTTCTATAGAAACGAAAAGGATATGATGAATATCCTACTAGACTTAACCCTTTTCCACAGGTTTAGATAAACAAAAAAATGAGCGTAAAATTGTACATATTTTTTTACCCATCAATTTTAACATATGTTTTGGGTGCTCAAAAGAACCGTCTCATTGAGACGGTTCTTTTGGGTACCCACAACATATTTTTTGGTAGAGAAATAAGAAAATTAAATTTTCGTTACGCACTCTTAACTAAAGTCATTTTTTTAAAACAATGGAATTTCCCATAAAAGTAGATAAAATAAAGTCTGGAGGGTCCACAGTATATTATTTGGGGTAAAAATGTAATTTCTAAAATCTTTGAAGATGGTTTGGTCTGTTTTAGCAAACTGTGTAGACCCTGTGAAATGCCGATATCGGTGGCACTTTATCTGAGTATTCGCTGTTTGCCAAGTTACACGTTTAGGGGATTACAGTCTACAGAGGGTTACACAACCATTTTTCAAACAATTAGACATTTAACGATTAAGTGAAAGATAAGACGCACACTTTTGTCTCAGAGTGGTAGAGGGCTTCGCTTGCGATCGAACCGCCGCTGATTCGAGCCTCAATGGGGACACTTTGTTGTGCCCATGAACAATACACTTTATCCCCCTATTCTATTGGCTCAGCCAACGGTAATGTGCCGACACAAATGATTGATTGGGATGTTTACCATGAACCCAAACAAACAAATAAATCACCTACATCCATACTTTGTGCATGCTAACCTGCGCTTGGAACCGGAACTTAGGAAGTCGATCATGTCCTCTCACTCCTGAAAGTACTGGTTGTCCGCTGCACAAGTGACAAACGTATAGAATGGCAAGTTTATGGTATCCAGCAATTGGGTAATAATGGCGGGAATCGCGATCCGCGGGTTTTATTTTTCGATTTGTCTCTGTATTTGCTCAAGTCTTTAAAGATAGTTTTCCATACTTTGATTTAAAGATTATTTGCCTTTTTGTGATAAGCACGGTGAAAAAAGGGAAATCATGCGCTTATGTCTCTAGTAAACACCTATACTGACGTATCCAGTAGTTTAGATTTCTGAATTATGGCTTAAGCCTTCCTCTTGATCCATACTATGTGTATGCGAGCAACGAAAGCATCGCCTGGGCCTTCACCGCTGAATGACGCGATATGTACCGAGATCTCGCGTCTAAGCCATCCCTGGTCCATTCCGTACCCACTGCATTTATGAATTCTGTGGGTAGGTAATGTATCACGACTGGGTTACTGAGGATGCATCTCAGCTAGCCTGTGTAAAATGAGCCGTGACATGTGATTTCCAACAATGTGGCATTTTGACAAGTGTAGACTCAGACCAGTCTCTGCCGCCTCCTTTTAACCTTAGAAACTCCAAATGGTGTTCAGCCAGTAGCTTAACACTCATAGATTATTCAAGCGACTAGCAAAGGCTCTGATCAGACTGCGCGTATGCGCAGACTGATCTGAGGCTTTACTGGTTGCACATACCACATTGTTGGAAATCTCTTGCGGCGGCTCAAATGTTATTCAAGCCAAATTTTAGGTAATGTATAAAACATGTAGCTCGTGTTACAAAGCAGTAATATCAGTAGATTGTGACGTTAAATGCCACGACAAATAAAATTAAGGCAGACAGACATACAGGCATACATACAGACATACAGACAGACAGGCAAGGCAGACAGAGAGACAGACAAGACAGAGAGACAGGCAGACAGACAGACAGACAGGCATACATACATACATACAGACAGACAAACAGACAGGCAAGGCAGACAGACAGACAGACAGACAGACAGACAGACAGACAGGCATACATACATACAGACAGACAGACAGACAGACAGACAAGGCAGACAGACAGACAGGCAGGCAGACAGGCAGGCAGGCAGGCAGGCAGGCAGACAGACAGACAGACAGACAGGCATACATACATACAGACAGACAGGCAAGGCAGACAGGCAGACAGACAGACAGACAGACAGAAATTATACTTTACCAAGTCTTTTATCTCTATCCTCCGTCAGTGGTAGTTGTATTGAATACAATTGTCAGTATAGGAAATGAGCCAGTGCATGTGATTTCGAACAATTTTACATTTGACAAGTGGAGACTAAGATGAGCCTGTGCAGCCTCCTTTTAAGCTTAGAAACTCCATATGACGTTCTGTCAGTAGGTAAACAATCATAGAATACTCAAGCGACTAGCAAAGGCTCTGATTAGACTGCGCGTATGCGCAGGCTGGTCTGAGGCTTTGCTGGTCGCACATACCACATTGTTGGAAATCTCATGCACTGGCTCAAATAAAGTTTGTCTTAACGAATCCCCATACCTTTAAAGTTTGCTTTCTTTCCATGTGTATTCTGACATGTGACCATTAAACCATAAATCCACCTGACTGTATGTCACGTGTGTATTATAGTATCGATATTTATAATACTTTATGTTTACAAAAGAACAATATATGTACTTTACTCAGATAAGTGCAAGCCCAGATCAATCAGGGTATCACTATTTGCTAACATAATGTTCTATTAAGAAAAAGAAAAAAAAAAAGAAAAGGGAAAATTAAAAAAACCCAAACCCCTAAAATTGGAAATGGATTCGTCCTACTGATAAGGATAGTGAAGTCATTTCGACCATCCTTAAAAAATAGTCACATGTCAATTGAATAATTGGGCCTCGGTGCGAGAAAACCTGTCTTTTGGGATTGCGAACATCCGCTCAGTTTATTTAGTGCCCTTTTTATTCGCCTAATGTAAAGCAACATACAAAGGAAATTCAAAAATTTCTTGCTAGTCTCTGTAGCTGAACAGGCTCGGTTTGGTATGACTTATTCGGAAACCCTGAAGTCAGCTTTTCTGTCGCCGCAGCGACATATAAATAAAGATAGAAAATATGCATTTGCGAACAACACAGTCGCAGATCAGCCTGCGTATCTGTAAAGTATCATATGTAAGCGTGCCACACATGATATTTCAATAGTTTCTGTAGCTGAGGAAACTGGTTTAAAACTCGCTTTGTTGGGAACCCCTAAGACAGGGTTTGTCGCGTCGAGGCCAAAGGAATACAGATGAAGCGTCTTACACCAGAAAACAACATCACGCCGCGGGTGGAACTCGAACTCGTGACCTCTTGGCCACGAGAAATATGTTAACAAGAAGGGATGAGCACATAGATTCTTGGTACTGGATACGTCCTCTGCATTTAGCTGAATAATATTGCAAAAAAATAATCAAATCGCGGTCAGCGTTTCTCTCCAAATATCAATAAAATTATTCAAAAAGTTTTATCGGTACTATCTGTATTATGGATAGATTTGGCCTTCTATACACGGCAAAAAAAAGAAAAAAAAAAAGAAAAAGATACGCACCAGGTAGAATTGTTCAACTCTCGGGAAGATCACAAGTGATAGGCAACTAACGCTTTTATTAGTGGAAAAGGTATATCAAGGACTGCTGCATTTCACATCTTTTGCAATCAGGCGTCAAAAATAAGTTAAAGAAAATCGGTCATGGACCTGGTGGGGGTTAAATTGTAAAGTCATAGAAAATGGGCGCTTTTTAATGCTCTCTTGCTGGATTAACTCAAGCAAATGGACTCGTCTCAGCAGACCAAACTGTACTCAGACGCTTTTTGCAGATTCTATCTTTAATTTCACCATGCGCGCTTATTCATGGTAGTTAGCCTCTTTCTTGTGACTTCCCTTTAGACAACGATTCCATACTAGAGATTAACCTAACAAAACATGTTAAGATTTCACCATTGTTTTAATCAATTAAAACTGATGAAAATGGGTTTGAGAATCACAAAAAACATCAGTAAGCACATAGGTTGTCTCGCATAACGACACCATATCGTTTTCACACTTTGCGAATGTAGGCCTAAAGCATACTCGGAATTCCATGTAGACAATAGCATTGAATAAATGCTTCCAAAACTCATTTACCATTCGCCTTGATGGGTTTTGTTCTTACACAGGGAAGGTACAGATACTCATCTACGCCACTCTCAAGTTTTAGAAAGATGTGATGAGAAATAAGTATTTTATGACACGTAACATTTTCGTATTAACCCTTAAAGCGCCAAGAAAAAATGCATCTGAAAATGTCGTCTGCTGAAGTCGTCTGCTGCAAATAATTGCCTAACATTACTGACGAATTAAGTATAGAAGCAAACAGTGTGAACCCAGAACAGACTGCTCCTATAGGAGCAGTCTGCTCTGGGTCCACACTGTTTGCCATAGAGGCTTCTTAAACATTTCAGCAGACGAGAAAGGCAGACGACTTTTGTTGCGATTGGCGCCTTAAGGGTTAAAAGGAGAACTTAATGGGACAATCGTAGTGGTGCGATTCTTTTTAATAATC
Source organism: Loripinus fragilis (assembly GCA_964019695.1). Lineage (NCBI taxonomy): Eukaryota > Metazoa > Mollusca > Bivalvia > Lucinida > Lucinidae > Loripinus > Loripinus fragilis. The sequence continues at coordinate 34,370,739 of OZ026521.1, forward strand.
CAGATGTGCGAAATCTACGTTTAACTTATCAAAGTTTTCATGAAAAGTCCACACACACGGTGGCATAGTTAAAACCCTGTGGAAAACAGGAATACATTGATCGCAGATGTGCTATAAATAGCTTGCTCTTTATTTTCAGCAGATGCCAGGATCAACCAGTTTACTTGAAATAATCGCTAGAATCACTTCTAATGAGTGCCCACGTTATGTATCTTAAATTAGAAATCTGTAAATTGGTTTACAACTTTAATATTGACAACACTTACGTTCTATTTCTGCACTCGTACCATTTCCTTCCTGTAAAGAAACCGTAACCGAGTTATCTAAATAGGTCTGTCATTCTCTTTCCTTGATTATCGACCTTTCGCTTTCAAGAGAGCTGTTTTTTTTGGGTGTTTCAAATCAAGTAATACCAAAACCAGCCTGCTCAGGTACAGAGACTAGCTAGAGGATTGAAATTATTTCGCCTTTTAATAGTTTAGAGTGAGCACATCTGCACCTTTGTAATAGTAGTTGTAGAGGCGATCGATGTTGTATAAAGCAAATTGTTGACGACGGACGGACGACGGACATTCTATGATCACAGTCTTATGGCTCAGGAGAGCTAAACTATAGTGGTCCAGTTTATTTTTTCTTCACTATCCATATTGATCTTCTGGTCACATATTTAATGGGTTTAGACGAAGTGTTGGTGAAAAGCTGACTTGATCTCTTTATGGAAGAAAGTACATGCCATGAAATGTTTATTCATCTATCGCTGAGATTTAGTAGTATGTTATGTTCATTTAATTTTTAGCGATTTTTCATTAGTTTCAAATTTGTTTTTCACGTTGACGCTGAAAGAATGATAGTTAAAACGCGAGAAATGTAAAGGAATATCTGCGTCGTTGGTTTAAAAAATAATGTATGGCACGATACCTCTTCCGTAGGAAATAATTGCCGATGTTTGTAGGTTACCGTCAACTAAACTAATAATTGTAGGTTATGGGCAAATAAATAAAGGACCTCGGACAGTCTTAATGAACGATTGTCCATAAAAATGGCCAGAGAAAAGTTTCAAATAAATCAATATTTTTTCCGTGAAAATGATACTAGGTTCTACCCTCAAGCTTTCCGCAAAAGTGTTTTTCTCATAGGCAGATAGGACAAATACCAATTTAAAATAGGGGTTGAAAACTCTGTTTTAGCTATTTAACACATAGAAAATAGAAAAAGCTTTACTGAAGTGCTCCCCCCGTGACCGAACTAATCCTTTTGCATACAGTTGTAGTTTTACATTTCACACAACGTATAAAAATGGCATGATTTGCCACGGGGGGGGGGGGGGGGGGGGGACGGACGATGTCAAAATGCCCCAAAACAAAATATCATAAAAACTTAATAGGGACTAAGAAGCTCTAGAGATATTTCCCTAGTTGAGATGTTTACAAAAGCTAAATTTTCAAATAGCCCTAATGATTTTAATTTTCGTCTGTTTGGGTAGTATAATATGTATAGTTAGTATCAAAATACAATTCAAAGCGATTCATCGTTTACAAAGCCTTGAAAACATGCGCTTTCTACTCCCACCCCTCATTTTTACGTCTTTTTACTGGGTGTCGTTTGGACCAGAATTTTAGTAAATCCATTATAGGTTTTCAAAAAGTAAAAGTAATAAATTATTAAGGATATAGATGTCCTTCGTTTCCAAAATTTTTCAGTATTCCTTCTGCGCATGCGTACGAAATATTCTTAAAATTGTGATGTTTGTCATTGAAAAGATGAAACTGGTGTCTTTCAGTTTGTTTTTAGATGTTTCCCCCCCCCCTAGACCCAAGACGCCCTTTCGACAATTGAACGTCATTATATAAATATACAACATGTGTAAAGGGCGTCTTGGGTCTAGGGGGTGGGGGGGGGGGAAGGGGTTGTATATGCAAAGTAGAAGACATAAATCATCTGACAAAAATGGACCACTTTGCAAGATGGTCGTTTTTATTGTACATCAACTGTATAAATATATATAGTATACTCTATCGTGATAAATGTAGGACGGTTGTTTACCTTAGTTTAAGGGTCTATTTCCCACACATGTTACTGCATAGCGAGCACAGTTGATGATCAAACTAAATTAGTTTTCAAAACGAAGTAGATATATTACATGCATTTAGGAAAACCCGTTTTAAATATACGAACTAGCGGGAAAGGGTACATAGACGGTTTGTCTATATGTATTTGTTGAGCGTGCCTAGTGTCTCCAGTCGTTATTTCAACAAAATAAAACGAACGTCTTATTTAGGGAAATTGCTCGTCTTATCGCTAGAAGTTCTTTGTACAAACCTGTAGGTAAATATCAATATACAATGGCATGTATCAGGGCTTCTGTTATGATTGTGTACCTAGTAATTCACTGTCTTGTTTCTCAACCAAAACATATGTTGTGGGTACTCAAAAGAACCGCCGCAATGAAACGGTTCGTTTAAGCACCAAATTACAGGTTACATCTGATTTGTAAGAAAATATTTACTATTTTACACTCAAAAAACGTGTTTATCTAGACTGATGTATACAGTATGTAGGTATGATACACCTCAGTGAACAAGTCAAACTGGCTGAACTTGAAACATAACAGGTAATATTCAAAACCATTGACAACATACTTATTTAGAAGAAACGAGAGAATCTACTAAATATGTATTTTACGCAAACGCATCACTTTCATCTCAAGTTTTATGCCACAAACATTATATTTCCATGTCTTTAGGCGAATACAAGGCGAAACTTTGAATTTCTGTGAAAAAAAATTTGGTCACAAAAATACCCCTACCCCCTTAATCTTGATGTCCTGGCCTAAGTATGCAATATTTTCAAAATATTTTTAGTTTGCTAGGTGCACTAAATGTAAGGGTTTGATTTAAGCACAAACATTTAGTTGTCAAGTATGCATTATCCTAACCACAGGCTGTCAAAATTTGGGCAGATTGAATAGGAGACTGTCCAAGGTCCTTCTACTACTGGTTTAGATTTTTTTTGCACCAGGCATGTATGTCACTAGCTATTTAAAGGCATGTATGACACTAGCTATTTAAATATGCAGCATTTTGGCGCAGGGCATATTTGTTTTCGTTCTGAATGAGTTTTCGCGAGATTCCAGCAATCCTGTACCCTAGAAGCATCACTACAGATATTTTGGTATATCATATGTTCCTTAAGCTAAACGCATTACTGAGCTCAGCTGACTGAAGACATAACAAAGTATAAACATCCCCCATTTTTATCTTCTCAATCTCTTTAAAAATTCTCACGTTACTCATACCAAATATGTCTTCTGTCACTTCATCGTATATCTTTTTAAAGATATTTCTTTGAGCAGTCTAATCTGGGTCCACAATGTTCGCCCCAATGCTCAGATGCAGTTATTATGCTGGCGTTTTAAGGACTAAATAAAGCGCTTTGCGTCTTTACTGAGAAAACGGCGCAAGATGATACAGTTACTTTTGAATAAAACCACGCCTCATTTTCAGCTTTTACCTATGTCTAAGGTTGACCAGTCCTAATTACGCATTCATGAGGTGCCGCCTTTATAGTACCCCAAAAGTCATATAATAGCAAGTTTACATAATAAATATATCCATTTCTTTTCGGTCGGTCTTTCTAGCGAAAATTATTTATCAACACTAAAGCTTTTCCATGAGATTTTTGTTTTAAGCATGCATTTCGGGAGTATGTTTCTAAACATAGTCTTTAGTCTAGATTTTTCTGAATGAGCTTTTACAGATTCTATATAAGGACTTTTAGGTGTTTTAGTCACTCGAAGTTTCCGCTTCAGAAAAGTAAGATTATTTCTTTTGTTTTTCAAAATCTTTCAATGTATCAAGATTAGTTTTTACCCTTTTGATTTCAGTAGCTAGATTTTCATAATAAATTTCAGTTTATAATGCATGACCCAGTTTCTGAATTTTTAAGTTTAATATAAAGCTTATATGAGCCAGTGCATGAGAGTATGTGCGACCAGCAAGGGCTCAGATCAGCCTGCGCCTACGCGCAGTCTGATCAGAGCCTTTGCTAGTCGCTTGATTATTTTATGAATAATAAGCTACTGACTGAGCAGTGTTTTGAGTTTCTAAGCTTAAAAGGCTGCACATGCTTGTCTGAGGCTACACTTGTCAAAATGCCGCATTGTTGGAAATCACATGTCACGGCTCATATATTTTAGATTCTGTGAGATGGTTGTTAAACAAGTTCTGATTCATAGGTTTTTTTGTTTTGTTTTTGAGTAAAGTTGCTTTCAAGAGAAACTTGGTTTATAATTGAAGTTTAAATAGCATGTTGGGGTATAATTCAGTTAAGCGTGTGATATGTCATAGCAGCGTTTTTAAATGTATTTCCAAGCTTTTCAGGCTGGTAATTAACAGACTAGTGTATCGATGGCAGTGCTCTGGTTGCTTCATTGGTTGGAAAGACGAGACAGCTCCAAACAAAATGTAGAAGGTACATGTATTTCTTCAGCTTGTAATATCTTTCAGTGCACTAGTGTATTATAAGTATATGTCAGTTTCAGTTTGTAGTTCATGACTCTGTTTCAGAATTTTTAAGCTTAATATAACGTTAGGATATTCGTAGACCCTGTGAGATGCTCATGAATTTCTCTGGTTCATTGTTTTTTTTTCATTAAGTTGTTTTCAGGAATATTTTTGTGGACAATGAATTATTTTATGCATTCAAGAACAGTGGTAAATTTATGTCTTAACTGAACCTGTATATCAGGTATTATAGGGACAAAAATATTTTAAGCATGTGCAAAATTGGGTGTATGCGCTTTATAATATGAGAAATTCAGTTATATGCGAGATTCTGTACAGAACACTTCAGTTTCCCTAAGTGGTTTGAATTCTATTGTTTTGCAGAACAGAGTAAACATAATGTAAAGAGTGAGTAAACTCCTGGGATGGGAGCACAGAGTTGAGGTTCTATATAAAAAGCTTTTTTGAACGTACAGAAGAGTCAGCGAATTTTCAAGGAACTTTTCTTTAGGTTTTAAGTACTAGCTTGTGAGCATGCCTCTGCGTGAACGACCTGCTGGTCAGAGCATGGAAAAATCCTACCACCCAACGTGGAGTTAGTTTGGGTAGCCCGCTTGCAGCATTGGGAAAATACAGCATAGTTATAAGCTTATCAAAGATTATGCCGTCAGAACATCAACTTTATTCTGAGCTGTTTGCGAAAAGTGTTTTTTTTTGGCTGAGGTTTAGGATTTAAAACAATACAAGGGCATGTTAGGATATAATCCCTTGAAGTGTTAAGACATGTGAATACAATGTTTTGAACAGGTTTTCTATTTTTTAGTCTGGTATGATTGACAGACTGTGTGGCAAGAGAAGCAAGAGGAATGAAAAAGAATTTGTATTTTATGTGGATTTTGTTTTTGTACAATTATAAGTAAATAAAAGCAATGTCGTAAAATCTGAAGCAGAAGAGGCATTTAACCCTTAAAGCGCCACCTACAATTTGCAGCAGACGACAATTTCAAAGTTTGTTGCTTTTTCAAAAATAACAAATAAGGCATAATATTTCATGAGAATTGTCTGTTGGCAGAAAATTCTCATGAAATATCATACCTTATTTTTGTGAAAAAATAGGAAAGATGTTGCAAAATTTGTTGCCTGCTGCAGTCGTGATTGACGCTTAAAGGTTAAATCATGTGTTTGTTTGTTTTTCTCTAAAGAATAGTTTTTGCAGCAGAATCTAACCTTTAGAGCATTATGAAAAGACAATATTTATTCTCGGACATTGCAAGAGAGGGAGAAAATTAGGTACTTTACTATAAGGAAATAACAAAGGCGCCTTTGTTGTTCGAAATGCCCCCAATTCAGGTTTTCTCACGTCTGGACCCATCTAAATAATAACGTACCCACTGGGCATGCTTGTAAGAGACTTGTGCAACGTTTTCGCGAACAAAAGGATCGGCGAAATGATAAGTCAATGCTGCATTGTGTTCCTAATGCCATGCTAACCATCAATATTGTCAAACAACACTATGAAAAATGTTGAATGTACATGCAGTACGCAATTTAAATTGTTTATTGTATTGTTTCGTAATTAACTCCCTCATCATTCAGCATTTTGAATGTTTGACTTATGTATGCAGCCTTTGAGGCTGATAAAATCACTAAATTTAGTGAATTTTGATTTGAATGCTTCAAAATAAAGAACTTAATATATTATTTCACAGCTTTTTGACACGCATAAAGTATATGATAAAAATATTGTTAAACGTATTTTTAGTTCCCAGCCCTGATCTCAGCCCTCGGACAGTATCAGCCCACGCCCTTCGGGCTCGGGCTGATACTGTCTACTCGGGCTTAGATCAGGGCTGGGATCAAAAACACTGTGTAATAATCTATAACCGTTTTATATGATAGAAATATGACATTTGTGCTACATATGTTATCTAGTACAAACAAAGACTGTTCTATGAAAAGTTAACTTTTTATATTTGGATTACTGATAAATGTAAACTGGGCTGACTTTAGGTTTCCCTATTTTTAAATACTACGCATAACAAACTGTTGTGATTAACCATAAAAAAGAAATGGTGAGACAAACATTCAGTAAAATTATTCACCATGGCGTCAGCGATGGTGATATACGTTAGTAAGCTTCCATTGGGCGCGTGTTCGACTCGGGACTGTTCCATCAGCAAGTTGCGGAAATGGATTGGGTGTTAACTCCCCAGCAGCAGTGTCTTTTACTTCTCAGACTCCCCGTCGATCAAGCTACTTCCGAAATTCCACCATTTTGTGAGCAATGTTGATATACTTTGGATACCCGATTGCTTCTAAAAGCGAAAATGCCTATTAGAGACCTTACCACTGAGCTATTATCCCGATCAAACATGGACCATTTGGATATTCTATACTAAGTGTGACGAAATAACTAGATGTAGATGGGTCAGTTTCAATATGCCCCCTAGGCACTATGTGCATTGACTTCGATTGAGGAATACGGTTGAATGACCTAATACATACTGCTGGGGAGGGGGTTAACTCTACCATTATTGAGTGCGTCTTTCTGGAATATGCATATTTTCTGTGTTTTAGTTGCTTCCAATGGATCACCTATGTAAAAATTGTTAACTAAAGCAAAAAATACTCAGAGCTTGAAGCACATGAAACACTGAAGAGAGTGGCTTCATCAAATGCAATATTAAAACAATATAAAAGTTCTTCTTTAATAACAATAAAACGCCATGCGGTGGTTCTAAGCTTTTTTAAAAGGTAACCTTGTTACTTTAAAGCCATACAGTCAATAGTCATAATATCATCAAAATCCATGTTGGGTCGAATCAAAGGGTGAACTCCTCAGGGAGACTTCATGGTGCTATTGGCTTATTCACACTCAGAACCAAATGAATAGTGACAGTGACGTAATAGTTTGTATACAATTCCTATGTAAACTACTATAAATGGTTTAAATGCATTAGGGCGTGACTGCCATTGAGATAGTGAAGATTTGTATACAGAGGCGAGTTCAATAATGCGAGTGCTCGCCGAGCGCTCGTTGACTGGTACCTATCTTTATTCATAATGTGTAAAGCCTGACACCAGTACAACGAGCGCCCGAGAGCGCTCTCATTATTGAACTTGCCTCTGGTAAATACCGAGAGATCCGAAATCATCTATAGCGTGTATACTTCACTTGAGCTAACGCGAATCGATATATCACGTGTGTATTAATCCTTTTCTGTCTGGGGATAGAATAAATACACAAATGATCAATCGATTCTAAGTCCCCATGATAACAAAACATGAAGTCACTGTCGCTCTTGACTGGTAGGACAGTAAGTATGAAAGATGAAGCTTTAAACCCTTAACTAGTCGCAGATTGCCCCTTAAAAATGCTGGGCATGGGTGTCTAGAGACTCCTTTATTTTTTATGCAGAAAATCCGTACTCTTATACCTTAACAAACAATCTTAGACGAAATACCACTGAAAACACAATTTGCAAAGATCGTAATCAGAATTACATGATGTCATAATTTGGAATTCTGACCTGCGACCCCTTTGAATATTAACTGAACAATCACATTGTTATGACATCAATCTGTATTGAATATTCCATCAGTAGACAAAAGGGTAAAAAGCATTTGTGATTAGTACCATATTTTCATGGGGTCCATGCATGTATTCCTCTGCTCATTAATATATACAAAGGATAAAGAACTATTACATAAACATATATGGAGATATTATGAGAATGACAAAAGTCTTGCTATCCTGTGGCTGTGGTCACAAAGGTATTCGAACGTTTCCTTTGGAATAGTTCAGTTCTGATACTCAGTAAACCTGTCTTAAGCGGCCACTCAAATTATTCAAAACAAAGGTCTTAATGGAAAACGGTAGCTTAATGAAGGTCGAAAGCATTGCAGAATGCTCCCCTTGGAGCATTCTGCAATACTTTTGACCTGCATTAAGCAATAATTGGTCTTGAAAACCAATTTTTGTGATCTTTTTGAGTGGCCGCTTAAGACAGGTTTTACTGTAGTGTATTTTCTAGCCCCTCTACGTAGTATTACGAGCCAATGCTATTATTAGTTCCATGAAACTGATGCTGGTGCTCCCAAGTTCGTTGAAAATGATTGTCCTTTATTTCCACACAACCACTGAGAATGTTTCCACAGTCTAATGATGATTATCTAGCGCCCTTGCCGATCAGCACAACATTTTTTCCATACGGTACATCCCCTGGAATACAGAAATAGAAATAGCTCAAAGAATGCTTGTGTGTCTTTTGTTTCGCCCATTCACTGATTAAAGTAAGAAAGGTGGCAAAGATCAGGAATTGATGCACTCAAGTACCATACCTGACTTAGGATACCACATGGAAAAGTGACAAAACACAATTAAACATCACAAAGTCTATGTGTCAGTGAAAAATAATATTCTGTTTTTCAGTAACAAGCAATATATTTTGTATTGCTTTTGACATTCTATCAATAATAAGACTTTTTATATACTACATGCAATTTGTTGTGGCTCTGATGGTGTATTCTGGGTTCATGTTTAGTGGATTGTTTCGTGATACTCTGCATTGTGTCGTTTCTAGCGTGGTAATTATCTCAGTAGACTTTCCAAAGTCTGTACATTTTTTTCTTCTGTCTTTTTGCCTTTTTTTATATAAATTTCAGTATCCTTTTATTCCCTTTAATACCACTATAATGCAATGTTCAAAATCTGACTGAAAATATTTCGAAGCCTAGGATAAGGGGATTTTTCACTTTAATATTAAACAATTAACACCTCAAATTAATTCTGAAATGTAGGGACTTGGGCAAGTCTATTATCTCAGCAATTATCCCACCGAGAGAGGTGGTCACTTTTCCCGTTATGCCACGTTGGAATTTTGTTGTGTGTAAGAATTTTGAATCAGCTTTAAGATAGGCATTCAGATTGATCTAGGTATAAAAATTAAACTAATCAGTTGACATGATTTTGTTAACACATATAAGATCATATAAGCGCAGTGACCTTGGGCAATAATGCAGTTTCATCAATATCTCGGCTTACAGGATGTGTAATTAAAACTTGCATTGAAATATGTTCTTCCTTTGGAAGCAAAGACTGCACTAAAAACTAAAACTAGAGTGTGCATATTTTCTGGGCCAGACTAGCTAGTTTCTGCCATTTAGGCGTCATCAGTGACCCTCTAATAGTTTCAAAAATCTACAATGAAACCCATGATCCCAAAGAACAAGATAATAAAATCTACACTATAGTGAAGGGCAGGGAGACGTTCTACCGCCACCACACAGTCCCAGTCACCAGCTGTAGTGAAGTCAAATATGTTCTTAAAAGGGTATCCTTTGGAAGCAAAGACTGCACCAAAGAACTGAAACTAGAGTGTGCATATTTTCTGGGCCAGACTAGCTATTTTCTGCCATTTAGGCGTCATCAGTGACCCTCTAATAGTTTCAAAGTTCTACAATGAAATGATGATCCCAAAAGGACAAACAAATAAAATCTACACTATAGTGAAGGGCAGGGAGACTTTCTACAACAAACAAAAAACAACAACACACACACACACACACACACACACAAAATCCAAAACAACAACAATGAACAACCCTTAAAATGGAAATTAAAAAGTCCAATTAATGAGAATCAAAAGTCTATAAGGCATACATGGGCAAATCACACTTGATCACAACGATTGTCTTTTGTGGGATTGATATAACACGATATATTAGAATCGATAAGCCACAAGTGTTTTACAGATTTATTAACATTATGTTATGGCGTGAATGAACACTCATATATACTGACGTCAACTAAAAACGCCTCACTCATTATCACTGATTTCTTAGCGATGATATATAAAAATAAACAGCCACGTACTGTTTCTATGTAGAGGTTGGGCGATGATGAAATTGACTTTAACTTGATAAGCAGGTGACGCGTTATTTTGCTGACGTCATACAGGCTCAACGTAGACATGACGGCATTGTGCATCGGTCGCTTATGATTTGAATTTGAATTTGCACCCAGTTTGTGCCGTTAATGTTTTGCTAATCAATGAACAAATTTTGGATCATTTTTTCAAACAGTTGTGCTTGCGAATAATAACTTTAGGAAATTATGACGTCATATTAAAAACAAAATGCAAGGTCTGTTTACGAAACTTGCCAATATTCTCGTTTTGCTTTAAGTAATGGAAAAAATGATAAGGGGGTACATTAGGTAATGTACATAGAATATGCCTTAATAGAATTACGTTATTTAAGATGAGCTGTAACGCCTAATGGCCAGTCGTTGGTCTACGTTAACGTCATTCAAAACGGCCGTCTGGAACACGTGCCAGATTGTGTTTCCTCAGCAATCGTCGCTGGTTAAAAACTAAAGAATTTTGCAAAGGACTTTTAAGAATAATTTCACCCACTTTGCAGAGTCATGACATGTAAGTTTTACTGAAATGCATGGCGAAAAGGTGGGTAGGGTAAGTTGTTTCATTCAGCAGACGCATACAAACATTGTCTGAGCATTAAAATCGCATTTTTGGTAAAATAGAGACGGTTTTACAATGGTAAAACACGTTTTTCCTGTCAACGGATAGTGTCTGGAAACAAAGCAAATATGGCTAAAATCTTGTGTCGCACGAAATGGTGACCCCTGTCTCAAACCGAGGTCGTTTTCTCAGCCTCAAATATTCTTTCAGCAATTTTGTTTTCATGAGATACACTTGACTGATAAGATGTTATAATGCACTAAAATTCATAACTTTAGTCTGATTAGTCTAAGAGATATCCGCGTTTATTTTTAGATGAGGCGTTTTTTCTTAACGTCAGTATAAGACCCTCTTTTTAATTCAAGAATATGGCCACTCACGTGATATCCTCTATATCAATCGTAATTGGGCCTCGACGCGAGAATACCTGTCGTTAGTGGTTTGCGAACAACCAAGGCGCAGACCAGCCTGCGCATCTGCGCAGTCTGATCAGCGCCTTTGTTATTTGCGCATTAGAAAGTATTGTAGCGTGACTTTCCACAAGCGAAATTTCTAGCTAGTCTCTGTAGCTGAGCAAGCTGGTTTGAACCTCACCTTGTCGAAAACCCCTAAGACAGATTTCCTTGCGATGAGGCCCATTATTATTGTATTACCTTTTCTCCGAGTAAGCATTCCATACATCCACAAAGTGTGATTGTAGATTTAACTTCATAGCCCTCCCTCTCGTAAAGGTTCTTGGCACGATTGGTTGTTACCACGTCCAGGAACATTGACTGTTAACATGAAAATGATTGATCATTAATGCAAAGAACAAGACTGCTTTACTGGTAATTAAACTACGCGTGACCAACGTGTCTAAGAACCGTTAACACCTAGAAGTCTGTTCCTGCTATTAAATTGAAGGTTCCTGCTAGAAATGTTTGACTGGTCAAAGTTATGTTAGTAGTATGCAAGGATCCAAAGGACCACAATCATAGATCTCAATTAGGTATAAATAACTGTAAAACTGTTTTAAGCCCTCCAGTAAAATATTTTTACTGACCGTTCCAAACGGTACTTCTTTTGTGGATCATCTGACGTGTTTTTGTGCCTTGTGTTTCTCATGCTTTCGCGTCTGTTCATTGCTGCCTTGTAATCACCTGTTGGGAAAGGGCTGACCTCTTGGCTCTTGTTGGTGATGTTTATTGTATTTTTGCTACTTTCCCATGTGGTATCTTGGGTCGGGTGAGGTACCTGATTGTATCGTTTTCTGATCTTTGCCATCTTTCTTACTTTGAAAAAACTGGAATAATGTAAAACTCCAGCTTCGTTTAAAAGAAAACGGAGTTCTCCTTAATGGCCGGTGTATAAAACAATGAAGTTGAACTTCAAAATACATGGAGACTCTTGAATCAATAAGAACTACCTAAGCCAATTCCCTGGAATCAGACCTCGAATGTACGTCGAGGATCTACTTTGACGTTACATAACGTGACCCTGGCGTCACAGAAACCATGCCTACACAATAACAAGTGTGATTGCAGCTAAACAAACGGTTATAAATTAAATTTATGTTGTTGTTTTTTTCAATTAAATAATGCGATAGTGATATTTTATTGAAAAATAGATAAACTTTATTTATTCTGCTGATTCAACTTTTCAGGTAATCAGAAAGTAAGAAAAATGGATTTTAATAGGACTGAACCCACATGCTACAGAACTAATTTTGCTTAAGTCAGGTACGGCTAACAAAATAGAGCTTTTTCGTACATAGTACCACGCATAATGCGTCTTACGTACACCTGAGGCTTGATTTGATTCTAGAACTGTGCCGGACTTTCCCGATTGCTCTTGAATATGGTCTTTCAATGGGTTATTCTTTTTGACCTCTGTACAGAGAACTTAAACTCCTCTCATTATGACACGTCTTTGATCTGTCTAGCATAGTGATAAAGTAAGATAATATAATCAATAGCAGTAGGTAAGACTTTTACCAAACAAAATATATGTATTCAAGTATTTTACTGACCTGACAGTTTTTCTCTCTCGCATCTTTCTCAATTGTATCCATTAGTACTTTACCAATCCCCTGTCCCCTGAACTCCTTTTCTACAGCAATGTGGTCAACATAGCATTTCCCTTTAGGGATATCCTCGTCTAACAAAAAAAGAAAACCCCACCTGAAAATGGATAAGGGAATATAGATAGTGAAGAGAGAGATGAGCTAGACCATGTGATACTGCGATTAGTTGTATGTGCATAAAGTCTTCATCTAACAATTTGTGCATGGTGCAAACTCATTATACTCGCTTTTTTCCTTTCAAAAAGGGTATATTAATTTCATACAAAAGTCAGTTCGCCGTCCATCCATCAGTACCCACGAATATACAGGTCCATTAAAAAAGCTATTTCACTACGCAATATTTCAAAAGTGTTTTCATATTTTTTATACATTAATGGTCTTAGTTTTACCATACATGTAATTTAAGTATCATGCAATTTTACTTCTACAATTCATATCAACGTATAATCAGACAATATTTATATATAAATAGCAAATACATTCCAAGAAAACAAAATATCATACTTTAAATACATTCTTATGTCAACACAACAACATACCTGGACGCCTACAAAGTCAGCATTTCGTTGCACCTCTCTTTGCATTAATACGATCTGCAATTCTGTTTGCATTTAAGATCTGCAATTATAAAGTCCTTCCAGGACATTCGATGCTACACTATACCATGCTTCACATTCTCACTTCCACATCTCTTCTTTTAAACACGGCAGTTGGTTACCGATCTCTTTCGTCATTATACTCCAAGCGATCTCTATGGGATACATGTCTGGCTAATTCCATGGCCATTCTAGAACAGGTTTTCCTTACATTCGAGAAAATGTTCTTGTATTTTTAGAATTGTGACATGGCGTGAGATCATGCATACATTATTTTGCTTCTGTGGGAACACAGAGCATTCACTTGTCATTTCAATATCATGAATAATATCACTCTGGTATTTTGCACTACCCATTGTTACCATTCACTTCTCTTAGAAGAGACAGGCATCTGCTGCCAATAGCTCCCTAGACTTGCACACTTACTGTCACGAATACATTAAGCAAGATATTTCTCATTATGTTTGCGTCAAATACGACTATGGCGTCGATTGTTATGACTTTGAAATACAGACTCGTGTGAATGCGTTGTGTTCCCACAGAAGGGGTATATCTTAATGCATGATCTTGCCCTATGACATAACTCTAAAAGTACTAGAACAATCCTGGAATGTATAGGAATACCCATTCTGGAATGGCCAGGAAATTCACCAGATATGAATCCCATAGAGGACGTTTGTAATATAATGAAGAAAGAGATTGGTAAACATGTGCTGTGTAAAAAAGACAATATTTGGAAGCTACTGTTCAGAACGTGGTATGGTATAGCACCAAACGTCCTAGAAGAACTTTACATTCAATGCCAAGGAGAATTGCAGATCTTATTAAAGCAAAGGGAGGTTCAACGAAATACTGACTTTATGATGTAGGCATACAAGTATGTTGTTGTATTTTTATTAGAATGTATTTAAGTATGTTGTTGTGTCAATGAAATAATGTAATTTAGTATGTTGTTGTGTTTTAATTGGAATGTATTTGATATTTATACACAAATGTTGTCTGATTATACGTTGCTATGATTTATAGAAGTAAAATGGCATAGAAATTAAATTACATGGTAAAAAATAGACCATTAATGTGTAAAAAATGTGAAAAAAACTTTTGAAATATTGCTTAGTAAAATAACTTTATTAATGGGCCTGTACACTTGTTGGATACTTTGAATTTCCGAAATTTCTCTAAAATTTATTAAATTTATAGTTTTTAAAATTTATTTATGGAATAAACCTCATTTGCATATTAAGTGAGCTAATAAACTCAAGATGCGATTTATTCTGTAAGTTTGAAGGATACGTATTGGGTACTTTTTGCCTTGTTGGCTACTTTTTCTAACATAGAAAATTCCCAACAAGAATCTTTTTTGTGAGAATATCCGTCTGTGCGTCCGTCTGTCAGATTTCTTGTAACTGTATATTCTCAGAAACCATTGGATGTGGCCACTTCAAACTTTGCAGGTGCATATTATCACATAATGAAGAGGATACTGGGTAACGTTTTGTGTGACATTGTCCTCAAAGTCAAGGTCAAAAAATGTATTTTCTTGTAAATGCATCTCCTCCTAAACCGTTGAACATAGCAACTTCAAAGTTTGCAGGTGCAATAGTCGCACCGTGTAGAGGGTACTGGGCAACGTTTTGTGTGACCTTGATCAAAGCTCAAGGTTAAAGGTCAAAACTCAAAGTAAAGGTAATACTAGACTTCAGTCGATGGTAAACCATAAAATACCTGCTTTCGAGCTAACCAAAGCATCTGCAAAGTTTCAAGTTGCTACGTCCAATCGTTTAGGAGGAGATGCATTTATAAGAAATTAAACAACATTATTTCACTCTTGACATTGACCTTAGGTCAAGGACAAACACGAAACGTTGCCCTGTATTCTTTACATCATATGACCTAGGCACCTGCAACGTTTAAAGCTGCTATGTCCAACGGTTTATGAGGAAATGCATTTACAAGAAACTTTTGATTTGACCTTGACCCCAAGGTCAAGGTCACATAAAGTCTTGCCCTCTACATCATGTGACCTATGTACCTGCAAGATTGGAAGTTACTGCAGCCAATGGTTAAGGAAATGCATTACCAAGAAAATACATACTTTGACCTTGACCCAAAGGTCAAGTGGGTCAAGGTCACACAAAATGTTGCCGAGTACCTTCGACTTCATGTGACATATGCACCAGCAAAGTTTGATTTTGCTACATCCCATGGTTAAGGAGAAGATGCATTTACAAGAAAATACATTATTTGACCTTGACATTCAGGTCAAGGTCACAAGAAATGTTGCCCAGTGTCCTCTACATCATATGACCCATGCACCTACAGAATTTAAGACACTACGTCAACAGCTTTAGGAGAAGAAGCATTTACAAGAAAATTCTATTTTTGACCTTTGACCTTGACCTTGGGGTCAAGGTCACACGAAATGTTGCCCAGTACCCTCTACATCATGTGACCTATCCAGCTACAAAGCTTGAAGCTGCTACGTCTTACCGTTTAGGAGGAAATACATTTATAAGAAAATGCATTATTTGACCTTTGACCTTGACCTTTGGGTCAAGATCACACGAAATGTTGCCCAGTACTCTCTACATCATGTGATCTATTCAGCTATAAAGATTGAAGTTGCTACGTCAAAAGGTTTTGGAAGAGATGCATTTACAAGAAAAATCAATATTTGACCTTTGACCTTGACCCAAAGAAATGAAATGTTGCCCAGAATCCTCTAGATCATGTGACCAATTCAGCTACAAAGTTTGAAGTTGCTACGTCTAACTGTTTAGGAGGAGATACATTTACAAGAAACGTGACGGACGGACGCACGGACGGACGGACAGACGGACGGACAGACAGATGGACGGACGGAAGATGGACGGACATTGACACAAAATTAATATACCCTTTTTTCTAAAGAAAAAAGCGGGTATAATAATGCATTTTTCTTGTATACGCATCTCCTCCTTAACCGATGGGCATAGCACGTTCAACTTTTACAGGTGCGTCGGTCGCATGATGTAGAGGTTATGGTACTGAGCATCACAAGGTCAAGGTCAAAGATAAAAAAGCTTGTGTATGCGATAGTGTATTGCAGTCCTGTTTCCAATTTTAAGCCACAAGTTTGGATATTTTGACGTGTCACATAAAATTACGCAGTCATTTTGTCCCTGAAGATCGAATACATCTTAATAAGCAGTACAGATCGTCTTTGTCACAAAGCATAAGGGTCAACACCGTGTTTATGTACTAGATTTCCATATTCACACCGTACAACCAGCTGCTTTGATGACAGGTTACTAACAATGATGACAGATACGGGATTTTATGTCCCATAAAGGGTAGGTTATAATTTTCGGTTGGCAAAATTGTAAGAGAAACCCTCTAATAATCTGTGGTGGATGAGTACACTTGTAATTGTTGAGAGATCATACAGAAACAAGCTGACGTTATATCACTCACAAATAAAGCCACACTTGATCATCATTTAAGAGGTTTCCCGAGAAAAGTCACAAAAACGGTTATCTGTTCAGGTTGTGCGTCTCTCCGTCAAAGTCTGCTGTCTGCACTTATAAACAGCTAGACTTCAGTAGATGGTACATCGCAAATACCCGCTTGTGAGCTAACCAAAGCATCTGCAAAGTTTTAAGTTGCTACGTCCAACTGTTTAGGAGGAGATGCATTTACAAGAAAGTACATTATTTTACTTTTGACCTTAGGTCAAGGTCAAACACGAGCCCAGTATCCTCTACATCATATGACCTATGCACTTGCAAAGTTTGAAGTTGCTATATCCAACGGTTTAGGAGGAAATGCATTTACAAGAAATTTTTGATTTGACCTTGGTCAAGGTCACATAAAGCATTGCCACTACATCATATAACCTATGTACCAGCAAAGTTTGAAGTTGCTATGGCCAATGGTTAAGGAGATGCACTACCAAGAAAATACATTATTTGACCATGACCCCAAGGTCAAGTGGGTCAAGGTCACACAAAATGTTCCCCAGTACCCTCAACATCATGTGACCTATGCACCAGCAAAGTTTGATGTTGCTACATCCCATGGTTAAGATGTATTTACATGAAAATACATTATTTGACATTGACCTTCAGGTCAGGTCAAGGTCACACCAAATGTTCCCCAGTGCCCTCTACATTTGTGATCTATGCACCAACAGAGTTTAAAGTTACCACGTCAAAAGCTTAAGGAGGAGAAGCATTTACAAGAAGGTTCAATATTTGACATTTGGCCTTGGGGTCATGGTCACACAAAATGTTGTCCAGTACCTTCTACATCATGTGACCTATTCAGCTACAGAATTTGTAGTTGTTACGTCAAAAGGTTTAGGAGGAGATGCATTTACAAGAAAATTCAATATTTGACCTGGGGTCAAGGCCACACGAAATGTTGCCCAGTACCCTCTACATCATGTGACCTATTCAGCTACAAAGTTTGGGTTGCTACCTCTTACCGTTTAGGAAGAGATACATTTACAAGAAAATACATTATTTGACCTTGACCTTGGGGTCAATGTCACATGAAATGTTGCCCAGTACCCTCTACATCATGTGACCTATTCAGCTACAAAGTTTGGGTTGCTACCTCTTACCGTTTAGGAAGAGATACATTTACAAGAAAATACATTATTTGACCTTGACCTTGGCGTCAAGGTTACATGAAATGTTGACCAGTACCCTCTACATCATGTGTCTAACGTTTTAGGAGGAGATACATTTACAAGAAACGTGACGGACGTACGCACGCACGGACGACGGACAGACTTCGACAAGAAATTTATATACCCTTTTTTTAAAGAAAAAAGCAGGTATAATAAAACTACTATAATTCAGCTATATTTCTTCTAAATTTGAAGCGGCAGTTTGATTTTATAAAGTTACTGAAGCCAACCAAAGATGACAGGTAGATGAAAAATGGCTTCCTTTGTCAACAGATCAATTTAAAAGTGGCTGTCTTTGATGACAGGTCATGAATTTCAGTGGCTAACATTGATGACAGGTCATTATTCTAGAAAGTTACTTTAAATCAACATATTTATTCAGCCTTTGGTCTCAACTGAGAGCATACATCATCTTCCATATTGCATTCAGGTCAAAATAATCTTATCTGTCAGTTGATTATCTGATATTGAGCATAGGTAAAAAGTCTAGATCCAGACCAGACACTGTAGAAACAGAATCAATACTGTTTCTTAGAGGATAGAGATGCAAAAAATAAGCTCAAAATATACGTCTATATCAGCTATCATTTATATGACAAAAAGGCGTATCTACATTCAGTGAAATCTTGAGTTTTGTAACATATTAAGTTATTTAATAATATGGCTTTAAGGACAGGGTTTGGTTTGGGTTGTGCCACTACCTGGTCATTGCTCATGTTATTTTTGTTAATTCTTCAATATAAACACAAAACACTCAGTGCCAATAACTGATGTTTATTGACAACACTAGAATAACACAAACCTGATAGGTAACGTCATCACTAAGCAACATAACGTTAATGACGTCATAATACAATGTAAGATAACTCTAAAGTTATTAGACATCATTTCAATGGGATTATGTCCCTTAGATGCATATGATAACATTATAACTTGATAATTAGACTTTAACATTAATTATATTTTCTTTCTTTTGTTTTCTTGATGTTAGAAAAAATTTACCAGTAATTAATATGAATGAAAATAAAAAAAAATATTGCTTAGTAATTCATCGCTGAAATCTGTAGATGTCTGTTTAAAATGATAAACAGGAATATGAATGACACATAGAACTAGAAAGTTATTTTGTAACAGTTTTCCATGATACTTCTTAAATGTCATTTAACACATTTCTATTGTGTAAAAGTTTTAAAAAACATTTTCCAGTAGTGGATTGTAAAGTCGAATCATTTATCTGTTGCATCTCCACAGGCCACCAAAACCACTGTCTTAATCGACTACCTTCATCTGTATCCAATTTCTGTTTCATTTTCTTTTCACTTATCCATGATGATGTATTTGTCTTTTCTGGAGTCATCTGTAACTTTAGTTTGACTTTATTGGCTTTTTCTAACAGTCTTTGCTTTGTCCTGTTATTTTCATTTAGCTTCATTTTCTTCCTGGTTTGTCTATCATGATCTGTCCCTAATAGCTTAAGCTCTTTCTGTAACTTAATTATGCTTTGAATAAGCATTTGCAATGTAGTACCACTCTCTTTTTGCTGTCCTTCATTCTCCTGTTTAACGATTCTTACATGACTTAGTAACCTCGCTCTGCTACCATTGTTAATTCTTCAATATAAACACAAAACACTCAGTGCCAATAACTGATGTTTATTGACAACACTAGAATAACACAAACCTGATAGGTAACGTCATCACTAAGCAACATAACGTTAATGACGTCATAATACAATGTAAGATAACTCTAAAGTTATTAGACATCATTTCAATGGGATTATGTCCCTTAGATGCATATGATAACATTATAACTTGATAATTAGACTTTAACAATTTTTTCTATGCAGCACCAGTACCAGGGGACAATATTACAACTCCCCTATACAAATCAACGAAAAGTTGTGGATCACTGTTACAGGCTGAATGGCAACAGATAATATCATGTCTTTCCACACAGCAAAATATTTCAGCCTTAATATGGTATAAGTTGACATCATGTGATGTTGAAAGCTAAACAGGCATGGTGTCTACTGGCGTTTTGACTGTTATTTATTATGTTGTGCTTTGGTAACCAAAGTATTTGTTAAACAAATTTTGACGATTGATCACAATTTGGGATCCGAGGGTCATTCAATAAGTAACCAGCCTACCCTGTTTTCCATCAAGAGAGATCGCTTTTTCTTTTAAAAAATCAATCTCTATCAAGATGCTCTTCAACCCTATGTTTGAAAACTATATTATCTAATGATTTAACAAAAATATAACTGCATTTGAAAGTGTGCTTAAATAACTTAGAAATATGCAACACTACTATGTTCAAGAGCCATTTTCAAAAGACGAATTGAGAGATGCTTACTTGAAACAAAGCTATAATTGAGGTCAATACAATGTATTTTCTCTTTAAATTAGAATAAAATTTGTTGCTCTTGAAAAAAATCGCAGTGTTCAAAATGAATAGTGATGTTATTCCTTAGTAAAACTAGAACATAAATTTTGGAAAATTTGATGATTCAGACAATTATTACCTTGCTTTTTTGACAAAAATGTATTTATAATTATATTTGCATATTTATATTGCTTTGTGTCCATTCTAGTATTGCAATCATCTTGATGGTTAAGAGAGAGCTGATTGCTTTGCTTAATTTGTCTTCCTGGTGTCTCGTGATGGTTGAGCGGCTCTTCCTCGCGATGTCGCGGGGTTGTCTGCAGTTTGTGATTGTGGTATTTCCTGATCATACTCACTTACTATTTTTATTGATATATTAGATAAACATTTGTTAAAAGTTTTACTATCTGAGAGCTTCCAACATGTCTGAAATTGTTATGCTCCACGGTCCTTAACCATGGGTCACTTAAGTATCAAATTACCCAATCTTTTCATTTTTATACCATCATGTAGGTGAATAATTTTCCATTCCATTTCCATGACGGAGAGACGCAGAACCTGAACAGATAACCGTTTTTTGTGACTTTTCTCGGGAAACCTCTGAAATGATGATCAAGTGTGGTTTTATTTGTGAGAGATATAATGTCAGCTTGTTTCTGTAGGATCTCTTAACAATAACAAGCTTACTCATCCACCAAAGAGTATTAGAGGGCTTCTTTTACAATTTAGCCAACCGAAAATTATAACTTACCCTCATGGGACATAAAACCCCGTATCTGTCATCATTGTTAGTAACCTGTCATCAAAGCAGCCGGTTGTATGGTGTGATATTAGAAAGAGCTAAATGCACAGATGCAACCTTTAGGATTATCGAGTTTACGTTGTAAAGTTTCAGTAATAAATTTCAATAGTTGTCATGTGTACAGGGCGTTTTTATTGGCCAAAACGTTGACTGATACAAGTCTAGCCAAAACGGTGCATGGTTGTATCATATCAAAAACGGTGCATGGTTGTATCATATCAAAACATTCATTTAACGCACATAAGTTGTAAAAAGAAAACAATAGCAAAAAATAAGATATATAGATAATCAAACTGACCTAAATCTTGCGCGAAAACTCATATCCGACATGTGGTCTTTTTTCCTGAAAATACATAATTACGTTTCAGGAAGAGAAACTTAACATTAACAGTTAACAAAAACTAACTTTGTGCACACAATGGTATGATTTGTGTCCTTTGAGGGCCCAAGAAATTCATATAAAATCTCAAATTTTGCATTTTTTATAAAAGAAAAATCATTCTTTTAGTGATAACATATGATGAACGTTTATAATTCAGCACAAGTATAAATGGCGAAACACAAGATTACAAGTTTAAGGGTAACGGTAATTGCATGTTTTATTTTAGCTATTTGATGCAAAAGTGTTAAAATAACGTCAAAAACAGCCTATGTTAGATTCAAGGTAGTTGTTGTAAAGTCATGTGAAAAGGCGTAAAATTGGTCATAAAAGTTTATTAAACACAGGCTTGAAACACTATAGGATTTTCTTCTATCCCAGGGTAAAACCTCAGATATCCTTAAACAGTGTGCAAGCAATGTCATTCTGGAGCATGTAAATCTTTTATGTATGTTCCTATATCTATTTTTATATTTGTAATTGCAAGCAGAGATGGCTCTGGTGGGACTGCGAGAATGAGCAGTCTCACAGCTGCCATAAACGTATTGCTTAACCATCTACCTTATAGAGATGCTTTTTGACACTTTTGCAAATAGAGCAGGCCCAGATCAGGCAGCTCTTGTAAGAACTGCCTGATCAGGGTCTACTCTGTACGCTGTTATATATGATCCTACACTATTGAACTGACAAGTTATTTCTTTGTTCTATGTACAAACATACTTGTTTATTCATACAGCTATTCATAGTGGGTGGAGTTTAGCATGAATTTAAAGAAGGAAAGGACAAATTTTGTTATCTGAGGTAGGGACTACTTGACGTGTTCTACAAGAGCGAGTAAAAGAAAATCATTTCCTTATTTCTCACCAAAACATATGTTGTGGGTATTCAAAAGAACCGTCTCGATAAGACGGGTCTTTTGGGCACCCAAAACATATGCTAAAATAAATAGGTAAGAAAATATTAACATTTTCACGTAGAACATTTTTGTTTATTATCCCCAAGCTTTTTTAAAAAAGCGTCGGGGATATTGCAATCGCCTCCGTCCGTCCGTCCGTCTGTCCGTCCGTCTGTCCGTCCGTCCGTCCGTCCGTCCGTCACGCTATCTCCTCCTAAACCATTGGACGAAATCCAACCAAATTTGGTGTGTGAGTTGCTCACATGAATAGGGTGTGCAACGGAACACTTTTTTTTGGCCCCGCCCCCTGGGGCCCTGGGGAGGGGCCAAAAGGTCAAATATCATTAATATCATAAAATTTCAATTACAAAGTCAATTTCAAAGATTTTTTAACCAAACTTTGTGTGTCTTCTCACACATGAAAGATATAAAACATATCAGACGGGATTTTCATTTGGTCGCCTGGGTCATGCCCCAGGGGTCGGACTTAGGGGTGCCGTGGGGGGTTTGGGGGTCAAACATTTTTTTTTCGAAATACAACCAAATTTGGTGTGTGAATTACTTACATGAATGGCACATGCACCAGGCCATTTTTTTGGGTCCCCACCCCCTGGGGCCTTGGGGAGGGGCCAAAAGGTCAAATATCATTAAATCTGAATTACAAAGTCGATTTCAAAGGTTTTTAAACCAAACTTTGTGTATCTTCTCACAAATGAAATATATATAACATATCAGACGGGATTTTCATTCGGCCGCCTGGGTCAAGCCCAGGGGTGGGACTTGGGGGTACCGTGGGGGGTTGGGGGTAAAAAAATTTTTTTCCGAAATTCAACCAGATTTTCTGTGTGAGTTACTCACATGAATGGCACATGCACCGGCACAATTCTTTGGGTCCCCGCCCCCTGGGGCCTTGGGGAGGGGTCAAAAATTAAATTTTCTGAATATGGTCATGTGGCATATCAAACTAGAACACATTCGATGGCGCGCCATCGCAAATCCCCACGCTCTCAAAGAAATCTAATGGTAATTGACCCTTTGACCCCATTCCAAAGTCACCAGTTTTATCGTAGGTTAAAATTGTTTAGTGTATCATGGTCTACTGCTCATCCCCTTTAATTTGATATGCCACATGACCATGTTCAGAAAATTTAATTTTTGACCCTTCCCCAAGGCCCCAGGGGGCGGGGACCCAAAAAATTGTGCCGATGCATGTGCCATTCATGTGAGTAACTCACACACAAAATCTGGTTGAATTTCGGATTTTTTTTTTTTTACCCCACTGTTACCCCCCACGGTACCCCCAAGTCCCACCCCTGGGCTTGACCCAGGCGGCCGAATGAAAATCCCGTCTGATATGTTATATATATTTCATTTGTGAGAAGATACACAAAGTTTGGTTTAAAAACCTTTGAAATTGACTATGTAATTCAGATTTAATGATATTTGACCTTTTGGCCCCTCCCAAAGGCCCCAGGGGGTGGGGACCCAAAAAATGGCGCCGGTGCATGTGCCATTCATGTAAGTAACTCACACACCAAATTTGGTCGAATTTCGAAAAAAAAAATTTGAGCCCCAAACCCCCCACAGTACCCCTAAGTCCGACCCCTGGGGCATGACCCATGCGACCAAATGAAAATCCCGTCTGATATGTTTTATATCTTTCATGTGTGAGAAGACACACAAAGTTTGGTTAAAAAATCTTTAAAATTGACTCTGTAATTGAAATTTAATGATATTTAATGATATTTGACCTTTTGGCCCCTCCCCAGGGCCCCAGGGGGCGGGGCCAAAAAAATGTGCCGTTGCACACCCTATTCATGTGAGCAACTCACACACCAAATTTGGTTGGATTTGGTCCAATGGTTTAGGAGGAGATAGCGTGACGGACGGACGGACAGACGGACGGACGGACGGACGGAGGCGATTGCAATATCCCCGACGCTTTTTTGAAAAAGCGTGGGGATAATTAAAGGGGATGAGCAGTAGACCATGATACACTAAACAATTTTAACCTACGATAAAACTGGTGACCTTGGGATGGGGTCAAAGGGTCAATTACGATTAGATTTCTTTGAGAGCGTGGGGATTTGCGATGGCGCGCCATCGAATGTGTTCTAGTCTAAACTTGTGGTTCTATGTATGGAAGGTACTTACCAGGCCAGTTTATCGCCGTGGTATTTTATTTGAACAATACCGGCTTTCTCCCCCTCGTATTCAGCCACAAAATTACGGGAGTAAAACCAGTCCGGCATTTCTAAGTGATTACAGACACAATTTTTGAAAAAGATTGGTAAACTGAAAGAAAATCAGGACAAATATATAACATGGGTGAAATAATTCCAAGATCATTCCTGAATTCAGGATATTGATCCTGACATGCGTGGATCCAAAAAGTTTCGTTAGAGTGGGTCCAACTTTGGCAACGTTTTTTTTTACTTGTTGAAGGGAGATAGGATCGAAATACCACTTTAAGGGGACCATCATCGGCCCGCCAGTGAAACGCCATTTAAATGGCGTTTCACTGGCGGGCCGATGATGGCCCAGCATTGAATGCTGGCTTGGTAGCTTTGTGATTTCCCAGGGGATCCGGACCAGTATTGCTAAGAAACCCAATATTTTTGTGATATTTCAGGGGGATCAGGACCCCTCTCCCCTCTGGATCCGCGCATGGCTGAGAAGTCTCAAGAATGTGCTGAACACTGGAATTCTCATTGAATGATACATTGAGTGGAGCCTAGACTGGCTCCAGTCCGTAAAACAATTATTCTTCAATGTGCCATATCATATACTTGTAGCTTGTCTTACTCTGATGGCTCTGATTTAAAACAGAGCCACCAGAGAAAGACAAGCTACGAGTATATGATATAACACATTGATGAAAATTGTTTTACGGACTGCAGCCAGTCTAAGTGGAGTCATTCTCTACAACTAAACTAATGTCTGTTTCAATGTCAATCATTGATATACTTTTAGAAAATCATAATGCAGAAAATTCCCTATGGGTGAGGAGGGTTCGTCCTACTGGCTACTGGCCTACTGACTTTCTCGCAGAAATATTGATTCGTTGCTTCTCTGATTTGTTTTTTATTTATCTAACAATGAACAATTGAACTTGAAATTGTTTTACATTTTAGCCAGTGCATGAGATTTCCAACAATATGGTATGTGCGACCAGCAAAGCCTCAGATCAGCCTGCGCATACGCGCAGTCTGGTTAGAGCGTTAGCTTGTCGCTTGAATATTCTATGGCTGTTTAGCTACTGACTGAACATCATTTGGAGTTTCTACGCCTAAAAGGAGGCTGTACATGCTCGTCTGAGTCTACACATGTCAAAATACCACATTGATGGAAGTCACATTTCACGGCTCATTTGTCATACTGCATGCACGTGAGCATGTTGTGGGTTTTGAGTTTCACCCTTTTACCGTAGTGTCCATAATGTAAAGTAGGTTTGATACAATAAACTTGGGTTGGTCCATTGTAAATATTGAGGGTCACAGGTGACAATTTTTATTTTTTTTTCCAAATAAAATTGTATTCCTTTTTCTGAAGATCAAGTTTTGTCTTGAGAAACAGTGTTTTAGCACGCATTTAGGAGTCACTAGAGTCACTATCAAACAACTATTTTTACATTTCCACAGCGAGTCTTTAAATGAACCTTTTCATTTGAGATATGGTTCATACCTTCATGAACAAGTAGATTTCAGCTACACCCACAGACGCGCCATTTGAGCGGACTAACGTCAAGTCCATACAATAACGTTGTTTGTTAACTGACGTTTGCGTGACGTTGAACACGTATCGCCATGACGTTAAGCGCGGAAATTTGGCGTTTTGGTTATTCCAAACCCTACTTTATGTCTGATTTAATTCAAAATATCTGGAAAACCAGCCAAGTTAGGTGAAAATTGATACTTGATAATGTAAAATGTAAATATAAGTAATAAATTCAATTTTTGGAATATTCATGGAATCATGAATACTTCGGGTCGGGCTTCGCGTTAACTTTGCAAGAGACCCGTAGTATTCATGATTCCATGAACATTCCAAAAATTGAATTCATTTCTTAACTATCTCTTTTGTCCAGGTATATTATAGGAATCAAACATAGTTTTTCTTACATTAACGTTCGCCAGATCCCTAACCGAAGACAAAGCTTGTTCCCTGCATTCCCAGCTCGCATTCTCAAAGCACAGACGTAAATGCAGACTCAGACCAAAATTTAGACCTTTAGCGGCTTCGCTGGGTCTGCAAGAATGGACATTTAAAGGAAGCATTTGCGCGGTATGAGTGGTTTTCAAAAAAAAATTTGCAGCATTTTACATTTTAAGACATTTACTGAATAGCATTGGACTAGCCAGCAATTTGTATGTTCAAATATTAGTTGCCATTTGACCAAAAAAAATAACTTGAAAATTTCGTAGAAATCGGTTGAGCGTAAGCCAAGATATGATTGAAAATGTAGTGAAAAATGTCCCGAGTGTGACGTTTAAGTGTGACATTTCACTTCACATCATTTTTTAATTGTTAAATTTGAATGCATTACAAACAACAACAATTCAACAGTCATATTTTGTCGTATATCTCCATTTATTCTATGATGCTTTAGAGTCTTTCATGCACTCTCGCAGTCTGATATCCCAAATCAAAAGTAATCACCCTAGTGAATAAAGAGTCACTGAAACTCTGAAGTGTAAAGCTTTTTGAGCTTATTGCATGCCAACCTACATGTATCATCATCTTCTAAGGTTTACAAATCTGTTTTAAAGTTTAATATGTTCAGATAGATTAACACAGGTCTAATTTCCTTGAACCCACCTAAATATAATTTTACGGAAGTTTTTATTATGGCACACAAGTTTGTCCCGAGTGCGACATTTTGATCTGCATATATCCAGTATTTGCTTTCATTTTTTTTTCTATCAGACAAATGAACCCACATACGATGAACAGTTACAATAGAATGAATGAAATGAGCCGCGACACGAGATTTCCAACAATGAGGCATTTGACAAGTGTAGACTCAGACGAGCATGTGCAGCATCCTCTTAAGCATAGCAATCTCAAATGATGTTCAGTCCGTAGCTTAACAGGGACTAGCAAAAGCTCTGACCAGTCTGCGCGTATGTGCAGGCTGATCTGAGCCTTTGCTGGTCGCACATACCACATTGTTGGAAATCTCATATCACGACTCAAATGTGACGTTTACATTAATATGATGTCCCGAGTGCGACAAATTTTTTCTCCACTCTTTGCAACTCTGTTATATTCATTTAGGTAGAAAGCAATCATTATCTTTGTTTTGTTAGGCCTAAAATATATGTGTGGTTTCTGTTGCATACCAACAAAATTTAGGGTAGGTAGGTAGGCAAATTATTAAATTTTGTTATAACATTTTACAAAGAAAGTAGTGACAAAATCTGAAAAAGTGCCCATTTTAGGTATTTTTTCTCCAAAGACCATTTTAATGTTCAGGGTAGGGTTAAAAAATTAAGGTAGGTAGGCCAACAGGAACCACACATACATTTCATTTAAGCCTTATGCCAATCCGTGGATAGAACTGTAGTCTTCATATACTATTAAGCCGAAAAAAGTAACTTCAATAATTAAAATTGGTAAAGTTAAGCTTTTTGGGACTTGTCGTATGAAAAATGTTAATTTCTACAACATTACAGACTGATAGGGACTATGTGCCTCTGTCTCATATATCTTGTAGGTCCACTTACTTATAAAAACTTAAGTTTCTTATAAATTTAACTTTTGTTTGAATGAATAAATAGCTTAAAGTAATGAGTGAAACGTCGCACTCGAGACATGAAATCAATTAGCGCTCATTCTTTACGCTTAAAAAGTGTTTTTTCTTACATGATTTGAAGTAATATGTCAAAATTAGTTGTGAAATTGAGTTTTAGAAATAACAACAACACAAGGCGAAGTGCTAAATCCAATGAAACAGCCAATAAAACAGCCAAAGCCGCAATTTCTTCCAAGGAAAGAACACAAAAAATCAAAAATAAACTGAAAATTGACCCACAGAATTTGCATTTTTTCATTCAAATATTTTTTTTATTTTGCATCTGTGCAACTGAAACTAATTATGGCTCTCTAGTTTCTAAACAGTAAAGAAGAGTGTGTTGTATGAATATGTCCAGAGTGCGACAAAGAGGTCAAAGACGTATTTGCTTCGATAAAAGACAGAAATTAGTTTTCTTTTATAAATTATCATTTTATTTCCACTCATTGACTTGATATCTATGTAAAAAAAACTCATTGAAAACATTGAAATATTTCCACATCTTGTAGCTATAAAATGTCCCGAGTGCGACAAAAATCTGGAAATAAGAGGAATTTTTCAGGCTCCGTTTTCTCTACAACAACAATCTTTACAACATGTATTATGAATCAATGGAAATAGACATAATTTGACACTGTTTCTGAAGGCAACAATAACTTTTGGAGGTAAAAACTGAATTTTTGGGGTCAAAATATAAGAAAAACAGTGCAAATTGTGCATGAAAGCATCCAACATGACCCATTTGTCATGAAAGCATGTCTTTAGTATATGTCAAGTTGTGTAGGCATCAATACAACTTCCGTTTATTCTCTGAGAGTTTTCTATTATCAGAGTATTATAACACTGTTTATATTGAAAAATCGCTAAAAATGTAACTTTAATTAATTTCCTCAGAAAAATATGAGACATGTGAAATAAAAACTTACTGAATTCTGAAAACACAATGCTTCCACAAATGAATTGCATAGGTTTCATTGGTGTATTCATAGTTTGAATATAGACCCCCAATGTCACACTTTTGCTGCATTTTTTTTTGAAAACCACCCTTATGCGATTAGTACCAAAATCTTATGAGTTTAGCGGGATTAAGGTCACAATACTCAGCAGGCGCGTAGCCAGGCGGAGGCCAAGAAGCCTGGGCTTCAACATCATATGGGCATAGACACGAGAAACCCTGACTTTTCTTGATCCGCGCAGTCTGATCAGCGCCTTTATCTTTCGCTATCTGAAGAGTAAAGTAACAAGGTCAGATATCTCTGAATTCTCCAAATATTTTTGGTGGGCTTCAACATGATAAAGCCTCTGGCTACGCTCCTGATCAGTCAAATAAAACATACTTTTCTTCTCCTAAAGCGGTCAACATCTTTCCTCGGAATGCCTCCAAGAGCAATCTAGTCGCAAACTCCGCATCTTCCTGGTTATCCTGCAGAATCCGCACTGTTACTCCCGGTAATGGGTCCGGCCCTGCCCCTGTCTTGTTGGCGGCTCCAACCGGCTGTTGTGTGAATACAGGTGTTTGTGGTTTATTAGGGTCATGAGCCGTCTCGTCATTGTCCATCATGGTTTCTATTTATCCTGAAATAATCAAAACCTGGCCTCAAGCTTATAAAACTTGAGTATAGTCTCAGACTAAAAATAAAGGGAAATGATTGGCTGCTTGTGGATACGTGTCCACAAGCAGCCAATCATTGCGCTTTATTTGGGGTCTGAGAATGAACTCAAATTTGATAACCTCGAGGCCTGGTCCCGAGGTTATGAAACTTTTATCATGTTCAACTCAACAATGCTCAATTGGGCATGAAAATTCAATTGCTCATCAAAACTAAAATATTGTAAATTAATGACTGTTTTGTTTGTTTTTGCTTTAAACCTCTCGTTTGCTTTATTTCTTCTGCTAATAAATGTTAAAAATATAAATTCAATAAAATAAACTCAATAACTTAGAACTCCTGTAAGAGCCTCTATTTAGTAAATTATTTTAACCCTTTAAGCGCCGCCTAAAATTTGCAGCAAACGACAATTTCAAAATTTACCTCTTTTTCAAAAATAACAAATAAGGCATGATATTTCATGAGAATCGTCTGCTGGCAGACGATTCTCATGAAATATTATTTCTTATTTCTTTCGAAAATTAGGGAAGATGTCGCAAAATTTGTCGTCTGCTGAAATCGTGATTGTCGCTTTAAGGGTTAAGTATTATAACCTTTAGATAGACACAGGTAGCAGTGGGGTTTTTTTTGGTTAGCACCTAACCACAATATATAAGGTGAGAATTAGAACTGTACAATGGAGGAGCATGTGACCAAATGTAACCAATCATGGGACCTCTTTCTAAAATTTAACTGATGTCATTTGTAAATATAGATTTGTCATTTGTAAATATAGATTTCTGGTTTCGCAGTCTATCGGTGAAATTCTGATTGCATCATGTTCTTCAAAGATTGACCTAGGCTGACCTGGTATGACATTTAGCCACTATTCTGCTGAAGAGAATAATACTCAGAGTCAAGCACTCTACCACTGAGCCACTGCACTCCCTATCAGAAGGATTAACATATTTCCAATTTTAGGGGTGGTGGTATTATTTTGTCCAGCAAACAGTGGAGACCCTGATCCTGATCAGACCCTGATCAGATACAGCATTGTGCAGCATCTCATCTGGGTCTGTGCTGTCTCACAAAAGGAATAAAGACATTAAGTCTCTCAGCTGGTCAGCAGAAATCCAAAGTAAAAAGGGAGCTTATTTAAACACAGATAACATGAAATTATACAAGTTACACGATGCATGGGTTTTGAAGAGGCAAATAGTCAAGTAAATTCTTTATGTGGTGCCTTACACAGAGATGATTTGCGAATGCATAAATGCATAAAGTCTGACATCTCCTTTGATTTAGAGAAAAGGTCCATTTACTAAGGTCATGTACCAGATGAAATGTATGAACCCTTTGCATGCTAGTCTTACTAATAGCCTTTCAGACCCTAATCAGACTAGCAAAATGTTGGTTGTCTGTTCGACATACTGATGGTGTTGGATGGTACTTTAAGTCTAGACTGACCTCAGCCCTGAAAACAATTGATACACCCGAAAAAATAAGAGTATCTTTGGTATTAGACTGGCCCCAGTCAAGACAGAAAAATCCAAATTTTCCATTCAAGCACTCCAAACTTTTGAGTGTGCTAATAGATACAATTATAATGATTAATTTGTTCAGTAGAATGGAATATTTTGTATAATTTTGGTAACCAGCATTATGAGGATCATAATATATTTTTAGAACTTATTTTAAAACTAAAGATAATCCTCTTTTAGCTAACCTAAAGGCTCTGTCACACTACGACGTTTAGCACCAAGGTATGCGGACGTATTAAAAATCAGCAAGTGCGTTGCTATATGCTGCGTACGTTACAAATAAATTTTAAACAAGCTACGAATACGCTATAGTACGGTGGTATACGTTGACATACGGCCAAGAGGTCCAATATTTTGTGCATCCGTTAAAAATAACAGCGTATGCGAACGTACGGCTTCTATACGTTAGGCATACGCTAGATGTACGCAGCATGTAAGTTATGCATAATTTAAATGCACGTTAGCACCAACGTATGCGGACGTATGAGAAATTAAGCAAGTAAGTTTGTGTATGCTGAATACATTAGAGATAAGTTTTGAACACGCTACTGTATGTTGGTATACGTTGTCATGCGGCGAATAGATCCCAAAATTTTGTACTTGCATAAAAAATCTTCAGCGTATGCCGACATATTGCTTATACGTTAGGCATAAGTTAGATGTACGCAACGGGTAAGTTATGCATACGTTTAGGTACGTTCGCACTAACGTATGAGGACGTATGAAAATTCACCAAGTACCTTGGTGTACGCTGAGATGCGTTTTCAATACGTTAGGAACACGCTACAGTACGTTGGTATACGTTGTCATATGACAAAGTGGCCCCAAACTTTTGTACTGTTTTATACGCTTGACATAAGTTAGATGTACGCTACATGTAAGTTATGCATACGTTAACGTGCGTTATATGAGCCGTGACATGTGATTTCCAACAATGTGGCATTTTGACAAGCGTAGACTCGGACAAGCCTGTGCAACCTCCTTTTAAGCTTAGAAATTCTAAATCCTGTTCAGCCAGTAGCTGAACATTCATAGAATACTCAAGCGACTTGCAAAGGCTCTGATCAGACTGCGCATATGCGCAGACTGGTCTCAGCCTTTGCTGGTCGCACATACCACATTGTTGGAAATCTCATGTAACAGCTCATATGTACAATTCAGCATACGTTAGATGTTCGTTGTGCATTAGATTCTCATAAGTCAAGAACGCTAGTTATACGCTGGGCATACGCTTTTATACGCTGATACAAGTATAAGTTATGTTACGTCGGGAATAAGTTATGAATAATTCTAACACACCTCGCCTATAGAGCCAACGGTAACAAACTGTGATATATCGGACAATAATTCACTGCAAAAGTGTGTGATAGCTGACGTCACTGGAAAATGACGTCATTCATGGCATTAGACGGTGTAACGTCGTTTTTACGCTTGAAAAACGTTACAATTACATGTAAACGTATGCGACGTAGTCTAAATATTGGCGGGAGTTCTTCAGTGCAATGGCGGAAAGTTGGAAGAAGCTGAAGACTTCGAATGTGTTTTCGTCGTTTATTATGTGTTAGAATCGAAATAGATCAGCTCCATTGCGTGAATTGTTGAGTAATAATTCACTGTTTGTCGGTCAGTTGTGCGAAGATAAATCACTCGCGCTGCGCGCTCGTGATTTGATCTTCTTTACAACTGACCTCCAAACAGTGAATTATTACTCAACAATTCACTGCTGGAGCTGATCTATTTCTTAAGTAACTCATAAGTTAGACACAGTTTACGTTCTATGTTCGTTTCGCGTACGCTTTGCATAAGTTCATAGAGAGACTTCCTCTGATTTTTGATTAGAGTTCAGCGTATGCCAGCGTACTAGATATATATTTCATACGTCGGCATACGTTGGCTAAAACGGTATAGTGTGACAGGGCCTTTAGCCATATGCTCTAGGTTAGGACTTCCGTTTATAATGCGTCTGTTCATCATCAGTGTCATCAATATATACTGACTGACAAAAGAAACACTACATTAAAATTTAAAGCCTTGTCACATCAACGTTTATACATTAGGTAATAAATGTAAATTTGGATTATTTTTACTTTTAAAGGCATGTTAATGTTGTACCTCAAAATATACTGTCCAAGAAAATTCAATGGGTAAAATCAAAACATGGAAAATTGATGTCTTTATTATCTTAGTTTTGTTTAGAATTTAAAATGACAAATATGTGGTATGATATTCCTGAATGGAACAATGATAATTTTGCATTGCCTTCATTTTGATGACGGTAGCAAATATTTATAAATTTAAGCACCTGTTTGGTAACCTGTTACATGTATGTGGTGTGGCTGTAAAGCCTCTTTATAGCTAATGACATCAGTACGTCAAATGTCAGGCATAATCTGTAATAGCAATGCTAAACGATACCTGAACTCTAGACTTCAAACTTCACTTAAACATATAGCATGTTTCTGGCTTTTGATAAGTGCTTCAAAATCAGAGTTATGAAGGGTTTCTTTTGTCAGTCAGTTTATATATCCTCCGAATTTCACCATACTTTACAGTGGAGATCCTAGTGTGGTCTTTCAAGTTCTTCAAATATTTCTATTCCCACCATGATGCTGGTTGCCATGACAATAAAAAAGAAAAAAAACTTCTTGACATCTCCTTGACAAAAGCATAACAATAATTGGCTGATTTCACGAAACTGGCCTCAGTGCGTGTCCTGCATATACCTCATGGCGAGGGGCCATACTGTGCCCTCATCAAAACTGAACATAGTAGTACGCTATACTGGGCCGATTTAAAACTAATTTGGCATTATATATTATACTATATTTTATTTGATGATCCTTGGCCAAGATTCTTCAAATCATATTGGCCGCCAGAGTATTTGGTCTGTATATATTGGGAAATTTTATCAAAATCGTCATCGGAAACTTATGAATGGACCTTTTTGAAAATAAGTTTGATCTGCACTATGCCAAATGCGCATATTTCATTACGGCTTTATAAAATGTGTCAAATGGTAGCTACATTTTTCACCCAAACTGCAAGAAACACACATTGAAATAGAACTGTCTAGTGCAGGTTGGAAACAAGCACAAATCCTATATTATTCCATTTTTGTCTGTGAAATAAGAGATAGATTATTATATTCTTTGTGAGAGGCTGAGTCTTCTCTACCATAAGCATGTCAGTCCGTTGTGTGGTTTATTCAAAACCATCATTGTTTTTAGGGAGCACACAGAATTTTGATACTTTATTGTTTGGTAAAACCCTATAAAGACCTACCCAGCGTCTTAAAGGTCTAGATTTTGGTCAGATATTTTATCTAATAGTGGAGGTCCATTCGCAAAAGCATGCTCGATAATGCAATCTGACCAAATATCAAATAATCTTTTCAAACACCTATTCTGCTGACTCTAAGTTTTGTTAAAGAAGATCTATTATAATAATAATAAAAGTAAAGGAATGTTGTCATAAAAGCAACCTATTTGCCAAACCTAACCTATTGGCGGCTTTTTAAAAGCAGCCAACTTGTCTTTTTAAAAATACGATTAAATTTATGTTCGTTTCAGCAATCAACGGTTTTCCACCATCAATGTTTTTATTCATGATCATTTATATCAACCCAAAAGCATCTGAAAGTGTCGTCTGTTTATGTCGCCTGCTGCATGTATTTGTTAACATTATTGATTAATGTAAGTATAAGGGCAACGTATGCATAATGTCATTGTTAGAAATGGAATGTTCTCAAAGACACGTCGCGAATCAAAGGTAGACCTACCTTGTTTCATAATTTCCTATCTATTAAATGCTGTCCATTTTTTTTAAATTACTTAATTTTATCTTTTAAATATCTAAATATAGCAGTTAGTATCGGTCTTGACCATATTACAGATTTAATCCTCACATGAGAATGGATCCCGCCTTCTTTATGGCTGTAAGCTCGATAATAAATATACTCATGCTCCATAAAAACGCAACAATCGGAACTGCCTCGGCCAATTCCGCGAAATTCCGTGGAATCAGACTACGGATCTACTTTGAAACGCGGGTGATAACATAAAGCTGACGTTATATAACGTTACGCTGACGTCACAGAAACCATGTTAACACAATAATAAACTTTTCTGATAATCAGAATAGTCGATGTAAACAAACACTAACAAGTTCATCTTGATTTCGGGCGTGCAGGTAGTCTCAGTTTACAGTTACATTGAACCTATACCACAGATTATTGCATATGTGCGTGGCAGTGAAAAGTCATGCTTTACCTGTTTATAAGAAAAACAGAATAGCCTCATTACTATACATCTTTGAATTAAGAAATAGATCAGCTCTAGCAGTGAATTGTTGAGTAATAATTCACTGTTTGGAGGTCAGTTGTAAAGAAGATCAAATCACGAGCGCGCAGCGCGAGTGATTTATCCTTGTACAACTTACCGACAAACAGTGAATTATTACTCAACAATTCACGCACTGCAGCTGATCTATTTCGATTCTAACACTCAATAAAAGACGAAAACACATTCGAAGTCTTCAGCGTCTTCCAACTTTCCGCCATTGCAATGAAGAACTCCCGCCAATACTTAGACTACGTCGCATACGTTTGCATGTAATTGTAACGTCTTTCAAGCGTAAAAACGACGTTACACCGTCTAACGCCATGAATGACGTCATTTTCAAGTGACGTCAGCCATCACACACTTTTGCGGTGAATTATTGTCCGATATATCACAGTTTGTTACCGTTGGCTCTATAGGCGAGGTGTGTTAGAACCTACAATACATCGCTGTTTATAGGGATCACACATGTTTTTTCATGCATAAACATTTGCCAGATCCCGAGGAAGCTGTTTGAACACGAGGCTGTTAGACCGAGTGTTCAAACATCGTCCGAGGGACCCGGCAAGTGTTAATGCAATAAAACAAACATGTGTGATCGTTATTCTTGCATATTTACCTGAACGTCGCTTAAACATTTAATATCCCTTTTCTTACACTTGATTTCTCAAAACAAAATGGCGTCAGCGTCAACTTCGAACGTCATTACGTCGCCACAACGTCATGTATACGCGTGCAACGTTTTCGCGAACGAAAGCAACGGCGAAATGATCAGTCACGGCCGCAACAAATTCCAGTGTAACGTCATACATGCAAATCAGGGCCCAGTTTAGGCTTTTTCAAGTAAAAGCCATGTTCAAACAGCACGTGAATCTCATGATTTGAACATGGCTTTTTCGGCTTCAAACAGTTTCGCGTAACGAATTCCCATGCAAGAATACATGTTTACTACGACGGTCTATCATTCATAGAGATTTGTGTGTTGCGCTTTTAAAGAACACGAGTATACATACAAGATTTATATTATTTATGCTTAAAGCAAAGGTGACTAGCGAAGACTCAGGGGACCCTTCGCTGCTCGTACACACAAAGTAAAGATACACAGTTTCAGTCCAATTTGAAAGTAACAATTCCACATCTTGGCATCTATCTATACTTTTTTCGTTTGCTGATTTGCTGATTTGTCAAAATTAACAATTCAGGAATATGGGGGGGGGGGGGGGGGGGTGGTATTCGACAACTGGATCAGGTCCGTTAATTTGTTGGGCCTGATCTGGGCCCAAACTGTTTGCAGACGGCAAAAAAGTTTCACTAATGTATGTAGTAAGTACCATTTCATATGGTCTCGCCTACATTAATAAATATCCGAAAGTGCTTTTGTTTGGGCCAATATATAGACTGGTCAATTTTACTTGAGGATTACTCATACATGAACTGACCGAGGTCGGTTCAACAAGTATTAGCTTTTCAAAAAGCTGGCGGTCGTTTAGCCCTATCATTGTATGTATTCTTGCCCACTGCATGCTTCCATTTTGAACTTCTAGAGCTTGTACTTGTAGATTTATTCTAAGCTCTGATTATTAACATCTGAACTGTGATTTTTACCATTTAGCGAGGATGTTGGTTGATCTTTTGAAAGCACCCGGCTTATGCATGGTATGTTATGGTAATGTATCTAGCATACATTTATGGGAAATCATTTGACAACACTAGACAGCACATTGTTCTTAAAACTGATGACAGAAAATCAAGGTCACAGTGGTCGCTTAACTGTATATGTACAGACTCCGTGACCCCAAGATGTGTTCACAAACCAAATTTGGGATTCCTAGGATTTATGCTCGTGACACGATTTTTCTAGATCTGATGGCAGTGGTAATGGTGCGTGACTCTCCATGACCCTAAATGCATTAAGAAGCGAATTTTGGCATTCCTACCTAAAATAATATAGCAGATATACTCCGGATATGATATGAACACTCAAACACTTAGGACACTAAGGACATGCAGTTTGATTACTATATGCCTCCCTTTGGGGGCATAAAACCTGTTTGTCATGACCGTCATAAGACAGTGCCTGAATTCATAGTAATTTTATGTGATCAGATGTGGATGACAATCATATAAGTCCGTTTACTGATGTGAAGTTCGCTCGCACTCTTTGCCAATCAAGGACGTTTTGACATTGGGACGTTTAACTTTCGCCAGCTTTTTTGAAAAGCTAATACTTATTGCGTTTATATAAGCGTCAGGGCAAATTGACGCCTTCTTTGTGAAAATTAAATTCGCAAACGAGCTTGCCTCGCGCTATAGGTAGCCCTACAGATTTCACGGACAGTTTACTTCGCGCTGTAGGTCAACCCATGATATTTGGTACCCCGCTCGTTGTTCGGCAGCGAATAAAATATAGCCTGAGCATGGCATAAAGGTTTGGTCAAAACCTGAATTAGATGTGTGTTTTGATAGAAGTTTATATAAGCGGCCGGCCATGGCCGACCGCAACAATACAACGGATACAAAGTCGGCGTAAAATCATCATGAGAATACATGCGCAAAATCCCACTCAAAATGCAGAAACAGGCGTTATCCAGCATAGCAAGAAGTCTATGTACATTCGCATTTTGTATATGCGAGCAGCGGATGCTCTGGCGAGTCTGCGCCCTTGCGCAGGCTCGCTTGAGCCTTCGCTGCCCAACAATGCGATAATTAGAGATACGGAGTTTTGGTTATCGCCCTAAGATTAACCAGATACCCCATTATCGGCCCGAGATCTTTAGCGAGACGTTGTTCATTAGATGACGTTAGATGTTTTAACAAGTGCCTCGGGTTCAGTCACCCAGTTTTACTTTATTTACAGTAGAAAGAGGTCACTTCATTATGGAGATGGCTCCATGATGTCTATAAATACATAGCGCAGTGTCTTTGGTGATACTCGACGAACCAGCAACCAAGAGAGAGAGAGAGAGAGAGAGAGAGAGAGAGAGAGAGAGAGAGAGGGAGACAGTAACACAACTTTGTAACTTATTTAAAGCAATCACAACAAGCTTATATCGTATTTCTATGCAATACATAAGTTCCCTACCGGCTTATAGGAACCTCCCCGACAACCCAGACATGGTACAGCTTCGGAATGTGTTTGAGTCAAAGTTGTAACCTTGACGTTGGGGGTAGGTGGCTAAATGTTGTATGTGATACACCTTCATGCTATGAGTAATGATCATGTGCAGTTATAATGAATTTGGCCTACCCTTGTAAGAGATATGACCCGGAATTTAAACTCATGGTTTCGGCGTTACTGACGGACGGACGGACTTACTTACAGGGCGGACGTTCGGAGGTTCCTAACGGTAATTTCCCATTACAAATTTATGGGGTTAACCCCAGAAAGTTAATCACACATGCTCCTTTTTAAACCCAAAACTACAAGCTACCCTAATCCTAACCTAACTTCACTAAACACGGTCGTACAGATTGCATAACCCCCATTATGTACCGGGTAGCTTCCCGGACAGACGGACGGACGGAATCGAGCAAACCAAAAGTCCCCAAAACCAAAGGGAACTAATAATAATAAACCTATTCGTCTGAGATGATTGCAAAACTAGAACGGACCCTAAGTAATGCATAACAAAATAGCCCTCGAACAATGGGAGTTGTTCGAGGACTGTTTTGTTTTGCATTTACTTAGTGTCCTTTCTAGTTAATCAATGAATCAACGCATTTCAATGTATAACAGTCTAAGCCACCGGGGGAGAGGGTGGGGGGCTTAAATGCATTTTACTGACGCACAATCTTCGCCCTAGATTATGTTGTTGTTCCAGCGCAAAATAATTGTTAAGCTCGCATGGAGGCTTCCTAACATGTAATACATCATCACAGACTGCATTTGAGCGGCAACATGTGATTTCCAACAATGTGGCATTTTGACAAGTGTAGACTCAGATGAGACTGTGCAGCCTCCTTTTAAGCTTAGAAACTCCAAATGATGCTCTGTCAGCTGCTTAACACTCATAGAATATTCAAGCGACTAGCTAAGGCTCTGATCAGTCTGCGCGTATGCGCATGCTGGTCTGAGCCTTTCCTGGTCGCACATACCACATTGTTGGAAATCCCATGTTGCGGCTCATTTGGGCCTCGTTACGAGCAAACCTGTCTTCGGGGTTTCCGACAGAGTAAGACTCAAACCAGCCTGCTCAGCTACAAAGACTAGCTAGACTATTGAAATTCTCACATGTAGCAAGAGTAGGATGTGTTACACTCTAATAAGCGAATAATAAAGGCACTGAACTGACTGCGTGGATGCGCAGGCTGGTCTGGCGCCTTTGTTGTTCGCTAAACCCCTCGCTTCGAGGCCCAGCAGCTAACAGCTTATTACGATAATGGCTGAAATGCCCAGAAAACAAAATACTGCACTTTTTCGGGGCATCACTCAATATTTTATCGTAGTTATCTGGGCATCACACATATTTCGGTCTAAAGCCTCGTTTATATGCACAATTTGCACCCTGGTGCAAATTTACTCCAGGGTGCAAATGCAACCGGGAGTAAATTTGCACCCCTTATGTAGCGTTCATATGTCAATAAATTGTGTTCATATGTTATTGGATTTGCTCTTTAAACATATCATAATTGTTTCAGTTTTACATTAAGGAGAAATTCAATGTGTTAAGATAAAGATAAAGATAAAGATAAAGATAAATGCAACTCCATTTGGTTTTATTTGCTTTATTTATTTATACAATATTTAAAGAGGATAATGCACCAGTCATTTGTATCCACGGCCCCACCTACGGGGATAGCCGTGGGATAGCCGGGGTAAGGTGCTGGAGAATTACTTTTTGATTGTCCCCGCAGTGCCGGGGAAGTATGGGGGTATAACATTGGGACACTTACCCTGCTGGGATTCTCTGTTGTGTAGGGTGGGGCAAACAGCAGGGTTGTTATCATCAGTTTGTCCCCACAGGGCGGGGCTTATACCAGGACTCTGGAAAGTTAAAACCATTATCCCCGCCCATCCCCGTAGGTGGGGTAGCAGTGAATACAAAAGACTGGTGCATAAATGGCACTTATAGAAGCTGTTGCAGCAGTACTAACTAAATATATGACTATCTGGTCAAGAGAGGTGTACGAACCTAGTGCATGAGACTTATACATGTACTGAAGATCCATGGCTTCCAAATGTCACGGGCTCTGCGACAAACTGCGCAAATAGCTGCAACGGAATGCGCGTGTGCGTTAAGTTGTTTCAATTGAACTGCTGGTAACAGTTTGACTTAGGACTGCGCACAGCTGGACAATTGAGAACCTCTTCCTAATAGCAAAATAAACGTCTTGTGAATGTGTGAAACGGGTTTTGTCTTCTCTTCTAAATCCATGTTAAGTTTCCGAAGGGAAATGGCTCAATCGAGGTTATCAATGGCTACAAGAGGTTTGGATTCCCAAATGGGGTGGGGGGGGGGGGGGGTAAGATAGAGGGTAGACATATTTTAATTATTGCTATGGCTGAACATCACGTTGATTACATGAATCGTAAAGGTGGTCACTCCGTTATTATGCAGGGGGGGCCTTTTCACCGATGTGTACATCAGATAACATGGACTCGTGCATAGCGCCAGGGTTCTGGCAAACTATGACTTCTATTGCTGTGGTTAGTAAGAGATATTATTCGGAAATAGAATCGTGCAAATCGAAGCCCATAGACCAGAAATTCCAGTTGTTCTGCGTGGCAACCCGGCATAGCCGATGAAGTAGTGACTACAGAGAGAAGCCATGTCCTTAAATTTGATAAAGGGACTATTTATATAGTTTATTTTCATACACATGTACATGTTCATATAGAAAATATGGGTAATTTATCAAAATCTAAGATCAAATTGTACATATGTGATAACAAGTTGCGTTCATGTGCGCAATTTGCACCTAGGGGCAAATGTGCACCCGGGTGCTAATTTGCTCCAATGAATTTGCACCACCTACAAGGGTGGAGCAAATTAGCACCCGGGTGCAGATTTGCATCCGGGTGCTTTTTCATAAAGCACCGTTTGCATGACCAAAATACACCCCAGGTGCAAATTTACATCCCGGGTGTATATTTGCACCGGGGTGTATATTGTGCATATGAACGAGGCTTAAGAGAAGTACTCCTGTATTCTGCTTTAATAATATAACAAGAATGTCCGCTAAAACACAATACATTGCATCCGTGATATGGCAAAATCTATGCTTGGCAAAACTTATGGAAATTACGGCAAAACTATAGTTTTACATTTCATACCTTTTTTTTTTATTCACGATCATTCTATTTGTCATATTCCGCTTCATTCGTGTGCATGTATTTATCTTCCGATGACTACAACTGCAAACGACGTCACTGTTGCTAACGTCAAACTAACGTCAACAAAGGCTCTGATCGAATTGCGCGTGCGTGTAGTATGTTCGGGCCTTCAGGCGCCGGTTGCTTGAACATGTAGGTATGAATTCAGGGATGTTGGCTTTATGGAAATCTAGGTATCTAAACTCAGATGTAAAGCTTCGCGGGTTTGTCTTGTGTCTGCGGTGGTTTTAGTGACGGGGGTAATACCAAATTCGCCACTTTTGCTGGCGACCTGCATTAGAAGTGTGCTGTCGACCGAGGTATACGGCTTTCGACCGGTCAGTACGGCTCTCTGTATAGCTATGGGGGCCAAAAATAAAGTTTTGCCTTATCATATCTCCATAAGCAAACTGAGTAGATCCCAATCAGGCAGCTCTGACAAGAGCTGCCTGATCTGGATCTGCTATGTTTGCAAAAGCGTTTAAAGCTCCCTACTGCTGTCGTCCGCTGATAACCATTGTAAAAACAGTTTCAATCCAGTTCAGACCCAACAAAAAAGTTTTGCCTAATCATATCTCCATAAGCAAACTGAGTAGATCCTGATCAGGCAGCTCGGACAATAGCTGCCGGATCTGGATCTGCTATGTTTGCAAAAGCGTTTAAAGCTCACTACTGTTGTCGTCTGCTGATAACCATTTGGAAGTTTAAACATCTACAAACGCTATAGATTTTTTAAGAGACAATGTGCTGTATGTCTGATCAGTTATTTAAAGTTGGTTACGTTGAAAAACACTATAAGTTGTTTCGAAAAAATCAGTTTTCATAGAATAACATTATAGACCTAACGCATTAAGAATGATGCCAACGAAAAGAAAAGCCCTCTATTACGCTATTTGTCATTTGCGCTTCTTCTATTAAGTGTGTTTGGCATAGTTTTTGCGCTATGAGAGATTTTAAATACCCTAGAAAAATATCAGGACATGGACGTCGACCACTAGTGATACGACCGTCGAGGGTTGTATAGTCTGAATGATACGGCTGTCGACAGAATATGAAAACTAACTATCTTGCACTGGGGCTAAATGCATTATTTATTCTATGACTATAACTGTAATCGGCACTTTCCCTGGAACCAATGAAGAAAATTGTATGTTTTTGTGGATTGGTGTCTCAAAGTCGCAACAGTCACCTATAACTAACTCTGCAGCAGACTGCAAGGCTAGTCACTGAAGTAAACTCACAGGTTTAGATAAACAAAATTGTAGCGTAAATTGTAAATATTTTCTTACCGATCATTTTTAACATAAGTATTGGGTGCTCTAAAGATGTGTCTCATTAAGACGGTTATTTTGAGTACCCAAAGCATATGTTTGGGTAGAGAAATTAGAAAATTATACACATATTTTAATTTTACTCTAAACTCAATATT
Source organism: Loripinus fragilis (assembly GCA_964019695.1). NCBI lineage: Eukaryota > Metazoa > Mollusca > Bivalvia > Lucinida > Lucinidae > Loripinus > Loripinus fragilis. The sequence continues at coordinate 34,414,517 of OZ026521.1, forward strand.
TCGGCCAGAGGTTATAACACGTTTCGAAATAATGTTTTTATTTTCATTTTTTTTTAATTTCATTTTGCTATGTCAAGGTCGACGCAAAAGGAAGTAAAGATGTGAATAAAATGTATTTCGTTTTGCGTCAATATGTTGCCAACTTACTTCACTGGTTCAAGTACAATTAGAGATAGAATCTTGAAAGTTCATAGAATAAGTTTAAAAAATGAAAGGACCTATTTGTTCTTGGAAAATTATAGCCCTTTTATTTTGACGTTTTTGTTCTAATGCTCTCATTTACGCCTATGAGCGTTTAAGAGCAAATCTAATGAATAAGTCGCTTGACGTACACGTATGGCCATCATATGCTTATACTAAGTAAGTAAGAAGGTAAAGACCAGGAATCGATACAATCAAGTTCCACACCTGACCCAGGACACCAAATGGGAAAGTGACAAAAACACAAGAGAACGTCACATACGAGAGACCCAAGAGGTTAGCCCTTTCCCAGCAGGTGTCCACAAGACTGCAATGAACAGCCAAGAAAGCATGACAAACACGAAACATAAATTATAAAAATGATCCAGAAAAGCAGCTTCACATTGGAACGGTCAGTAAAAAGCAAAACGAAGTGATGCAAACATATGAAATCTGAGGGAGGTTTCTTTCTAGATTGCCCAATTATCAAGTACAGTGATCCATTTATGAACAAAATAAATAATAAGGTGATATTTTTCATCAAAATTAACTGCTACAGAGCCAAATTAGTTTTTCATATACTGGTGTTACTAATTACCGTTGTACTAACTGTTTAAGACAGGCTATAAAACAAACTATTTTACAGAAACCAATAAATTACATCTTGTTATACTGACCATTCATTCTTTCAATTGAAGCAAACAATACATGCTTCAAAATAAAGTTTAACTTGCTGAAAACTTAATTTATATTGGGCTACCCAAGCCGATATTTTGAATGTCTGCTGTTACTAATAACCGATGTATGTGTAAACAAATGCTCTAGAAAATTATCTGGGTATAAAAACTCTACATGTGATGGGTTTATATATTGAAACAATTAGTGGCCTTCAAAGTGATAGCAGTCAAGGACCTGTTTGAAAGTTTATTATATTTTCTTTGCCTGTTTTTGAGAGGTATTACACTTTTTTAATGTAGGTGAAAAAAAAATAAGTCAACACTACAATGTTTTTGCAAAGATAATACTTGTTGTCATTCATTAATGGTCACTTATATCATCACAACTATGTTTCATAATCATAAACAGATCTCAGAGTCTATATTGGGGATATGTTTAACGAGAGAGTGCACCAAAAGAGTGTAGACAAACAAGATAAAATATAGGTGGAATTTTGTATGTCTGCACCGTTCAGCCATATTTGGGCATAATGTGACCCATGTAATGAGACAAAGTTTGACGTCATTTTCAGTGTTCGCGTAGGAAAGCAGGCTGCCAAAACCTTCCACAACAAGTAGACACACTTTTCCAACGGCAATTTCTTATTTATGTTCAATGAAAGCATATTACGTAAAGTATATAACGGCGAATCCGTATCATAATTTTGGACTATTCAAACAAGAAGTAGGTCATTTACCCTCAGACACGACATTTTTGCATTTTTTTTCTTTAATGACAAGGGAAAAATGTATTGTAAACAATGTTGGGTGGAAAATTCCAAATGATAATTACTCACGCGGTAGTCATTTGGAGGAAACGGAATACACCGGTAATTAGTATACACCGGTAATTAGTGAATGAGGGATACTCGTCAACTCACTTTTTTTTACATTATTTCATAGACAATGCAAAATAAAATAATGTAATAATATGATTTTATGGTTTTTAAAGGTTATTTTCCATGAGTTGGTTCATTTATGAACACTCTATTAAATTAAGTACATTTACGAGGGTCATCCAATAAAGAATGAGACTTTCTTCATAGTATGAAAACCTGCGTGTGCATTTAGTTAGAATTCACCATAATAATAGTATGACATCTTAGCAATGCAGAAATATAAACATATGTCTGTGATTGATTAGTTACCATAGTAACGGGATGTTTTGTGGAAGGACTTGAAGATGCATGGCCACGTTTACAGTATTTTTTGAATACCCACGGTTATTGAAAGCTTTCTATTTTCACTCATAGATAGAATATAACCTCTTGATATAATTACTTCTACCAAACAATCTTAGTGTTACATAAAATGCTATAAAAGATTAACTAAATATGCATATCCTTTATTTTGGTTGCCTAGCAACTGATTTACTTGATTTTTTATAAACACACTACTTTGTGTTGCTATGGTAACTATGTAGGAGAATGATATCCCACAAAATGTTTCGTTATCTGCAGCTTATTGCTATTAAGTATACATGAACAGAACTATGTTCACTTGAATTGCCTTCGACTATTTGGTATTAACTTTTAAAGTCAAGAGGTCAGGGGAAAATACCAGATATTTCTTGAAAACTTGATTTTTTAAGCTTTGTTTCCATGGTCACGGCTCAATAATTCGAAACATTACTTTCCCCTATTGGCTATAGACAGATTGCATGGGCATATATAAGTACTAGTAGAAAAATAAATTATACATCTTAATCTGTTGCTATGGTAACCACCTATAGTGAGCCGTCCACGCATGTTTGCCCAGTCTTCTAATGTTGCCTAGCAACAAAAGTTGGAACTATGTAAAACGTCGAATATGGTACATGTGAACAGCCAAAATGACTAGCTAGCTTTGAAAGAAATTTCATAAGCCTAGCATGTAATTTCACTGCGCTATAGAAAAAGTCTCATTCTTTATTGGATGGCCCTCGTAGTGTCAGGTGTTTTATTTATGGTGGAATTAAATCATGTTGGGAAAAATTGTTTGGCATTAGGTGGTTCATTTATGAATACATTTTCAAAGCAATGCTTTAATGAATCTTTACACTTTTGCACCCGTTCATAACCTCATGAATTACACAAATTGGATTGACAGCTGCCAAACTCACTTGCCCGTGCAACAGGCTTCATACATCGAATGCATTCGCCAGAAGTGACACTAGTGTTATGATTGACAGCGCGCACGTGCAAATAAGCCTCTTGTTCATGGAATCATGAATACTTCGGGTCTCTTGCAAGAGGCCTGAAGTATTCATAATTCCATGAACATTCCAAAAATTGAATGCAAGAGACCCGAAGTATTCATGATTCCATTAACAATCCAAAAATGAATTCATTTCTTAAATACTAAATAAATACAACACTATATTAATTCAAACTTTTCCGGTTCTTGTCACGGGATTTATTTACTAACAAATTAATGATTAGGGTGTTTTGTATGTGAATAAACCACTGCAAGAAATGTTAGAAAAATCAATCAATTGTTTATACGTGTCAGAATTATAACAATATTTCATTATGCGTTTGATGCTAAGGATGGAATGAATAAAATGAAGTTAGCAGTAGCACATTAGCCGGGCACATTAGCCGACATTGTATGGGAAAAACAACCTGTTGTAATTTTTTAAAAACGTCCATAAAGGGAACATTACGTCACTGTATTTGAGTACATGGATGAGACAAATGTATCTTAATGCAATGGTCACGTTACATTTATTCGTTATATAAGGGAAACTAAATTAGAAGTCCTAGAATGGACATATGATTTATGTGAGATTATTTATGAATAACCCTTCCTTCTGTTTCGCAAAATAACAACCTTTATCCACAGGCTTAGATAAAACAAGTTTCAGCGTAAAATCGTAAATATTTTCTTACCCATCAATTTTAACATATGTTAAACATATGAACATTTCCTTTTGCAGAAGGAACGTTAACCACTTAACCCCTTTAGCTATGCCGCAACAATAGGTTGGTACTGCTCATGGGTGCAGGACAACTCAGCCCAAAACCAATTCAGCCCCTGCCAACTCGGCCCACATAGAAATCGGCCCATGCCAAATCGACCCAAAATTCAAAACTCTGCCCAAGACAACTCGGCCCATATTTAAGAGGGATTAAAGTATGTGTGTTTCATCATTACTTGGAAGATTCGCCCCTTCAGGTTAGCCCAAGAATCAAGTATCCTTAGTTTCCAGCTGGTACCGCACAACTACTGTTGTGTCTCGTGGAGGTGTGAATGGGATTTGTTACTATTAGCTAATTGAGTTATTGTTATACATTTAGAATATATATGTAATATAAAGAAACAATTTACCATTTTTTTTTTAATTGTAAAGTTACAAATAGCAATAACCCACGATCATAACGATATGTATCCTTGTATGATTCCAATGGATATTCAATATTTGATTGCTTATTTTATTGAAAAGACGATTAATTCACTGACGCAGTATATTTGTGAGGCCCCAGGGGGTCTGTGTTCCGTTGAACCCTGAAAATAATGCATTGATATCCCAAACTCCCTGAAAGAAAATCCCTCAGCTCCTTGAAAATATTTTTCCTTTGCTCCCCAAATCCTTAAAATTAATTCAGCTTCTCCCCAACTCCCCCAAAATATAAGTCAATTCTCCCTAAAATGTATTTTTCTTTCCATAGGATTAATTAAATTCACATACTTAAAAACTTTGAAGCTATACACGAGAGGATGAATTAATATTCACTTATTTTTTTTACGTTATACATGTAAAGATAGTGCTTAGCCACGGAATACATGATATACACTTATTTTAATGAAATGCATGATATATAGCTCAAAGTATGAGGTCATCCTTAAAATTCTGTTGCTGTACCTGGCAGAGTAGGTGTGAAAGAATGCTCTCAATATTTGATTTTTTTATTAGAGGCAGCTATACCATTTGGTTTTCTGGTGGGGGAGAGGCTGTTTTTTTCAATAGATGAAACTAGATTTTCTTAGACAAAGTGAAAGCATTTATTTTTGTAACCATAGAACGTGTTTTTATAAATGCAATTAGGCCCTATATGTACGTTTAACTTCAGTTTCAACAAGTAAGAATATATCTGATCAACATTCATCAAAGTTTTAATAAAACCATCTAATTACCTAGATAGAGAATTACATACCAGGCGCGTAGTTAGCCCTGTTATGATGTTGATTCACACTTGTGCTAGCGGGGGCCGGGGGCATGCTCCCCCAAAAAAGATGTGATAAAAATGGTGCGATCTGGTGCATTCTGAGTGTTCCAAAGTATGCTATTATCAACCTAAAAATAACAATTTTTAGGATAATAAATTAACAACCCAAATTTTGTGCCATATTTTCACCCAAGATCAATCCAGATGCGCACGTTACTACAAAAATAAATCCATTCACATTTTACAAGGGACAATAGCCCCCCCCCCCCCCCCCCCCCCCCCGAAGCCAAAAAATGTAAAAAATGGATGCTTTTTCTTTTTTACATCAAAAATTATATAACAGGCGCGTAGATAGTCCTATAATGACGTGGATTCAGGCATGCTCCCCCAGAAGTTTCTTATTAAAATGGAGCAATCTGGAGCATTCTGAGTGTTCCAAAATACGATATTATCAACCTAAAAATCAACAATTTTAAGGAAAAATTTCCACAAAAGTAAAAATTATTTGCCATATCAGTCACCAATACCAATCCAGATTAGCATGTTAGCACGAAAGTAAATACATTTATGTTTTCCAAGGGGGATCTGGGGATGTTCGCCCAGAAGCCGAAGATTTTTTCAAAGAAAATCAAACATAATGAAGGCTTTTCCTTAAAGATGATGGTTTTTTTTTAACTTTTTTGCAGGGCTCCCTAAATCCCCCAAAACTATGAGATTGCTCCCCAAATCCCTGAAAAAATAACAGTGCTCCACAGCTCCCTGTAAACAAATAGCCATTCTCCCCTGATCCTAAAACCCCTTGGGGCCCCATTTGTGTGCCACAACGTGAGAAAACCTGCCGTCGGAGGCCTTCTAACAACAAAGGTGCAGACAAACCTGCGCATCTGCACAGTCTGATTGGCTTCATTGTTATTCACTTATCGGATTCACTTATTGGAAAGCATAATATTTTATCTTCTTGTAAGCGAAGTTCCATTTTCTAGCTAGAATTAGTTTCTGTGGCTTCATGTTTAACCCTCTGATAAAAAAGTACACGCTAAATGTTACCCTTACCCGTTTGTGCATACTGAACATTATTTACAATGCAGACACATACGACAAGTCGCAAATTGCCAAATCCCGTAAGAGGCTACGCTGGTATAGTCAATATACCGCAGTAACCACACGTTCAAATGAGCATACGCCCAAATTCGCAACCTAACCAATCTGAGCTTACTAATTCATTTTTTTCTCTCAGAAGACCATCATGGTACTAGAACGCAGTATAGACCCTCATGAAATGATGCATCATGTGACATTCTTCTGAAAAATGGACATCCAGCTGGCCAGGGTCACCTTGAAGAACACAATGAATAAAAGAACAAAAACAAAAAAAAATGAAAAGGGAAAATAAAAAGGCCTTTCCTTACGAAACCTCCCTCGGTGAAATTCGTTTGATAACAAGACCATGTATCAGATCTCGTCATGTAACCGCCCAAATGAGTTTTGGACAGGCTAGGTAAACACATAAATTTAAGAAGATGTGTTTCATTTTCATTCGCGCAGTCTCGCCAGAGCCTTTGCTACTGGCACACGCACAAAATGGGTGTAGATAAAACCTCAGGCAAAATTTAAGTCCTCTTAAACCACTAGGTAGCTTGCGGCTGCATATTGTTGCCAAAACAAATTTTAGCAAATGCAATAAGTACAAACATTGCGTGCGATGGCTCAAATACAGTGCAAATACCATATGCTATCAGTCAATGCTCATACGCATCTGAGCACGCGTGCAGTCCGCCAGAGCCGTCATTTCTTTCACACATGCACGAAATGGGCGTACATACGGCATATGCTTTCAGTCAATACTCAGACGAGACTTAGTATGCATGCAGTCTTGCCAGAGCCCTAACTGCTGTCGCACGAACACAAAATGGGTGTATACATGGCATCTTTTATCAGTCAATGCTCAAACAAACCTTAGCATGCGTGCAGTTCCACCAGAGCCTTCACTGCTCTAACACATGCACAAAATGGGCGTTCATACGGCATATTCTTTCAATCAATACTCAGACGAGACTTAGTATGCATGCAGTCTTGCCAGAGCCTTCACTGCTCTCGCACATGCACACAATGGGCGTACATTTGGCTTTTTTTTAGTCAATGCTCAGACGAGACTTAGTATGCAGGCAGTCTTGCCAGAGCCTTCACTGCTCTGGCACTTACACAAAATGGGTATGTTTATGGCATCTTTTATCAGTCATCGCTCAGACTCGCCTGTGCATGCGTGCAGTCTCGCCAGAGCCTTCACTACTCTCGCACATGCGCACAATAGGCGTACATACGGCATATTCTTTCAGTCAATACTCAGACGAGACCTAGTATGCATGCAGTCTTGCCAGAGCCTTCACTGCTCTCGCACATGCTCAAAATGGGCGTACATATGGCATTTTTTCTCAGTCAATGTTCAGACGTGACTTAGTATGCAGGCAGTCTTGCCAGAGCCTTCACTGCTCTGGCACTTACACAAAATGGGTATGTTTATGGCATCTTTTATCAGTCATCGCTCAGACGCGCCTGTACATGCGTGCAGTCTCGAAAGAGCCTTCTCTGCTCTCCACATGCGCAAAATGGGCGTACATATCGCATATTCTCTCAGTCGAAACTCAGACGAGACTTAGTATGCATGCAGTCTTGCCAGAGCCTTCACTGCTCTCACACATGCACAAAATGGGCGTATATACGGCATATTCCATCAGTCAATGCTCATACGCGCCTGAGCATGCGTGCTGTCTCGCAAAAGCCTTCACTGCTCTCGCACATGCACAAAATGGGCGTTCACATAGCATATTCCTTCAGTCAAAGCTCAGACGTATCTTAGCGTATGTGTAGTCTTGCCAGAGCCTTCACTGCCACGCACATGCACAAAATGGGCGTACATTTGGCATTTTTTTCAGTCAATGCTCAGACGAGACTTAATATACAGGCAGTCTTGCCAGAGCCTTCACTGCTCTGGCACTTACACAAAATGGGTATGTTTATGGCATGTTTTATCAGTTATCGCTCAGACGCGCCTGTGCATGCGTGCAGTCTCGCCAGAGCCTTCACTGCTCTCGCACATGCGCAAAATGGGCGTTCATACGGCATATTCTCTTAGTCAAAACTCAGACGAGACTTAGTATGCATGCAGTCTTGCCAGAACCTTCAATGCTCTCGCACATGCACAAAATGGGCGTACATATGGCTTTTTTTTCAGTCAATGTTCAGACGAGACTTAATATACAGGCAGTCTTGCCAGAGCCTTCACTGCTCTCGCATATGCACAAAATGGGCGTACATATGGCATTTCTTTTCAGTCAATTTTCAGACGAGACTTAATATACAGGCAGTCTCGCCAGAGCCTTCACTGCTCTCGTACATGCGCGAAATGGGCGTATTAACGGCATATTCTATCAGTCAATACTCAGACGAGACTTAGTATGCATGCAGTCTTGCCAGAGCCTTCACTGCTCTCAACATGCGCAAAATGGGCGTACATACGGCATATTCTCTCAGTCCAAACTCAGACGAGACTAAGTATGCATGCAGTCTTGCTAGAGCCTTCACTGCTCTCACACATGCACAAATATGCGTATATACGGCATATTCCATCAGTCAATGCTCATACGCGCCTGAGCATGCGTGCTGTCTCGCAAAAGCCTTCACTGCTCTCGCACATGCACAAAATGGGCGTTCATATGGTATATTCTTTCAGTCAAAGCTCACACGTGCCTGAACGGTGTGCAGTGATGCCAGAGCCTTCACTGCTCTCGCACATGCACAAAATGGGCGTACATATGGTATTTTTTTTCAGTCAATGTTCAGACGAGGCTTAGTATGCAGGCAGTCTTGCCAGAGTCTTCACTGCTCTGGCACTTACACAAAATGGGTATGTTTATGGCATCTTTTATCAGTCATTGCTCAGACGCGCCTGTGCATGCGTGCAGTCTCGCCAGAGCCTTCACTGCTCTCGCACATGCGCAAAATGGGCGTACATACGGCATATTCTCTCAATCAATACTCAGACGAGACAAATGCATGCAGTCTTGCCAGAGCCTTCACTGCTCTCACACATGCACAAAATATGCGTACATATGGCATATTCCATCAGTCAATGCTAATATACGCCTTAGCATGCGTGCTGTCTCGCAAAAGCCTTCACTGCTCTCGCACATGCACAAAAAGTGCGTTCATATGGCATATTCTTTCAGTCAAAGCTCAGACGTGCCTTAGCGTGTGTGCAGTGCTCACAAGAGCCTTCACTGCTCTCACAAATGCGCAAAATGGGCGTACATATGGCATATTCTTTCAGTCAATGCTCAGACAAGCCTTAGCGTGTGTGTAGTCTTGCCAGAGCCTTCACTTCTCTCGCACATGCACAAAATGGACATACATATGGCATATTTCTGTTAGATGAAAGCTTTCAATGCTCAGACGAGACATAATTTCGTATTTTATTTCTTCTGGTAGAAACAGCTGTCACCCTACAAGTCATTTGGGTCAAACTTTGTTCATATGTCTAACTTTTTATGGCCAAATATTACATTTTTGACCCACGTACATGATTACCTAAAAATCGTCCACTCCCAAATTCGAACCTGTGCAGCCAAATGCATTGTTAACTATGTGTAACATGCTGAGCTAGCGCGTGAGATTGTGATAAATTTACTGCAGTTTTGAGCAATGAAAGGCTCAATCTAGTCTGTGCATCAATTCAGACTTGCTTGTGCCTTCATTAGTCACATCCACAAAAAGTAGAAGAAGACTTACGTCAAAAATCATGGCCTCTGTTTACAGTAGGCAGCTGTACATGCATATTTATGGAAAAACTTAACGCGCATGCGATATGTAACCAAATCTCACGTGCTGGCTGAAATAGCATATTAAGGTGTACGTCTAACACGTTGTTTGGATAGTGATTGATCTTCTCACGAATATGGGCTCAACGCCCAAGGTGTACACATCACTCATTATGTAAGTGGGCGCTTTTTCCAAGTCGTCAGATTGCATGCAACATTGACATGGCATTTTTTCAACGTTGGGCTCAGAATATAAAGTCATTTTGCTTTTTTTGTGCGCATAATTAGCAGAAATACACACTATAAAACACTCTCATAGTGCTTTCCTAATACATAACCATTGAATCATTTTCTGCATTTCATTAGCATAAAACCCCATCCCCTCTCTCGTGTATAATTAGAGGCACGGCCAGCTGGCAAGAGACCCCTTGAGAAATGGACATCCAGCTGGCCAGGGTCACATTGAAAAAAAAAAACAAAGGACAAAGGAACAGAAAAAATTTTTGAAAGAGGAAAAATAAAAAGGAACCTTTCCTTACGAATCCTCCCTCGGAGAAATTCGTTTGATGACAAGACCTGCATCAGGTCTCTTTATATAACCGTCCAAATGAGTTTTGGACAGGTTAGGTAAACAAAAGAATCCAAGAAGAGGTGTTTCACTTGACTTAAATGTAGAGGAATTATTAGATTTTTTTGGTAAAAAAATATGCTGTTTTAGATAAATCAAATATCGGCTGGAATTTTGATGTGCTCTTCAATAGAAAAATATGAACAAGTGCATTTATTTAAAATCATGTTTCATTAGACAGTTTTCTTTGGTTTTGAGTTGAGTTTGAAAATAACACATGAGTAATGTCCCTTAACTCTTTAACAAGGACTATTTAGATGAATTCAATACCTATGCTTTGATAGGCCCAAATAGCTCAGGGGTTAAGTGGTTATGTTCAGAAGACTAGAATACCCTGGTGGTGCAGGTTCGAACCCTGTGAAAGTGAAAAAAAAGAAAATATTATTTTTAAAGATTTTGTTTTAAAATTCATTGCATTGGTTTCAATTTCTCTTGTTGTTGTATTTGTACTTAATATCACTATCAACATTATAGCCATATAGCTATGGTCAATCATCATACAACAATGTTCTTGGGCAGGTTATTTTGAAATGGTTTAGCAGACCTTAGTGTATGCATACTATCACATTCATAGATTTGTGTAGAAGACTTAATGACACTGATGAGACTACACAGATGCACATTCTCATCAAGACCTTCACTGTTTGTCTTTGTGATAAATACAACATTCCATGAGCTGGATCGTCTGTTTTCTTTTTATATGCATAATATGTCAACTTGCCACGAGGGGCACATTCAGAATTGAAACAAAAGCCCATGATTAGACAGGTATTCATATTGTCATGTCTTTTAGTTTTTCTCCATAAACGTATATATTGTATGCACTGAACGGTGATGCTTCAAATGGGCACCACAAACGTCAGTTTTTGTGGAACATAAGTTGAAAGAAGGTTCCATATTCAAAGCTATCAAAATAAATAGAAGCTAAAATGCATACTCTATGAAGTAAAATATATTCAAGCCCCCTTCCTGCATCCCAGACCAAATAGTGGCTGAAACTGATGTCGGCTCTAAGGCGTGGTTTCAGATGTTGCTGTGGTTGTTTGCTGTTGCTCACATTGTGATTGCGCGTTTCGTGTCTGTCCTGGTTTTGGTATGTGGTGCTTTACTTGTCCCACATGTAATTAGTACCAAATCTTCTCAAAAGCTAGGCATGTTGTTAAAACAATAAACTATGGTGGGAAAATAAATCCATGCGACTTTGGGTACAATGAATGCTCAGACGTGCTTGAGCATTTGCGCAGTCTCACCGGAGCCTTTGCTACTGGAACACGCACAGAGTTGGTGTAGATAAAACCTCAGGCAAAATTTAAGTCCTCTTAAACCACTCGGTAGCTAGCGGCTGCACATGGTTACTACGAGGGCTGTTCAAATATGAATGCAAGTGGCTTCATAACTTTCTTCACATATATGCTACGACAAAATGGTAAACGTTTTTATAAAGGACTGTATGTCACATTTAAAGTGGCACCAGACCAAAAGAAAAATACAGTATATTTATCGAGTTATAGCCCTTTGAATGAGTGTCACGTGTGTATACTAACAAACTCAATGCTTCGAACATCTACCAGTGATAGAGACGAGCGTATAATTCTTCGAACAACAGGTGAAATTTCTTGAAATTTTGAAGGAAGTATCCCCATACTCTTACATAATGATTCTGTGAAAGTTGCGAAAATCCGACATGCTTTTGTTAAATTACAACGAATCGTTTTCACTAAAGTCTCTTTATGCTTGCAAATAAATGGTAAACAAAACATCACCTTTCAGTTTTCAGTTAAACTTATCTATAACAAAATGCACGAAACATCATTTAAACTAGTTTTAACTCAAAGACAATATGTTGATCGCTCATACTGAGTTGTTGCTACAAATTATTGATGGATAGTGGGTAATTTTTAACCGCTGAAAAGCATTTTTATCAAGTCAAAAATACCTTAAGTGAAAGGGGTTATAGAATTTATACTTATTTTTTTATCATAACATTGCGGCTTTGTTCTAAATTTGAACGTAAACTTTAAGTTTGACCACTTTAGGCATTATTTACAATAAAATTACTTACCTGGTCTTGAGAACTAGACAGATTGAACATATTTTAATTAATGTAAACACGTCATTAAGAAGCAGAAACATGCTTGAAAAATTATATAAAGTGGGATAACTCTGTAAATAGAGGAGGGATTATTTTGAAAACTTCCTTATGACATATTTAGGATGTTTTCAGCAAAACGCAAAGAAAACGACACAGCGATATTTATTATTCCATCACCAGTAGATAACTCAAAATGACGTTTATCATAAAATTAATGACGTCACAAACGTGCCCGTTTACTCGAGATTGAAACAGGATTATATAAACTTTTTCCTGCAAGCAACTTTTAAATTGTTACTTAAACTTGCATTTAAAATTTGGTGCCATTTTGTCTAAAACTTACAGAGTTATGACACTATATCATAGATGTACCAAACGTGCATTGCAATTTGCTTCAGAAAATCTTCAGTATAGAGGAATGGCCTTTATGTAAGGGTCTGTAACTCGAGAAATATAATTAGTGTTTCTTTATGTTTGGTGCCATTTTAAAGGCGACAAATAGAGCTTTCCAGAAAGGTATAACATTTTGTCGTAGCATATATGTGAAGAAAGTTATGAAGCTACTTGCATTCATATTTGAACAGCCCTCGTAAATCGAATTTAAGCAAATGCAATAAGTACAAACATCGCGCGTGCGCTGGCTCAAATACAGTGCAAATAGCATATGCTATCAGTCAATGCTCAGACGCACCTGAGCACGCATGCAGTCTCGCCAGGGCCTTCATTTCTCTCGCACATGCACAAAATAGGCGTACATACGGCATATGCTTTCAGTCATTACTCAGACAAGACTTAGTATGCATGTAGTCTTGCCAGAGCCTTCACTGCTCTCGCACATACACACAATGGGTGTATACATGGCATCTTTTTTCAGTCAATGCTCAAACAAGCTTTAGCATGCGTGCAGTCTCACCAAGGCCTTCACTGCTCTCGCACATGCACAAAAAGGGCATACATACGGCATATGCTTTCAGTCGTTACTCAGACGAGACTTAGTATGCATGCAGTCTTGCCAGAGCCTTCACTGCTCTCGCACATACACACAATGGGTGTATACATGGCATCTTTTGTCAGTCAATGCTCAAACAATCCTTAGCATGCGTGCAGTCTCACCAGGGCCTTCACTGCTCTCGCACATGCGCAAAATGGGCATACATACGGCATATTCCTTCAGTCAATGCTCAGACTCGACTGAGCATGCGTGCAGTCTCGCCAGGGCATTCACTGCTCTCGCACATGCGCAAAATGGGCGTATATACGGCATATTCTTTCAGTCAATACTCAGACGAGACTTAGTATTCATAAAGTCTTGCCAGAGCCTTCACTGCTCTCGCACATGCACAAAATGGGCGTACATACGGCATATGCTTTCAGTCATTACTCAGACAAGACTTAGTATGCATGCAGTCTTGCCAGAGCCTTCACTGCTCTCGCACATACACACAATGGGTGTATACATGGCATCTTTTGTCAGTCAATGCTCAAACAAGCCTTAGCATGCGTGCAGTGTCACCAAGGCCTTCACTGCTCTCGCACACGCGTAAAATGGGCATACATACGGCATATTCCATCAGTCAATGCTCAGACTCGCCTGAGCATGCGTGCAGTCTCGCCAGGGCCTTCACTGCTCTCGCACATGCGCAAAATGGGCGTATATACGGCATATTCTTTCAGTCAATACTCAGACGAGACGTAGTATTCATGCAGTCTTGCCAGAGCCTTCACTGCTCTCACACAATGTGACATGCCCAAAGTGGGCGTACATACGGCATATTTCCTCAGTCAATGCTTTGACGTGCCTGAGCATTTGTACCGTCTAGCCAGAGCTTTCAGTGCTCACGCACATGCACTAAAAGGGCGTTCATACGGCATATGCTTTCAGCCAATGCTCAGACGTGCCTTAGCGTGTGTGCAGTCTTGCCAGAACCTTTACTGCTCTCGCACATGCGCAAAATGGGCGTACATACGGCATATTCTTTCAGCCAATTCTCAGACGAGACTAAGTATTCATGCAGTCTTGCCAGAGCCTTCACTGCTCTCACACATGCACAAAATGGGCGTACATACGGCATATTTCATCAGTCAATGCTCTGACGAGCCTGAGCATTTGTACCGTCTAGCCAGAGCCTTCACTGCTCTCGCACATGCACAAAATGGGCGTTCATACGGCATATTCTTTCAGCCAATGCTCAGACGTGCCTTAGCGTGTGTGCAGTCATGCCAGAACCTTAACTGCTCTCGCACATGCACAATATGAGCGTACATATGGCATATATATTCAGTCAATGCTCAGACGAGACTTAGTATGCATGCAGTCTTGCCAGAGCCTTCACTGCTCTCGCACATGCACAAAATGGGTGTGTTTATGGCATCTTTTATCAGTCAATGCTCAAACAAGCCTTAGCATGCGTGCAGTCTCACCAGAGCCTTCACTGCTCTCGCACATACACAAAATGAGCGTACATACGGCATATTCTTTCAGTCAATGTTCAGACGAGACTTAGCCTGTGTGAAGTCTTGCCAAAGCCTTCACTGCTCTTGCACATGCACAAAATGGGCGTACATATGGCATATTTCTGCAATCAATGCTCAGACGAGACATAGTTTCGTATTCTATTTCTTCTTGTAGAAACAGCTGTCACCCTACAAGTCATTTGGGTCAAAATTTGTTCATATGTCTAACTTTTAATGGCCAAATATTACATTTTTGACCCATGTACAAGAATAACCTATAAATCGTCCACTCCCAAATTCGAACCCGTGCAGCCTAATGCATTATTAAATATGTGTAACATGCTGAGCCAGCGCATGAGATTATGATAAATTTACTGCAGTTTTGAGCAATGAAAGGCTCTATCTAGTCTGTGCATTTATTCAGACTCGCTTGAGCCTTTATTGCTCAAATCCACAAAAAAAAATGGGCGTGGAAGAAGGCTTACGCCAAAAATCATGGCCTCTGTCTACACTATGCAGCTGTACATTCCTATTTATGGAAAAACTTAATGCGCATGCGATATGTATCCATATCTCATGTGCTGGTTGAAATAGTGTATTATGGTGTACGTCTAACACAGTGTTTGGATAGTGATTGATCTTCTCACGAATATGGGCTCAAAACCCAAGGTGTACACATCACTCATTAGGTGAGTGGGCACTTTTTCCAAGTCATTAGATTGCATGCAACATTAACATGACATTATTTCAACGTTGGGCTCAGAATAGAAAGCCAGTTTGTCTTTTTTTTGTGCGCATAATAAGCAGAAATACACTCAATAAAAATTGAACTCTCATAGTGCTTTCCTAATACATAACCATAGTATAATTTTCTGCATTTCAGTAACCTAAAACCCCATCCCCTCTCTCGTGTATAATTAGAGACACGGCCAGCTGGCGAGAGACCCCTTTAGATATGGACACCCAGCTGGCCAGGGTCACCTTCAAAAAAACAACAACAACAAAAAACAAAGGAAAAAAGAACATACCAAAAAAATTAAAAGAGGGAAAATAAAAAAAAGAGCCTTTCTTTATGAATCCTCCCTCGGAGAAATTCGTTTGATGACAAGACCTGCATCAGGTCTCGTCATGTAACCGTCCAAATGAGTTTTGGACAGGCTAGGTGAACACATAAATTTAAGAAGATGTGTTTCACTTGACTTAAATGTATAGGAATTATTAGATTATTTTGGTAAAAAATATGCTGTTTTAAATAAACCAGATCTTGGCTTAAATTTTGATGTGCTCTTTAATAGAAAAATATGAACAAGTGCATTTATTTAAAATCATGTTTCATTAGACAGTTTTCTTTGGTTTTGAGTTGAGTTTGAAAATCACACATGAGTAATGTCCCTTAACACTTTAACAAGGACTATTTAGATGAATTCTATACCTATGCTTTAATAGGCCCAAATAGCCGAGGGGTTAAGTGGTTAAGTTAGCCAGTCTAATGCATTCACAAGACTGGAATACCCTGGTGGTGTAGGTTCGAACCCTGTGAAAATAAAAAAAAAGAAATCTAATATTTTTATAGATTTTTTTAAAATTCATTGCATTGGTTTCAATTTCTCTTGTTGTTGCATTTGTACTTAACATCACCATCAACAATTTTAGCCATATAGCTATGGTCAATCATCATACAACAATGTTCTTTGGCAGGTTATTTTGAAATGGTTTAGCAGACCTTAATGTATGCATACTATCACATTCATAGATTTGTGTAGAAGACTTAATGACACTGATGAGACTACACAGATGCACATTCTCATCAAGACCTTCACTGTTTGTCTTTGTGATAAATACAACTTTCCATGAGCTGGATCGTCTGTTTTCTTTTTATATGCATAATATGTCAACTTGCCACGAGGGGCACATTCAGAATTGAAACAAAAGCCCATGATTAGACAGGTATTCATATTGTCATGTCTTTTAGTTTTTCTCCATAAACGTATATATTGTATGCACTGAACGGTGATGCTTCAAATGGGCACCACAAACGTCAGTTTTTGTGGAACATAAGTTGAAAGAAGGTTCCATATTCAAAGCTATCAAAATAAATAGAAGCTAAAATGCATACTCTATGAAGTAAGATATATTCAAGCCCCCTTCCTGCATCCCAGACCAAATAGTGGCTGAAACTGATGTCGGCTCTAAGGCGTGGTTTCAGATGTTGTTGTGGTTGTTTGCTGTTGCTCACATTGTGATTGCGCGTTTCGTGCCTGTCCTGGTTTTGGTCTGTGGTGCTTTACTTGTCCCACATGTAATTAGTACCAAATCTTCTCAAAAGCTAGGCATGTTGTTAAAACAATAAACTATGGTGGGAAAATAAATCCATGCGACTTTGGGTACAATGAATGCTCAGACGTGCTTGAGCATTCGGGCAGTTTCACCAGAGCCTTTGCTACTGGAACACGCACAGAGTTGGTGTAGATAAAACCTCAGGCAAAATTTAAGTCCTCTTAAACCACTCGGTAGCTGGCGGCTGCATATGGTTACTAAATCGAATTTAAGCAAATGCAATAAGTACAAACATCGCGCGTGCGCTGGCTCAAATACAGTGCAAATAGCATATGCTATCAGTCAATGCTCAGACGCACCTGACCACGCATGCAGTCTCGCCAGGGCCTTCATTTCTCTCGCACATGCACAAAATGGGCGTACATACGGCATATGCTTTCAGTCATTACTCAGACAAGACTTAGTATGCATGCAGTCTTGCCAGAGCCTTCACTGCTCTCGCACATACACACAATGGGTGTATACATGGCCTCTTTTGTCAGTCAATGCTCAAACAAGCCTTAGCATGCGTGCAGTCTCACCACGGCCTTCACTGCTCTCGCACATGCACAAAATGGACGTACATACGGCATATGCTTTCAGTCATTACTCAGACGAGACTTAGTATGCATGTAGTCTTGCCAGAGCCTTCACTGCTCTCGCACATACACACAATGGGTGTATACATGGCATCTTTTGTCAGTCAATGCTCAAACAAGCCTTAGCATGCGTGCAGTCTCAACTGGGCCTTCACTGCTCTCGCACACGCGCAAAATGGGCATACATACGGCATATTCCATCAGTCAATGCTCAGACTCGCCTGAGCATGCGTGCAGTCTCGCCAGGGCCTTCACTGCTCTCGCACATGCGCAAAATGGGCGTATATAAGGCATATTCTTTCAGTCAATACTCAGACGAGACTTAGGGTTCATGCAGTCTTGCCAGAGCCTTCACTGCTCTCACACATGCGCAAAGTGGGCGTACATACGGCATATTTCATCAGTCAATGCTCTGACGCGCCTGAGCATTTGTACCGTCTAGCCAGAGCTTTCACTGCTCACGCACATGCACTAAAAGGGCGTTCATACGGCATATTCTTTCAGCCAATGCTCAGACGTGCCTTAGCGTTTGTGCAGTCTTGCCAGAACCTTTACTGTTCTCGCACATGCGCAAAATGGGCGTACATACGGCATATTCTTTCAGCCAATACTCAGACGAGACTAAGTATTCATGCAGTCTTGCCAGAGCCTTCACTGCTCTCACACATGCACAAAATGGGCGTACATACGACATTTTTTCATCAGTCAATGCTCTGACGCGCCTGAGCATTCGTACCGTCTAGCCAGAGCCTTCACTGCTCTCGCACATGCACAAAATGGGCGTTCATACGGCACATTCTTTCAGCCAATGCTCAGACGTGCCTTAGCGTGTGTGCTATCATGCCAGAACCTTTACTGCTCTCGCACATGCACAAAATGAGCGTATATATGGCATATATATTCAGTCAATGCTCAGACGAGACTTAGTATGCATGCAGTCTTGCAAGAGCCTTCACTGCTCTCGCACATACACAAAATGAGCGTACATACGCCATATTCTTTCAGTCAATTCTCAGACGATACTTAGCCTGTGTGAGGTCTTGCCAGAGCCTTCACTGCTCTTGCACATGCACAAAATGGGCGTACATATGGCATATTTCTGCAGTCAATGCTCAGACGAGACATAGTTTCGTATTTTATTTCTTCTTGTAGAAACAGCTGTCAACCTACAAGTCATTTGGGTCAAAATTTGTTCATATGTCTAACTTTTAATGGCCAAATATTACATTTTTGACCCATGTACAAGAATAACCTAAAAATCGTCCACTCTCAAATTCGAACCCGTGCAGCCAAATGCATTATTAACTATGTGTAACATGCTGAGCCAGCGCATGAGATTATGATAAATTTACTGCAGTTTTGAGCAATGAAAGGCTCTATCCAGTCTGTGCATTAATTCAAACTCGCTTGAGCCTTCATTGCTCAAATCCACAAAAAAAAAATGGGCGTGGAAGAAGGCTTACGCCAAAAATCATGCCCTTGTCTACACTATGCAGCTGTACATTCCTATTTATGGAAAAACTTAATGCGCATGCGATATGTATCCATATCTTATGTGCTGGCTGAAATAGTGTATTATGGTGTACGTCTAACACGGTGTTTGGATAGTGATTGATCTTCTCACGAATATGGGCTCAAAACCCAAGGTGTACACATCACTCATTAGGTGAGTGGGCACTTTTTCCAAGTCATTAATTTGCATGCAACATTTACATGACATTATTTCAACGTTAGGCTCAGAATAGAAAGCCAGTTTGTCTTTTTTGTGCGCATAATAAGCAGAAATACACTCAATAAAAATTGAACTCTCATAGTCCTTTCCTAATACATAACCATAGTATCATTTTCTGCATTTCAGTAACCTAAAACCCCATCCCCTCTCTCGTGTATAATTAGAGACACGGCCAGCTGGCGAGAGACCCCTTTAGAAATGGACACCCAGCTGGCCAGGGTCACCTTGAAAAAAACCAACAACAACAAAAAACAAAGGAAAAGAGAACAAACCAAAAAAATTAAAAGAGGGAAAATAAAAAAAGAGCCTTTCTTTACGAATCCTCCCTCCGAGAAATTCGTTTGATGACAAGACCTGCATCAGGTCTCGTCATGTAACCGTCCAAATGAGTTTTGGACAGGCTAGGTGAACACATAAATTTAAGAAGATGTGTTTCACTTGACTTAAATGTATAGGAATTATTAGATTATTTTGGTAAAAAATATGCTGTTTTAAATAAACCAGATCTTGGCTTAAATTTTGATGTGCTCTTTAATAGAAAAATATGAACAAGTGCATTTATTTAAAATCATGTTTCATTAGACAGTTTTCTTTGGTTTTGAGTTGAGATTGAAAATCACACATGAGTAATGTCCCTTAACTCTTTAACAAGGAATATTTAGATGAATTCTATACCTATGCTTTAATAGGCCCAAATAGCCGAGGGGTTAAGTGGTTAAGTTAGCCAGTCTAATGCATTCACAAGACTGGAATACCCTTGTGGTGCAGGTTCGAACCCTGTGAAAATAAAAAAAAATAAAACTAATATTTTTATAGATTTTTTTTTAAATTCATTGCATTGGTTTCAATTTCTCTTGTTGTTGCATTTGTACTTAACATCACCATCAACAATTTTAGCCATATAGCTATGGTCAATCATCATACAACAATGTTCTTGGGTAGGTTATTTTGAAATGGTTTAGCAGACCTTAGTGTATGCATACTATCACATTCATAGATTTGTGTAGAAGACTTAATGACACTGATGAGACTACACAGATGCACATTCTCATCAAGACCTTCACTGTTTGTCTTTGTGATAAATACAACTTTCCATGAGCTGGATCGTCTGTTTTCTTTTTATATGCATAATATGTCAACTTGCCACGAGGGGCACATTCAGAATTGAAACAAAAGCCCATGATTAGACAGGTATTCATATTGTCATGTCTTTTAGTTTTTCTCCATAAACGTATATATTGTATGCACTGAACGGTGATGCTTCAAATGGGAACCACAGACGTCAGTTTTTGTGGAACATAAGTTGAAAGAAGGTTCCATATTCAAAGCTATCAAAATAAATAGAAGCTAAAATGCATACTCTATGAAGTAAAATATATTCAAGCCCCCTTCCTGCATCCCAGACCAAATAGTGGCTGCAACTGATGTCGGCTCTAAGGCGTGCTTTCAGATGTTGTTGTGGTTGTTTGCTGTTGCTCACATTGTGATTGCGCGTTTCGTGCCTGTCCTGGTTTTGGTCTGTGGTGCTTTACTTGTCCCACATGTAATTAGTACCAAATCTTCTCAAAAGCTAGGCATGTTGTTAAAACAATAAACTATGGTGGGAAAATAAATCCATGCGACTTTGGGTACAATGAATGCTCAGACGTGCTTGAGCATTCGCGCAGTATCACCAGAGCCTTTGCTATTGGAACACGCACAGAGTTGGTGTAGATAAAACCTCAGGCAAAATTTAAGTCCTCTTAAACCACTCGGTAGCTGGCGGCTGCATATGGTTACTAAATCGAATTTAAGCAAATGCAATAAGTACAAACATCGCGCGTGCGCTGGCTCAAATACAGTGCAAATAGCATATGCTATCAGTCAATGCTCAGACGCACCTGAGCACGCATGCAGTCTCGCCAGGGCCTTCATTTCTCTCGCACATGCACAAAATGGGCGTACATACGGCATATGCTTTCAGTCGTTACTCAGACGAGACTTAGTATGCATGCAGTCTTGCCAGAGCCTTCACTGCTCTCGCACATACACACAATGGGTGTATACATGGCATCTTTTGTCAGTCAATGCTCAAACAAGCCTTAGCATGCGTGCAGTCTCACCAGGGCCTTCACTGCTCTCGCACATGCGCAAAATGGGCATACATACGGCATATTCCACCAGTCAATGCTCAGACTCGCCTGAGCATGCGTGCAGTCTCGCCAGGGCCTTCACTGCTCTCGCACATGCGCAAAATGGGCGTATATACGGCATATTCTTTCAGTCAATACTCAGACGAGACTAAGTATTCATGCAGTCTTGCCAGAGCCTTCACTGCTCTCACACATGCGCAAAGTGGGCGTACATACGGCATATTTCATCAGTCAATGCTCTGACGCGCCTGAGCATTTGTACCGTCTAGCCAGAGCTTTCACTGCTCACGCACATGCACTAAAAGGGCGTTCATACGGCATATTTCATCAGCCAATGCTCAGACGTGCCTTAGCGTGTGTGCAGTCTTGCCAGAACCTTTACTGCTCTCACAAATGCGCAAAATGGGCGTACATACGGCATATTCTTTCAGCCAATACTCAGACGAGACTAAGTATTCATGCAGTCTTGCCAGAGCCTTCACTGCTCTCACACATGCACAAAATGGGCGTACATACGGCATATTTCATCAGTCAGTGCTCTGACGCGCCTGAGCATTCGTACCGTCTAGCCAGAGCCTTCACTGCTCTCGCACATGCACAAAATGGGCGTTCATACGGCATATTCTTTCAGCCAATGCTCAGACGTGCCTTAGCGTGTGTGCAGTCATGCCAGAACCTTTACTGCTCTCGCACATGCACAAAATGAGCGTACATATGGCATATATATTCAGTCAATGCTCAGATGAGACTTAGTATGCATGCAGTCTTGCCAGAGCCTTCACTGCTCTCGCACATGCACAAAATGGGTGTGTTTATGGCATCTTTTATCAGTCAATGCTCAAACAAGCCTTAGCATGCGTGCAGTCTCACCAGAGCCTTCACTGCTCTCGCACATACACAAAATGAGCGTACATACGGCATATTCTTACAGTCAATTCTCAGACGAGACTTAGCCTGTGTGAAGTCTTGCCAGAGCCTTCACTGCTCTTGCACATGCACAAAATGGGCGTACATATGGCATATTTCTGCAGTCAATGCTCAGACGAGACATAGTTTCGTATTTTATTTCTTCTTGTAGAAACAGCTGTCACCCTACAAGTCATTTGGGTCAAAATTTGTTCATATGTCTAACTTTTAATGGCCAAATATTACATTTTTGACCCATGTACAAGAATAACCTAAAAATCGTCCACTCCCAAATTCGAACCCGTGCAGCCAAATGCATTATTAACTATGTGTAACATGCTGAGCCAGCGCATGAGATTATGATAAATTTTCTGCAGTTTTTAGCAATGAAAGGCTCTATCTAGTCTGTGCATTAATTCAGACTCGCTTGAGCCTTCATTGCTCACATCCACAAAAAAATGGGCGTGGAAGAAGGCTTACGCCAAAAATCATGGCCTCTGTCTACACTATGCAGCTGTACATTCCTATTTATGGAAAAACTTAATGCGCATGCGATATGTTTCCATATCTCATGTGCTGGCTGAAATAGTGTATTATGGTGTACGTCTAACACAGTGTTTTGATAGTGATTGATCTTCTCACGAATATGGGCTCAAAACCCAAGGTGTACACATCACTCATTAGGTGAGTGGGCACTTTTTCCAAGTCATTAGATTGCATGCAACATTAACATGACATTATTTCAACGTTGGGCTCAGAATAGAAAGCCAGTTTGTCTTTTTTTGTGCGCATAATAAGCAGAAATACACTCAATAAAAATTGAACTCTCATAGTCCTTTCCTAATACATAACCATAGTATCATTTTCTGCATTTCAGTAACCTAAAACCCCATCCCCTCTCTCGTGTATAATTAGAGACACGGCCAGCTGGCGAGAGAGCCCTTTAGAAATGGACACCCAGCTGGCCAGGGTCACCTTGAAAAAAAACAACAACAACAAGAAACAAAGGAAAAAAGAACAAACCAAAAAAATTAAAAGAGGGAAAATAAAAAAAAAGGGCCTTTCTTTACGAATTCTCCCTCGGAGAAATTCGTTTGATGACAAGACCTGCATCAGGTCTCGTCATGTAACCGTCCAAATGAGTTTTGGACAGGCTAGGTAAACACATAAATTTAAAAAGATGTGTTTCACTTGACTTAAATGTATAGGAATTATTAGATTATTTTGGTAAAAAATATGCTGTTTTAAATAAACCAGATCTTGGCTTAAATTTTGATGTGCTCTTCAATAGAAAAATATGAACAAGTGCATTTATTTAAAATCATGTTTCATTAGACAGTTTTCTTTGGTTTTTAGTTGAGTTTGAAAATCACACATGAGTAATGTCCCTTAAGTCTTTAACAAGGACTATTTAGATGAATTATATACCTATGCTTTAATAGGCCCAAATAGCCGAGGGGTTAAGTGGTTAAGTTAGCCAGTCTAATGCATTCACAAGAATGGAATACCCTGGTGGTGCAGGTTCGAACCCTGTGAAAATAAAAAAAGAGAGAACTAATATTTTTATAGATTTTTTTTAATTCATTGCATTGGTTTCAATTTCTCTTGTTGTTGCATTTGTACTTAACATCACCATCAACAATTTTAGCCATATAGCGATGGTCAATCATCATACAACAATGTTCTTGGGCAGGTTATTTTGAAATGGTTTAGCAGACCTTAGTGTATGCATACTATCACATTCATAGATTTGTGTAGAAGACTTAATGACACTGATGAGACTACACAGATGCACATTCTCATCAAGACCTTCACTGTTTGTCTTTGTGATAAATACAACTTTCCATGAGCTGGATCGTCTGTTTTCTTTTTATATGCATAATATGTCAACTTGCCACGAGGGGCACATTCAGAATTGAAACAAAAGCCCATGATTAGACAGGTTTTCATATTGTCATGTCTTTTAGTTTTTCTGCATAAACGTATATATATTGTATGCACTGAACGGTGATGCTTTAAATTGGGACCACAAACGTCAGTTTTTGTGGAACATAAGTTGAATGAAGGTTCAATATTCAAAGCTATCAAAATAAATAGAAGCTAAAATGCATACACTATGAAGTAAAATATATTCAAGCCCCCTTCCTGCATCCCAGACCAAATAGTGGCTGCAACTGATGTCGGCTCTAAGGCATGGTTTCAGATGTTGCTGTGGTTGTTTGCTGTTGCTCACATTGTGATTGCGCGTTTCGCGTCTGTCCTGGTTTTGGTATGTGGTGCTTTACTTGTCCCACATGTAATTAGTACCAAATCTTCTCAAAAGCTAGGCATGTTGTTAAAACAATAAACTATGGTGGGAAAACAAAATCCATGCGACTTTGGGTACAATGAATGCTCAGACGTGCTTGAGCATTCGCGCAGTCTCACCAGAGCCTTTGCTACTGGAACACGCACAGAGTTGGTGTAGATAAAACCTCAGGCAAAATTTAAGTCCTCTTAAACCACTCGGTAGCTGGCGGCTGCATATGGTCACTAAATAGAATTTAAGCAAATGCAATAAGTACAAACATCGCGCGTGCGCTGGCTCAACTACAGTGCAAATAGCACATGCTATCAGTCAATGCTCAGACGCACCTGAGCACGCATGCAGTCTCGCCAGGGCCTTCATTTCTCTCGCACATGCACAAAATGGGCGTACATACGACATATGCTTTCAGTCATTACTCAGACAAGACTAAGTATGCATGCAGTCTTGCCAGAGCCTTCACTGCTCTCGCACATACACACAATGGGTGTATACATGGCATCTTTTGTCAGTCAATGCTCAAACAAGCCTTAGCATGCGTGCAGTCTCACCAGGGCCTTCACTGCTCTCGCACATGCGCAAAATGGGCATACATACGGCATATTCCTTCAGTCAATGCTCAGACTCGCCTGAGCATGCATGCAGTCTTGCCAGAGCCTTCACTGCTCTCGCACATACACACAATGGGTGTATACATGGCATCTTTTGTCAGTCAATGCTCAAACAAGCCTCAGCATGCGTGCAGTCTCACCAGGGCCTTCACTGCTCTCGCACATGCACAAAATGGGCGTACATACGGCATATGCTTTCAGTCGTTACTCAGACGAGACTTAGTATGCATGCAGTCTTGCCAGAGCCTTCACTGCTCTCGCATATACACACAATGGGTGTATACATGCCATCTTTTGTCAGTCAATGCTCAAACAAGCCTTAGCATGCGTGCAGTCTCACCAGGGCCTTCACTGCTCTCGCACATGCGCAAAATGGGCATACATACGGCATATTCCTTCAGTCAATGCTCAGACTCGCCTGAGCATGTGTGCAGTCTCGCCAGGGCCTTCACTGCTCTCGCACATGCGCAAAATGGGCGTATATACGGCATATTCTTTCAGTCAATACTCAGACGAGACTTAGTATTCATGCAGTCTTTCCAGAGCCTTCACTGCTCTCACACATGCGCAAAGTGGGCGTACATACGGCATATTTCATCAGTCAATGCTCTGACGCGCCTGAGCATTTGTACCGTCTAGCCAGAGCTTTCACTGCTCACGCACATGCACTAAAAGGGCGTTCATATGGCATATTCTTTCAGCCAATGCTCAGACGTGCCTTAGCGTGTGTGCAGTCTTGCCAGAACCTTTACTGCTCTCGCACATGCCAAAATGGGCGTACATACGGCATATTCTTTCAGCCAATACTCATACGAGACTAAGTATTCATGCAGTCTTGCCAGAGCCTTCACTGCTCTCACACATGCACAAAATGGTCGCACATACGGCATATTTTATCAGTCAATGCTCTGACGCGCCTGAGCATTCGTACCGTCTAGCCAGAGCCTTCACTGCTCTCGCACATGCACAAATTGGGCGTTCATACGGCATATTCTTTCAGCCAATGCTCAGACGTGCCTTAGCGTGTGTGCAGTCATGCCAGAACCTTTATTGCTTTCGCACATGCACAAAATGAGCGTACATATGGCATATATATTCAGTCAATGCTCAGATGAGACTTAGTATGCATGCAGTCCTGCCAGAGCCTTCACTGCTCTCACACATGCACAAAATGGGCGTACATACGGCATATTTCATCAGTCAACGCTCTGACGCGCCTGAGCATTCGTACCGTCTAGCCAGAGCCTTCACTGCTCTCGCACATGCACAAAATGGGCGTTCATACGGCATATTCTTTCAGCCAATGCTCAGACGTGCCTTAGCGTGTGTGCAGTCATGCCAGAGCCTTTACTGCTCTCGCACATGCACAAAATGAGCGTACATATGGCATATATATTCAGTCAATGCTCAGATGAGACTTAGTATGCATGCAGTCTTGCCAGAGCCTTCACTGCTCTCGCACATGCACAAAATGGGTGTGTTTATGGCATCTTTTATCAGTCAATGCTCAAACAAGCCTTAGCATGCGTGCAGTCTCACCAGAGCCTTCACTGCTCTCGCACATACACAAAATGAGCGTACATACGGCATATTCTTTCAGTCAATTCTCAGACGAGACTTAGCCTGTGTGAAGTCTTGCCAGAGCCTTCACTGCTCTTGCACATGCACAAAATGGGCGTACATATGGCATATTTCTGCAGTCAATGCTCAGACGAGACATAGTTTCGTATTTTATTTCTTCTTGTAGAAACAGCTTTCACCCTACAAGTCATTTGGGTCAAAATTTGTTCATATGTCTAACTTTTAATGGCCAAATATTACATTTTTGACCCATGTACAAGAATAACCTAAAAATCGTCCACTCCAAAATTCGAACCCGTGCAGCCAAATGCATTATTAACTATGTGTAACATGCTGAGCCAGCGCATGAGATTATGATAAATTTACTGCAGTTTTTAGCAATGAAAGGCTCTATCTAGTCTGTGCATTAATTCAGACTCGCTTGAGCCTTCATTGCTCATATCCACAAAAAAAATGGGCGTGGAAGAAGGCTTACGCCAAAAATCATGGCCTCTGTCTACACTATGCAGCTGTACATTCCTATTTATGGAAAAACTTAATGCGCATGCGATATGTTTCCATATCTCATGTGCTGGCTGAAATAGTGTATTATGGTGTACGTCTAACACAGTGTTTGGATAGTGATTGATCTTCTCACGAATATGGGCTCAAAACCCAAGGTGTACACATCACTCATTAGGTGAGTGGGCACTTTTTCCAAGTCATTAGATTGCATGCAACATTAACATGACATTATTTCAACGTTGGGCTCAGAATAGAAAGCCAGTTTGTCTTTTTTTGTGCGCATAATAAGCAGAAATACACTCAATAAAATTGAACTCTCATAGTCCTTTCCTAATACATAACCATAGTACCATTTTCTGCATTTCAGTAACCTAAAACCCCATCCCCTCTCTCGTGTATAATTAGAGACACGGCCAGCTGGCGAGAGAGCCCTTTAGAAATGGACACCCAGCTGGTCAGGGTCACCTTGAAAAAAAACAACAACAACAAAAAACAAAGGAAAAAAGAACAAACCAAAAAAATTAAAAGAGGGAAAATAAAAAAAAGGGCCTTTCTTTACGAATCCTCCCTCGGAGAAATTCGTTTGATGACAAGACCTGCATCAGGTCTCGTCATGTAACCGTCCAAATGAGTTTTGGACAGGCTAGGTAAACACATAAATTTAAGAAGATGTGTTTCACTTGACTTAAATGTATAGGAATTATTAGATTATTTTGGTAAAAAATATGCTGTTTTAAATAAACCAGATCTTGGCTTAAATTTTGATGTGCTCTTCAATAGAAAAATATGAACAAGTGCATTTATTTAAAATAATGTTTCATTAGACAGTTTTCTTTGGTTTTGAGTTGAGTTTGAAAATCACACATGAGTAATGTCCCTTAACTCTTTAACAAGGACTATTTAGATGAATTATATACCTATGCTTTAATAGGCCCAAATAGCCGAGGGGTTAAGTGGTTAAGTTAGCCAGTCTAATGCATTCACAAGACGTGAATACCCTGGTGGTGCAGGTTCGAACCCTGTGAAAATAAAAAAAGAAAACTATATTTTTATAGATTTTTTTAATTCATTGCATTGGTTTCAATTTCTTTGTTGTTGCATTTGTACTTAACATCACCATCAACAATTTTAGCCATATAGCTATGGTCAATCATCATACAACAATGTTCTTGGGCAGGTTATTTTGAAATGGTTTAGCAGACCTTAGTGTATGCATACTATCACATTCATAGATTTGTGTAGAAGACTTAATGACACTGATGAGACTACACAGATGCACATTCTCATCAAGACCTTCACTGTTTGTCTTTGTGATAAATACAACTTGTCAATGCTCAGACGCACCTGAGCACGCATGCAGTCTCGCCAGGGCCATCATTTCTCTCGCACATGCGCAAAATGGGCGTACATACGGCATATGCTTTCAGTCATTACTCAGACAAGACTTAGTATGCATGCAGTCTTGCCAGAGCCTTCACTGCTCTCGCACATACACACAATGGGTGTATACATGGCATCTTTTGTCAGTCAATGCTCAAACAAGCCTTAGCATGCGTGCAGTCTCACCAGGGCCTTCACTGCTCTCGCACATGCACAAAATGGGCGTACATACGGCATATGCTTTCAGTCGTTACTCAGACGAGACTTAGTATGCATGCAGTCTTGCCAGAGCCTTCACTGCTCTCGCACATACACACAATGGGTGTGTACATGGCATCTTTTGTCAGTCAATGCTCAAACAAGCCTTAGCATGCGTGCAGTCTCACCAGGGCCTTCACTGCTCTCGCACATGCGCAAAATGGGCATACATACGGCATATTCCTTCAGTCAATGCTCAGACTCGCCTGAGCATGCGTGCAGTCTCGCCAGGGCCTTCACTGCTCTCGCACATGCGCAAAATGGGCGTATATACGGCATATTCTTTCAGTCAATACTCAGACGAGACTTAGTATTCATGCAGTCTTGCCAGAGCCTTCACTGCTCTCACACATGCCCAAAGTGGGCGTACATACGGCATATTTTATCAGTCAATGCTCTGACGCGCCTGAGCATTTGTACCGTCTAGCCAGAGCTTTCACTGCTCACGCACATGCACTAAAAGGGCGTTCATACGGCATATTCTTTCAGCCAATGCTCAGACGTGCCTTAGCGTGTGTGCAGTCTTGCCAGAACCTTTACTGCTCTCGCACATGCGCAAAATGGGCGTACATACGGCATATTCTTTCAGCCAATACTCAGACGAGACTAAGTATTCATGCAGTCTTGCCAGAGCCTTCACTGCTCTCACACATGCACAAAATGGGCGTACATACGGCATATTTCATCAGTCAATGCTCTGACGCGCCTGAGCATTCGTACCGTCTAGCCAGAGCGTTCACTGCTCTCGCACATGCACAAAATGGGCGTTCATACGGCATATTCTTTCAGCCAATGCTCAGACGTGCCTTAGCGTGTGTGCAGTCATGCCAGAGCCTTTACTGCTCTCGCACATGCACAAAATGAGCGTACATATGGCATATATATTCAGTCAATGCTCAGATGAGGCTTAGTATGCATGCAGTCTTGCCAGAGCCTTCACTGCTCTCGCACATGCACAAAATGGGTGTGTTTATGGCATCTTTTATCAGTCAATGCTCAAACAAGCCTTAGCATGCGTGCAGTCTCACCAGAGCCTTCACTGCTCTCGCACATACACAAAATGAGCGTACATACGGCATATTCTTTCAGTCAATTCTCAGACGAGACTTAGCCTGTGTGAAGTCTTGCCAGAGCCTTCACTGCTCTTGCACATGCACAAAATGGGCGTACATATGGCATATTTCTGCAGTCAATGCTCAGACGAGACATAGTTTCGTATTTTATTTCTTCTTGTAGAAACAGCTTTCACCCTACAAGTCATTTGGGTCAAAATTTGTTCATATGTCTAACTTTTAATGGCCAAATATTACATTTTTGACCCATGTACAAGAATAACCTAAAAATCGTCCACTCCAAAATTCGAACCCGTGCAGCCAAATGCATTATTAACTATGTGTAACATGCTGAGCCAGCGCATGAGATTATGATAAATTTACTGCAGTTTTTAGCAATGAAAGGCTCTATCTAGTCTGTGCATTAATTCAGACTCGCTTGAGCCTTCATTGCTCATATCCACAAAAAAAATGGGCGTGGAAGAAGGCTTACGCCAAAAATCATGGCCTCTGTCTACACTATGCAGCTGTACATTCCTATTTATGGAAAAACTTAATGCGCATGCGA
This sequence comes from Loripinus fragilis, assembly GCA_964019695.1. Taxonomy (NCBI): domain Eukaryota; kingdom Metazoa; phylum Mollusca; class Bivalvia; order Lucinida; family Lucinidae; genus Loripinus; species Loripinus fragilis. The sequence goes on from OZ026521.1 coordinate 34,445,493, forward strand.
TATGTTTCCATATCTCATGTGCTGGCTGAAATAGTGTATTATGGTGTACGTCTAACACAGTGTTTGGATAGTGATTGATCTTCTCACGAATATGGGCTCAAAACCCAAGGTGTACACATCACTCATTAGGTGAGTGGGCACTTTTTCCAAGTCATTAGATTGCATGCAACATTAACATGACATTATTTCAACGTTGGGCTCAGAATAGAAAGCCAGTTTGTCTTTTTTTGTGCGCATAATAAGCAGAAATACACTCAATAAAATTGAACTCTCATAGTCCTTTCCTAATACATAACCATAGTACCATTTTCTGCATTTCAGTAACCTAAAACCCCATCCCCTCTCTCGTGTATAATTAGAGACACGGCCAGCTGGCGAGAGAGCCCTTTAGAAATGGACACCCAGCTGGTCAGGGTCACCTTGAAAAAAAACAACAACAACAAAAAACAAAGGAAAAAAGAACAAACCAAAAAAATTAAAAGAGGGAAAATAAAAAAAAGGGCCTTTCTTTACGAATCCTCCCTCGGAGAAATTCGTTTGATGACAAGACCTGCATCAGGTCTCGTCATGTAACCGTCCAAATGAGTTTTGGACAGGCTAGGTAAACACATAAATTTAAGAAGATGTGTTTCACTTGACTTAAATGTATAGGAATTATTAGATTATTTTGGTAAAAAATATGCTGTTTTAAATAAACCAGATCTTGGCTTAAATTTTGATGTGCTCTTCAATAGAAAAATATGAACAAGTGCATTTATTTAAAATAATGTTTCATTAGACAGTTTTCTTTGGTTTTGAGTTGAGTTTGAAAATCACACATGAGTAATGTCCCTTAACTCTTTAACAAGGACTATTTAGATGAATTATATACCTATGCTTTAATAGGCCCAAATAGCCGAGGGGTTAAGTGGTTAAGTTAGCCAGTCTAATGCATTCACAAGACGTGAATACCCTGGTGGTGCAGGTTCGAACCCTGTGAAAATAAAAAAAAGAAAACTATATTTTTATAGATTTTTTTAATTCATTGCATTGGTTTCAATTTCTTTGTTGTTGCATTTGTACTTAACATCACCATCAACAATTTTAGCCATATAGCTATGGTCAATCATCATACAACAATGTTCTTGGGCAGGTTATTTTGAAATGGTTTAGCAGACCTTAGTGTATGCATACTATCACATTCATAGATTTGTGTAGAAGACTTAATGACACTGATGAGACTACACAGATGCACATTCTCATCAAGACCTTCACTGTTTGTCTTTGTGATAAATACAACTTGTCAATGCTCAGACGCACCTGAGCACGCATGCAGTCTCGCCAGGGCCTTCATTTCTCTCGCACATGCACAAAATGGGCGTACATACGGCATATGCTTTCAGTCATTACTCAGACAAGACTTAGTATGCATGCAGTCTTGCCAGAGCCTTCACTGCTCTCGCACATACACACAATGGGTGTATACATGGCATCTTTTGTCAGTCAATGCTCAAACAAGCCTTAGCATGCGTGCAGTCTCACCAGGGCCTTCACTGCTCTCGCACATGCACAAAATTGGCGTACATACGGCATATGCTTTCAGTCGTTACTCAGACGAGACTTAGTATGCATGCAGTCTTGCCAGAGCCTTCACTGCTCTCGCACATACACACAATGGGTGTGTACATGGCATCTTTTGTCAGTCAATGCTCAAACAAGCCTTAGCATGCGTGCAGTCTCACCAGGGCCTTCACTGCTCTCGCACATGCGCAAAATGGGCATACATACGGCATATTCCTTCAGTCAATGCTCAGACTCGCCTGAGCATGCGTGCAGTCTCGCCAGGGCCTTCACTGCTCTCGCACATGCGCAAAATGGGCGTATATACGGCATATTCTTTCAGTCAATACTCAGACGAGACTTAGTATTCATGCAGTCTTGCCAGAGCCTTCACTGCTCTCACACATGCCCAAAGTGGGCGTACATACGGCATATTTTATCAGTCAATGCTCTGACGCGCCTGAGCATTTGTACCGTCTAGCCAGAGCTTTCACTGCTCACGCACATGCACTAAAAGGGCGTTCATACGGCATATTCTTTCAGCCAATGCTCAGACGTGCCTTAGCGTGTGTGTAGTCTTGCCAGAACCTTTACTGCTCTCGCACATGCGCAAAATGGGCGTACATACGGCATATTCTTTCAGCCAATACTCAGACGAGACTAAGTATTCATGCAGTCTTGCCAGAGCCTTCACTGCTCTCACACATGCACAAAATGGGCGTACATACGGCATATTTCATCAGTCAATGCTCTGACGCGCCTGAGCATTCGTACCGTCTAGCCAGAGCGTTCACTGCTCTCGCACATGCACAAAATTTGCGTTCATACGGCATATTCTTTCAGCCAATGCTCAGACGTGCCTTAGCGTGTGTGCAGTCATGCCAGCACTTTTACTGCTTTCGCACATGCACAAAATGAGCGTACATATGGCATATATATTCAGTCAATGCTCAGATGAGGCTTAGTATGCATGCAGTCTTGCCAGAGCCTTCACTGCTCTCGCACATGCACAAAATGGGTGTGTTTATGGCATCTTTTATCAGTCAATGCTCAAACAAGCCTTAGCATGCGTGCAGTCTCACCAGAGCCTTCACTGCTCTCGCACATACACAAAATGAGCGTACATACGGCATATTCTTTCAGTCAATTCTCAGACGAGACTTAGCCTGTGTGATTCTTGCCAGAGCCTTCACTGCTCTTGCACATGCACAAAATGGGCGTACATATGGCATATTTCTGCAGTCAATGCTCAGACGAGACATAGTTTCGTATTTTATTTCTTCTTGTAGAAACAGCTGTCACCCTACAAGTCATTTGGTTCAAAATTTGTTCATATGTCTAACTTTTAATGGCCAAATATTACATTTTTGACCCATGTACAAGAATAACCTAAAAATCGTCCACTCCCAAATTCGAACCCGTGCAGCCAAATGCATTATTAACTATGTGTAACATGCTGAGCCAGCGCATGAGATTATGATAAATTTACTGCAGTTTTTAGCAATGAAAGGCTCTATCTAGTCTGTGCATTAATTCAGACTCGCTTGAGCCTTCATTGCTCACATCCACAAAAAAAAATGGGCGTGGAAGAAGGCTTACGCCAAAAATCATGGCCTCTGTCTACACTATGCAGCTGTACATTCCTATTTATGGAAAAACTTAATGCGCATGCGATATGTTTCCATATCTCATGTGCTGGCTGAAATAGTGTATTATGGTGTACGTCTAACACAGTGTTTGGATAGTGATTGATCTTCTCACGAATATGGGCTCAAAACCCAAGGTGTACACATCACTCATTAGGTGAGTGAGCACTTTTTCCAAGTCATTAGATTGCATGCAACATTAACATGACATTATTTCAACGTTGGGCTCAGAATAGAAAGCCAGTTTGACTTTTTTGTGCGCATAATAAGCAGAATACACTCAATAAAAATTGAACTCTCATAGTCCTTTCCTAATACATAACCATAGTATCATTTTCTGCATTTCAGTAACCTAAAACCCCATCCCCTCTCTCGTGTATAATTAGAGACACGGCCAGCTGGCGAGAGAGCCCTTTAGAAATGAACACCCAGCTGGCCAGGGTCACCTTGAAAAAAAAAACAACAACAAAAAACAAAGGTAAAAAGAACAAACCAAAAAAATTAAAAGAGGGAAAATAAAAAAAGGGCCTTTCTTTACGAATCCTCCCTCGGAGAAATTCGTTTGATGACAAGACCTGCATCAGGTCTCGTCATGTAACCGTCCAAATGAGTTTTGGACAGGCTAGGTAAACACATAAATTTAAGAAGATGTGTTTCACTTGACTTAAATGTATAGGAATTATTAGATTATTTTGGTAAAAAATATGCTGTTTTAAATAAACTAGATCTTGGCTTAAATTTTGATGTGCTCTTCAATAGAAAAATATGAACAAGTGCATTTATTTAAAATCATGTTTCATTAGACAGTTTTCTTTGGTTTTGAGTTGAGTTTGAAAATCACACATGAGTAATGTCCCTTAACTCTTTAACAAGGGCTATTTAGATGAATTATATACCTATGCTTTAATAGGCCCAAATAGCCGAGGGGTTAAGTGGTTAAGTTAGCCAGTCTAATGCATTCACAAGACTGGAATACCCTGGTGGTGCAGGTTCGAACCCTGTGAAAATAAAAAAAAAAAGAAAACTAATATTTTTATAGATTTTTTTAATTCATTGCATTGGTTTCAATTTCTCTTGTTGTTGCATTTGTACTTAACATCACCATCAACAATTTTAGCCATATAGCTATGGTCAATCATCATACAACAATGTTCTTGGGCAGGTTATTTTGAAATGGTTTAGCAGACCTTAGTGTATGCATACTATCACATTCATAGATTTGTGTAGAAGACTTAATGACACTGATGAGACTACACAGATGCACATTCTCATCTAGACCTTCACTGTTTGTCTTTGTGATAAATACAACTTGTCAATGCTCAGACGCACCTGAGCACGCATGCAGTCTCGCCAGGGCCTTCATTTCTCTCGCACATGCACAAAATGGGCGTACATACGGCATATGCTTTCAGTCATTACTCAGACGAGACTTAGTATGCATGCAGTCTTGCCAGAGCCTTCACTGCTCTCGCACATACACACAATGGGTGTATACATGGCATCTTTCGTCAGTCAATGCTCAAACAAGCCTTAGCATGCGTGCAGTCTCACCAGGGCCTTCACTGCTCTCGCACATGCACAAAATGGGCGTACATACGGCATATGCTTTCAGTCGTTACTCAGACGAGACTTAGTATGCATGCAGTCTTGCCAGAGCCTTCACTGCTCTCGCACATACACACAAGGGGTGTGTACATGGCATCTTTTGTCAGTCAATGCTCAAACAAGCCTTAGCATGCGTGCAGTCTCACCAGGGCCTTCACTGCTCTCGCACATGCGCAAAATGGGCATACATACGGCATATTCCTTCAGTCAATGCTCAGACTCGCCGAGCATGCGTGCAGTCTCGCCAGGGCCTTCACTGCTCTCGCACATGCGCAAAATGGGCGTATATACGGCATATTCTTTCAGTCAATACTCAGATGAGACTAAGTATTCATGCAGTCTTGCCAGAGCCTTCACTGCTCTCTCACATGCGCAAAGTGGGCGTACATACGGCATATTTCATCAGTCAATGCTCTGACGCGCCTGAGCATTTTTATCATCTAGCCAGAGCTTTCACTGCTCACGCACATGCACTAATAGGGCGTTCATACGGCATATTCTTTCAGCCAATGCTCAGACGTGCCTGAGCGTGTGTGCAGTCTTGCCAGAACCTTTACTGCTCTCGCACATGCGCAAAATGGGCGTACATACGGCATATTCTTTCAGCCAATACTCAGACGAGACTAAGTATTCATGCAGTCTTGCCAGAGCCCCCACTGCTCTCACACATGCACAAAATGGGCGTACATACGGCATATTTCATCAGTCAATGCTCTGACGCGCCTGAGCATTCGTACCGTCTAGCCAGAGCCTTCACTGCTCTCGCACATGCACAAAATGGGCGTTCATACGGCATATTCTTTCAGCCAATGCTCAGACGTGCCTTAGCGTGTGTGCAGTCATGCCAGAACCTTTACTGCTCTCGCACATGCACAAAATGAGCGTACATATGGCATATATATTCAGTCAATGCTCAGATGAGACTTAGTATGCATGCAGTCTTGCCAGAGCCTTCACTGCTCTCACACATGCACAAAATGGGCGTACATACGGCATATGCTTTTAGTCATTACTCATACAAGACTTAGTATGCATGCAGTCTTGCCAGAGCCTTCACTGCTCTCACACATGCGCAAAGTGGGAGTACATACGGCATATTTCATCAGTCAATGCTCTGACGCGCATGAGCATTTGTACCGTCTAGCCAGAGCTTTCACTGCTCACGCACATGCACTAAAAGGGCGTTCATACGGCATATTCTTTCAGCCAATGCTCAGACGTGCCTTAGCGTGTGTGCAGTCTTGCCAGAACCTTTACTGCTCTCGCACATGCGCAAAATGGGCGTACATACGGCATATTCTTTCAGCCAATACTCATACGAGACTAAGTATTCATGCAGTCTTACCAGAGCCTTCACTGCTCTCACACATGCACAAAATGGGCGTACATACGGCATATTTCATCAGTCAATGCTCTGACTCGCCTGGGCATTCGTACCGTCTAGCCAGAGCCTTCACTGCTCTCGCACATGCACAAAATGGGCGTTCATACGGCATATTCTTTCAGCCAATGCTCAGACGTGCCTTAGCGTGTGTGCAGTCATGCCAGAGCCTTTACTGCTCTCGCACATGCACAAAATGAGCGTACATATGGCATATATATTCAGTCAATGCTCAGATGAGACTTAGTATGCATGCAGTCTTGCCAGAGCCTTCACTGCTCTCGCACATGCACAAAATGGGTGTGTTTATGGCATCTTTTATCAGTCAATGCTCAAACAAGCCTTAGCATGCGTGCAGTCTCACCAGAGCCTTCACTGCTCTCGCACATACACAAAATGAGCGTACATACGGCATATTCTTTCAGTCAATTCTCAGACGAGACTTAGCCTGTGTGAAGTCTTGCCAGAGCCTTCACTGCTCTTGCACATGCACAAAATGGGCGTACATATGGCATATTTCTGCAGTCAATGCTCAGACGAGACATAGTTTCGTATTTTATTTCTTCTTGTAGTAACAGCTGTCACCCTACAAGTCATTTGGGTCAAAATTTGTTCATATGTCTAACTTTTAATGGCCAAATATTACATTTTTGACCCATGTACAAGAATAACCTAAAAATCGTCCACTCCCAAATTCGAACCCGTGCAGCCAAATGCATTATTAACTATGTGTAACATGCTGAGCCAGCGCATGAGATTATGATAAATTTACTGCAGTTTTTAGCAATGAAAGGCTCTATCTAGTCTGTGCATTAATTCAGACTCGCTTGAGCCTTCATTGCTCACATCCACACAAAAAATGGGCGTGGAAGAAGGCTTACGCCAAAAATCATGGCCTCTGTCTACACTATGCAGCTGTACATTCCTATTTATGGAAAAACTTAATGCGCATGCGATATGTTTCCATATCTCATGTGCTGGCTGAAATAGTGTATTATGGTGTACGTCTAACACAGTGTTTGGATAGTGATTGATCTTCTCACGAATATGGGCTCAAAACCCAAGGTGTACACATCACTCATTAGGTGAGTGGGCACTTTTTCCAAGTCATTAGATTGCATTCAACATTAACATGACATTATTTCAACGTTGGGCTCAGAATAGAAAGCCAGTTTGTCTTTTTTTTGTGCGCATAATAAGCAGAAATACACTCAATAAAAATTGAACTCTCATAGTCCTTTCCTAATACATAACCATAGTATCATTTTCTGCATTTCAGTAACCTAAAACCCCATCCCCTCTCTCGTGTATAATTAGAGACACGGCCAGCTGGCGAGAGAGCCCTTTAGAAATGGACACCCAGCTGGCCAGGGTCACCTTGAAAAAAACAACAACAACAAAAAAACAAAGGAAAAAAGAACAAACCAAAAAAATTAAAAGAGGGAAAATAAAAAAAAGGGCCTTTCTTTACGAATCCTCCCTCGGAGAAATTCGTTTGATGACAAGACCTGCATCAGGTCTCGTCATGTAACCGTCCAAATGAGTTTTGGACAGGCTAGGTAAACACATAAATTTAAGAAGATGTGTTTCACTTGACTTAAATGTATAGGAATTATTAGATTATTTTGGTAAAAAATATGCTGTTTTAAATAAACCAGATCTTGGCTTAAATTTTGATGTGCTCTTCAATAGAAAAATATGAACAAGTGCATTTATTTAAAATCATGTTTCATTAGACAGTTTTCTTTGGTTTTGAGTTGAGTTTGAAAATCACACATGAGTAATGTCCCTTAACTCTTTAACAAGGACTATTTAGATGAATTATATACCTATGATTTAATAGGCCCAAATAGCCGAGGGGTTAAGTGGTTAAGTTAGCCAGTCTAATGCATTCACAAGACTGGAATACCCTGGTGGTGCAGGTTCGAACCCTGTGAAAAAAAAAAAAAAAAAAAAAAAAACTAATATTTTTATAGATTTTTTTTTAATTCATTGCATTGGTTTCAATTTCTCTTGTTGTTGCATTTGTACTTAACATCACCATCAACAATTTTAGCCATATAGCTATGGTCAATCATCATACAACAATGTTCTTGGGCAGGTTATTTTGAAATGGTTTAGCAGACCTTAGTGTATGCATACTATCACATTCATAGATTTGTGTAGAAGACTTAATGACACTGATGAGACTACACAGATGCACATTCTCATCAAGACCTTCACTGTTTGTCTCTGTGATAAATACAACTTGTCAATGCTCAGACGCACCTGAGCACGCATGCAGTCTCGCCAGGGCCTTCATTTCTCTCGCACATGAACAAAATGGGCGTACATACGGCATATGCTTTCAGTCGTTACTCAGACGAGACTTAGTATGCATGCAGTCTTGCCAGAGCCTTCACTGCTCTCGCACATACACACAATGGGTGTGTACATGGCATCTTTTGTCAGTCAATGCTCAAACAAGCCTTAGCATGCGTGCAGTCTCACCAGGGCCTTCACTGCTCTCGCACATGCGCAAAATGGGCATACATACGGCATATTCCTTCAGTCAATGCTCAGACTCGCCTGAGCATGCGTGCAGTCTCGCCAGGGCCTTCACTGCTCTCGCACATGCGCAAAATGGGCGTATATACGGCACATTCTTTCAGTCAATACTCAGACGAGACTTAGTATTCATGCAGTCTTGCCAGAGCCTTCACTGCTCTCACACATGCGCAAAGTGGGCGTACATACGGCATATTTCATCAGTCAATGCTCTGACGCGCCTGAGCATTTGTACCGTCTAGCCAGAGCTTTCACTGCTCACGCACATGCACTAAAAGGGCGTTCATACGGCATATTCTTTCAGCCAATGCTCAGACGTGCCTTAGCGTGTGTGCAGTCTTGCCAGAACCTTTACTGCTCTCGCACATGCGCAAAATGAGCGTACATACGGCATATTCTTTCAGCCAATACTCAGACGAGACTAAGTATTCATGCAGTCTTACCAGAGCCTTCACTGCTCTCACACATGCACAAAATGGGCGTACATACGGCATATTTCATCAGTCAATGCTCTGACGCGCCTGAGCATTCGTACCGTCTAGCCAGAGCCTTCACTGCTCTCGCACATGCACAAAATGGGCGTTCATACGGCATATTCTTTCAGCCAATGCTCAGACGTGCCTTAGCGTGTGTGCAGTCATGCCAGAGCCTTTACTGCTCTCGCACATGCACAAAATGAGCGTACATATGGCATATATATTCAGTCAATGCTCAGATGAGACTTAGTATGCATGCAGTCTTGCCAGAGCCTTCACTGCTCTCGCACATGCACAAAATGGGTGTGTTTATGGCATCTTTTATCAGTCAATGCTCAAACAAGCCTTAGCATGCGTGCAGTCTCACCAGAGCCTTCACTGCTCTCGCACATACACAAAATGAGCGTACATACGGCATATTCTTTCAGTCAATTCTCAGACGAGACTTAGCCTGTGTGAAGTCTTGCCAGAGCCTTCACTGCTCTTGCACATGCACAAAATGGGCGTACATATGGCATATTTCTGCAGTCAATGCTCAGACGAGACATAGTTTCGTATTTTATTTCTTCTTGTAGAAACAGCTGTCACCCTACAAGTCATTTGGGTCAAAATTTGTTCATATGTCTAACTTTTAGTGGCCAAATATTACATTTTTGACCCATGTACAAGAATAACCTAAAAATCGTCCACTCCCAAATTCGAACCCGTGCAGCCAAATGCATTATTAACTATGTGTAACATGCTGAGCCAGCGCATGAGATTATGATAAATTTACTGCAGTTTTTAGCAATGAAAGGCTCTATCTAGCATTAATTCAGACTCGCTTGAGCCTTCATTGCTCACATCCACAAAAAAAATGGGCGTGGAAGAATGCTTACGCCAAAAATCATGGCCTCTGTCTACACTATGCAGCTGTACATTCCTATTTATGGAAAACTTAATGCGCATGCGATATGTTTCCATATCTCATGTGCTGGCTGAAATAGTGTATTATGGTGTACGTCTAACACAGTGTTTGGATAGTGATTGATCTTCTCACGAATATGGGCTCAAAACCCAAGGTGTACACATCACTCATTAGGTGAGTGGGCACTTTTTCCAAGTCATTAGATTGCATGCAACATTAACATGACATTATTTCAACGTTGGGCTCAGAATAGAAAGCCAGTTTGTCTTTTTTGTGCGCATAATAAGCAGAAATACACTCAATAAAAATTGAACTCTCATAGTCCTTTCCTAATACATAACCATAGTATCATTTTCTGCATTTCAGTAACCTAAAACCCCATCCCCTCTCTCGTGTATAATTAGAGACACGGCCAGCTGGCGAGAGAGCCCTTTAGAAATGGACACCCAGCTGGCCAGGGTCACCTTGAAAAAAAACAACAACAACAAAAAAACAAAGGAAAAAAGAACAACCCAAAAAATTAAAAGAGGGAAAATAAAAAAAAGGGCCTTTCTTTACGAATCCTCCCTCGGAGAAATTCGTTTGATGACAAGACCTGCATCAGGTCTCGTCATGTAACCGTCCAAATGAGTTTTGGACAGGCTAGGTAAACACATAAATTTAAGAAGATGTGTTTCACTTGACTTAAATGTATAGGAATTATTAGATTATTTTGGTAAAAAATATGCTGTTTTAAATAAACCAGATCTTGGCTTAAATTTTGATGTGCTCTTCAATAGAAAAATATGAACAAGTGCATTTATTTAAAATCATGTTTCATTAGACAGTTTTCTTTGGTTTTGAGTTGAGTTTGAAAATCACACATGAGTAATGTCCCTTAACTCTTTAACAAGGACTATTTAGATGAATTATATACCTATGATTTAATAGGCCCAAATAGCCGAGGGGTTAAGTGGTTAAGTTAGCCAGTCTAATGCATTCACAAGACTGGAATACCCTGGTGGTGCAGGTTCGAACCCTGTGAAAATAAAAAAAAAGAAAACTAATATTTTTATAGATTTTTTTTTAATTCATTGCATTGGTTTCAATTTCTCTTGTTGTTGCATTTGTACTTAACATCACCACTAACAACTTTAGCCATATAGCTATGGTCAATCATCATACAACAATGTTCTTGGGCAGGTTATTTTGAAATGGTTTAGCAGAACTTAGCGTATGCATACTATCACATTCATAGATTTGTGTAGAAGACTTAATGACACTGATGAGACTACACAGATGCACATTCTCATCAAGACCTTCACTGTTTGTCTTTGTGATAAATACAACTTGTCAATGCTCAGACGCACCTGAGCACGCATGCAGTCTCGCCAGGGCCTTCATTTCTCTCGCACATGCACAAAATGGCCGTACATACGGCATATGCTTTCAGTCATTACTCAGACAAGACTTAGTATGCATGCAGTCTTGCCAGAGCCTTCACTGCTCTCGCACATACACACAATGGGTGTATACATGCCATCTTTTGTCAGTCAATGCTCAAACAAGCCTTAGCATGCGTGCAGTCTCACCAGGGCCTTCACTGCCCTCGCACATGCGCAAAATGGGCATACATACGGCATATTCCTCAGTCAATGCTCAGACTCGCCTGAGCATGCGTGCAGTCTCACCAGGGCCTTCACTGCTCTCGCACATGCGCAAAATGGGCGTATATACGGCATATTCTTTCAGTCAATACTCAGACGAGACTTAGTATTCATGCAGTCTTGCCAGAGCCTTCACTGCTCTCACACATGCGCAAAGTGGGCGTACATACGGCATATTTCATCAGTCAATGCTCTGACGCGCCTGAGCATTTGTACCGTCTAGCCAGAGCTTTCACTGCTCATGCACATGCACTAAAAGGGCGTTCATACGGCATATTCTTTCAGCCAATGCTTAGACGTGCCTTAGCGTGTGTGCAGTCTTGCCAGAATCTTTACTGCTCTCGCACATGCGCAAAATGGGCGTACATACGGCATATTCTTTCAGCCAATACTCAGACGAGACTAAGTATTCATGCAGTCTTACCAGAGCCTTCACTGCTCTCACACATGCACAAAATGGGCGTACATACGGCATATTTCATCAGTCAATGCTCTGACGCGCCTGAGCATTCGTACCGTCTAGCCAGAGCCTTCACTGCTCTCGCACATGCACAAAATGAGCGTTCATACGGCATATTCTTTCAGCCAATGCTCAGACGTGCCTTAGCGTGTGTGCAGTCATGCCAGAACCTTTACTGCTCTCGCACATGCACAAAATGAGCGTACATATGACATATATATTCAGTCAATGCTCAGATGAGACTTAGTATGCATGCAGTCTTGCCAGAGCCTTCACTGCTCTCGCACATGCACAAAATGGGTGTGTTTATGGCATCTTTTATCAGTCAATGCATAAACAAGCCTTAGCATGCGTGCAGTCTCACCAGAGCCTTCACTGCTCTCGCACATACACAAAATGAGAGTACATACGGCATATTCTTTCAGTCAATTCTCAGACGAGACTTAGCCTGTGTGAAGTCTTGCCAGACCCTTCACTGCTCTTGCACATGCACAAAATGGGCGTACATATGGCATATTTCTGCAGTCAATGCTCAGACGAGACATGGTTTCGTATTTTATTTCTTCTTGTAGTAACAGCTGTCACCCTACAAGTCATTTGGGTCAAATTTTTGTTCATATGTCTAACTTTTAATGGCCAAATATTACATTTTTGACCCATGTACAAGAATAACCTAAAAATCGTCCACTCCCAAATTCGAACCCGTGCAGCCAAATGCATTATTAACTATGTGTAACATGCTGAGCCAGCGCGTGAGATTATGATAAATTTACTGCAGTTTTTAGCAATGAAAGGCTCTATCTAGTCTGTGCATTAATTCAGACTCGCTTGAGCCTTCATTGCTCACATCCACAAAAAAAAATGGGCGTGGAAGAAGGCTTACGCCAAAAATCATGGCCTCTGTCTACACTATGCAGCTGTACATTCCTATTTATGGAAAAACTTAATGCGCATGCGATATGTTTCCATATCTCATGTGCTGGCTGAAATAGTGTATTATGGTGTACGTCTAACACAGTGTTTGGATAGTGATTGATCTTCTCACGAATATGGGCTCAAAACCCAAGGTGTACACATCACTCATTAGGTGAGTGGGCACTTTTTCCAAGTCATTAGATTGCATGCAACATTAACATGACATTATTTCAACGTTGGGCTCAGAATAGAAAGCCAGTTTGTCTTTTTTGTGCGCATAATAAGCAGAAATACACTCAATAAAAATTGAACTCTCATAGTCCTTTCCTAATACATAACCATAGTATCATTTTCTGCATTTCAGTAACCTAAAACCCCATCCCCTCTCTCGTGTATAATTAGAGACACGGCCAGCTGGCGAGAGAGCCCTTTAGAAATGGACACACAGCTGGCCAGGGTCGCCTTGAAAAAAAACAACAACAACAAAAAAAAAACAAAGGAAAAAAGAACAAACCAAAAAAATTAAAAGAGGGGGAAAAAAAGGGCCTTTCTTTACGAATCCTCCCTCGGAGAAATTCGTTTGATGACAAGACCTGCATCAGGTCTCGTCATGTAACCGTCCAATTGAGTTTTGGACAGGCTAGGTAAACACATAAATTTAAGAAGATGTGTTTCACTTGACTTAAATGTATAGGAATTATTAGATTATTTTGGTAAAAAATATGCTGTTTTAAATAAACCAGATCTTGGCTTAAATTTTGATGTGCTCTTCAATAGAAAAATATGAACAAGTGCATTTATTTAAAATCATGTTTCATTAGACAGTTTTCTTTTGTTTTGAGTTGAGTTTGAAAATCACACATAAGTAATGTCCCTTAACTCTTTAACAAGGACTATTTAGATGAATTATATACCTATGCTTTAATAGGCCCAAATAGCCGAGGGGTTAAGTGGTTAAGTCAGCCAGTCTAATGCATTCACAAGACTGGATTATCCTGGTGGTGCAGGTTCGAACCCTGTGAAAATAAAAAAAAAGAAAACTAATATTTTTATAGATTTTTTTTAATTCATTGCATTGGTTTCATTTTCTCTTGTTGTTGCATTTGTACTTAACATCACCATCAACAATTTTAGCCATATAGCTATGGTCAATCATCATACAACAATGTTCTTGGGCAGGTTATTTTGAAATGGTTTAGCAGACCTTAGTGTATGCATACTATCACATTCATAGATTTGTGTAGAAGACTTAATGACACTGATGAGACTACACAGATGCACATTCTCATCAAGACCTTCACTGTTTGTCTTTGTGATAAATACAACTTGTCAATGCTCATACGCACCTGAGCACGCATGCATTCTCGCCAGGGCCTTCATTTCTCTTGCACATGCACAAAATGGGCGTACATACGGCATATGCTTTCAGTCGTTACTCAGACGAGACTTAGTATGCATGCAGTCTTGCCAGAGCCTTCACTGCTCTCGCACATACACAAAATGGGTGTGTACATGGCATCTTTTGTCAGTCAATGCTCAAACAAGCCTTAGCATGCGTGCAGTCTCACCAGGGCCTTCACTGCTCTCGCACATGCGCAAAATGGGCATACATACGGCATATTCCTTCAGTCAATGCTCAGACTCGCCTGAGCATGCGTGCAGTCTCACCAGGGCCTTCACTGCTCTCGCACATGCGCAAAATGGGCGTATATACGGCATATTCTTTCAGTCAATACTCAGACGAGACTTAGTATTCATGCAGTCTTGCCAGAGCCTTCACTGCTCTCACACATGCGCAAAGTGGGCGTACATACGGCATATTTCATCAGTCAATGCTCTGACGCGCCTGAGCATTTGTACCGTCTAGCCAGAGCTTTCACTGCTCACGCACATGCACTAAAAGGGCGTTCATACGGCATATTCTTTCAGCCAATGCTCAGACGTGCCTTAGCGTGTGTGCAGTCTTGCCAGAACCTTTACTGCTCTCGCACATGCGCAAAATGGGCGTACATACGGCATATTCTTTCAGCCAATACTCAGACGAGACTAAGTATTCATGCAGTCTTACCAGAGCCTTCACTGCTCTCACACATGCACAAAATGGGCGTACATACGGCATATTTCATCAGTCAATGCTCTGACGCGCCTGAGCATTCGTACCGTCTAGCCAGAGCCTTCACTGCTCTCGCACATGCACAAAATGGGCGTTCATACGGCATATTCTTTCAGCCAATGCTCAGACGTGCCTTAGCGTGTGTGCAGTCATGCCAGAACCTTTACTGCTCTCGCACATGCACAAAATGAGCGTACATATGGCATATATATTCAGTCAATGCTCAGATGAGACTTAGTATGCTTGCAGTCTTGCCAGAGCCTTCACTGCTCTCGCACATGCACAAAATGGGTGTGTTTATGGCATCTTTTATCAGTCAATGCTCAAACAAGCCTTAGCATGCGTGCAGTCTCACCAGAGCCTTCACTGCTCTCGCACATACACAAAATGAGCGTACATACGGCATATTCTTTCAGTCAATTCTCAGACGAGACTTAGCTTGTGTGAAGTCTTGCCAGAGCCTTCACTGCTCTTGCACATGCACAAAATGGGCGTACATATGGCATATTTCTGCAGTCAATGCTCAGACGAGACATAGTTTCGTATTTTATTTCTTCTTGTAGTAACAGCTGTCACCCTACAAGTCATTTGGGTCAAAATTTGTTCATATGTCTAACTTTTAATGGCCAAATATTACATTTTTTACCCATGTACAAGAATAACCTAAAAATCGTCCACTCCCAAATTCGAACCCGTGCAGCCAAATGCATTATTAACTATGTGTAACATGCTGAGCCAGCGCGTGAGATTATGATAAATTTACTGCAGTTTTTAGCAATGAAAGGCTCTATCTAGTCTGTGCATTAATTCAGACTCGCTTGAGCCTTCATTGCTCACATCCACAAAAAAAAAATGGGCGTGGAAGAAGGCTTACGCCAAAAATCATGGCCTCTGTCTACACTATGCAGCTGTACATTCCTATTTATGGAAAAACTTAATGCGCATGCGATATGTTTCCATATCTCATGTGCTGGCTGAAATAGTGTATTATGGTGTACGTCTAACACAGTGTTTGGATAGTGATTGATCTTCTCACGAATATGGGCTCAAAACCCAAGGTGTACACATCACTCATTAGGTGAGTGGGCACTTTTTCCAAGTCATTAGATTGCATGCAACATTAACATGACATTATTTCAACGTTGGGCTCAGAATAGAAAGCCAGTTTGTCTTTTTTTGTGCGCATAATAAGCAGAAATACACTCAATAAAAATTGAACTCTCATAGTCCTTTCCTAATACATAACCATAGTATCATTTTCTGCATTTCAGTAACCTAAAACCCCATCCCCTCTCTCGTGTATAATTAGAGACACGGCCAGCTGGCGAGAGAGCCCTTTAGAAATGGACACCCAGCTGGCCAGGGTCACCTTGAAAAAAACCCAACAACAACAAAAAAAAACAAAGGAAAAAAGAACAAACCAAAAAAATTAAAAGAGGGAAAATAAAAAAAGGGCCTTTCTTTATGAATCCTCCCTCGGAGAAATTCGTTTGATGACAAGACCTGCATCAGGTCTCGTCATGTAACCGTCCAAATGAGTTTTGGACAGGCTAGGTAAACACATAAATTTAAGAAGATGTGTTTCACTTGACTTAAATGTATAGGAATTATTAGATTATTTTGGTAAAAAATATGCTGTTTTAAATAAACCAGATCTTGGCTTAAATTTTGATGTGCTCTTCAATAGAAAAATATGAACAAGTGCATTTATTTAAAATCATGTTTCATTAGACAGTTTTCTTTGGTTTTGAGTTGAGTTTGAAAATCACACATGAGTAATGTCCCTTAACTCTTTAACAAGGACTATTTAGATGAATTATATACCTATGCTTTAATAGGCCGAAATAGCCGAGGGGTTAAGTGGTTAAGTTAGCCAGTCTAATGCATTCACAAGACTGGAATACCCTGGTGGTGCAGGTTCGAACCCTGTGAAAATAAAAAAAAAAAAGAAAACTAATATTTTTATAGATTTTTTTTTAATTCATTGCATTGGTTTCAATTTCTCTTGTTGTTGCATTTGTACTTAACATCACCATCAACAATTTTAGCCATATAGCTATGGTCAATCATCATACAACAATGTTCTTGGGCAGGTTATTTTGAAATGGTTTAGCAGACCTTAGTGTATGCATACTATCACATTCATAGATTTGTGTAGAAGACTTAATGATACTGATGAGACTACACAGATGCACATTCTCATCAAGACCTTCACTGTTTGTCTTTGAGAAAAATACAACTTGTCAATGCTCAGACGCACCTGAGCACGCATGCAGTCTCGCCAGGGCCTTCATTTCTCTCGCACATGCACAAAATGGGCGTACATACGGCATATGCTTTCAGTCGTTACTCAGACGAGACTTAGTATGCATGCAGTCTTGCCAGAGCCTTCACTGCTCTCGCACATACACACAATGGGTGTGTACATGGCATCTTTTGTCAGTCAATGCTCAAACAAGCCTTAGCATGCGTGCAGTCTCACCAGGGCCTTCACTGCTCTTGCACATGCGCAAAATGGGCATACATACGGCATTTTCCTTCAATCAATGCTCAGACTCGCCTGAGCATGCTTGCAGTCTCACCAGGGCCTTCACTGCTCTCGCACATGCGCAAAATGGGCGTATATACGGCATATTCTTTCAGTCAATACTCAGACGAGACTTAGTATTCATGCAGTCTTGCCAGAGCCTTCACTGCTCTTACACATGCGCAAAGTGGGCGTACATACGGCATATTTCATCAGTCAATGCTCTGACGCGCCTGAGCATTTGTACCGTCTAGCCAGAGCTTTCACTGCTCACGCACATGCACTAAAAGGGCGTTCATACGGCATATTCTTTCAGCCAATGCTCAGACGTGCCTTAGCGTGTGTGCAGTCTTGCCAGAACCTTAACTGCTGTCGCACATGCGCAAAATGGGCGTACATACGGCATATTCTTTCAGCCAATACTCAGACGAGACTAAGTATTCATGCAGTCTTACCAGAGCCTTCACTGCTCTCACACATGCACAAAATGGGCGTACATACGGCATATTTCATCAGTCAATGCTCTGACGCGCCTGAGCATTCGTACCGTCTAGCCAGAGCCTTCACTGCTCTCGCACATGCACAAAATGGGCGTTCATACGGCATATTCTTTCAGCCAATGCTCAGACGTGCCTTAGCGTGTGTGCAGTCATGCCAGAACCTTTACTGCTCTCGCACATGCACAAAATGAGCGTTCATATGGCATATATATTCAGTCAATGCTCAGATGAGACTTAGTATGCTTGCAGTCTTGCCAGAGCCTTCACTGCTCTCGCACATGCACAAAATGGGTGTGTTTATGGCATCTTTTATCAGTCAATGCTCAAACAAGCCTTAGCATGCGTGCAGTCTCACCAGAGCCTTCACTGCTCTCGCACATACACAAAATGAGCGTACATACGGCATATTCTTTCAGTCAATTCTCAGACGAGACTTAGCCTGTGTGAAGTCTTGCCAGAGCCTTCACTGCTCTTGCACATGCACAAAATGGGCGTACATATGGCATATTTCTGCAGTCAATGCTCAGACGAGACATAGTTTCGTATTTTATTTCTTCTTGTAGTAACAGCTGTCACCCTACAAGTCATTTGGGTCAAAATTTGTTCATATGTCTAACTTTTAATGGCCAAATATTACATTTTTGACCCATGTACAAGAATAACCTAAAAATCGTCCACTCCCAAATTCGAACCCGTGCAGCCAAATGCATTATTAACTATGTGTAACATGCTGAGCCAGCGCGTTAGATTATGATAAATTTACTGCAGTTTTTAGCAATGAAAGGCTCTATCTAGTCTGTGCATTAATTCAGACTCGCTTGAGCCTTCATTGCTCACATCCACAAAAAAAAAAAATGGGCGTGGAAGAAGGCTTACGCCAAAAATCATGGCCTCTGTCTACACTATGCAGCTGTACATTCCTATTTATGGAAAAACTTAATGCGCATGCGATATGTTTCCATATCTCATGTGCTGGCTGAAATAGTGTATTATGGTGTACGTCTAACACAGTGTTTGGATAGTGATTGATCTTCTCACGAATATGGGCTCAAAACCCAAGGTGTACACATCACTCATTAGGTGAGTGGGCACTTTTTCCAAGTCATTAGATTGCATGCAACATTAACATGACATTATTTCAACGTTGGGCTCAGAATAGAAAGCCAGTTTGTCTTTTTTTGTGCGCATAATAAGCAGAAATACACTCAATAAAAATTGAACTCTCATAGTCCTTTCCTAATACATAACCATAGTATCATTTTCTGCATTTCAGTAACCTAAAACCCCATCCCCTCTCTCGTGTATAATTAGAGACACGGCCAGCTGGCGAGAGAGCCCTTTAGAAATGGACACCCAGCTGGCCAGGGTCACCTTGAAAAAAAACAACAACAACAAAAAAACAAAGGAAAAAAGAACAAACCAAAAAAATTAAAAGAGGGAAAATAAAAAAAAGGGCCTTTCTTTACGAATCCTCCCTCGGAGAAATTCGTTTGATGACAAGACCTGCATCAGGTCTCGTCATGTAACCGTCCAAATGAGTTTTGGACAGGCTAGGTAAACACATAAATTTAAGAAGATGTGTTTCACTTGACTTAAATGTATAGGAATTATTAGATTATTTTGGTAAAAAATATGCTGTTTTAAATAAACCAGATCTTGGCTTAAATTTTGATGTGCTCTTCAATAGAAAATATGAACAAGTGCATTTATTTAAAATCATGTTTCATTAGACAGTTTTCTTTGGTTTTGAGTTGAGTTTGAAAATCACACATGAGTAATGTCCCTTAACTCTTTAACAAGGACTATTTAGATGAATTATATACCTATGCTTTAATAGGCCCAAATAGCCGAGGGGTTAAGTGGTTAAGTTAGCCAGTCTAATGCATTCACAAGACTGGAATACCCTGGTGGTGCAGGTTCGAACCCTGTGAAAATAAAAAAAAAAAGAAAACTAATATTTTTATAGATTTTTTTTAAATTCATTGCATTGGTTTCAATTTCTCTTGTTGTTGCATTTGTACTTAACATCACCATCAACAATTTTAGCCATATAGCTATGGTCAATCATCATACAACAATGTTCTTGGGCAGGTTATTTTGAAATGGTTTAGCAGACCTTAGTGTATGCATACTATCACATTCATAGATTTGTGTAGAAGACTTAATGACACTGATGAGACTACACAGATGCACATTCTCATCAAGACCTTCACTGTTTGTCTTTGTGATAAATACAACTTGTCAATGCTCAGACGCACCTGAGCACGCATGCAGTCTCGCCAGGGCCTTCATTTCTCTCGCACATGCACAAAATGGGCGTACATACGGCATATGCTTTCAGTCGTTACTCAGACGAGACTTAGTATGCACGCAGTCTTGCCAGAGCCTTCACTGCTCTCGCACATACACACAATGGGTGTGTACATGGCATCTTTTGTCAGTCAATGCTCAAACAAGCCTTAGCATGCGTGCAGTCTCACCAGGGCCTTCACTGCTCTCGAACATGCGCAAAATGGGCATACATACGGCATATTCCTTCAGTCAATGCTCAGACTCGCCTGAGCATGCGTGCAGTCTCACCAGGGCCTTCACTGCTCTCGCACATGCGCAAAATGGGCGTATATACGGCATATTCTTTCAGTCAATACTCAGACGAGACTTAGTATTCATGCAGTCTTGCCAGAGCCCTCACTGCTCTCACACATGCGCAAAGTGGGCGTACATACGGCATATTTCATCAGTCAATGCTCTGACGCGCCTGAGCATTTGTACCGTCTAGCCAGAGCTTTCACTGCTCACGCACATGCACTAAAAGGGCGTTCATACGGCATATTCTTTCAGCCAATGCTCAGACGTGCCTTAGCGTGTGTGCAGTCTTGCCAGAACCTTTACTGCTCTCGCACATGCGCAAAATGGGCGTACATACGGCATATTCTTTCAGCCAATACTCAGACGAGACTAAGTATTCATGCAGTCTTACCAGAGCCTTCACTGCTCTCACACATGCACAAAATGGGCGTACATACGGCATATTTCATCAGTCAATGCTCTGACGCGCCTGAGCATTCGTACCGTCTAGCCAGAGCCTTCACTGCTCTCGCACATGCACAAAATGGGCGTTCATACGGCATATTCTTTCAGCCAATGCTCAGACGTGCCTTAGCGTGTGTGCAGTCTCACCAGGGCCTTCACTGCTCTCGAACATGCGCAAAATGGGCATACATACGGCATATTCCTTCAGTCAATGCTCAGACTCGCCTGAGCATGCGTGCAGTCTCACCAGGGCCTTCACTGCTCTCGCACATGCGCAAAATGGGCGTATATACGGCATATTCTTTCAGTCAATACTCAGACGAGACTTAGTATTCATGCAGTCTTGCCAGAGCCCTCACTGCTCTCACACATGCGCAAAGTGGGCGTACATACGGCATATTTCATCAGTCAATGCTCTGACGCGCCTGAGCATTTGTACCGTCTAGCCAGAGCTTTCACTGCTCACGCACATGCACTAAAAGGGCGTTCATACGGCATATTCTTTCAGCCAATGCTCAGACGTGCCTTAGCGTGTGTGCAGTCTTGCCAGAACCTTTACTGCTCTCGCACATGCGCAAAATGGGCGTACATACGGCATATTCTTTCAGCCAATACTCAGACGAGACTAAGTATTCATGCAGTCTTACCAGAGCCTTCACTGCTCTCACACATGCACAAAATGGGCGTACATACGGCATATTTCATCAGTCAATGCTCTGACGCGCCTGAGCATTCGTACCGTCTAGCCAGAGCCTTCACTGCTCTCGCACATGCACAAAATGGGCGTTCATACGGCATATTCTTTCAGCCAATGCTCAGACGTGCCTTAGCGTGTGTGCAGTCATGCCAGAACCTTTACTGCTCTCGCACATGCACAAAATGAGCGTACATATGGCATATATATTCAGTCAATGCTCAGATGAGACTTAGTATGCATGCAGTCTTGCCAGAGCCTTCACTGCTCTCGCACATGCACAAAATGGGTGTGTTTATGGCATCTTTTATCAGTCAATGCTCAAACAAGCCTTAGCATGCGTGCAGTCTCACCAGAGCCTTCACTGCTCTCGCACATACACAAAATGAGCGTACATACGGCATATTCTTTCAGTCAATTCTCAGACGAGACTTAGCCTGTGTGAAGTCTTGCCAGACCCTTCACTGCTCTTGCACATGCACAAAATGGGCGTACATATGGCATATTTCTGCAGTCAATGCTCAGACGAGACATAGTTTCGTATTTTATTTCTTCTTGTAGTAACAGCTGTCACCCTACAAGTCATTTGGGTCAAAATTTGTTCATATGTCTAACTTTTAATGGCCAAATATTACATTTTTGACCCATGTACAAGAATAACCTAAAAATCGTCCACTCCCAAATTCGAACCCGTGCAGCCAAATGCATTATTAACTATGTGTAACATGCTGAGCCAGCGCGTTAGATTATGATAAATTTACTGCAGTTTTTAGCAATGAAAGGCTCTATCTAGTCTGTGCATTAATTCAGACTCGCTTGAGCCTTCATTGCTCACATCCACAAAAAAAAAAAATGGGCGTGGAAGAAGGCTTACGCCAAAAATCATGGCCTCTGTCTACACTATGCAGCTGTACATTCCTATTTATGGAAAAACTTAATGCGCATGCGATATGTTTCCATATCTCATGTGCTGGCTGAAATAGTGTATTATGGTGTACGTCTAACACAGTGTTTGGATAGTGATTGATCTTCTCACGAATATGGGCTCAAAAGCCAAGGTGTACACATCACTCATTAGGTGAGTGGGCACTTTTTCCAAGTCATTAGATTGCATGCAACATTAACATGACATTATTTCAACGTTGGGCTCAGAATAGAAAGCCAGTTTGTCTTTTTTTGTGCGCATAATAAGCAGAAATACACTCAATAAAAATTGAACTCTCATAGTCCTTTCCTAATACATAACCATAGTATCATTTTCTGCATTTCAGTAACCTAAAACCCCATCCCCTCTCTCGTGTATAATTAGAGACACGGCCAGCTGGTGAGAGAGCCCTTTAGAAATGGACACCCAGCTGGCCAGGGTCACCTTGAAAAAAAACAACAACAACAAAAAAACAAAGGAAAAAAGAACAAACCAAAAAAATTAAAAGAGGGAAAATAAAAAAAAAAGGGCCTTTCTTTACGAATCCTCCCTCGGAGAAATTCGTTTGATGACAAGACCTGCATCAGGTCTCGTCATGTAACCGTCCAAATGAGTTTTGGACAGGCTAGGTAAACACATAAATTTAAGAAGATGTGTTTCACTTGACTTAAATGTATAGGAATTATTAGATTATTTTGGTAAAAAATATGCTGTTTTAAATAAACCAGATCTTGGCTTAAATTTTGATGTGCTCTTCAATAGAAAAATATGAACAAGTGCATTTATTTAAAATCATGTTTCATTAGACAGTTTTCTTTGGTTTTGAGTTGAGTTTGAAAATCACACATGAGTAATGTCCCTTAACTCTTTAACAAGGACTATTTAGATGAATTATATACCTATGCTTTAATAGGCCCAAATAGCCGAGGGGTTAAGTGGTTAAGTTAGCCAGTCTAATGCATTCACAAGACTGGAATACCCTGGTGGTGCAGGTTCGAACCCTGTGAAAATAAAAAAAAAAGAAAACTAATATTTTTATAGATTTTTTTTAAATTCATTGCATTGGTTTCAATTTCTCTTGTTGTTGCATTTGTACTTAACATCACCATCAACAATTTTAGCCATATAGCTATGGTCAATCATCATACAACAATGTTCTTGGGCAGGTTATTTTGAAATGGTTTAGCAGACCTTAGTGTATGCATACTATCACATTCATAGATTTGTGTAGAAGACTTAATGACACTGATGAGACTACACAGATGCACATTCTCATCAAGACCTTCACTGTTTGTCTTTGTGATAAATACAACTTGTCAATGCTCAGACGCACCTGAGCACGCATGCAGTCTCGCCAGGGCCTTCATTTCTCTCGCACATGCACAAAATGGGCGTACATACGGCATATGCTTTCAGTCGTTACTCAGACGAGACTTAGTATGCACGCAGTCTTGCCAGAGCCTTCACTGCTCTCGCACATACACACAATGGGTGTGTACATGGCATCTTTTGTCAGTCAATGCTCAAACAAGCCTTAGCATGCGTGCAGTCTCACCAGGGCCTTCACTGCTCTCGAACATGCGCAAAATGGGCATACATACGGCATATTCCTTCAGTCAATGCTCAGACTCGCCTGAGCATGCGTGCAGTCTCACCAGGGCCTTCACTGCTCTCGCACATGCGCAAAATGGGCGTATATACGGCATATTCTTTCAGTCAATACTCAGACGAGACTTAGTATTCATGCAGTCTTGCCAGAGCCCTCACTGCTCTCACACATGCGCAAAGTGGGCGTACATACGGCATATTTCATCAGTCAATGCTCTGACGCGCCTGAGCATTTGTACCGTCTAGCCAGAGCTTTCACTGCTCACGCACATGCACTAAAAGGGCGTTCATACGGCATATTCTTTCAGCCAATGCTCAGACGTGCCTTAGCGTGTGTGCAGTCTTGCCAGAACCTTTACTGCTCTCGCACATGCGCAAAATGGGCGTACATACGGCATATTCTTTCAGCCAATACTCAGACGAGACTAAGTATTCATGCAGTCTTACCAGAGCCTTCACTGCTCTCACACATGCACAAAATGGGCGTACATACGGCATATTTCATCAGTCAATGCTCTGACGCGCCTGAGCATTCGTACCGTCTAGCCAGAGCCTTCACTGCTCTCGCACATGCACAAAATGGGCGTTCATACGGCATATTCTTTCAGCCAATGCTCAGACGTGCCTTAGCGTGTGTGCAGTCATGCCAGAACCTTTACTGCTCTCGCACATGCACAAAATGAGCGTACATATGGCATATATATTCAGTCAATGCTCAGATGAGACTTAGTATGCATGCAGTCTTGCCAGAGCCTTCACTGCTCTCGCACATGCACAAAATGGGTGTGTTTATGGCATCTTTTATCAGTCAATGCTCAAACAAGCCTTAGCATGCGTGCAGTCTCACCAGAGCCTTCACTGCTCTCGCACATACACAAAATGAGCGTACATACGGCATATTCTTTCAGTCAATTCTCAGACGAGACTTAGCCTGTGTGAAGTCTTGCCAGACCCTTCACTGCTCTTGCACATGCACAAAATGGGCGTACATATGGCATATTTCTGCAGTCAATGCTCAGACGAGACATAGTTTCGTATTTTATTTCTTCTTGTAGTAACAGCTGTCACCCTACAAGTCATTTGGGTCAAAATTTGTTCATATGTCTAACTTTTAATGGCCAAATATTACATTTTTGACCCATGTACAAGAATAACCTAAAAATCGTCCACTCCCAAATTCGAACCCGTGCAGCCAAATGCATTATTAACTATGTGTAACATGCTGAGCCAGCGCGTTAGATTATGATAAATTTACTGCAGTTTTTAGCAATGAAAGGCTCTATCTAGTCTGTGCATTAATTCAGACTCGCTTGAGCCTTCATTGCTCACATCCACAAAAAAAAAAATGGGCGTGGAAGAAGGCTTACGCCAAAAATCATGGCCTCTGTCTACACTATGCAGCTGTACATTCCTATTTATGGAAAAACTTAATGCGCATGCGATATGTTTCCATATCTCATGTGCTGGCTGAAATAGTGTATTATGGTGTACGTCTAACACAGTGTTTGGATAGTGATTGATCTTCTCACGAATATGGGCTCAAAACCCAAGGTGTACACATCACTCATTAGGTGAGTGGGCACTTTTTCCAAGTCATTAGATTGCATGCAACATTAACATGACATTATTTCAACGTTGGGCTCAGAATAGAAAGCCAGTTTGTCTTTTTTTGTGCGCATAATAAGCAGAAATACACTCAATAAAAATTGAACTCTCATAGTCCTTTCCTAATACATAACCATAGTATCATTTTCTGCATTTCAGTAACCTAAAACCCCATCCCCTCTCTCGTGTATAATTAGAGACACGGCCAGCTGGCGAGAGAGCCCTTTAGAAATGGACACCCAGCTGGCCAGGGTCACCTTGAAAAAAAACAACAACAACAAAAAAACAAAGGAAAAAAGAACAAACCAAAAAAATTAAAAGAGGGAAAATAAAAAAAAAAGGGCCTTTCTTTACGAATCCTCCCTCGGAGAAATTCGTTTGATGACAAGACCTGCATCAGGTCTCGTCATGTAACCGTCCAAATGAGTTTTGGACAGGCTAGGTAAACACATAAATTTAAGAAGATGTGTTTCACTTGACTTAAATGTATAGGAATTATTAGATTATTTTGGTAAAAAATATGCTGTTTTAAATAAACCAGATCTTGGCTTAAATTTTGATGTGCTCTTCAATAGAAAAATATGAACAAGTACATTTATTTAAAATCATGTTTCATTAGACAGTTTTCTTTGGTTTTGAGTTGAGTTTGAAAATCACACATGAGTAATGTCCCTTAACTCTTTAACAAGGACTATTTAGATGAATTATATACCTATGCTTTAATAGGCCCAAATAGCCGAGGGGTTAAGTGGTTAAGTTAGCCAGTCTAATGCATTCACAAGACTGGAATACCCTGGTGGTGCAGGTTCGAACCCTGTGAAAAAAAAAAAAAAAGAAAACTAATATTTTTATAGATTTTTTTTAAATTCATTGCATTGGTTTCAATTTCTCTTGTTGTTGCATTTGTACTTAACATCACCATCAACAATTTTAGCCATATAGCTATGGTCAATCATCATACAACAATGTTCTTGGGCAGGTTATTTTGAAATGGTTTAGCAGACCTTAGTGTATGCATACTATCACATTCATAGATTTGTGTAGAAGACTTAATGACACTGATGAGACTACACATATGCACATTCTCATCAAGACCTTCACTGTTTGTCTTTGTGATAAATACAACTTGTCAATGCTCAGACGCACCTGAGCACGCATGCAGTCTCGCCAGGGCCTTCATTTCTCTCGCACATGCACAAAATGGGCGTACATACGGCATATGCTTTCAGTCGTTACTCAGACGAGACTTAGTATGCACGCAGTCTTGCCAGAGCCTTCACTGCTCTCGCACATACACACAATGGGTGTGTACATGGCATCTTTTGTCAGTCAATGCTCAAACAAGCCTTAGCATGCGTGCAGTCTCACCAGGGCCTTCACTGCTCTCGAACATGCGCAAAATGGGCATACATACGGCATATTCCTTCAGTCAATGCTCAGACTCGCCTGAGCATGCGTGCAGTCTCACCAGGGCCTTCACTGCTCTCGCACATGCGCAAAATGGGCGTATATACGGCATATTCTTTCAGTCAATACTCAGACGAGACTTAGTATTCATGCAGTCTTGCCAGAGCCCTCACTGCTCTCACACATGCGCAAAGTGGGCGTACATACGGCATATTTCATCAGTCAATGCTCTGACGCGCCTGAGCATTTGTACCGTCTAGCCAGAGCTTTCACTGCTCACGCACATGCACTAAAAGGGCGTACATACGGCATATTCTTTCAGCCAATGCTCAGACGTGCCTTAGCGTGTGTGCAGTCTTGCCAGAACCTTTACTGCTCTCGCACATGCGCAAAATGGGCGTACATACGGCATATTCTTTCAGCCAATACTCAGACGAGACTAAGTATTCATGCAGTCTTACCAGAGCCTTCACTGCTCTCACACATGCACAAAATGGGCGTACATACGGCATATTTCATCAGTCAATGCTCTGACGCGCCTGAGCATTCGTACCGTCTAGCCAGAGCCTTCACTGCTCTCGCACATGCACAAAATGGGCGTTCATACGGCATATTCTTTCAGCCAATGCTCAGACGTGCCTTAGCGTGTGTGCAGTCATGCCAGAACCTTTACTGCTCTCGCACATGCACAAAATGAGCGTACATATGGCATATATATTCAGTCAATGCTCAGATGAGACTTAGTATGCATGCAGTCTTGCCAGAGCCTTCACTGCTCTCGCACATGCACAAAATGGGTGTGTTTATGGCATCTTTTATCAGTCAATGCTCAAACAAGCCTTAGCATGCGTACAGTCTCACCAGAGCCTTCACTGCTCTCGCACATACACAAAATGAGCGTACATACGGCATATTCTTTCAGTCAATTCTCAGACGAGACTTAGCCTGTGTGAAGTCTTGCCAGACCCTTCACTGCTCTTGCACATGCACAAAATGGGCGTACATATGGCATATTTCTGCAGTCAATGCTCAGACGAGACATAGTTTCGTATTTTATTTCTTCTTGTAGTAACAGCTGTCACCCTACAAGTCATTTGGGTCAAAATTTGTTCATATGTCTAACTTTTAATGGCCAAATATTACATTTTTGACCCATGTACAAGAATAACCTAAAAATCGTCCACTCCCAAATTCGAACCCGTGCAGCCAAATGCATTATTAACTATGTGTAACATGCTGAGCCAGCGCGTTAGATTATGATAAATTTACTGCAGTTTTTAGCAATGAAAGGCTCTATCTAGTCTGTGCATTAATTCAGACTCGCTTGAGCCTTCATTGCTCACATCCACAAAAAAAAAAAATGGGCGTGGAAGAAGGCTTACGCCAAAAATCATGGCCTCTGTCTACACTATGCAGCTGTACATTCCTATTTATGGAAAAACTTAATGCGCATGCGATATGTTTCCATATCTCATGTGCTGGCTGAAATAGTGTATTATGGTGTACGTCTAACACAGTGTTTGGATAGTGATTGATCTTCTCACGAATATGGGCTCAAAACCCAAGGTGTACACATCACTCATTAGGTGAGTGGGCACTTTTTCCAAGTCATTAGATTGCATGCAACATTAACATGACATTATTTCAACGTTGGGCTCAGAATAGAAAGCCAGTTTGTCTTTTTTTGTGCGCATAATAAGCAGAAATACACTCAATAAAAATTGAACTCTCATAGTCCTTTCCTAATACATAACCATAGTATCATTTTCTGCATTTCAGTAACCTAAAACCCCATCCCCTCTCTCGTGTATAATTAGAGACACGGCCAGCTGGCGAGAGAGCCCTTTAGAAATGGACACCCAGCTGGCCAGGGTCACCTTGAAAAAAAACAACAACAACAAAAAACAAAGGAAAAAAGAACAAACCAAAAAAATTAAAAGAGGGAAAATAAAAAAAAAAGGGCCTTTCTTTACGAATCCTCCCTCGGAGAAATTCGTTTGATGACAAGACCTGCATCAGGTCTCGTCATGTAACCGTCCAAATGAGTTTTGGACAGGCTAGGTAAACACATAAATTTAAGAAGATGTGTTTCACTTGACTTAAATGTATAGGAATTATTAGATTATTTTGGTAAAAAATATGCTGTTTTAGATAAACCAGATCTTGGCTTAAATTTTGATGTGCTCTTCAATAGAAAAATATGAACAAGTGCATTTATTTAAAATCATGTTTCATTAGACAGTTTTCTTTGGTTTTGAGTTGAGTTTGAAAATCACACATGAGTAATGTCCCTTAACTCTTTAACAAGGACTATTTAGATGAATTATATACCTATGCTTTAATAGGCCCAAATAGCCGAGGGGTTAAGTGGTTAAGTTAGCCAGTCTAATGCATTCACAAGACTGGAATACCCTGGTGGTGCAGGTTCGAACCCTGTGAAAATAAAAAAAAAAGAAAACTAATATTTTTATAGATTTTTTTTAAATTCATTGCATTGGTTTCAATTTCTCTTGTTGTTGCATTTGTACTTAACATCACCATCAACAATTTTAGCCATATAGCTATGGTCAATCATCATACAACAATGTTCTTGGGCAGGTTATTTTGAAATGGTTTAGCAGACCTTAGTGTATGCATACTATCACATTCATAGATTTGTGTAGAAGACTTAATGACACTGATGAGACTACACATATGCACATTCTCATCAAGACCTTCACTGTTTGTCTTTGTGATAAATACAACTTGTCAATGCTCAGACGCACCTGAGCACGCATGCAGTCTCGCCAGGGCCTTCATTTCTCTCGCACATGCACAAAATGGGCGTACATACGGCATATGCTTTCAGTCGTTACTCAGACGAGACTTAGTATGCACGCAGTCTTGCCAGAGCCGTCACTGCTCTCGCACATACACACAATGGGTGTGTACATGGCATCTTTTGTCAGTCAATGCTCAAACAAGCCTTAGCATGCGTGCAGTCTCACCAGGGCCTTCACTGCTCTCGAACATGCGCAAAATGGGCATACATACGGCATATTCCTTCAGTCAATGCTCAGACTCGCCTGAGCATGCGTGCAGTCTCACCAGGGCCTTCACTGCTCTCGCACATGCGCAAAATGGGCGTATATACGGCATATTCTTTCAGTCAATACTCAGACGAGACTTAGTATTCATGCAGTCTTGCCAGAGCCCTCACTGCTCTCACACATGCGCAAAGTGGGCGTACATACGGCATATTTCATCAGTCAATGCTCTGACGCGCCTGAGCATTTGTACCGTCTAGCCAGAGCTTTCACTGCTCACGCACATGCACTAAAAGGGCGATCATACGGCATATTCTTTCAGCCAATGCTCAGACGTGCCTTAGCGTGTGTGCAGTCTTGCCAGAACCTTTACTGCTCTCGCACATGCGCAAAATGGGCGTACATACGGCATATTCTTTCAGCCAATACTCAGACGAGACTAAGTATTCATGCAGTCTTACCAGAGCCTTCACTGCTCTCACACATGCACAAAATGGGCGTACATACGGCATATTTCATCAGTCAATGCTCTGACGCGCCTGAGCATTCGTACCGTCTAGCCAGAGCCTTCACTGCTCTCGCACATGCACAAAATGGGCGTTCATACGGCATATTCTTTCAGCCAATGCTCAGACGTGCCTTAGCGTGTGTGCAGTCATGCCAGAACCTTTACTGCTCTCGCACATGCACAAAATGAGCGTACATATGGCATATATATTCAGTCAATGCTCAGATGAGACTTAGTATGCATGCAGTCTTGCCAGAGCCTTCACTGCTCTCGCACATGCACAAAATGGGTGTGTTTATGGCATCTTTTATCAGTCAATGCTCAAACAAGCCTTAGCATGCGTGCAGTCTCACCAGAGCCTTCACTGCTCTCGCACATACACAAAATGAGCGTACATACGGCATATTCTTTCAGTCAATTCTCAGACGAGACTTAGCCTGTGTGAAGTCTTGCCAGACCCTTCACTGCTCTTGCACATGCACAAAATGGGCGTACATATGGCATATTTCTGCAGTCAATGCTCAGACGAGACATAGTTTCGTATTTTATTTCTTCTTGTAGTAACAGCTGTCACCCTACAAGTCATTTGGGTCAAAATTTGTTCATATGTCTAACTTTTAATGGCCAAATATTACATTTTTGACCCATGTACAAGAATAACCTAAAAATCGTCCACTCCCAAATTCGAACCCGTGCAGCCAAATGCATTATTAACTATGTGTAACATGCTGAGCCAGCGCGTTAGATTATGATAAATTTACTGCAGTTTTTAGCAATGAAAGGCTCTATCTAGTCTGTGCATTAATTCAGACTCGCTTGAGCCTTCATTGCTCACATCCACAAAAAAAAATGGGCGTGGAAGAAGGCTTACCCCAAAAATCATGGCCTCTGTCTACACTATGCAGCTGTACATTCCTATTTATGTAAAACTTAATGCGCATGCGATATGTTTCCATATCTCATGTGCTGGCTGAAATAGTGTATTATGGTGTACGTCTAACACAGTGTTTGGATAGTGATTGATCTTCTCACGAATATGGGCTCAAAACCCAAGGTGTACACATCACTCATTAGGTGAGTGGGCACTTTTTCCAAGTCATTAGATTGCATGCAACATTAACATGACATTATTTCAACGTTGGGCTCAGAATAGAAAGCCAGTTTGTCTTTTTTTGTGCGCATAATAAGCAGAAATACACTCAATAAAAATTGAACTCTCATAGTCCTTTCCTAATACATAACCATAGTATCATTTTCTGCATTTCAGTAACCTAAAACCCCATCCCCTCTCTCGTGTATAATTAGAGACACGGCCAGCTGGCGAGAGAGCCCTTTAGAAATGGACACCCAGCTGGCCAGGGTCACCTTGAAAAAAAACAACAACAACAACAAAAAAACAAAGGAAAAAAGAACAAACCAAAAAAATTAAAAGAGGGAAAATAAAAAAAAGGGCCTTTCTTTACGAATCCTCCCTCGGAGAAATTCGTTTGATGACAAGACCTGCATCAGGTCTCGTCATGTAACCGTCCAAATGAGTTTTGGACAGGCTAGGTAAACACATAAATTTAAGAAGATGTGTTTCACTTGACTTAAATGTATAGGAATTATTAGATTATTTTGGTAAAAAATATGCTGTTTTAAATAAACCAGATCTTGGCTTAAATTTTGATGTGCTCTTCAATAGAAAAATATGAACAAGTGCATTTATTTAAAATCATGTTTCATTAGACAGTTTTCTTTGGTTTTGAGTTGAGTTTGAAAATCACACATGAGTAATGTCCCTTAACTCTTTAACAAGGACTATTTAGATGAATAGTATACCTATGCTTTAATAGGCCCAAATAGCCGAGGGGTTAAGTGGTTAAGTTAGCCAGTCCAATGCATTCACAAGACTGGAATACCCTGGTGGTGCAGGTTCGAACCCTGTGAAAATAAAAAAAAAAGAAAACTAATATTTTTATAGATTTTTTTTAAATTCATTGCATTGGTTTCAATTTCTCTTGTTGTTGCATTTGTACTTAACATCACCATCAACAATTTTAGCCATATAGCTATGGTCAATCATCATACAACAATGTTCTTGGGCAGGTTATTTTGAAATGGTTTAGCAGACCTTAGTGTATGCATACTATCACATTCATAGATTTGTGTAGAAGACTTAATGACACTGATGAGACTACACAGATGCACATTCTCATCAAGACCTTCACTGTTTGTCTTTGTGATAAATACAACTTGTCAATGCTCAGACGCACCTGAGCACGCATGCAGTCTCGCCAGGGCCTTCATTTCTCTCGCACATGCACAAAATGGGCGTACATACGGCATATGCTTTCAGTCGTTACTCAGACGAGACTTAGTATGCACGCAGTCTTGCCAGAGCCTTCACTGCTCTCGCACATACACACAATGGGTGTGTACATGGCATCTTTTGTCAGTCAATGCTCAAACAAGCCTTAGCATGCGTGCAGTCTCAACAGGGCCTTCACTGCTCTCGAACATGCGCAAAATGGGCATACATACGGCATATTCCTTCAGTCAATGCTCAGACTCGCCTGAGCATGCGTGCAGTCTCACCAGGGCCTTCACTGCTCTCGCACATGCGCAAAATGGGCGTATATACGGCATATTCTTTCAGTCAATACTCAGACGAGACTTAGTATTCATGCAGTCTTGCCAGAGCCCTCACTGCTCTCACACATGCGCAAAGTGGGCGTACATACGGCATATTTCATCAGTCAATGCTCTGACGCGCCTGAGCATTTGTACCGTCTAGCCAGAGCTTTCACTGCTCACGCACATGCACTAAAAGGGCGTTCATACGGCATATTCTTTCAGCCAATGCTCAGACGTGCCTTAGCGTGTGTGCAGTCTTGCCAGAACCTTTACTGCTCTCGCACATGCGCAAAATGGGCGTACATACGGCATATTCTTTCAGCCAATACTCAGACGAGACTAAGTATTCATGCAGTCTTACCAGAGCCTTCACTGCTCTCACACATGCACAAAATGGGCGTACATACGGCATATTTCATCAGTCAATGCTCTGACGCGCCTGAGCATTCGTACCGTCTAGCCAGAGCCTTCACTGCTCTCGCACATGCACAAAATGGGCGTTCATACGGCATATTCTTTCAGCCAATGCTCAGACGTGCCTTAGCGTGTGTGCAGTCATGCCAGAACCTTTACTGCTCTCGCACATGCACAAAATGAGCGTACATATGGCATATATATTCAGTCAATGCTCAGATGAGACTTAGTATGCATGCAGTCTTGCCAGAGCCTTCACTGCTCTCGCACATGCACAAAATGGGTGTGTTTATGGCATCTTTTATCAGTCAATGCTCAAACAAGCCTTAGCATGCGTGCAGTCTCACCAGAGCCTTCACTGCTCTCGCACATACACAAAATGAGCGTACATACGGCATATTCTTTCAGTCAATTCTCAGACGAGACTTAGCCTGTGTGAAGTCTTGCCAGACCCTTCACTGCTCTTGCACATGCACAAAATGGGCGTACATATGGCATATTTCTGCAGTCAATGCTCAGACGAGACATAGTTTCGTATTTTATTTCTTCTTGTAGTAACAGCTGTCACCCTACAAGTCATTTGGGTCAAAATTTGTTCATATGTCTAACTTTTAATGGCCAAATATTACATTTTTGACCCATGTACAAGAATAACCTAAAAATCGTCCACTCCCAAATTCGAACCCGTGCAGCCAAATGCATTATTAACTATGTGTAACATGCTGAGCCAGCGCGTTAGATTATGATAAATTTACTGCAGTTTTTAGCAATGAAAGGCTCTATCTAGTCTGTGCATTAATTCAGACTCGCTTGAGCCTTCATTGCTCACATCCACAAAAAAAAAAAATGGGCGTGGAAGAAGGCTTACGCCAAAAATCATGGCCTCTGTCTACACTATGCAGCTGTACATTCCTATTTATGGAAAAACTTAATGCGCATGCGATATGTTTCCATATCTCATGTGCTGGCTGAAATAGTGTATTATGGTGTACGTCTAACACAGTGTTTGGATAGTGATTGATCTTCTCACGAATATGGGCTCAAAACCCAAGGAGTACACATCACTCATTAGGTGAGTGGGCACTTTTTCCAAGTCATTAGATTGCATGCAACATTAACATGACATTATTTCAACGTTGGGCTCAGAATAGAAAGCCAGTTTGTCTTTTTTTGTGCGCATAATAAGCAGAAATACACTCAATAAAAATTGAACTCTCATAGTCCTTTCCTAATACATAACCATAGTATCATTTTCTGCATTTCAGTAACCTAAAACCCCATCCCCTCTCTCGTGTATAATTAGAGACACGGCCAGCTGGCGAGAGAGCCCTTTAGAAATGGACACCCAGCTGGCCAGGGTCACCTTGAAAAAAACAACAACAACAAAAAAACAAAGGAAAAAAGAACAAACCAAAAAAATTAAAAGAGGGAAAATAAAAAAAAAGGGCCTTTCTTTACGAATCCTCCCTCGGAGAAATTCGTTTGATGACAAGACCTGCATCAGGTCTCGTCATGTAACCGTCCAAATGAGTTTTGGACAGGCTAGGTAAACACATAAATTTAAGAAGATGTGTTTCACTTGACTTAAATGTATAGGAATTATTAGATTATTTTGGTAAAAAATATGCTGTTTTAAATAAACCAGATCTTGGCTTAAATTTTGATGTGCTCTTCAATAGAAAAATATGAACAAGTGCATTTATTTAAAATCATGTTTCATTAGACAGTTTTCTTTGGTTTTGAGTTGAGTTTGAAAATCACACATGAGTAATGTCCCTTAACTCTTTAACAAGGACTATTTAGATAAATTATATACCTATGCTTTAATAGGCCCAAATAGCCGAGGGGTTAAGTGGTTAAGTTAGCCAGTCTAATGCATTCACAAGACTGGAATACCCTGGTGGTGCAGGTTCGAACCCTGTGAAAATAAAAAAAAAAGAAAACTAATATTTTTATAGATTTTTTTTAAATTCATTGCATTGGTTTCAATTTCTCTTGTTGTTGCATTTGTACTTAACATCACCATCAACAATTTTAGCCATATAGCTATGGTCAATCATCATACAACAATGTTCTTGGGCAGGTTATTTTGAAATGGTTTAGCAGACCTTAGTGTATGCATACTATCACATTCATAGATTTGTGTAGAAGACTTAATGACACTGATGAGACTACACAGATGCACATTCTCATCAAGACCTTCACTGTTTGTCTTTGTGATAAATACAACTTGTCAATGCTCAGACGCACCTGAGCACGCATGCAGTCTCGCCAGGGCCTTCATTTCTCTCGCACATGCACAAAATGGGCGTACATACGGCATATGCTTTCAGTCGTTACTCAGACGAGACTTAGTATGCACGCAGTCTTGCCAGAGCCTTCACTGCTCTCGCACATACACACAATGGGTGTGTACATGGCATCTTTTGTCAGTCAATGCTCAAACAAGCCTTAGCATGCGTGCAGTCTCACCAGGGCCTTCACTGCTCTCGAACATGCGCAAAATGGGCATACATACGGCATATTCCTTCAGTCAATGCTCAGACTCGCCTGAGCATGCGTGCAGTCTCACCAGGGCCTTCACTGCTCTCGCACATGCGCAAAATGGGCGTATATACGGCATATTCTTTCAGTCAATACTCAGACGAGACTTAGTATTCATGCAGTCTTGCCAGAGCCCTCACTGCTCTCACACATGCGCAAAGTGGGCGTACATACGGCATATTTCATCAGTCAATGCTCTGACGCGCCTGAGCATTTGTACCGTCTAGCCAGAGCTTTCACTGCTCACGCACATGCACTAAAAGGGCGATCATACGGCATATTCTTTCAGCCAATGCTCAGACGTGCCTTAGCGTGTGTGCAGTCTTGCCAGAACCTTTACTGCTCTCGCACATGCGCAAAATGGGCGTACATACGGCATATTCTTTCAGCCAATACTCAGACGAGACTAAGTATTCATGCAGTCTTACCAGAGCCTTCACTGCTCACACACATGCACAAAATGGGCTTACATACGGCATATTTCATCAGTCAATGCTCTGACGCGCCTGAGCATTCGTACCGTCTAGCCAGAGCCTTCACTGCTCTCGCACATGCACAAAATGGGCGTTCATACGGCATATTCTTTCAGCCAATGCTCAGACGTGCCTTAGCGTGTGTGCAGTCATGCCAGAACCTTTACTGCTCTCGCACATGCACAAAATGAGCGTACATATGGCATATATATTCAGTCAATGCTCAGATGAGACTTAGTATGCATGCAGTCTTGCCAGAGCCTTCACTGCTCTCGCACATGCACAAAATGGGTGTGTTTATGGCATCTTTTATCAGTCAATGCTCAAACAAGCCTTAGCATGCGTGCAGTCTCACCAGAGCCTTCACTGCTCTCGCACATACACAAAATGAGCGTACATACGGCATATTCTTTCAGTCAATTCTCAGACGAGACTTAGCCTGTGTGAAGTCTTGCCAGACCCTTCACTGCTCTTGCACATGCACAAAATGGGCGTACATATGGCATATTTCTGCAGTCAATGCTCAGACGAGACATAGTTTCGTATTTTATTTCTTCTTGTAGTAACAGCTGTCACCCTACAAGTCATTTGGGTCAAAATTTGTTCATATGTCTAACTTTTAATGGCCAAATATTACATTTTTGACCCATGTACAAGAATAACCTAAAAATCGTCCACTCCCAAATTCGAACCCGTGCAGCCAAATGCATTATTAACTATGTGTAACATGCTGAGCCAGCGCGTTAGATTATGATAAATTTACTGCAGTTTTTAGCAATGAAAGGCTCTATCTAGTCTGTGCATTAATTCAGACTCGCTTGAGCCTTCATTGCTCACATCCACAAAAAAAAATGGGCGTGGAAGAAGGCTTACGCCAAAAATCATGGCCTCTGTCTACACTATGCAGCTGTACATTCCTATTTATGGAAAAACTTAATGCGCATGCGATATGTTTCCATATCTCATGTGCTGGCTGAAATAGTGTATTATGGTGTACGTCTAACACAGTGTTTGGATAGTGATTGATCTTCTCACGAATATGGGCTCAAAACCCAAGGTGTACACATCACTCATTAGGTGAGTGGGCACTTTTTCCTAGTCATTAGATTGCATGCAACATTAACATGACATTATTTCAACGTTGGGCTCAGAATAGAAAGCCAGTTTGTCTTTTTTTGTGCGCATAATAAGCAGAAATACACTCAATAAAAATTGAACTCTCATAGTCCTTTCCTAATACATAACCATAGTATCATTTTCTGCATTTCAGTAAACTAAAACCCCATCCCCTCTCTCGTGTATAATTAGAGACACGGCCAGCTGGCGAGAAAGCCCTTTAGAAATGGACACCCAGCTGGCCAGGGTCACCTTGAAAAAAAAACTACAACAACAAAAAAACAAAGGAAAAAAGAACAAACCAAAAAAATTAAAAGAGGGAAAATAAAAAAAAAGGGCTTTTCTTTACAAATCCTCCCTCGGAGAAATTCGTTTGATGACAAGACCTGCATCAGGTCTCGTCATGTAACCGTCCAAATGAGTTTTGGACAGGCTAGGTAAACACATAAATTTAAGAAGATGTGTTTCACTTGACTTAAATATATAGGAATTATTAGATTATTTTGGTAAAAAATATGCTGTTTTAAATAAACCAGATCTTGGCTTAAATTTTGATGTGCTCTTCAATAGAAAAATATGAACAAGTGCATTTATTTAAAATCATGTTTCATTAGACAGTTTTCTTTGGTTTTGAGTTGAGTTTGAAAATCACACATGAGTAATGTCCCTTAACTCTTTAACAAGGACTATTTAGATGAATTATATACCTATGCTTTAATAGGCCCA
The DNA here is from genome assembly GCA_964019695.1 of Loripinus fragilis. Lineage (NCBI taxonomy): Eukaryota > Metazoa > Mollusca > Bivalvia > Lucinida > Lucinidae > Loripinus > Loripinus fragilis. The sequence continues at coordinate 34,484,450 of OZ026521.1, forward strand.
AATAGCCGAGGGGTTAAGTGGTTAAGTTAGCCAGTCTAATGCATTCACAAGACTGGAATACCCTGGTGGTGCAGGTTCGAACCCTGTGAAAATAAAAAAAAAAGAAAACTAATATTTTTATAGATTTTTTTTAAATTCATTGCATTGGTTTCAATTTCTCTTGTTGTTGCATTTGTACTTAACATCACCATCAACAATTTTAGCCATAAAGCTATGGTCAATCATCATACAACAATGTTCTTGGGCAGGTTATTTTGAAATGGTTTAGCAGACCTTAGTGTATGCATACTATCACATTCATAGATTTGTGTAGAAGACTTAATGACACTGATGAGACTACACAGATGCACATTCTCATCAAGACCTTCACTGTTTGTCTTTGTGATAAATACAACTTGTCAATGCTCAGACGCACCTGAGCACGCATGCAGTCTCGCCAGGGCCTTCATTTCTCTCGCACATGCACAAAATGGGCGTACATACGGCATATGCTTTCAGTCGTTACTCAGACGAGACTTAGTATGCACGCAGTCTTGCCAGAGCCTTCACTGCTCTCGCACATACACACAATGGGTGTGTACATGGCATCTTTTGTCAGTCAATGCTCAAACAAGCCTTAGCATGCGTGCAGTCTCACCAGGGCCTTCACTGCTCTCGAACATGCGCAAAATGGGCATACATACGGCATATTCCTTCAGTCAATGCTCAGACTCGCCTGAGCATGCGTGCAGTCTCACCAGGGCCTTCACTGCTCTCGCACATGCGCAAAATGGGCGTATATACGGCATATTCTTTCAGTCAATACTCAGACGAGACTTAGTATTCATGCAGTCTTGCCAGAGCCCTCACTGCTCTCACACATGCGCAAAGTGGGCGTACATACGGCATATTTCATCAGTCAATGCTCTGACGCGCCTGAGCATTTGTACCGTCTAGCCAGAGCTTTCACTGCTCACGCACATGCACTAAAAGGGCGTTCATACGGCATATTCTTTCAGCCAATGCTCAGACGTGCCTTAGCGTGTGTGCAGTCTTGCCAGAACCTTTACTGCTCTCGCACATGCGCAAAATGGGCGTACATACGGCATATTCTTTCAGCCAATACTCAGACGAGACTAAGTATTCATGCAGTCTTACCAGAGCCTTCACTGCTCTCACACATGCACAAAATGGGCGTACATACGGCATATTTCATCAGTCAATGCTCTGACGCGCCTGAGCATTCGTACCGTCTAGCCAGAGCCTTCACTGCTCTCGCACATGCACAAAATGGGCGTTCATACGGCATATTCTTTCAGCCAATGCTCAGACGTGCCTTAGCGTGTGTGCAGTCATGCCAGAACCTTTACTGCTCTCGCACATGCACAAAATGAGCGTACATATGGCATATATATTCAGTCAATGCTCAGATGAGACTTAGTATGCATGCAGTCTTGCCAGAGCCTTCACTGCTCTCGCACATGCACAAAATGGGTGTGTTTATGGCATCTTTTATCAGTCAATGCTCAAACAAGCCTTAGCATGCGTGCAGTCTCACCAGAGCCTTCACTGCTCTCGCACATACACAAAATGAGCGTACATACGGCATATTCTTTCAGTCAATTCTCAGACGAGACTTAGCCTGTGTGAAGTCTTGCCAGACCCTTCACTGCTCTTGCACATGCACAAAATGGGCGTACATATGGCATATTTCTGCAGTCAATGCTCAGACGAGACATAGTTTCGTATTTTATTTCTTCTTGTAGTAACAGCTGTCACCCTACAAGTCATTTGGGTCAAAATTTGTTCATATGTCTAACTTTTAATGGCCAAATATTACATTTTTGACCCATGTACAAGAATAACCCAAAAATCGTCCACTCCCAAATTCGAACCCGTGCAGCCAAATGCATTATTAACTATGTGTAACATGCTGAGCCAGCGCGTTAGATTATGATAAATTTACTGCAGTTTTTAGCAATGAAAGGCTCTATCTAGTCTGTGCATTAATTCAGACTCGCTTGAGCCTTCATTGCTCACATCCACAAAAAAAAATGGGCGTGGAAGAAGGCTTACGCCAAAAATCATGGCCTCTGTCTACACTATGCAGCTGTACATTCCTATTTATGGAAAAACTTAATGCACATGCGATATGTTTCCATATCTCATGTGCTGGCTGAAATAGTGTATTATGGTGTACGTCTAACACAGTGTTTGGATAGTGATTGATCTTCTCACGAATATGGGCTCAAAACCCAAGGTGTACACATCACTCATTAGGTGAGTGGGCACTTTTTCCAAGTCATTAGATTGCATGCAACATTAACATGACATTATTTCAACGTTGGGCTCAGAATAGAAAGCCAGTTTGTCTTTTTTTGTGCGCATAATAAGCAGAAATACACTCAATAAAAATTGAACTCTCATAGTCCTTTCCTAATACATAACCATAGTATCATTTTCTGCATTTCAGTAACCTAAAACCCCATCCCCTCTCTCGTGTATAATTAGAGACACGGCCAGCTGGCGAGAGAGCCCTTTAGAAATGGACACCCAGCTGGCCAGGGTCACCTTGAAAAAAAACAACAACAACAAAAAAACAAAGGAAAAAAGAACAAACCAAAAAAATTAAAAGAGGGAAAATAAAAAAAAGGGCCTTTCTTTACGAATCCTCCCTCGGAGAAATTCGTTTGATGACAAGACCTGCATCAGGTCTCGTCATGTAACCGTCCAAATGAGTTTTGGACAGGCTAGGTAAACACATAAATTTAAGAAGATGTGTTTCACTTGACTTAAATGTATAGGAATTATTAGATTATTTTGGTAAAAAATATGCTGTTTTAAATAAACCAGATCTTGGCTTAAATTTTGATGTGCTCTTCAATAGAAAAATATGAACAAGTGCATTTATTTAAAATCATGTTTCATTAGACAGTTTTCTTTGGTTTTGAGTTGAGTTTGAAAATCACACATGAGTAATGTCCCTTAACTCTTTAACAAGGACTATTTAGATGAATTATATACCTATGCTTTAATAGGCCCAAATAGCCGAGGGGTTAAGTGGTTAAGTTAGCCAGTCTAATGCATTCACAAGACTGGAATACCCTGGTGGTGCAGGTTCGAACCCTGTGAAAATAAAAAAAAAAAAGAAAACTAATATTTTTATAGATTTTTTTTAAATTCATTGCATTGGTTTCAATTTCTCTTGTTGTTGCATTTGTACTTAACATCACCATCAACAATTTTAGCCATATAGCTATGGTCAATCATCATACAACAATGTTCTTGGGCAGGTTATTTTGAAATGGTTTAGCAGACCTTAGTGTATGCATACTATCACATTCATAGATTTGTGTAGAAGACTTAATGACACTGATGAGACTACACAGATGCACATTCTCATCAAGACCTTCACTGTTTGTCTTTGTGATAAATACAACTTGTCAATGCTCAGACGCACCTGAGCACGCATGCAGTCTCGCCAGGGCCTTCATTTCTCTCGCACATGCACAAAATGGGCGTACATACGGCATATGCTTTCAGTCGTTACTCAGACGAGACTTAGTATGCACGCAGTCTTGCCAGAGCCTTCACTGCTCTCGCACATACACACAATGGGTGTGTACATGGCATCTTTTGTCAGTCAATGCTCAAACAAGCCTTAGCATGCGTGCAGTCTCACCAGGGCCTTCACTGCTCTCGAACATGCGCAAAATGGGCATACATACGGCATATTCCTTCAGTCAATGCTCAGACTCGCCTGAGCATGCGTGCAGTCTCACCAGGGCCTTCACTGCTCTCGCACATGCGCAAAATGGGCGTATATACGGCATATTCTTTCAGTCAATACTCAGACGAGACTTAGTATTCATGCAGTCTTGCCAGAGCCCTCACTGCTCTCACACATGCGCAAAGTGGGCGTACATACGGCATATTTCATCAGTCAATGCTCTGACGCGCCTGAGCATTTGTACCGTCTAGCCAGAGCTTTCACTGCTCACGCACATGCACTAAAAGGGCGTTCATACGGCATATTCTTTCAGCCAATGCTCAGACGTGCCTTAGCGTGTGTGCAGTCTTGCCAGAACCTTTACTGCTCTCGCACATGCGCAAAATGGGCGTACATACGGCATATTCTTTCAGCCAATACTCAGACGAGACTAAGTATTCATGCAGTCTTACCAGAGCCTTCACTGCTCTCACACATGCACAAAATGGGCGTACATACGGCATATTTCATCAGTCAATGCTCTGACGCGCCTGAGCATTCGTACCGTCTAGCCAGAGCCTTCACTGCTCTCGCACATGCACAAAATGGGCGTTCATACGGCATATTCTTTCAGCCAATGCTCAGACGTGCCTTAGCGTGTGTGCAGTCATGCCAGAACCTTTACTGCTCTCGCACATGCACAAAATGAGCGTACATATGGCATATATATTCAGTCAATGCTCAGATGAGACTTAGTATGCATGCAGTCTTGCCAGAGCCTTCACTGCTCTCGCACATGCACAAAATGGGTGTGTTTATGGCATCTTTTATCAGTCAATGCTCAAACAAGCCTTAGCATGCGTGCAGTCTCACCAGAGCCTTCACTGCTCTCGCACATACACAAAATGAGCGTACATACGGCATATTCTTTCAGTCAATTCTCAGACGAGACTTAGCCTGTGTGAAGTCTTGCCAGACCCTTCACTGCTCTTGCACATGCACAAAATGGGCGTACATATGGCATATTTCTGCAGTCAATGCTCAGACGAGACATAGTTTCGTATTTTATTTCTTCTTGTAGTAACAGCTGTCACCCTACAAGTCATTTGGGTCAAAATTTGTTCATATGTCTAACTTTTAATGGCCAAATATTACATTTTTGACCCATGTACAAGAATAACCTAAAAATCGTCCACTCCCAAATTCGAACCCGTGCAGCCAAATGCATTATTAACTATGTGTAACATGCTGAGCCAGCGCGTTAGATTATGATAAATTTACTGCAGTTTTTAGCAATGAAAGGCTCTATCTAGTCTGTGCATTAATTCAGACTCGCTTGAGCCTTCATTGCTCACATCCACAAAAAAAAAAATGGGCGTGGAAGAAGGCTTACGCCAAAAATCATGGCCTCTGTCTACACTATGCAGCTGTACATTCCTATTTATGGAAAAACTTAATGCGCATGCGATATGTTTCCATATCTCATGTGCTGGCTGAAATAGTGTATTATGGTGTACGTCTAACACAGTGTTTGGATAGTGATTGATCTTCTCACGAATATGGGCTCAAAACCCAAGGTGTACACATCACAAATTAGGTGAGTGGGCACTTTTTCCAAGTCATTAGATTGCATGCAACATTAACATGACATTATTTCAACGTTGGGCTCAGAATAGAAAGCCAGTTTGTCTTTTTTTGTGCGCATAATAAGCAGAAATACACTCAATAAAAATTGAACTCTCATAGTCCTTTCCTAATACATAACCATAGTATCATTTTCTGCATTTCAGTAACCTAAAACCCCATCCCCTCTCTCGTGTATAATTAGAGACACGGCCAGCTGGCGAGAGAGCCCTTTAGAAATGGACACCCAGCTGGCCAGGGTCACCTTGAAAAAAAACAACAACAACAAAAAAACAAAGGAAAAAAGAACAAACCAAAAAAATTAAAAGAGGGAAAATAAAAAAAAGGGCCTTTCTTTACGAATCCTCCCTCGGAGAAATTTGTTTGATGACAAGACCTGCATCAGGTCTCGTCATGTAACCATCCAAATGAGTTTTGGACAGGCTAGGTAAACACATAAATTTAAGAAGATGTGTTTCACTTGACTTAAATGTATAGGAATTATTAGATTATTTTGGTAAAAAATATGCTGTTTTAAATAAACCAGATCTTGGCTTAAATTTTGATGTGCTCTTCAATAGAAAAATATGAACAAGTGCATTTATTTAAAATCATGTTTCATTAGACAGTTTTCTTTGGTTTTGAGTTGAGTTTGAAAATCACACATGAGTAATGTCCCTTAACTCTTTAACAAGGACTATTTAGATGAATTATATACCTATGCTTTAATAGGCCCAAATAGCCGAGGGGTTAAGTGGTTAAGTTAGCCAGTCTAATGCATTCACAAGACTGGAATACCCTGGTGGTGCAGGTTCGAACCCTGTGAAAATAAAAAAAAAAAAGAAAACTAATATTTTTATAGATTTTTTTTAAATTCATTGCATTGGTTTCAATTTCTCTTGTTGTTGCATTTGTACTTAACATCACCATCAACAATTTTAGCCATATAGCTATGGTCAATCATCATACAACAATGTTCTTGGGCAGGTTATTTTGAAATGGTTTAGCAGACCTTAGTGTATGCATACTATCACATTCATAGATTTGTGTAGAAGACTTAATGACACTGATGAGACTACACAGATGCACATTCTCATCAAGACCTTCACTGTTTGTCTTTGTGATAAATACAACTTGTCAATGCTCAGACGCACCTGAGCACGCATGCAGTCTCGCCAGGGCCTTCATTTCTCTCGCACATGCACAAAATGGGCGTACATACGGCATATGCTTTCAGTCGTTACTCAGACGAGACTTAGTATGCACGCAGTCTTGCCAGAGCCTTCACTGCTCTCGCACATACACACAATGGGTGTGTACATGGCATCTTTTGTCAGTCAATGCTCAAACAAGCCTTAGCATGCGTGCAGTCTCACCAGGGCCTTCACTGCTCTCGAACATGCGCAAAATGGACATACATACGGCATATTCCTTCAGTCAATGCTCAGACTCGCCTGAGCATGCGTGCAGTCTCACAAGGGCCTTCACTGTTCTCGCACATGCGCAAAATGGGCGTATATACGGCATATTCTTTCAGTCAATACTCAGACGAGACTTAGTATTCATGCAGTCTTGCCAGAGCCCTCACTGCTCTCACACATGCGCAAAGTGGGCGTACATACGGCATATTTCATCAGTCAATGCTCTGACGCGCCTGAGCATTTGTACCGTCTAGCCAGAGCTTTCACTGCTCACGCACATGCACTAAAAGGGCGTTCATACGGCATATTCTTTCAGCCAATGCTCAGACGTGCCTTAGCGTGTGTGCAGTCTTGCCAGAACCTTTACTGCTCTCGCACATGCGCAAAATGGGCGTACATACGGCATATTCTTTCAGCCAATACTCAGACGAGACTAAGTATTCATGCAGTCTTACCAGAGCCTTCACTGCTCTCACACATGCACAAAATGGGCGTACATACGGCATATTTCATCAGTCAATGCTCTGACGCGCCTGAGCATTCGTACCGTCTAGCCAGAGCCTTCACTGCTCTCGCACATGCACAAAATGGGCGTTCATACGGCATATTCTTTCAGCCAATGCTCAGACGTGCCTTAGCGTGTGTGCAGTCATGCCAGAACCTTTACTGCTCTCGCACATGCACAAAATGAGCGTACATATGGCATATATATTCAGTCAATGCTCAGATGAGACTTAGTATGCATGCAGTCTTGCCAGAGCCTTCACTGCTCTCGCACATGCACAAAATGGGTGTGTTTATGGCATCTTTTATCAGTCAATGCTCAAACAAGCCTTAGCATGCGTGCAGTCTCACCAGAGCCTTCACTGCTCTCGCACATACACAAAATGAGCGTACATACGGCATATTCTTTCAGTCAATTCTCAGACGAGACTTAGCCTGTGTGAAGTCTTGCCAGACCCTTCACTGCTCTTGCACATGCACAAAATGGGCGTACATATGGCATATTTCTGCAGTCAATGCTCAGACGAGACATAGTTTCGTATTTTATTTCTTCTTGTAGTAACAGCTGTCACCCTACAAGTCATTTGGGTCAAAATTTGTTCATATGTCTAACTTTTAATGGCCAAATATTACATTTTTGACCCATGTACAAGAATAACCTAAAAATCGTCCACTCCCAAATTCGAACCCGTGCAGCCAAATGCATTATTAACTATGTGTAACATGCTGAGCCAGCGCGTTAGATTATGATAAATTTACTGCAGTTTTTAGCAATGAAAGGCTCTATCTAGTCTGTGCATTAATTCAGACTCGCTTGAGCCTTCATTGCTCACATCCACAAAAAAAAAAAAAATGGGCGTGGAAGAAGGCTTACGCCAAAAATCATGGCCTCTGTCTACACTATGCAGCTGTACATTCCTATTTATAGAAAAACTTAATGCGCATGCGATATGTTTCCATATCTCATGTGCTGGCTGAAATAGTGTATTATGGTGTACGTCTAACACAGTGTTTGGATAGTGATTGATCTTCTCACGAATATGGGCTCAAAACCCAAGGTGTACACATCACAAATTAGGTGAGTGGGCACTTTTTCCAAGTCATTAGATTGCATGCAACATTAACATGACATTATTTCAACGTTGGGCTCAGAATAGAAAGCCAGTTTGTCTTTTTTTGTGCGCATAATAAGCAGAAATACACTCAATAAAAATTGAACTCTCATAGTCCTTTCCTAATACATAACCATAGTATCATTTTCTGCATTTCAGTAAACTAAAACCCCATCCCCTCTCTCGTGTATAATTAGAGACACGGCCAGCTGGCGAGAGAGCCCTTTAGAAATGGACACCCAGCTGGCCAGGGTCACCTTGAAAAAAAACAACAACAACAAAAAAACAAAGGAAAAAAGAACAAACCAAAAAAATTAAAAGAGGGAAAATAAAAAAAGGGCCTTTCTTTACGAATCCTCCCTCGGAGAAATTCGTTTGATGACAAGACCTGCATCAGGTCTCGTCATGTAACCGTCCAAATGAGTTTTGGACAGGCTAGGTAAACAAATAAATTTAAGAAGATGTGTTTCACTTGACTTAAATGTATAGGAATTATTAGATTATTTTGGTAAAAAATATGCTGTTTTAAATAAACCAGATCTTGGCTTAAATTTTGATGTGCTCTTCAATAGAAAAATATGAACAAGTGCATTTATTTAAAATCATGTTTCATTAGACAGTTTTCTTTGGTTTTGAGTTGAGTTTGAAAATCACACATGAGTAATGTCCCTTAACTCTTTAACAAGGACTATTTAGATGAATTATATACCTATGCTTTAATAGGCCCAAATAGCCGAGGGGTTAAGTGGTTAAGTTAGCCAGTCTAATGCATTCACAAGACTGGAATACCCTGGTGGTGCAGGTTCGAACCCTGTGAAAATAAAAAAAAAGAAAACTAATATTTTTATAGATTTTTTTTAAATTCATTGCATTGGTTTCAATTTCTCTTGTTAATGCATTTGTACTTAACATCACCATCAACAATTTTAGCCATATAGCTATGGTCAACCATCATACAACAATGTTCTTGGGCAGGTTATTTTGAAATGGTTTAGCAGACCTTAGTGTATGCATACTATCACATTCATAGATTTGTGTAGAAGACTTAATGACACTGATGAGACTACACAGATGCACATTCTCATCAAGACCTTCACTGTTTGTCTTTGTGATAAATACAACTTGTCAATGCTCAGACGCACCTGAGCACGCATGCAGTCTCGCCAGGGCCTTCATTTCTCTCGCACATGCACAAAATGGGCGTACATACGGCATATGCTTTCAGTCGTTACTCAGACGAGACTTAGTATGCACGCAGTCTTGCCAGAGCCTTCACTGCTCTCGCACATACACACAATGGGTGTGTACATGGCATCTTTTGTCAGTCAATGCTCAAACAAGCCTTAGCATGCGTGCAGTCTCACCAGGGCCTTCACTGCTCTCGAACATGCGCAAAATGGGCATACATACGGCATATTCCTTCAGTCAATGCTCAGACTCGCCTGAGCATGCGTGCAGTCTCACCAGGGCCTTCACTGCTCTCGCACATGCGCAAAATGGGCGTATATACGGCATATTCTTTCAGTCAATACTCAGACGAGACTTAGTATTCATGCAGTCTTGCCAGAGCCCTCACTGCTCTCACACATGCGCAAAGTGGGCGTACATACGGCATATTTCATCAGTCAATGCTCTGACGCGCCTGAGCATTTGTACCGTCTAGCCAGAGCTTTCACTGCTCACGCACATGCACTAAAAGGGCGTTCATACGGCATATTCTTTCAGCCAATGCTCAGACGTGCCTTAGCGTGTGTGCAGTCTTGCCAGAACCTTTACTGCTCTCGCACATGCGCAAAATGGGCGTACATACGGCATATTCTTTCAGCCAATACTCAGACGAGACTAAGTATTCATGCAGTCTTACCAGAGCCTTCACTGCTCTCACACATGCACAAAATGGGCGTACATACGGCATATTTCATCAGTCAATGCTCTGACGCGCCTGAGCATTCGTACCGTCTAGCCAGAGCCTTCACTGCTCTCGCACATGCACAAAATGGGCGTTCATACGGCATATTCTTTCAGCCAATGCTCAGACGTGCCTTAGCGTGTGTGCAGTCATGCCAGAACCTTTACTGCTCTCGCACATGCACAAAATGAGCGTACATATGGCATATATATTCAGTCAATGCTCAGATGAGACTTAGTATGCATGCAGTCTTGCCAGAGCCTTCACTGCTCTCGCACATGCACAAAATGGGTGTGTTTATGGCATATTTTATCAGTCAATGCTCAAACAAGCCTTAGCATGCGTGCAGTCTCACCAGAGCCTTCACTGCTCTCGCACATACACAAAATGAGCGTACATACGGCATATTCTTTCAGTCAATTCTCAGACGAGACTTAGCCTGTGTGAAGTCTTGCCAGACCCTTCACTGCTCTTGCACATGCACAAAATGGGCGTACATATGGCATATTTCTGCAGTCAATGCTCAGACGAGACATAGTTTCGTATTTTATTTCTTCTTGTAGTAACAGCTGTCACCCTACAAGTCATTTGGGTCAAAATTTGTTCATATGTCTAACTTTTAATGGCCAAATATTACATTTTTGACCCATGTACAAGAATAACCTAAAAATCGTCCACTCCCAAATTCGAACCCGTGCAGCCAAATGCATTATTAACTATGTGTAACATGCTGAGCCAGCGCGTTAGATTATGATAAATTTACTGCAGTTTTTAGCAATGAAAGGCTCTATCTAGTCTGTGCATTAATTCAGACTCGCTTGAGCCTTCATTGCTCACATCCACAAAAAAAAAAATGGGCGTGGAAGAAGGCTTACGCCAAAAATCATGGCCTCTGTCTACACTATGCAGCTGTACATTCCTATTTATGGAAAAACTTAATGCGCATGCGATATGTTTCCATATCTCATGTGCTGGCTGAAATAGTGTATTATGGTGTACGTCTAACACAGTGTTTGGGTAGTGATTGATCTTCTCACGAATATGGGCTCAAAACCCAAGGTGTACACATCACTCATTAGGTGAGTGGGCACTGTTTCCAAGTCATTAGATTGCATGCAACATTAACATGACATTATTTCAACGTTGGGCTCAGAATAGAAAGCCAGTTTGTCTTTTTTTGTGCGCATAATAAGCAGAAATACACTCAATAAAAATTGAACTCTCATAGTCCTTTCCTAATACATAACCATAGTATCATTTTCTGCATTTCAGTAACCTAAAACCCCATCCCCTCTCTCGTGTATAATTAGAGACACGGCCAGCTGGCGAGAGAGCCCTTTAGAAATGGACACCCAGCTGGCCAGGGTCACCTTGAAAAAAAACAACAACAACAAAAAAACAAAGGAAAAAAGAACAAACCAAAAAAATTAAAAGAGGGAAAATAAAAAAAAGGGCCTTTCTTTACGAATCCTCCCTCGGAGAAATTTGTTTGATGACAAGACCTGCATCAGGTCTCGTCATGTAACCGTCCAAATGAGTTTTGGACAGGCTAGGTAAACACATAAATTTAAGAAGATGTGTTTCACTTGACTTAAATGTATAGGAATTATTAGATTATTTTGGTAAAAAATATGCTGTTTTAAATAAACCAGATCTTGGCTTAAATTTTGATGTGCTCTTCAATAGAAAAATATGAACAAGTGCATTTATTTAAAATCATGTTTCATTAGACAGTTTTCTTTGGTTTTGAGTTGAGTTTGAAAATCACACATGAGTAATGTCCCTTAACTCTTTAACAAGGACTATTTAGATGAATTATATACCTATGCTTTAATAGGCCCAAATAGCCGAGGGGTTAAGTGGTTAAGTTAGCCAGTCTAATGCATTCACAAGACTGGAATACCCTGGTGGTGCAGGTTCGAACCCTGTGAAAATAAAAAAAAAAAGAAAACTAATATTTTTATAGATTTTTTTTAAATTCATTGCATTGGTTTCAATTTCTCTTGTTGTTGCATTTGTACTTAACATCACCATCAACAATTTTAGCCATATAGCTATGGTCAATCATCATACAACAATGTTCTTGGGCAGGTTATTTTGAAATGGTTTAGCAGACCTTAGTGTATGCATACTATCACATTCATAGATTTGTGTAGAAGACTTAATGACACTGATGAGACTACACAGATGCACATTCTCATCAAGACCTTCACTGTTTGTCTTTGTGATAAATACAACTTGTCAATGCTCAGACGCACCTGAGCACGCATGCAGTCTCGCCAGGGCCTTCATTTCTCTCGCACATGCACAAAATGGGCGTACATACGGCATATGCTTTCAGTCGTTACTCAGACGAGACTTAGTATGCACGCAGTCTTGCCAGAGCCTTCACTGCTCTCGCACATACACACAATGGGTGTGTACATGGCATCTTTTGTCAGTCAATGCTCAAACAAGCCTTAGCATGCGTGCAGTCTCACCAGGGCCTTCACTGCTCTCGAACATGCGCAAAATGGACATACATACGGCATATTCCTTCAGTCAATGCTCAGACTCGCCTGAGCATGCGTGCAGTCTCACAAGGGCCTTCACTGTTCTCGCACATGCGCAAAATGGGCGTATATACGGCATATTCTTTCAGTCAATACTCAGACGAGACTTAGTATTCATGCAGTCTTGCCAGAGCCCTCACTGCTCTCACACATGCGCAAAGTGGGCGTACATACGGCATATTTCATCAGTCAATGCTCTGACGCGCCTGAGCATTTGTACCGTCTAGCCAGAGCTTTCACTGCTCACGCACATGCACTAAAAGGGCGTTCATACGGCATATTCTTTCAGCCAATGCTCAGACGTGCCTTAGCGTGTGTGCAGTCTTGCCAGAACCTTTACTGCTCTCGCACATGCGCAAAATGGGCGTACATACGGCATATTCTTTCAGCCAATACTCAGACGAGACTAAGTATTCATGCAGTCTTACCAGAGCCTTCACTGCTCTCACACATGCACAAAATAGGCGTACATACGGCATATTTCATCAGTCAATGCTCTGACGCGCCTGAGCATTCGTACCGTCTAGCCAGAGCCTTCACTGCTCTCGCACATGCACAAAATGGGCGTTCATACGGCATATTCTTTCAGCCAATGCTCAGACGTGCCTTAGCGTGTGTGCAGTCATGCCAGAACCTTTACTGCTCTCGCACATGCACAAAATGAGCGTACATATGGCATATATATTCAGTCAATGCTCAGATGAGACTTAGTATGCATGCAGTCTTGCCAGAGCCTTCACTGCTCTCGCACATGCACAAAATGGGTGTGTTTATGGCATCTTTTATCAGTCAATGCTCAAACAAGCCTTAGCATGCGTGCAGTCTCACCAGAGCCTTCACTGCTCTCGCACATACACAAAATGAGCGTACATACGGCATATTCTTTCAGTCAATTCTCAGACGAGACTTAGCCTGTGTGAAGTCTTGCCAGACCCTTCACTGCTCTTGCACATGCACAAAATGGGCGTACATATGGCATATTTCTGCAGTCAATGCTCAGATGAGACATAGTTTCGTATTTTATTTCTTCTTGTAGTAACAGCTGTCACCCTACAAGTCATTTGGGTCAAAATTTGTTCATATGTCTAACTTTTAATGGCCAAATATTACATTTTTGACCCATGTACAAGAATAACCTAAAAATCGTCCACTCCCAAATTCGAACCCGTGCAGCCAAATGCATTATTAACTATGTGTAACATGCTGAGCGCCAGCGCGTTAGATTATGATAAATTTACTGCAGTTTTTAGCAATGAAAGGCTCTATCTAGTCTGTGCATTAATTCAGACTCGCTTGAGCCTTCATTGCTCACATCCACAAAAAAAAAAAAAATGGGCGTGGAAGAAGGCTTACGCCAAAAATCATGGCCTCTGTCTACACTATGCAGCTGTACATTCCTATTTATGGAAAAACTTAATGCGCATGCGATATGTTTCCATATCTCATGTGCTGGCTGAAATAGTGTATTATGGTGTACGTCTAACACAGTGTTTGGATAGTGATTGATCTTCTCACGAATATGGGCTCAAAACCCAAGGTGTACACATCACTCATTAGGTGAGTGGGCACTTTTTCCAAGTCATTAGATTGCAAGCAACATTAACATGACATTATTTCAACGTTGGGCTCAGAATAGAAAGCCAGTTTGTCTTTTTTTGTGCGCATAATAAGCAGAAATACACTCAATAAAAATTGAACTCTCATAGTCCTTTCCTAATACATAACCATAGTATCATTTTCTGCATTTCAGTAACCTAAAACCCCATCCCCTCTCTCGTGTATAATTAGAGACACGGCCAGCTGGCGAGAGAGCCCTTTAGAAATGGACACCCAGCTGGCCAGGGTCACCTTGAAAAAAAACAACAACAACAAAAAAACAAAGGAAAAAAGAACAAACCAAAAAAATTAAAAGAGGGAAAATAAAAAAAAGGGCCTTTCTTTACGAATCCTCCCTCGGAGAAATTCGTTTGATGACAAGACCTGCATCAGGTCTCGTCATGTAACCGTCCAAATGAGTTTTGGACAGGCTAGGAAAACACATAAATTTAAGAAGATGTGTTTCACTTGACTTAAATGTATAGGAATCATTAGATTATTTTGGTAAAAAATATGCTGTTTTAAATAAACCAGATCTTGGCTTAAATTTTGATGTGCTCTTCAATAGAAAAATATGAACAAGTGCATTTATTTAAAATCATGTTTCATTAGACAGTTTTCTTTGGTTTTGAGTTGAGTTTGAAAATCACACATGAGTAATGTCCCTTAACTCTTTAACAAGGACTATTTAGATGAATTATATACCTATGCTTTAATAGGCCCAAATAGCCGAGGGGTTAAGTGGTTAAGTTAGCCAGTCTAATGCATTCACAAGACTGGAATACCCTGGTGGTGCAGGTTCGAACCCTGTGAAAATAAAAAAAAAAGAAAACTAATATTTTTATAGATTTTTTTTAAATTCATTGCATTGGTTTCAATTTCTCTTGTTGTTGCATTTGTACTTAACATCACCATCAACAATTTTAGCCATATAGCTATGGTCAACCATCATACAACAATGTTCTTGGGCAGGTTATTTTGAAATGGTTTAGCAGACCTTAGTGTATGCATACTATCACATTCATAGATTTGTGTAGAAGACTTAATGACACTGATGAGACTACACAGATGCACATTCTCATCAAGACCTTCACTGTTTGTCTTTGTGATAAATACAACTTGTCAATGCTCAGACGCACCTGAGCACGCATGCAGTCTCGCCAGGGCCTTCATTTCTCTCGCACATGCACAAAATGGGCGTACATACGGCATATGCTTTCAGTCGTTACTCAGACGAGACTTAGTATGCACGCAGTCTTGCCAGAGCCTTCACTGCTCTCGCACATACACACAATGGGTGTGTACATGGCATCTTTTGTCAGTCAATGCTCAAACAAGCCTTAGCATGCGTGCAGTCTCACCAGGGCCTTCACTGCTCTCGAACATGCGCAAAATGGGCATACATACGGCATATTCCTTCAGTCAATGCTCAGACTCGCCTGAGCATGCGTGCAGTCTCACCAGGGCCTTCACTGCTCTCGCACATGCGCAAAATGGGCGTATATACGGCATATTCTTTCAGTCAATACTCAGACGAGACTTAGTATTCATGCAGTCTTGCCAGAGCCCTCACTGCTCTCACACATGCGCAAAGTGGGCGTACATACGGCATATTTCATCAGTCAATGCTCTGACGCGCCTGAGCATTTGTACCGTCTAGCCAGAGCTTTCACTGCTCACGCACATGCACTAAAAGGGCGTTCATACGGCATATTCTTTCAGCCAATGCTCAGACGTGCCTTAGCGTGTGTGCAGTCTTGCCAGAACCTTTACTGCTCTCGCACATGCGCAAAATGGGCGTACATACGGCATATTCTTTCAGCCAATACTCAGACGAGACTAAGTATTCATGCAGTCTTACCAGAGCCTTCACTGCTATCACACATGCACAAAATGGGCGTACATACGGCATATTTCATCAGTCAATGCTCTGACGCGCCTGAGCATTCGTACCGTCTAGCCAGAGCCTTCACTGCTCTCGCACATGCACAAAATGGGCGTTCATACGGCATATTCTTTCAGCCAATGCTCAGACGTGCCTTAGCGTGTGTGCAGTCATGCCAGAACCTTTACTGCTCTCGCACATGCACAAAATGAGCGTACATATGGCATATATATTCAGTCAATGCTCAGATGAGACTTAGTATGCATGCAGTCTTGCCAGAGCCTTCACTGCTCTCGCACATGCACAAAATGGGTGTGTTTATGGCATCTTTTATCAGTCAATGCTCAAACAAGCCTTAGCATGCGTGCAGTCTCACCAGAGCCTTCACTGCTCTCGCACATACACAAAATGAGCGTACATACGGCATATTCTTTCAGTCAATTCTCAGACGAGACTTAGCCTGTGTGAAGTCTTGTCAGACCCTTCACTGCTCTTGCACATGCACAAAATGGGCGTACATATGGCATATTTCTGCAGTCAATGCTCAGACGAGACATAGTTTCGTATTTTATTTCTTCTTGTAGTAACAGCTGTCACCCTACAAGTCATTTGGGTCAAAATTTGTTCATATGTCTAACTTTTAATGGCCAAATATTACATTTTTGACCCATGTACAAGAATAACCTAAAAATCGTCCACTCCCAAATTCGAACCCGTGCAGCCAAATGCATTATTAACTATGTGTAACATGCTGAGCCAGCGCGTTAGATTATGATAGATTTACTGCAGTTTTTAGCAATGAAAGGCTCTATCTAGTCTGTGCATTAATTCAGACTCGCTTGAGCCTTCATTGCTCACATCCACAAAAAAAATGGGCGTGGAAGAAGGCTTACGCCAAAAATCATGGCCTCTGTCTACACTATGCAGCTGTACATTCCTATTTATGGAAAAACTTAATGCGCATGCGATATGTTTCCATATCTCATGTGCTGGCTGAAATAGTGTATTATGGTGTACGTCTAACACAGTGTTTGGATAGTGATTGATCTTCTCACGAATATGGGCTCAAAACCCAAGGTGTACACATCACTCATTAGGTGAGTGGGCACTTTTTCCAAGTCATTAGATTGCATGCAACATTAACATGACATTATTTCAACGTTGGGCTCAGAATAGAAAGCCAGTTTGTCTTTTTTTGTGCGCATAATAAGCAGAAATACACTCAATAAAAATTGAACTCTCATAGTCCTTTCCTAATACATAACCATAGTATCATTTTCTGCATTTCAGTAACCTAAAACCCCATCCCCTCTCTCGTGTATAATTAGAGACACGGCCAGCTGGCGAGAGAGCCCTTTAGAAATGGACACCCAGCTGGCCAGGGTCACCTTGAAAAAAAACAACAACAACAAAAAAACAAAGGAAAAAAGAACAAACCAAAAAAATTAAAAGAGGGAAAATAAAAAAAGGGCCTTTCTTTACGAATCCTCCCTCGGAGAAATTCGTTTGATGACAAGACCTGCATCAGGTCTCGTCATGTAACCGTCCAAATGAGTTTTGGACAGGCTAGGTAAACACATAAATTTAAGAAGATGTGTTTCACTTGACTTAAATGTATAGGAATTATTAGATTATTTTGGTAAAAAATATGCTGTTTTAAATAAACCAGATCTTGGCTTAAATTTTGATGTGCTCTTCAATAGAAAAATATGAACAAGTGCATTTATTTAAAATCATGTTTCATTAGACAGTTTTCTTTGGTTTTGAGTTGAGTTTGAAAATCACACATGAGTAATGTCCCTTAACTCTTTAACAAGGACTATTTAGATGAATTATATACCTATGCTTTAATAGGCCCAAATAGCCGAGGGGTTAAGTGGTTAAGTTAGCCAGTCTAATGCATTCACAAGACTGGAATACCCTGGTGGTGCAGGTTCGAACCCTGTGAAAATAAAAAAAAAAAGAAAACTAATATTTTTATAGATTTTTTTTAAATTCATTGCATTGGTTTCAATTTCTCTTGTTGTTGCATTTGTACTTAACATCACCATCAACAATTTTAGCCATATAGCTATGGTCAACCATCATACAACAATGTTCTTGGGCAGGTTATTTTGAAATGGTTTAGCAGACCTTAGTGTATGCATACTATCACATTCATAGATTTGTGTAGAAGACTTAATGACACTGATGAGACTACACAGATGCACATTCTCATCAAGACCTTCACTGTTTGTCTTTGTGATAAACACAACTTGTCAATGCTCAGACGCGCCTGAGCACGCATGCAGTCTCGCCAGGGCCTTCATTTCTCTCGCACATGCACAAAATGGGCGTACATACGGCATATGCTTTCAGTCGTTACTCAGACGAGACCTAGTATGCACGCAGTCTTGCCAGAGCCTTCACTGCTCTCGCACATACACACAATGGGTGTGTACATGGCATCTTTTGTCAGTCAATGCTCAAACAAGCCTTAGCATGCGTGCAGTCTCACCAGGGCCTTCACTGCTCTCGAACATGCGCAAAATGGGCATACATACGGCATATTCCTTCAGTCAATGCTCAGACTCGCCTGAGCATGCGTGCAGTCTCACCAGGGCCTTCACTGCTCTCGCACATGCGCAAAATGGGCGTATATACGGCATATTCTTTCAGTCAATACTCAGACGAGACTTAGTATTCATGCAGTCTTGCCAGAGCCCTCACTGCTCTCACACATGCGCAAAGTGGGCGTACATACGGCATATTTCATCAGTCAATGCTCTGACGCGCCTGAGCATTTGTACCGTCTAGCCAGAGCTTTCACTGCTCACGCACATGCACTAAAAGGGCGTTCATACGGCATATTCTTTCAGCCAATGCTCAGACGTGCCTTAGCGTGTGTGCAGTCTTGCCAGAACCTTTACTGCTCTCGCACATGCGCAAAATGGGCGTACATACGGCATATTCTTTCAGCCAATACTCAGACGAGACTAAGTATTCATGCAGTCTTACCAGAGCCTTCACTGCTCTCACACATGCACAAAATGGGCGTACATACGGCATATTTCATCAGTCAATGCTCTGACGCGCCTGAGCATTCGTACCGTCTAGCCAGAGCCTTCACTGCTCTCGCACATGCACAAAATGGGCGTTCATACGGCATATTCTTTCAGCCAATGCTCAGACGTACCTTAGCGTGTGTGCAGTCATGCCAGAACCTTTACTGCTCTCGCACATGCACAAAATGAGCGTACATATGGCATATATATTCAGTCAATGCTCAGATGAGACTTAGTATGCATGCAGTCTTGCCAGAGCCTTCACTGCTCTCGCACATGCACAAAATGGGTGTGTTTATGGCATATTTTATCAGTCAATGCTCAAACAAGCCTTAGCATGCGTGCAGTCTCACCAGAGCCTTCACTGCTCTCGCACATACACAAAATGAGCGTACATACGGCATATTCTTTCAGTCAATTCTCAGACGAGACTTAGCCTGTGTGAAGTCTTGCCAGACCCTTCACTGCTCTTGCACATGCACAAAATGGGCGTACATATGGCATATTTCTGCAGTCAATGCTCAGACGAGACATAGTTTCGTATTTTATTTCTTCTTGTAGTAACAGCTGTCACCCTACAAGTCATTTGGGTCAAAATTTGTTCATATGTCTAACTTTTAATGGCCAAATATTACATTTTTGACCCATGTACAAGAATAACCTAAAATTCGTCCACTCCCAAATTCGAACCCGTGCAGCCAAATGCATTATTAACTATGTGTAACATGCTGAGCCAGCGCGTTAGATTATGATAAATTTACTGCAGTTTTTAGCAATGAAAGGCTCTATCTAGTCTGTGCATTAATTCAGACTCGCTTGAGCCTTCATTGCTCACATCCACAAAAAAAAAATGGGCGTGGAAGAAGGCTTACGCCAAAAATCATGGCCTCTGTCTACACTATGCAGCTGTACATTCCTATTTATGGAAAAACTTAATGCGCATGCGATATGTTTCCATATCTCATGTGCTGGCTGAAATAGTGTATTATGTTGTACGTCTAACACAGTGTTTGGATAGTGATTGATCTTCTCACGAATATGGGCTCAAAACCCAAGGTGTACACATCACTCATTAGGTGAGTGGGCACTTTTTCCAAGTCATTAGATTGCATGCAACATTAACATGACATTATTTCAACGTTGGGCTCAGAATAGAAAGCCAGTTTGTCTTTTTGTGTGCGCATAATAAGCAGAAATACACTCAATAAAAATTGAACTCTCATAGTCCTTTCCTAATACATAACCATAGTATCATTTTCTGCATTTCAGTAACCTAAAACCCCATCCCCTCTCTCGTGTATAATTAGAGACACGGCCAGCTGGCGAGAGAGCCCTTTAGAAATGGACACCCAGCTGGCCAGGGTCACCTTGAAAAAAAAACAACAACAACAAAAAAACAAAGGAAAAAAGAACAAACCAAAAAAATTAAAAGAGGGAAAATAAAAAAAGGGCCTTTCTTTACGAATCCTCCCTCGGAGAAATTCGTTTGATGACAAGACCTGCATCAGGTCTCGTCATGTAACCGTCCAAATGAGTTTTGGACAGGCTAAGTAAACACATAAATTTAAGAAGATGTGTTTCACTTGACTTAAATGTATAGGAATTATTAGATTATTTTGGTAAAAAATATGCTGTTTTAAATAAACCAGATCTTGGCTTAAATTTTGATGTGCTCTTCAATAGAAAAATATGAACAAGTGCATTTATTTAAAATCATGTTTCATTAGACAGTTTTCTTTGGTTTTGAGTTGAGTTTGAAAATCACACATGAGTAATGTCCCTTAACTCTTTAACAAGGACTATTTAGATGAATTATATACCTATGCTTTAATAGGCCCAAATAGCCGAGGGGTTAAGTGGTTAAGTTAGCCAGTCTAATGCATTCACAAGACTGGAATACCCTGGTGGTGCAGGTTCGAACCCTGTGAAAATAAAAAAAAAAAGAAAACTAATATTTTTATAGATTTTTTTTAAATTCATTGCATTGGTTTCAATTTCTCTTGTTGTTGCATTTGTACTTAACATCACCATCAACAATTTTAGCCATATAGCTATGGTCAATCATCATACAACAATGTTCTTGGGCAGGTTATTTTGAAATGGTTTAGCAGACCTTAGTGTATGCATACTATCACATTCATAGATTTGTGTAGAAGACTTAATGACACTGATGAGACTACACAGATGCACATTCTCATCAAGACCTTCACTGTTTGTCTTTGTGATAAATACAACTTGTCAATGCTCAGACGCACCTGAGCACGCATGCAGTCTCGCCAGGGCCTTCATTTCTCTCGCACATGCACAAAATGGGCGTACATACGGCATATGCTTTCAGTCGTTACTCAGACGAGACTTAGTATGCACGCAGTCTTGCCAGAGCCTTCACTGCTCTCGCACATACACACAATGGGTGTGTACATGGCATCTTTTGTCAGTCAATGCTCAAACAAGCCTTAGCATGCGTGCAGTCTCACCAGGGCCTTCACTGCTCTCGAACATGCGCAAAATGGGCATACATACGGCATATTCCTTCAGTCAATGCTCAGACTCGCCTGAGCATGCGTGCAGTCTCACCAGGGCCTTCACTGCTCTCGCACATGCGCAAAATGGGCGTATATACGGCATATTCTTTCAGTCAATACTCAGACGAGACTTAGTATTCATGCAGTCTTGCCAGAGCCCTCACTGCTCTCACACATGCGCAAAGTGGGCGTACATACGGCATATTTCATCAGTCAATGCTCTGACGCGCCTGAGCATTTGTACCGTCTAGCCAGAGCTTTCACTGCTCACGCACATGCACTAAAAGGGCGTTCATACGGCATATTCTTTCAGCCAATGCTCAGACGTGCCTTAGCGTGTGTGCAGTCTTGCCAGAACCTTTACTGCTCTCGCACATGCGCAAAATGGGCGTACATACGGCATATTCTTTCAGCCAATACTCAGACGAGACTAAGTATTCATGCAGTCTTACCAGAGCCTTCACTGCTCTCACACATGCACAAAATGGGCGTACATACGGCATATTTCATCAGTCAATGCTCTGACGCGCCTGAGCATTCGTACCGTCTAGCCAGAGCCTTCACTGCTCTCGCACATGCACAAAATGGGCGTTCATACGGCATATTCTTTCAGCCAATGCTCAGACGTGCCTTAGCGTGTGTGCAGTCATGCCAGAACCTTTACTGCTCTCGCACATGCACAAAATGAGCGTACATATGGCATATATATTCAGTCAATGCTCAGATGAGACTTAGTATGCATGCAGTCTTGCCAGAGCCTTCACTGCTCTCGCACATGCACAAAATGGGTGTGTTTATGGCATCTTTTATCAGTCAATGCTCAAACAAGCCTTAGCATGCGTGCAGTCTCACCAGAGCCTTCACTGCTCTCGCACATACACAAAATGAGCGTACATACGGCATATTCTTTCAGTCAATTCTCAGACGAGACTTAGCCTGTGTGAAGTCTTGCCAGACCCTTCACTGCTCTTGCACATGCACAAAATGGGCGTACATATGGCATATTTCTGCAGTCAATGCTCAGACGAGACATAGTTTCGTATTTTATTTCTTCTTGTAGTAACAGCTGTCACCCTACAAGTCATTTGGGTCAAAATTTGTTCATATGTCTAACTTTTAATGACCAAATATTACATTTTTGACCCATGTACAAGAATAACCTAAAAATCGTCCACTCCCAAATTCGAACCCGTGCAGCCAAATGCATTATTAACTATGTGTAACATGCTGAGCCAGCGCGTTAGATTATGATAAATTTACTGCAGTTTTTAGCAATGAAAGGCTCTATCTAGTCTGTGCATTAATTCAGACTCGCTTGAGCCTTCATTGCTCACATCCACAAAAAAAAATGGGCGTGGAAGAAGGCTTACGCCAAAAATCATGGCCTCTGTCTACACTATGCAGCTGTACATTCCTATTTATGGAAAAACTTAATGCGCATGCGATATGTTTCCATATCTCATGTGCTGGCTGAAATAATGTATTATGGTGTACGTCTAACACAGTGTTTGGATAGTGATTGATCTTCTCACGAATATGGGCTCAAAACCCAAGGTGTACACATCACTCATTAGGTGAGTGGGCACTTTTTCCAAGTCATTAGATTGCATGCAACATTAACATGACATTATTTCAACGTTGGGCTCAGAATAGAAAGCCAGTTTGTCTTTTTTTGTGCGCATAATAAGCAGAAATACACTCAATAAAAATTGAACTCTCATAGTCCTTTCCTAATACATAACCATAGTATCATTTTCTGCATTTCAGTAACCTAAAACCCCATCCCCTCTCCCGTGTATAATTAGAGACACGGCCAGCTGGCGAGAGAGCCCTTTAGAAATGGACACCCAGCTGGCCAGGGTCACCTTGAAAAAAAACAACAACAACAAAAAAACAAAGGAAAAAAGAACAAACCAAAAAAATTAAAAGAGGGAAAATAAAAAAAGGGCCTTTCTTTACGAATCCTCCCTCGGAGAAATTCGTTTGATGACAAGACCTGCATCAGGTCTCGTCATGTAACCGTCCAAATGAGTTTTGGACAGGCTAGGTAAACACATAAATTTAAGAAGATGTGTTTCACTTGACTTAAATGTATAGGAATTATTAGATTATTTTGGTAAAAAATATGCTGTTTTAAATAAACCAGATCTTGGCTTAAATTTTGATGTGCTCTTCAATAGAAAAATATGAACAAGTGCATTTATTTAAAATCATGTTTCATTAGACAGTTTTCTTTGGTTTTGAGTTGAGTTTGAAAATCACACATGAGTAATGTCCCTTAACTCTTTAACAAGGACTATTTAGATGAATTATATACCTATGCTTTAATAGGCCCAAATAGCCGAGGGGTTAAGTGGTTAAGTTAGCCAGTCTAATGCATTCACAAGACTGGAATACCCTGGTGGTGCAGGTTCGAACCCTGTGAAAATAAAAAAAAAGAAAACTAATATTTTTATAGATTTTTTTTAAATTCATTGCATTGGTTTCAATTTCTCTTGTTGTTGCATTTGTACTTAACATCACCATCAACAATTTTAGCCATATAGCTATGGTCAATCATCATACAACAATGTTCTTGGGCAGGTAATTTTGAAATGGTTTAGCAGACCTTAGTGTATGCATACTATCACATTCATAGATTTGTGTAGAAGACTTAATGACACTGATGAGACTACACAGATGCACATTCTCATCAAGACCTTCACTGTTTGTCTTTGTGATAAATACAACTTGTCAATGCTCAGACGCACCTGAGCACGCATGCAGTCTCGCCAGGGCCTTCATTTCTCTCGCACATGCACAAAATGGGCGTACATACGGCATATGCTTTCAGTCGTTACTCAGACGAGACTTAGTATGCACGCAGTCTTGCCAGAGCCTTCACTGCTCTCGCACATACACACAATGGGTGTGTACATGGCATCTTTTGTCAGTCAATGCTCAAACAAGCCTTAGCATGCGTGCAGTCTCACCAGGGCCTTCACTGCTCTCGAACATGCGCAAAATGGGCATACATACGGCATATTCCTTCAGTCAATGCTCAGACTCGCCTGAGCATGCGTGCAGTCTCACCAGGGCCTTCACTGCTCTCGCACATGCGCAAAATGGGCGTATATACGGCATATTCTTTCAGTCAATACTCAGACGAGACTTAGTATTCATGCAGTCTTGCCAGAGCCCTCACTGCTCTCACACATGCGCAAAGTGGGCGTACATACGGCATATTTCATCAGTCAATGCTCTGACGCGCCTGAGCATTTGTACCGTCTAGCCAGAGCTTTCACTGCTCACGCACATGCACTAAAAGGGCGTTCATACGGCATATTCTTTCAGCCAATGCTCAGACGTGCCTTAGCGTGTGTGCAGTCTTGCCAGAACCTTTACTGCTCTCGCACAATGCGCAAAATGGGCGTACATACGGCATATTCTTTAAGCCAATACTCAGACGAGACTAAGTATTCATGCAGTCTTACCAGAGCCTTCACTGCTCTCACACATGCACAAAATGGGCGTACATACGGCATATTTCATCAGTCAATGCTCTGACGCGCCTGAGCATTCGTACCGTCTAGCCAGAGCCTTCACTGCTCTCGCACATGCACAAAATGGGCGTTCATACGGCATATTCTTTCAGCCAATGCTCAGACGTGCCTTAGCGTGTGTGCAGTCATGCCAGAACCTTTACTGCTCTCGCACATGCACAAAATGAGCGTACATATGGCATATATATTCAGTCAATGCTCAGATGAGACTTAGTATGCATGCAGTCTTGCCAGAGCCTTCACTGCTCTCGCACATGCACAAAATGGGTGTGTTTATGGCATCTTTTATCAGTCAATGCTCAAACAAGCCTTAGCATGCGTGCAGTCTCACCAGAGCCTTTACTGCTCTCGCACATACACAAAATGAGCGTACATACGGCATATTCTTTCAGTCAATTCTCAGACGAGACTTAGCCTGTGTGAAGTCTTGCCAGACCCTTCACTGCTCTTGCACATGCACAAAATGGGCGTACATATGGCATATTTCTGCAGTCAATGCTCAGACGAGACATAGTTTCGTATTTTATTTCTTCTTGTAGTAACAGCTGTCACCCTACAAGTCATTTGGGTCAAAATTTGTTCATATGTCTAACTTTTAATGGCCAAATATTACATTTTTGACCCATGTACAAGAATAACCTAAAAATCGTCCACTCCCAAATTCGAACCCGTGCAGCCAAATGCATTATTAACTATGTGTAACATGCTGAGCCAGCGCGTTAGATTATGATAAATTTACTGCAGTTTTTAGCAATGAAAGGCTCTATCTAGTCTGTGCATTAATTCAGACTCGCTTGAGCCTTCATTGCTCACATCCACAAAAAAAAATGGGCGTGGAAGAAGGCTTACGCCAAAAATCATGGCCTCTGTCTACACTATGCAGCTGTACATTCCTATTTATGGAAAAACTTAATGCGCATGCGATATGTTTCCATATCTCATGTGCTGGCTGAAATAGTGTATTATGGTGTACGTCTAACACAGTGTTTGGATAGTGATTGATCTTCTCACGAATATGGGCTCAAAACCCAAGGTGTACACATCACTCATTAGGTGAGTGGGCACTTTTTCCAAGTCATTAGATTGCATGCAACATTAACATGACATTA
The DNA here is from genome assembly GCA_964019695.1 of Loripinus fragilis. NCBI lineage: Eukaryota > Metazoa > Mollusca > Bivalvia > Lucinida > Lucinidae > Loripinus > Loripinus fragilis. Next base: position 34,510,960 of record OZ026521.1, read on the forward strand.
TTTCAACGTTGGGCTCAGAATAGAAAGCCAGTTTGTCTTTTTTTGTGCGCATAATAAGCAGAAATACACTCAATAAAAATTGAACTCTCATAGTCCTTTTCTAATACATAACCATAGTATCATTTTCTGCATTTCAGTAACCTAAAACCCCATCCCCTCTCTCGTGTATAATTAGAGACACGGCCAGCTGGCGAGAGAGCCCTTTAGAAATGGACACCCAGCTGGCCAGGGTCACCTTGAAAAAAAACAACAACAACAAAAAAACAAAGGAAAAAAGAACAAACCAAAAAAATTAAAAGAGGGAAAATAAAAAAAGGGCCTTTCTTTACGAATCCTCCCTCGGAGAAATTCGTTTGATGACAAGACCTGCATCAGGTCTCGTCATGTAACCGTCCAAATGAGTTTTGGACAGGCTAGGTAAACACATAAATTTAAGAAGATGTGTTTCACTTGACTTAAATGTATAGGAATTATTAGATTATTTTGGTAAAAAATATGCTGTTTTAAATAAACCAGATCTTGGCTTAAATTTTGATGTGCTCTTCAATAGAAAAATATGAACAAGTGCATTTATTTAAAATCATGTTTCATTAGACAGTTTTCTTTGGTTTTGAGTTGAGTTTGAAAATCACACATGAGTAATGTCCCTTAACTCTTTAACAAGGACTATTTAGATGAATTATATACCTATGCTTTAATAGGCCCAAATAGCCGAGGGGTTAAGTGGTTAAGTTAGCCAGTCTAATGCATTCACAAGACTGGAATACCCTGGTGGTGCAGGTTTGAACCCTGTGAAAAAAAAAAAAAAAAGAAAACTAATATTTTTATAGATTTTTTTTAAATTCATTGCATTGGTTTCAATTTCTCTTGTTGTTGCATTTGTACTTAACATCACCATCAACAATTTTAGCCATATAGCTATGGTCAATCATCATACAACAATGTTCTTGGGCAGGTTATTTTGAAATGGTTTAGCAGACCTTAGTGTATGCATACTATCACATTCATAGATTTGTGTAGAAGACTTAATGACACTGATGAGACTACACAGATGCACATTCTCATCAAGACCTTCACTGTTTGTCTTTGTGATAAATACAACTTGTCAATGCTCAGACGCACCTGAGCACGCATGCAGTCTCGCCAGGGCCTTCATTTCTCTCTCACATGCACAAAATGGGCGTACATACGGCATATGCTTTCAGTCGTTACTCAGACGAGACTTAGTATGCACGCAGTCTTGCCAGAGCCTTCACTGCTCTCGCACATACACACAATGGGTGTGTACATGGCATCTTTTGTCAGTCAATGCTCAAACAAGCCTTAGCATGCGTGCAGTCTCACCAGGGCCTTCACTGCTCTCGAACATGCGCAAAATGGGCATACATACGGCATATTCCTTCAGTCAATGCTCAGACTCGCCTGAGCATGCGTGCAGTCTCACCAGGGCCTTCACTGCTCTCGCACATGCGCAAAATGGGCGTATATACGGCATATTCTTTCAGTCAATACTCAGACGAGACTTAGTATTCATGCAGTCTTGCCAGAGCCCTCACTGCTCTCACACATGCGCAAAGTGGGCGTACATACGGCATATTTCATCAGTCAATGCTCTGACGCGCCTGAGCATTTGTACCGTCTAGCCAGAGCTTTCACTGCTCACGCACATGCACTAAAAGGGCGTTCATACGGCATATTCTTTCAGCCAATGCTCAGACGTGCCTTAGCGTGTGTGCAGTCTTGCCAGAACCTTTACTGCTCTCGCACATGCGCAAAATGGGCGTACATACGGCATATTCTTTCAGCCAATACTCAGACGAGACTAAGTATTCATGCAGTCTTACCAGAGCCTTCACTGCTCTCACACATGCACAAAATGGGCGTACATACGGCATATTTCATCAGTCAATGCTCTGACGCGCCTGAGCATTCGTACCGTCTAGCCAGAGCCTTCACTGCTCTCGCACATGCACAAAATGGGCGTTCATACGGCATATTCTTTCAGCCAATGCTCAGACGTGCCTTAGCGTGTGTGCAGTCATGCCAGAACCTTTACTGCTCTCGCACATGCACAAAATGAGCGTACATATGGCATATATATTCAGTCAATGCTCAGATGAGACTTAGTATGCATGCAGTCTTGCCAGAGCCTTCACTGCTCTCGCACATGCACAAAATGGGTGTGTTTATGGCATCTTTTATCAGTCAATGCTCAAACAAGCCTTAGCATGCGTGCAGTCTCACCTGAGCCTTCACTGCTCTCGCACATACACAAAATGAGCGTACATACGGCATATTCTTTCAGTCAATTCTCAGACGAGACTTAGCCTGTGTGAAGTCTTGCCAGACCCTTCACTGCTCTTGCACATGCACAAAATGGGCGTACATATGGCATATTTCTGCAGTCAATGCTCAGACGAGACATAGTTTCGTATTTTATTTCTTCTTGTAGAAACCGCTGTCACCCTACAAGTCATTTGGGTCAAAATTTGTTCATATGTCTAACTTTTAATGGCCAAATATTACATTTTTGACCCATGTACAAGAATAACCTAAAAATCGTCCACTCCCAAATTCGAACCCGTGCAGCCAAATGCATTATTAACTATGTGTAACATGCTGAGCCAGCGCGTTAGATTATGATAAATTTACTGCAGTTTTTAGCAATGAAAGGCTCTATCTAGTCTGTGCATTAATTCAGACTCGCTTGAGCCTTCATTGCTCACATCCACAAAAAAAAAATGGGCGTGGAAGAAGGCTTACGCCAAAAATCATGGCCTCTGTCTACACTATGCAGCTGTACATTCCTATTTATGGAAAAACTTAATGCGCATGCGATATGTTTCCATATCTCATGTGCTGGCTGAAATAGTGTATTATGGTGTACGTCTAACACAGTGTTTGGATAGTGATTGATCTTCTCACGAATATGGGCTCAAAACCCAAGGTGTACACATCACTCATTAGGTGAGTGGGCACTTTTTCCAAGTCATTAGATTGCATGCAACATTAACATGACATTATTTCAACGTTGGGCTCAGAATAGAAAGCCAGTTTGTCTTTTTTGTGCGCATAATAAGCAGAAATACACTCAATAAAAATTGAACTCTCATAGTCCTTTCCTAATACATAACCATAGTATCATTTTCTGCATTTCAGTAACCTAAAACCCCATCCCCTCTCTCGTGTATAATTAGAGACACGGCCAGCTGGCGAGAGAGCCCTTTAGAAATGGACACCCAGCTGGCCAGGGTCACCTTGAAAAAAAACAACAACAACAAAAAAACAAAGGAAAAAAGAACAAACCAAAAAAATTAAAAGAGGGAAAATAAAAAAAAGGGCCTTTCTTTACGAATCCTCCCTCGGAGAAATTCGTTTGATGACAAGACCTGCATCAGGTCTCGTCATGTAACCGTCCAAATGAGTTTTGGACAGGCTAGGTAAACACATAAATTTAAGAAGATGTGTTTCACTTGACTTAAATGTATAGGAATTATTAGATTATTTTGGTAAAAAATATGCTGTTTTAAATAAACCAGATCTTGGCTTAAATTTTGATGTGCTCTTCAATAGAAAAATATGAACAAGTGCATTTATTTAAAATCATGTTTCATTAGACAGTTTTCTTTGGTTTTGAGTTGAGTTTGAAAATCACACATGAGTAATGTCCCTTAACTCTTTAACAAGGACTATTTAGATGAATTATATACCTATGCTTTAATAGGCCCAAATAGCCGAGGGGTTAAGTGGTTAAGTTAGCCAGTCTAATGCATTCACAAGACTGGAATACCCTGGTGGTGCAGGTTCGAACCCTGTGAAAATAAAAAAAAAAAGAAAACTAATATTTTTATAGATTTTTTTTAAATTCATTGCATTGGTTTCAATTTCTCTTGTTGTTGCATTTGTACTTAACATCACCATCAACAATTTTAGCCATATAGCTATGGTCAATCATCATACAACAATGTTCTTGGGCAGGTTATTTTGAAATGGTTTAGCAGACCTTAGTGTATGCATACTATCACATTCATAGATTTGTGTAGAAGACTTAATGACACTGATGAGACTACACAGATGCACATTCTCATCAAGACCTTCACTGTTTGTCTTTGTGATAAATACAACTTGTCAATGCTCAGACGCACCTGAGCACGCATGCAGTCTCGCCAGGGCCTTCATTTCTCTCGCACATGCACAAAATGGGCGTACATACGGCATATGCTTTCAGTCGTTACTCAGACGAGACTTAGTATGCACGCAGTCTTGCCAGAGCCTTCACTGCTCTCGCACATACACACAATGGGTGTGTACATGGCATCTTTTGTCAGTCAATGCTCAAACAAGCCTTAGCATGCGTGCAGTCTCACCAGGGCCTTCACTGCTCTCGAACATGCGCAAAATGGGCATACATACGGCATATTCCTTCAGTCAATGCTCAGACTCGCCTGAGCATGCGTGCAGTCTCACCAGGGCCTTCACTGCTCTCGCACATGCGCAAAATGGGCGTATATACGGCATATTCTTTCAGTCAATACTCAGACGAGACTTAGTATTCATGCAGTCTTGCCAGAGCCCTCACTGCTCTCACACATGCGCAAAGTGGGCGTACATACGGCATATTTCATCAGTCAATGCTCTGACGCGCCTGAGCATTTGTACCGTCTAGCCAGAGCTTTCACTGCTCACGCACATGCACTAAAAGGGCGTTCATACGGCATATTCTTTCAGCCAATGCTCAGACGTGCCTTAGCGTGTGTGCAGTCTTGCCAGAACCTTTACTGCTCTCGCACATGCGCAAAATGGGCGTACATACGGCATATTCTTTCAGCCAATACTCAGACGAGACTAAGTATTCATGCAGTCTTACCAGAGCCTTCACTGCTCTCACACATGCACAAAATGGGCGTACATACGGCATATTTCATCAGTCAATGCTCTGACGCGCCTGAGCATTCGTACCGTCTAGCCAGAGCCTTCACTGCTCTCGCACATGCACAAAATGGGCGTTCATACGGCATATTCTTTCAGCCAATGCTCAGACGTGCCTTAGCGTGTGTGCAGTCATGCCAGAACCTTTACTGCTCTCGCACATGCACAAAATGAGCGTACATATGGCATATATATTCAGTCAATGCTCAGATGAGACTTAGTATGCATGCAGTCTTGCCAGAGCCTTCACTGCTCTCGCACATGCACAAAATGGGTGTGTTTATGGCATCTTTTATCAGTCAATGCTCAAACAAGCCTTAGCATGCGTGCAGTCTCACCAGAGCCTTCACTGCTCTCGCACATACACAAAATGAGCGTACATACGGCATATTCTTTCAGTCAATTCTCAGACGAGACTTAGCCTGTGTGAAGTCTTGCCAGACCCTTCACTGCTCTTGCACATGCACAAAATGGGCGTACATATGGCATATTTCTGCAGTCAATGCTCAGACGAGACATAGTTTCGTATTTTATTTCTTCTTGTAGAAACCGCTGTCACCCTACAAGTCATTTGGGTCAAAATTTGTTCATATGTCTAACTTTTAATGGCCAAAAATTACATTTTTGACCCATGTACAAGAATAACCTAAAAATCGTCCACTCCCAAATTCGAACCCGTGCAGCCAAATGCATTATTAACTATGTGTAACATGCTGAGCCAGCGCGTTAGATTATGATAAATTTACTGCAGTTTTTAGCAATGAAAGGCTCTATCTAGTCTGTGCATTAATTCAGACTCGCTTGAGCCTTCATTGCTCACATCCACAAAAAAAAAAATGGGCGTGGAAGAAGGCTTACGCCAAAAATCATGGCCTCTGTCTACACTATGCAGCTGTACATTCCTATTTATGGAAAAACTTAATGCGCATGCGATATGTTTCCATATCTCATGTGCTGGCTGAAATAGTGTATTATGGTGTACGTCTAACACAGTGTTTGGATAGTGATTGATCTTCTCACGAATATGGGCTCAAAACCCAAGGTGTACACATCACTCATTAGGTGAGTGGGCACTTTTTCCAAGTCATTAGATTGCATGCAACATTAACATGACATTATTTCAACGTTGGGCTCAGAATAGAAAGCCAGTTTGTCTTTTTTTGTGCGCATAATAAGCAGAAATACACTCAATAAAAATTGAACTCTCATAGTCCTTTCCTAATACATAACCATAGTATCATTTTCTGCATTTCAGTAACCTAAAACCCCATCCCCTCTCTCGTGTATAATTAGAGACACGGCCAGCTGGCGAGAGAGCCCTTTAGAAATGGACACCCAGCTGGCCAGGGTCACCTTGAAAAAAAAAAACAACAACAAAAAAACAAAGGAAAAAAGAACAAACCAAAAAATTAAAAGAGGGAAAATAAAAAAAAGGGCCTTTCTTTACGAATCCTCCCTCGGAGAAATTCGTTTGATGACAAGACCTGCATCAGGTCTCGTCATGTAACCGTCCAAATGAGTTTTGGACAGGCTAGGTAAACACATAAATTTAAGAAGATGTGTTTCACTTGACTTAAATGTATAGGAATTATTAGATTATTTTGGTAAAAAATATGCTGTTTTAAATAAACCAGATCTTGGCTTAAATTTTGATGTGCTCTTCAATAGAAAAATATGAACAAGTGCATTTATTTAAAATCATGTTTCATTAGACAGTTTTCTTTGGTTTTGAGTTGAGTTTGAAAATCACACATGAGTAATGTCCCTTAACTCTTTAACAAGGACTATTTAGATGAATTATATACCTATCCTTTAATAGGCCCAAATAGCCGAGGGGTTAAGTGGTTAAGTTAGCCAGTCTAATGCATTCACAAGACTGGAATACCCTGGTGGTGCAGGTTCGAACCCTGTGAAAATAAAAAAAAAAAAAACTAATATCTTTATAGATTTTTTTTAAATTCATTGCATTGGTTTCAATTTCTCTTGTTGTTGCATTTGTACTTAACATCACCATCAACAATTTTAGCCATATAGCTATGGTCAATCATCATACAACAATGTTCTTGGGCAGGTTATTTTGAAATGGTTTAGCAGACCTTAGTGTATGCATACTATCACATTCATAGATTTGTGTAGAAGACTTAATGACACTGATGAGACTACACAGATGCACATTCTCATCAAGACCTTCACTGTTTGTCTTTGTGATAAATACAACTTGTCAATGCTCAGACGCACCTGAGCACGCATGCAGTCTCGCCAGGGCCTTCATTTCTCTCGCACATGCACAAAATGGGCGTACATACGGCATATGCTTTCAGTCGTTACTCAGACGAGACTTAGTATGCACGCAGTCTTGCCAGAGCCTTCACTGCTCTCGCACATACACACAATGGGTGTGTACATGGCATCTTTTGTCAGTCAATGCTCAAACAAGCCTTAGCATGCGTGCAGTCTCACCAGGGCCTTCAATGCTCTCGAACATGCGCAAAATGGGCATACATACGGCATATTCCTTCAGTCAATGCTCAGACTCGCCTGAGCATGCGTGCAGTCTCACCAGGGCCTTCACTGCTCTCGCACATGCGCAAAATGGGCGTATATACGGCATATTCTTTCAGTCAATACTCAGACGAGACTTAGTATTCATGCAGTCTTGCCAGAGCCCTCACTGCTCTCACACATGCGCAAAGTGGGCGTACATACGGCATATTTCATCAGTCAATGCTCTGACGCGCCTGAGCTTTTGTACCGTCTAGCCAGAGCTTTCACTGCTCACGCACATGCACTAAAAGGGCGTTCATACGGCATATTCTTTCAGCCAATGCTCAGACGTGCCTTAGCGTGTGTGCAGTCTTGCCAGAACCTTTACTGCTTTCGCACATGCGCAAAATGGGCGTACATACGGCATATTCTTTCAGCCAATACTCAGACGAGACTAAGTATTCATGCAGTCTTACCAGAGCCTTCACTGCTCTCACACATGCACAAAATGGGCGTACATACGGCATATTTCATCAGTCAATGCTCTGACGCGCCTGAGCATTCGTACCGTCTAGCCAGAGCCTTCACTGCTCTCGCACATGCACAAAATGGGCGTTCATACGGCATATTCTTTCAGCCAATGCTCAGACGTGCCTTAGCGTGTGTGCAGTCATGCCAGAACCTTTACTGCTCTCGCACATGCACAAAATGAGCGTACATATGGCATATATATTCAGTCAATGCTCAGATGAGACTTAGTATGCATGCAGTCTTGCCAGAGCCTTCACTGCTCTCGCACAAAATGGGTGTGTTTATGGCATCTTTTATCAGTCAATGCTCAAACAAGCCTTAGCATGCGTGCAGTCTCACCAGAGCCTTCACTGCTCTCGCACATACACAAAATGAGCGTACATACGGCATATTCTTTCAGTCAATTCTCAGACGAGACTTAGCCTGTGTGAAGTCTTGCCAGACCCTTCACTGCTCTTGCACATGCACAAAATGGGCGTACATATGGCATATTTCTGCAGTCAATGCTCAGACGAGACATAGTTTCGTATTTTATTTCTTCTTGTAGAAACCGCTGTCACCCTACAAGTCATTTGGGTCAAAATTTGTTCATATGTCTAACTTTTAATGGCCAAATATTACATTTTTGACCCATGTACAAGAATAACCTAAAAATCGTCCACTCCCAAATTCGAACCCGTGCAGCCAAATGCATTATTAACTATGTGTAACATGCTGAGCCAGCGCGTTAGATTATGATAAATTTACTGCAGTTTTTAGCAATGAAAGGCTCTATCTAGTCTGTGCATTAATTCAGACTCGCTTGAACCTTCATTGCTCACATCCACAAAAAAAAATGGGCGTGGAAGAAGGCTTACGCCAAAAATCATGGCCTCTCTCTACACTATGCAGCTGTACATTCCTATTTATGGAAAAACTTAATGCGCATGCGATATGTTTCCATATCTCATGTGCTGGCTGAAATAGTGTATTATGGTGTACGTCTAACACAGTGTTTGGATAGTGATTGATCTTCTCACGAATATGGGCTCAAAACCCAAGGTGTACACATCACTCATTAGGTGAGTGGGCACTTTTTCCAAGTCATTAGATTGCATGCAACATTAACATGACATTATTTCAACGTTGGGCTCAGAATAGAAAGCCAGTTTGTCTTTTTTTGTGCGCATAATAAGCAGAAATACACTCAATAAAAATTGAACTCTCATAGTCCTTTCCTAATACATAACCATAGTATCATTTTCTGCATTTCAGTAACCTAAAACCCCATCCCCTCTCTCGTGTATAATTAGAGACACGGCCAGCTGGCGAGAGAGCCCTTTAGAAATGGACACCCAGCTGGCCAGGGTCACCTTGAAAAAAAACAACAACAACAAAAAAACAAAGGAAAAAAGAACAAACCAAAAAATTAAAAGAGGGAAAATAAAAAAAAGGGCCTTTCTTTACGAATCCTCCCTCGGAGAAATTCGTTTGATGACAAGACCTGCATCAGGTCTCGTCATGTAACCGTCCAAATGAGTTTTGGACAGGCTAGGTAAACACATAAATTTAAGAAGATGTGTTTCACTTGACTTAAATGTATAGGAATTATTAGATTATTTTGGTAAAAAATATGCTGTTTTAAATAAACCAGATCTTGGCTTAAATTTTGATGTGCTCTTCAATAGAAAAATATGAACAAGTGCATTTATTTAAAATCATGTTTCATTAGACAGTTTTCTTTGGTTTTGAGTTGAGTTTGAAAATCACACATGAGTAATGTCCCTTAACTCTTTAACAAGGACTATTTAGATGAATTATATACCTATGCTTTAATAGGCCCAAATAGCCGAGGGGTTAAGTGGTTAAGTTAGCCAGTCTAATGCATTCACAAGACTGGAATACCCTGGTGGTGCAGGTTCGAACCCTGTGAAAATAAAAAAAAGAAAACTAATATTTTTATAGATTTTTTTTAAATTCATTGCATTGGTTTCAATTTCTCTTGTTGTTGCATTTGTACTTAACATCACCATCAACAATTTTAGCCATATAGCTATGGTCAATCATCATACAACAATGTTCTTGGGCAGGTTATTTTGAAATGGTTTAGCAGACCTTAGTGTATGCATACTATCACATTCATAGATTTGTGTAGAAGACTTAATGACACTGATGAGACTACACAGATGCACATTCTCATCAAGACCTTCACTGTTTGTCTTTGTGATAAATACAACTTGTCAATGCTCAGACGCACCTGAGCACGCATGCAGTCTCGCCAGGGCCTTCATTTCTCTCGCACATGCACAAAATGAGCGTACATACGGCATATGCTTTCAGTCGTTACTCAGACGAGACTTAGTATGCACGCAGTCTTGCCAGAGCCTTCACTGCTCTCGCACATACACACAATGGGTGTGTACATGGCATCTTTTGTCAGTCAATGCTCAAACAAGCCTTAGCATGCGTGCAGTCTCACCAGGGCCTTCACTGCTCTCGAACATGCGCAAAATGGGCATACATACGGCATATTCCTTCAGTCAATGCTCAGACTCGCCTGAGCATGCGTGCAGTCTCACCAGGGCCTTCACTGCTCTCGCACATGCGCAAAATGGGCGTATATACGGCATATTCTTTCAGTCAATACTCAGACGAGACTTAGTATTCATGCAGTCTTGCCAGAGCCCTCACTGCTCTCACACATGCGCAAAGTGGGCGTACATACGGCATATTTCATCAGTCAATGCTCTGACGCGCCTGAGCATTTGTACCGTCTAGCCAGAGCTTTCACTGCTCACGCACATGCACTAAAAGGGCGTTCATACGGCATATTCTTTCAGCCAATGCTCAGACGTGCCTTAGCGTGTGTGCAGTCTTGCCAGAACCTTTACTGCTCTCGCACATGCGCAAAATGGGCGTACATACGGCATATTCTTTCAGCCAATACTCAGACGAGACTAAGTATTCATGCAGTCTTACCAGAGCCCTCACTGCTCTCACACATGCACAAAATGGGCGTACATACGGCATATTTCATCAGTCAATGCTCTGACGCGCCTGAGCATTCGTACCGTCTAGCCAGAGCCTTCACTGCTCTCGCACATGCACAAAATGGGCGTTCATACGGCATATTCTTTCAGCCAATGCTCAGACGTGCCTTAGCGTGTGTGCAGTCATGCCAGAACCTTTACTGCTCTCGCACATGCACAAAATGAGCGTACATATGGCATATATATTCAGTCAATGCTCAGATGAGACTTAGTATGCATGCAGTCTTGCCAGAGCCTTCACTGCTCTCGCACATGCACAAAATGGGTGTGTTTATGGCATCTTTTATCAGTCAATGCTCAAACAAGCCTTAGCATGCGTGCAGTCTCACCAGAGCCGTCACTGCTCTCGCACATACACAAAATGAGCGTACATACGGCATATTCTTTCAGTCAATTCTCAGACGAGACTTAGCCTGTGTGAAGTCTTGCCAGACCCTTCACTGCTCTTGCACATGCACAAAATGGGCGTACATATGGCATATTTCTGCAGTCAATGCTCAGACGAGACATAGTTTCGTATTTTATTTCTTCTTGTAGAAACCGCTGTCACCCTACAAGTCATTTGGGTCAAAATTTGTTCATATGTCTAACTTTTAATGGCCAAATATTACATTTTTGACCCATGTACAAGAATAACCTAAAAATCGTCCACTCCCAAATTCGAACCCGTGCAGCCAAATGCATTATTAACTATGTGTAACATGCTGAGCCAGCGCGTTAGATTATGATAAATTTACTGCAGTTTTTCGCAATGAAAGGCTCTATCTAGTCTGTGCATTAATTCAGACTCGCTTGAGCCTTCATTGCTCACATCCACAAAAAAAAAATGGGCGTGGAAGAAGGCTTACGCCAAAAATCATGGCCTCTGTCTACACTATGCAGCTGTACATTCCTATTTATGGAAAAACTTAATGCGCATGCGATATGTTTCCATATCTCATGTGCTGGCTGAAATAGTGTATTATGGTGTACGTCTAACACAGTGTTTGGATAGTGATTGATCTTCTCACGAATATGGGCTCAAAACCCAAGGTGTACACATCACTCATTAGGTGAGTGGGCACTTTTTCCAAGTCATTAGATTGCATGCAACATTAACATGACATTATTTCAACGTTGGGCTCAGAATAGAAAGCCAGTTTGTCTTTTTTTGTGCGCATAATAAGCAGAAATACACTCAATAAAAATTGAACTCTCATAGTCCTTTCCTAATACATAACCATAGTATCATTTTCTGCATTTCAGTAACCTAAAACCCCATCCCCTCTCTCGTGTATAATTAGAGACACGGCCAGCTGGCGAGAGAGCCCTTTAGAAATGGACACCCAGCTGGCCAGGGTCACCTTGAAAAAAAACAACAACAACAAAAAAACAAAGGAAAAAAGAACAAACCAAAAAAATTAAAAGAGGGAAAATAAAAAAAAGGGCCTTTCTTTACGAATCCTCCCTCGGAGAAATTCGTTTGATGACAAGACCTGCATCAGGTCTCGTCATGTAACCGTCCAAATGAGTTTTGGACAGGCTAGGTAAACACATAAATTTAAGAAGATGTGTTTCACTTGACTTAAATGTATAGGAATTATTAGATTATTTTGGTAAAAAATATGCTGTTTTAAATAAACCAGATCTTGGCTTAAATTTTGATGTGCTCTTCAATAGAAAAATATGAACAAGTGCATTTATTTAAAATCATGTTTCATTAGACAGTTTTCTTTGGTTTTGAGTTGAGTTTGAAAATCACACATGAGTAATGTCCCTTAACTCTTTAACAAGGACTATTTAGATGAATTATATACCTATGCTTTAATAGGCCCAAATAGCCGAGGGGTTAAGTGGTTAAGTTAGCCAGTCTAATGCATTCACAAGACTGGAATACCCTGGTGGTGCAGGTTCGAACCCTGTGAAAATAAAAAAAAGAAAACTAATATTTTTATAGATTTTTTTTAAATTCATTGCATTGGTTTCAATTTCTCTTGTTGTTGCATTTGTACTTAACATCACCATCAACAATTTTAGCCATATAGCTATGGTCAATCATCATACAACAATGTTCTTGGGCAGGTTATTTTGAAATGGTTTAGCAGACCTTAGTGTATGCATACTATCACATTCATAGATTTGTGTAGAAGACTTAATGACACTGATGAGACTACACAGATGCACATTCTCATCAAGACCTTCACTGTTTGTCTTTGTGATAAATACAACTTGTCAATGCTCAGACGCACCTGAGCACGCATGCAGTCTCGCCAGGGCCTTCATTTCTCTCGCACATGCACAAAATGGGCGTACATACGGCATATGCTTTCAGTCGTTACTCAGACGAGACTTAGTATGCACGCAGTCTTGCCAGAGCCTTCACTGCTCTCGCACATACACACAATGGGTGTGTACATGGCATCTTTTGTCAGTCAATGCTCAAACAAGCCTTAGCATGCGTGCAGTCTCACCAGGGCCTTCACTGCTCTCGAACATGCGCAAAATGGGCATACATACGGCATATTCCTTCAGTCAATGCTCAGACTCGCCTGAGCATGCGTGCAGTCTCACCAGGGCCTTCACTGCTCTCGCACATGCGCAAAATGGGCGTATATACGGCATATTCTTTCAGTCAATACTCAGACGAGACTTAGTATTCATGCAGTCTTGCCAGAGCCCTCACTGCTCTCACACATGCGCAAAGTGGGCGTACATACGGCATATTTCATCAGTCAATGCTCTGACGCGCCTGAGCATTTGTACCGTCTAGCCAGAGCTTTCACTGCTCACGCACATGCACTAAAAGGGCGTTCATACGGCATATTCTTTCAGCCAATGCTCAGACGTGCCTTAGCGTGTGTGCAGTCTTGCCAGAACCTTTACTGCTCTCGCACATGCGCAAAATGGGCGTACATACGGCATATTCTTTCAGCCAATACTCAGACGAGACTAAGTATTCATGCAGTCTTACCAGAGCCTTCACTGCTCTCACACATGCACAAAATGGGCGTACATACGGCATTTTTCATCAGTCAATGCTCTGACGCGCCTGAGCATTCGTACCGTCTAGCCAGAGCCTTCACTGCTCTCGCACATGCACAAAATGGGCGTTCATACGGCATATTCTTTCAGCCAATGCTCAGACGTGCCTTAGCGTGTGTGCAGTCATGCCAGAACCTTTACTGCTCTCGCACATGCACAAAATGAGCGTACATATGGCATATATATTCAGTCAATGCTCAGATGAGACTTAGTATGCATGCAGTCTTGCCAGAGCCTTCACTGCTCTCGCACATGCACAAAATGGGTGTGTTTATGGCATCTTTTATCAGTCAATGCTCAAACAAGCCTTAGCATGCGTGCAGTCTCACCAGAGCCTTCACTGCTCTCGCACATACACAAAATGAGCGTACATACGGCATATTCTTTCAGTCAATTCTCAGACGAGACTTAGCCTGTGTGAAGTCTTGCCAGACCCTTCACTGCTCTTGCACATGCACAAAATGGGCGTACATATGGCATATTTCTGCAGTCAATGCTCAGACGAGACATAGTTTCGTATTTTATTTCTTCTTGTAGAAACCGCTGTCACCCTACAAGTCATTTGGGTCAAAATTTGTTCATATGTCTAACTTTTAATGGCCAAATATTACATTTTTGACCCATGTACAAGAATAACCTAAAAATCGTCCACTCCCAAATTCGAACCCGTGCAGCCAAATGCATTATTAACTATGTGTAACATGCTGAGCCAGCGCGTTAGATTATGATAAATTTACTGCAGTTTTTAGCAATGAAAGGCTCTATCTAGTCTGTGCATTAATTCAGACTCGCTTGAGCCTTCATTGCTCACATCCACAAAAAAAAAATGGGCGTGGAAGAAGGCTTACGCCAAAAATCATGGCCTCTGTCTACACTATGCAGCTGTACATTCCTATTTATGGAAAAACTTAATGCGCATGCGATATGTTTCCATATCTCATGTGCTGGCTGAAATAGTGTATTATGGTGTACGTCTAACACAGTGTTTGGATAGTGATTGATCTTCTCACGAATATGGGCTCAAAACCCAAGGTGTACACATCACTCATTAGGTGAGTGGGCACTTTTTCCAAGTCATTAGATTGCATGCAACATTAACATGACATTATTTCAACGTTGGGCTCAGAATAGAAAGCCAGTTTGTCTTTTTTTGTGCGCATAATAAGCAGAAATACACTCAATAAAAATTGAACTCTCATAGTCCTTTCCTAATACATAACCATAGTATCATTTTCTGCATTTCAGTAACCTAAAACCCCATCCCCTCTCTCGTGTATAATTAGAGACACGGCCAGCTGGCGAGAGAGCCCTTTAGAAATGGACACCCAGCTGGCCAGGGTCACCTTGAAAAAAAACAACAACAACAAAAAAACAAAGGAAAAAAGAACAAACCAAAAAAATTAAAAGAGGGAAAATAAAAAAAAGGGCCTTTCTTTACGAATCCTCCCTCGGAGAAATTCGTTTGATGACAAGACCTGCATCAGGTCTCGTCATGTAACCGTCCAAATGAGTTTTGGACAGGCTAGGTAAACACATAAATTTAAGAAGATGTGTTTCACTTGACTTAAATGTATAGGAATTATTAGATTATTTTGGTAAAAAATATGCTGTTTTAAATAAACCAGATCTTGGCTTAAATTTTGATGTGCTCTTCAATAGAAAAATATGAACAAGTGCATTTATTTAAAATCATGTTTCATTAGACAGTTTTCTTTGGTTTTGAGTTGAGTTTGAAAATCACACATGAGTAATGTCCCTTAACTCTTTAACAAGGACTATTTAGATGAATTATATACCTATGCTTTAATAGGCCCAAATAGCCGAGGGGTTAAGTGGTTAAGTTAGCCAGTCTAATGCATTCACAAGACTGGAATACCCTGGTGGTGCAGGTTCGAACCCTGTGAAAATAAAAAAAAGAAAACTAATATTTTTATAGATTTTTTTTAAATTCATTGCATTGGTTTCAATTTCTCTTGTTGTTGCATTTGTACTTAACATCACCATCAACAATTTTAGCCATATAGCTATGGTCAATCATCATACAACAATGTTCTTGGGCAGGTTATTTTGAAATGGTTTAGCAGACCTTAGTGTATGCATACTATCACATTCATAGATTTGTGTAGAAGACTTAATGACACTGATGAGACTACACAGATGCACATTCTCATCAAGACCTTCACTGTTTGTCTTTGTGATAAATACAACTTGTCAATGCTCAGACGCACCTGAGCACGCATGCAGTCTCGCCAGGGCCTTCATTTCTCTCGCACATGCACAAAATGGGCGTACATACGGCATATGCTTTCAGTCGTTACTCAGACGAGACTTAGTATGCACGCAGTCTTGCCAGAGCCTTCACTGCTCTCGCACATACACACAATGGGTGTGTACATGGCATCTTTTGTCAGTCAATGCTCAAACAAGCCTTAGCATGCGTGCAGTCTCACCAGGGCCTTCACTGCTCTCGAACATGCGCAAAATGGGCATACATACGGCATATTCCTTCAGTCAATGCTCAGACTCGCCTGAGCATGCGTGCAGTCTCACCAGGGCCTTCACTGCTCTCGCACATGCGCAAAATGGGCGTATATACGGCATATTCTTTCAGTCAATACTCAGACGAGACTTAGTATTCATGCAGTCTTGCCAGAGCCCTCACTGCTCTCACACATGCGCAAAGTGGGCGTACATACGGCATATTTCATCAGTCAATGCTCTGACGCGCCTGAGCATTTGTACCGTCTAGCCAGAGCTTTCACTGCTCACGCACATGCACTAAAAGGGCGTTCATACGGCATATTCTTTCAGCCAATGCTCAGACGTGCCTTAGCGTGTGTGCAGTCTTGCCAGAACCTTTACTGCTCTCGCACATGCGCAAAATGGGCGTACATACGGCATATTCTTTCAGCCAATACTCAGACGAGACTAAGTATTCATGCAGTCTTACCAGAGCCTTCACTGCTCTCACACATGCACAAAATGGGCGTACATACGGCATATTTCATCAGTCAATGCTCTGACGCGCCTGAGCATTCGTACCGTCTAGCCAGAGCCTTCACTGCTCTCGCACATGCACAAAATGGGCGTTCATACGGCATATTCTTTCAGCCAATGCTCAGACGTGCCTTAGCGTGTGTGCAGTCATGCCAGAACCTTTACTGCTCTCGCACATGCACAAAATGAGCGTACATATGGCATATATATTCAGTCAATGCTCAGATGAGACTTAGTATGCATGCAGTCTTGCCAGAGCCTTCACTGCTCTCGCACATGCACAAAATGGGTGTGTTTATGGCATCTTTTATCAGTCAATGCTCAAACAAGCCTTAGCATGCGTGCAGTCTCACCAGAGCCTTCACTGCTCTTGCACATACACAAAATGAGCGTACATACGGCATATTCTTTCAGTCAATTCTCAGACGAGACTTAGCCTGTGTGAAGTCTTGCCAGACCCTTCACTGCTCTTGCACATGCACAAAATGGGCGTACATATGGCATATTTCTGCAGTCAATGCTCAGACGAGACATAGTTTCGTATTTTATTTCTTCTTGTAGAAACCGCTGTCACCCTACAAGTCATTTGGGTCAAAATTTGTTCATATGTCTAACTTTTAATGGCCAAATATTACATTTTTGACCCATGTACAAGAATAACCTAAAAATCGTCCACTCCCAAATTCGAACCCGTGCAGCCAAATGCATTATTAACTATGTGTAACATGCTGAGCCAGCGCGTTAGATTATGATAAATTTACTGCAGTTTTTAGCAATGAAAGGCTCTATCTAGTCTGTGCATTAATTCAGACTCGCTTGAGCCTTCATTGCTCACATCCACAAAAAAAAAATGGGCGTGGAAGAAGGCTTACGCCAAAAATCATGGCCTCTGTCTACACTATGCAGCTGTACATTCCTATTTATGGAAAAACTTAATGCGCATGCGATATGTTTCCATATCTCATGTGCTGGCTGAAATAGTGTATTATGGTGTACGTCTAACACAGTGTTTGGATAGTGATTGATCTTCTCACGAATATGGGCTCAAAACCCAAGGTGTACACATCACTCATTAGGTGAGTGGGCACTTTTTCCAAGTCATTAGATTGCATGCAACATTAACATGACATTATTTCAACGTTGGGCTCAGAATAGAAAGCCAGTTTGTCTTTTTTTGTGCGCATAATAAGCAGAAATACACTCAATAAAAATTGAACTCTCATAGTCCTTTCCTAATACATAACCATAGTATCATTTTCTGCATTTCAGTAACCTAAAACCCCATCCCCTCTCTCGTGTATAATTAGAGACACGGCCAGCTGGCGAGAGAGCCCTTTAGAAATGGACACCCAGCTGGCCAGGGTCACCTTGAAAAAAAACAACAACAACAAAAAAACAAAGGAAAAAAGAACAAACCAAAAAAATTAAAAGAGGGAAAATAAAAAAAAGGGCCTTTCTTTACGAATCCTCCCTCGGAGAAATTCGTTTGATGACAAGACCTGCATCAGGTCTCGTCATGTAACCGTCCAAATGAGTTTTGGACAGGCTAGGTAAACACATAAATTTAAGAAGATGTGTTTCACTTGACTTAAATGTATAGGAATTATTAGATTATTTTGGTAAAAAATATGCTGTTTTAAATAAACCAGATCTTGGCTTAAATTTTGATGTGCTCTTCAATAGAAAAATATGAACAAGTGCATTTATTTAAAATCATGTTTCATTAGACAGTTTTCTTTGGTTTTGAGTTGAGTTTGAAAATCACACATGAGTAATGTCCCTTAACTCTTTAACAAGGACTATTTAGATGAATTATATACCTATGCTTTAATAGGCCCAAATAGCCGAGGGGTTAAGTGGTTAAGTTAGCCAGTCTAATGCATTCACAAGACTGGAATACCCTGGTGGTGCAGGTTCGAACCCTGTGAAAATAAAAAAAAGAAAACTAATATTTTTATAGATTTTTTTTAAATTCATTGCATTGGTTTCAATTTCTCTTGTTGTTGCATTTGTACTTAACATCACCATCAACAATTTTAGCCATATAGCTATGGTCAATCATCATACAACAATGTTCTTGGGCAGGTTATTTTGAAATGGTTTAGCAGACCTTAGTGTATGCATACTATCACATTCATAGATTTGTGTAGAAGACTTAATGACACTGATGAGACTACACAGATGCACATTCTCATCAAGACCTTCACTGTTTGTCTTTGTGATAAATACAACTTGTCAATGCTCAGACGCACCTGAGCACGCATGCAGTCTCGCCAGGGCCTTCATTTCTCTCGCACATGCACAAAATGGGCGTACATACGGCATATGCTTTCAGTCGTTACTCAGACGAGACTTAGTATGCACGCAGTCTTGCCAGAGCCTTCACTGCTCTCGCACATACACACAATGGGTGTGTACATGGCATCTTTTGTCAGTCAATGCTCAAACAAGCCTTAGCATGCGTGCAGTCTCACCAGGGCCTTCACTGCTCTCGAACATGCGCAAAATGGGCATACATACGGCATATTCCTTCAGTCAATGCTCAGACTCGCCTGAGCATGCGTGCAGTCTCACCAGGGCCTTCACTGCTCTCGCACATGCGCAAAATGGGCGTATATACGGCATATTCTTTCAGTCAATACTCAGACGAGACTTAGTATTCATGCAGTCTTGCCAGAGCCCTCACTGCTCTCACACATGCGCAAAGTGGGCGTACATACGGCATATTTCATCAGTCAATGCTCTGACGCGCCTGAGCATTTGTACCGTCTAGCCAGAGCTTTCACTGCTCACGCACATGCACTAAAAGGGCGTTCATACGGCATATTCTTTCAGCCAATGCTCAGACGTGCCTTAGCGTGTGTGCAGTCTTGCCAGAACCTTTACTGCTCTCGCACATGCGCAAAATGGGCGTACATACGGCATATTCTTTCAGCCAATACTCAGACGAGACTAAGTATTCATGCAGTCTTACCAGAGCCTTCACTGCTCTCACACATGCACAAAATGGGCGTACATACGGCATATTTCATCAGTCAATGCTCTGACGCGCCTGAGCATTCGTACCGTCTAGCCAGAGCCTTCACTGCTCTCGCACATGCACAAAATGGGCGTTCATACGGCATATTCTTTCAGCCAATGCTCAGACGTGCCTTAGCGTGTGTGCAGTCATGCAAGAACCTTTACTGCTCTCGCACATGCACAAAATGAGCGTACATATGGCATATATATTCAGTCAATGCTCAGATGAGACTTAGTATGCATGCAGTCTTGCCAGAGCCTTCACTGCTCTCGCACATGCACAAAATGGGTGTGTTTATGGCATCTTTTATCAGTCAATGCTCAAACAAGCCTTAGCATGCGTGCAGTCTCACCAGAGCCGTCACTGCTCTCGCACATACACAAAATGAGCGTACATACGGCATATTCTTTCAGTCAATTCTCAGACGAGACTTAGCCTGTGTGAAGTCTTGCCAGACCCTTCACTGCTCTTGCACATGCACAAAATGGGCGTACATATGGCATATTTCTGCAGTCAATGCTCAGACGAGACATAGTTTCGTATTTTATTTCTTCTTGTAGAAACCGCTGTCACCCTACAAGTCATTTGGGTCAAAATTTGTTCATATGTCTAACTTTTAATGGCCAAATATTACATTTTTGACCCATGTACAAGAATAACCTAAAAATCGTCCACTCCCAAATTCGAACCCGTGCAGCCAAATGCATTATTAACTATGTGTAACATGCTGAGCCAGCGCGTTAGATTATGATAAATTTACTGCAGTTTTTCGCAATGAAAGGCTCTATCTAGTCTGTGCATTAATTCAGACTCGCTTGAGCCTTCATTGCTCACATCCACAAAAAAAAAATGTGCGTGGAAGAAGGCTTACGCCAAAAATCATGGCCTCTGTCTACACTATGCAGCTGTACATTCCTATTTATGGAAAAACTTAATGCGCATGCGATATGTTTCCATATCTCATGTGCTGGCTGAAATAGTGTATTATGGTGTACGTCTAACACAGTGTTTGGATAGTGATTGATCTTCTCACGAATATGGGCTCAAAACCCAAGGTGTACACATCACTCATTAGGTGAGTGGGCACTTTTTCCAAGTCATTAGATTGCATGCAACATTAACATGACATTATTTCAACGTTGGGCTCAGAATAGAAAGCCAGTTTGTCTTTTTTTGTGCGCATAATAAGCAGAAATACACTCAATAAAAATTGAACTCTCATAGTCCTTTCCTAATACATAACCATAGTATCATTTTCTGCATTTCAGTAACCTAAAACCCCATCCCCTCTCTCGTGTATAATTAGAGACACGGCCAGCTGGCGAGAGAGCCCTTTAGAAATGGACACCCAGCTGGCCAGGGTCACCTTGAAAAAAAACAACAACAACAAAAAAACAAAGGAAAAAAGAACAAACCAAAAAAATTAAAAGAGGGAAAATAAAAAAAAGGGCCTTTCTTTACGAATCCTCCCTCGGAGAAATTCGTTTGATGACAAGACCTGCATCAGGTCTCGTCATGTAACCGTCCAAATGAGTTTTGGACAGGCTAGGTATACACATAAATTTAAGAAGATGTGTTTCACTTGACTTAAATGTATAGGAATTATTAGATTATTTTGGTAAAAAATATGCTGTTTTAAATAAACCAGATCTTGGCTTAAATTTTGATGTGCTCTTCAATAGAAAAATATGAACAAGTGCATTTATTTAAAATCATGTTTCATTAGACAGTTTTCTTTGGTTTTGAGTTGAGTTTGAAAATCACACATGAGTAATGTCCCTTAACTCTTTAACAAGGACTATTTAGATGAATTATATACCTATGCTTTAATAGGCCCAAATAGCCGAGGGGTTAAGTGGTTAAGTTAGCCAGTCTAATGCATTCACAAGACTGGAATACCCTGGTGGTGCAGGTTCGAACCCTGTGAAAATAAAAAAAAGAAAACTAATATTTTTATAGATTTTTTTTTAAATTCATTGCATTGGTTTCAATTTCTCTTGTTGTTGCATTTGTACTTAACATCACCATCAACAATTTTAGCCATATAGCTATGGTCAATCATCATACAACAATGTTCTTGGGCAGGTTATTTTGAAATGGTTTAGCAGACCTTAGTGTATGCATACTATCACATTCATAGATTTGTGTAGAAGACTTAATGACACTGATGAGACTACACAGATGCACATTCTCATCAAGACCTTCACTGTTTGTCTTTGTGATAAATACAACTTGTCAATGCTCAGACGCACCTGAGCACGCATGCAGTCTCGCCAGGGCCTTCATTTCTCTCGCACATGCACAAAATGGGCGTACATACGGCATATGCTTTCAGTCGTTACTCAGACGAGACTTAGTATGCACGCAGTCTTGCCAGAGCCTTCACTGCTCTCGCACATACACACAATGGGTGTGTACATGGCATCTTTTGTCAGTCAATGCTCAAACAAGCCTTAGCATGCGTGCAGTCTCACCAGGGCCTTCACTGCTCTCGAACATGCGCAAAATGGGCATACATACGGCATATTCCTTCAGTCAATGCTCAGACTCGCCTGAGCATGCGTGCAGTCTCACCAGGGCCTTCACTGCTCTCGCACATGCGCAAAATGGGCGTATATACGGCATATTCTTTCAGTCAATACTCAGACGAGACTTAGTATTCATGCAGTCTTGCCAGAGCCCTCACTGCTCTCACACATGCGCAAAGTGGGCGTACATACGGCATATTTCATCAGTCAATGCTCTGACGCGCCTGAGCATTTGTACCGTCTAGCCAGAGCTTTCACTGCTCACGCACATGCACTAAAAGGGCGTTCATACGGCATATTCTTTCAGCCAATGCTCAGACGTGCCTTAGCGTGTGTGCAGTCTTGCCAGAACCTTTACTGCTCTCGCACATGCGCAAAATGGGCGTACATACGGCATATTCTTTCAGCCAATACTCAGACGAGACTAAGTATTCATGCAGTCTTACCAGAGCCTTCACTGCTCTCACACATGCACAAAATGGGCGTACATACGGCATATTTCATCAGTCAATGCTCTGACGCGCCTGAGCATTCGTACCGTCTAGCCAGAGCCTTCACTGCTCTCGCACATGCACAAAATGGGCGTTCATACGGCATATTCTTTCAGCCAATGCTCAGACGTGCCTTAGCGTGTGTGCAGTCATGCCAGAACCTTTACTGCTCTCGCACATGCACAAAATGAGCGTACATATGGCATATATATTCAGTCAATGCTCAGATGAGACTTAGTATGCATGCAGTCTTGCCAGAGCCTTCACTGCTCTCGCACATGCACAAAATGGGTGTGTTTATGGCATCTTTTATCAGTCAATGCTCAAACAAGCCTTAGCATGCGTGCAGTCTCACCAGAGCCGTCACTGCTCTCGCACATACACAAAATGAGCGTACATACGGCATATTCTTTCAGTCAATTCTCAGACGAGACTTAGCCTGTGTGAAGTCTTGCCAGACCCTTCACTGCTCTTGCACATGCACAAAATGGGCGTACATATGGCATATTTCTGCAGTCAATGCTCAGACGAGACATAGTTTCGTATTTTATTTCTTCTTGTAGAAACCGCTGTCACCCTACAAGTCATTTGGGTCAAAATTTGTTCATATGTCTAACTTTTAATGGCCAAATATTACATTTTTGACCCATGTACAAGAATAACCTAAAAATCGTCCACTCCCAAATTCGAACCCGTGCAGCCAAATGCATTATTAACTATGTGTAACATGCTGAGCCAGCGCGTTAGATTATGATAAATTTACTGCAGTTTTTCGCAATGAAAGGCTCTATCTAGTCTGTGCATTAATTCAGACTCGCTTGAGCCTTCATTGCTCACATCCACAAAAAAAAAAATGGGCGTGGAAGAAGGCTTACGCCAAAAATCATGGCCTCTGTCTACACTATGCAGCTGTACATTCCTATTTATGGAAAAACTTAATGCGCATGCGATATGTTTCCATATCTCATGTGCTGGCTGAAATAGTGTATTATGGTGTACGTCTAACACAGTGTTTGGATAGTGATTGATCTTCTCACGAATATGGGCTCAAAACCCAAGGTGTACACATCACTCATTAGGTGAGTGGGCACTTTTTCCAAGTCATTAGATTGCATGCAACATTAACATGACATTATTTCAACGTTGGGCTCAGAATAGAAAGCCAGTTTGTCTTTTTTTGTGCGCATAATAAGCAGAAATACACTCAATAAAAATTGAACTCTCATAGTCCTTTCCTAATACATAACCATAGTATCATTTTCTGCATTTCAGTAACCTAAAACCCCATCCCCTCTCTCGTGTATAATTAGAGACACGGCCAGCTGGCGAGAGAGCCCTTTAGAAATGGACACCCAGCTGGCCAGGGTCACCTTGAAAAAAAACAACAACAACAAAAAAACAAAGGAAAAAAGAACAAACCAAAATAATTAAAAGAGGGAAAATAAAAAAAAGGGCCTTTCTTTACGAATCCTCCCTCGGAGAAATTCGTTTGATGACAAGACCTGCATCAGGTCTCGTCATGTAACCGTCCAAATGAGTTTTGGACAGGCTAGGTAAACACATAAATTTAAGAAGATGTGTTTCACTTGACTTAAATGTATAGGAATTATTAGATTATTTTGGTAAAAAATATGCTGTTTTAAATAAACCAGATCTTGGCTTAAATTTTGATGTGCTCTTCAATAGAAAAATATGAACAAGTGCATTTATTTAAAATCATGTTTCATTAGACAGTTTTCTTTGGTTTTGAGTTGAGTTTGAAAATCACACATGAGTAATGTCCCTTAACTCTTTAACAAGGACTATTTAGATGAATTATATACCTATGCTTTAATAGGCCCAAATAGCCGAGGGGTTAAGTGGTTAAGTTAGCCAGTCTAATGCATTCACAAGACTGGAATACCCTGGTGGTGCAGGTTCGAACCCTGTGAAAATAAAAAAAAGAAAACTAATATTTTTATAGATTTTTTTAAATTCATTGCATTGGTTTCAATTTCTCTTGTTGTTGCATTTGTACTTAACATCACCATCAACAATTTTAGCCATATAGCTATGGTCAATCATCATACAACAATGTTCTTGGGCAGGTTATTTTGAAATGGTTTAGCAGACCTTAGTGTATGCATACTATCACATTCATAGATTTGTGTAGAAGACTTAATGACACTGATGAGACTACACAGATGCACATTCTCATCAAGACCTTCACTGTTTGTCTTTGTGATAAATACAACTTGTCAATGCTCAGACGCACCTGAGCACGCATGCAGTCTCGCCAGGGCCTTCATTTCTCTCGCACATGCACAAAATGGGCGTACATACGGCATATGCTTTCAGTCGTTACTCAGACGAGACTTAGTATGCACGCAGTCTTGCCAGAGCCTTCACTGCTCTCGCACATACACACAATGGGTGTGTACATGGCATCTTTTGTCAGTCAATGCTCAAACAAGCCTTAGCATGCGTGCAGTCTCACCAGGGCCTTCACTGCTCTCGAACATGCGCAAAATGGGCATACATACGGCATATTCCTTCAGTCAATGCTCAGACTCGCCTGAGCATGCGTGCAGTCTCACCAGGGCCTTCACTGCTCTCGCACATGCGCAAAATGGGCGTATATACGGCATATTCTTTCAGTCAATACTCAGACGAGACTTAGTATTCATGCAGTCTTGCCAGAGCCCTCACTGCTCTCACACATGCGCAAAGTGGGCGTACATACGGCATATTTCATCAGTCAATGCTCTGACGCGCCTGAGCATTTGTACCGTCTAGCCAGAGCTTTCACTGCTCACGCACATGCACTAAAAGGGCGTTCATACGGCATATTCTTTCAGCCAATGCTCAGACGTGCCTTAGCGTGTGTGCAGTCTTGCCAGAACCTTTACTGCTCTCGCACATGCGCAAAATGGGCGTACATACGGCATATTCTTTCAGCCAATACTCAGACGAGACTAAGTATTCATGCAGTCTTACCAGAGCCTTCACTGCTCTCACACATGCACAAAATGGGCGTACATACGGCATATTTCATCAGTCAATGCTCTGACGCGCCTGAGCATTCGTACCGTCTAGCCAGAGCCTTCACTGCTCTCGCACATGCACAAAATGGGCGTTCATACGGCATATTCTTTCAGCCAATGCTCAGACGTGCCTTAGCGTGTGTGCAGTCATGCCAGAACCTTTACTGCTCTCGCACATGCACAAAATGAGCGTACATATGGCATATATATTCAGTCAATGCTCAGATGAGACTTAATATGCATGCAGTCTTGCCAGAGCCTTCACTGCTCTCGCACATGCACAAAATGGGTGTGTTTATGGCATCTTTTATCAGTCAATGCTCAAACAAGCCTTAGCATGCGTGCAGTCTCACCAGAGCCGTCACTGCTCTCGCACATACACAAAATGAGCGTACATACGGCATATTCTTTCAGTCAATTCTCAGACGAGACTTAGCCTGTGTGAAGTCTTGCCAGACCCTTCACTGCTCTTGCACATGCACAAAATGGGCGTACATATGGCATATTTCTGCAGTCAATGCTCAGACGAGACATAGTTTCGTATTTTATTTCTTCTTGTAGAAACCGCTGTCACCCTACAAGTCATTTGGGTCAAAATTTGTTCATATGTCTAACTTTTAATGGCCAAATATTACATTTTTGACCCATGTACAAGAATAACCTAAAAATCGTCCACTCCCAAATTCGAACCCGTGCAGCCAAATGCATTATTAACTATGTGTAACATGCTGAGCCAGCGCGTTAGATTATGATAAATTTACTGCAGTTTTTCGCAATGAAAGGCTCTATCTAGTCTGTGCATTAATTCAGACTCGCTTGAGCCTTCATTGCTCACATCCACAAAAAAAAAAAATGGGCGTGGAAGAAGGCTTACGCCAAAAATCATGGCCTCTGTCTACACTATGCAGCTGTACATTCCTATTTATGGAAAAACTTAATGCGCATGCGATATGTTTCCATATCTCATGTGCTGGCTGAAATAGTGTATTATGGTGTACGTCTAACACAGTGTTTGGATAGTGATTGATCTTCTCACGAATATGGGCTCAAACCCCAAGGTGTACACATCACTCATTAGGTGAGTGGGCACTTTTTCCAAGTCATTAGATTGCATGCAACATTAACATGACATTATTTCAACGTTGGGCTCAGAATAGAAAGCCAGTTTGTCTTTTTTTGTGCGCATAATAAGCAGAAATACACTCAATAAAAATTGAACTCTCATAGTCCTTTCCTAATACATAACCATAGTATCATTTTCTGCATTTCAGTAACCTAAAACCCCATCCCCTCTCTCGTGTATAATTAGAGACACGGCCAGCTGGCGAGAGAGCCCTTTAGAAATGGACACCCAGCTGGCCAGGGTCACCTTGAAAAAAAACAACAACAACAAAAAAACAAAGGAAAAAAGAACAAACCAAAATAATTAAAAGAGGGAAAATAAAAAAAAGGGCCTTTCTTTACGAATCCTCCCTCGGAGAAATTCGTTTGATGACAAGACCTGCATCAGGTCTCGTCATGTAACCGTCCAAATGAGTTTTGGACAGGCTAGGTAAACACATAAATTTAAGAAGATGTGTTTCACTTGACTTAAATGTATAGGAATTATTAGATTATTTTGGTAAAAAATATGCTGTTTTAAATAAACCAGATCTTGGCTTAAATTTTGATGTGCTCTTCAATAGAAAAATATGAACAAGTGCATTTATTTAAAATCATGTTTCATTAGACAGTTTTCTTTGGTTTTGAGTTGAGTTTGAAAATCACACATGAGTAATGTCCCTTAACTCTTTAACAAGGACTATTTAGATGAATTATATACCTATGCTTTAATAGGCCCAAATAGCCGAGGGGTTAAGTGGTTAAGTTAGCCAGTCTAATGCATTCACAAGACTGGAATACCCTGGTGGTGCAGGTTCGAACCCTGTGAAAATAAAAAAAAGAAAACTAATATTTTTATAGATTTTTTTTAAATTCATTGCATTGGTTTCAATTTCTCTTGTTGTTGCATTTGTACTTAACATCACCATCAACAATTTTAGCCATATAGCTATGGTCAATCATCATACAACAATGTTCTTGGGCAGGTTATTTTGAAATGGTTTAGCAGACCTTAGTGTATGCATACTATCACATTCATAGATTTGTGTAGAAGACTTAATGACACTGATGAGACTACACAGATGCACATTCTCATCAAGACCTTCACTGTTTGTCTTTGTGATAAATACAACTTGTCAATGCTCAGACGCACCTGAGCACGCATGCAGTCTCGCCAGGGCCTTCATTTCTCTCGCACATGCACAAAATGGGCGTACATACGGCATATGCTTTCAGTCGTTACTCAGACGAGACTTAGTATGCACGCAGTCTTGCCAGAGCCTTCACTGCTCTCGCACATACACACAATGGGTGTGTACATGGCATCTTTTGTCAGTCAATGCTCAAACAAGCCTTAGCATGCGTGCAGTCTCACCAGGGCCTTCACTGCTCTCGAACATGCGCAAAATGGGCATACATACGGCATATTCCTTCAGTCAATGCTCAGACTCGCCTGAGCATGCGTGCAGTCTCACCAGGGCCTTCACTGCTCTCGCACATGCGCAAAATGGGCGTATATACGGCATATTCTTTCAGTCAATACTCAGACGAGACTTAGTATTCATGCAGTCTTGCCAGAGCCCTCACTGCTCTCACACATGCGCAAAGTGGGCGTACATACGGCATATTTCATCAGTCAATGCTCTGACGCGCCTGAGCATTTGTACCGTCTAGCCAGAGCTTTCACTGCTCACGCACATGCACTAAAAGGGCGTTCATACGGTATATTCTTTCAGCCAATGCTCAGACGTGCCTTAGCGTGTGTGCAGTCTTGCCAGAACCTTTACTGCTCTCGCACACGCGCAAAATGGGCGTACATACGGCATATTCTTTCAGCCAATACTCAGACGAGACTAAGTATTCATGCAGTCTTACCAGAGCCTTCACTGCTCTCACACATGCACAAAATGGGCGTACATACGGCATATTTCATCAGTCAATGCTCTGACGCGCCTGAGCATTCGTACCGTCTAGCCAGAGCCTTCACTGCTCTCGCACATGCACAAAATGGGCGTTCATACGGCATATTCTTTCAGCCAATGCTCAGACGTGCCTTAGCGTGTGTGCAGTCATGCCAGAACCTTTACTGCTCTCGCACATGCACAAAATGAGCGTACATATGGCATATATATTCAGTCAATGCTCAGATGAGACTTAGTATGCATGCAGTCTTGCCAGAGCCTTCACTGCTCTCGCACATGCACAAAATGGGTGTGTTTATGGCATCTTTTATCAGTCAATGCTCAAACAAGCCTTAGCATGCGTGCAGTCTCACCAGAGCCGTCACTGCTCTCGCACATACACAAAATGAGCGTACATACGGCATATTCTTTCAGTCAATTCTCAGACGAGACTTAGCCTGTGTGAAGTCTTGCCAGACCCTTCACTGCTCTTGCACATGCACAAAATGGGCGTACATATGGCATATTTCTGCAGTCAATGCTCAGACGAGACATAGTTTCGTATTTTATTTCTTCTTGTAGAAACCGCTGTCACCCTACAAGTCATTTGGGTCAAAATTTGTTCATATGTCTAACTTTTAATGGCCAAATATTACATTTTTGACCCATGTACAAGAATAACCTAAAAATCGTCCACTCCCAAATTCGAACCCGTGCAGCCAAATGCATTATTAACTATGTGTAACATGCTGAGCCAGCGCGTTAGATTATGATAAATTTACTGCAGTTTTTCGCAATGAAAGGCTCTATCTAGTCTGTGCATTAATTCAGACTCGCTTGAGCCTTCATTGCTCACATCCACAAAAAAAAAAAATGGGCGTGGAAGAAGGCTTACGCCAAAAATCATGGCCTCTGTCTACACTATGCAGCTGTACATTCCTATTTATGGAAAAACTTAATGCGCATGCGATATGTTTCCATATCTCATGTGCTGGCTGAAATAGTGTATTATGGTGTACGTCTAACACAGTGTTTGGATAGTGATTGATCTTCTCACGAATATGGGCTCAAAACCCAAGGTGTACACATCACTCATTAGGTGAGTGGGCACTTTTTCCAAGTCATTAGATTGCATGCAACATTAACATGACATTATTTCAACGTTGGGCTCAGAATAGAAAGCCAGTTTGTCTTTTTTTGTGCGCATAATAAGCAGAAATACACTCAATAAAAATTGAACTCTCATAGTCCTTTCCTAATACATAACCATAGTATCATTTTCTGCATTTCAGTAACCTAAAACCCCATCCCCTCTCTCGTGTATAATTAGAGACACGGCCAGCTGGCGAGAGAGCCCTTTAGAAATGGACACCCAGCTGGCCAGGGCCACCTTGAAAAAAAACAACAACAACAAAAAAACAAAGGAAAAAAGAACAAACCAAAAAAATTAAAAGAGGGAAAATAAAAAAAAGGGCCTTTCTTTACGAATCCTCCCTCGGAGAAATTCGTTTGATGACAAGACCTGCATCAGGTCTCGTCATGTAACCGTCCAAATGAGTTTTGGACAGGCTAGGTAAACACATAAATTTAAGAAGATGTGTTTCACTTGACTTAAATGTATAGGAATTATTAGATTATTTTGGTAAAAAATATGCTGTTTTAAATAAACCAGATCTTGGCTTAAATTTTGATGTGCTCTTCAATAGAAAAATATGAACAAGTGCATTTATTTAAAATCATGTTTCATTAGACAGTTTTCTTTGGTTTTGAGTTGAGTTTGAAAATCACACATGAGTAATGTCCCTTAACTCTTTAACAAGGACTATTTAGATGAATTATATACCTATGCTTTAATAGGCCCAAATAGCCGAGGGGTTAAGTGGTTAAGTTAGCCAGTCTAATGCATTCACAAGACTGGAATACCCTGGTGGTGCAGGTTCGAACCCTGTGAAAATAAAAAAAAGAAAACTAATATTTTTATAGATTTTTTTTAAATTCATTGCATTGGTTTCAATTTCTCTTGTTGTTGCATTTGTACTTAACATCACCATCAACAATTTTAGCCATATAGCTATGGTCAATCATCATACAACAATGTTCTTGGGCAGGTTATTTTGAAATGGTTTAGCAGACCTTAGTGTATGCATACTATCACATTCATAGATTTGTGTAGAAGACTTAATGACACTGATGAGACTACACAGATGCACATTCTCATCAAGACCTTCACTGTTTGTCTTTGTGATAAATACAACTTGTCAATGCTCAGACGCACCTGAGCACGCATGCAGTCTCGCCAGGGCCTTCATTTCTCTCGCACATGCACAAAATGGGCGTACATACGGCATATGCTTTCAGTCGTTACTCAGACGAGACTTAGTATGCACGCAGTCTTGCCAGAGCCTTCACTGCTCTCGCACATACACACAATGGGTGTGTACATGGCATCTTTTGTCAGTCAATGCTCAAACAAGCCTTAGCATGCGTGCAGTCTCACCAGGGCCTTCACTGCTCTCGAACATGCGCAAAATGGGCATACATACGGCATATTCCTTCAGTCAATGCTCAGACTCGCCTGAGCATGCGTGCAGTCTCACCAGGGCCTTCACTGCTCTCGCACATGCGCAAAATGGGCGTATATACGGCATATTCTTTCAGTCAATACTCAGACGAGACTTAGTATTCATGCAGTCTTGCCAGAGCCCTCACTGCTCTCACACATGCGCAAAGTGGGCGTACATACGGCATATTTCATCAGTCAATGCTCTGACGCGCCTGAGCATTTGTACCGTCTAGCCAGAGCTTTCACTGCTCACGCACATGCACTAAAAGGGCGTTCATACGGCATATTCTTTCAGCCAATGCTCAGACGTGCCTTAGCGTGTGTGCAGTCTTGCCAGAACCTTTACTGCTCTCGCACATGCGCAAAATGGGCGTACATACGGCATATTCTTTCAGCCAATACTCAGACGAGACTAAGTATTCATGCAGTCTTACCAGAGCCTTCACTGCTCTCACACATGCACAAAATGGGCGTACATACGGCATATTTCATCAGTCAATGCTCTGACGCGCCTGAGCATTCGTACCGTCTAGCCAGAGCCTTCACTGCTCTCGCACATGCACAAAATGGGCGTTCATACGGCATATTCTTTCAGCCAATGCTCAGACGTGCCTTAGCGTGTGTGCAGTCATGCCAGAACCTTTACTGCTCTCACACATGCACAAAATGAGCGTACATATGGCATATATATTCAGTCAATGCTCAGATGAGACTTAGTATGCATGCAGTCTTGCCAGAGCCTTCACTGCTCTCGCACATGCACAAAATGGGTGTGTTTATGGCATCTTTTATCAGTCAATGCTCAAACAAGCCTTAGCATGCGTGCAGTCTCACCAGAGCCTTCACTGCTCTCGCACATACACAAAATGAGCGTACATACGGCATATTCTTTCAGTCAATTCTCAGACGAGACTTAGCCTGTGTGAAGTCTTGCCAGACCCTTCACTGCTCTTGCACATGCACAAAATGGGCGTACATATGGCATATTTCTGCAGTCAATGCTCAGACGAGACATAGTTTCGTATTTTATTTCTTCTTGTAGAAACCGCTGTCACCCTACAAGTCATTTGGGTCAAAATTTGTTCATATGTCTAAC
This sequence comes from Loripinus fragilis, assembly GCA_964019695.1. NCBI lineage: Eukaryota > Metazoa > Mollusca > Bivalvia > Lucinida > Lucinidae > Loripinus > Loripinus fragilis. The sequence continues at coordinate 34,543,676 of OZ026521.1, forward strand.
TTTTAATGGCCAAATATTACATTTTTGACCCATGTACAAGAATAACCTAAAAATCGTCCACTCCCAAATTCGAACCCGTGCAGCCAAATGCATTATTAACTATGTGTAACATGCTGAGCCAGCGCGTTAGATTATGATAAATTTACTGCAGTTTTTAGCAATGAAAGGCTCTATCTAGTCTGTGCATTAATTCAGACTCGCTTGAGCCTTCATTGCTCACATCCACAAAAAAAAAATGGGCGTGGAAGAAGGCTTACGCCAAAAATCATGGCCTCTGTCTACACTATGCAGCTGTACATTCCTATTTATGGAAAAACTTAATGCGCATGCGATATGTTTCCATATCTCATGTGCTGGCTGAAATAGTGTATTATGGTGTACGTCTAACACAGTGTTTGGATAGTGATTGATCTTCTCACGAATATGGGCTCAAAACCCAAGGTGTACACATCACTCATTAGGTGAGTAGCACTTTTTCCAAGTCATTAGATTGCATGCAACATTAACATGACATTATTTCAACGTTGGGCTCAGAATAGAAAGCCAGTTTGTCTTTTTTTGTGCGCATAATAAGCAGAAATACACTCAATAAAAATTGAACTCTCATAGTCCTTTCCTAATACATAACCATAGTATCATTTTCTGCATTTCAGTAACCTAAAACCCCATCCCCTCTCTCGTGTATAATTAGAGACACGGCCAGCTGGCGAGAGAGCCCTTTAGAAATGGACACCCAGCTGGCCAGGGTCACCTTGAAAAAAAACAACAACAACAAAAAAACAAAGGAAAAAAGAACAAACCAAAAAAATTAAAAGAGGGAAAATAAAAAAAAGGGCCTTTCTTTACGAATCCTCCCTCGGAGAAATTCGTTTGATGACAAGACCTGCATCAGGTCTCGTCATGTAACCGTCCAAATGAGTTTTGGACAGGCTAGGTAAACACATAAATTTAAGAAGATGTGTTTCACTTGACTTAAATGTATAGGAATTATTAGATTATTTTGGTAAAAAATATGCTGTTTTAAATAAACCAGATCTTGGCTTAAATTTTGATGTGCTCTTCAATAGAAAAATATGAACAAGTGCATTTATTTAAAATCATGTTTCATTAGACAGTTTTCTTTGGTTTTGAGTTGAGTTTGAAAATCACACATGAGTAATGTCCCTTAACTCTTTAACAAGGACTATTTAGATGAATTATATACCTATGCTTTAATAGGCCCAAATAGCCGAGGGGTTAAGTGGTTAAGTTAGCCAGTCTAATGCATTCACAAGACTGGAATACCCTGGTGGTGCAGGTTCGAACCCTGTGAAAATAAAAAAAAGAAAACTAATATTTTTATAGATTTTTTTTAAATTCATTGCATTGGTTTCAATTTCTCTTGTTGTTGCATTTGTACTTAACATCACCATCAACAATTTTAGCCATATAGCTATGGTCAATCATCATACAACAATGTTCTTGGGCAGGTTATTTTGAAATGGTTTAGCAGACCTTAGTGTATGCATACTATCACATTCATAGATTTGTGTAGAAGACTTAATGACACTGATGAGACTACACAGATGCACATTCTCATCAAGACCTTCACTGTTTGTCTTTGTGATAAATACAACTTGTCAATGCTCAGACGCACCTGAGCACGCATGCAGTCTCGCCAGGGCCTTCATTTCTCTCGCACATGCACAAAATGGGCGTACATACGGCATATGCTTTCAGTCGTTACTCAGACGAGACTTAGTATGCACGCAGTCTTGCCAGAGCCTTCACTGCTCTCGCACATACACACAATGGGTGTGTACATGGCATCTTTTGTCAGTCAATGCTCAAACAAGCCTTAGCATGCGTGCAGTCTCACCAGGGCCTTCACTGCTCTCGAACATGCGCAAAATGGGCATACATACGGCATATTCCTTCAGTCAATGCTCAGACTCGCCTGAGCATGCGTGCAGTCTCACCAGGGCCTTCACTGCTCTCGCACATGCGCAAAATGGGCGTATATACGGCATATTCTTTCAGTCAATACTCAGACGAGACTTAGTATTCATGCAGTCTTGCCAGAGCCCTCACTGCTCTCACACATGCGCAAAGTGGGCGTACATACGGCATATTTCATCAGTCAATGCTCTGACGCGCCTGAGCATTTGTACCGTCTAGCCAGAGCTTTCACTGCTCACGCACATGCACTAAAAGGGCGTTCATACGGCATATTCTTTCAGCCAATGCTCAGACGTGCCTTAGCGTGTGTGCAGTCTTGCCAGAACCTTTACTGCTCTCGCACATGCGCAAAATGGGCGTACATACGGCATATTCTTTCAGCCAATACTCAGACGAGACTAAGTATTCATGCAGTCTTACCAGAGCCTTCACTGCTCTCACACATGCACAAAATGGGCGTACATACGGCATATTTCATCAGTCAATGCTCTGACGCGCCTGAGCATTCGTACCGTCTAGCCAGAGCCTTCACTGCTCTCGCACATGCACAAAATGGGCGTTCATACGGCATATTCTTTCAGCCAATGCTCAGACGTGCCTTAGCGTGTGTGCAGTCATGCCAGAACCTTTACTGCTCTCGCACATGCACAAAATGAGCGTACATATGGCATATATATTCAGTCAATGCTCAGATGAGACTTAGTATGCATGCAGTCTTGCCAGAGCCTTCACTGCTCTCGCACATGCACAAAATGGGTGTGTTTATGGCATCTTTTATCAGTCAATGCTCAAACAAGCCTTAGCATGCGTGCAGTCTCACCAGAGCCGTCACTGCTCTCGCACATACACAAAATGAGCGTACATACGGCATATTCTTTCAGTCAATTCTCAGACGAGACTTAGCCTGTGTGAAGTCTTGCCAGACCCTTCACTGCTCTTGCACATGCACAAAATGGGCGTACATATGGCATATTTCTGCAGTCAATGCTCAGACGAGACATAGTTTCGTATTTTATTTCTTCTTGTAGAAACCGCTGTCACCCTACAAGTCATTTGGGTCAAAATTTGTTCATATGTCTAACTTTTAATAGCCAAATATTACATTTTTGACCCATGTACAAGAATAACCTAAAAATCGTCCACTCCCAAATTCGAACCCGTGCAGCCAAATGCATTATTAACTATGTGTAACATGCTGAGCCAGCGCGTTAGATTATGATAAATTTACTGCAGTTTTTCGCAATGAAAGGCTCTATCTAGTCTGTGCATTAATTCAGACTCGCTTGAGCCTTCATTGCTCACATCCACAAAAAAAAAATGGGCGTGGAAGAAGGCTTACGCCAAAAATCATGGCCTCTGTCTACACTATGCAGCTGTACATTCCTATTTATGGAAAAACTTAATGCGCATGCGATATGTTTCCATATCTCATGTGCTGGCTGAAATAGTGTATTATGGTGTACGTCTAACACAGTGTTTGGATAGTGATTGATCTTCTCACGAATATGGGCTCAAAACCCAAGGTGTACACATCACTCATTAGGTGAGTGGGCACTTTTTCCAAGTCATTAGATTGCATGCAACATTAACATGACATTATTTCAACGTTGGGCTCAGAATAGAAAGCCAGTTTGTCTTTTTTTGTGCGCATAATAAGCAGAAATACACTCAATAAAAATTGAACTCTCATAGTCCTTTCCTAATACATAACCATAGTATCATTTTCTGCATTTCAGTAACCTAAAACCCCATCCCCTCTCTCGTGTATAATTAGAGACACGGCCAGCTGGCGAGAGAGCCCTTTAGAAATGGACACCCAGCTGGCCAGGGTCACCTTGAAAAAAAACAACAACAACAAAAAAACAAAGGAAAAAAGAACAAACCAAAATAATTAAAAGAGGGAAAATAAAAAAAAGGGCCTTTCTTTACGAATCCTCCCTCGGAGAAATTCGTTTGATGACAAGACCTGCATCAGGTCTCGTCATGTAACCGTCCAAATGAGTTTTGGACAGGCTAGGTAAACACATAAATTTAAGAAGATGTGTTTCACTTGACTTAAATGTATAGGAATTATTAGATTATTTTGGTAAAAAATATGCTGTTTTAAATAAACCAGATCTTGGCTTAAATTTTGATGTGCTCTTCAATAGAAAAATATGAACAAGTGCATTTATTTAAAATCATGTTTCATTAGACAGTTTTCTTTGGTTTTGAGTTGAGTTTGAAAATCACACATGAGTAATGTCCCTTAACTCTTTAACAAGGACTATTTAGATGAATTATATACCTATGCTTTAATAGGCCCAAATAGCCGAGGGGTTAAGTGGTTAAGTTAGCCAGTCTAATGCATTCACAAGACTGGAATACCCTGGTGGTGCAGGTTCGAACCCTGTGAAAATAAAAAAAAGAAAACTAATATTTTTATAGATTTTTTTTAAATTCATTGCATTGGTTTCAATTTCTCTTGTTGTTGCATTTGTACTTAACATCACCATCAACAATTTTAGCCATATAGCTATGGTCAATCATCATACAACAATGTTCTTGGGCAGGTTATTTTGAAATGGTTTAGCAGACCTTAGTGTATGCATACTTTCACATTCATAGATTTGTGTAGAAGACTTAATGACACTGATGAGACTACACAGATGCACATTCTCATCAAGACCTTCACTGTTTGTCTTTGTGATAAATACAACTTGTCAATGCTCAGACGCACCTGAGCACGCATGCAGTCTCGCCAGGGCCTTCATTTCTCTCGCACATGCACAAAATGGGCGTACATACGGCATATGCTTTCAGTCGTTACTCAGACGAGACTTAGTATGCACGCAGTCTTGCCAGAGCCTTCACTGCTCTCGCACATACACACAATGGGTGTGTACATGGCATCTTTTGTCAGTCAATGCTCAAACAAGCCTTAGCATGCGTGCAGTCTCACCAGGGCCTTCACTGCTCTCGAACATGCGCAAAATGGGCATACATACGGCATATTCCTTCAGTCAATGCTCAGACTCGCCTGAGCATGCGTGCAGTCTCACCAGGGCCTTCACTGCTCTCGCACATGCGCAAAATGGGCGTATATACGGCATATTCTTTCAGTCAATACTCAGACGAGACTTAGTATTCATGCAGTCTTGCCAGAGCCCTCACTGCTCTCACACATGCGCAAAGTGGGCGTACATACGGCATATTTCATCAGTCAATGCTCTGACGCGCCTGAGCATTTGTACCGTCTAGCCAGAGCTTTCACTGCTCACGCACATGCACTAAAAGGGCGTTCATACGGCATATTCTTTCAGCCAATGCTCAGACGTGCCTTAGCGTGTGTGCAGTCTTGCCAGAACCTTTACTGCTCTCGCACATGCGCAAAATGGGCGTACATACGGCATATTCTTTCAGCCAATACTCAGACGAGACTAAGTATTCATGCAGTCTTACCAGAGCCTTCACTGCTCTCACACATGCACAAAATGGGCGTACATACGGCATATTTCATCAGTCAATGCTCTGACGCGCCTGAGCATTCGTACCGTCTAGCCAGAGCCTTCACTGCTCTCGCACATGCACAAAATGGGCGTTCATACGGCATATTCTTTCAGCCAATGCTCAGACGTGCCTTAGCGTGTGTGCAGTCATGCCAGAACCTTTACTGCTCTCGCACATGCACAAAATGAGCGTACATATGGCATATATATTCAGTCAATGCTCAGATGAGACTTAGTATGCATGCAGTCTTGCCAGAGCCTTCACTGCTCTCGCACATGCACAAAATGGGTGTGTTTATGGCATCTTTTATCAGTCAATGCTCAAACAAGCCTTAGCATGCGTGCAGTCTCACCAGAGCCGTCACTGCTCTCGCACATACACAAAATGAGCGTACATACGGCATATTCTTTCAGTCAATTCTCAGACGAGACTTAGCCTGTGTGAAGTCTTGCCAGACCCTTCACTGCTCTTGCACATGCACAAAATGGGCGTACATATGGCATATTTCTGCAGTCAATGCTCAGACGAGACATAGTTTCGTATTTTATTTCTTCTTGTAGAAACCGCTGTCACCCTACAAGTCATTTGGGTCAAAATTTGTTCATATGTCTAACTTTTAATGGCCAAATATTACATTTTTGACCCATGTACAAGAATAACCTAAAAATCGTCCACTCCCAAATTCGAACCCGTGCAGCCAAATGCATTATTAACTATGTGTAACATGCTGAGCCAGCGCGTTAGATTATGATAAATTTACTGCAGTTTTTCGCAATGAAAGGCTCTATCTAGTCTGTGCATTAATTCAGACTCGCTTGAGCCTTCATTGCTCACATCCACAAAAAAAAAAATGGGCGTGGAAGAAGGCTTACGCCAAAAATCATGGCCTCTGTCTACACTATGCAGCTGTACATTCCTATTTATGGAAAAACTTAATGCGCATGCGATATGTTTCCATATCTCATGTGCTGGCTGAAATAGTGTATTATGGTGTACGTCTAACACAGTGTTTGGATAGTGATTGATCTTCTCACGAATATGGGCTCAAAACCCAAGGTGTACACATCACTCATTAGGTGAGTGGGCACTTTTTCCAAGTCATTAGATTGCATGCAACATTAACATGACATTATTTCAACGTTGGGCTCAGAATAGAAAGCCAGTTTGTCTTTTTTTGTGCGCATAATAAGCAGAAATACACTCAATAAAAATTGAACTCTCATAGTCCTTTCCTAATACATAACCATAGTATCATTTTCTGCATTTCAGTAACCTAAAACCCCATCCCCTCTCTCGTGTATAATTAGAGACACGGCCAGCTGGCGAGAGAGCCCTTTAGAAATGGACACCCAGCTGGCCAGGGTCACCTTGAAAAAAAACAACAACAACAAAAAAACAAAGGAAAAAAGAACAAACCAAAATAATTAAAAGAGGGAAAATAAAAAAAAGGGCCTTTCTTTACGAATCCTCCCTCGGAGAAATTCGTTTGATGACAAGACCTGCATCAGGTCTCGTCATGTAACCGTCCAAATGAGTTTTGGACAGGCTAGGTAAACACATAAATTTAAGAAGATGTGTTTCACTTGACTTAAATGTATAGGAATTATTAGATTATTTTGGTAAAAAATATGCTGTTTTAAATAAACCAGATCTTGGCTTAAATTTTGATGTGCTCTTCAATAGAAAAATATGAACAAGTGCATTTATTTAAAATCATGTTTCATTAGACAGTTTTCTTTGGTTTTGAGTTGAGTTTGAAAATCACACATGAGTAATGTCCCTTAACTCTTTAACAAGGACTATTTAGATGAATTATATACCTATGCTTTAATAGGCCCAAATAGCCGAGGGGTTAAGTGGTTAAGTTAGCCAGTCTAATGCATTCACAAGACTGGAATACCCTGGTGGTGCAGGTTCGAACCCTGTGAAAATAAAAAAAAGAAAACTAATATTTTTATAGATTTTTTTTAAATTCATTGCATTGGTTTCAATTTCTCTTGTTGTTGCATTTGTACTTAACATCACCATCAACAATTTTAGCCATATAGCTATGGTCAATCATCATACAACAATGTTCTTGGGCAGGTTATTTTGAAATGGTTTAGCAGACCTTAGTGTATGCATACTATCACATTCATAGATTTGTGTAGAAGACTTAATGACACTGATGAGACTACACAGATGCACATTCTCATCAAGACCTTCACTGTTTGTCTTTGTGATAAATACAACTTGTCAATGCTCAGACGCACCTGAGCACGCATGCAGTCTCGCCAGGGCCTTCATTTCTCTCGCACATGCACAAAATGGGCGTACATACGGCATATGCTTTCAGTCGTTACTCAGACGAGACTTAGTATGCACGCAGTCTTGCCAGAGCCTTCACTGCTCTCGCACATACACACAATGGGTGTGTACATGGCATCTTTTGTCAGTCAATGCTCAAACAAGCCTTAGCATGCGTGCAGTCTCACCAGGGCCTTCACTGCTCTCGAACATGCGCAAAATGGGCATACATACGGCATATTCCTTCAGTCAATGCTCAGACTCGCCTGAGCATGCGTGCAGTCTCACCAGGGCCTTCACTGCTCTCGCACATGCGCAAAATGGGCGTATATACGGCATATTCTTTCAGTCAATACTCAGACGAGACTTAGTATTCATGCAGTCTTGCCAGAGCCCTCACTGCTCTCACACATGCGCAAAGTGGGCGTACATACGGCATATTTCATCAGTCAATGCTCTGACGCGCCTGAGCATTTGTACCGTCTAGCCAGAGCTTTCACTGCTCACGCACATGCACTAAAAGGGCGTTCATACGGCATATTCTTTCAGCCAATGCTCAGACGTGCCTTAGCGTGTGTGCAGTCTTGCCAGAACCTTTACTGCTCTCGCACATGCGCAAAATGGGCGTACATACGGCATATTCTTTCAGCCAATACTCAGACGAGACTAAGTATTCATGCAGTCTTACCAGAGCCTTCACTGCTCTCACACATGCACAAAATGGGCGTACATACGGCATATTTCATCAGTCAATGCTCTGACGCGCCTGAGCATTCGTACCGTCTAGCCAGAGCCTTCACTGCTCTCGCACATGCACAAAATGGGCGTTCATACGGCATATTCTTTCAGCCAATGCTCAGACGTGCCTTAGCGTGTGTGCAGTCATGCCAGAACCTTTACTGCTCTCGCACATGCACAAAATGAGCGTACATATGGCATATATATTCAGTCAATGCTCAGATGAGACTTAGTATGCATGCAGTCTTGCCAGAGCCTTCACTGCTCTCGCACATGCACAAAATGGGTGTGTTTATGGCATCTTTTATCAGTCAATGCTCAAACAAGCCTTAGCATGCGTGCAGTCTCACCAGAGCCGTCACTGCTCTCGCACATACACAAAATGAGCGTACATACGGCATATTCTTTCAGTCAATTCTCAGACGAGACTTAGCCTGTGTGAAGTCTTGCCAGACCCTTCACTGCTCTTGCACATGCACAAAATGGGCGTACATATGGCATATTTCTGCAGTCAATGCTCAGACGAGACATAGTTTCGTATTTTATTTCTTCTTGTAGAAACCGCTGTCACCCTACAAGTCATTTGGGTCAAAATTTGTTCATATGTCTAACTTTTAATGGCCAAATATTACATTTTTGACCCATGTACAAGAATAACCTAAAAATCGTCCACTCCCAAATTCGAACCCGTGCAGCCAAATGCATTATTAACTATGTGTAACATGCTGAGCCAGCGCGTTAGATTATGATAAATTTACTGCAGTTTTTCGCAATGAAAGGCTCTATCTAGTCTGTGCATTAATTCAGACTCGCTTGAGCCTTCATTGCTCACATCCACAAAAAAAAAATGGGCGTGGAAGAAGGCTTACGCCAAAAATCATGGCCTCTGTCTACACTATGCAGCTGTACATTCCTATTTATGGAAAAACTTAATGCGCATGCGATATGTTTCCATATCTCATGTGCTGGCTGAAATAGTGTATTATGGTGTACGTCTAACACAGTGTTTGGATAGTGATTGATCTTCTCACGAATATGGGCTCAAAACCCAAGGTGTACACATCACTCATTAGGTGAGTGGGCACTTTTTCCAAGTCATTAGATTGCATGCAACATTAACATGACATTATTTCAACGTTGGGCTCAGAATAGAAAGCCAGTTTGTCTTTTTTTTGTGCGCATAATAAGCAGAAATACACTCAATAAAAATTGAACTCTCATAGTCCTTTCCTAATACATAACCATAGTATCATTTTCTGCATTTCAGTAACCTAAAACCCCATCCCCTCTCTCGTGTATAATTAGAGACACGGCCAGCTGGCGAGAGAGCCCTTTAGAAATGGACACCCAGCTGGCCAGGGTCACCTTGAAAAAAAACAACAACAACAAAAAAACAAAGGAAAAAAGAACAAACCAAAATAATTAAAAGAGGGAAAATAAAAAAAAGGGCCTTTCTTTACGAATCCTCCCTCGGAGAAATTCGTTTGATGACAAGACCTGCATCAGGTCTCGTCATGTAACCATCCAAATGAGTTTTGGACAGGCTAGGTAAACACATAAATTTAAGAAGATGTGTTTCACTTGACTTAAATGTATAGGAATTATTAGATTATTTTGGTAAAAAATATGCTGTTTTAAATAAACCAGATCTTGGCTTAAATTTTGATGTGCTCTTCAATAGAAAAATATGAACAAGTGCATTTATTTAAAATCATGTTTCATTAGACAGTTTTCTTTGGTTTTGAGTTGAGTTTGAAAATCACACATGAGTAATGTCCCTTAACTCTTTAACAAGGACTATTTAGATGAATTATATACCTATGCTTTAATAGGCCCAAATAGCCGAGGGGTTAAGTGGTTAAGTTAGCCAGTCTAATGCATTCACAAGACTGGAATACCCTGGTGGTGCAGGTTCGAACCCTGTGAAAATAAAAAAAAGAAAACTAATATTTTTGTTAGATTTTTTTTAAATTCATTGCATTGGTTTCAATTTCTCTTGTTGTTGCATTTGTACTTAACATCACCATCAACAATTTTAGCCATATAGCTATGGTCAATCATCATACAACAATGTTCTTGGGCAGGTTATTTTGAAATGGTTTAGCAGACCTTAGTGTATGCATACTATCACATTCATAGATTTGTGTAGAAGACTTAATGACACTGATGAGACTACACAGATGCACATTCTCATCAAGACCTTCACTGTTTGTCTTTGTGATAAATACAACTTGTCAATGCTCAGACGCACCTGAGCACGCATGCAGTCTCGCCAGGGCCTTCATTTCTCTCGCACATGCACAAAATGGGCGTACATACGGCATATGCTTTCAGTCGTTACTCAGACGAGACTTAGTATGCACGCAGTCTTGCCAGAGCCTTCACTGCTCTCGCACATACACACAATGGGTGTGTACATGGCATCTTTTGTCAGTCAATGCTCAAACAAGCCTTAGCATGCGTGCAGTCTCACCAGGGCCTTCACTGCTCTCGAACATGCGCAAAATGGGCATACATACGGCATATTCCTTCAGTCAATGCTCAGACTCGCCTGAGCATGCGTGCAGTCTCACCAGGGCCTTCACTGCTCTCGCACATGCGCAAAATGGGCGTATATACGGCATATTCTTTCAGTCAATACTCAGACGAGACTTAGTATTCATGCAGTCTTGCCAGAGCCCTCACTGCTCTCACACATGCGCAAAGTGGGCGTACATACGGCATATTTCATCAGTCAATGCTCTGACGCGCCTGAGCATTTGTACCGTCTAGCCAGAGCTTTCACTGCTCACGCACATGCACTAAAAGGGCGTTCATACGGCATATTCTTTCAGCCAATGCTCAGACGTGCCTTAGCGTGTGTGCAGTCTTGCCAGAACCTTTACTGCTCTCGCACATGCGCAAAATGGGCGTACATACGGCATATTCTTTCAGCCAATACTCAGACGAGACTAAGTATTCATGCAGTCTTACCAGAGCCTTCACTGCTCTCACACATGCACAAAATGGGCGTACATACGGCATATTTCATCAGTCAATGCTCTGACGCGCCTGAGCATTCGTACCGTCTAGCCAGAGCCTTCACTGCTCTCGCACATGCACAAAATGGGCGTTCATACGGCATATTCTTTCAGCCAATGCTCAGACGTGCCTTAGCGTGTGTGCAGTCATGCCAGAACCTTTACTGCTCTCGCACATGCACAAAATGAGCGTACATATGGCATATATATTCAGTCAATGCTCAGATGAGACTTAGTATGCATGCAGTCTTGCCAGAGCCTTCACTGCTCTCGCACATGCACAAAATGGGTGTGTTTATGGCATCTTTTATCAGTCAATGCTCAAACAAGCCTTAGCATGCGTGCAGTCTCACCAGAGCCGTCACTGCTCTCGCACATACACAAAATGAGCGTACATACGGCATATTCTTTCAGTCAATTCTCAGACGAGACTTAGCCTGTGTGAAGTCTTGCCAGACCCTTCACTGCTCTTGCACATGCACAAAATGGGCGTACATATGGCATATTTCTGCAGTCAATGCTCAGACGAGACATAGTTTCGTATTTTATTTCTTCTTGTAGAAACCGCTGTCACCCTACAAGTCATTTGGGTCAAAATTTGTTCATATGTCTAACTTTTAATAGCCAAATATTACATTTTTGACCCATGTACAAGAATAACCTAAAAATCGTCCACTCCCAAATTCGAACCCGTGCAGCCAAATGCATTATTAACTATGTGTAACATGCTGAGCCAGCGCGTTAGATTATGATAAATTTACTGCAGTTTTTCGCAATGAAAGGCTCTATCTAGTCTGTGCATTAATTCAGACTCGCTTGAGCCTTCATTGCTCACATCCACAAAAAAAAAATGGGCGTGGAAGAAGGCTTACGCCAAAAATCATGGCCTCTGTCTACACTATGCAGCTGTACATTCCTATTTATGGAAAAACTTAATGCGCATGCGATATGTTTCCATATCTCATGTGCTGGCTGAAATAGTGTATTATGGTGTACGTCTAACACAGTGTTTGGATAGTGATTGATCTTCTCACGAATATGGGCTCAAAACCCAAGGTGTACACATCACTCATTAGGTGAGTGGGCACTTTTTCCAAGTCATTAGATTGCATGCAACATTAACATGACATTATTTCAACGTTGGGCTCAGAATAGAAAGCCAGTTTGTCTTTTTTTGTGCGCATAATAAGCAGAAATACACTCAATAAAAATTGAACTCTCATAGTCCTTTCCTAATACATAACCATAGTATCATTTTCTGCATTTCAGTAACCTAAAACCCCATCCCCTCTCTCGTGTATAATTAGAGACACGGCCAGCTGGCGAGAGAGCCCTTTAGAAATGGACACCCAGCTGGCCAGGGTCACCTTGAAAAAAAACAACAACAACAAAAAAACAAAGGAAAAAAGAACAAACCAAAATAATTAAAAGAGGGAAAATAAAAAAAAGGGCCTTTCTTTACGAATCCTCCCTCGGAGAAATTCGTTTGATGACAAGACCTGCATCAGGTCTCGTCATGTAACCGTCCAAATGAGTTTTGGACAGGCTAGGTAAACACATAAATTTAAGAAGATGTGTTTCACTTGACTTAAATGTATAGGAATTATTAGATTATTTTGGTAAAAAATATGCTGTTTTAAATAAACCAGATCTTGGCTTAAATTTTGATGTGCTCTTCAATAGAAAAATATGAACAAGTGCATTTATTTAAAATCATGTTTCATTAGACAGTTTTCTTTGGTTTTGAGTTGAGTTTGAAAATCACACATGAGTAATGTCCCTTAACTCTTTAACAAGGACTATTTAGATGAATTATATACCTATGCTTTAATAGGCCCAAATAGCCGAGGGGTTAAGTGGTTAAGTTAGCCAGTCTAATGCATTCACAAGACTGGAATACCCTGGTGGTGCAGGTTCGAACCCTGTGAAAATAAAAAAAAGAAAACTAATATTTTTATAGATTTTTTTTAAATTCATTGCATTGGTTTCAATTTCTCTTGTTGTTGCATTTGTACTTAACATCACCATCAACAATTTTAGCCATATAGCTATGGTCAATCATCATACAACAATGTTCTTGGGCAGGTTATTTTGAAATGGTTTAGCAGACCTTAGTGTATGCATACTATCACATTCATAGATTTGTGTAGAAGACTTAATGACACTGATGAGACTACACAGATGCACATTCTCATCAAGACCTTCACTGTTTGTCTTTGTGATAAATACAACTTGTCAATGCTCAGACGCACCTGAGCACGCATGCAGTCTCGCCAGGGCCTTCATTTCTCTCGCACATGCACAAAATGGGCGTACATACGGCATATGCTTTCAGTCGTTACTCAGACGAGACTTAGTATGCACGCAGTCTTGCCAGAGCCTTCACTGCTCTCGCACATACACACAATGGGTGTGTACATGGCATCTTTTGTCAGTCAATGCTCAAACAAGCCTTAGCATGCGTGCAGTCTCACCAGGGCCTTCACTGCTCTCGAACATGCGCAAAATGGGCATACATACGGCATATTCCTTCAGTCAATGCTCAGACTCGCCTGAGCATGCGTGCAGTCTCACCAGGGCCTTCACTGCTCTCGCACATGCGCAAAATGGGCGTATATACGGCATATTCTTTCAGTCAATACTCAGACGAGACTTAGTATTCATGCAGTCTTGCCAGAGCCCTCACTGCTCTCACACATGCGCAAAGTGGGCGTACATACGGCATATTTCATCAGTCAATGCTCTGACGCGCCTGAGCATTTGTACCGTCTAGCCAGAGCTTTCACTGCTCACGCACATGCACTAAAAGGGCGTTCATACGGCATATTCTTTCAGCCAATGCTCAGACGTGCCTTAGCGTGTGTGCAGTCTTGCCAGAACCTTTACTGCTCTCGCACATGCGCAAAATGGGCGTACATACGGCATATTCTTTCAGCCAATACTCAGACGAGACTAAGTATTCATGCAGTCTTACCAGAGCCTTCACTGCTCTCACACATGCACAAAATGGGCGTACATACGGCATATTTCATCAGTCAATGCTCTGACGCGCCTGAGCATTCGTACCGTCTAGCCAGAGCCTTCACTGCTCTCGCACATGCACAAAATGGGCGTTCATACGGCATATTCTTTCAGCCAATGCTCAGACGTGCCTTAGCGTGTGTGCAGTCATGCCAGAACCTTTACTGCTCTCGCACATGCACAAAATGAGCGTACATATGGCATATATATTCAGTCAATGCTCAGATGAGACTTAGTATGCATGCAGTCTTGCCAGAGCCTTCACTGCTCTCGCACATGCACAAAATGGGTGTGTTTATGGCATCTTTTATCAGTCAATGCTCAAACAAGCCTTAGCATGCGTGCAGTCTCACCAGAGCCGTCACTGCTCTCGCACATACACAAAATGAGCGTACATACGGCATATTCTTTCAGTCAATTCTCAGACGAGACTTAGCCTGTGTGAAGTCTTGCCAGACCCTTCACTGCTCTTGCACATGCACAAAATGGGCGTACATATGGCATATTTCTGCAGTCAATGCTCAGACGAGACATAGTTTCGTATTTTATTTCTTCTTGTAGAAACCGCTGTCACCCTACAAGTCATTTGGGTCAAAATTTGTTCATATGTCTAACTTTTAATAGCCAAATATTACATTTTTGACCCATGTACAAGAATAACCTAAAAATCGTCCACTCCCAAATTCGAACCCGTGCAGCCAAATGCATTATTAACTATGTGTAACATGCTGAGCCAGCGCGTTAGATTATGATAAATTTACTGCAGTTTTTCGCAATGAAAGGCTCTATCTAGTCTGTGCATTAATTCAGACTCGCTTGAGCCTTCATTGCTCACATCCACAAAAAAAAAATGGGCGTGGAAGAAGGCTTACGCCAAAAATCATGGCCTCTGTCTACACTATGCAGCTGTACATTCCTATTTATGGAAAAACTTAATGCGCATGCGATATGTTTCCATATCTCATGTGCTGGCTGAAATAGTGTATTATGGTGTACGTCTAACACAGTGTTTGGATAGTGATTGATCTTCTCACGAATATGGGCTCAAAACCCAAGGTGTACACATCACTCATTAGGTGAGTGGGCACTTTTTCCAAGTCATTAGATTGCATGCAACATTAACATGACATTATTTCAACGTTGGGCTCAGAATAGAAAGCCAGTTTGTCTTTTTTTGTGCGCATAATAAGCAGAAATACACTCAATAAAAATTGAACTCTCATAGTCCTTTCCTAATACATAACCATAGTATCATTTTCTGCATTTCAGTAACCTAAAACCCCATCCCCTCTCTCGTGTATAATTAGAGACACGGCCAGCTGGCGAGAGAGCCCTTTAGAAATGGACACCCAGCTGGCCAGGGTCACCTTGAAAAAAAACAACAACAACAAAAAAACAAAGGAAAAAAGAACAAACCAAAATAATTAAAAGAGGGAAAATAAAAAAAAGGGCCTTTCTTTACGAATCCTCCCTCGGAGAAATTCGTTTGATGACAAGACCTGCATCAGGTCTCGTCATGTAACCGTCCAAATGAGTTTTGGACAGGCTAGGTAAACACATAAATTTAAGAAGATGTGTTTCACTTGACTTAAATGTATAGGAATTATTAGATTATTTTGGTAAAAAATATGCTGTTTTAAATAAACCAGATCTTGGCTTAAATTTTGATGTGCTCTTCAATAGAAAAATATGAACAAGTGCATTTATTTAAAATCATGTTTCATTAGACAGTTTTCTTTGGTTTTGAGTTGAGTTTGAAAATCACACATGAGTAATGTCCCTTAACTCTTTAACAAGGACTATTTAGATGAATTATATACCTATGCTTTAATAGGCCCAAATAGCCGAGGGGTTAAGTGGTTAAGTTAGCCAGTCTAATGCATTCACAAGACTGGAATACCCTGGTGGTGCAGGTTCGAACCCTGTGAAAATAAAAAAAAGAAAACTAATATTTTTATAGATTTTTTTTAAATTCATTGCATTGGTTTCAATTTCTCTTGTTGTTGCATTTGTACTTAACATCACCATCAACAATTTTAGCCATATAGCTATGGTCAATCATCATACAACAATGTTCTTGGGCAGGTTATTTTGAAATGGTTTAGCAGACCTTAGTGTATGCATACTATCACATTCATAGATTTGTGTAGAAGACTTAATGACACTGATGAGACTACACAGATGCACATTCTCATCAAGACCTTCACTGTTTGTCTTTGTGATAAATACAACTTGTCAATGCTCAGACGCACCTGAGCACGCATGCAGTCTCGCCAGGGCCTTCATTTCTCTCGCACATGCACAAAATGGGCGTACATACGGCATATGCTTTCAGTCGTTACTCAGACGAGACTTAGTATGCACGCAGTCTTGCCAGAGCCTTCACTGCTCTCGCACATACACACAATGGGTGTTTACATGGCATCTTTTGTCAGTCAATGCTCAAACAAGCCTTAGCATGCGTGCAGTCTCACCAGGGCCTTCACTGCTCTCGAACATGCGCAAAATGGGCATACATACGGCATATTCCTTCAGTCAATGCTCAGACTCGCCTGAGCATGCGTGCAGTCTCACCAGGGCCTTCACTGCTCTCGCACATGCGCAAAATGGGCGTATATACGGCATATTCTTTCAGTCAATACTCAGACGAGACTTAGTATTCATGCAGTCTTGCCAGAGCCCTCACTGCTCTCACACATGCGCAAAGTGGGCGTACATACGGCATATTTCATCAGTCAATGCTCTGACGCGCCTGAGCATTTGTACCGTCTAGCCAGAGCTTTCACTGCTCACGCACATGCACTAAAAGGGCGTTCATACGGCATATTCTTTCAGCCAATGCTCAGACGTGCCTTAGCGTGTGTGCAGTCTTGCCAGAACCTTTACTGCTCTCGCACATGCGCAAAATGGGCGTACATACGGCATATTCTTTCAGCCAATACTCAGACGAGACTAAGTATTCATGCAGTCTTACCAGAGCCTTCACTGCTCTCACACATGCACAAAATGGGCGTACATACGGCATATTTCATCAGTCAATGCTCTGACGCGCCTGAGCATTCGTACCGTCTAGCCAGAGCCTTCACTGCTCTCGCACATGCACAAAATGGGCGTTCATACGGCATATTCTTTCAGCCAATGCTCAGACGTGCCTTAGCGTGTGTGCAGTCATGCCAGAACCTTTACTGCTCTCGCACATGCACAAAATGAGCGTACATATGGCATATATATTCAGTCAATGCTCAGATGAGACTTAGTATGCATGCAGTCTTGCCAGAGCCTTCACTGCTCTCGCACATGCACAAAATGGGTGTGTTTATGGCATCTTTTATCAGTCAATGCTCAAACAAGCCTTAGCATGCGTGCAGTCTCACCAGAGCCGTCACTGCTCTCGCACATACACAAAATGAGCGTACATACGGCATATTCTTTCAGTCAATTCTCAGACGAGACTTAGCCTGTGTGAAGTCTTGCCAGACCCTTCACTGCTCTTGCACATGCACAAAATGGGCGTACATATGGCATATTTCTGCAGTCAATGCTCAGACGAGACATAGTTTCGTATTTTATTTCTTCTTGTAGAAACCGCTGTCACCCTACAAGTCATTTGGGTCAAAATTTGTTCATATGTCTAACTTTTAATGGCCAAATATTACATTTTTGACCCATGTACAAGAATAACCTAAAAATCGTCCACTCCCAAATTCGAACCCGTGCAGCCAAATGCATTATTAACTATAGACGAGTCCAAACACTACGTCAAATACTACGACACAAATCAATATCATCCGGAACACTACGGTCTTTATCCTAAAGCTGGTAAATACTATGGTTGGCAGTAAACTGTTGTTTACATGCATTGGACACGGAAACAGCATGTTTTATAGTGATTTAAAGGAAATTTACTTCATAAAAATAATTCC
This sequence comes from Loripinus fragilis, assembly GCA_964019695.1. NCBI lineage: Eukaryota > Metazoa > Mollusca > Bivalvia > Lucinida > Lucinidae > Loripinus > Loripinus fragilis. Next base: position 34,562,091 of record OZ026521.1, read on the forward strand.
AACGACTGGTTCCCATAGTTTGATCATTAACCAAATATTTTATCATTATTTAACAAAAATATCCACACCGAGTAGGCGGCAAAATCGAACTCTGCACACAATCGAGGAACTGCGATCAATATTTACAGCTGCCGTTATAGGTAACTCAGTTTATCTGGGTTTTTTTTAAATAATTTATAGCCATATTTTGATATAATTGGTTTCGCCTAGTTATTCTCAAATGACTTGTGGTTTGTTCTATGCAGGTGTTGTTTCTAATATCCAATTTTAAATGTTGTGATATTAATTGATCATTTTTTACAAAGTCTACAAGGAGTAAAATCAGTTTTGTGATGTGTTTTCTCTTTTTTTGAAAAAAGGAAAATAAACAACTGGCTGGTCGGTGAAACATTTGAATGTCTTCCCTAAACACCACCAAAATTTGACCACGCAATGTGGAATTTAAATTGAGCTACGTAGGATTTAAAAACGGAGGGGTAAATCAAAATGGCAATCGAAAACGCCTTGTCAAAACTTCAAACGCAATCGGTAAACGCTGCTCATAGCAATCAATGAACTAAACATTCAAAAAGCCAAAATGTCCTAATACAAGCTTTAAATGCATTATTTTGGAACCAAAGGCAGTAATTTGTACTATGCGCAATAGGTAAAGAAATAAAACTGTAATCATTTGAGTGTTGCGACATGTGCATACGTCATATGATATAATTTTTAAATGAGGATGTTGCTCATGTAGCTTTTATTTAACAAGTTGTGTCTGTTGAGTTTGCCCCCACGCTTTTTTTTAAAATAAAAGCGGAAGGGATATTGTTATCGTCTCCGTATGTTCGTCTATCCGTCCATCTGTCTGTTATGATCTCTCATCCTAAACCATTAGACGAAATCCAACCAAATTTGGTGCGTGAGTTATTCACAGGAATGGGGCGTGCAACAGCAAAAAAAAATGCCCAGGCCCCTGGGGAGGTGTCAAAGATCCTTAATTTCAATAACAAAGTCAATTTCAAAGATTTTTTTATACCAAACTTTGTGTGTGTCCTTGTAAATAAAAGACATAAACCATATCGAGCAGAATTTTGTTCTGATGCCTGGGTCATGCACCAGGGGTGGGACTTGAAGGAGGGGGTGCACAGGGGCTCAATTTTTTTAACATGGTCATGCGGCATTTCAAATTGATAGAAATGGCGAGTAGAACAGAGCGCAAGTAAAAATATCACAATAGGGTCAAACTGGTGACCTTGGGTGATCTTTCTGTCGCCTGGGTCATGCCCCAGGGATGGGACTTTTGGTGCTGGGGTCAAAAACTTGAGCCTGGGAATTGGCGATGGCGCCCTATCGACTGCTGGTTCTAGTTAATTTATTAAATTCTATTGATGAGATGGAAGGGACCTGATGCTTTGGCTGTTGTCAGGCCCGCCTGTGTTTACCTGTTGGATTTCTTTTGCTCCGGTATTCAGTTTTATTTCCTGTTGAATCCTATCTTTGCTTTATCTCGTTTTTATATCTTGATTTATATGTTCTAGGAGATGATGCATTGACTTGTTAGGGGTCTTTCATGCAAACCAAACATCTATGTGTCTTGATCCACATCTGAACTAAGGGTGAGGTTGGCGCGCCATTAAACCGGTGTTAAGCCCTCCAGTAAAATATTTTTACTAACCGTTCGAAGGCGGTGCTTATTTTGTGGACCATTTATGTTATTTCTGTCTTGTTTTTGTTATGCTTTCGTGTGCGTCTGTTTATTGATGCCTTGTGGTCACCTGCTGGGAAAGGGCTGACCTCTTGGTCCTCGTTTGTAAAGTCTAATTGTGAAGTTTTCACATTCTCATAGGTATCCTTGGTCAGGTGTGGTGCTTAATTGTATCGAATCCTGATCTTTGCCCTCTTCCTTACTTTTATGAAATAGTTTGCTACATTTATCTATGTTAAATTACTTTTGTAAATTGATCTAAGTGCATATTTTGGCTCATTTTGTATAATGATGGTTTCATGGGAAAAAGTATTCATAAGTTTAAAAATGGTGGCTCAAAACATTGGTCAACATGTCATTGTGACAATTGGTTAAAGTTAATTTCAAGGATATTTTAATTCATGAGAATATAATTTGCAAGGTATGTGAAACATTCTTTTGCAGTTTACAGCCTAATATATTAAAATCCATGCACCATGATTACATAATTAACTTCAAGACAATATTGATGACAAGTTTTCGAACAGAACTAGTATTCAGACAGAGCCTAATGTACCATAAAAAACAAACAGACTTTTCTTCAAATAATTATAAACATTTAGAATTCCCAGACAGGTGCACTAATGCATAATAGAAGCCTTGAGTCCTTCAAGATAAGAATTTAGAAGCTCAATGGAACACTACAGTTAAATCTATGGATGGATCTAGGGGGGATAAAATAGTAAAGCACACAACAAACCCTGACCATAAAGCATTTTTGAAAAGTAATGGCCACTTTCCCAAGTCACAGCCATGAATGGCCATAAGAACACGTCCTTAAAAAGTAAGTCATGGCAATAATATTGAGCATTAATATCTATTGAATTTTCAGTATTTTATGGGCATTATAATTGAGTAAAAAAATCATTGTTAATGGCATTATTTAAAATTAATGACCATGAAATTGTATGGCCATGTTTTCCTAATGAATATTAAGTAAGAATACTAATGGCCTGAAAAAAATCTTATTAATTAGTATTAATTTTCTTAATTTTCAGTAGTTTTGGCCTATTGACTTAAAGGAGAAAAAAGATTGGCCATTTTTCCCATTAAAAGCATCAACCAACTGAATGACCCATTAATTATGTCGCCTTTAATGGCCATTATTCTTGAGTCATGGCCATTAATAAATCAATAATTCAACTTTGCTTTTTAATGCCTGTCAATATATCATTAATAAAAATACCTAAAAAATTAATGCCCATTTATTTGAGAACTAGAAATGATGTTTATGAAACACTATGCCCCAACCCTTTGCTTGTCAAGAAGGGTTCATAACACAAGGGTCATCTTAAGTTTTAACCTTCTAGCTATACTATTCATCATCCTCTATCAGCTAACATAATTTGAACTGAAATAATAAAAAATGTCACCCAGTAATCAGCTGACAAAGTTTGAAGCTGCTAGCTATAAAATGTTTCGAGATACATGTATCTTTAACTAAGTTTTCAATGCCCAAATTTACAAAGGACAATTATTTAAAAAATAAAATATTTCACCAGGAATCTATTTATCAACTTCTACCAACTGACCATGTTTGAAGTTGCTAGCTAAAATAATTTTTGAGATATCTTGAGTAAAAGTTTCCAATGCCCAAATTTGCAAAGGGCAATTACTAAAATAAGCAAAATAAACTTTTTTCAAATTTTGACCAGGTAATCTACTCATTATCCTCTATCAGCTGACAAAGTTTGAAGCTACTAGCTGTAATCATTTATAGTTTTTTTTAGATATCTTGACTACACGTTTTCAATGCCAAAATTTGCAAAGGGCAATAACTCAAAAAATGACTTTTTTTTTAATTTTCACCCGGTAATTGCTCATCATCTTCTATCAACTGACCATTTTGAAGCTGCTAGCTATGATAATTTTCGAGATATCTTTTTTTTATAAGTTACTTATTTTTTCCTGACACAAGTAAAACTATTTTACATACATCTAGAAACTATCTATATCAAAAGGTTGATACAGGCGAATAATGTGATAGATACCTGTTATTCTCCTTTCTGAGATATCTTGATTACAAGTTTTCAATGCTAAAATTTGCAAAGGGCAAAAACTTGAATTTTTTTTTAGATTTTCACCAGGTTATCTACTTATTATCTTCGATCAGCTGGCCAAGTTTGAAGCTACTTGCAGTAATAGTTTTTGAGATATCTTGATTACAAAATATCATTATGACCGTTTAAAAGGGGCATAACTCCACAAAGGGAGAAAGTTAAGACTAAAAAAAAATTACGTGTCAATTATTGTTTGATGAGGAATCCATATATATGAAATTTCAAAACTGTATCTTAAAAAAGTTTGGACCGACGCACGTACGGATATACGCACAGACAAGTCCAAAGCAATATGCCCCTTCAACTTTTCCAACGTTGGGGGGCATAAAAAACTAAAAATAATTGAAAACAACTAGAGGACCTGAAGGTCCTGAGGCGCTCACCTGATCTCTTTCATAATGTTAAAATAAGTCAAGGTCAACTACAGCTTATAATGAAACATATTTTACTTTACCATATATTGGGGCTGCAGCCATTTTGGTCGAGTGACCTAAACAATATAATAATTATCTATCAAACAGCCCAGTGATTTCTATGAAAAAGATGTTTAGATAGTTATGTGGACGTCCAAATGAGTGGCTTTAGATAAAAGGTCACAGGTCATCTTGACATTTGGAACTTGTATAAAAGCATGGTCTCATTAGGTTAAACATGTTGGCTTGAACAGTTAAAGATAAATGAACATTTCAAGATTTCCCCCTTATAAATGCATTAGGAATCAAATTTGATCTTGCAATAAAGTAGGTCAAGGTCAACCTTGATGCATCATGTGTGCAAACCTTGTAGCTACATACCAAGTCCCAATTCCATTGGCCCTTTGGTTCCAGAGAAGAAGATATTTAAAGAGTTTTTATTATATATGGCCGTGGCGGCCATCTCAGTCACATGACTAGAACAATTAATATAAATTTGGCTAACCAATCATAAGAAGTCGCCATATGAAATTTCAGTTTAATTGGCCTGGTGGTTTCTGAGAAAACTATGTTCTAATATGATGATGGGACTCCAATATGAGCAACCTTGGCTGAAAGGTCAAAGGTCAAACATGAGATTTGAAACTTATCTATAGCCAACTATCATCAGATTGAACATATCAAGCGAGAATAATGACGTTGGCTTCCACAGTATTTTCGAAAATATTTCCATTTAAATGCATTCGGAAGCAAATTTGACCTTGACGTTAATTGTAGGTCAAGGATATCTTAGGATCATCATTTGAACAAACTTGGTAGGCCTAACATCCCCAATGCTATATACCAAGTCCCAAAGTCATCCACCTTCTGGTTCTGGAGACGATTTTTAAGAGGTTTTACCACATATAGGCGTGGCGGTCATCTTGGCCATGTGACCAGGACCATTTGAACAAACTTTCTTCTTGCATCTTAAGGAGTCTCCATATGAAATTCTGAGTTTAATTGGCCCAGTAGTTTTAGAGAAGATGTTTGAAAATGTTGATGGCCGGACGCCAGACGTATGGACAGACGCTGGAGTGACTGGTATACTATTTACTTTTGCTCATCCATGAGGCTTCGGCTCAGATGAGCTAATAATAATTTGCACCCACAGATCCGCTCATATTTATGAGTGCTATAAGCTTTTTAAAGGGTTTTTACAATATATGGGCGTGGCGGTCATCTTGGTCACGTGACCAAAATATTTTTTATATATCATAAGGAGTCTTCACATGAAATTTGAGTTCAATTGGGCCAAAGGCTTTTGAGAAAACTAAGTTTTAAGATATTAATGGGACTTCAATATGAGCAACCTAAGCTGAACGGTCAAAGGTCAACGTTGACCTTTGGAACTTATTTATAGCCATTGCCTAATTAGTCTACATTAGGTTTAACATGTCAAGTGAGAATAATGACTAAGGCTTCCACAGTCTTCAAAAAATCCACTTTTCAAGAAAATTCCATTTAAATGCATTAGGAAGCAAAATTTGACCTTGACGTTAAGTAGGTCAAGGTCAACCTAGAATCATCATTTGAACAAACTTGGTAGGCCTCACATCCCCAATGCTACATAACAAGTCCCAAGGTCATCCCCCTTCTGGTTCTGGAGAAGATTTTAAGAGTTTTACCACATATGGGCGTGGCGGCCATCTTGGTCATGTGACCAGGACCATTTGAACAAATTTTCGTTCTCGCATCCTAAGGAGTCTCCATATGAAAATTTGAGTTAAATTGGTCCAGTGGTTTTAGAGATGTTTGAAAATGTTGATGGCGGGACGCCGGATGGACGAACGCTGTAGTGACTGGTATACTATTAGGTCAACCATGGGACTTGGGCTCAGGTGAGCTAATAATAAAAGGCATCCACTCATACTTATGAGTGCCATAAGCTGCAATACAATTGAAAATATAGCTGATTTCCAACATAAATCATTATTTTACCTTGTATTCCAATAGTTCTAGGGATGCAGGCCATGTGCATATTTCAAGATGTTTCAAGGTCTGATTCTTTTTCAGTAAACGCAACTGAGATAAAAAGGCTTAAAGGGAAACTTCACAATTTTTTTTGAAATGCATTTATTATAGAGCTCACAGTATGGTAGGAATAATCATTCATTTAATGTGTGTGAAACCCCTTCAATTAGCCTGTAATTAATTACTTTCAGTGGGCACTGGGGGTCTGGCCATTTGCAGGTCAATGAGCTCCTAACAAGTGGACTGGAATCACTATGACCTGCTTACACACTACCAGACCAAAGTCTTAAATCCTTGATAATGACAAAAATTAACAATGTTTCAAAGTAATATTTGAAGCGGTGTGTACATTGATGACTATATTTTGATACATGGGCCAAGGTTTGATAATTATCTCTAAAATTCAACCCTTAAAGCACTAATTATTACTATAGCAGACGACATATTTTGTAACAACTTTCTTCATTTTGGGTACAATAAGACATAGCAAAATCAACTGAAACTTATTGAAAAACAAAATACTAATAGTCCTAACATTCTAATTTGCATTAATCTGACTAATAATTGTTATTAAAACAGAATATTAATTATCCAATATTGAAATGAAGCAATGTATGGAACCATTAGCAAGGTGATTCCATGAGTCATTTAGCTGACCTGAAATAGAGGTTAATGTCCATCTTTTAATGTCCATTACTGTATTATGGCAGCCCCCAGATGTTTAGATTAAGGCAATGGACACTGCCATAACTAACTTAGCAGATGAGGGGATGATCTATGAAAAATGAATAAGTACATTATGAAATATTTATTTTTGATTTAAGTAAGATGTTCAAAACCATGAACATACACTTTAAGTGCGCAATGTTAGGGCCCTGCATCATATTTGTTTCATTACATACTCTTATCTGGAGGCCTGTAACTAAGGTATTTTCAACAACTCAATTTGGTGAAAAAAGTCAAGAGAAGACGATTCATGAAAGACTTGTTTTATTTGTTTGATAAACATTTAAAATGGACATACAACCTGTAACCAGCCTAATTTTATCCTTACACACCCAATTTGTGACACACAAGAAAAGACAGATGCATAGGCCTAGCTCCCATTACGCAATATACGCACGTGCGTAATAAAAATAGTAAAACTCAAGGGAGCTCAACTTATGTGGCAAAAGTGATTTTCCATACCTTAAGGAACTGCTCTTAAAGGAAAGAATTCGCTCCCTCTGGGAGCAAATTCTTTCCTTTAAGAGAAGTTACAATTTTGAAAAGGGACGTAATAGAAGAGAATCATTGCTTGATACAGTAGTCTCCCTTTGATGTGCATAACCTTTTCAGTGTTCTGGCCACGCCATTGATATGGTAATATGTGTACATACTTAACACAAGCTTTGTACTCATGACATTATTTTCTTGTGTTTAGCAATAAAATTTATGCAACAAAAAATATATTATTAACTCTTTGCCTGCCTGCCTGCCAGCCATGACTTTGTCGTCTGTTGATAATCTCTGCAAACAGTTTAGACCCAGATCAGGCCTGACATTCTGTCCAGCCTGATCTGGATCCAAACCATCTGACACTCTGATAGTGTTTCCAAAAGATTTTTTTTTGAAAAAGATAATTTTGAAAAAAGTCATCCAAGACAAAAAATCATGAAAAATTACCCAGCATGCAAAGAGTTATGGGACGGAACCAAATGAGAAGCACATTTTGTTGAAACATTATGCAAGAAATAAAAAGGACGACAAATCATAATATACTGAACTACAAAAGAATGCATGATGTTGAATTTGCAATTTTTTGGTTTGAAATATAGCATTTACATGTTGGTTGGTTGGTTGGTTTTGTTGCTTTACGTCCCAAATCAACAGCTATGGTCATTGCGGGACGGTCAGTTCACCTAACCACACTTTTTCCTGGGCAGGCTTGAACAAGCGGTTAACCAGTAATTTGTGCACATACTTTCGCTTGTAACTGACAACAACCCTTCTTGAATGAATCAGCCGAAGGGAGGAGAATGACCGTAGAAATTATTTCATGATCAATCTCCACGAAAGTATGGGACCGGGCCGGGATCGAACTCGCCACCCCTGGATCTGCAGTCAGACACGCCTCTGTAGCCAGACACGTTACCGACTGCGCTACGCGGCCCGGTAGCATTTACATGTAATCTTGACTTGCATGACTTTTATAGAGGGTCTTACACAAGTGCTCCTCTTGTTGCAGCTATAGAGGATCTTACATGAGTGCATATATTTTATTGAATTTATTAAACAAGTTGGGGAAAAGAGATAAAATGTGAGACTTGTCGAGCATTTTATCTCTTTTTCACAACGAGTTTAATAAATTAAATGAAACATGAGCATGAATGTTAGATTCTATTTATCATATGACATTTAGATTACTTTGAAATCTCATTTCTGCCGTAAAAACATTATAATTTTGTCATTATGTACGCAACATTGTTATGGACGTCATAAAGTTTCCCGAAAATCTTTAAACCACTAGTGGTTTATCGATTTTATTGCATGGCGTTATTTCACTTCCAGACGCAACGTCACATAATAAATGCTGATTACCATTCAAGCAACCTTTTAGTGGATCAAGAGTCATGCCAAAATGTCCCTGCTTTCTATTACATCTTTTCCCGTTGATTTTAATTTAAAAATGAACTGGCCGCGAGGTTATATTACTCAACAAATAAACTGAGACTGAAATTTACCTGCCTTTAAATGTTAAAATGTCAACAAATGTTTGCATTCTAACATTTATTAGCGGGATGAATACATTTGAGAGTTTAAAAGCAAGAAAAGGTTTAAATTTTCAGACTTTTCGTTCCTATAAGCAGTTGAAATTTCATGCTCAGTTGAATGAGCATGAAACTTTTTTAAAACCATTTGGCCTGCAAGATGTACAAAATCGAAAAACAAACACACTGATTTTTGCATAAGAAAAATAAGATTTTCTGAAAAATTTGGTTCCTTTTCTTTTAATAAATGTCCTAATTCAAGCCATGGTGTAACCAAGCGTATCAGAAAATTTAGCCTCCAGTACAAAACCCATACATTCTTTAACCATGCAATTACACTTTCAAAGTGGTTTACATGTACTGTAAATTCGGATATTTTCCCGAGGGTTTTATCTTAGCGAAACTTCCCATATGCAGTTTCGTGAAATGGAATCCATGCGAAATGGTATCATCACTCTGTTGTTTACTGATATAGATAAAACATGCCTTAGTCACGAAATTTTATCGTCGCAAATATGTCTTTAATGCTTTTCACGAAAACAAAATTCTTGCGAACATTTCCGGATTTACAGTACTTTTGGGTAGTAGGTTTATAATTTTATCACAAAATTAAAAAAGAACATCACAAAAATATGGCAATGGCCTTTACTTTTAAATGACTAAGAAAATACAAAAAGAATTTAACTGCACTTAAGCTTGCAGACACTGAAACATTCAATTTATGCCATTTAAATAAGCAAAAACGTGATGCAACAATTTTGTAGTTCAGTATAATATGTTGAGACATATGTCAAGCATCAGTACATATTCATTATTTAATACATCATATATATGCATATAAGAACACTATTATGTTTATCTTAACCCTTTGTAGGCCCGAAGCCCCTAAACCTGTACTTGGCAAACAGTGAAGAGCTTGATGAAATGCTGCATACAATGCAGCATTTCATCAGGGTCTGCACTGTTTGCTAAGGCAAAATCAATATTCAGAGAAAGAAATACATATGTTTTTTAAATCATAACCTGTGACCCCTCAATATATATAATAGACCATCCTGACATAACTGTATCAAACTTTACAGAAAAGTCCATTGGTCAATTAAGGGTTAAATACAAGACTTAGCTCCTCGCCATACATATCATAAAACAAGCCCGTCAGACTACAGGTAAGTTGTGACTAGAGGGCCCAGGTGGGCCATGCATGGATCCAGGATTTTTTCAGAGGGGGGTCCATGCCCGACGGCCAGAAAACAGTCTGGACGTTTTTGTTTTTTTGTTTATTTTTGCTTTTTTTTTTTTTTTTTGTCCTCAACATATTTTACGGTTTACATAGGGGGTCAAATGGTTTTATTACAGAGAAAACTATACTTTTCCAAGGATCCAGAGGGGGTCCAACATTTTCAAGGGGGGGGGGGGTGTCCAACTTTTTCCAGGAGGGGGGGGGGGGGTCCAAATACAAATTTCTATAGAAACCCATATAACTTGTGATTTTCCAGGAAGGGGGATCCAGACCCCATATCCCTCCTCTGGATTCGCACATAAGGGTCAGAGTCGTTTGCCAGGATTAGATTGATCATAACCTGCTATATAGTGATGATCTTGGCAGTCGGCTCAGTAAAGGCAGCCATCTTATATATCGGAATGAAATGATTTTAACCATACTGAATAGTGATTTCGCTCTGATGCCTCCCATCAAGTTTGGGTTCAATTCAACATATGGTTTAAGAGATGTCCTTTGAAGAATTTGGTTTTCAAGACAGATTATCACTTAATGTAGGTCAAAAGTATTGCAGAATGATCCAAGGGGAGCATTCTGCAACACTTTCAACCTTCATTAACCTACCATACATGTGTCATTAACATCTATTTTTGAGTGGCCCTTTTATACAGGTTTTACTGTATTACAATTTGATAAAGACTGAACACCTCTTAAGAATATCACAAGAGTGCTGATGTGCACTATCAAGAGGGGTTAGAATGGTAAATGTTTGGTCTGAGTCTGCCTTTATCTGCTTCCATACTTTGTGTGAATAGAGAACATACCGGATAGGTGGCAATCCAAAATGTTAATAATATCGATGAACGTAAATAAAAAAAAATCGTTAGAAACCGAGTTTTCGATTGCCATTTGCCGGTGTAACGGTCAGTTTTTTCCCCAGTCAGTTTTTTCCCCGAGGAAAGAATGGGCCGGCCCATAAAGAATGGGCCGGCCCATTCTTTCCCCAGGGAAAAACTGACCGGTCAGTTTTTTCCTCCGGGGAAAGATTTGACTAGTCAGTTTTTTCCCCACCCAGTCAGTTTTTTCCCCCCATGTTATTTTTTCGGAAAAGGCTTGAAAATGATATATGTGTCATTGTGCAGTTAAATCAAATTAAATATCATTCTGAAATAGCTGTATTATAACTCTACCACCCTCAGCACAGCACAAAAGTGCAGAGGGTGTAGAAGGATTTGATTATAAATGGTAAGCCGATTCAAAAAACTTGTTGGTTTAAAAACTTGATCTCTCTTTGGAATAGGTCATTCAAAATTGTTCAGATACAGTGCAAGAGTAGGTTAAACCTTTAGACTGAGAGATAAATAGAAAGGTTAGAAAATAATAGAGGGGGGAAAGAATGGGCTGGCCCAGTCTTTCTCCACCCCCTATTTAGAAGAATCATTTGGCTGAATGTTTGTAACTTGAATTTCTCCTTGAGATATGTCAATCATGAGTGTTCTGATTCAGTGTAAGAGTAGTTTAAACCAAGGACTGACAGATAAATTGAAAGGTTGGAACCCAATGGAGGGGGGAAAGAATGGGCCGGCCCAGTCTTTCCCCACCCCACTATTGAGAAGGAACATGCAGTTAGCTAAATGCTTTCTTAACGTGAATTTCTCCTTAGGACAAGACAATCATGAGTGTTAAGATACAGTGCAAGAGTAGGTTAAAAATTAAGACTGAGAGATAAATAGAAAGGTTGGAAAATAAAAGAGGGGGGAAAGAATGGGCCGGCCCAGTCTTTCCCCACCCCCTATTTAGATGAATCATTTGGCTGAATGCTTGTTACTTGAATTTCTCCTTGAGATATGTCAATCATGAGTGTTCAGATTCAGTGTAAGTGTAGTTTAAACCAAGGACTGACAGATAAATTGAAAGGTTAGAACCCAATGGAGGGGGGGGGGAAAGAATGGGCCCGCCCAGTCTTTCCCCACCCTCTATTTAGATGAATCATTTGGCTGAATGCTTGTAACTTGAATTTCTCCTAGAGATATGTCAATCATGAGTGTTCAGATTCAGTGTAAGAGTAGTTTAAACCAAGAACTGACAGATAAATTGAAAGGTTAGAACCCAATGGAGGGTGGGGGGGGGGAAGAATGGGCCGGCCCAGTCTTTCCCCATCCCCTATTTAGAAGAATCATTTGGCTGAATGCTTGTAACTTGAATTTCTCCTAGAGATATGTCAATCATGAGTGTTCAGATTCAGTGTAAGAGTAGTTTAAACCAAGAACTGAAAGATAAATTGAAAGGTTAGAACCCAATGGAGGGGGGGGGAAGAATTGGCCCGCCCAGTCTTTCCCCACCCCACTATTGAGAAGGAACATGCAGTTAGCTAAATGCTTTCTTAACCTGAATTTCTCCTTAGGACAAGACAATCATGAGTGTTCTGATACAGTGCAAAAGTAGGTTAAACCTTAAGACTGAGAGATAAATAGAAAGGTTAGAAAATGATAGAGGGGGGAAAGAATGGGCTGGCCCAGTCTTTCCCCACCCCCTATTTAGAAGAATCATTTGGCTGAATGCTTGTAACTTGAATTTCTCCTAGAGATATGTCAATCATGAGTGTTCAGATTCAGTGTAAGAGTAGTTTAAACCAAGAACTGACAGATAAATTGAAAGGTTAGAACCCAATGGAGGGGGGGGGGAAGAATTGGCCCGCCCAGTCTTTCCCCATCCCACTATTGAGAAGGAACATGCAGTTAGCTAAATGCTTTCTTAACCTGAATTTCTCCTTAGGACAAGACAATCATGAGTGTTCGGATACAGTGCAAGAGTAGGTTAAACCTTAAGACTGAGAGATAAATAGAAAGGTTAGAAAATGATAGAGGGGGGAAAGAATGGGCCAGCCCAGTCTTTCCCCACCCCCTATTTAGAAGAATCATTTGGCTGAATGCTTGTAACTTGAATTTCTCCTAGAGATATGTCAATCATGAGTGTTCAGATTCAGTGTAAGAGTAGTTTAAACCAAGAACTGACAGATAAATTGAAAGGTTAGAACCCAATGGAGGGGGGGGGGAAGAATGGGCCGGCCCAGTTTTTCCCCGCCCCACTTTTGAGAAGGAACATTTAGTTAGCTAAATGCTTTCTTAACTTGAATTTCTCCTTAAGACAAGACAATCATGAGTGTTCAGATACAGTGCAAGAATCATGAGTGTTCAGATACAGTGCAAGAGTAGGTTAAACCTAAAGACTGAGAGATAATTAGAAAGGTTAGAAAATAATAGAGGGGGGAAAGAATGGGCCGGCCCAGTCTTTCCCCACCCCCTATTTAGAAGAACCAGTTAGCTAAACGGGTTTAAAGTCGAAGATCTCTTTGACATGTCATTCGAAAGTATTTCGATACAGTGAAAGAGTACAATAGACCAAAAGACTGATAGTAAAAGTGAATGGTCTGAACCCCTAGAAATCACAACCAAACAGCAATAAGTATGAGTACTTTTGAGTCCTATCGCTAATTTAATAGCGGCTTTTTAAATTTATACAAAGAAATAATAATTCCATTATGATTTCTGAAATTATTAGTGGGGGGGAAAAAACTGACTGGGTGGGGAAAGAATGGGCCGGCCTATTTTTTCCGTGGGGAAAGAATGGGCCGGCCCATTCTTTCCCCGGGGAAAAAACTGACTGGGGGGAAATTCCGGCCTGTTACACCGGGTCGCCCAAATGGTGACAAATGGCAATCAAAACACTGTTTCTAGTGATTTTTTATTCACGTTCATCAATTGTTAAGACTTTTTGATTGCTGCCTATCCGGTGAGGAGAAGGCTCCTCTGAGCCTATGTTGCTCACCTAGACAAGACACCTAAGTACCAATGCTGGCTCAATTACTAAATTACAGTAAAACCTGAGTAAAACTGCCACTTTCAAAAAGACTGAAAATTGGTTTTCAAGACCAATTATGGCTTAATGCAGGTCAAAAGTATTGCAGAATGCTCCAAGGGGAGCATTCTGCAATACTTTCGATCTTCATTAAGCTACCATTTGTCATTAAGAGAATTTTTTGTCTATTTCTGAGTGGCTGTTTTACAGAGGTTTTCCTGTAGTCATTCATAATGTAAATCCTTTAAAACAAAAGTGCCTTACCATAAACTTTATAAAGCAAACAAAAACAACTGATCAAAACAATTACATGTACAAATAACAAAAGAGTTATATTCAAAACATAACATAACAAAGACAAAATAATGTTGGTATTAAATAAAATAGAATTTGTGTTTTGAGCTGTCACAATTTGATCATGAGAAACAAACTTTATTTTTCAGAGGTTCATGAAAGTATGAACACCTTGCATTGGCTTAGCTCCCATTACACAGTTATGCATGTGCATTATAAAAATAGTAACAATCAAGGGAGGTCACCTAATGTGGTAAAAGTGATTTTCCATACCATAAGGAACTGCTCTTAAAAGAAAGAATTTGCTCCCTCTGGGAGCAAATTCTTCCTTTAAGAGAAGTTCCTATTTTGAAAAGGAGCGCAATTGAAGAGAATCACTACATGTTCCAGTAGTCTCCCTTTGGTGTGCGTAATTTTTTCAGAGTTCTGGCTTCGCCCTTGCCTTAAGTGCAGTTTTTTTTTTAAAGTAACAGCCTCATCCTTTGGGTGTCTCATTAAGTTTGAGTTGTACCCATAGCCTTCATACATTCATGAACCAATAAAAAACAAAATTAAATATTTACACTTTGACAATCACAACTTCTTTGTCATTATGGTAAATGTTCTCAAATTTCAAACACTTTTCTCTTTCTGTTCTCAAATAAATTGTTATTTTTCAGGGCTGGAATTCACAAAATGCTTGTCAGAATAGAAAACAGAGAAGGCTCTGATCAGACTTTTTCTGAGCTTCTGAAAAAGCAGTCTGATCTGGATCTGCCCTGTTTAAAAATCAATCTCAGATGGTTGAATTTGTTTGATTGTTTGATTTGATTCGTTAAATCCCAGTCAACAATCTTTCAGTTATGTTGGGATTAGTCTTCCTGGGTTGAACCAATACTAAGCAAGGATTAATGTGTCTTGCTCAAAGACACAACCCAAAAATGGCGTCGAGGCTCAAACCCGCGGCCCTTCGGTCTTGAGTCAAGCACTCTACCACTCAGCCACTGCCCTCCCTCAGATGGTTGAAGCATTTTACATGTGCAAGCAGGTATTGTTAACTGTCAGTTATATCTTGTGGATCATGAGGTTTTGATTGGTTGTGAAAATCCAAAGTTTGCTTTGAAAGTGTAAATATATTAATTTTTGCTAAAAATGAGTATTTGATCATTTGAGGCATACAAGTTCATTTCCGAAGCCATAGAGGCTTATGCCAACACTGCTAAATTAAATACTAGCAATGAGTCCTTTGGCCAATGAAAATCTTGGAAGGTGATACCAATAAAGCGCCACCTATTATTTGCAGCAGACGAAAATTTCAAATTTGCTGCTTTTTCATAAATAACAAAATAAGGCATGATATTTCATGAGAATCGACTGCTGGCAGACATTTCTCATGAAATATCATCCCTTATTTTTTGAAATTAGGAAAGATGTCACAAAATTTGCTGTCTGCTGTAGTCATGATTGGCGCTTTAAAGATTATGTTTTTTGTTTGATTTGATTCTTTACGTCCTATCAACAATCTTTCAGTTATAAAGGAAAGGGTCTTCCTGGGTTGAACCAGTACTAAGCTAGGATTTATGTTCTTGCTCAAGGACACAACACAGTGACGCCGGTGAGGCTCGAACCCACGGCCCCTCGGTCTCGAGTCAAGCACTCTACCACTGAGCCACTGCGCTCCCATTAAGGATTATGTGAAATGTCTGATCACCGGAAACTTTGCTGGGATAGATGATTAATTTTTAGGCACTATACAGGATGACTGTAAGGCAGGTGTAAATGAAAAATGTCACTAAGCAATGCTTATTAGATACCCCCTGCACAGTAAGGGTCAGTGAAAAAACTTGGCAAGTGATAGTTCAAACCAGCAGACCCTAGTTTTGAAAAAAAAAGATTTCAGTAGAATCTGTGAAAACAAGAAAAGTAGAATATGTGCAAATGATCTTTAAGCTTGCAATCTGGAACATTTGTTAAGATCAAATACACAAAATTATTCACACCTGAAAGCTCTATATGTCAAAGCTTATACCGAAAAAATAGTCAAAGTTCTCATAGATGTCATTTTATCAAAAATTATTTTTTCCAAACCAAACTCCTTCATGCATATGTTCAATGTGTCTATATTGTAAAGGCAACATATCAAACAGCTCCATCAAAAACTGTGGTAGGAGTTGATCGGCCCATGAAGGCACCATCAATGCATATACAAAAGCCTTGTTAGGGGAAAATTGTCTAAGTTCTAACAGCTGTCATCTTGTCAGAAATTATTATTTCCAAATCAAACTCCTTCATGCATATGTTCAATATGTCTATATTGTAGTGGCAAAGCATAAAATTGCTCCATCAAAAGCTGTGGTTGGAGTTGATCAGCCCATAAAGGCACTATCCATGCATATACAAAAGCCATATAAGTGAAAAATTGTCAGTTCTCACAGCTGTCATTTTGTCAAAAATTATTTTTTCTGAACCAAACTCCTTCATGCATATGTTCAATGTGTCTATATTGAATGGACAAAGTATCAAATTGCTCCATCACAAGCTGTGGTAGAAGTTGATCGGCCCATGAAGGCACCATCTATGCATATACAAAAGCCTTGTTAGGGGAAAATTGTCTAAGTTCTCACAGCTGTCATTTTCTCAAAAATTATTTTTTCTAAACCAAACTCCTTCATGCATATGTTCAATGTGTTAACATTGTATAGGCAAAGTATCAAATTGTTCCATCAAAATCTGTGGTAGGAGTTGATCGGCCCATGAAGGCACCATCTACGCATATACAAAAGCCTTATTAGGTAAAAATTGTCTAAGTTCCCACAGCTGTCATTTTGTCAGAAATTATTTTTTCTGAACCAAACTCCTTCATGCATATGTTCAATGTGTTAACATTGTATAGGCAAAGTATCAAACTGTTCCATCAAAAGCTGTGGTAGGAGTTGATTGGCCCGTGTATGGCCCATAATAGCATAAGCATAAAGCCCTATACAAAAAGCCATTTAGAACTACAAAGGGAAATAACTCTAATAGAATTGGCCCCTAGCCCTTACTTTTTTGTTTAAAGTATTTGTCTTGCATATATGGACATGTTTGCAAGGTTTGATGAAATTCCAGCCATTACTCTTCAAGATATTAAAGAAACAAAGCGTTACGGACGGACGGACGGACGCATGGACGGACGCACGCACGGACAACGTGAAAACAGTATACCCACCACAAACAAAGTTTGCGGGGGGGTATAAAAAATAAAAGCCATAATTATGAAAGTAGTTTTAACCCTTTTCATTCTGATGGATTATTCCATACATATTGATACAATAAGTTTGGAGTTGTCCATTTTGTATTTTAAGGGGTAGACAGTCAAAATTTCTATAAAATGATGCATTTCTGTCCCTGGATTGTTTTTATCTCAGCAAACTGAGTGCAGACCCTGATGAGATGCCGCATTATGCAGCATTTCATCTGGGTCTTCACTGTTTGTGAAAGTACCTGTTTATCGGCATCCAGAATGAAAAGGGTTAAAGCATCATGAAATTATTTTAAGTTTTGCCACAAACACATAAAAATATGAAATTTATCTACAGGTATGGAATACATGAATGTAATATCTTTTTATCAATCAGCTTTTGAATCCAGTAGTCAATGCTAATATGCCAAGTCACATCTAAAAGCAGTCATTTCATTTTCATTTATCAATAAATACAGATTTTAGGGGTCTTAAGATTTTGTGCTGTGCACAGTTTGAATAAACTAAATGCAATCCTAATGCACTTGCTTTAATAATGTGACATCAGATTGGATAACGTAAAAAATTTGCAACAATATATCCTGTGGTATACTGTTAAAACTTCATTAATTACGTCGCATGCTATTGGATGACGTGTGGCTTTATGGGACTTACAATGCTCCAATTTGAGGCGGAACCGCAGATGTACATTAGAATAGAATTGATAACCATATTCAAAGCTTTCATTTAGGGAGGTATATCTACAGATATACGATGGGAAATCACGTAAAACTAAATTATTTTCGACCGTGTATCCGATGATATACCTCCCAAAATGAAAATTTTGAATACAGTTATCCCCTTATTAATTAACCTGTACAATGCTATGCTTCTCTGAACCCCTCCAATCAGAATACGTACATTCAGTGAGAAGGGGCCAAAATTTGGTCTGATTCCTGCACTAATTTCAAACTTAGTGTGTACATACAGTGAAGACTCTATTGAAACTGTGCCAATGCTCAGGTTCATCTGAATCTTCACTGAATCTTCACCGATTTACTTGGTTTGAGAATGAAAACCTTATGGGTAGCTTGTATGATGTTGGTATACTCTTTGGACGCATCTCATAGAGATACTTTCAATAAGTAAGGTTTTATTCATGAATAAAATGTATTGCTGTTTTCCTGCTGAAAGAACCCCCCACCTTTTTTATATTATCAACAAGAAATGTCACAAACACTCACGAATGCCCCCAAAGGAATTGGTCTAGCATAAGACACATTTGAGGAAAGTTAGCTGTAATATAGCATGAAAAACCTAGAAATGAGGCCAGAAGTCAATGTCAAGGTCAAAGTGACTCAAAATGGTATGCACCACTCCGCCATCCCAAGAGGTATCACCACCCCAAATTTGGGAATCCTACATCAAATAATATAGGAGATATGCTCTGGACACAATAATTCTTGAAAACTAGGTCAGAGGTCAAGGTCACAGTGACCCAAAAATGGTTTGTGACACTCCGGCATCCCAAGATAAATTTACATACCGAATTTGGAATTCTTATTTCAAAGAATATAGGAGACATGCACCAGTTTCTAGAAACTAGGTCAGAGGTCAAGTTCAAGGTCACAGTGACTTAATTATGGTACGCGACACTTTGTCATCTCAAGATGCATCCACACACCAAATTTGAGATTCCTACCTCAAATAATATAAGAGATATGCTCTGGACATGATTATTCTAAAAACTAAGTCAGAGGTCAAGGTCACAATGACCTGAAAATGGTACATGACACTCTGCTATCCCAGGATGTATCCACACACCAAATTTGGAATTTCTAACTCAAAGAACATAAGAGATATGCCAGGGACACAATAATTCTTAAAACTAGGTCAGAGGTCAAGGTCACAGTGACCCAAAAATGGTATGTGTCACCCCATCATCCAAAGATGCATTTACACCAAATTTGGAATTCCTATCTCAAAGAATATAGGAGATATGCATCAGACTCAATGCAGTTTCTATAAACTAGGTCAGAGGTCAAGTTCAAGGTCACAGTGACCCAATTTTTGTACTCGACACTTTGTCATCCCAAGATGCATCCACAAATCAAATTTGAGATTCCTACCTCAAATAATATAAGAGATATGCTACAGACACGATTATTCTAAAAACTAGGTCAGAGGTCAAGGTCACAGTGACCTGAAAATGGTACATGACCCTCCGCTATCCCAAGATGCATCCACATACCAAATTTGGAATCCCTTACTCAAAGAATATAAGAGATATGCTCGGGACACAATAATTCTTAAAACTAGGTCAGAGGTCAAGGTCACAGTGACCCAAAAATGGCATGCGAAACCCCGTCATCCAAAGATGCATTTACACATCAAAATTGGAATGCCTATCTCAAAGAATATAGGAGTTAGCACCAGACTCAATACAGTTTCTATAAACTAGGTCAGAGGTCAAGTTCAAGGTCACAGTGACCCAATTTTGGTACGCGACACTTCGTCATCCCGAGATGCATCCACACACCAATTTTGAGATTCCTACCTCAAATAATATAAGAGATATGCTCCGGACACGATTATTCTAAAAACTAGGTCAGAGGTCAAGGTCACAATGACCCGAAAATGGTACGCGACACTCCGCCATCCCAAGATGTATCCACTAACCAAATTTGGAATTCCTACCTCAAAGAATATAGGAGATATGGACGGGACACGAAAGGGGGACGGACGGACAGAGGGACAGTGCGATTACTATATGCTTCCCAAAGTTCCTTTGGGGACATAAAAATGTGATTAAGTCCACACAATCAATATTATACAGTAAAACCTGTGTAAAACAGCCACTCTCAAACAGACCGAAAATTGGTTTTCAAGACCAATTATCGCTTAATAAAGGTCAAAAGTATTGCAGAATGTAAGGGGAGCATTCTCTAATACTTTTGACCTCCATTTGTCATTAAGATCTTTGTTTTATCTATTTTGAGTGGCCACTTTACACAGGTTTTACTGTACATGTCATTTCAAGGGACCAGCCTGCCATACAAATTGAGCATCTATGGCATAGTTGGTAATAATCCACTTAATTTATCTTGCAAACAATGGTCACTTGTTCAATCACCATATCAACCAATTTATCCAACTAGGCTTTAACATGTGTCTCTATATGACCTGTCATGCCCATTTATGGGACTTTCAACACAAACACACACACATTTACTGCACAACACAATTCAGTTTCACTCCAATGGTCCCTTGTGTAAATTAAAGTTCACACTTTAACAGCAGTTTTCTGGTTTTGATTGCTATCATGTACTATCTATCAGTCAGCTTAGCTAGGTAATCGTAGTCAAATACTATCTATCCATCAGCTTAGGTTATCTGAAAATAATGAGGAAAGAAAATATTACAAATTAAAGACCTTTACTTACAAGTCATGAAGTAAAACCATTACCCTGCCTGCCAGGGCCTGGACACGACAAAACCTATTTCAGACAAAGTGAGACTCAAACCAGTTACATCAGCTACAGAGACTAGCTAAAAAATTGAAATTTCGTCTATAGCAAGTTTAGATATGATACTTTCCAAAAAATGAATAACAAAGGCACTGATAAGACTGCGCAGATGTGCAGGCTGGTCTGTGCCTTTGTTGTTTGCAAACCCTGAAGACCTGTTTTCTTGCGTCCAGGCTCACAGTATGTTTTTTCTTATATTATTTCTGATACCAAATCAAGCCTTCAATGTGTTTTATCTATTAATACAATACAGTACAAATAATACCTAATGCACAAAAAATCTGATTCTTTGCGAGTTCATTTTTAAACACCCAAATATGCATATTTAAGTTTACTTGAACTGCTTTTAGATCCAAGGTTAAATGTTTATTCTAAAAATACTAAAATTTTAAGCTAAACATATGACTAATTCGCATACAACATCAACTTGAAGTCTTATTTGCACCAAAAATGAAAAACTTAAAGAAAATGGAAAATGGCTGTCATTTCATACCTGGTAGAGTCATATGTTCCTATTCCTTGTATCCAATGTAACTTTATGTTGTTCAAGAGTTTCAACAGACCTATTATATAGAAGTGGTCTGCTTTTGAAATGGAAGAGTGCCATTTAAAAGGTTGGAACATGGCCATTTACACATTTTTAAAGAAACCAATCCCCACACCCCCCTCACCCCCATTTTTCATGATTTTTGAAATTTGAACAGTTTAATGCACTTTCTTATGAAAACACCTTCCTAGCCTGTTTTGAAAATAACTATATCCTGTACACTTCTTAATGTAATTTTTTGGAACAAGCATAATTCATGCAATTTTTAAAATCAGTGTCATAACTGCAGCCATGATATAAAGTTTTTTATGGGTAATATTGGAGAAAACAAAATTCTTGAAAATCATCTGCTGGCATACAATTCACATGAAACTCTTATTTGATTTCTTGAATAATCTACAAAATTTACAAAATGTTATAATTTGCTGCAAAGTTAGAAGGGGTAAAACACAAACATTACAATTTAGGTTAGTAATTTCAATAATCGCATGCAATACATAAGAAAGGTCTTGTCAACAGAGAATCTGATTTTAATGCATGTGAAAAGCTTCAGTATTCAGTATAGTAATTATCCTATCTAGTCAGAAATCAACAAAAAAACCTGATTTGATTTCTTAACCCTTTGTATACTAATGGATTATTCCTTCTGGTTTGATACAATAAAGTTGGGATATCCCATTGTATATATCTAGGGCTATCAGGTTATAATAAAAAAAAATATTGTATTCTTTTGTCTGAAGATCTTTTTTACCTTTACAAACAGTGTAGAACCTGATGAAATGCAGCATTATTCTGCATTTCATATGGGTCTTCACTGTTTGCAAAAGTACTCATTTAGGGGTTTCCCAAATATAAAGGGTTAATGATGGTTATTTCAATAAGCCATGAGATGCATGCATGAAAAATTTTCATCAATCTGTCTGTAGTCAGATAAAGTTTGAAATAAATAGAGGATCTTACATAAGTGCTCATGTATTATCAAATTTATTAAGCAAGTTGAGGAAAACTGATAAAATGCAAGGCTTGCCAAGCATTTTACACTTGTTTGTAATTAGTTCGATAAATTCAATAATACAGGAGTCTATTTATCATATGACACTTAAAACTACTTTCAGTTCAAGTTTTTTGGCATGAAAATGCTAAGACTTTGACATATACGCAATGTTGTTATAGCCGTCATTACATAATGTTACTTAACATGTAAAACACTAGTGGTTTATTGATTTTATTACATTACTTTATATATCACTCCCACAATGTGACATCTTGTGATAAACAGATTGAAAACCCTTTTTACTCTTAGACTATTGAAATATTTTGATTACTTGAAACTACATGTACATGCAATAATTTTGTTGGAAAGCTGTTTCAATAATTAGACTGAAAACAGTTTAAATCTATCTTAAAATAAGTACACAGGTTTAGATAGTCAAAAATTTTGAGTGTAAAATTGTAAATATTTTCTTACCCATCTGTTTTAACATATGTTTTGAGTACCCACAACATATGTTTTGGTTGAGAAATAAGAAAAATAGTTTTTTGTTACACACTTTTATCTAAAGGCCTGAAATAATAATTACCATATATTTATTCGACAACATGTGATTTTCCTTTTCTTTAAACTATTTGCTAAGAGAAACACAATGCACCCAAGGAGTATCTAAGATATCCAGGAATATATGTACTGAGGGACTTTAGAAACGCACCATTATACATTCATTGTTTTTTTTTGACAATTCTGATTCAATGATGTTTCCTTTATCTTTTTCTATCCCCTTACAAAATGGACAATTATTTGCCATAATTTCTATTTGCTCATGCTGTTCATTCTAACGTAACACTGACATTAGTGTTTTTCAATAATTGTCGTCTGAGTCCTGACAAATGTGAGTTTAATTCAATTCAAAATTAATCCTTTTGAACAAGTAGCCAGATGTCTTACCCAATGGAAAAACACAAACGGTTTCGGAAATAATCGTTTAATTAGGCCAAAAAAAATTAATCATTAGATTCTCAAGCACTTTTTGAAAAAAACAGACGCGGGAGGCAGGTTTTTTATTTTATTTTTTATTTCCTCAAAAACAGATGCGGGACGCAGGTTTGTTGTTTTATTTCCTCACAAACAGACGAGGCATGTATTTACATGAGCTGATAAACTCTCTGACAATGTTCCATGGGAGGTGTACAACATGTACGGCCCCTGGTGATATTTGGACCGATACAAGAGCCACGTTGGACATTAAATCAGATGATTTTCTTGAAAAACAGCCATTCACAACTTCACGATGGAAGACGCCATTATAAAGAAACATGCGACGCTTGTATACCTACACTAAACCACATAAAAAAATCAATACCAAGCGCCTACTCGATTTTCAGAAGATCGGGTAAATGTATGAGGAATATTAAATATTGGACGAACACGGACGAAACGAAATAACAAATTTTTTTAATGCGGAATTTTTCGTTTTTTCTTTTTTTTGGCTTAAAAAATCGGTGATGCGGGGACTTTGAGGACAATGCGGCGGTGCTTGAGAATCTAATATATTTTTTTTCTTGGCCTTACAGTCCCAGGCCCAGCGTTTCTTTTTTTTTTTTTCTTTCTATTGATACTGGCTCGATCAAATTTTGATCATTACGCCAGGGAGTGCAATTTTGGAATTTTGAAGAAAAAACAAAAACAAAACAAAAAAACAAAACAAAAAAACAAAAAAATCTTTCGGCTGTGTTTTTAACTAAATGAGGAGTGCCCTAAACTCCTCAGCAGTCTGGGAATTGACCGCCGAAGGAGAAAGACTATTCCACTGTGGTATAGTCCGGGGGAAAAAAGAGTTCTTCAGGGCATCACTGTATGTCTGGTATCTACAATATTGGGCACTGTGTGATGACCTGGTAGATTTCAAACTGCGAGCAGGGGTCAGGTACTTGTCTTTTTCTATAGACACAGCACCAGAATGTATCTTATGAAAGAGAAGCAGGGAGGACTGATCCCTACGGGCCTCAAGAGATGGCCACTCAAGCTCATCAAGCATCTCGCCGACACTACTTGTGTTACGCCATCTCCTGCAGGTCCAACGGGCTGCTGTCCTCTGAACTTTCTCTATCTGATTAATCTGAAGTTTTGAGTAAGGGCTCCAAATGGGTGCTGCATACTCTAGTTTAGGCCGAACCAAAGTTTTGTATGCAACTTCCTTTGTACTCCGAGGTGCAAAAGCCAAATTCCTGCGAAGGAAACCAAGTGTCTTAGTTGCTTTGGAAGAAATTTCTGAAATGTGTTGACCCCAATCCATATTATCAGAGATAGTTATGCCAAGGTATTTTGCTGACTGAACGTTTTCCAAAGTTTGGTTGTGAAGGGAGTAGTCAAAGAGAATCTGTTTGTGATGCTGATGCCGAGTCACTCTCATAGAGTGACATTTGGCTACATTGAACTTCATTTGCCAATCGGCTTCCCATTGTCCTAAGCTAGTGAGGTCTTCCTGCAGTATAAAACAGTCTTGAATCGAATGAATGTTTCTATACAGGACACAGTCGTCCGCGAACAGGCGAACAGAAGACCTGATGTTATCCGGCAGGTCGTTTATAAAAATAAGGAACATATGTCAGCAAATGGTCAGTCTTATTTTTCAAACTGTGATAACAGGCGGATGATGTTTGCACATGCTGGGATACTTTTGTCTTTTATGCAACTAATTGAAGAGTATCTGGTGGCACTGAAAGATTTTGATTATTCCTGTTCCTTAGGATATATAAACGGCCAATTACATCAAATGGTAAATGACGTCATTTAGATGGAACGATTCCAAAAGCCTTTAGTTTCATGATATGATTTTTTCTTCACTTTTGCTTTCGAGGACAAACATCAGTTCAAAAACATTTTTTGTGCTCATTATGGAAGCTAGGTATTGGTACACTGTGACTTTTTGAATTAGGGTTGTCTCAGAATTATCGCAACGTCACGGCAACCATAAACCACAGCGTTTCAATTTTCTTAATGAATACAAGCTAAATGATGAGACTTGTCAATTTTATTTTTCATATAATTAAAATATAATATGTTGACAATAAATAAGCATTTTAGCAGGTGGTGCATTTCTAAAGTCCTTCAGTATATATGAGCTTGCTCATGAGATATGGTATTCATCACATAGGCAATAAAAGAAAACTCGGATGAGCCTGTGCATATGTACACTCTCGCAAGAGTCATCACTGTTAGTTCACAAAAAGTGTGGAAGTAGATGAAGACTCACACCAAAAGTTAGACCTCTAGCCTTACTAGATAGGCAAGCATAAACAAAATATTTAAAGTATATCATTGCATAAAAAGCTGTGTCGCACACTATTACCAGCCATATTTTAACCGGCTAAAACCCATGTATTAATCAGGCAATCCACATATTTTTGATTCAAGGCTTTTGTACTTAATCATACCCATTCTCGGCTGTCACAAAAATTGACATTATCAACAGTAACGTGCATAGGAATGAATGTAATTTAGTGACCTTCTGATGACATAAGTCTTTGCTCTGGGACATGCATTTTCAAAACCTACGAATCCTTCATACTTTTGCACGCCATAATAATAATACAAAAATGAACTTTTCGAAGCGTTTTTCTAAAGTTTTCAAGTGACAAAATGACTTTATGCAATAATAATGATCAAACATGTTTTTTTGATGCATTAACATCTGCTAGACCCCTCTTGGAATGTTAAAACCCTCGACTTTTAGGCTCGGATTTCAAAATCACCCTCGGGGTCCAGCAGATGTTAATTAATGCATAGAAAAACATATTTGATCCCTATATGCAAAAACAACCATTTTCTTATGGGCTGATTTGTTAATTACATGTAATTGACCCATTTAAGTCAAATGCACTTTCCTACCCTTATCAGTAGAATGTGCCCATTTTAAATTTCAGGGGTGTCAGGTGGTATTTTTCTCTCTTTTCTCAGATTTTAATAGAATCAGTGAAAGTCCTGATCAGATGCTGCATCATCCAGCGTCTGATCTGGGTCTGCACTAATTGCCTATGTCCCATATAAAGGATGCTAGGCTTATAAGGGTTAAAGCCCATAACATCAAAAAGATGAGAAGCACATATACCGATAAACACAAAAGCATTACAGTAAAACCTGTGTAAAACAGCCACTCAAAAATAGACAAAAACAAATATCTTAATGACAAATGGTAGCTTAACGAAGGTCAAAAGTATTGCAGAATGCTCTCCTTGGAGCATTCTGCAATACTTTTGACCTGCATTAATCGATAATTGGTGTTGAAAACCAATTTTCGGTCTTTTTAAGAGTGGCCGTTTTACACAGGTTTTACTGTACATTACTTATGCCATAACACAAGAAAGCTTGCTTTTGAATATACACAGACAATGAAGTCCCACATTAGTCTTTGCACCAATACATGGTTTTCTGATTATGAATTTTTCCAATAAGAAATGGGCCTTGTCACGAGAAAAAATTGAAATTTTGCTTGTAGCAAGTTAAGATATGATACTTTCTAATAAGTGAATAACAAAGGTGCTGATCAGTCTGCACTGAAGTGCAGGATGGTCTTCGTCTTTGTTGTTCACAAACCCTAAAAACAGGTTTCTTGTGTTGAGGTCCATATACAATAAGAGCTGTCACAGGACAGCATAGCTTGCCTGAATGAAGCCATGTCAACCAAAAATGCAAGCAAATGTTTTTGAGTGCAAAATCTACAAGAATATATAATACACAATTTCTGGACTTACAATAAATATGGAAGGCAAGATGGCAGTATGAGAAAATGTAAGTCACTTTGACCTTTACCTGTATGAAGGTCACTAAATAGACAGCAAAATTATTAGATGAAATACAGGTTAATCATGAGGCTATCCTACATTAGTGTAAAATATTCCAGCACTATTACACAAAATAAGGCTTTGGAGCTAAACTGGTCTATCACACTGAACATGATCCATCATTTCTAACTCTCCGGCTGCTAATTGCGACAAAATTTTTTGTATCGTCTGCTAGACTTCGTCTGCTAGACTAAGTCCATTTCAAACATCTCTGTAGCTAGCAAACAGTATGAACCCAGATAAGACTGCTCTTCTAAGAGCAGTCTGATCTTGGTCCACACTGTTTGTCTGTACCTTCAGTAGACATTTTCAGATGCATTTATTTCATCGCAGGCAAAGAGCTAAAGTCAATGACTTTACCATTTATCTCCACATTTTTTAAAAAAAAATTTGGGAGATGTAACAAAAGGATAACACAAATATGACAATGGTGACAAAATCACATCACAGATAACCATGATGACTACATTATATATTTAAAGCTCTCCTTGTACTTTGATTACGCATGCAAACATACAAAAACATCATGAGGCAGCTCATCTGGCTCTACACAGCTTTCGAAAAGGGATAAATCCAAGTTAAGCAGGACAATGGTTAGATTATGCATGCAGATACTGAGTGTAATGAATGCCCTTGCATAAAACATTGTACACACAGACATGCAATATCACACCTGAGTGATGTGGTGAAATCATCATCAAAGTCTACAGAACTATCTGAAATGTGAACAAATAAAGACATGGTTCATACAGGCAAGTATGAGTTCTTACGACATGACAGCCGCAACAAAGTAAAGCATAGCTGAAAAATTCCCCGTGCCTTTGCTGGGAATCGATCCCAGTTTGCCCCGGTACAAGACCAATGCTCTAACCACTGAGCCAAAGAGTCAACTCGCTGACGCAGTTGTCAGAGATTGATTATATACTAGAAGCTATGCGAAATCTACCTTATGTAGATATATAGGTGAGAGTGCCTGGCCCATAACACTCCCCCTCTTCAAAGGAGTCATCATTTATAAGGACAGAAAGCCTTTTTAGGCGAAACAAAGGTTCATATCCTGGACATGAGCCTCCATCTAACGACATGATAGCCGTAACAAAGTAAAGCATAGCTGAACTAGAGGACCTGACGGTCCTGAAGCGCTCACCTGATCTCCTTAATAATGTTAAAATAGGTCAAGATCAACTACGGCTTATAATGAAACATATTTTGTTTTATGGGGGTTGTGGCCATTTTGGTCAAGTGACCTAAAACAATCTAATGAATACTCCATCAAACAGCCCAGTGATTTCTGAGGAAAAGATGTTTAGATAGGTATGTGACAGTCCAAATGAGTGGCCTTGGATAAAGGGTCACAGGTCAGCTTGACATTTGGTACTTATATAAAACCCTTGTCTCATTAGGTTAAACATTTCTTGCAAGTATTATGATTTCACACTCAACAGTTATAGAAAAATGAACATTTCAAGATTTTTCCCAAATAAATGCATTAGAAAACAAATTTGACCTTGCCATAAAGTAGGTCAAGGTCAACCTAGATTCATCATTTGTGCAAATCTGGTAGGGCTCACATCCCCAATGCTACATACCAAGTCCCAAGGCCATTGGCCTTTTGGTTCCAGAGAAGAAGATATTTAAAGGGCCTTTAACATATATGGGCGTGTTGGCCATCTTGGTCATGTGACCAGTACAATTGGTATAAATTTTGGCTAACCTATCATAAGGAGTCCTCATATGAAATTTGAGTTCAAATGGCCCAGTGGTTTCTGAGGAAACTATGTTTTAATATGTTGATGGAACTCCAGTATGAGCGACCTTGGCTGAAAAGTTAAAGGTCAACCTTGACCTTTGAAACTTATTTATAGCCATTGTCTCATTTGGTTTAACATATCAAGTGAGAATAATGACTTTGGCCTCGACAGTTTTCAAAAAATGAAATTTTCAAAAAAAATCCCATTTAAATGCATAAGGAAGCAAATATGACCTTGACATTAAGTAGGTCAAGGTCAACGTAGGTTCATCGTTTGAACAAACTTGGTAGGCCCCACATCCCCGATGCTACATACCAAATCCCAAGGTCATAGGCCTTCTGGGTCTGGAGGAGAAGATTTTTAAATGGTTTTTACCATATATGGGCTTGGCAGTCATCTTGGTCATGTGGCCAAAATATTTTGCATAAATTTTGGCTAACTTATCATAAGGCGTCTTCACATGAAATTTTAGTTCAATTGGGTCGATGGTTTGTGAGAAAACTATGTTTTAATATATTGATGGGACGATAATATGAGCGACCTAAGCTGAAAGGTCAAAGGTCTACCTTGACCTTTTGAACTTATTTATAGCCATTGTCTAATTAGGTTAAACATATCAAGCGAGAAAAATGACTAAAGCTTCCATAGTTTTCAAAAAAATCAACTTTTCAGAAATTTTCCCATTTGAATGCATTAGGAAGCAAATTTGACCTTGACGTTAAGTAGGTCAAGGTCAACCTAGGATCATCATTTGAACAAACTTGGTAGGCCCCACAACCCGAATGCTACATACCAAGTCCCAAGGTCATCAGCCTTCTGGTTCTGGAGAAGAAGAGTTTTGAAGGGTTTTTACCATATATGGGCGTGGGGGCCATCTTGGTCATGTGACCAAGACCATTTGAATAAACTTTCGTTCCCCCATCCTAAGGAGTCTCCATATGAAATATGAGTTCAATTGGCCCAGTAGTTTCAGAGGAGAAGATGTTTGAAAATGTTGACGGACAACGGATGGACGACGGACACCGGAGTCACTGGTATACTATTAGCTCACCAATGAGCCTTCGGCTCAGGTGAGCTAAAAAGGGGTATGTGCATTAAGGGGCTATTTTGGCCCCCTCTAGAGTCGAAAACTGAAAGTTGCTTTTCACCAATTTCATCTTATTGGTTTATAAGAAGAATAGCCCAAGTGTAAAATTCTGTCATTTATTTTACTTTTACCGGTTGCTATGGTAACCAAAATGGCCAACAAAATTGGCTTAAAATAGAGAAATTGCCATTTTGGGCCAAATTTTAGGCTTTTGGAGACCGACTTTTTAAGAATCAGATATCAGCACGAGGAAATACCAATAAAACCTTTTAATATATTGTGTGACATGATAATTCTCATCATCTGTTAAAATATTTTTTTGGTATTTGCTTGTGCTCTATATTAATTCCTCTGTTACTTGTCTCAAATTTGCTCCAAAATGGTCATTTCCTATTTTCAGCCTATTTTGGCTGCCATTTTTGTTACCATAGCAACCGTAAAAGCCGAATCAATGCCAGACTTTTCCACTTTGGCTATTGTTCTAATAAACTAAGACAAAGAAACCTGCGAAGAGCAACTTTTATTTTTTGACCTCATAGGTGGGCCAATATAGCCTCTTAATGCATGTATCCCTTTCCCGTGCCTTCGCTGGGAATAGATCCCGGGTCGCCTCGGTACAAGACCAATGCTCTAACCACTGAGCCAAAGAGTCGATTCTCTGACGCAGTTGTCAAAGATTGATTATATACTAGAAGCTATGTGAAAATCTACCTTATGTAGATATATAGGTGAGAGTGCCTGGCCCATAACAGAGTAAAATTCAAGGACTTTTCAAGGACTTCTAAAAGCCTATCCAACAGCTTTCAAGGACTTAAAGTTAATGAAAATACTGATTTAAGTGTTAAAATTCTACTTCAGAAATGCTAGACTGAGATAATGGAGACATTAGTACTAAAAAATTAGTATAAAACTATTGTGCCTATATTTGGTGCAGCATATGCTGCACCAAATAAAGGCACAACAATTTTATACTGACTTAGGTCTCTATCAACAGTGCTATGTCCCACAGAAAATAGTAGAATTCAAGGACTTTTCAAGGTTTTTGTGTGATGTTCTAGTACCTTTCAAGCCATATTTAATTTTCAAGTACTTTTCAAGAAAATCCTCTAAATTCAAGTACTTTTCAAGCCTGTGCGAACCCTGAAAGACATTGAAGTGATCGTGAGCAACAGTGACAAATACTTTTGTCCACATGTCAACTAGTATTTGTCATTTTGAGGCATCATAGTCAACAGTGTACTAAATGTATTTCCAAGAATTATGAAAAAATAATGTTACTAAGCTATTGAGTGCGATTTTTTACAAATATTAAAGGCATACAAAGTAATTGAAAAATCAATATACAATAAATGTTTGAAAAGATTTCACATTGAATTATCTTAGAGTATATTGCTTTTGTTTGGTTTGATTCTTTTTTTCTCATTCAACAGCTACAGTCATGTCAAGACGGTCAGTTCACCTAACCACACTTTTTTTCTGGGTTAGCAGTTGGACTAGCTACCGACCGTGCTACATGGTCCAGTTACCATAGAGCAATAACAATATAAAAATTTCAGTCTAAAAATATGACTTGATAATGCCTTTTTCGGGAGTAAAATCAATGTAACCCATTGTTACTGATGGATGTTTCCATCATTACTGATACAATAAATTTTGTCAAATATCAAATTGACTCAAACCAGAGGTGAACACTGTGAGATCTCAACTAGAACAGTTATTTTAGCTGGCAAATACATGTACCCCCCACCAAACCCAAAACAAAGACAATTTGTGATGAATGTCAAAAAAGAAATTGAATAACACTTGGAGTGAACACTGTCGGATATCAAAAAGAAATTAACTAATATCAGAGAGGAACATTGTAACATATCATAAAAGATTAGAGAAGTGTCCAGTGGACATATGCCCCCACCAGCTGCATTTCATACGCACATTATTGCAAGTGTGTTTGGAGTAAATCATGACACATGCACCTAATGAAGTTTCAGGACACAATCCCAAACCATACACAAGACATGGTCCTGATTAGTAATATGATCAAAATATCTCAAAGGGTATTAAAGTTATGGAGTGAACAAGCTTTGGGCTACAGGCTGGCGAACTGACGGATGGATGGACACCAGACTGATCACTATATCCCCTGATCCTCATCGGGTCAGAGATAAAAAGGTTAATAGGCACTGCTTATTACACACCCCCACACAGTACTGGTCAATAAAGAGAACTATCAAGCATACACCAAATATGTAAGCCGGGTGAACTTTGACCAAAGTCAGACAAGAGGTTCAGTAGATATAGAATAGTCACAAATTCTGTATATGTGACCTTTGACCTCCCTCTATGCTCTTGATCTCAAAACAGAGTGTATAAAACCTTCCGTTTGTGTGTTATCTCATTGGGGTGGGAATGTTTGTGAAATATTTTCAGAATCTGACAAGGGGCTCAGGAGATATTGAAGGGACACATTTATTCTGTAAATGCAACCTTTGACCTCACTCTATGCACTTGATTTCAAAACGGGGTGTCTGAAACCTTCCTTTTATGTTGTCTCATTGAGGTGGACATGTGTGAAATATTTTCAGAAACAAATTTTCAAATTTTATTTGTGACTGCAATACAGAAAATTTACCTCCTCATAGCCTATCTAACGCATTTCTTTGCTCTTTTGCTCAAAAAGATTTGCTTCATCTCAATTTAGGAGATATTGAGGGAACACATAGTCTTTAAATGCAACCTTTGACCTCCCTCTATGACCTTGTTTCATTTTGCATCTTGTCTCATTGAGTTTGACCATTGTTTGAAATATATGCAACGCAACGGGACAAAACCTGTCTTTAGGGTTTCCGACAAAGTGAGACTCAAACCAGCTCAACTATAGAGACTTGCTAGAAAATTGAAATTTCGCTTGTAGCAAGTCTAGATATGATACTTTTAAATGAGTGAATAGCAAAGGTGCTGATCAGACTGTGTGGATGGGCAGGCTGGTCTGCACCCTTGTTGTTCCCAAGACAGGTTTTCTTGCATCGAGGTCCATATTTCAAAGTCTATGGGAATATAAAAAGAATTTGTGTTTGTAAAACACTGTGACCCAAACCATTTGCTAATAAATTAGGGTGGTACTCTTCTTTAAAGAATACAAATGTGCTGAAAATGTCAAAGGGTCATAACTCAGCTCAAACGTTACCGAATTTTACAAATGTTTTCCTGGGGCAATCTATCCCTCAATCCCAATCTGTGTGCCCTGCTTAAAAGTGTTTTTCATTTATCTTACTAATATGAATCTAGCTATCTTTTAAAATGTATTTAATATCATACAAGCATATTTGCAAAGAAAACAAAATGTATTGCACAAACAAGCTTAAGCAGGTCAGTCGTTTTCCTAGTGTAAGAAAATGCATGTGAGTGAATATAGGTGCACCAGTTCAATGAATAGAGCACATGTTAAAACTGCATTAAAGTGTGTTCACAACAAATCTTTACCTTCATATTGTCTTCCTTTAAAATCAAGATATAATAGTTGTTTTATCAAAGAAACTGGTATGATGGAAAATCTTAATATGAGCCACAATGAAATAAACCAAATGTTTGAGTGTAAATTGTAAATATTTTCTTACCCTTCATCAGTTTTAACATATGTTTTGGGTGCTCAAAAGGACAGTCTCATCGAAACGATCCTTTTGAGCACCCACAATCTATGTTTTGGTTGAAAAATAAGAATTTTTTTTTTAGGGTACACACTCTTAACTATAGGCCTGTATACACAGCTATACAGCTGAGTAGATACCTACCTATTGGTATAATCCTACATTAACTTCTACAGTTTTTAGGTGTGTGTGCAATTACTGCTCTAGTGAGACTTTGGAAATGAGAAGGCCCATCAGAGCCTTCACTACTCGCCTATGCAAGCATCAGCATGTACGAAATTCTCTGACATGTAGTAAGGGTACCCAAAATTTTATTGGCTTAACCTTCTTTATACTTTAATACTTGATTCTTTGGCAAACAGTAGTAGTGGAGACCAAAATGAAATGCCCCATAATGAGACATTTCATATTGTTCTACACAGTTGCTATGCAACTAACTTCAGGGCCAGAAATATTTCATTTTAGCACATGACATCACATCTGGGAGTGATATATTGCCATGCATTAAAAATGATAAACCACTGGTGATTCACATATTTTGTATTGTGTAACTACGCCCATAACAACATTGTGTAATATGTCAAAATCTTAGCTTTTTCACGCCAATAATGTGGTTTCAAAATGATGTTAATGTCATCCGATAAATAGAAAATAACATTCATGCTCCTGTATGATTGAATTTTTTATCAAACTTGCTGCGAAAAAGCAATAAATGGTTGGCAAGCCTCACATTTTTTTCTATTTTCCTCAACTCATTTAATCGATAAATTTAATAATAAATGAGCACAAATGTTAGACCCTCTTTATTTAAAATCTCCACGCTGGTGACTCCTTAAATATATAATGGACTATGCCATCCTTACTATGTTAATATACATGGGATAATTCATCTGTGCAAAAGAGGTTAAGCAGGTAATTAACCCATTTATGCCTAATGGATTTTCCCACCATAACAATTGTACTAATCTATTTCCAATTTAAGGGTTGTTGGTTAGTATGTTTCAATTCCATTCAAATTTTTAAAGTACATTCTGTAAGCAAACAGTGAATACTCGGATCAGATGCTGCATTTTGCGGCATCTGATCTGGGCCTGCACTGTTTGCCTATGTCCCACAAAAAGGATGCTAGGCTTATATGGGTTAAGGTTATCATGATTCAACCTAACCAGAGACAAAGGGTTTTCCTTAAGAACAGGCATGAGAACCCTACTCACCATCAGTAAAGGCTGCATCAGCCATAACTAGCTGGAATATTTTAGGATATAGGTGTTCTTTCTCTTTGCCTAGTAACTCTGTAGCTATTCTAGCCCCTTCTTCAATATTCTCATCCTCATCTTCTTGTAAAGCCTGAGAAAATGAAAAAAGTCAATAAGCAATGCTTATTAGATACCCCCCGCACAGTAAGAGTCAGTGAAAAAAATTAGCAAGTTATAGGTCAAACCAGCAGACCTTAGTTTTGAAAAGATTTCAGTAGAATCTGTGCAAACAAAAATTATAAACTCCTTCATGCATATGTTCAATGTGTCTATATTGTATCGGCAAAGTATCAAATTGCTCCATCAAAAGCTGTGGTAGGAGTTGATCGGCCCGTATAGGCACTATCTATGCATATACAAAAGCCATATAAGGGAATAAATGTCTAAGTTCTCACAGCTGTCATTTTGTCAAAAATTATTTTTTGTGAATCAAACTTCTTCATGCATATGTTCAATGCGTCTACATTGTATAGGCAAAGTATCAAATTGTTCCATCAAAAGCTGTGGTAGGAGTTGATCGGCCCATGAAGGCACCATCTATGCATATAGGAAAGCCTTATTAGAGAAAAATTGTCTAAGTTCTCTCAGTTGTCATTTTGTCAAAATTTATTTTTTCTGAACCAAACTCCTTCATGCATATGTTCTATGTGTCTACATTGTATACGCAAATTATCAAATTGCTCCATTAAAAGCTGTGGTAGAAGTTGATCGGCCCATGAAGGCACCATCTATGCATATGCAAAAGCCCTATTAGGGAAAAATTGTCTAAGTTCTCTCAGCTGTCATTTTGTCAAAAATTATTTTTTCTGAACCAAACTCCTTCATGCATATGTTCAATGTGTCTTCATTGTATAGGCAAAATATCAAATTGCTCCATCAAAAGCTGTGGTAGGAGTTGATCGGCCCATGAAGGCACCATCTATGCATATACAAAAGCCCTATTAGGGAAAAATTGTCTAATTTCTCTCAGCTGTCATTTTGTAAAAAATTATTATTTCTGAACCAAACTCCTTCATGCATATGTTCAATGTGTCTACATTGTATACGCAAAGTATCAAATTTCTCCATCAAAAGCTGTGGTAGGAGTTGATCGGCCCATGAAGGCACCATCTATGCATATACAAAAGCCCTATTAGGGAAAAATTGTCTAAGTTCTCTCAGCTGTCATTTTGTCAAAAATTATTTTTTCTCCACCAAACTCCTTCATGCATATGTTCAATGTGTCTACATTGTATAGGCAAAATATCAAATTTCTCCATCAAAAGCTGTGGTAGGAATTGATCGGCCCATGAAGGCACCATCTATGCATATACAAAAGCCCTATTAGGGAAAAATTGTCTAAGTTCTCTTAGCTGTCATTTTGTCAAAAATTATTTTTTCTGAATCAAACTCCTTCATGCATATGTTCAATATGTCTACATTGTATAGGAAAAGTATCAACTTGTTCCATCAAAAGCTGTGGTAGTAGTTGATCTGCCCGTGTATGGCCTATAATAGCATAAGCATAAAACCCTATATTAAAAACCATTAAGAACTACAAAGGGAAATAACTGTAATAGAATTGGCCCCTAGCCCTTACTTTTTTGTCTAAAGTATTTGTCTTGCATATATGAACATGTTTGCAAGGTAACTTAGGTTTGATGAAAATCCAGCAATGACTCTTCAAGATATTAAAGAAACAAAACGTTACGGACGGACGGATGGACGGATGCACGCACGGACGCACACACGCATGCACGCACGCACGGACAACGTGAAAACAGTATACCCACCACAAGCAAAGTTTGCAGGGGGTATAATTAAAGGATTAAATACATAAACTAGAGGGTCTGAAGGTCCTGAAGCGCTCACCTGATCTCCTTAATAATGTTAAAATAGGTCAAGGTCAACTAAGGCTTATTATTCAAACATATTTTGTTTTACCATATATGGGCAGTGGCCATTTTGATCAAGTGACCTAAATATAATATCATATTTATCTTGTTTTATCTACTGAATTCTCCATATGAAATTTGAGTTCAAAGGTCAGCTTGACCTTTGGTGCTTATATAAAACCAGTGTCTCAATAGGTTTAGCATTTTTCGCAAGTATTTTGATTTCTGCTTAAACAGTTTTATAGAAAAATGAACATTTCAAGATTTTCCCAACATAAAAGCATTAGGAATCAAATTTGGTCTTGCCGTAGAAAAGATCAAGGTCAACCAAGATTAATCTATTGTGAAAACCTGGTAGGGCCCACATCCCCAATGCTATATACCAAGTCCCAAGGCCATTGTCCTTTTGGTTCCAGAGTAGAAGATATTTAAAGAGTTTTTACCTTATCATCTTGGTAATGTGACCATTAAGATTTGGTTCAAATTTACTCCACTCACCTTAAGGAGTCTCCATATGAAATTTGAGTTCAATTGGCCAAGTGGTTTCTGAGAAAACTGTGTTTTAATATATTGATGGGCCTTCAATATGAGTGACCTTGGCTAAAGGGTCAAAGGTCAACCTTGACCTTTGGAATTGCCTTTTAACATATATAAAGTGAGAACAATGACTTTGGCCTCAACAGTATTAAAAAATCAACTTTAAAAAAAATCCAATATAAATGCATAAGGAAGCAAATTTGACCTTCATGTTAAGTAGGTCAAGGTCAACATCATTTGAACAAACTTGGTAGACCCTGCACTCCAAATGTTACATACCAAGTCCCAAGGTCATCAGCCTTCTGGTTCTGGAGAAGAAGATTTTTAAAGGATTTTACCATATATGGACATGTCTGGCATCTTGGTCATTCGACCAAAACAATTTGCATAAATCTTGGCCACCTTATTGTAAGGAGTCTTCATATGAAATCTGAGCTCAATTGGCCCAATGGTTTCTGAAAAAACTATGTTTTAATATATTGATGGGACTCCAATATGAGCGGCCTTGTCTGAAAGGTCAAAGGTCAACCTTGACCTTTGGAACTTATTTATAGCCATTGTCACATTAGATAAAACATATCAAGTGAGAATAATGACTTTGGCTTCAATAGTTTTCAAAAAATCAACTTTTCAAAAATTTCCCCATTTAAATGCATTAGGAAGCAAATGTGACCTTGACGTTAAGTAGGTCAATGTCAACCCAGGATCATCATTTGAACAAACTTGGTAGGCCCCACATCCCCGATGCTACATACCAAGTCCCAAGGTCATCGGCCTTCTGGTTCTGGAGAAGAAGATTTTTAAAGGGTTTTACCATATATGGGCATGGCGGCCATCTTGCTCATGTGACCAAGACTATTTGAACAATCTTTCGTTTACCCATCCTAAGGAATCTCCATATGAAATTCGAGTTCAATTGGCCTTCTGGTTTCAGAGGAGAAGATGTTTGAAAATGTGGACGGACGGACGGACAACGGACGACGGAGTCATTGGTATACAAATAGCTCACCTTGGAGCCTTCGGCTCAGGTGAGCTAATAAGGCAGTGTATGGTAATCAACCAAAATACAACTTCAAGAGCATGCCCTATTCTACCTCCCTAACCTATTCTACATCCCTACACAATTCTACCTCCCTATCCTATTCTACCGTCTTCTCCTTTTCTACCTCTCTACCCTATTCTACTTCCTATTCTACCTAATAAGTGAAATTACTACTATAAGCACACACTAATTTAGATTATATAAACTCAATCCAGTTGGACAATCTCATTATACATATTGATTCATCATGTGGATTTTGTTTTGTTTGTTTAATGTCCCAGTCAACAATTTTCAGTTATGACAGGACGGGTCCAGTACTATGTCTTCCTCAAGGACACAATGCAGTGACGTCTGGTGAAGCTCGAACCTGCAACCCTTCAGTCTTGAGTCAAGCACACTACCACTGAGCCACTGCACTCCCTCATCATGTGGATGGAAACAGTGTGGATCCAGATCAGCTGGCTTCAAGTGAAGCCAGCTGATCTGGAGCTGCACAGTTTTCAAAAAATGGTACAGAAATTGAAAAAGCTATACACACTTTGTTCTTATTAGGTATTAAGTAATACTTCAACCCTTGTCCTACTGAACAAGGATAAAATCCTATTTTGAAAACACTGTAGATCTGACGAAGCCATCTGATCGGGATTCACACTGTTTTCCACTCTGATTGAAAATACATGCTTACAACTTGAATGATGAAGTTTATCAGGATAAAAATTGGGGAGGAGTGCTGTACATAAAAATATTCAGCAAGGCAAGGGTGAAAGAAATTTTCAAGCATTACCTGTACAGTTTTGTAGACCTGGATCAGCTTTTCTGCACCCAGTGCTTCCTCAAGTTGAGCTCTAGATTCTTCAAGACGGCCAAACAAGTCGAAATCTGCCTCCTCCCCATCATTAAACTCACTGTCACTGTCTTCATCTGAAAAAAGTTTACATGGAGTGAATGAGTGAGTTTGTATTTAACATCCCACCCACATTTAAGGTCATATGGAGATGGGGCTAAAGATTAGAGTCTCATCCAACAGACTGGAGGAGCCAAAGATCAAACTCGGGACCCCTGGGTACAAGGCGAGCGGTTTATTCAGTACACCATGGCAGCTCCTATAATTTACATGGATATGATTTATATGTATATAGTTTACATCCATATGATTAACATTTGAGCCAGTGCATGAGATTTCCAACAATGCGGTATGTGCGACCAGCAAAACCTCAGATCAGCCTGTGCATACGCACAGTCTGATCAGAGCCTTTGCTTGTCGCTTGAGTATTCTATGATTGTTAAGCTACTGACTGAACATCATTTGCAGTTTCTAAGCTTAAAAGGAGGCTGCACAGGCTAGTCCGAGTCTACACTTGTCAAAATGTCAAATTGTTGGAAATCTCATGTGGCGGCTCATTTATGATTTACATGTATATGGTTTACATCCATGATTAAGTTGTGTGTTTACATTTTAACATCCCACTAACAGCTAAGGTCATATGGTGACAGAGCCACGGCTTAAAGTATCATCCGACAGACTGGTGAAGCCAGGGATCGAACCTGCAACCCCTGGTTTACAAGGCAAGCGGTTTATTCACTACACCACAGCTGCCCCTACATCCATGATTAACATGTATGATTGACATGTATATGGCTTAAATGTATATAGTTTACATCCATATGGGCCAGGATATGACAAAAGGTACCTTATGGTTATATTAATCAAAATCTAGCTAATGTTGCCTATGCAAAGTACTATCACTTAAGAGCATTCCCTGAAAATTTGAAGCCGTTATTGTCAATGTTGACGAATAAATAGAGGTTTGAAGCAACACATGTAATCCAGTTTGGAATGTAATGTCATGAAGAAAGTTAAACTAAATATGATGTCAGAGTGCTTGTCTTCAGTTTCTTGTTGATTACTGTTCACTCAGTATACACATATAACAAATAAAAATGTATCCACATGCATTATCCATGTTTTAATGTAAATGTAAATGAAATGACACGATTTTTTACTTTTTCTTTCATATTATAGACATTTAAAGTGACACAACCTTTATTATGAGCCCTTATAGGTGAAATGGCCTAATTGTTGCCATGACAACATGCAACATACAAAAGTTTAAATATTATCCGAAACATTTGCTACTTTGATGACATCATGCTATAGAAACATATTTGTGGTACTATACAAGCATGTGAAATCTTGTCATTTTATGCATTTTTCAAATGTCTATTATGTAATAATTGTTGTTATGCCTTAAGGACCCTTTTCTCAGATCTGCGCTCATATGATTTATATGGATGATTTACATGTATAAGGGTTTACCTGTATATTATTTACATCCCTATGATTTACATGGATGATTTACATGTAAATGGTTTACATGTATTTCATACACATGTAAAAACCTTGTAAGTTCGAACTCTGATAGCTTGGAGAATCGCTCAATTTGAACCATATTTGGAATACATTCAAACATAGTACATATTTCTTGATCATTAACCACATTACTTGTCAAAAATGTATAATGGATACTTGGCTGCGTCAATATCATTATCAATCTGATACAACAATCATGTCAGTGTTTGTTGAGTTTAGCCATCTACTTTATTGAGCATCAGTGAGACTGTTATAGGACATACATAAAAAACAGGATATATCCAGCCCCTTCTATCAGGGATGTAACACGGATTCAAGTTTGATTTTATTTGGCCATTTTTACGGCCTTATATGGGAGTCACTCCCAATCCAAAGCTAGCCTTTATTTTCCCAATTTCATGTATTTTAGTACTTATTTTCCCAATTTTAATAAAATATTTTCCTAAATGTAGAGGAAAAGGTAGCTTCCTAAAATCCCAAATAAAATCACTGAATTAAGTGTTAAATACCTGTAGGAAATAGGTCAGCAATCATGTCCGCTTTTTCATCAGGTGTTTGAGGATTCTCATTATCTACAGAGATACTTCTATTGATGGCAGCATCATCAGTAAGATCTTTATCTTCATCATCATGACCATCATCTTCATCACCTGTCAAGAAAGTCATTAATGACGAACAGCATGTGATAATTATTGTACCTTGTACTTTTCTCTTCTCTCTAACCATTCTTAAATTGGCCATCCCATGAAATAATACATGATTACAACATCCAGTTTTGGTTATTGCCCTGAATATCACCCTAAGACCCCATTATAAGCCAGAGAGCTATAGCTTTGGGACTCATTATGATTGAACATTGATAATGAGGGCTGTAGCCAAAACCCGGTATAATTTATTTATCACATTTTTCAATTGACATTTTCTGTTAGCTATACAAAAATGAAAACAAAACTGAAGCCTTTGATGTATATTTTGTGTGATACCACACCACTTGTTTACCTCTGATGTAATCTACTGAACATCTCACACAGGTATGATAACCTCTTTCCATTGAAATAAATGATTCACTGTTATCAGTAGGCAGATAACCAGTCAGCGGGAAAGAGAGTAACGCATACCCCTAATGCAAACTTTAGGTTATACTGGCAAAAAGTGTCCCATGTATGCGTTAATGGTTCTTGGATATGAGCTACTGCATGACAAAACCCGAGGTTGTGCCCAGCAAAGACTCAGATCTGAACTTTTCTTGCACCCAGCGAGGACTCTAATCTTGTGGTTTAATAGGCTAACCTGAATTAGCTCCGTACCAAGTCAAATTATTGGATTTGTCAAACACCACTTGCTCCTTATATTGTTTGTGTTGATACATTTGGTCCAAGTCAACAAATATGTTGTTATTTTGTTTGTAATGATGCTTTATGTCCCAGTCATGTTCAGACGTTGTCCCATCTTACTTGGTTGCAGAAGATAAAGTGTCTTGCTCAAAGACATAACACAGTGCCTCCGGTAAGTCAGTCACTAGCAAAACCCTCAATCTTAAGTCCAGCACACTACCACTGAGCCTCTACACTCCTCTCTACATTTGTTCAATAAATGTGCATGTGCAGCACTCTTATGGGGTTGGATGTCTAATGCCTTATTAATGGATTACCCTTTATCTACTTCCAAACTTTGTCTTTATATATTTGTTTATGTCTTAACCTTGCTTTAAACAATATTTTAGTCATAATCCAATAGTCATTTATCAATCATTCTTTTCCCAAGCAATTTCCATTTACATGTAATTTGTTCACTTTTACTTTAAACAGTAACTGACAACAGTCCTACTTGATTCAATGTCAGAAAGCAAATATCTTTATGAAAGTATGTTGCTTTACTGGGCCTTGCAATTCACAACCCTACTTAAGCAGGCAGACTCTATAGAAGTCATATAGAAAGCCTGCTCGCAAATTACTTGACCATTCTCTGAAATTAATGAAACAGTACAGCCGCACAGACATCAGGAAAATTTTTTCTCCAACCGAATGGTAGACACCAATCTATGGCTTCAATGAAGTAGAAATTGAGAGCTGACCTGTAGTGTGTCAGCTTAACTACCAAGTATACCAAGTAAGTATACCAAGTATAATTACTCTGTCTTTCTACCCACTTTGCTATGCATTTCTGTTCCATAGATTGTATATGCAAGCAGAGAAGGCTCTGTGCATGCCTCTTTGCTGTTGGCATACAGAAAAATCAAGTTTTCTCAAGCCAAGGCCTAAATTATATGTTAATAAAGGTTTTAAAGATATTTCCTTACCATCAACATCTGCATCAACTTCCCCATCATCATTCTCATCCCCTGTATCATCATCATCAACATCACCATCTATTTCATCACTCTTAGGATCTGTCTCATCATCATCACCATCATTTGTATCCCCTCTGCTTTCTCTGTCACTAGACAAGCTGAATTTGATTGGTGCCTTTTTAGTCTCTTCTTCAGCTGAAACATGTCAAAATGAAAATTTAATATTCTTATTTCACAACCAAAACATATGTTGTGGGTACTCAAAAGAACCATCTCAATGAGACGATTCTTTTGAGCACCCAAAACATATGTTAAAACTGATGGGTAAGAAATTATTAACATTTTTACGCTGACTTTTTAGTCTCTTCTTCAGTTGAAACATGTCAACAGCAGAACTTTAGTTAAGAGTGCATTACGAAAATTTAATATTCTTATTTCACAACCAAAACATATATGAATTGTTGATAAAAATATGATCATATAAGTTTTATATGTAAATTAATATATGTGATAATCATGTGTGGTAAATTAAGTTTTGTAACATTTTTATAATTTTCAAATACAGTGCATTACACATCATCCTCATGTGACTGCCTTTTTATATAAATTTTTTATACTGCCTTTAATAAATTTTATATAAAGGCACTCATATGATTTTTATATAAAAGGGCAATCATATGATTTTCATATAATTATTATATGATTGTTATGTAAAAATGCTTATCAATATCATATGATTATTATATGTATTTCAGTTTACGTAAAAATCATATCATTTTCGTATGAAAATTATATAATTTGTTTTATATGATCCACACACGACTGCCTTTTTTAACAAGTATTATATAAAAGTTTTTATATAAGAATCATATGATTATTATATGACTTTTACGTGTGGCAAAATTTGTAGTGTACAGTAAAACCTGCCTTAAGTGGCCACCCTAAAAGAAGACCAAAAAATGGTTTTCAAGACTGATCATCACTTAATACAGGTCAAAAGTATTGCAGAATGCTCCAAGGGGAGCATTCTGCAATACTTTCTACCTTCATTAGGCTACCATTTTTCATTAATTTTTTTTTCTATTTTTGAGTGGCCGCTTAAGATAGGTTTTACTGTATGAGGGAATGATGGGATGACAAACATTGTAAACCCTACCACAGGAGCAGTCTGATCTGGATTTACACTGTTTGCAATGTCCTATCTGTTCGAACATTTGGGGCAGTATGGTAAACACTTACAGCAGTCTGACTGGGTTTGAACTGTTTGCTAAGGCCTAACTGTCTGAATATCTAGGACAATATATGGTAGACACTTACAGTCATCTATAAGTAGACTCTGCATGGTTTCTCTAACACTGAGTAGATCAGCTAGGTCCTCATCACTGAAAGTAAACAATTAAATCAATCACATTAAATAGTTTGAAATCCATCGACTTATAGAGTTGTTTGTTTGTGTTGAACATCGAACCAACAGCTAAGGTCATAATGAGGATTGGGCCATGGTTTAAAGTCTTGTCCAACAGACTGGAGAAGCCTGGGCTTGGTTTACAAGGCGAGTGGTTTATCCACTACATTACAGCGGCTCCAGTCCTAGGGACTT
The DNA here is from genome assembly GCA_964019695.1 of Loripinus fragilis. Lineage (NCBI taxonomy): Eukaryota > Metazoa > Mollusca > Bivalvia > Lucinida > Lucinidae > Loripinus > Loripinus fragilis. Next base: position 34,606,987 of record OZ026521.1, read on the forward strand.
ACAGAGTACCATGTTTAACATAATAAACCCTATTATATGGCTAAAATACACTCAATTGAAGTACATATTAGCAGTAATTTTTTTAAGGGAAAAACCCACATATCTTATAGCCAAACATATATTAGCCATCAGGCAAGAAAACAGTTTTTCCTGAATGCTACCACAAAGGAGCATATCTGCCTATGCAGTCTGATCAACATGTTTGCTATTTCCTGTATTGAAAGAATCACAGCTGCACAGCTACATACAAAACTTCAAGATTAAAGCTAGTTACAGTAGCTCAGCAGTTACATGGTTGAAAATTCAAAATTTCCAAATAAAAATCCTGAACTCCAGAAATTCAAAACTTAAAACTTGCAGTAAATTAAAAGGTCATATTGCTTTATTGATAAACTGAAAATAAAACAGAAATGGTATTACAATCTGCATAATTAGGTATTTTGAGGCTGACTTTACTGAAATCATTACTATTTCTGGAAATTTTATACATTTAGAAAACTTTATACATTCATTTGCAAACCCCCAAAATAAGTTTTCCCACATCAAGGCCCATATGGTTATTACCTCCCTTGATACTTACTCTTCCTCCTCATCCTCCATCTTGTCCAGGTCTAGCCCCTTGTCTTCAGTGTTATCTTCCACATCTCCCTAACATGGAGACCCATTAAGTAATTACCTCCCTTGATACTTACTATCTCTTCCAGGTCTAGCCCCTTGTCTTCAATGTTACATACAGTAGTTACCTCCCTTGATACTTACTCTTCCTCATCGTCCATCTCTTCCAGGTCTAGCCCCTTGTCTTCAGTGTTATCTTCCACATCTCCCTCAGTTGTCTCCTCCTCATGTCCTTCAGCTCCCTTGTCTTCTGCATCTATTGCCTTTTCCATACCCTGTAGTACTGCTGCCATGCTGTCATCATCCTGCCAGGAGTGAAACATCACAGTGTTATTTACAGTAAAACCTGTGTAAAACGGCCACTCAAAAAAAAGAGAAAACAAAGATCATAATGACAAATGGTAGCTTAATGAAGGTCAAAAGTATTTCAGAATGCTCCCCTTTGAGCATTCAGCAATACTTTTGACCTTCATTAAGCAATAATTGGTCTTGAAAACCAATATTTGGTCTTTTTGAGAGTGGCTGTTGTACACAGGTTTTACTGTATATACATGGACTCCTGTGCTGGATATACAGTATCTATAATAATTAATACCAGAAATTAAACTGACAGATGACTAAGCTCACTTGCACATGATATAAGCTTCAGCCCGTGAATTAATTTTCCAGTGGTTATGGTGGGCCACACCTGGTTCGCACATGCAATACAAGCCTCTAGTTTGCTTCATCAGCTGTCCTCATTTACACTGGCTATTCTGCTGTTCCATTATTTTTACTACAGCAGAACTGTTAAATATGACTTAGCATTAGATATAGAATTGTCATTAATACTAAAATATATAAAAAATAATAGTATTAATTATGAAACTAGAGGACCTGAAGGTCCTGAGGCGCTCACCTGATCTCTTTAATAACGTTAAAATAGGTCAAGGTCAACTACGGCTTACAAGATTAAAACATATTTTGTTTTACCATATATGGGGGTTGCAGCCATTTTGGTCAAGTGAGCTAAAACAATCTAATGAATACTCCATCAAACAGCTCAATGATTTCTGAGAAACCAATGTTTAGATAGGTACATGTATGTGGCAGTCCATATGACTGGCATTGGATAAAAGGTCACAGGTCAGATTGACATTTGGTACTTATATAAAACCATTGTCTCATAAGGTTAAACATTTCTCGAAATTATTATGATTTCGGCTTAAACAGTTATTAGAAACATGAACATTTCTAGATTTTCCCATATAAATGCATAAGGAATCAAATTTGACCTTGCCATAATGTAGGACAAGGTCAAGCTAGATTTATCATTTGTGTAAACCTGGTAGAGCCCACATCCCCAATGCTACATACCAAGTCCCAAGGCCATTGGTTTTTTGGTTCCAGAGAATAAGATATTTAAAGGGTTTTTACCATATATGGGTGTGGTGGCCATCTTGGCCATGTGACCAAATCGATTTGTATCCATTTTGGCTAACCTATCATAAGGAGTCTTTATATGAAATTAGAGTTAAATTGGCCTAGTGGTTCCTGAGAAAACTATGTTTTAAATATGTTCATAAGACTCCAATATGAGCGACCTTGCCTGAAAAGTCAAAGGTCAACCTTGACCTTTGAAACTTATTTATAGCCATTGTCTCATTAGATTTAACATATCAAGTGAGAATACTGACTTTGGCTTCAACAGTAATCAAAAAATCAACTTTTCAAAAAATTTCCCATTTAAATGCATCTGGAAGAAAATTTGACCTTGACGTTAAGTAGGTCATTGTCAACCTAGGATCATCATTTGAACAGACTTGGTAGGCTCCACAATCCCAATGCTACATACCAAGTCCCAAGGTCATCAGTCTTCTGGTTCTGAAGAAGCTTTTTAAAAGGTTTTTACCATATATGGGCGTGACAGCCATCTTGGTCATGTGAGCAGAACCATTTACACAAACTTTCATTCCTGCGTCCTAAGGAGTCTCCATATGAAATTTGAATTTAATTGGCCCAGTGGTTTCAGAGGAGAAAATGTTTGAAATTGTGGACGGAGGGACGATGGATGGATGCCGGAGTGACTGGTATACTATTAGCTCACCCATGAGCCTTCCGCTCAGATGAGCTAAAAAGTAAATGCAGGAGTCGAATGCCATGATTTCAGCTCAAAGTTAAAGTGACACCCAGAGATTCATGAAAGGATTAACACCACGGGTTCAGTTCAAAGTTAACATGACACAGGTGTCCATTAAGCACCCCCAGCATGATTTTCTTGGAAAAACAAGATGTAAATAGCAATATGCATATGGATAGCCTCTTATCTAGTAAAAATTGCAAAAATATACTGACACAAAAAAAGAATGGTACATATTTAATTTAAAATTCTAAATCCTCTTTTGAAAACAGTGTAGATCCAGATCAGCTGGCTTCATCAGAAGCCAGCTGATTTGGATCTACACTGTTTTTCATTCACACAATATTTACATGTTTTTATATTTAGCAAACATTTATTATATTGGACATTGTAGAATAATCTATATGCGTCATTTCTTTTTTTGAGTCAGTATAGTTCTAACCTCTTCTTGAACTGTGCTCATGTCACTTAGACTGTGTCTTCTGCCCACGTGCACTGGACTCTCCTTACTCATGGTCTTAAACAAATTAGCAAGATCTGGTTCTGAGCAAGTTCTCAGCAGCTCTGTGAAATGCATATCAAAGCTTCCCATAGTTATACCCATAGCGAGGCCTTTCTTACTTTTGTCTCTGAAATATTCAAGTTTTTAGACATGTGAACACTTTCGTACTATTTTGACCCTTCTGCATTGGCATAAAGTCTTTCATCAAGCATAAACAGAGACACACATAGGCTTAGATAAACAATTTTTTTTAGCGTAAAATTGTAAATATTTTCTTACCCATCAGTTTTAACATACATTTGGGGAGCTCAAAAGAACCCTCTCATTGAGATGGTTCTTTTGAGTACCCACAACATATGTTTTGGTTGAGAAATAAGATTATTTTGTTATGCACTCTTAACTTAAGTCACAATACACTGAATAATTTAACTCTTTCCTTGCTAAAAGTGCCTATTGTCGTCTGCTGATAACTGTTGAAAACAGTTTGGACCCAGATTAGGACGAGCAGAACAAATGTCCTGATCTGGATCCAAACCGTTTGACTAAATAAATTAATTTAGAAAAAAGACGACAACTAAAGCATGAAAAATTACCCAGCATGCAAAAGGTTACGGGTTGTTTACATAAACTGATGTCAAGTCAATTAAGGTGTGCTTTCATTATACATATGGATACAGCATGTAGAAGACTGAGTGTAGATCCTAATCAATGAGCTTCCAATGAAGCTGGCTGATCTGGATCTACACTGTTGTTAAAAGAGGATATAGAATTTTTGAAAAAGTTATGCACACACTGCACCAACAAGGTCAAGGTATAAGGAAGGCATATTTTGAAATTTCGACACAAATTTTCAAAAGCACTGTCAGAGTTGAGAGATTGTATTTTCATTTCTTAAGAACAAATTCCAACAATTTCAATTTGTGTAAAGTCACTTTTAAACCTTACATGAGCAGCTATCAAGTGGGCTTACATCAAGCTGGAGAACCACTGTACTCGAACAGGGCAGTCATCGTGTGTTGGTTGCGGGCGACAAGTGCACAAAATAGTGTACCTAGCCGTTAAAAGGGGTCATATTTTGGTCAATATTTTAGTTCTGAAAATATTCATCGCAAATTATTGTCACTTATTTATCCAGCTGTGTATCTGCTTAACAAAGTTGTTGAGGGTTGAGTGATAGTCACTACAGCGCTTAAGTTATGCAAAAAAAGTGATTGTTTCCTGAGAAAGAGGAAGAAAGAAATTTTTGCTTATGGTCTGGAATTTATGCCTACTTTAGCTAAAATGCAAAATAACAGTTCTTAAATGTGAACAAAAGTTGAAATCCGAGGCTGGAGTATTTTGGAAGTTATTCAAGCTTTCCATACTGTACGCATAGGTCTGTATATTCGGTATTCTGGCCCAGTGGTCGGGTCGTTGACTGCAACATATTGATTTTATTTAGACACTCGACTACTGGGCCAGAAAACCCCATATACAGACCTACGCATACAGTATGAAAAGCCTGAATAACTTTTAAAATGCTAAGTCCTCAGATTTCAAACTTTGTGCACATTAAAGGACTGGTATTTTGCATTTTATTGAAATTAAGCATACATTCCAGAACATAAGCAAAAATTTCTTTCATCCTCTTTTTTTCAGGAAAATTTCCACACTTTGGCATAACTCTGGCGCTGTAGTGACTATCACTCAACCCACAGCTTTTTTGTTAAGCAGATGCACAGCTGAATTTATAAGTGACAATAATTCACAATGAATATTTTCAGAAGTAAAATATTGACCAAAATATATCCCTTTTAATAGCTAGGTACCCTATTTTGTGCACTTGTCAACTACAACCACCACGCGATGACTGTGCTGTTTGAGTACAGTGGTTCTCTAGCGTGAACATGTCTCATAGGTCGATATAAACAAAACTTTTGAGCCTATAAATGTCAATATTTTCTTATCCATCTATTTTAACATTGTCATACATTTTGGATACTCAAAAGAACCATCTCATTGAGACAATTCTTTTGAGTACCCACAGCATATGTTTGTTTGAGAAATAAGAAAAATAATTTTAAACTATGCTCCCTTATCTAAGGGTCTGTGTTTATATCTTGGCACAGACTAGTCTGAGCCTTAGCTGCCTGCAAATATATGCCTTTAGTACCAAATAAGTACTAAAATCTCATGTGCTAGCTCATGTATTTAAATCAATGTTTGTCCGCAAAGTAGCCATGGAAGTTCCATTGGCATTGTCAACAAAACATAAAAAAGCTATGATAAAGTTAGTTGCTGCTTCCAACCCTTTGCATATGGCCCCTCTCTAAATCTCCATTTTTTACCATGCCTCCAAGCAAGCAAAAACAAACTTACTGCTCTCCTGTGCTTTCCTCATCAAGTTCCGAAACAACAACTTCATCATCAGTGTCTTTTGGATGCTTTTTCACAGTCTTCTCATCCTTGTCACTGGCATTCTCTTCTGACTTATGCAGAGATGCTTGTTCTTTGACCTGTTTATCATCCTCTGATTCAACCTTCTCAAACAGACTACCTTCCCCCTCTTCTTTTACCACTGTCACTGGTTTTAAGTTGCCTAATAAATAGAGGATTTGGTAAATAACATAGGTTTAGATTAATAAAACTTTTGAGAATAAAATTGCAAAATATCTTTATGCCAATCAGTTTTAACATATTTTTGGGTGCTCAAAAGAACCGTCTCATTGAGACGGTTCTTTGTACCCACAACATTTGTTTTGGCTGAGAAATAAGAAAATTAAATTTTTGGTACACACTCTTAACTCCAGGCTTGAAATGATCTAAATTTTTGAACTCTTTTGTCAAATAAAATGTTGGTTATTAGAGATGGAATTCACTAAATGCTAGTCAGAATAGCAAACAGGGAAGACCCTGATCAGACTGCTTCTTCAGAAGCAGTCTGAGCTGAGTCTGCACTGTTTGTGTAGACTTTCTGACAGGCAACACTAGCATTTGAAATTTAGAACATTTGTCACATTCAAATTTTGGAATGAACATGACATTTACTTCATCAAGTCAAGTGAAAAATGTACATTCTAATGCACTTGCAATTTTAACATGCGTCCTATGGAAAACATTAGGAATTTGCGACATTGTATAGGCGAAAAGGTTTGATGTAACTAATCAAGTCGCATTTTGTTGAACTTGGACACATGCAGCTTTATGCAGCTTACAACAGTCCAAGTTGAGACAAAACATTTTTTTAAGGTAGTAAACAAGTGCAGTTTGAGTTCATTAGAATGGGGATAACTGTGTTCAAAATATTCATTTGGGGACGTGTATCGTCGGATATATGGTTACCAAAGGTCCAAATAAGAAAGAATTTGGAGCAATAAATTGCAATTATTTTCTTACCTTTCAGTTTAAACATGTACTTTGGGTGCTCAAAGGAAACCATCTCATTGAGAAGGGTCTTTTGAGTACCCACAACATATGTTTTGGTTGAGATATAAAGAAAAATAATTTTCAATTACACACTCTTACCCAGGGGCCTGGTTACAGATACTGAACAGCTACATAAAATAATACATGCAGAAATTAATATCTAGTGAATCTAGTGAAAAAATCATGGTAGGGATAGCTAACTAAAAACAAAAACAAAAAAGTAATATTGTAATAACTAAAGGCTTAAAACAAAACAGATATACAAAATGACCGACACTAGACTTTACTTTTCCCCAAAAGAAAATTTTGTTATTCCTGGAAACCAGAGTTGCTTTTTCTCCATTTTTCTAAGGTCCAGACAAGCAAAAGAAAAAGTGTAAAAGTCAGTGGTTACAGTACAAAAACAACAAACCCCCCTCCTGAAAAAAAAAACCCAACTATCTGATGACAAATGCTTTTTGTTGTGTTAAAAACATTTGGAACATTTTGGCCCAATATGAGATATAGAGGATATTTATTTTTTTCAGTGTAAGATTGAATTTAATTTCATCGAATGAACATCAAAAGTTGTATATCATTGGCATACTAATATAAACTTATAATCAGACTTTGGACAGAAAACATAGAATTTGCCAAATACCAACACAGGAGATTTAGGCCTGAGCTTCTTTATCTATCTATAGAATGAAAAAGAGTAAAGCAATCGAAAACCCATAACTTTTTCCCCTGAAAATGTTCTTTTCTGAAATTGTGTGTTTGCTACATAATTATAGTCTTATGAACTCCAGGTTTACTTTTACAATATAAACCCTGATCAGACTGTCCCCATGGAAGCAGTCTGATCTGGGTCCACATCATTTGTAAATATGCTACCAAAGTACATGTACATAATTAGAAGACAAAATCGACAAAATTTGTAGTGAATTACTGGGTAAGGGTTAACAAATCTAACCTTTATCCTGCCACTATTATTTTGTCCTGAAAATATTTTATGCTTTTTACCTCTGCTGCATACATTCAAGAGCACTTCACATTAGATTTTTTTCATAGAAGCAAACAATATGGATCCTGATCAGACTGCTCCCAAGTGGAGCAGTCTGATCTGGGTCCATTTTGTCTGCAATAAAGACTTCCTAAACTTATATGCAGATGAGCAGAACAGAGGACAAAATCCCTGACTGGCGGGTTAAGGGTTTAGCATTTAGACTAACCAAAGTCCATTGGAGCCTCTGGCTTAGGAAGTAATACTGGTTTTGGTAAAACTAAAGGCTTTTCTGGCAAGGGTGGCTTTCTAGCAGGTAAAGGTGGTTTTTCGACTGATATATGTTTCTCTGATTGGTCAGCTGATTCTTCTGACACAACAGGTGATTGGTCAACAGCAGGTGACACTGGCTGTTGATTGGCTGATTTCTCTGTTACTTCCACATTGGTTTCTGAGGATTCTTCTTTTTCATTGGTTAATGATGGTGAGATCTGATTGGATGAAATGGGTGAAGGTGGATTTTGATTGTCACCGGAGACATCTGAAGACAACATCAAAAGCAGTGAAAGATAGAAAAAACATAAATACATGCACTTAGCAATAGATCAGAAAACAAAATAATGTATTTATTCCAATAAATGCCCAATACTAGTCCCTAAGACATAATATGGGAAAATCCGAGGGGGCACTGACTCTCTATTTTTCTTGCTGCATAGGCTCGGCCCATGCATCTACTGTTTACCCCAAAATAATATCAGGCACACCCTAAAAATACATGAAATTTTAGCATGCTGCCGGCCCCCACAAAATATTCCATTCTGTACCTTCACCTTAAAAAAAGACTCCACAAAAACCGTTTCACCATAGAAATGACCAAAAAAAAATCTTCATACAAAAAAAAAACCCTATTTATTTTTCAGAAAAACCTCTAAAATATCAAAATTCAAATTTTTGAATACCAAAAAATGGCCAAGCCTGTATGTATATATAAAAGATAAGTGTATCCTCCCACCCCCTACGGAGAAAATATACCAAATGCCCATGCATCAAAATAATTTGTATAACATTTCCGCATATTTTCCCATAAAAATGTGATGGGGAGGGGGGCATTGATCAGAGAGAGAGAGCATTCATTGGAATAAATATGGTACCATATTTACCTTAATAAGTGCCCTAGATGCTTTTGAAATTGCATTTTGTCCATTGCAGTCCTGCCTTAAAATTTCATCAATCATGTCAGCTAAACCATTATGCATAAAGGTCAAATCCACTCTAGATGTGATATGGATTTAAGAGCATAGGTAAACTAAAATTTTGAGTGTAAAAATAAAAGTAGTTTCTTATATCAGTCGCTTTAAACATTTCTCCAGATAAAAACAAAATTTTAGCCTAGAAATAATAATGTTTTCTTATCCATCAGTTTACACATTTTTTTTGGGGTGTGCAAAAGAAGTGTCTCATTGAGATGGTTCTTTTGAGTAGCAACAACATATGTTTTGGTTGAGAAATAAGAATATTAAGTTTTAATTACATACTCTTATCTAGAGGTCTGATAGAGTGTTGGAAATGTTATGTTGAACACCTGTGAGGTGCACTTATTAAAGCATCTATGGTAATCATAGCAAATACTATAATAAATAAAAATGAAAGTAGTATCAGAAAAGGTGGTGATTGGTTAGGATCTACAGATAACAGCTGTGGGTGTATTTTAGGGATCTACAGAATTCTAACTTATTTTTAACAGTATATACTGATGTCAAGAAAAAACACCTCATCTAAAAGTAAACGTGAATATCTCTTAGACTGATCAGACTAAAGTTATGAATTTTAGTGCATTATAACATCTTATCAGTCAAGCGTATCTCATGTAAACAAAACTGCTGAAAGAATATTTGAGGCTGAGAAAATGACCTCTGTTTGAGACAGGGGTCACCAGTTTCATGCGACACAAGATTTTAGCCACATTTGCTTTGTTTCCATACACAATCTGTTGACAAGAAAAACGTTTTTTACCATTGTAAAACAGTCGCTATTTTACCAAAAATGCGTTTATAATGTTCAGGCAATGTTTGTATGTGTCCGCTGAATGAAACAACTTACCCCACCAACCTTTTCGCCATGCATTTCAGTAAAACTTAAACAAAATGACTTTGCAAAGTGGGAGAAAATACTGTTACGAATCATTTGCAAAAGTCTTTAGTCTTTAACCAGCGCCCATTTCTGAGGAAATGCAATCTGGCATGCGTTCCAGACGGCCGTTTTGGATGGCGTTAGGGTAGACTAAAGACTGGCCATTGGGCGTTACAGTTCATCTTAAATAGCTTCATTTTATGTAGGCATATTCTGTGTACATTACCTAATGCACCCCCTGATCATTTTTTCCATTACTTAACACAAAACGGGAATGTTGGCAAGTTTCGTAAATGGACCTTATATTTTGTCTTTAATATGGCGTCATAATTTCATAAAGTTATTACTCGCAAGCACAACTGTTTGAAAAAATGATCCAAAATTTGTTTATTGTTTAGCAAAACATTAACGGCACAAACTGGGTGCAAATTCAAATTGAAATCATAAGCGATTGATGCATAATGCCGTCATGTGTACGTTGAGCCTGTATGACGTCATCGGTATAACGCGTCATCTGCATATCAAATTAAAGTCATTTTCCAACATCGCCCAACCTCTACATAAAGTAGCAGTACGCGACTGTTCATTTTTGTATATCATCGCTAAGAAATCAGTGATAATGAGTGAGGCGTTTTTAGTTGACGTCAGTATATTTTGGCACATGTCACAGGGGTTTCAATCAATGTTGAGTCCTTGTGACTTTCACTTCCCTGTGTTGAGGTTTCCAAAGTATAAATAAAGGGTCCTCCTTCCACCCACATATCAAATCAGTGCTATCAAATATGATAATATAGGGTGAAATTTCATTCAGAAGGTGTTTTGAATTTTAAAAAAATAATCAAATATGCTTTATTTTTATTATGAAAAAATGTGTGTAGCTTTTGCATTTTATGCAAAAGCTTTGTTTGTTTGATTTGATTCTTTACGTCCCAGTCAACAATCTTTCAGTTATGTCGAGACGGGTCTTCATGGGTTGAACAAGTACTAAGCAAGAATTAATGTGTCTTGCTCAAGGACACAACACAGTGACGCCGGTGAGGCTCGAACCTGTGGTCCTTCGGTCTCGAGTCAAGCACTCTACCCAGCCACTGCGCTCCCTTTATGCAAAAGCTACTGACAGTTTTTATATAGAGGATCTTACATGAGTGCTCATGTTTAATTGAATTTATTAAACAAGTTGAGGAAAAGAGATAAAATGTGAGGCTTGCTGAGCATTTTATCTGTTTTTCGCAACGAGTTTATTAAAATCAATAATACAGGAGCATGAATGTTAGTTTCTATTTATCACAAGACATTAAAATTAATTAAAATCGCTATTTTGACGTGAAAGTGTCAATATTTTGTCATTTTTTATGCAACGTTATAATAGACATCATTATGTAACTTGTGAAATCTGTCAACCACTAGTGGTTTATTGATTTTATTGCATGGCGTTTTATCATTCCCAGATGTGACGTCATGTGATAAAAAAGAAATCCACATTTTTTGTATTCATATTTCAGGTAAAGTTTAAGACCAAAACTTTTCTAAAGTGAATTAACCTTAAAACGCTTGCAGCTTTTGTGCATGTGGAAATCTTGTGTGTTGACTTGTATATTGAGAACTGTTAATAGATGGACAATCATTAAAAATAGGGATTTGATTTTCAAGCAATTTTCTTCCATGTTTTGCACTGTTTGCTTCTTGCATACAGACTCACGATGTAAAAAGGATTTTCTTGCAGCAGCATAACAGAAGAAGTTGCATAAGCTTTCCCATACAATTAGGCCAAATAAAAAAATAAGTGTGTTTTGGGTAACAGGTCTGAAAATTTTAGGTAGGGTAGGCACACATTATTTTTAAACATTTTTTTTTCTGCAAAAAAATATAATTTTATGCATTTTAAAGGCATTTCGCCTTTCAAAATGCATGAAATTATATTTTTTCCAGAAAACCTGAAAAAATTCTAGAATTCGGCAATAAATTTATATAGGGTCAGGTTACCCTACATGTGGGTACTTTTTTATTTGGCCTTACTATTTTATTAACAGCATGAAAAGTTATACAATATTTAACCTACAAATTTGGACAAAAAGGGCTGAAAATAGTGTCAACTCAGCTAAAACTGATCCTGAAGGAACAGTCTTATTAGGGTAGGCAATATTTGCCATTATTGTTAGTGAATGGTCTTTATTCTAAAAGCAAATATTTCCTTACCAACACTCCAATGAATCCTCATAGAAGAACAAGTTTAAGATTAGAATCCATTCAGTATTACATTCATAGTCATACAAAACTTTTTGAAGCAGTTTCTGAGATAAAGTCTGAGTTCTGAATTTTTAATTAAACTGATTTTTACATTCAAAGTCTTCCCTAAAATTAAGATCAAGATATTCAACTTGTTATTTTCTCAAACAGATTGAATTTTAACGCAAATTTCAAAAAGCATTTACACAGCCATATATACAACAATATCTGAAGGCGTAAAGCATCAAGCCGGTACCTTTCTGAGCATTTTCGTCAGCTGTTTTTAATACTATGGTTCCATTCTTGATAGGGCTCTTTGATATAGTAATGGTAGACCCCACACCTGGTATTGCTTTGGGGCTTTCACCTATACTTTCGTCTGCAAAAATGACAACTATATGTGTACTTACTAATTCTAACCCTTCGCCTGCTACGAAGAAAATGCATCTGAAAATGATGTTTGCTAAAGTCATTTGCTGCATGTAAATGCTTATGCTAATGGCTAATTTTCACATACAAACAGTGTGGACCCAGACCAGACTGCTCCTAGAGAAGCAGTCTGATCTGGGTCCACACTGTTTGCTATAAAGACATTTTAAATGGACCAGCAGATGATACAGCAAATGATATTTAGTCGAGATTAGCAGCCGAAAAGTTAAACTGCAAACCTTTCAACAGATATTTTGAAAAGCATTGTGAACACAGAGGAGATACAGCATCTCATCATACTGCACTGTTTGCTAAGGTAACAAGAGCTGTCAGACTCTGACAAAGGGTCTCACATAACGCCTTACAATTAACAAAGAAAGGGCAATAAAAAGGAAATGACTTTCAAATAAGTTTATAGCTTACTGTCAGATTCTGTAACCATTGACAATGTATGTATTGTATGAATGTAGAATATTTCAATAAAACATTGTTTAAATTAAAAGGGCAATAATGGGTTAATTTGAATGAATTAATCCAGACAATGAAAGGAATTCAGGTATGAAAATATAAAGAAATAAGTTCAGAAAAAAGTGAGGAATGGAAAATGTGGCTTTGCAAAACAAGTTGGTAGATGTGTCCTTTTAGTGGCCATTATGGAGTCACCTGGGTAAGCATGCATCAGAAATAACTCATATTTGATGTTGTCTGAAATACTGATGCAAGTTAATGCGTGAAATTTGGAAGCATTCAGATGAACAGTAATTGAGTCCACAAGAGAAAAAGTGTCATTATAATGGACATTTTGGTAGCCATCTTGGAAACTGTTCATTGGACAAGAAACATAGTCAAACTTTACTGAGATATTGTTTGTTTATTTTAAGTCCAGTCATGTAGGGATGACTTCCTGTCTTTCTGGGTTTCACCAGTACTAAGCAGCGAAAAAGTTTCTTGCTCAAAGACACAACACAATGACTCCCTCGAGTCTCGAACTAGTCACCCTTTGATCCCTTGTCTAATGCTTTTCTAACTGAGCGACAGCACTTCACTGAGATATTGTTAGAGTAATGGGTATATGAACATTGGAAGAACATGGACAAAAAATGACCAAGTTATTGTGATTGCATATGCAAACTGACAGGAGGCAGGGGGCATTTTGGTGGCCGTCTTAGTAAGGCACATTGGACAAGACCCTCATTTGAGATTGTCCAAAAGATTGATGTAAGTAATGCAATGTTAAAGTAATCAGGTGACAAATGATTCAGTCCATTAATGCAAATGAATAGTTGGCAGCCATTTTGGTGAGTGATTAACCCATATTCAAACTTGGGCAACAGATTGATAAAAGTTATCCAGATGAGATGGTTCTTTTGAGTACCCACAACATATGTTTTGGTTGAGAAATAAGAAAATTATTTTTCTGTTACACACTCTTAACTAAAGTCCTGTATAATAAGTAATGCATATATTATGAAGTATATGAAAGGAATTGGAGGACAAATGATGTGCCCACAAAAGAGGATGGACAGACATACAAGCCAAAAACTAGAGAGCTCTGCCAACATTCGTTGGAAGGGTCCTAATAAAAAGCAATATTCAGATATATACATGTAGAAGAGAAATAAAATTAAGGCATGCTAACATGTTAGTATATCAAAGTAATACAAGTCTCAATGTAAGAAAAGAATATATAATTGCACATTTGACCAATGAAGAAATTCCTGTGAATCTATAAACACTAAATCACACTGGATATCGGTTTTAAGCTCATCTAGCCAAATGCTTCACTCTTTGCTTACTCGCTGCAACTTTTGTCATCTAGCAAGGCTTAGTAAAGAGTATAGAATAGAAGCTCCTATTTCAAATGAAAAAAAGAGGTGATAAGAATTAATTACATGTATTTTACCCTTAGCATGCTGAAAACTGATATATTTTGTTTCAAAAGCCAGCTGACCAGGATCTATACTGTTTTCCGCTTTGCTTGTATATACATGCTAATATCTGGAATCATGCGAGTTATTTGAATAAAATTTGGGAAGGAGTGTAGTACATAAATCTATCCAGCATGGTAAGGTTTAAAACAATGATATCGTAAGAGCTATAGAGGTGAAAAAAGAAATAAAGAGTGTGGGTGTCCCGCCCTCCCTCAAAACATGCTAAATGCTGTAGGGAAATTTTGATATATTCCAAATTCCAATGTAAGTTTTTCTGCAACAGCTTTCCTCAAAATGCATAATTAGGAATAATAGGGTCACCTATATGCATATGAGAACAGTATCATCAGAGCCTTCACTACTTGCTCAAAGTATGAGAATGAGGCTTTCTACTACACTTTTAACCCCTCTGGAAAGCTTATCAAGCATATTCAAGTAATGAGCTCATTTTATATTTTATATATTTTTAGTATTTAAACTGTCCTAAAATTGTGAACACCTGCACCTGCCAAAAAGGCTTAGACAAGCAGGGCAGACCCAGATCAGACTGCTTCAGAAGAAGCAGTCTGATCTGGGTCTTCTCTGTTTGCTATTCTGGCAAGCATTTTGTGAATTCAAGCCTTAATAACCAACACTTTATATGAGACTAGAAAGAGAAGTATTCTTAATTTTAGAACATTAACTTTACTCTAATTTCAATCCGAGAGTTATGATATATATTTTCATTTTTCTGAATATTTATTCCAAGATTAAAGGAATGGCTCTACGCCTATGCTAAATGTACCATTTCCTATGGGCTGATCCATAAATTATAATGAACATGCTAAAGTGTGATATAAATACCAAGTGCACTATAAACTTACCTGATGTATTGCTAGCCATAGTACCCTCTGCTAAAGGAACACCCTGTAAAACATTGAGAATAGTTTCCCCTGGCTTGCCCCATTTAGGACGAGCTGACTCGGGGTTTAATATCACCTTGTCTCTGGCACTTGTAACTGCAAAATAGAAAAAAAATGACTTGAAATAATTTTAAGAACAAGAACATAAATTTATAATAAAAAAAGTAAGTGAGTATGATCAGGAAATACCACAATCACACACTACAGACCAACCTACAGCAACATGAGGAAGAGCCACAGAACACTAACAGTCACAAGGCACATAATCCTATTGAATTAACTGTTGATGTATCACAAAAATTTGGAAATCTTATCATACTAATTTTAGGCAGGCTGTATTAACCCATATAAACCTAGCGTCCTTTTTGTGGGATGTAGGCAAACAGCGCAGACCAAAATCAGATGCTGCAGAACACAGCGTCTGATCAGGGTCTCCACTGCTTGCTAACAGAATTTTCTATCAAAGTTTGAATAAAAATGAAAAATACCTGCTAACATCCCTTAAAACGGAAATGGACTGTTCCATTTAATAATAGAGGGAAATTCCATTAGGCATAAATGGGTTAATTCTTTTGTCAGTAATTAAAAGTGATAAATGTCCTACTTGAATCAGAGGTGAGAGGAGCTCAGTCTCTAAAAGTAATGTGCTGAACTAAGTTTTGAAGTCATCATCCCACCAATAAGCACCCTAAACACATGTTTAAACAGATGGGTTAGAAAATAATTACAATTTTACGCTGCGTCATGAGATTTCCAACAATGTGGTATGTGCCACCAGCAAAGGCTTAGATCAGCCTGCCCATATGCGCAGTCTGATCAGAGCCTTTGCTGGTCGCTTGAATATTCTATGAATATTAAGCTACTGACTGAACACCATTTGGAGTTTCTAAGCTTAACAGGAGGCTGCAGAATGCCATATTGTTGGAAATCACATGTCGCGGCTCATATGTAAAATTTGGTTTTTAACCCTTAAAGCGCCGAGAAAAAATGCATCTGAAAATGTCATCTGCTGAAGTCGTCTGCTGCAAAAACTTGCCTAACATTACTGACAAATTAAGTATAGAAGCAAACAGCATGGACCCAGAACAGACTGCTCCTATAGGGGCAGTCTGTTCTTGGTCCACACTGTTTGCCATAGAGGCTTCTTAAACATTTCAGCAGACGAGAAAAGCAGACGACTTTTGTTGCGATTGGCGCATTAAGGGTTAACACTCACCTTCCATCTGTGATGCTGTCTCTTCTAATGACATCTGTCTAAGGTTCACCCCTGCTCCCCACTTGGACCTTGCTGAATCCTCGGGCTCTTCTAGGGATTTTTCTGCTAATCTCAGCTCAGCCCCTCCACCTCCCCATTTGGGTCTAGCTGATTCTTCTGATTCTTCTAGTGACTTCTCGGCCAATCGTAATTCGGCTCCCCCTCCTCCCCATTTTGACCTTGCTGATTCTTGAGCTTCCTCATCTACTATCTAAAAATAGATTAACACTTTGCATTCTGGGTAATTTTTGTTGTCTTCTGCTGACTTTTTTCAAAACTATCTTTTTCTAAAAATTCTTTCAGGAACACTATCAGAGCGTAAAACAGTTTGGATCCAGATCAGGACTGACAGAATGTCAGTCCTGATCTGAATCCAAACTGTTTGCAAAGGTTATGGGAAAAGTTGCCGCCAGCAAAATACAAGTAACGTGTCAGCACATTTTGAAGGAATAGTCTACCAAAGATGGTTATGGTGAACCCTATGTGAATGCTCAGGTGTAGGCATATTATCTTTGCATGCTGGGTAATTTTTCATGCTTTTGTCGTCATCTGCTGACTTTTTTCAAAATCATTTTTTTTTCAAAAAAATTGTTTAGGAACAATATTATAGTGTCAAACAGTTTGGATCCAGATCCCTGATCTGAGTCCTAACTGTTTGCAAAGGTTATCAGCAGATGACATTTTTAATGATTTTTTTATCGTCTGCTGATATTTTTAATGATTTTTTTGTAGTCTGCTGACATTTTCATAATTGACTTTTAAAAAAGTTCTTTCAGGAAAACTATAAGAGTGTCAAATGGTTTGGATCCAGATCTGTTTGCAAAGATCATAAGCAGACCACAAAAGTCGCCGCTAGCATTGAATGAGTTAAGGATAAGGGCTTGAAGTAGGAAATGTTGTTTTGAAAATAGGATCACTATTTTATGAGATATCCTGCATACACATAAAGCCCTGTTGTGACATTGAAGTGAATGTTGCTTAAACCCTAATCAGCCCTTCAACTAAGAATAGATTTATATTTTAAGTTAAAGGTTGCTATTAAAATCAATTCCAATATTAAAACATGCTTTTGAAAACTGTTTAGCTACTCTTTGGTTCAGTATTTTCATTGTTCATAAGCTCTTTAGCAGCTAAATGTGCTCTGTAGTATGTCGTCTGCTAGTCCTATTAAAATTTTACTGTAGCAAACAGTCTGTAAGCCGAAATTAGTCCTTGATGTAAGCATTTACATGCAGCAGACAACTTCAGCAGACGACATTTTGATATCTCTTACCTTTTGGTTTAGTTTTCGTAATATTTGCTCCTTCTGCCTCTGTATAGGAGTTCTGAAGAAGATAACATAAGCAAGGATTTTATAAACAAATAGTCATCATATGACATTGAATCTGGGAGTGTAGCAACACTGTTTATCATAATGACATAACTGTTATTCAGTGGATAACGTCATGTCATAAATAATGTTATCCACACATTACATAACACTTTCGGTGAAAACAAGTAACGTCACGAGGACGTCCGTTACAACAACGCAAATTTTCGTGGAACTAAACAAACTTTGAAGGTGATAAATCACATTTAAAAGGTCATATGATAAAACAGAATCTTTCACTCGTGATCATTTCATATCAAATTTATTAAACTTGCCAGAGGCTGGTTTAATAAGTTTCATATGAAATGATCACATCATGTAAGATCCTCTATGTATAACAATCAATTACACTAGTGTAATACATATTAAGTGCTGCTAAGTGATTAGTATTACTAAGTATGAGATATCCAAGGTATGCAGTTTTAAAGTTTTCCCCGTAAGTCCATGGAAACTTGATCCCTGTGGTGGGGCCAGTTTGTCTCGTAGGGGCTTGATCGACAGGATTCATGTAGGGGACTACTAGACATTGCTAAATATATAAACTGTGGTTTGAGAGAAGATTTCTAATGTTTTTCCCATTTTAAGTCTATAGGAGCTATATGTTGCCATGGCAACCAGAGTTCCACTCCGATCAGCCCTTTAACCTTATGCAGTTTTTCCCTACCTGATAATGCTTTACATGAAATTTTGATCAAAATTGGCCAACTGACTTTAGAGATATAATACTTTGAAAATGTGGATGGACAAAGACGACTAAGGATGTTGGACCACTGCCATACTAATGCCTCACTCAGGTGAGGTAACAAGAAGCAATGATAAAACTGAGAATGGAAAGAATCCTGACTTACTTTGGTGGTGAAGGTGGTACATTTTCTTCTGCCACTACCCGGGGAGTTGCACCTATGGCTGCCATTATACCAGTCATTGCTGGAGCTCTGTATCAAATATAATACATCTACATAGAGGATCTTATATGAGTGCTCATGTTTTATTGAATTTATTAAACGAGTTGGGGAAAAGAGATAAAATGTGAGGCTTGCCGACAAAAGCAGACGACTTTTGTTTTGATTGGCGCTTTTAGGGTTAGGATGTAAAACAGATTGATTCAATTTTACCAGACAGATATTCATATGCTTGCCTCATGGTTAAATAGAGGCTCTGTCCCATCCCCATCTCCTATTTCTGGTTAATGGAGAGAATTAGCAGAATACTGACTGAAGTATGAATGCACTTAAAGGGATAGAGGCTTTACCTGGCTAAACACTTAACCCTTAGCCTGCCAGCGACGACTTTTGTTGTCTGCCACTTCATCTGCTTATGTTCTTATTAGCCTATATTGCAAACAATATGGACTCCATTGGGAGCAGTCTGATTAGGGTAAATATTGTTTACTTTCATGAAAACATCTAGTCTGAAGTGCTCATGAATATATGCAGCAGACGTAAATAGCAGACAACACTTTCAAGACAGGGGTTAAGATAAGCCTCTTTACTGTCCTGCCAGAGAAGAGTGACAGTGATGTCATGTTTTGTTTACAACATTATCAGGGACTTATAATCGATAGATCACTTGTGTATTAATCATATCCTCAGGATAGGATTAATACAGAAGTGATCTATCGATTTGCGTTAGCGCAAGTGAAGTGTACATGTTAGTATTTTACTTAGTAATTGTAAACAAAATATTGCATCATTGTCATTCTTGGTTGGCACGACAGTAGAAACATTGAGACAACACAAAAACATCAACAAAACATGACGCTGAAGATTAAGTTACCATGAATCTACAACACAGACACATATTCTGGGAATCAGCCAGGCCAAGTTGAGTTGGGCGGACTTGACCTTTGGTAAGGAGTTAGCATACATAGTTAGGTTTAATGAAGTAGATTTTCCCTGAAATTCGATGTTATCCATTGTTGATTTTTTTGGTGCATTATATTATTATCTTTATGCAATAGCTGAAAAAACAACCAAGACTTTGTTGTCTAAAATTGTTTATCATATGACGTCGCGTCTGGCAGTGAAATAACGCCATGCAATAAAATCTGTAAACCACTAGTGGTTTATCAAAAGCAGTCTGATCTGGGTAGGAGCAGTCTGATCTGGGTCCACACTGTTTGCCCCTATACTTACATTAGTCAAATAATGTTAGATAAAAAATTGCAGCAGACAACTTTAGCAGACAACATTTTCAAATGATTGTTTTGCTGGTGTTTAAAGGGCTAATACATACTTGGGAGCCGGCTGGCCAGCGGGAACCATCTTGGGTACTGCTCCTATGGCATTAACAGCTCCGGTCATTGCTACTGGGGGTACCGAAGGTCTTACTACTGGTATCTGAGGTCTGGAATATACAGTACAAAAAAGTATTTAACTAGCAAACAACTAGAGCTATCTAAGATACCATTTTATCAAAAGCAGTGAATTCAATGCATATCAAATGTGAGTAAAATTGATTTTTTCAACAGTGAAATGGTATCAAATTCATTAAAATACAATTCTTAGCCATTTTCTAGGTGCAAACTTTGTTTCCATCCAATGCTATACCCAATAAACACACTGAAAAATCAAATCAAAACAGAAATGACCAGGAAAAAGTTAGGTTGTGCTTTCTGTATTTCTCAGTTAAATATAAAATAAAAAGAAAATTTACCCTTTTCTGTAAAAACCAAATATATTTCATCTCATGCAGTGAAAATATCAACATTTTCACATTTGCTATGCACTCATGAAATAAACTTGTTTTTTTTATCGAACTTGATGAAATATATTTGGTATTCGCCTCAAAAAAGTAAAAATCGTCTATTTATACACTCTTTGAAAGACAGTGTGGATCAAGATTGACTGGCTTCCTATGAAGTCAGCTGATCAGGATCCACATTGTTTTCCATCCATACAATATAATCATGTTACTACTGAAATTACATCATGCTTTTGTCCTCATTTGCTGACTTTTTTCAGAACAAACTTTTTTAAAAATTATTTCAGAAACACAATCAGTGCAAAGGTTATCAGCAGACGACAAGTCACCGCTAGCAAGGAAAGAGATAAGGTAAATTCCACTTGTGTGAGGGGGAGACAGAAAAACCTTGCCTTCAGAATCACAGGTTGTCATTGCAATGCAAGCCTAATGATGTGGGTCCAAACTTTTTGCACAGGGTATCAGCATACGACAAAAATCACTGCTAGCAAGGAAAACATTAAGGTAAATTCATTTGTGTGAGAGGTAGACAGAAAAACCCTGCCATAAGAATCACGGTTTGTCATCACAATGCAAGCCTAATGATGTGAGTCCAAACTTTTTGCACAGGGTATCAGCAAATGACAAAAGTTAACACTTGAAACCAAAGAGTTTAATTAACCCTTTACCTCATAGAGATGCCTTTTAATGCTTTTGCAAACAGAGAAGACCCAGATCAGGCAGCTTTTGTTAGAGCTGCCTGATCTGGGTCAGACCCAGTGGGTCTACTCTGTTTGCTTTTGCAAATATAATATATCTGATCTTACACTAGTGGACTTGACATGTTATTTCTTAGTTCTATGTACCAACATGAAAGTTTACTGATATAATTATTCATAGTGGGTGGAGCTTAACATGAATATTCATAAAGGAAAGGGTTAATGAGGTTTGACTGTATTCATAAATACCTGCGGTCTCGGTTCTGTCTCTGGTCCTCCATTAGTCTTTGTTTCTTCATCAAATCATTTCTTTTCTCTTCTAGAGCATCTTTGCGTTTTTTAGCCCAGTCTTCAGCTTGTTTCTGAAAAAAGTTCAGAATATCATGATTTTTTTTTATTTGATTCTTTACATCCCATCAACAATCTTTCAGTTAAACAGGGACGGGTCTTCCTGGGTTGAATCAGTACTAAGCTAGGATAAATGTGGCTTGCTACAGGACCACAATGCAGTGACGCCTGTGAGGTTCGAACCTGCGGCCCTTCGGTCTCTAGTCAAGCACAATACCACTGAGCCTCTGTGCTCCCCCAGAATATCATGAAAGCTTATGTGACATCACTGACATATCAATGACATCAATTGCTGTACTGGTCCTATTTCATTCAGGACAAGTTAGAAATTTCTATTTACTTGTCCTGGGACACCTCGAAATGTAAAATTTTGGTTTCCGCATATTATCTAGTTGAGTAAATCGAAATACAGTAAAACCTGTCTACACGGCCACTCTCAAAAATACAAAAATTGGTTTTGAAGACCGATTATTGCTTAAAGCAGGTCAAAAGTATTGTAGAATGCTCCAAGAGAGCATTCTGCAATACTTTCGACCTTCATTTAGCTACCATTTGTCATGAAGACATTTGTTTTGTCTATTTTTGTGTGGCCGCTTAAGACAGGTTTAACTGTACATTTTCAAGCAATCAAGTTCCTTGGTTCCATAAATTATCATGGACTCACATGTTGTACAGAAAACAGTACGAGTTCTGATCAACAGAAGCCAGCTTATCTGGGTCTACACTGTTTTCAAAAGAGCTTATACCTGGTTTTATACTGTTTTCCAAAGTGTTTAATAGAGAATAATAGTTGAGTGTCTTTTGATATCAAGTTTACCAGGTAAGGAATCGAGAATGCATGTTGAATTGTGAGGCTCTGCCCTACAGATGAGGGTCTGTTGTGAGGCTCCACCATGTACATGCATATGCGCAGTCTCACCAAAGCCTTTGCTGTTCATCTATGTGATAAGTACAGTAGAACTTCAATGGCTCAAACTCTGATGGCTCATCTACCTGGGCTGGCTAGAACTATCATCATGGTCCCTACAGGTCATTTAATGCATAATCCACCATGGTTGGCTGGAACTACCCTTGGCCAGAACTAATTTTCATGGTCCCAAGCCTGTTCGAGCCATTGAAGTTCTACTGTACCAAAACCTTATGTACTAAATCAGTTTGAAAAAAATCCACATTTACCTTCAAAGCATCTGCCTTTCTTTTCCTTTCCTCTGCTTCTGCCTGTGGGTTTTTATCGGCCAGTGCTCTAGCCTGGATATTTCTACGTTCATTGTAATTTTGATGTCGGATTTGCCGTAATCTCTCCAAATATTCCTGTAAAAAGTGAATAAAGAGGAATGTACTTATTTTTCTGCCTTCAAATCAATGCTGATGTTTATTGGAAACTGCTTTCAAACTAGGGCAGTTAGACTCTGAAAAAGATTTCCACACAATACCCTTAGTTACAAACGGGCCATGATCTTAGCTGAGGACTGATGAAAGTAAATTAAATATACCAATATGATAACAACTGTTCAAAAATAAGAAAATGTCTACACAAGGTAAAATGTGCCATTGCAGCCTTTTTAATTGTTTATCTTTCAGCTAAGGGAGAAGTCTGATCTAGGTCTGATCTGGGCCCATAATGTTTGCTTAGGAGCAGACTGATCTGGGTCCATAATGCTTGCAATATAGACTATCAAAAAACATAACAGATGAGAGAGCAGATGGCATTGATCATGAATGGGGGGAAAAGAATTAAGAGCAGTCTGATTAGGGTCCAAAGGCTTTCAAAAAACTTACACAGATGAGACGGCAGACAAAATCAATTGGTAGTGATTTGTGGAAAAGGGTTAACCTCTTGGCTCTCTTATATGTGATGTTTTCTTGTGTTTTTGTCAGTCCTGGGTCAGGTGTAGTACTTGATTGTATCGATTCCTGATCTTTGTCTTCTTCCTTACTTTAATAAAAATCCCATAAAAGGCATCAATACCTGTTCTTCTCTATTCCTAGAGTCTGCTGATGATGGTCTTTCTGCTGATGAGGGTCTGTACTGAGGCTCCACCATGGGGGTTACCTTCTGTTCTGGCTTGAACATTGGACTTTGCTGAAAATATTTGGAAATATTTACTAGAGGTCAACAGTACAAGTCTGAGGTCAGCTGTATTAAGCTGAGGTCAAATCGAATGTGAAAGTGATACAACAAAGAAGTTGATTAATGAAAATGTTTTTTTATTGTTTGGATAGGTTTGATTCTTTACGTCTCAGTCAACAGCTATGGTCATGTTGGGATGGTCAGTTCACCTAATCACACTTTTTTCTTGGGCAAGCTTGACTAAGCAGTTAACCAGTACTTTGTGCACTTTAGCTTGTAACTGACAACAGCACTTCTTGAATCAGCGGAAGGGAGGAGAAATTATTTCATGATCAATCGCCACAAAAGTATGGGACTGGGATCGAACTCGCATCCGCATAATAAAAATGCCATTAATCAATATATTAAGGCATTTCTGAGTGCAATAGTGCTAAGAGAACACTAAAATTGCTATAAGTGTGTGGTAATTACGGAAAATATAGCTTTTTGTTCTTACTTTGGTTGAGGGCCCTTTTTTAACGGAATAAATCCATATTTGTGGATTTTATAGATTTGTAAACTCCAGTGAATCAATAGCAAACTGAATAAATGTTAACTATAGTAAAAGCAATATTCAATAGCTAAAAAAACTTGAAAATTTTAACCCTTAAAATAAATAATAAACCAATCCAATGTACATGGGTGAAAGTTCAAAATTCAAAAATTCCTGAACTTTCGTAATTCAAATCTTAAAACTTGCTGTACACATGCCTTCAAAGTATTAACAATTTCAAGTTTAAAAGATCAATTGCCCTAATATGAACTGAAAATGAATCAGAGAAGCTATTAAAATCTGCCTAATTCAGCATTTTGAGGCTGACTTTTTATGGAAAGTCAGCCTCAAAATCCTGAATTCAGGAATAATCCTGAAAACTTTCACCCATGAATGTAATGCTAAGATGGGAGGTTCTATTTTGTATAAAAGGGGCAAGCTCTACTCACCCCAAACAGCTGTTCCTGCCCTCTCATCTTGTTTAAAGCTGCCTCTTTCTTTCTCTGTATGAAATCATCTACTAACTTGGCCCTTTCCTCTTGCTGATTCTGAGCTCTAGAGAAAACAAACACAACATAGTCTGTACATTACTCTTAGGCCAGACTTTGTTTATTAGTTGATTTACAAACCCTCCTACTGTATTTTTTTGGAAAGTAGAAAAATAAAATCTAAAATCATTTTTTTATTTTATCCACAGACTGTAAATATTATTTGTTTTGTTGAAAAAAAGAATATTTTTGAGGTTCTGTCTGTGTATTTTTGAGAGTCCTATCCAGATTTTTAGGTAAATTATGAAATATTTTTGTTCTGGAGATATAAAAAAAAAAGCTCTGAAAATGACTAGTCAACTGGTCATTTTAGAGCTTTTTTTTGTCAAGCTTTTTTTCTTTCTTTTTTTGTCCCTCCTGACCCTAAATCTGAAAACAAATCCCATAAATCAACTAATAAAAATTCTGGCCTTAACAAGAAATTATGTTTGTAAAGCACTGCACACCAACCCATACGCTTGCAGGGTTTCAGCTGGACTGAAATTTACTTCGGATATTTTGTCCAAGCAGCCCCAATTTTGTTCGGACATTTGAAAATTTTTTAGGACATTTTTTCAACACTAATTTTTACCACCATAAGCGGAAATTGCCATCTGCCCTTCTTAAATTAAAACCAGAGGTAGTTTTGCTACCATTTCGGATGGTAAGTGCGGTCCGATTGATTGTCTGGCTTTTTATTTCATGAGGTGAGTGGAGATTGTGGATCGTTGTCGGTGGGAGTGGGTGGGGTACTGTTTTTTTCTGCTTTTTGGGGCCGCTGCATGACTCGTTAGCCACGGAAAATGACTGTTCAGGTAATGATGGAGCAGGCAAACTGTTTTGGTGCATAAAAAACTTCAGTTCCTGTTGTTTCTTTGTGGCAATTAAGTTTTTTAGCCATTTTATCGGTAAATGCCAATGCAAATATGCTGTCCGCTTCGAGATAAAATCAAGGGATGCAATAGACCAATCAGGTGCGACGTAACAAAACACTATGACTGGTTTGCTTTATTGAATAAGTATTTGCGGAGTAAAATAAGGCGAACCAGTCAGAAGCTTACATAAATTTGGCCAATCAGCGATCATTTTTTAAAGCAAATATACTATTTCATCACTGTGTTTAACCGTACAGCATGTGTTTCCGAAAATCGTCTCGGACAAACTGTCCAAACTGGACAGCAAACTCTCGGACATCTGGAACTATTTTCGGACTATGTCCGATGGCCGACGCCAAACTGAAACCCTGGCTTGTCCATTTGATAAATTTGGTAAAATTTCCAAGGGCTGTCACTGTGTCCAAATATTTGTAATTTCATTAAAAAGTATCATGTAACCTTTCCCTAGCTATAAATAGTACACAAACCATAAAGGCCACAGCTTGAAAATGGTTCCAATACATTCAAACTACTGATAATTCAAAGTAAAAAATCAAGAAGATCTCAATAAGTTTATGCCTCCATTTTTTGCTTTGTTTTGATTCTTTACATCCAAGTCAACAATTTTCAGTCATGTCTGGATGGGTCTACCTGGGTTGAACAAGTACTAAGCAGTGAATAAAGTGTCTTGCTCAAGCTTACAACAAAGTGACTTCACATTCTAAGCCTGGAAATATAATGTATGTGCTTCATTGTAATTAGACATGATCAAACCAAGAAAAACTCTGGTCCTGTGAAAATTGAATTTATGTGAGTCCACTACAATTTGTAAAGATAAAAAATTTACATTTATTCTTAGATAAAGTAAAGTGTGTGTGAATAATACACATTAATGGCACATTACCTTTGGTTGTATGGACGGTACATTGGTTGTGGCCCTGCAGGTTTTGGAGCCTGTCTCCAGACAGGGGCTGGTTTAGGGGCATCAGGCATGGGTCTTCCACCTCCCATATAGGCTCCTGCGGGAGCTGAAATTTATATCAGAATATCTAAAATAATAAGACTACAAATTGGGTGTGTCATCCCTCATCCCAACCAAACCTTTTGAGCCAACCATTGGTATCACAGACATTTGTTAAAGCTTCAGTACAAAAATAACGAAAATGTTCTTATTCTTGGAAAATCATTTATAGAGGATCTTACATGAGTGCTCATGTTTTATCGAATTTATTAAACAAGTTGAGGAAAAGTTATAAAATGTGAGTCTGATCAGAGCCTTTGCTAGTTGCATGAATATTCTATGAGTGTTAAGCTACTGACCGAAAATCATTTGGAGTTTCTAAGCTTAAAAGGAGGCTGCACAGGCTCGTCTTGAGTCTACATTTGTCAAAATGCCACATTGTTGGAAATCACATGTCATGGCTCAATTGTGTTTTCTACTCAAAATTATGATATTTCTCTCAGTTTGTAGCAGCAACACTTTGACCACAGTGGAGACATAAACCATGAATATATTTAGATAAAATCAAAATAAAGATATGGTTTGTTATTTTAACTCTTAAAGCGCCACCTATAATTTGCAGCAGACGACAATTTCAAATTTTGTCGCTTTTTCAAAATAAACAAATAAGACATGATATTTCATGAGAATCGTCTGCTGGCAGACGATTCTCATGAAATATCATACCTTATTTTTTTCAAAAAATTGGAAAAGATGTCGCAAAATTTGTCGTCTGCTGCAGTTGTGATTGGCGCTATAAGGGTTATATGTTTACCTGGAGGTGGGACTCCATCCTGTCTCTTCCTGACATCTTGTTCTCTCTTGATCTTGTCAAGGTACTGATGATATGCTTCATATTTCCCTCTGTTACCATTATCACCACCTGCTCCTACCTGCCATAAATTGAACACAGCCATATTCAAAATTTTCATTTGGGGAGGTATATACAGGACTTTAGTTAAGAGTGTGTCACGAAAATTTCATTTTCTTATTTCTCAACCAAAACATATGTTGTGGGTACTCAAAAGAACTGTCTCAATGAGACGGTTCTTTTGAGCACCCAAAACATGTTAAAATTGATGGGTAAGAAAATATTTACAATTATACATTGAAATTTTTTGTTTATCTAAACCTGTGTATATAGTCAGATCTACAGTCGGAAATTGTAATTTCCGATCGTATATCTGACAATATACCTACCCAAGTAAACATTTGGGATATGTTTATCCCCACTCTAATGCACTTCTATACTTGTTCATTGTTAAAATCTTTGCTTCGACTCAAATTGGAGTATTGCAAGCCATATAAAGTCACATGTCATTGAACAAAATATGACCTAATTAATGAAGTCAAACTATTTCCGACAGTATATAGCAAATTTCTAACAATATCCAATCAGATGTCCTGTAACAATAGCAAGTGCATTTTATTATTTAAACTTTTTTTGCATCAATGGCTTCTGGGTAATTCATTACGCTTTTTTGTCTTCTGCTGATTTTTTTCAAAATCAACTTTTTTGAAAAAATTATTTCAGGAATCATAAGAGTCTAACAGTCTGGATCCAGATCAGGCCCGACATGGCCTGATCTGTGTCCAAACTGCTTGCAAAGGCTATCAGCAGATGACACTAGTAGGTAAAGAGTTAAACAATAATCCAAACTTCATTGAATAAATCTGGCTGGAAATGTCCATCAGTATACAACAGCATGTAGATTTAATTTGAGTCTAGTGCTTACTCTATGAGGTATATTTGAACTTACTCAGAAACAACATTTTTTCTGCATTAGACGAATGTTCTTTGTTCAATCAAATATCCAGGGTATGTTCAGCTATGATTTAAACTCTAGTGAATGAGAATATGAACTCACAACAACCTTTTTTCAACATTAGACAGTGTTTTATAAAATATCTAGAGTTTCTTCAGCTATGAAAATCTAATGAATGAAAATATATGTGAAAATTTCTTAAAATATAAAATGCATTTAAAAATAAAATAATATTTTGAGTGTTTTCCATTGCCTAATTACTATACTTAACAGCAAAAGAAACGCATATTTTGATTGTTGTGTGTTTTGTAGGAAATGGACTTTAAAAATAATCTAATGATATGAAAGATACCAATGATGCGTGGAACATGTGTATAAACCAATGCATCGTAAACGGTTAGCTTTTCAGAGCAAAGCTAGTAAAGGGGGATAACTCTGGGCGTTATGAAATAATTAGTAATGAACGCGAACTTCGAGATGTTGTATACCCAAAACCACAGAGCGCATTTTAATGAAAATCACTCTGCGTCTCTATCAGACCATACAGGCGTCTTCTGAAGTTTGAATTGTCCAAAATTATTCAAGGTAAACCAATGCGTATGAGTTGCATTGTCAAACAATAAACCGGAAGTGTGTATTAGCCAGACATGTTAGCGTCAAACTATTTGCTTTAAATGGTTTTGTTGGACAGTACCTCGCATGATACCATGCATAATGTACCAGACTTCCTTGCATCCCAGATTTTTCGTACTTTTTTCAAGATCAATGTAAAAATGTAAAATCTTAAGATTTTGGGATCTGCAGTAAATGTCCTACAGCAGTGATTTTAAAAGTTTTATACCGTTTTCTAATTTGTTACATTGTTCTGCGACAATATGAAGTAACTTTGGATTAAAAACATGGCTCTTTCAACGAGTAGCACTTTTTTGGTGTTTTTTTCACATTATCTAAGAAAACTTTTAATTTACTGTGTAGCGAGGAATAAAGTGACCTGGAACTAGCGTATGACTCCTGTCAAACAAATTAATGTTATTAAGGGTAAATTTTATCATTGTTTCAAATGATAAATAAGTAATGAAAATTATGCGTTTCTTTTGCTGTCAAGTATATATAGCCAAGCCACCACAGCTCAAGTCATTTTGGGCCAGTCAGATAACCTATTAGTAATACACTATTCCAGGAATAACTCCGGCCTGCCTAAGTGGTTAACCAATACAGTGCATTCCCTTTATAACACACCTTGTTATGACATGGATTTGAATAAAACACAGTCATGTTGTGGCTCCTGATTTTTTTTTACCATGGAATTTTTCACATAGGAATTATAGGAAAATGATCATTTTATGGTCATTTACCTATGACTCCCTTGTGAAATGGTCCCTTTGTAACAAGATTCACTTATAGCACAGTCTATTCTTGGTTTAAACATATTTCTTCAACTTTGTTTGAACATACATATAAAATATAAACGAATAAGGTGAGGATTAGAATGAAAGCATACAGCTTATATAGTTCTTCTCCTGGAGTCTATTCTTATGGACCCTAAATGTAGCATTACAAAGGGACTGCAAGGTACTAAGTGTACATACTGTAACATAGATGAGGTCATGGATTTTCAAAATTATCCTGACATTAGGAATAATCATGAATACTGTCACCCATGCATTTCCCTTGCTCTAGCTTGCCCTGTTAATCCCTTGTAGACTGGAAACCCCTAAATGGGTACTTTTGCAAACAGTGAAGATACACATGAAATCCACAAAATGTGGCATTTTATCAATGTCTGCACTGTTTGCCAAGACAAAACTGATCATCAGAAATATAGTACTTTTTGGAAATTTTGACCCCTTATTTTATACAATGAACCATTCTGACTTTATTATTCGTAACTACATTGAATATTGGTCTAAAAAGGGTTAAATATGAGTGTTATTACCCTTGGAGGTATAACAGGAGGAGCAGCAGGCTGTGGCCATCTCACTTGGTCCCTTGGTGCATCGGGAGGTTTATTGACATTTTTCTGGAAATATATACAAAATGAGTTTTTATGTTTCAGTTTAGTCATTCAGAGATGGCAAAATAACAGCGAAAATCAATTAAGGCAATGCATCAATGGATTTTTCAACCCTTCACCTACTATGAAAAAAAATCTGAAAATGATGTCTGCAGAAAATTGTCCTTGTATGTAAATGCTTACACCATAGACTAATTTTAGCAAACAGTGTGAACCCAGATCAGACTGCTCATAGAGAAGCAGTCTGATCTGGGTCAACACTGTTTGCTATAGAGATGTTTTAAAAGGACCAGCAGCCAACACACAGCAGACGACATTAAATCGTGATTAGCAGCCGAAGAGTTCAAAAGCAATTTCCATTTGTGCCCACAGTATATGAATTGTTTCATGTGACTTTGTTACTTATTGATAAGTGAATCTTTAAGAATGCATGAGCAACTATCTAGAGGGTTTGAGGTCTTTTGTTTGTTTGTTTTGTTGCTTTACGTCCCAAGTCAAACAGCTATGGTCATTGCGGGACGGTCAGTTCACCTAATCACACTTTTTTCCTTGGCAAGCTTGAACAAGCAGTTAACCAGTAATCATGCACATACGTTCGCTTGTAACTGACAACAACCCTTCATGAATGATTCAGCGGAAGGGAGGAGAATGACCGCAGAAATTATTTCATGATCAATCTCCACGAAAGTATGGGACCGGGCCGGGATCGAACTCGCGACCCCTGGATCTGCAGTCAGCTTCGCATCTGTAACCAGACACGTTACCGACTGCGCTACGCGGCCCGGTAGGGGGTTGAGGTCTAAGATATAATAATTTGTGCCTTTCTTGAAGTCAATACTTTGTGTATGCAAGAAGCAAAGACTCAGGCGAGACTTTGCTGATGCCTTTGCTGCTAGTCAATGCAATAAGTACCAAAATCTCATGTCCCATATGTTTTATTATCTTTTGATTGGCTTATTCCCTACTTACACACTTGTGATTCCTCATTCCTAAAGATAGACAAAATGACTCTTTATCAATGGACTTTCAAAAATCTGCCTCATCTACTAATCTTTTTAAAATTTTATTAAGATAAATCAAACATGGCTAATTCAATAAAATCAAAGAGTCCGTCTCAACTATCAATAAAAAACAGCACCTCTGCCTTTTGCAGAATGCATCATTTCATCAGGGTTATCACTGTTTGCTTAAAAAATAACACAATCTCTAGGGGCAGAAAAACAGTATTTAATTTGAAATTACAACCTGTGACCCCCTCGAAATGAATGATTGGAAATCCAAACTTGATTTACCAAGTTGGAAGAAATTTTCATTCACATAAAGAATAAATCAGAGTCATTCGCCCTTACCCCGCTATCATCTGACTCCAAAGAACTGAGAACATTTTTCCATCCTTCTTCTCTTGATCTGTTGATTAAGGCAAGCTTAAAAAGAGTAATTAATAGTCAGGAAAAAAATCAGAAAAAGAGGCTTATTTAAGAAGGTACAAGCATTTTGTGAAGAAAAGGTTTTGAGATACCTATTAGTAGTATTTTGGTATGCTGAATCCAAAAACCAATGTTGGCAAGCTGAAAAATGGCGTCTTCACTATCTAATTTGCATATTTCCAAGATGGCCGCCAAATTGAAGAAAATCCATAAAAATCTGTAGAGTAACATGTAAAGAATGCCAAACTGATACAAATGGATCTAAAAACATCATTTCATGATTGGAAGTCTTCACTGACATCAATTTCTGCATTTAGAATTAAAAGTATGACCAAGAGGTAATGGGGGGACAACTTGAGCATAAAATCTTGCTTCCGACTCAGTTAAGGGTTTTTCATGATAGTCTATGCATATTATCTGGCCCAAATGTGCCAGGAATGATTTCATTAAAATGAGAACTTAAAAATGCATCACAATGATATCACTATTGTTTGCAGAAAAATATGGCGATTAAAACAAAATTCTGTAAGTTTCAGCTCGGGGAGGGGGTTAATACGATTTCAAAGAAAGTGGGCATGTACCTATATAATGACTCATATCTCATCAGCAACTCACCCTACACTATTAAAATTGCTAGCAAATTATAGCCTAGATATTGTACTTTCATCTGATGGAATGTTCTGATATGCAGATTAATTATCTAATTTGCATATTCATCAATACTGATGAAAATTTCAAAAAAAGTTTTTAGAGACATTTACCTTACTTTTGGACTCAATAGAACCTTATCATCAGTGAGCCCATGAGATGGTGGTACTTTTTGATGCATTTTCTCCCTAAGGTTCGTTCGATCTATAAAGTACATGTAGATCCAGCGACACTATTCACTATAAAAATTAACCCTTAAGGAGCACCTGGATCAGGTGTGAGATCTGCTATGTGTGCAGCTAGCTAGTTACATGGAAAGGGGCCCACTGATGTGGATGATGCCCCTGCACCTGCACGTTAATAAAAAATCTGATTATGATATATTAAAAAACACCAACCGCTACTCACATGAAATATTAAGGCTTTTTTTTGTTTTTTCAATATAAAAGCAAAAAATTTTGAGAATTTCATTGTTTGCTTATTTTCTGTGATTCCTTTCAGTATTAAGAATTACAATTACAAATAATTTTTTGTCATAGATCACTGATTTCGAATATAACTTTAATAACCTATATTGAAAACGAACATGCTCTGTGCAGATATAGTTTATCTCCATGCTGTCAGTCTTTAAAAAAAGAAAACTGTTATATGGGCCTAAAAGTGACAAAACCTGTCTTCCGGGTGTCCGACTCAAGTTTGCACAGCTACAGAGACTAGCTAGAATCTAAGCAAGTTTAGATATGATACTTTCCAATAAGTGAATAACAAAGGTGCTGATCAGACTGCGCAGATGCGCAGTCTGATCTGTGCCTTTTTGTTCGCAAACCCCGAAGACAAGTTTTCTCGCATCGAGGGCCCATATTATTATACATTGTTATTTCCTACCTGAAAAGGCGAGTGAAAGGGAGTTATGGAATGGCAAATAGAAGAGGTGAGTGAAAGAGAGATATGGAATGGCAAATAGTATAAGCCTGATCAGACTGCTTTTACCTTCTGTCTCTCCTGTAATTCTTTGTGTCTTCTCTCATAATCCTTCTTCTGCATTTCTTCTCTTCTTTTCTTCTCCTTTGCCAACAGCTCTTGCTTCTTCCTCTGAACTTCCTGGTTTAACAAAAAATCAAGAATTTAAGAACCTATTGTAAAACACTTATATTTGGCGTGTTTTTTTATTTGGCACTATTGGCGGTAAAAACAAAAATCGCCAAAAAATGAGACCAAGAAATACAATTTCAAATTCAGTTACACAATACGCAATAAATGGACACGATCAATCAATCAATATCAATATAATTTATTTGAAATAAAGGCCACTGGCCCATAACATGAAATATTTCAAATACAATTTTAAAGCAATGCCTTAAATAAATATCCAACATCGAAGAGAATTTTAATTCTAAGTAGAGTTTTGTTTGGAGCATGTAATATTTATGACTTATAATGTGATTCGAAAAAAGATTCAATCTCTGTTTTTTTCTTTTTTAACACAGTCCGAAAATATATGTCGCCATAGCACCAACTGGAACCGCTCCGGGGGAAGGGTCCAGTGTGTACCATTGCAACAATATTACATAATTTATTTTCATTTATGTTTGTCTGAAATCCCCAAGTTTTATACATACACGAACCAAAATTTCAAATTCAAAACAGTGTATACACAGATCAGTTTGCTCCACATGGAGCAACCAAATCTGGATCCACTCTCTTTTGCTTCGCCAATTTAGGGAAATGTGCATCTTCTTTCTCAACTTACGTTCGTGCATATTTTAAAACGCTTGGTCCCACTGAGGGGAAAGAACGAAACTTTCATTTAGTATTTCCATTTTTTGAACAACTCTTATCAATTTTTCAAACAGAAATGACCCAAACCAGCCTGCTCCATTTCGGGTCAGTCTCGCATGGGTCGATTCTTTTTGAAAAAATCTTATGTTGGGTCAATGACCGCTCTCAGTAATGCCGTAGTGAAAGTTCATTTACATAAAGCATGTGGCCGTCACTAGCTCCGCCTAACATCCACCCAAACTAAGCCACAGCCAATAAGAATGTGGTTAATGGAAATATAATGTATTTATCTTCTTTTACCCCGTGTAGATAAAGTAAAATGATTTAGCTGGGCGGAGCTACTAGCAGACACATTGTCATCACACGCTATCAATGAATATGCAAACAGCTTATGACACACAAATTATTTATCGGGTCACTGCGTTTTGCACGAGACTGACCTAAATACTCTATAATTGAAACATGAGATCCCTGTGTCGGACAGTCCCCGGTGCGTATCAATTAAGTTTTGTGGACTTATAGTCATTTGTGCCAAAATATTTCTATTGTTTGGATATATACTATATAAGAGATAACCATTGTGGTGAAACGACGTCACACTACAGGTAAGTAAAGTTCTGACTTCACCAGTTTGTAGGTGTTAGCGAAACGTGGGTAGTGTCGACCTTCGAGACCACCCATGCTTCGCCAACACAGCATAAATTTATGATATAAGATAATAAAGAAAGAGCACCCACGTGAAATGGAAATTTCCAGCATATTATTCAAGCGGTTTGTTTGGGTGCTCAAAAGAACCGTCTCATTGAGACGACTCTGTTAAGTACCCACAACATTTGTTATAACATAAATTTCCTGTTAACTTATCTTAGCTAAAGGACTGCAAATATGAAGCATAGATACAAATAAAAAAGATCCAGGAAGAATGTAAAGGTCGAGAATAGGTGCAGATTAACATAAACAATTAAGTTTAAGCGTCTGTTTTGAGCGCTCAAAAGAACCGTCTCACTGAGACGATTCTTTCGAGTGCCCACTACATACTTCACCCCTGAAAATATGCATTTTGCTATCATAGATGTGCTTATTTAGCTGCTATATATAGAGTTCCTCAGCTCAACTGCACTTATAATTTAGTTTAAGCGTCTGTTTTGGGTGCTCAAAAGAACCGTCTCACTGAGACGATTCTTTCGAGTGCCCAATACATACTTCACCCCTGAAGATATGTGTTTTGCTATCATACTAAGATGTGCTTATTTAGCTGCCATATATAGAGTTCCTCAGCTCAAATGCACTTATAACTTAGTTTAAGCGTCTGTTTTGGGCGCTCAAAAGAACCGTCTCACTGAGACGATTCTTTCGAGTGCCCACTACATACTTCGACCCTGAAAATATGTGTTTTGCTATCATAGATGTGCTTATTTAGCTGCCATATATAGAGTTCCTCAGCTCAAATGCACTTATAAGGAATTTTGATATTGAGAATATACAATCTACATCGGTCAGTTTCATTATGGAATAAAACGTTTGTTCTGACACATGCACTTGCCATGCAGGTTTAAAATATATTGCTCTTAAATCTTCATATAAAGGACATGTCATAAAAAAGTGAAAAATATCTTCTATTACATACACATTTCTATTTAGGCACGCTGGACAGAACCTGTACTCTCTTTCGATATTTGTGTGCCTCCCTCTTTCAATTTGCAGGTCATGGCCTGAACAGCGAAAATTTGCCAGCGTTTTCCTACATGTGTAGCTTAAATCAATAAATAGGTATTTTTCGACGTCTAAGTTTATCTTAAAATATTTATAGTGATCTGCCTTTGGTGATTCGTTAATACGTTGTTGCCAATTTTGAAGAGAAATATCTTTAATTCGCTGGGTGAAGATAGATAGAAAATGTTCACTGTTACCAACGGTGTCGGCGATCCAAGCATAACCAAAGCCATGCTCAAATAACATATCTCGTATATGGCTTGCCCAAGTGGTTTTGCCTGCATCAGTTAGAGACCTCAGCATCATGTAGCATTGTCTAGGATATCGCTCATTTGGCATTCGCGTTAATCTTAACCAATATTTGACGCATCGGGTCATGTAAGTGACTGCTAAAGGATAGCGACCGCATTCTCCAAGTGCAAAAATATCTGCCGTTTTCTGTTTTAAACCAACATATTGTTTGCAAAACTGTGTTTGAATTTTTTCAATTTCTTCGGAGTACGCATAACCCCAAATTTCCGCCCCATATACGGCGATGGGTTTTACCATAGAATCAAACAATTTGAACGCGTCTGGCGGGTGAAAGTGTCCGAACAACCTCTGAAATCGAAAGATGCTTGAGGCTGCCTTCTGTGACTGCTTTGCTAGTACCTCTTTTGTTTTACTCCATATCAGTTTTGGGGTAAAATATACACCTAAGTATTTATACATAGACACAATTTCTATGGCTGTGCCTTGAAAGGTCCATTTCTCGGTTTGTTTTACTATTCCACCGTTTCTAAAGACCATAACTTTAGTTTTGCCAAGATTGAGTTTCATTCCTACAGATTTACAAAATTTTTCAATCAAATTGATTAATCTTTGCAGACGTACAATCGTGTCGGAGAAACAGGCCACATCATCAGCAAACATCAATGCTATTAAGTCTTCAATATCATTTGAAATGAATATGCCCCTGTCAGATTCAGCTCTTAGATATGCTATTAGGTCATTAATGAATAGGGCAAAAATAATTGGCGAGCTCAGACAACCTTGCCTTGTTCCAATACAGCATTCAAAGAAATGCGAGAGCGAGTTTTTTACTTTAACACATGACTTAAGTTGACTATACATCGACTGAAATATTTTAATGAATTTACTATTATTGTTTATTCCTTTCCTTTGAAGAGAATCCCACAGTTTTGTATGTGGAATGCTATCGAAAGCGCGCTTAAAATCAACGAAAATACAATAAAACCTGCCTCTTTGGCGACATAGATATTTCTGAACAATTGCTTGGAGCGAAAAAATATTATCAGTTGTTGAGTATCCCTTTCGGAACCCAGCTTGGGACTCGTCTATCACCCCATTTTCCTCAGACCATTTTTGCAGCCGTGTAGTTAAAATACTTGTAAAAATTTTACCTATACTATTTATCAAAGAGATACCGCGATAATTTTCCAGATTTGTCGAGGCTCCACTCTTGTATAAGGGACAAATAATATTTTCGCACCATTCGGACGGCATATCACCCTTATCGAATATTTCATTGAATAAACGGTTCAAAAATGGTAATATCTCATTTTGAATATTTTTAAACATTTCTATGCAGATGCCATCAGGACCTGGCGATTTATTCGAGTGAATAGAATTTATGCTTGAAATGATCTCCTCGTTTGTTATCCGGCCCTCTAAATCGGAGTTATCATTTTCTTGCACAATGTTTTCCAAAAGATTTTCATTTTCAATTTCAACATCTGTATTTAACAAATTTTTGAAATAATTTACAAAAGAATCCTGGGGCACTTTATCACTTAGATCAGAGTTTTTATTGCAATTTTGTTTTATGAATCTCCAATATTCCTTGGGATTTCGACTAACATTCAATAATTCTGCCCTTTTTTCTTTTTCAAATTTCACGCGTTTTGATCTACACAGATTTTTAAACCTAGCTTTAGCTGACTTATAAGCATGTAAATCCATATTGGTGTTAGTATGGGGGAATTTACGGAGTAGGGCGTATTTCTTCGATTTTGTTGTCTCGCATTCATCATCCCACCATTGCGGTTGCGTTTTTTGATGGCCTGATTTGTTTTGCATGTTTCTAACTTTCATACATTTTCCTGCCTTTTGTATAATGTCGATAAATTCGGATAAATGAGGCAGTACAGGATTGATTACCGTTGAGACCCTAGCTTTAAAATCGGAGTATAATCTTGAAAAAAGTTGTACGAATTCAGTTCTATAAGTTTCCTTCCATTTGAACCTCGTCCAATTTGTTCCATTTAAATTTTGATTCAACGGTTCAGAGTCATGTAAATGTTGGTCACTCAACAAGAGAGTACAGTTTAAGGGAAAATGGTCTGAAAAATCCTCATAACCGACATTAAACTGCTGAAATGACTCGAATAACGTGGTAGACGCCAATATGTAGTCTACCACACTACTCCTGCCATTTGCTACACACGTTATCTCCCCATTTTTATCATCAAAAAGTCTTCCATTTAAAACATGTATATTATGAGTACAACAGAGATCTAAAAGCGAAATGCCAAAACGGTTATACGTTTCATCTTTTGATCGTCTCTGCATGTCAAAAGGGTCTGTTGGGTAGTCAGTATCGCCAAATACGAATTCCAAATCATCCTCAGGAATAAAATCTTGCATTGTACTGATACGTGCGTTCAAGTCTCCAGCTAAAAATAGCTCAGCGTTTGGGTATTGCAAAATTACCTCAGATATACGTTCATTTAATATAGTAATACCATTATCTTCTTCAGTATATATAGGGGAATTTTCGGGCGCAATATATGTAAAGTACATAACAAGATCTTTTTTCATGTGGAAAATGTCTGCTTTAAATAAAAGTACGACACATTCTTTAAATTCTTGAAAAATTCGTGTAACTCCATTTGTTTGCAAAACCCAATCTTTCACAAATACTGACACCCCACCAGACCCCCGCAGTGCAGTTGGCTTTTTCTTTCGTATGGACTCAAAACTTTCATACCCATCTAAAAAGTGTTTGAATTCTGCTTCACTGTCCTGCCAGGTTTCATAAAGTGAAATTAAATCAAATGATTGGCAGTATTTCTTAAAACTGGTATCATCATTATATTTTCTGAGTCCTTGAATATTTAGAGAGCATATTTTCAACCTTTTTTCATTTTCACCGTTATTTTGTTCATATATAGTTCTAGGGCGTTGGCCATCCCCCTATTTAACTGGTACCGGTCTGCCCTGTGTTTCATCATATACATACGCCTGTCAATATGTGTACATGTAGGTACATGTAGGTGGTCCGAGATTCTTATTGAGGAATATTGAAGAATTTATTGTAGGGTTTCAACAGGTTTTCAAAAGGCTTTTTCAACAGTTTATCAGCAGTTTTTCAACAACCAGCTTTTCAATAAGCAAAACATTCAAGTTTGTGTACGTGTATGTGTCCATGATGAGATCTTGATGTACATGTGCCCGCTTACCGTCATCGAAGAAAAGTCTATATAACCAAGAATACAGCACAAAATCCAGTCCGTTCCTGATAAAAGTTGTGACACAACGTTTCAATGTTCAAAATAAGTCACTGTTACCACTTTTCAACACTAAAAACTCCTTTTTTTTCCTGTTTTTCAGTCTTCAATTTCAAAACACGCCACGTTGATTCAGGGGACATTACGCATCCTTAGTATCGTCAAAAATCAACTTTGGAATGGTAGAATGCATTTCAACGTTGAGTAACAAAAACACATCTTAAAAGGGGCTAGCTACTATTAAAGGAAAGAATATGCTCCCCATGGGGAGCATACTCTTTCCTTTAAAAGTAACCCCTGTGAGAATAGATAATAACTTTAAAGAACATTTAATTTATAAACCGCCAAAATTAAACTGTGCCAATATGTCAGGCTTTTAAAATTGCCAAATTTTGATACCGCGAATATCAAGTGTTTTACAGTTACTGTATTCAATATTGTAAATTGTCTGCTATATCATCTGCTTATGTTCTTTGGTAGCATATATTGCAAACAATCCTGACCCAGATCAGACTCAGTAGTCATCTGATCAGGATGAACTCTTTGCCTCCTGGGTAATTTTTTATGCTTTTTTGTTGTCTGCTGATTTTTTTCAAAATCAACTTTTTCGAGAAATTATTTCAGGAATGTCATAAAAGTGTCAAACAGTTTGGATCTAGATCAGGCCCAGCATTTTGTCGGGCCTGATCTGGGTCCAAACTGTTTGCAAAGGTTATCAGCAGATGACACTAGGAGGTAAAGAGTTAATAGTGTTTACTTCCATGGTCAAAGTGATCTGTGTGCATATGAATATATGCAGCAAACATAATAAGCCAACAACATTTTCATAAAAAAATTACTGACAGGGAAATGTTATATATCTGTCCCTAAATGTTTTTAATATCTAAGGAAAAAAGTGTAGACCCTCACATTAATATTACACAAGTTCAGACCGTCCTATTTTTCAGTGTATCAACTTAAAGTTCCAGTACTATCACATTTTGCCATATAAATTATTACCTGACTACTAGATGGTCTGGCACTCCCAGGTCGAGAACCAGCAGCACTCCCAGGGCGGGAGCCAGCTGCACTTCCAGGTCGTGAACCTGCACTTCCTGGCCGCTTCCTTACTTCCACTGATGCTCTGTAGAAGAGAGATTCACAATTACAGAAAAAATCCTAAATTCTGAACACTTTCCTCTTAACATTTTTCCCGCCATTTACAGCAATTGTCGTCCCTTCATTTATTTCACTTTGGAAGCCTATATTGCAAACAAAATGAGCCAAGATCAGACTGCTCCTTAGGAGCAGTCTGGTCAGGGTTCATAGTGTTTGCTTCCAGGATCAAAAGTAGTCTAAAGTGCATTAATTTTTGAATATATGCAGCAGACCTAAAAAGCAGACAACATTTTCAGCACAAAAAAGTAATAGCAGGATAAGGGTTAACTATTTTCCCACAACTCACAACAAATGCATTAAGCTGAATTATTTGGTTGTCTACATTGCTAACAATATGGACCCAGATCAAAAATAAGAAACTGTTCACTCTTATCTAGAGGCCTGTAGTGTACAAATAAATTATTTCCGGTTTGAGAGGCTTTGAGAAGATGAACAAGTTCTAAAAATTCAAAAAAATCTGAATTAAAATAAATACAAATACATGATATGCATGCCATTTCTGTTCTGTGTTATATATTTTGCATTCTTATCAACATTGGAGTTAAAAGCTAATTTGAAACTAATCACTCCTGTTTTTGCGATTTAGAAAAAATCAATCAAAGGGGCATAACTTGAAATCTAAGCAAGAGAGAACAATCATTCTTGTATGTAACACGTTTTCATATATAATTTTAAGAAGATATCCTGAACTGTTATCGAGTTGTGAAAAATAAAAGAATGTTTTTGAACAGACAGATTAATGGACAGTGTCATATCATAATATGTCTGTTGTTTGTTTTCAAAACAGGCATATAAAAAAGCTTGTGTTCAGTATGGATTCAATGGCTGAAATAGAAATCATTTGTAAAATGAATGCCCTAGTTTTCCTGTTCCCAAATATCCCTTAATTTTGGAGGCTCTGAAGATTACCTGTTTTCTTTTGACTTTCTGACAACAGGAGCACCATATACTTTTGATGGATCATATCTCTTTGCTGCTGCCGCTGCTGCTTCTGGTCTGTTTCTGGAAGGACCAGCTGCAATGAAAAATGTGATGTTAACCCTTTTCAGAGCAATGGAATTTTCCATAAAGCTACATACAATAAAGTCAGGATGGTCCATTGTATATATTGAGGGGTCACAGGTTAGAATTTCCAAAATCCAACAGAATATTGCATTTCTTTCCAGAAGACTGATATTGTCTTAGCAAACAGTGCAGACCCTGATAAAATGCCGTATAATGTGGCATTTCATCTGGGCCTTCTCTGTTTGCCAAACTACTCATTTAGGGGTTTCCAGTCTACAAAGGGCTAAACTTATAAGAGACTTACAAAAAGAAATGGTTTGTGAAGAAGACTGACTTAAGACAACTTTTTTTCTATCTTCAAATAATTTGGTCTAGTCATGAAACAACAGACCAGCCTGCACATCCATTCATTCTGCCCAGCCACTTTCATATTCTCATTTTGGAGTTTAACAGCTAGGTTTGCTGCATGCAAAATTTCTTGATTCTGTCTATGTTCTGTACTCTGTAGCTGAGCAGGCTGGACTGACCCTTACCTGGTCGCAAATCCTGAAGACAGGTATTTTCTTGACTTGGCCTGGATCATTCTACAGTGGTATGCATCAACAAAATAAATGGATTGATAATTATACCATATGTATAAATTTATTGCTTAACTCTTTCCTTGCTCAGGGTGACTTTTTTCAGCATCTACTGATATCCTTTGCAAACAGTTTGGACCCAGATCAGGACCAACACAAAGTCGATCCTCATCTATATCAAAACTGTTTGAAACTCAGATAGTGTCCCTGAAAGAATATTTTGAAAAAGGTTAATTTTGAAAAAATCAGCAGATGACAACAAAATCATGAAAAATTACTCAGCATGCAAATAGTTAAGCCAGCACGTGTAGCTTTTCAGTGAGGATAGAGATACTGAGTTTTTGGTCCTAATCCTTGCCCTGCT
This sequence comes from Loripinus fragilis, assembly GCA_964019695.1. Lineage (NCBI taxonomy): Eukaryota > Metazoa > Mollusca > Bivalvia > Lucinida > Lucinidae > Loripinus > Loripinus fragilis. Next base: position 34,649,567 of record OZ026521.1, read on the forward strand.
GAATAAAATGTTTGTGATGTACATAAAACAAGCGAATAAGTCAGTTGGCTAAAGTTTGTTTGTTTGTTTGTTTGTTTGTTTTGCTTGATTTGATTCTTAACATCCCATCAACGATCTTTCAGTTAAACAGGAACAGGTCTCCCTGAATTGAACCAGTACTAAGCTAGGATAAATGTGTCTTGCTCAAAGACCACAATGCAGTGACACCGGTGAGGCTCGAACCCGCGGCCTCTTCATCTGGAGTCAAGCACTCTACAACTGAGCCACTGCGCTCCCTTATTGTTTGGTTTGTGTTAAACATCCCACCAACAGCCAATGTCATATGCCGATGGGGCCACAGCTTAAGTCTCATCCTACAGACTTAAGTTGGGGATCAACCAGCAACCCCTGATTTACAAAGCAAGTGTTTATCCACAACACTACAGTGACTCCCTTCAGTTGGTTTTAACTCTTTTGCATGCTGGGTATGCCAAATGGTTTGAATCCAGGTCAGGAAAGACATTCTGTCAATCCTGATCTGGGTCCAAACTGTTTGCAAAGTTTATCAGCAGACGACAAAAATTGTCACTAGCAAAGGAAGAGCTAACAAAGCTTTATTACCTGAGGGTGGTCTGGAGGCTGATGGTTTAGGTGGTGGAGGTAATGCTCTAGCCAGCTTCTGACCATGCATAACTGTGTGACTGAATTCCATGGCAAGTTGCTGAAAAAAAAACAAGGCAAATACATCAAATTTTTATCCCCTGATAAAGGGTTATTTTAGAGAAAAGAGTAAATCACAGAAGTTCACCTTGGATATATCATTTAGCGCATAACTTAAGTCTGTCCATTATGTAGTACACCCTATGGTTAAGTGTCAAAAGCTGAGTTCAATGAAAAATATTCTTATCTGCACACTTTCAATTTCTGACCTTGCAACCTGACCCCAAAGATCAGGTGTGTGTGTGTATGTGTGTGTAAGGTCAAGCTTTTTTTGCTTGCATGTTTTTTGGGTATTTTTTTGTGTGTGTGTTTTGACAATTTATTTTATAAGCCCCTGTTACAGTTTACCTTGATAGCCCAGAGGCACCTATCAGAGTGCTTACAGTTTATTTACAGTTCTCTTTCATTCTTTCAAACTTTCGACTCACCTTATTTCTACAGCGGCTTATGCATTAAGTATTTAGGGGTTACATGATTTTGTAACCATAACTAGTTTTATTACGAAACAGAAAATATGGTAGGAAGAAGAAGAAAGAAGTTAAGACCTCTGTCTCTTGTCCATTGTGAAATGAAGGATCATTCTAAGAATGACTAAGATCTTGAAATCCAGTAGAAGAGAAAACATAACTGTTTTGCTTGCATGTTGTTCTACACTTCTTTTCCTTTAATTTGATACATGTATGCAACATGACCACTTTCAGAAAAAAAATGTTTTGACCTTTTGACCTCATCCCAGGAGTAAGGGTGTGTGTAAGAGCAGAATATTTGCCTGCATGGTGCTCTAAGATTTATTCCTTTTAATTTGATATGCAACATGACTACTTTCAGAAAAAAAATTGCCAAAGAGACAGTTCTTTTCAGCATCTAAAACATACAGAGCTGACGTGTCATGGTTCAGGATTACTTACCTCGTCTGATAGAAATTTGTTGATTCTTTGACTAATGATAGGTTTCTTTAGAACTGAGTTAATGGAGGGCCTGTCTCTGAAAAAAAGGTGTTAAAATAAATATAAAGAATATAATGGTGCTACATAGAAAATTTGAGAATACCTAACCCTAGATAAACATAACTAAGATCTCAATGTTTTGAATTTGCTTACTACAGGCATGTGCTTACTTAGCCCTTTCCCCAGCAGTCATGACTTTTGTCATGTTCTTAGGTAGCCTGTATTGAAAACAATATGGACCCAGATCAGACCGCTCCTAGGGGGAGCAGTCTGACCAGAGTTCATAGTGTTTGCTTCTATAATAATATCTAGTCTGAAGTGCACTTGAATATATGCAGCAGACGTAAAAAGCAGAAAACAATTTTGGGATAAAAAATATTGATGGACAGGTCTATCATTTGGAATGCCAGGCCAAAAACTCATTGTAAGAATCTATCAAGAGTGTGAGGGTGGGATAAAAAAATCCATCCAAAAGATCACCATTTGGCATCACAAGGCTTGCCAAGCGTTGACAATCGTTGATCCTGAGGGACAGATTTTTCAATTCCATCCTCAAACAAATGACAGATTATTTTTCTTGTTCACCATTGAATTCCACATTTTTGTTTAAAAATAAACTCCAAGAAACTTCCCAATTCGCTGAGGTGCTACACTATAATTATGATGATGTCACTATGACATAACAATGATGTCACTTGATGATCATGCGCATGAATACCAATACAACCAGCCTGCGCAAGATAATATGGATAAGATAAGAAATTATATCCCAAGCTAAAACCTCAAATATTTTTATCTGTTGTGCAAGAAAGTTTAAAGCAAGATCAGAATTTGTACATTTCTATTACTAACTTTTACCCTCTTACACACCTCATCAAGTGTTTAGAATGAACTCCATTTATTTAAACTTTAGGGTAAATATAAAGAAGAATTAAGGTGCTATATATAATATATATCATAACTACCCATATATACTGAGCTACTAAAGAAACCTGACACTTTTTACTTGCTTCAAACTCGTAAATAACAAGTTATAGACCTAAGCCTTTATGCATATTTTAAGAACAAGACATTAGAAAGTATTCTTCGAAAAAATATATTTATCTACTATAGAACATGACGTCACGACGTCAAAAATACCGTTTTTATCACTTTTGCCTCGGTAGTGTATGTCTAGATATTTTTTTGAAAACTTTTTTCATGTATGCAAGGCCAATACCAGTACAGACAAAAGTGCATTTTAAAAATTTGCAATTTCTTGCTGTGACGTATGATATGGAGGTTTTCATTTTTGCTTTTGACGTTATTTAACTTTAAGTGTTTTTTTCTTTGTTTAAGCAATTTTTAGAAACTGAAATGACTTGGAGTCAACCAATCATTGTAAGAGAATGCATTTCCAAAAATCAGAACTTGAGTTTCGCGTCACGTTAAAGAGTAAAGACGGAATAACCGAATTTAACGTCAATTAAGAAACAACGCAAACTATGGATAGTCACCGTTTTTTCTTTGTCAACGTTTGTCGCCGTCTAGTGTGTGCTATCTACCTTGTTAAAGTGTCAATTGGCTACACTTTACTTTAATCGCGTATGAATTTCAAGCTTTGCAGTATACACATATCAGCATGTAATTTTAACGCTTGCCATCGCTAAATGGACGTAGGCAGCAACTACAGAGTTCAAATACACTGAAACATTGTCAAAATGCATTCCAAACATCATACAAAATGAAAAAAGTTGATAAAGTGGCAGTGCTTTTTAAAAGCTCATAAAACGCTGATAACGTAAAATTGACGTTAAGAAAATAAAATAGGCTTTTGGATTGAACAATGCACGCATGTTTTATTTCAATGCCCAGAATATGTCAATGAAATAACAAAGAATCACACTAAAGCGGTTTCTGGTGAATTTTACATGTGATTTCTTTGTTCTTGTGAAAATTGATTTTCGGAGTTACATGACGTTTTGATAGCTGACGTCTGAAATTAGTTTATGTTTTCAAATAATCTCAGTGCATCTTAGTCTACCTTTGTTCAACTTTATGCAAAGGAAAGATTAGTGTACATCGTATTCATTTACTACCCAAAAATTGACACACAGTAAAATTGACGTTAACAAAAATTGACACACAGTAAAATTGACGTCAGGTTTCTTTAGTAGTTAAGTATATGACATAGTATGGATGTGCGGCGGGAATAGCCCCCTTTTGGATAAATCAGGTGACTACTGTTATAACTGATTATGTGCAGCAACAATCGACTTTGGGTTCCTAGTTGAAAAATGTAGGAAGTTAGGAAAATCTGTGTTTTAAATATATGTGCATGCTGGGCAATTTTTCATACATTTTTTGCCATCTGCTGACTAACTTTTTCAAAACAATTCTTTCAGGAACATTATCAGAGTGTCAAGGGGTTTAGATCCAGATCACAACTGACATTCTGTCCAAACTGTTTGCAAAAGTTATCAGTAGACAAAGTAGGCAACAAAAGTTGCTGCAAGCAAGGAAAGAGTTAAACCACAAACAGATATGTCATGAAATAAGATTTCCAACAATGTGGTATGTGCAACCAGCAAAGGCTCAGACCAGCCTGCGCATATGCACAGTCTGATCAGAGCCTTTGCAAGTTGCTTTAATATTCTATGACTGTTAAGCTACTGACTGAACAGCATTTGGTGTCTCTAAGCTTAACAGGAGGCTGCACAGGCTCGTCTGAGTCTACACTTGTCAAAATGCCACATTGTTGGAAATCACATCTTGCAGCTCATATTTTCTTACCTTGGTGCTCTTTTAAAGAGCTGTGATAACAGTCCTCTTAATTCATAGCTGTATTTAGGTGATATGGGTGGGTAGGAACCTCTGTAATAATAAAATGAATCCTATAAATTTCAGTTGTACATATTAAAGCAACATACAAATATATCTTGTAATAATTTGGATGATTTTTTGAAATCCATCAAATATTACATGAGCACATGTTGGCTTAAAGAAGACAGAATTTAGTTCTAAAGCTAGGTACAGGTCAGTAATTTGTGATTGATTCTACATTATGGTTTCATGTTGAATCTGTGCAAACTTTATTATCTCCGGCAAAGAAACAAGCATTTAATGCCATTTAACTTTAATGAAATAAATCCAGCAGTTCACAAGATACAATGCACACAAGCAAGTTTTGTAGGTTTTTCCATGATGCACAAAACCCTGCCTTTTGGCGCATGTTCAGTCAAAATGACCCCCCAAAAATTAATCAGTTTATATTTGATGACGCAATTCTAAAATAAAAAACAAGAAATCTCTCAATGGTTTCTCAACAGTGAAATTATAGGCTAATTATAAATACTTTTATTAATAACGTCCTAATCGTGACACATGTATTGCATCAAACTCCCCTACATTTGTTTCTCGTCGAAAATCTTTTGGGAAGAAAGACGGCTACTCAGCTAGGGGACACAAGTGTTGGGGAGCTAGATACTGCATTCACAGCAACCACATATTGCATTCAGCATACTTGGTTGTTATTATTATTAATTCCAAGATTTGAAATCATGATGCAACAGACGATGCTGAGATCATTTTAAAGTCTGATTCACAGAAGAGTCAGTAATCGAGCGGGACTGATTAGGCAGGCATTGAAACATCAGGCTCTGAGTCTCCTGTAAAAAAATTGAAGGTCTCCACACTCCATGGGGTTTCTGCAATGATTGGTTGGTTGTCCGAAACATTTCAATGGCATTTTTTCCTGTTCTTAAAACTTGAAATTTTAGGGGGACATGCATTATGTTCAATAACCATAATGCTGTGTCCCACCAAAAATTTGAAATGACCCCTAAATTCTAAACATAGGCCTACATGATGTCCCCCAAAATGACAAAGTCAAGGGAAAACTCTGGTATTGGCTCTAATTTAGCAATTTATGCCCAACAGCAACCATGGTCACCAAAATTACTCATTTATTCATCATGACCTTTAATATGGTATATCCAAGCAAATTCGGTTAAAATCAATCAACAATGTCTGGATTCAGACAAAAAATGATAAATACACCTCTACTTCAGTTGTGGGAAACAAAATTTATCTAGGGTCATCTCTGCAGTTTAGGGCAGGGTATATGGGTCATGATTGGAGAAAACCTGTCTTCATGGTTTACAAACAACAAAGGCACAGGCTAGCCTCCGCATCTCTGCAGTCTGATCAGTGCCTTTGTTATTCGCTTACTGAAAAGTATCATATCTAAACTTGCCACAAGCGAAAGTTCATTATTCTAACTAGTCTCTGTAGCTGAGTAGGCAGTTTCGAGTTGGACAGTTTTTCTCATGTTGAGGCCTGTACGTTGATAGATAAATGTAAAATCAAAGGAAATGGTGTGAACTTGCATATCAAAGTTACCCATGCTAGAGTATGAAAAACTAAATAAAGATTTCAAGCATACCTGATAATTTTTAGTACTAGATTTTTCATATTTCCGGCTTCAAACTGAAATAAATAGCAAAGAAGTTACTAAATAGTGTCCAAAATTTCATGGCATAATTGAAATACACAAAACCTTGTCAAAAAGAGTACATACCAACTAGTGCTGGGTATCGATCATTTTTTTCGATACGATATGTATATTGATACAAAATGATCAATATTCGAAATACCATCTGATATTTTCTCACGCAAAAGAGGACCTAATAACCAGCTTTCCAGCTTTTGAAGCCCAAAATAGTAGCCTAGTAGCAGTGTACCAGGTGGCTTTAAAAAAGTCATCCTCTGTTCTCCATTTTGAGATATCTATTTGCCATTATTTTAATAGACTTCAGTAAAAAATAAATAAATAAAAGTGCGAGTCATGCTCGATCTCGTATACTGTCTACCCCCATCCTTGTATGGCATTTCCAATTACATCTTAGTTAATGAAATGTTTTATGCTTTTTGGTTTTGAAGCAAATGGTTTTGCTTGCTAAACTTTATTTATTTGTATTTATCTGTCTTGACATCACATTCATCAGTCTGACTCAGCTGTTTTATATGCGGGTGATAACTGGAACAGCCAACATTTTATCCAATCATATGCTGGTAGTTATAGACACTGCATTTAGATCTGTTGTAGGTTATCTTGTTGCTTACCAAATGTATACTACAATCGCATTTGACATGCAAGAACTGCTTTTTAAACATGGAAAATGACATTGTTCTGTTTTATTTTCACACAAAATAAATTGATCTATGTGCAGATTAAATGATTTCACACCAGAAAAACGGTAAGATTGTGATTTGATATTTTGATCTATACGGGAACATTCCATACGATATATCTATCGAACATCAATTACCAGTTTTCCGATAAAACTGTGTACTGGTACACAGCACTAATACCTGTTCAATGGCAGAATTGCAGTTAAGCAAAGTGGAGAAAGGTAAAATTTTGGCTATTTTCTTATCCACCAACAAAAACCTTAAATTTGTTGTTGGTGCTCAATAGAACTCATTGAAATGGGTGTTTTTCCCACAGATATCAAGAACTTCTGTCTTCTGCTTATAACCTTTGCAAACAGTTTGGACCCAAATGAGGAATGACAGAATGATCGGTCCTCATCTGGATCCATATCATTTATAATTTGACACTCTGATAGTGTTCCTGAAAGAATATTTGAAAAAGCTAATTTTGGATATGCATATGTAATACATAAATCTCTAAAGCTGGCCCAAATGGATCTGTAAATATTAGAATTAGTACGGTAAGGCATTAAAATTTCTGAATACTTCAGAAAAATATAGCACCAACTATATACTCACTGCATGTTTCAAGGTAGATAATTCATACAGAACACATCCTAATGACCATATATCACTGCAAAGAAACAAGAAAGTTCAAATTTTACTCTTTTTGTGTTTTTCTATAATCTAAATCTTCAAATTGGTCATCTGTACTACTCTTTCTAATAACAATTAATAATTTACTGAAGAAAACTAACATACGATGGGCGGTTGCTAAGTTAGCGGAATTGCTTTATTACTGAAATCTGAAATAGAAAGTGAAATACAAAATACATCACAATATACGTTTACTCAAGACGAACATTGAGCTCAAATTTCATTATGAGATATTGAAAAATAAATTTTACATGATAAATTAAACAACAGTATTATGTAGGACTTGAAGCACGCAAACGTCATGCTGACCTAATTTAAACGTTAATGTCAACTGTCTGATTCATTTTCTTGATGTCATCACCACCTGTGGCAACCCACTTTTCAAGTCTGTGTACTGACTGATCTAACTTTACCTTAAACCAATCCTGACTGAATGGAAAAAAATGTGCATGAGTTGTTGCATAATTATAACGTGGTTTCAAACCCTTGAGCTCTTTTGTCAGTTCAGGGAACAGACGGAATTCTAAAAGGGGTGGGGTGCTAAATCCAGACTATATAGCATGTTATGATAGGAGAATGAATCCAAGCAGGTCAATTTCCAGTTCTGTATCGTGAGCATGATCTGCAGAGGCGTTTTGAATTTGATTCTATGTTTTGTGCGCGTCTGTTTATATGTGCTTCGTGGTCACCTGCTGGGAAAGGGCTGACCTCTTGGCTCTCGTTTGTGGTGTCTTCTGTGAGTTTGTCACTTTCCCATTGGTATCCTGGATCAGGTGTGGTACTTGATTGTATCGATTCCTGATCTTTGCAACCTTACTTACTTTAATATTTTCTACCGGTGAAATTTTGAGTCTCACACAAAATTTGAAAACCACACGCAACCAAATGTCATTTAAAGCAAAGTTTTGAAGCAATGATCATACCAGGCTGCTAAGAGGTAACCGCTAAGCATAACGTCTTCAAATTTTCAGTAAATGATGATGCGACATCACGCTATCGTCAGTTGCATTCACACCAAATTTGTATTAAATTTGACTGCACACGACCATATTAAATGTATTCAAAATATGTTAAATAACAGCGTGCTTCAAGTCACAAAACAGTGGTTGCTTTGGATACCATTTATTCTTCTTAAGTATAAAATATTTTTCACCTACCTTATAATGAGAGAGAAAATAAGTTGTGTTTCATGCAGACAAGTTTTCATGTGATTAGATAAAGAAATGAAATTAGTGGGAGAAGAATTCCGCGAATATATCAATCAGCCCTCGTATAGTACCAGATCAGACTCAGATTGAATGTATTGTAAATAATCTAAATTTTTAATACCACCAAAAAAGGAAAAGAATAAACAGTGTGAACCCAGCTAAGACTGCCCTAGAGCAATCTGCCCAGGGTCATCAACATTTTCAAATCTGATAGGCATTCTGCAAAATTTAATCCAAAACCCAATGACCAGAATTTTAGTTAAATAGTTAACCCCTAAAGCACCTACAAAAATTGCACTAGAAAGTATCATCTGCTTAAAAATTAAAGTCATCTGCCACATAATTTGCTAAATATTAACTAATGTAAGTATAGAAACAGTGTTGACCTATACCAGACTGCTACTACAGCTCCTAATCTGAGTCTAAACTGTTTGTCAAAGAGACTTCTACAACATTTCAGCAGACAGCAAATGCAGAAGAGTAGTGACTGGTCCAATTATTCACTGTGGTGCACCAAGAACCGCAGTTTGAAGCCTCGATTCGATTTTTGATGTCTTAGCATGCATTTTCGATTCGATTCAATGTCCCCTTTTTCTTTTATCCAGAGATAAAGGCAAGGTTTGCTGAGCATTTTATCTCTTTTTTGCACCAAGGTTAATAAATTCAATAATAAAAGAGCAGCAGTGCTAGATTCTATTCCTCATATGATGCTAAAAGAACTTTGAAATCATGTTTTTGGCATGGAAACGTTAAGCTTTTGTCATTGTGTACGCAACCTTGGTATGGACATCATTACATAATGTTACTAAATCTGTAAACCACTAGTGGTTTATTGATTTTATAACATGGCATTATATCACTCCCAGATGTGACAGAAGAAGTTTTTAATTAACTACTCAATATATAGCACTTATACAGCGAAATGCCTCGGTGTCATATTTGTGACGTTTCTACTTTCATACAGTTACTTTGGACTATATGGACTTCACCTTGGACTATATGGATTTCACCTTGGACTATACAGAAATCCATGCATCTGATTGGTCAGAAGGTCAGTCTGCTCAGTCACGTGAAAAAGTGGCGCCAATTGATGATTTCGGTAAGAAATGCCAAAGTGGAAATACAACAACAACAACACCAACGTTTTTTAGTTGGGGACATTTTGACTTGGGGATGTTTCGACTGTACACTCAGTAAATCAAGTCCGCCCTTGTTGAAGGGAAGATTATCGGACAGACCTGCCAGAAATGGCGAGGACATGATACGAATTTCAGCAGATGATTTAATCCACTATAAGCTGCTGACACCAGAGAAAACAGAATCCCTTCTCGAGGAAGTAGAGGGACACACGATGTTTCCAATTTACTTGCCACTGGAGGATGGAAGAACGGATGGAACTGTTTCGGACGACACTAGTATTTTGATCGTTCACAAAAGTGAAAGATTCATGCCAGTCTCTTCAGAGGACTGCGATCATTTCTTGCCAGCAAATGTTAACAAAACACTAAGTACAAAACTAACAGTGATTTCAATTTGCTCTACTTATGGGCAAGACAAAACTTCGAGATGAGTAAAATACAAGACATTCCACCAGTTGAACTGGACAGTTTACTATCAGACTATCACAGCTGTATCTTGGTATGTAGCAAAAATGCTTAATCTGGCTAACTTGCACTCTGATGGGCACAAGTGATTTTTAAGGGTCTTTAGGGTTTGTTTGCTTCTAAATTATTTCTTTGCAAAGTCTGTCAAAAGTCCCTGATAAAGTGCAAGTATCTTCTTCAATCTACACCGTTACAGGCTGAAATTTGCACTCTGGTACTCTCCTCCTTGAATTTGTCTTTTCAGTAGTTTTAATGATAACTAAGAAGAATTTCCTAAATCTGAATTAATTCGCTGCATATTAACTGTCAATGAAAGTTAATTAATAAAAATGTCATTAATCAAGTGATTTCTTATTGGCTCAGTTACAGGTCCTTGGTCTTCGGCCTCAGACCAATACAGTTGACCTTGGACCTGTAACTGAGCCAATACAAAATCACTTGATTGATAATATAATATAATGGATAAATTCTTACCTTTTATTATTATAAGGTTTATTCTCACATATTTCTGGTGACAGATAGTAAGGGGTACCTATACATGTTCTAGCTAACTCTACAGTACTGAAATGAAACAAACACAACAATAAAGATAAGTCAGAGCTTTCTTAAACCTTTATGTTCTAATAGATTCTTCCTTCCAGTCAGAGATAATAAAAATGGGATGGTCCATTGCAAATATCGAGGGGTCACAAATTTAAATTTCCAAATAAAATTGTGCTTCTTAATTTCTCTGAAGATCCTTTTTGTTTAAGCAAACAGTGCAGAAGTTGATAAAATGCCCCATTATGCAGCATTTTATCTGGGTCTTCACTGTTTGTCAAAGTATGCATTAAGGAGTCACTACTATATAAAGGGTTCAGCTCAGAGTTTTAAATAAGAGATGTCTGCCTACATGCCCCCATCAGTATCAATCTTCTCATGCATAACAATGACACAATATCATGCGTGAAAGTTCAAAATTTCCAAAATCCTGGACTTCAGAAATTCAAATTTTTAAACTTGCATGATGCCTACAAAAACAAATAATTTCATGTTTAAATGGTTATTTGTGTTTAGATAATCGAAAATTAATCAAAGAAGCTACTATAATCTACATAATTCAGCATTTTGGGCTGACTTTCCATAGAAAGTCAGCCTCATAATCCTGAATTCAGGATTAATCCTGAAAACTTTCACCCATGCAATATGGGTCAGTACACAAGATTTTGGTACTTATCACATTAGCGAGCTGTGAAGGCTGAGAAGATTCTGCACAAGCAGACTTGTCAGAGCCTACACTAAGTACAAAGATAAAGGCTCAGACCATATTCTAGACCTCTAGCTTTGCAGGTACATCAGCATGGGCATATATTAGAAGCATATGCGATAAGTACCAAAATATCATGTGCTGGCCTAAAAAATGTATTCAATCTTAAAAAGTCACCGTAAAATTTCAGCAGATATTCAATTGAGTTAATGCTTTATGATACAGTTAACACTCTTCAGACCACTGGGACGTTTTCCTGGGTTGAAGAAGAGCAATATGGTAATTGAGTGAGATTTTTCCAACATAAACGGACTACTTTATACAGTAATCCCTGTTTTTAGTTAGTGGCCACTTGAAAATAGACAAAACAAAGGGCATAATGGAAACTGGTAGCTTAATGAAGGTCAAAAGTATTGCAGAATGCTCCTTTTGACCTGCATTAAGTGATAATTGGTATTAAAAACCAATATAGGAATGTTTGTTTTAGTAGCTGCTTAAGACAGGTTTTACTGTATAGATTAAATAACCATTAGTACTTTACTATACATTGACATAAAACCAACACAAAATAGTAGTTTCATAATACATGGACGTCTCACAATTCAACTTTGTTAGATGTAGAAAACACTGAAATGAGATGATGCTGATTAGCAAGAATGTTTTGTTACAATATACATGACATATGAGTCGTTTCCAACAATGTGGTATAAGCGATCAGCAAAGCCTCAGGTCAGCCTGCGCAGAAGCGCAATCTGATCAGAGCCTTTGCTAGTCGTTTGAATATTTCTATGAGTGTTAAGCTACTAACTGAACATCTTTTGGAGTTTCAAAGCTTAAAAGAAGGCTGCACATGCTTGTCTGAGTTTACACTTGTCAAAATGCAACATTGTTGGAAATCACATGTTATGACTCATATATTCTTTTAGAACTGCAAGAACATAACAGTTAAAATGAAACTAACATGAAATTGGGTAGATTTAATGACAGGTCAAACGTACCTATTTAAAACCTTAGCAATACCAAAATCTCCTAGCTGGACACGACCACTGCTCGTAAGAAATATATTCTGCAAAAATAAGCACAAAAATGGCATCAATGAAAATAACATTTCTAGAAATACTGGCAATGTATACTCTGGACTCAAATCAATATACATGTACATATTTAGTCATCCAGTTATCATTTATTTAATTCTATCCCTGTTAGGTATGCTTAGTATTATTTATATACAAAGGAAATTCAGGAGAAACACATATACCTTGACTCAATATGGGACCCTGACGCAAGAAAACCTGTCTTTCGTGGGTTGCCAACAAAAATGGCGCAGACCAGCCTGCACATCAGCGCAGTCTGATCAGTGCCTTTGTCATTTGCTTATTGCAAAGTATCATATCTAGACTTGCTAAGATCAAAATTTAAATTTTCTAGCTAGTCTCTGTAGCTGAGCAGGCAAGTTTGGACCTCATTTTGTGGGAAACCATGATGACAGGTTTTCTTGCGTCACAGACCATATAATGCAGACTGGAAATCAGGCTGTCATGTTTTTGATACCAAAATATGAAAAAGACATCATTGGTCCAGACCAGCCAATTTTCAGCATAAAATTGTAATTATTTTCTTACCCATCAGTTTAATATTGTGTTTTGGGTGCTCAAAAGAACCATCTCAATGAGATGGTTCTTTTGAGTACCCACATCATATGTTTTGGTTGAGAAATAAGAAAAATAATTTTCTGGTATGCACTCTTATCTGGAGGCCTGTCATGAGATATGGGATTCTATCAAATAGGGGATCAACACAGTCTTAAGATAAGCCTGCACATCCACCAAATCTTGCCAGAACCTTTGATACACGTAAACACTGAGTATAGACGTATATAAAGGCTTAGCCAAAAAAAAAAGGAAGACCCATCCCTGGGTTGAACCAGTACTAAGCTAGGATAAATGTGTCTTGCTCATGGACCACAACCGAGTGACGCCGGTGAGGCTCGAACCCGTGGCCCCTCGGTCTCGAGTCAAGCACTCTACCGTTATCTTATATATCAGACACTATTTGCTGTTATAATCCACATGATCCAAAGTTTGCATAATGTGATAAGCTCTTCCCCGCCAGCTGTTTATCTACCAACCAGGCTGACAACAGGAAGCCATGTGTTTTGAACAGAGAAATTATCATGCCCACCTTGAGATAGTGATCATTAGATGGCATCAGATGTAAATAAGTAAGGTGACGTCACACACAGTTTACATCAGTTTTCTGTTTTACTTACAGTATTGAAAGTCTAACACAAAAAAACAGTGAATTGGAATATGTGATAAACATTCTATAAGACAGGTTTTTGGTTATAGCACTTAGTATCAAAGCTCGGGTCTCGGGTTGGTACTTTGGGCATTAACCAAAGCTCCATGTGATAATCTCTTATTATCTCATGGGCTGGCTCATATCATTTCTTTTGTAAAGGACCTCGGACAGTCTTAATGAAGGATTGCCCATAAAAATGACCAGAGAAAAGTTTCAAAGAAAATTATATTTCTTCTATGAAAAAGATAGAAGGTTCAACCCTCGACTTATCCACAAAAGCCGTTTTCTCATTGGACAAGTACCAATTGAAAAATATGGGTTGACAACTCAGTTTTTGCTATTCAACATATAGAAAATAGAAAAAGTTTTACTGAAGTGCTTTCCCCCCCGTGACCAAACTAATCCTTTTGCATACAGTTGTAGTTTTACATTTCACACATCATATAAAAACAGCATGAATGGTCACGGGGGGGGCTGTCAAAATGCTCAAAAACACCTTAGTATAAAAACGTATTAGAAACTTATTTTGTAAAAGCCTGTAGGTAAATATCAATATTCAATGGCATGTATCAGGGCTTTAGTTATGAGTGCTTACAAAGTAATTAATTGTCTCATTTCTCAACCAAAACATATGTTATGGGTACTCAAAAGAACCGTCTCAACGAGACGGTTCTTTTAAGCACCAAATTATAGGTTAAATCTAATGTGTAAGAAAATATTAACGATTTTATGCTCAAAAACTGTGTTTATCTAGACTGTGATATGTAAAGTATGCAGTTATAATACACCTCAGTGCACAAGTCCAACTGATTGACCTTGAAACATTACAGGTAATTGTCAAAAGTAATTGACAGCACACTTCTTTAGATGAAATAATGGAATCTTCTCAACACGAAATTTATGCAAACGCATCACTTTCGTCTCAAGTTTTATGCCGCAAACATAATATTTACATGTATTTAGGTGAATACTTGACGAAACTTTGACTTTCTGTGAAATAAAATTTGGTCACAAAAAATACCCCACCCCCTAAACCCTAGAGTCCTGGCATAATGATGCAATATTTTCAAAATGTTTTTATTGTGCTAGGTGCACTAAATGTAAAGGTTTGATTTAAGCCCAAAACTATAGTTGTCAGTTATGCATTATCCTAGCTAGAGGCTGTCAAAATTTGGGCAGATTGAATAGGAAACTGTCCGAGGTCCTTGTCTGTTATTAAAGATCTATGTAAAGTCTGGAAGTACAATAAACATCCGAATTAAACTGTGCAAACAGTGCAGACCCAGATCAGACGCCACAGAATGTTTTCTCACGGAATTTTCTATTAGAATTTGAATCGAAATGAAAAATTCCACCCAACACCCCTAAAATTTGAAATAAGACTCGCCCGACCAATAGAGATAGGAAAGTTCATTCGGCTTAAATGGGTTAAATGAATGCTATAGCTTAGTTTACCTGTGACTTTATATCTCTATGCAGGATCTTTCTGTCATGTATATGTTTAATGGCAAGGCACATCTGGACAAACCAGTCTAAAATCTGAAATAAAATAATGCAATGAGAACATGACAAATTTGTAGATTTTTAATCCCCCTGACGAAGGGTTATAAAAGAGAAAAGAGTAACTAGAGGACTTGAAGGTCCTGAGGCGCTCACCTGATCTCCTTAATAATGTTTAAATAAGTCAAGATCAACTACAGCTTATCATGAAACAAATTTTGTTTTACCACATATTGGGGTTGCAGCCATTTTGGTCAAGTGACCTAAACAATCCAATGAATACTCCATCAAACAGCCCAGTGATTTCTGAGGAAAAGATGTTTAGATAGGTATGTGGCAGTCCAAATGAGTGGCCTTGGATAAAAGGTCACAGGTCAGCTTGACATTTGGTACTCATATAAAACCAATGTCTAATTAGGTTAAATATTTCTTGCAAGTATTATGATTTCGGCCTAAACAGTTATAGAAAAATGAACATTTTAAGACTTTTTCCATATAAATGCATTAGGAATCAAATTTGACATTGCTATAAAGTAGGTCAAGGTCAACCTAAATTCATCATTTGTGCAAATTGGATTAGGGTCTACAGCCCCAATGCTACATACCAAGTCTCAAGGCCATTGGCCTTTTGGTTCCAGAGAAGAAGATATTTAAAGGGTTTTTACCATATATGGGCATGGTGGCCATCTTGGTCATGTGACCAGTGCAATCGGTATAATTTTCGGCTAACCTATCATGAGGAGACCCTTCAAAAAAATTTTCAGGGGTCATTGTGACCCCCAGGTAGTTGACTTTGGGGGTCATTTTCAATTTGAGAGGGTCACATACTGAGTAGAGTTTCTAAAGTTCACGCAACCCGAACCTGCTGAAAATGGGTTATTCTGTTGAGTGTTTACGCACGGATGACATTTCATTTTGCCATTTTCTAAATACAACCAGTCGTATTTCACGAGCCAGTCATCACAAAACCCCCTTGGTCTTGATGTTTTCTTAGGCGTGCTTGGCCCAGGTTGCAATTCGTCAGAGTCATCGCTATCTCTTTTTCGTTTTTCGGTTGCAGACGAGAAAAACGACATCAATTTTGACTGCGACATTTTCGTAGACTGGTTTATCGCATATCAATAGTGCATGCACAAAGTCTGTCGCTTAGAAGCGAAGAATTGGACGCTGACACAGTCTACAGTTTCGTCCCCAATATCGGCGATTTGGACCCAAGTTCGCGTTGTACTTACTCGAAAATAACAAATGGCGCCGACGTCGATCTGAATCATTCGTTTTAAAAGCAAGTGCTGCACACACAGCTTGGTCCAAATGTGCGTCAAAACACACAAAAATGCGCATCATGGAAAACCCTGCAGTTCAATTGGGCCAATGGTTTGTGAGAAAACTATGTTTTAATGTGTTGATGGGACTCCAATATAAGGGAGCTTGGCTGAAAAGTAAAAGGTCAACCTTGACCTTTGAAACTTATTTATAGCCATTGTCTCATTAGGTTTAACATATCAAGTGAGAATAATGACTGGCTTCAACAGTATTCAAAAAATCAACTTTTCAAAAAAAAATCCCATTTAAATGCATTAGGAAGCAAATTTGACCTTGACATAAAGTAGGTCAAGGTCAACCTAGGATCATCATTTGAACAAACTTGGTAGGCCCCACATCCCCAATGCTACATACCAAGTCCCAAGGTCACCAGCCTTCTGGTTCTGGAGAAGAAGATTTTTAAAGGTTTTATACCATATATGGGCATGGCGTCCATCTTGATCATGTGACCAAAATATTTTGTATAAATTTTGGCTAACTTAGCATAAAAAGTCTTCACATGAAATTTGAGTTCAATTGGGTCAATGGTTTGTGAGAAAACTATGATTTAATATATAGATGGGACTCCAATATGAGCGACTTAGCTGAAAGGTCAAAGGTCAACCTTGACCTTTGGAACTTTATTATAGCCATTGTCTAATTAGGTTAAACATTTCAAGTGAGAATAATGACTTTGGCTTCAACAGTATTAAAAAAGCCAACTTTTCAAAAAAATTCCCATTTAAATGCATTAGGAAGCAAACTTGACCTTGAAGTTAAGTAGGTCAAGGTCAACCTAGGATCATCATTTGAACAAACTTGGTAGGCCCCACATCCCCAATGCTACATACCAAGTCCCAAGGTCATCGGCCTTCTGGTTCTGGAGAAGAAGATTTTTAAAGGGGTTTTACCATATATGGGCGTGGCAGCCATCTTGGTCATGTGACCAGGACCATTTGAACAAACTTTCGTTCCCGCATCCTAAGGAGTCTCCATATGAAATTTGAGTTTAATTGGCCCAGTGGTTTCAGAGGAGAAGATGCTTGAAAATGTTGACGGACGGACGGACGGACAGACGGACGGACGACGGAGTGACTGGTATACTATTAGCTCACCCATGAGCCTTCGGCTCAGGTGAGCTAAAAAAAGAAATACCGGGTCCTGTAGCGCAGTCAGTAACGTGTCTGGCAACAAATGCGAGTCTGGCTGCAGATCCAGGGGTCCCAAGTTCGATCCCGGCCTGGTCCCATACTTTCGTGGAGATTGATCCAGAAATAATTTTTACGGTCATTCTCCTCCCTTCCGCTGAATCTTTCAAGAACGGTTGTCAGTTACAAGCGAAAATATGTGCACAAAGTACTGGTTAACTGCTTATTTAAGCTTGCCCAGGAAAAAATGTGGTTACGTGAAATGACGGTCCCGCCATGACCATAGCTGATGACTTGGGACGTAAAGCAACCAAACAAACAAATCAAAAAAGAAATCCCATTTCTCCTGTAGCTAAGCCCAACTTGGGTATCATTCAGGTCACAAATAAAGCAATATCAATTACAGGGGTGTGGAAATAGTAAAATTTTCTACTAGTCCAGGGACAAGTAAATGGCCATAATGTACTTGTCCAATGTACTTGTCCAAAGAAAATTTTACTTTTCTGAAAGAACAGATTAGCTTATACCTTTCTGTGCTTAAACAATTTACACTTTCAAAAACAGTATGAAACCAGATTTCAGCTCTCTTGTAAACAGTGTAGATCCAGATCAGCTGGCTTCTGAAGAAGCCAGCTGATCAGGATTCACACTGTTTTCAATGCAAATGTGAACTTGTAATAATTAATCAAAATAGGATATACAGAATTTTATTAAGTATATACATTTGTACTTGTCCAAGGGCAATTAAATAGAAATTTTCAACTTGTCCTGAATGAAATGGGACCAGGTCGGACAAGTCAGGCATGGTATTTCCACAGCCCTGATCAATTATGTAGTACACCCTTTGTTTTGGTGTCAACATGCTACAAACAATTAAAATACACTTAAATGTGATATTTGACCTTTAAACTCAACCCCAGAGGCCAGGGTGTGTGTAAGGTCAAATTTTTTGATTGCATTTTGTTCCATGCCTCATTTCCGTTAATTAATATGCAACATTTCCACCTTTAGAATAAAAAAGTTTTTTTCTGTTGACCCCACCCCATTTGAGTGTGAGTGTTAGGGCAAAATCTTTGCTTGCATGTTGTTGTACGCTTTATTCCATTTAATTTGATATCAACATGACCACTCTCAAAAAAAAAAGTTTTTACCTTTTGACCCCACCCCAGGAGTCAAGGGTATGTGTAAGGGCACAATATTTGCTTGTATGTTACTGAACGTTTCATCCCCTTTAATTTGATATGCAAAATGACCATATTCTGAAAAAATATATTTTTTGGCCCCGGCCCAAACCCTCCAAGTCCACCTAGGGAATCAGACCCAGGCCTTCAAACTTAACTCCTATTTAATACAGTGCTCCAGATAGCGCCCGTACAGGCGTAAATAACAGGTCCGTTTTCACCAAATACGGATAAAGTTGAAAATTAATATGTACTGAATATGGGTGTGCTTTTGCCTGTAAGGTACGTTTTACCAGTAACCCCTAGTTTTCATCCATTTTTCATCAGAAGACGCTTGATATTGTTTTCCTTGGATTAACCAGGAAATCCGCAGACTAATAAGAAAGAGGGACAAACTTTACAGGCGCTGGTCAAGGTCAGGAAGACCTGACGACCAGAAGAAATTTCTTGATCAAAAGCACTTAGTCCGCAGAATAATAGATAGGGCATACGAAAAGTACCTGAAAGACATCTTAGGCTTAAACGATGAGGAACATGACCTAGAGTCCCCACCCAAGGTCAAAACAAAAAAACTGTATTCTCTTCTAAAACATTCGAAACAGGATCCTAGCGGAATTGCAGTACTGAAGGCCAATGCCAAAACTTATACAGCAGACACAGACAAAGCAAACGCCCTAAATGCACAATTTCACTCTGTTTTCAGCCCCAAAAGCCCGATAAGCCTCAAGCAACTTGCACAGAAGACCTTACAAGACCTACAAGATTCTGTCAAACCCCCTCCCCCTTCCATCCCAACATCCCAACATGACCCTGGCACGAACCCCTCCTTTAAACCCAGCCCACACCCCAAAATGCCTGATATACAAGTTTCCTCCAATGGCATAGAAAAATTGCTCAAAGGCCTTAACCCCCATAAAGCTGCTGGCCCAGACCAACTTAAACCTATAGTCCTGCAGACCCTTCACAAAGAACTTGCTCCTATCCTAAAATTGATCTTCCAAAAATCCCTTGATACAGGGAGACTCCCGTCTATCTGGAAAAAGGCCAATGTATCCTCTATCTTTAAAAAGGGGGACAAAACCGAACCAGCCAATTATCGGCCAATATCCCTGACCTGTGTCCTCTGTAAAGTGCTTGAGCATGTCATGGCTTCTGGTATTTCTAAACACTTTACAGAACAAAACATTCTTTCAGAACTGCAACATGGGTTCCGGGAAAAGAGGTCCTGCGAGACACAACTCATTATGCTCGTTGATGAACTCTCCAAAAGCATGCAATCCGGAAAACAAACAGACCTTATCCTCCTTGATTTTAGTAAGGCTTTCGACAAAGTTGCTCACTAAAAATTATTATTAAAACTTCACTTTTACGGCATAAGGGGGAACATTCTAAATTGGATAAAAGACTTTCTCGACAACAGAACGCAATCAGTAATACTAAATGGCACTAACTCCGATAATATTGCAGTGTCCTCAGGTGTCCCGCAGGGCTCGGTTCTCGGACCCATATTGTTTCTGGCCTACATAAATGACCTCCCGGAACAGGTTAGATCCAGAGTCCGGTTATTCGCAGACGACACAGCCATGTACCTTGCTCTTGATAAGCAAGCTGACTCAGAGATCCTACAGAAAGACCTAGAAATCCTAGAAAACTGGGAAAAGCTCTGGGGCATGAGCTTTAATCCCTCCAAATGCCAGGTCATTCATGTGACCCGGCGCAAAACACCCCTACAAACAAAATATCATCTCCATGGCTGTGTACTTGAAAGTGTCCCATCTGCAAAATACTTAGGGGTCACTATATCAGAAGACCTCAAATGGTCCGAACACATCAACAACATCACCAAAAAGGCAAATCAAACACTAGGTTTTCTCAAGCGCAACATTCGAGTCCATAACAAGGACCTGAAATCGACAGCATACAAAACCCTTGTCCCCCCACAGCTAGAGTATGCCTCTACTGTGTGGTCCCCCCACACAGATCTAGACATAAATAAACTTGAGTCTGTACAACGTAGGGCCGCTAGATGGGTAACCCGTGATTACCAATACACATCTAGCGTGTCATCAATGCTTCAGGATCTCAACTGGCGCACCCTCGACCAACGACGTATAGATAGTCAACTGGTCCTTCTATACAAGGTCACATACGACCTAGTGGCCATTCCTGCCTCTGACTACCTGATCCGGAACACCCGCCCCTCTTCAAGAAATCACCCGATAGCGCACCGACAGATTACAACTCTAAAAGACTTCTACAAATTCACCTTCTTTCCTCGGACAATAATACATTGGAACGCCCTACCACACCACATACCCACCCTGCCTACCTTGGCACAGTTCAGTACAGCTGTTTGCCAGGTAGCCCACTCCACTCCCTAGATACCAGCATCTGTTTTATCTTTTAACTTTACTAACACTCTCTATCGCACTGTACAAACTCATTTCACCCACTTTTTTCTATGCTTTTATTCCATCTAACACCCTTTAGCTCCTGGTATATACCGGAACACCACCTTACGTCCTCCTCGGAGGTTTAGGTGTACAGGAAGATAGACAGGAAGATAGATATTGAACTGATTTGTGAATCTGCCAAAATTTATGCGTTTCAGAAATCCAGAAACAATCTTGGACAGCTTATCAATGTTTTATTTTTGATTTAATACAAGCTCCCCTACAGTAATGTCCCTTAGCATGTCTTCCTTGCCTGATGAACATGAGTTTTCAGAATACTATGTGTGAAGAGACCACTCTTGGGGAGTTTGCTATCAGTTTGGTCCTTGTAATTTCGTGTGAACCAGTCAATGTAGAAATTGAAAGTAGGAATTTCTCGGCTTTAGAATCCCAGCATGTTTACAGAGGGTAATAAAACAATTATCATTGTTCCAAAAGTCTTGCCTACATGCATACATGTATGGACATCACCATTATGATTGATGGGTGATCAACCTGTACATGAAAACAGACAGCAACCTGACCTATTTAAAATACAAGTATAAGCTTTCATAAATTATTTGGCTAAGCCAAGATTAATACATGTACGGACTGAAAATAGCTGGTACAGATCAAGTTTCATTTGGACCAGTACTGTGTACTGATGGTAGTCAAAATTATATGGAGCACTGTTAATATGTTTTATATTTTTTGTTCTGCTGTCTCCATGCAAAATTTTGGTTAAAACTATTCAAGAAGCTTTTGCCCTTTAATGGCCAATTTGTTCTTCCATCCATTCTGATACATTAAGCTTGGATGGTTGATCATAGATTTTTAG
Source organism: Loripinus fragilis (assembly GCA_964019695.1). Classification (NCBI taxonomy): domain Eukaryota; kingdom Metazoa; phylum Mollusca; class Bivalvia; order Lucinida; family Lucinidae; genus Loripinus; species Loripinus fragilis. Next base: position 34,671,823 of record OZ026521.1, read on the forward strand.
GGGTAACAAGTTAAAATTTTCAAATTACTTTATATTTCTATCACTGAGTCTTTTTAGTTTTGGCAAATACCGTTAGTGCAGATTCGCATGAAATGAATCTTATGGCGAAATTCAGACGTTCATTTAATGCACTAGCGTAAACAACCAATAAAGTACACAGTGTGCACTAACATGTACATGGGTGAAAGATCAAAATTTTCAAAATCCTGCACTTTAAAAATCAGAATTTAAAACTTGCTGTACGCCTTCAAAAAATTAAAAATTCCAAGTTTAATGGTCAAATACCTTTAGATAAACTGAAACTAAATCAGAAAAGCTATCATTATCTGTAGAATTCAGCATTTTGAGGCTGACTCTCTTTGGAAAGTCAGCCTCAAAATCCTGAATTCAGGAAAAATCCTGAAAACTTTCACCTATGCATGTATAAGGACATGTGCAATAAGGTTGAATAAGGTAATTTTTTTAGTTTTCAATACAAAATTCATTTACCTGGTCTTCAGAAAAGAGTATTCCTCTCTGTGTATTTATTCTTGCATACAAGTCACCTGAAAAATATTTTAAAAAACCATTGGTCCAGATTAGCAAAATATATGCACATTAAGTTGAAACATCCTCCTAACCATCAATTCAAACAATATATTTTAGGTTATAAAAACATCTTGTTGAGACAGTTCTCTTGAGTACTCACAATATATTTTGATTGGAAAATAAGAAAACAAACTTGAGCCGAGATATGAGATTTCCAACAATGTGGTATGCACAACCAGACAACAGAGCCATCAGAGTTAGACTAGCTACAAGTATATGATATGACACATTGATGAAAAATTGTTTTAAGGACTGGAGACAGTCTACTGAATAAGTAAAGTGTAGAACTTACCACCTGAGCAAAAGTCCATGACAATGTATAAACTCCCATGTTCTGAAATAGAAAAAAATGAACAAAAATTAAAATATTATAATTTTCCCTTAAAAGCTGCCTATGTCCATAATAGATTTAAGCTCTGGGAGATTTTTTTCAGAAAAGTTTTCTATTAAATAAGTCAAACTAAAAACTCCATGCGACAGGACCTTTAACTTGGCATGCTGGGTAATTTTTCACGCTATTTTGTCACCGGCTGATTTTTTTTAAAAACGACGAAATTTGTATAAATATCTGAGATTTTTCTGCCTTCTGGGGAAATTGGGAATGGGGCCATATTTGGATTCATTTTCAGAAATTTTAGGAAAAAATTCTCCTGTTTCCCATTGGGACCAAAAAACTGAAAATATAGGAAGAAGTATGAGTACAATCTCCATACTGACCTCTATATTCGAGCAAAATATCCTCTACAAAACTTATTTTTGGGGTCCAAATAAGAAAACACTTCAGCATTGAAATGCAGATTTTTAGCTTTCACTGGATGATGCAAAACATTAGGCTTTTTAATGTCTGTGAAGCCCGAAGGGCTTCTCGGAGACATTAAAACGCTAATGTTTTGCATCATCCAGTTTAAGCTAAAAATCTGAATTTCAATCCTTATATTTACATTTTATATTCTCAATCAAATATACTTAATTATCATCCACCAAAATTCGCCTATTATCATTGAAAAAATGGAATATTTTATTTGTAACGGAGGTATTGGAACAGCCAGCGAACGAAATTCCAGTACATAACGTTGTGGCGATACGTGAATGACGACAGCAATTGTTGATAAACAAAGAAAGTTATTGGCTGATGTTGACGTTACTCCACCTAGAGGCGCGACCTAGACCATGTGACTGCTCAATGTTTTGCATCAAGAAATGCAAGCAGCTAGGAATTGTGGTTTCATCTAAGGCAGCTACTTTGAGAATGTAAATATTCTTTAAAGGCTTCAAAATAGTATTTCATATCAATCAGTCATAAAATATGTTTTTGAGTACCCACACTATATATTTTGGATGAAAAAAAATGCCATTACCCACTTTTATCTGGTGGCCTGGAATCTGGCAAGTCTGCATATCTGCCCAGACTCACCAGAGCCTTCATTGCTTAAAATGTAAATTAATAAGTAACAAAATCTCATGTGCCATAGGGCCAGTTAAGTAAAAATAATTTTCGTAAAATTTTGATTATTTTCTTATCCATCAGTTTAAATATGTGTTTGGGTGCTCAAAAGAACCGTCTCATTGAGACCGTCACGGTTCTTTTGAGTACCCACAACATATGTTTTGGTTGAGAAATGAGAAAAATAATTTTCAGTTACGCAATCTTATCTGGGGGCCTGATGTGCTGACTCATTTGTTGAAATGCTTCCAATGAGTACCATAACAAATGTTTAATGCTGATGCCAAAAGATCATCATTCTTAAACTAGAGTAAAAAAAACCACAAAAAGTTTTCATATTTCAAACTATGTTGAAACAGGGATACGGCAGAAAACTTACCTTCAAAGGATTCTCTATATGCAACAATATTTGGGTGACACAGCTGGGCAAGAACAGACACCTGTCGAAACAAAAATGAATTTAGCTTTTGTGATCTTCAAAAGCAGCTTGCATTTCTTATTTATTTACTACTGTAACAGTAACTGTAAATACATGTATGACAGACCTTTATCAAGTAAGCACATACCTTAAGCAAGTAGATTTTGCTTTTCATGAAAAAGCAAAAAATCATCTTGCTTTAGACAGGTGTTTAAGGAAAAACAACATGAGCCTAGTCATGATAAAACCTGCCTTCAGGGTTTCTGACCAAGTAAGGCTCAAACCAGTCTTCCTAGCTACAAAGACTAGCTAGAATATTAAAATTGTGCACAGGGTCAGTTAAGCAAAAAAAAATTAACGTAAAAATGCAATCATTTTCTTATCCATTAGTTTAAACATGTGTTTTGGGTGCTAAAAAGAACCGTCTCATTGCGACAGTTCTTTTGAGTACCCACAACATATGTTTTGGTTGAGAAATAAGAAAAATAGTTTTCAGTTTGGCACTCTTATCTTGGGGCCTGATTGTGCATGAAGAAAGTTTTGATATTAAACTTTCTATGAATGAATAACAAAGGTGCTGATCAGACTGCACAGATGTGCAGGCTGGTCTGCTCTAGTAGTCTGCACCTTTGTTGTTCACATGCAAAAACATCAGCTTTTCTCGTGCCAAGGGTCATATGTAAACTGAGTTTTGTAAACACCTTTTCTTAACCTATTAAAGCACACCGTACAACCAGCTGCTTTGATGACAGGTTACTAACAAGGATGACAGATACGGGATTTTTGGTCGCATGAAGGGTAGGTTATAATTTTCGATTGGTAAAATTCGAAGAGAAGCCCTCTGGTACTCTATGGTGGATAAGTACACATGCTGGTGTTGAGAGATCCTACAGAAACAAGCTGACGTTATTTCTCTCACAAATAAAGCCACACTTGATCATCATTTCAGAGCTTTCCTGAAAAAAGTCGCAAAAAATGGTTATCTGTTCAGGTTGTGCGTCTCTCCGTCAAAGTCTGCTGTCTGCACTAGTATACAATAAAACTACTATCATCCAGCTACATTTCTGCCAAATTTGAAGCCGCAGTTTGATTTTATAAAGTTACTGGACCCCATCAAAGACGACAGGTAGAGGAAAAATGGCTGCCTTTGTCCACAGGTCGATTTTTAAGAGGCTGTCTTGGATGACAGGTCATGAATTTTAGTGGCTAACATTGATGACAGGTCATTATTTTAGAAAGATACTTTAAATCAACATATTTCTTCAGCCTTTGCTCTCAACTGAGAGCATAAATCATAGCTCATGTTTCTTTAGACTCATATATAAGCGATTTGTTTGTACTTATAAAGGGCATACCCTGGTATTCTCGTTTGAATGAGCACAATTCTGTCAAGTTTCTTCACCTGAACTGCCTCCAACTTCATTTGTTTCAATTCAACATATAAATTTAATTGCAGATCAGATCATATAGCAACATAATTCTTTTTGAGCCTTCAATGTATACTGCACAGAAAAAGAAACATACCATTATGGTTTAATGCTTGTTTTTCTCTGGACTGATATAAATTTTCACAATTTTGCTTTTATGACTCAACAAAGACATGTATTGAAAACATCGAAAATGAATATCACAAGAAACGTTTCAAATGGAGAGTGAACTTAGGCAGAGTCCACATTTGAAATCAAAGCTATTTTTAGATAAAATTTATTGGCCTTAACGTTGCACTTCACACTCATAAGACATTGATTGTGATTAAGACATTTAAAAGACCGCTTCAAATGCAAAGGCCTCTATAGGCCTTAGTTTGGAATAGTGCACTTAAGTCCATTACAGACATTCTTTGTCATCATGCAATATGGATTTCATTAGAAAAGAAAAAAAAATGCCCTGTAGACAATGGATCAATTTGATAAACCGATTGGTAGAGAGAGAACATTGTTTGAAATTTTGATATGACACAGTTCACAGGGATGAATAATATCCATTGTTTAAAGTTGAAAATGTGGCAGAAATGTGCAGACAATTCTGAGGTAATATAATGCTATATACTTAGTTGCAAAATAGACAATTGTGACAATATTGTCCAGACTTTAAATTTCTTAAAACCGAGTAATGCAGGATATATTGTTTATACAGATTTTGATTGCTGACTTAAGCCTATAAATGAAATCAAATTGATGTGCCTACAAATGCGCATTGCACATTTTAAACTGCTTGGTGCATTTTCAGTCGCTGTTTGATCAATCTGCTATTAATGATGGAACATGAAATCCACTGAGCGTATGGCTGTCTGCTGTCTGTCAAGAAATAAAAATACATAACAGTGTTTTAAGATATTTGTCTGGAGCTAAAATCATAGGGACATTGTATGTGATGCTTCAGTATATGAATTAAGCTGACACAGTGTTAACCATTTACTTTCAGATATCACAGGCCATGTAGAGACATACAGATGTTCTATAGATCTCCTTGCTTCTTATGTAAATTAACACAATGAAATAATACTTGTGTTATTACTGTGATGTAAAGTCTGATACTTTCCAGTGCATAATTGAGCATTTGACTACATTTCACAAGCAAGAGTGTTTAAAATATCGTGAATTAGAGTTGAATGAGGTAACTGGCTCAGCATCATACAGAACTAAGGCCCATTCAAACATCATCCCAGCTGAAGGAGATATTGTTGTGGCCCTGAATCGCTCACCTGTACTATGTGCACCAGTTTTGATTAGTGGAAGGTAATGATTTAAACCATTTGTTGGAGAGCAATCAAGTTGGTCTCTTCCGTACATGTAGTATAGTCTTTGAGCGCTTAATAAGACCCTACACCCTCCCACCACACAAAAAACTTGTTTACATACCAAATATAAAGGCTCTAGCCCTTGTGGTTTCAAACAAGAAGGTTTTTTTTTCATATTTTCCCTAGATGGGCCTCTGCAAAACATGTGACCTGAAGGTGGGCCCATTTTGTGCCCCAGGGTCATAATTCGAACAAACTTGGTAGAGGTTTACTAGGTGATGCTACAAACCAAATATCAAGGCTCTAGAAGATTACTTCACATTTTCCCTATACAAGCCTATGTAAAACATGTGGCCTCATGGATATAATTTGAACAAACTTGGTAGAGGTCCACTAGGTGATGCTAAATGCCAAATATCAATAGTCTAGGCCTTCTGGTTTCAGGCAAGAATATTTTTTTCACATTTTCCCTATATAAGTCAATGTCAAACATGTGACTCCCAGGGCGGGGTCAATTTTGGCCCAAGGGTTATAATTTGAACAATTTGGTAAAGGTCTACTAGGTGATGCTGCATACCAAAATCAGTTCAGGTGAAGAAACTTGACAGAATTGTGCTCATTCAAACGAGAATACCAGGGTATGTCCTTTATAAGTACAAACAAATCGCTTATATATGAGTCTAAAGAAACATGAGCTATGATTTATGCTCTCAGTTGAGAGCAAAGGCTGAAGAAATATGTTGATTTAAAGTATCTTTCTAAAATAATGACCTGTCATCAATGTTAGCCACTAAAATTCATGACCTGTCATCCAAGACAGCCTCTTAAAAAACGACCTGTGGACAAAGGCAGCCATTTTTCCTCTACCTGTTGTCTTTGATGGGGTCCAGTAACTTTATAAAATCAAACTACGGCTTCAAATTTGGCAGAAATGTAGCTGAATGATAGTAGTTTTATTGTATACTAGTGCAGACAGCAGACTTTGACGGAGAGACGCACAACCTGAGCAGATAACCGTTTTTTGCGACTTTTTTCAGGAAAGCTCTGAAATGATGATCAAGTGTGGCTTTATTTGTGAGAGATATAACGTCAGCTTGTTTCTGTAGGATCTCTCAACACCAGCAAGTGTACTTATCCACCATAGAGTACCAGAGGGCTTCTCTTCGAATTTTACCAATCGAAAATTATAACCTACCCTTCATGCGACCAAAAATCCCGTATCTGTCATCCTTGTTAGTAACCTGTCATCAAAGCAGCCGGTTGTACGGTGTGTAAAGGCCAAATGGACTTTCCCTTACTTAGGCCAAATAAAAAATAAGTATGTTGCGGTTAACAGGTCTGAAACTTTTAGGTAGGGTAGGCAAACATTTTTTCTTTCTGGAACACAATACAATTTTATGCATTTTGAAAGGCAATTTTGCAGAAAATTATATTTTTCCAGAAAACCTGAAAAAAATCTAGGCTTCACCATTATTTAGGTAGGACCTATTTTTTTATTTGGCCCTATCATTAGTATGGGTCCATCTCCAGTTTACAGCTGTAGCATTGTACATCTAATTTTATTAATTTAACAATCTGCAAGGAAACAGTGGAGACCCAAATCAGATGTTGCATTCTGTAGCATCTGATCTTGATCTACACTGTATACCTTTAGGCCAGCAAAAGGGTGCTAGGTATATATGATCTTATATTGGTTAAACTTAGGGGAAAAATAGACTAGTTTAAAAGGCTTAGAAAATCACAGACAATAATATCACTGATCGATATCTTTGAGATGAAAATTCACTACCAGTGCGCCAGTTGGTTATCACCAGTCTAAATGTGACCAGTACAAGGCATTCCTGATCTTTGCCCTCTTTCTTACTTTTATTTAGAGAGTGTAGTATTAAAAAATAATTTTCTTATTTCTCAACCAAAACATAATTATATTGTAACTGTCTCAATAAGATGAGTTCTCTTTCAAGAGCACCAAAAACAAATGTTTAAACTGATGGATAAGAAAGCATTCACAATTTTATACCTCAAAGTTTTGTTTCTTTGTGGACCGATGGTCAAAACTCAATATGTTCAAAATGTGACTGGTGCATCCTTGAAAAGTATCACTGTTAACCTACATGTACACTAAAACATCCTAATCAATAACGTGATTATCAAGAGCAATGACTGGCAACATGGTATTGAAGATCAGATTAACACAACACATTGTCCGTAACACTGTTCCCCACCAATCAACTTCATAAGGCATCCAATTCACTTATAAGTCATATTTACACTGTATCAAAAGGACTACACTGCAATATATCTTTTCTTCCACAATAATGTTATGAGTTAAAATTTGAAGTATGTAATTAAAAATTAATGACTTGGGAAATATGCTGTTGACAGTTTATGAAAAAGTTTTAAAAGGGACATTACAGTAAGCCAACATAGAAAGTTAGACCAAACTGTAAATTCCCCAGTATTTATGGCTGTGGAAATACCATGTGGCAGTCCATGTCCAACTTGTCTGACCTGGTCCCATTTCATTCAGGACAAGTTGAAAATTTCTATTTACTTGTCCTTGGACAAGTACAATTTATTTTAAAAGTTAATACAATTCTGTGTTTCATATTTTGATTAATTATTACAAGCTCACATCTTGCATTCAAAACAGTGTGGATCCTGATCAGCTGGCTTCTTTAGAAGCCAGCTAATCTGAATCTACACTGCTTACAAGAGAAGCCAGATGATCAGGACCCAAAATGAATATAAAAGTTGATATCTGGTTTCATACTGTTTTTGAAAGAGTAAATTGTTTAAAGGCCAGGCCACTGTAGGACCTACAGTAAAAAGTGGGCAGTGGCTGGCTCCAAGAATTAATGGGTTTTCTGAACTTCTCCCAGGTCATGTCTAGGTCAGTTACGCAGGTTGTTGGAATCAGCTGATCTATTGGAATGTGTGTACATTTGTAGTTGAAGACAACTGGTGTAAAATTCTTAAAATCTGTACACTCTAAAAAAGTGTGTTTTAATGTACGTGATCACATAAAAAGTGCACATACTCCTATAAGCTTACATAGAGTACTTTGTAGGTCGCTCAAAAAGAGATCAGTCGGTGCATATGTAGATCTGGCCTCACACTGTATTCAAAAGAGGGTATATGATCTTGAAATATTTATGTGAACAGTGGGCTCATTAGGTCAAATGTTGTATACCAAGGGTTCTTCCAATTGGTTGGAACAGTGAAGATACTGATCCACTGAGGAGCAAGCCAATCTTGGTCTGCATTTTCCCTTCATCAGTCTGTCCGAAAACTTATTGGTCACCTTATTAGTGGCTATAATGTAAACTGAAGATTGTAAACTTTGCCGTAAAAGCAATGCGGACCTTTATATAAGCATGTGTAATTAAAACCTTTTTTTTTAATTTCTAAACTGAACTAAAAAGCTAAAAAATGCAGTCTCAATTTTATTTTATTCTTCTGTTTCATTTCCCTTGCGTTTCTGTCTGTGAAACAACTTCCTTTCACAAATTCTTTTAATTGTGAAATTTTCTCATTATTAGACATGATTATTATATACTGTGCCTTTTCAGAGCATGAAGGATTGTGTAATTATGAGCTTCTGTCTAGGAATTTGACCACAGAGTGACCCCTGATATGGTTCTAGAATTTACCTGCTGCAGAAGGGCACAAAAGGGGGCCTGAATTTTAAATCAAAGAATTATTTTCGTAATTCAGAGATCGTACTTATCAAATGTTAATATTAACAATACGAAATATGTTGTTTCAGCATTTTGCATTTGCATGTATTTATAGCAGAATAGGAATACGATATATCCTGTGTAGAACCCCTTCAGCAATCTGTCTCCAGAGTATTGACCTCTCCAGCTTGGTGCCCTAAACCATTGGCATCTCCCGCCATTTAGTTCAATTGTGTTTATTGTTTCTGTTTATCATTGGAGCCAATAATTAATATTGCGAAGAAAAAAAATACATTCAAACTGAATAATCTGCAATTCATGGAATATTATGTTTATGGATTTATGGACACGGAGATACATACGTTTTTACTGGTGAGAGATGCATGGTTTACTTTTTATGCTGATAATCACGTCTAAATGTCGTCTGCTGGTCCTTTTAAAATGTTTATGTAGCAAACAGTGTGGACCCAGACCAGACTGCCCCTCTTGGAGAAGGCTAATCTGGATCCACACTGTTTGTCTGTATGTTGAAATTAGTAATCGGTATACACATCACGGCAGCAGATGACTCCAGATGACACCATTTTCAGATGCATTATTTCGCAGCAGGCGAAGGGTTAATGTTTTATATAATATGGAGGTGCATCTGACCGAAAATTTCTCTGTTCTCTATTTTCACCATTCATCACTGCAGTCACATAATATTAATTAATACCAAACATTCTATAGATTGATGTTAAAATCTTCTGGTCTAGTCCTCTGCTTGATATAGCTCTGCATGCAGGTCAGTGTGTAATCAAGCCATGTGCTTCTCTATTTTTATCTTGTTTGCATGTTTATGCATGGGTCAAAGGTGAAATTTCAAATCTAACTGTCAGTTAGCCCCTGAATTTCAAAATATACCTATTTATTTTGAGTTAATCCTAGTTTAATTCTGTGCAATAAGCATTGGAATTGATTAAGGCAGTCCTTGAGTTGTTCAATATTTTTTTTCTGAAAAAATTGAACATTGGTTCAGCTATAACTGCTGATTATTACAGGAGCAATTGAAAAATGTTTGAATTTGCCACCATGACATTTTAGGGGCGGAGCCAGTCCTTTTATAGTGGAGCCTGGGGTTTAAGTACAGAAAGGCATGAGCTAATTTGTTCGTTCGGACAAGTAAAATTTTCAATGGACAAGCTTTTACTCGGCCCTGGACAAGTACAAAATTTTACTATTTTCACACCCCTGCCAGTATTGGTAAGTTAACGCAGTAATGTGGATTGAAATTTTTGAAACCCAGCTTTGAAATAAATTACAGAAAAGAAATGTTACACTCATATGCTGATGCTATCTCTGGTTCTGTCTAGACATACACACGTTTTGAGAGTAAAATGTTAATATTTTCTTATCAATAAGTTTAAGCTTATGTTCTGGGTCTCATTGAGACAGTTCTTTTGAGTACCCACAACAAAATATGTTTTGATTGAAAAATAAGAAGATTATTTTTAATCATGCACTCTTATGTAGAGGTCTGAATTAAGCTATGTTACCTCTTTTCTTGCCTCTTCCCTCTCTTTTGAATTCATCTGAAATAAGAAACACATTTGACCCGTTCTATGTCGATTCATGGAATTCTTGCAGTCAGATGGGGGGTATGGTCTGTATGATTCTTTATCTATTTTGAGGGCTTAGTGGTTGAATGTTCAAAATTTCAATACATGCTTCTTTCCTCTCTTAGCAACCAGTACAAACCCTAATGAGGTAATGCAGTCATGTTTGTCAAAGTACCTTAGTCCACCCTATCTTATGTCAGTATTTCAATAAAAATTGCCTATTTTTATGTCTCTACACTTCCAATGTGCACTACAACATTAGTCATATGCCTTCATAAAGATTAAGGAAAACCTGATTGCTGCTCTTTAAGACTTATCTAGAGGTATATATTCAGGAAGGGGTAAATATGAACATAATCTATGACTTTATGGCATAATGAGATGTGAGACAAATTTATCAAGCAGCCAAAACTATCTTTAATCCAGCCACATATTTTTTCATAGTTTAACCCTTTATGCGCCAATCACAACAAAAGTCGTCTGCTTATCTCATCTGCTGAAATGTTTAAGAAGCCTCTATGGCAAACAGTGTGGACCCAGATCAGACAGCTCCTATAGAACCGGTCTGTTCTGGGTCCACGCTGTTTGCTTCTATACTTATTTCGTCAGTAATGCTAGGCAATTATTTGTAGCCGACGACTTCAGCAGACGAAATTTTCAGATGCATTTTTTTTCTTGGCGCTTTAAGGGTTAACACATTAAATTTGAAATTTAAGTGCATTAATAATTCTACCCCCATACCATCTTGACCAAGATGTTGATTAAAATGTAAAAAATAACCAGCAATCATGTTTTTTCTGTGCTTATCATAAAAGCCAAAAAAAGGTTACTGACATACCAACAAATCACCGATTCAATGACAAGTCAACACACTAATGAGCTAATTTTGTCTGTTTCATGATAAGAGATGTTAAATAAGGATTCTTAGACTTGCCATCTTAAGTTTTGACATGTAGCCTGGGACCCCACTGTATCATACCTCTTATTTGTAAACATTAAGTGCAATAACTAAATAAATGCTTGCCAGTATTTTTCATTCAACATCTATCCTTTAATCTCTTTTAAGTCTATTAACAGCAAAAAAATTCAAATCCAACCCTTTCTCGCATTTAAAATGTCACGAACTGCCGCCATGTTGAATCAGTGTCAATAAAAAGGTCACACTTCTATATCGATGCATTGTGGGTAATCTCCAAATTTTTCAAGTATGAAGCGCCAGCACTGCTCAAAATTTTAAAATTGTATAAAGTAACTCAAGATAAATATATTAGGCAAGTTTAACAATGCTGAACACATTAACAGTCAAAACTGTGAACCTAAATAAAACAACACTATTTACAAATTTGATTTTTGCCTATTTTCTGATGATCATCAGGGTGGCTTCAAAAGCTCTTTGGAGGTTAGCCCAGTCATAAAAATGTGAATTTTCTTTGCTTGTGGTTCCTCCTGAAAAGTAAAAACCAACACTGGCTCGGTTCTCAACTTATGGACTGCTCTTGGAAATATATTTGGCAAAAATTACCATACATTCATAAAAGACAGCACTGGCTTTTCATATTTTTGAGAAATGATAGCAGGTGACCTTGACATTCACAAATTCTCCCAACTGCAGACGACCATTTAAGTTTTGCTTAGATCACACCTTTTTGTTTTAATGTTTTTTTTCTTGAAATTCTGTTGTAAATTTGTTAAAATTGTTCAAATTAAGCATAAATGAGTATTTACCACATGCTTTTTACTGAGATTTTCAACAAAATCGAAAGTGAAAGTATCCCTTGACTTAGTTGATAATGTAAACATCCGGTAAAGAGTGCATGGGCAAATCTAGAAATAGATTGATACAGTGGCTAGAACGATATAATGGCGAGGGAGTATATGCAGCTTACCCGCATTATGTTGATCTCTTTTATCACTAACTGGTTTCCATCCTTCTTCTGCTTCACCAATTCTGCCTTACCAAATGCCCCTTCGCCAATTTTCTTTATCTTCACGTATTTATCCATGTTCTTTCAATGACAATAGTCCAAGCCACAAAAATGTCTTTGTCTCTCAAAACCAATTCATTTCTTACTGAATGTCAGATTAGTTGCAGAACTGCGACTTTAGATTTTTTTTTCGATCTGGCTGAATCTAAAGTCGCAGTGTTTTTGTGCTCTATCTTGACCAGTGATGGAATCCCCTTTTGTTTTGGGAAAAACTCGTTTCTTTGACAATCCAACTATTCAGACTTCTTCATGTGTTTTACATACACAACCAAAGTTATAAAAATGTTACCATTGGCTTCGTTTTTGTGACACGATCAATGCAATCTGTAATATTATGTTCTTGTTGTTGTTTTTCGGCACATCGCAGCCATTTTGCATGCTTTTCACGAGTTAGGGGTGATGACGTTTTTGCGATAAATTTCGGATGTTAAATTGATGAGACGAACTTATTAAAACGTTGAGAATATATTATAAAAAAAAAAAACGTACTGGTCATACTCCCCATGACTAGGTAAGGGATGCCAGCACTTTTTCAAAACCTCAGTTCATTATAAGAATAACATTAACAGTGGATTTTGCACAATATAAGAAACAAGTAGGTGTTTGAATTTTGAAAATCAGCGCAAAATTGTTAGTTATCGATTCTGTTAACTTACTCAATGTTGGTACGCTCGCAGCAGTCTCGTTTCTGTATTATTGTGCATTGTAGCGCCCCCTATTTTCTATTAATTTATAACGAGTAGTGACCTATTTCAGAAAATGAAAGTCGATTTCCAAGAATGGTTTGATTTCAATTTAATATAGCATGCCAAGAAAATGAGATACTTACTTGACAGAAATCCTTAACAACCACATACCCCACCCATATTACACTATATAAATCCAATTTTCGGAAAGGAAGCTTTGTCATGTCCCAAAATGTCATAATCAGACTGAAAATGGACTTTTCCAACATGGCGGACAATTGTTATTCTGATCATGTGCTCACGTGACAAGTTTCCCGCCAAAAGAAGCAAGCTAACGCAAGAGTACACTGACCTCTGAACCGAGAGGGGGTCAGCTTGTTTACGACAAGAAGCGATGGTTTGGAAAGATCAGAATCAAATTACTTTTGCACAGTGATCAATAAGATATTAGTGAAGGAAAATATTTTTTTATATCATGGCTAACCTTGCTGCAAGCTGAATAGCTTTACTAGCACACGCTTATGTTCAATCAGGCTATCAGTCAATACACACAATTGGTGCCCATCGTTTTTAAGGCGCCACGTGAATCTTATATAGAGACATTGGGTGTTTTGACCTTCGTTTTGAACATGTGCGCAATGGTTTAAGATTAGAATTGTAGAATGATGTCATTATTTGAATATGCAAAATCATTTGGCATTTTTTTTCTATGTATTTCCTGTTAGTGGAAGTGGGGGAATTCCTTATCTGAAAGTAGTCAATTTTCTATCCAGTGGCATCCGTCGGAATACAGAACCAGGGTGAAAAATTTGCATACTAGGTTGAAGATTGACCTTTATTCGTTGACATTCATCAGATATTAAAAGAAAACCTATTACAAATGGTGAGAGAGGTCACCATAAAAATCAACCTGTATGCACAAAAAAGGATCCCATCCATTGCCATAAAGAACTCCTCGGACACAGTTTGTACATATCCAACTGGGTAGTTCTCGATGTCAACAAATTGGTAAAAAGCGGCTCCAGTTAGATTGGTAATTGGTCATCTTTTTTGCAAATATCTATATGTAACAAATGTATGGTGAGATGGTATTGGATTATTTTAATCTCAACAGACCAGGTATGATCAATTTTTGGCCAATTATGATAATAAGGAAGGTAAAAGAAAACATTATATAAGTCTGATTTTGGTATTTAATGTTGTTAAAACATCTGTGTATTCAGAAAACGGAAAGTGAACGGGTCATTGTCGGTACATAAAATACCAAAACAAATTCGTGCATGACTTTAGTTTCCCACAGAAAAAGCATGCTCTTCAGCTCAGAAGACAAAAATGACGCCATGTTTTGAAAACAAATAGTGTAAACATTCTGTGTGGACAGGAGTATTTTATCTTTTTAGAACTAATCAGGTATGCATCAGCGGCAAACCAAATAGCAACATATAGATAAACCTATAAACATACAAAATGGAGTAGTGTTTGAGGAAGACACTGTTTGGAAATGTGTTTTCAACTTGGTTTACGTCCACGCAAACAGTAAGGGAAAAGATAGAGGCTTAAAAAATCAGGGCTATATGATAACATAAAATAAAAATCCATCATATGGCCCTGAATTCAGTGCTAAATGTCAGATGAGATTGAGAGCAAACTTCCTCTTAGAATTCTGTTGTCTCCACATCTTCAAACATCTGCAATTTAAGGGTACACAATATCCTATTTAAGAAAACCTATTCAGCATTTCAAATTAACAAAATAGAGGGCTTAAATCAAGCTAAAATAGACAAAAATACCTGTGGACAAATCTGACATCAAACCGGAAGTTTATATTGACTACGCAAAAATGCCCCATGGGAAGGTCTTTCTAAACACCAAAATAATCAAAAGCGAAATAAAATACCTATCTACAAATATCCATCCATCCACCTGTATCTGTAGGTTACTGGAAATGGACTCATTCGCTGAGCATAAATTATCCAGGTGGGGGGGGGGGGGGGTAGGTGTGCGCTGATAATACTTAGTCGCGGGAAATAATTTGCTTGAAGCTATCTACCCAATCGTCAAAACTCAGATGTTTCCGTCACAACCGTAACTCTAACAATGGCTGTGTTTCTTTGGCACCAATACGGCAAACGCCGCTGCCTCGCCTGCGCCTCTGGCTAACGCCGATCACGTGACCAGGGATGGGTAGTAAGCCGCTGCAATCGAGCAAAAACAGGGCAACAGTACTTACTTCGGGGTACGGACTGTTAAGAGGCGAAACAGGCCTCGCGCTTCCACGCCTTGGTTGAAATTCGGCTAGATTGGCAAACGCCGGTAGTGCGCCTATCGGGTGGGCCGCCTCGTGATCCAAATTAATCGAGTGCTCCACCGATTATGGACTACAACTGGCTTACGCCCGGCGAAGCCAAAGAAACACACCCAATGGCAAAGGCTCTCGTAGTCATACCATGAGGTTAGCCGAATGGCTATCTACCATGGCAAGTCTATAGCACTTTGTGGCAATATGTCCCAGCATTGTCTGTGCAGGCGCAATACTCAACGAATCAGTGATTCTGTTGTTGTTGACTTTTTGTTTATTGTTACTCCCATTGTGGGAGTCTGTAATTGTTCTATGTTTTGTTGTACGTTACTTTATCTCCATTCTAGTCTTGCAATCATCTTGATGGGTAAGAGAGAGAGCTGGTTGCTTTGCTTAGTTTGTCTTCCTCGTGTCCTGTGATGGTTGTGTGGCTCTTCCTCACGGTGCCTTGGGTTTGTCTGGGGTTTGTGACATGGTATTTCCTGATCATACTCACTTACTAGTTTTTGCAAATTTATGGTTTGGAGTGGCACACCTGACAGACAGCTCGTTTGAAGCTGTTAAGATCAGTCTCGGTTGCGATAGATTCTGGAAGACAGTTCCACTGAGCGACTGTAAGAGGATAAAATGACTATTTATATAATAATCAGTCCTGGTGGATATTTGCATGTAAGCCAGTGGTAGGGAGGTACGGGAAGCATGGGGAGAGGTATTACATATAAAGGGAGAGGTTCAGCTACGTAGTCATAGATAATCTTATAAAAAAGGACCAGTCATGAATCAGAACGCCACTGCTCGAGGGTAAGCCATTCAAGTTTCCCTGTCAAGAATGTGATGCTTGAGTAGGGGAATAATCCCAAAGGATCCACCAGGCGGTTCGTCTCTGAACACTCTCAATTTTATGCATGTCATCATTGGTGTTAGGGTCCCATACTGGAGCAACATACTCCAACTGGTGTCTGACAATGGCCAATATGCATTTTCCCTTAGTGAGGTGGTTTGTGTTCTACGGTTCTTTCTTAGGAAGCCTAGTGATTTGTCATCAGTGTTGGGATTATGTAATTGTTCTGTTTTGTTGTGCATTACTTTGTGTCCATTCTAGTTTTGCTGTCATATTGATGGGGAAGAGAGAGCTGGTTGCTTTGCTTTGTTTGTCTTCCTAGCGTCTCGTGATTGTTGTGTGGCTCTTCCTCACAATGCCACGGGTTCGTCTGCAGATTGTGTTTGTAATATTTCCTGATCATAATCACTATCTTTGGTAATTCTGTTGATATGGGTTTCCAAGATAAATCATTTGCAAATTTAAAAACCCGGGTACCTGGCACTAGCTACCGCCTCAAGAGTTTCGTTTCACCACGTAGAGTGTATTTTGTAGGGAGGGGAGAACGTGACCTGGTTATGTGTATTACCTGGCATTTGCTGGGGTTGAATTGCATGTCCCATGTGATTTTCCATTCTTGGAGGATGTCTAGGTCGGCCTGTAACTGCTCGGAGTCAGCTAATTATTTATGGCTAGGTAGGCTGCTGTATCGTCAGCAAAAAGTTTTACCTGTGATTTAACCTTGTCTGGCAGGCAGTTTATGTAGATCAAGAATAGGACTGGCCTGAAGACAGATCCCTGTGGGAATCCCAATGTTACTGGTACTTCCTGGGAGCAATCCCCCTCCTGTACCACAGTCTGCAACCAACCATTAAGGAATCCCTTGATCCATGATTAGGTTCTACCTATGATTCCATTGTTGTGGAGTTTTAGGATAAGCGTTTCATGATTCACCTTATCAAAAGCTCTGTTGTTGTTGACTTTTTGTTTATTGTTACTCCCATTGTGGGAGTCTGTAATTGTTCTACGTTTTGTTGTACGTTACTTTATCTCCATTCTAGTATTGCAATCATCTTGATGGAGAAGAGAGAGCTGATTGCTTTGCTTAATTTGTCTTCCTGGTGTCTTGTGATGGTTGAGCGGCTCTTCCTCGCGGTGCCACGGGGTTGTCTGCAGTTTGTGATTGTGGTATTTCCTGATCATACTCACTTACTATTTTTGCTGAAATTAAGCAAGATAATGTCAGTCTGCTTACCTTCTTTCAGGTTCCTATGGATTTCCTCAATAACCATGGTCAATTGAGTTTCACGGGACCTTTTTGAGCGAAACCCAAGCTGGAGATCATACAGGATCTGGTTTGAATCAAGATGTTTAACAACATTGGATGCAACTATATGTTCAACTATTTTACAGAATATGCATGTGAGGGATATGGTATGTTATTTGCAGGGCTGGCTTTGTCTACCTTTTTGTAAATAGGTGAAACATTTGCTTTGAGCCATTCTGATAGTAAGGACCCATCCTCCAGAGACTTGGAGAAAATGACCTGAATGATTGGAGCAATTTCAAGGCAGAGTTTTTGTAGCAGCAGTGGTTGGATTTGGTCGGGACCTGGTGCTTTGTCAGGCTTCACTCACTATTTTTCAAGCCTTGTAGCAATTTGATGATAACATTTACTGAGATTTTTAGGTCTGGCATATTAGGATATTTGTTTCTGGTGTCATCAGGTGGTTGTGACATATTCTGGCTGTAGTTACCTGCATCATTGTCTGTACATACCTGCCCATATTCCTTCAGAGGTGCACTACCCTGACTGTCATATCTACAGTTTTGAGATATGAAAAAAAAATCTTGGTGCTTGGACAGGAAATTTCAATGGGGTCAGAGTCATCAATTATGCCGACAAGGCTGTCAAGGTAACTGTTGTGGGAAGATTTGATCATACAGTCAATTTCATATTTTACCTTTTTAAACTTTTGTCTGTCCTCTTCCTTCTCAGTATTTTTTCTGTACCTGATAGAGGCGATCTTGTTGGTTCATTTTTCTTCTTATCTCTTGAGTGACCCAGGGCAGGTTTTTCTTGCCACTAAGGGTTTTGGTGGGGACATAGGTATCAACAATTTTGTCAATCTCACCTTTAAACTCCTGCCATAGTTGCTCTGTGCTTTTACCTTCACAGGTAGATAGAAATGATGACTGAAAGTCCTGTTTATCATACCTCATGCCATCCCAATTAGCCTTTTTAACGAATATGAATAGTCCTAAGTTTCATTTTTTGTATTGTTGGCCTGAGCTTGATAACTACAATGACTGTTTCGTGGGCCAAAATACCTGGTACTACGCTTGCTAGTGGCGATACTTTGGGTACAAATAGTATGATTCCTGATCAGGCCTGACAAAGCATTGAACTGATCTGAATTCAAACTGTTTGAGTGAGAAACTTTGACACTCTGTTGGTATTTGTTTTATTTTTCAAAGAAACAGCAGACAACACGAAAGCATGCAAAAATTACCCAGTTGCAAAGAGTTAATTGACATTTTGCTCTAATAGTATGGCTTTAATTATAGTGCTAAAATTCTTGACGATTGGCGGAGTCTGTTATTGGTGAAAAAAACGTGAAAAGATGATCTAAAAGAGCCGACCGGTCAACTACTGTTAATTACCTCTCAAACATGATCATTTAAACATTCGTTTTTAGGTGAGCCATTAATATTTTAAATGGCTACAACTAAGAACACGTAAACACATTGACTATCAATTATTAAATTCAGGAGAAACATAAAATTTGACAATTCTACTATAAAAAAGTAAGTTCAATCCCGTGTATTTGCAGAAGTAAAAACAAAGATACAGGACAGCATATGCATCCGCACAGTGTGATCATTGCCTTTATTTTTCACTATCGTGAGAGCAATAACTCCAAACTTGCCATGTGCATATAATCTGGATTCTAGCTTGTCTCTGTAGCTAACCAGGCTGGTTGAACCTTACCTGGTCGCATATCCTGAAGACAAATTTTCTCTGTCGAAGCCTGGTCTATCTGTTGTATTTTAAACACAAGTTTCAAAATGTTTAGATACAGGTTAGGAGTTTGTGATTGTGGCTTTTCCTGATCATACTCACTTACTTTTTTTGTTAGGCTTGTTACTCCCATTGTGGGAGTCTGTAATTGTTCTATGTTTTGTTGTGCGTTACTTTATGTCTATTCTAGCATTGCAATCATCTTGATGAGGAAGAGAGAGCTGATTGCTTTGCTTAATTTGTCTTCCTGGTGTCTCGTGATGGTTAGGCGGCTATTCCTCGCGGTGCATCGGGGTTGTCTGCAGTTTGTGATTGTGGTATTTCCTGATCATACTCACTTACTATTTTTGATCTGGATCCAGGCTGCTTGCAATACCCGCAGTAATACCACCCAGAGACGCATCATAGTTTGGTTCGCATTGCCTATTGTAGATGTTCTATTCTTTTATTTAATCTAGAAAGTGGTGTTTAATCAGGGTCTTCACTGTTCGCTCACAGACGGTTCTTCTAAAATAGTAAGTGAGTATGATCAGGAAATACCACTATCATAAACCGCAGATAAACCCATGGCACCACGAGGAAAAGCCACACAACCATCACGAGACACCAAGAAGACAAACTAAGCAAAGAAACCAGCTCTCTCTTCCCCATCAAGATGATTGCAAAGATTGAATGGACATAAAGTAACGTACAACAAAACATAGAACAAGTACAGACTCCCACAATTGGAGTAACAATAAACCGAAGTCAACAGAAATAAAATTTAATAACGGCACAAACAGCTGTAGAATTTGAAATGAATTCTGTCCAATTAATAAATAAGGAAAGTTCATTTGGCTTAAACTTTATTGATAGAAAGGGCGAACATACAGCAGATCTTTCATACTTTATCAGCAACTATAATAGGTCAAGTGATGATCAGACTGTGTATGTGTTGTGTTGTCTAATCTACGCATGTGTTTACTAGCATGCAAGAAAAAGATGTGTGTTTTTTTCTTTTAACGTTGATCCAAGTAGTTATGGAATGTATTAAAAATGATACTAAATTTATGCTTGTTACATTTGATGCAAATTTGATGTACACTCTGATCAGTATTCGATGACACATGCAGAATATTTTGGCATACTATTGTAATAGTAATACTACTATTTTCCGATAATCTGTTCCACTATAAAACATTAATATAGTCCAGTGGATTAAATACCTTTAGCTGTGGTTACTATGGTCACTCTGCCACCTACTAAGAGATTAAAATACAGGTAGCGGAATGAGATATGAACACACATTAATGCCTTTGGCAAATGGTCACATTGGATAAGCGGATATCCTCAATTATTCGACATGTTTCTTTTAAGCACACAAAACACGTTTTTTGATTGGAAATAATGAAGGTGCTCTTTTATTACATAAATGGAATCTATACTGTATACCATTAAAACATATTAAGCGTTTGTTCTAAATATTATTGTCTAAACAATGTTTTGTGTTCTGGGATGGAGGCCTATATCATTTAATAAAACATTTGTATTCGGCATTGGAATCGTCTTGCTCCTTCTATGACCACTGCCCAAACCACACAGAATATTATGGCTCTTATTTAGTGACTGGATACTGAGGGATAAGTGTGTCTAAATCCGAGGGGGGGGGGGGGGTAAGGGGATACTCTCATTTTTCTTGCTTCATAGGCTTGGCCCAAGCATCTACTGTTTACTCCTTTAATATCAGGTGCATACCCTGAAAATACGTGTACTTATAATTTTAAAAACCATATCCATTCTGTACCTTGATCTTAAAAACACACATAAAAAGCAGTTTGACTATAGTAATGGCCCAAAACAGTCCAGATTAGTGGGGACCCCAAAAAATATCAAAGCGAAGTGGCACACTTTTTTGTCAGTGGTAGAGGGTTCGACTTGGGATAGAAAGGTAACTAGTTTGAGACTAACCAGAGGTACCGTGTTGTGTCCATAAGCAAGATACTTCATCCTCTGCTTAGTACTGGTTCAACTTAGGAAGACAGGAAAAATATT
Organism: Loripinus fragilis; assembly: GCA_964019695.1. Taxonomy (NCBI): domain Eukaryota; kingdom Metazoa; phylum Mollusca; class Bivalvia; order Lucinida; family Lucinidae; genus Loripinus; species Loripinus fragilis. Next base: position 34,693,134 of record OZ026521.1, read on the forward strand.
TTTTTGAGTTTTTTTGTCACTTTCCTGTTTGGTGTCCTGGGTCAGGTGTGGTACTTGATTGTATCGATTCCTGATCTTTGCCTTCTTATTTACTTGCATACGTTCAAAAATAATCATTTTTCTGAAAACTCCCAAAAATATCGCAAATTTAAAATTTAAGAACCCAAAAAATCAACCAGTCTATTTATACGTAAAAAATCAGAGTAGCCCCCCACCCCTCTAGGGACTCAAATCCACTTCTTGTAAATAGGCTTTAAGAACTCAGCCAAAAGATTTTTCTCTCTCTTTTGCTTTGAATTTCAGACTTTAGCAATGTAAATGTATATAACATAGTGGTCAAAACTGATCGCGCCCTTAAAGAGAGATAGACATAAACCGCCTCGATAGCTCGGTAGAGCGACCTCTTTCGGAGCGGGAGGTCGTGGGTTCGAATCCCGCGGCCGCACGATACCAAAGGTGTTAAAAATGGTACTAGCAGCTCCTTTGCTGACGCTCGCATAAAAGGGGTTGTGCTAAGGAGATAAAGACAGGTAAGTATCTGTTAAAACTATAATAGTTATGTCGCAGAATAGCTCATGAACTAATGTTGTCTGTTACATTATAAGCGACGTTAAATAAGGCTTCTTTATCTTTATCTTTATAAAAAATTGTGGTTCGGGATTTCCTGGCTTGACATTATTTCGGCGTTTAGGTGGCCCCAATGCAGAATTTTACAAATTATTTTTGACGAAATTTTTGCAACTGCAACGCAAGTAAGCGAAGGTATTATAGCTTGCAACTGGCTGCACTTATCGATTCTTTTTTTATACCAGTTTTTAGGAAAGAAAGTATCAGAAACACACAAAGATGATTTTTTTTTAAAAAAAGTCTGCATTATATTCGTTAGAAACAAAATTTGGAAACCCCAAGATGGCGGCTGCTGTCAAATTTGGAAAACACTTGAAAGAATTGCGTCTTCATCTCTGCCAGACGTCAACTGCAAGTAAAGGTGTAAGGTAAAGTAAAGAAAATTTAATGAGGATATGTTATAACTATTCGTCATATCATATGCCTCTTTCTTTATTTGGAAAATTATGATTGTCATGGGATTTCGTGGCATTTTTTATTCTTTCAACCAAGGTCAAATTCTAATTATGCAGCCAATGAAATCCAAATTCTGTTGTCATTTGTTGCAAGCCTTGAGGTTTTTTTGAATCCAAAATGTCCCTGGCCAGAATGGGCCACCTGGCCAGAAAATCTCCTGTACATACAAATTTTCAACCGAGTTTGAGCCCCATTTTGTAATTCAGCAATTTTGAGTTATTCATAACACCAGTTACTTGTCTTAACCTTTAATACAAAGATATTTTGGAGATCACACTCACATACTACTGATTCTTTTAAATAATTACAGTTTTAGGACATTTTAACTCAATAAGAATACTCGGTCCGCTTCTTTTAAAACTTGACCAAGCTAAACCCGTCGCGATATGAATCCTGAAGAACAACAGTTGTCATGCTTTTTTTCCAGCTCTCTTTTGTAAAAAAAAGGTAAAGGTTACTTGATAAATGTGGGTAGTCAACGAGTCCCCACCTGGTATGGATGGAACGACTTATTTCCAGCAGAGCCCACGGTGCGTGCCATTACCTTCCCGATTATCCATTCCAGGCTGATATTGCTGGTAACAGTAACTGGTTAAGTCACCACCCAGCACTGAAATAATCAGTCGATAGTCCAACCACTACCGGGAATCGAATCCGGGTTGCCAGCTTCGTAGTCCAATGCACTAACCACTCGGCCACAGAACCACCTTATATACCAATATAACATTTTTTTGGATTTCTTTCCAAATAAAAGATAGAAAGTGCTATTTCCAGACAAAAACAGCATAATTAAATGCAAATTTTGGGATAAAAAAAGTGCCACCCATCTTGACAGTTCAAGTGTGCAACATAAATGCGCATAAATAATATCCATGCAACCAACAGATGAAGCCATTTGGGGTAGACAGTTTTCCAATTATTATTTTGATTGGTCGTTTAATTAGCAGAGCGGACCTGATCGAAAGCATGGCATTTCATGCGGATACTTTTAACTTTTCAGCCGAAACAGCATCTTTTTATTCACTTCTCGGCTGCAAAATTTAACTCGCCTGACACTGGCTGACAGGCCTGCTTCAGCGTGATTTAACTGGGCCCCCAGCCCGGCCTGGACCAACACCAGTGATTCATTTACAATTTTGGGCTAATGAGATCTGGGACTCATCATAGCAAGGATTTTTTTTGCAATTTTGGGAAGGGGCCCTAGGGCCTTTCAGATTGGGAAAATTAGCGCGGTAAACCACTATTTTGGGAAATTTTCTAAACAAACGAGAACAGTTTAAAAACAAAATTAGCTATTACACATACCATTGCCATTAAATTGAAGGAAAATAGGATGCAATTCTAGTAGATTGTCATCATGTAGCTTGTGTGTGTGTGTGTGTGTGTGTGTATGTGTGTGTGTGTGTGTGTGTGTGTGTGTGTGTGTGTGTGTGTGTGTGTGTGTGTGTGTGTGTGTGTGAATGAAAATTCTAAAAAAAAAAAAAAAATTGAGATTGGGAATTTTTTTTTCAAATTGGGAAAAAAGTCACCTAAATCCCATTGGGAAAGGAGCCGAATTTCGCCCCTGGGGACACAAAAAAAAAATCCCTGCATAATCATCATAATCAGTTTTTTGATTAATGTGCAGGTGCAGGGGCATCATCCACATCAGTGGGCCCCTTTCCAGGTAACTGGCTAGCTGCACGCATTGCAGATCTCACACCTGATCTCCAGGTGCTCCTTTCTTGAGGGTCAACTGTGGTGAGCTTCCACTCACGACAGTCTTTCTCTGTCAGTTTCTTCCAAGTTTGCTTGGGCCTCCCTGCCCCCCGCTTGCCATCAATCTGCATATCATATGCTGTTCTGATTGCACCTCTCTAACGCTCCACATGCCCAAACCAGCGAAGCCTTCTCTCTCTCAAAATGAGGTCGAGGTCCTCAAGCTGAAGCTTTGCCAGTAGCTCGCTTGACCTTACCCTGGCCACATCCTCTGGCTTGATACTGCAGATCTGTCTGATCATGGCCCTATCATTGCGTTGCAAGCCCTTCAGGTTCATCTTGGTAAGTGGCCAAGTTTCACTGGCATGGAGCATGGCGTTCCACACGCAAGAGCTGTACACATGGCCACGGGTCTTGTAAGAGAGGTGGCGGGATGTGAGAACTGGTAGTAGCTCCCTGAACTTCTTCCAGGCGGTTTTCACATGAGTAGTGACCGCCATTTCACAGCCTCCACCAGCAGAAAGCATGTCACCTAGGTAGCAGAAGGAAGCTACCACCTCAGGCTTATCAGGTCCGACCTGGACTTCACTCTGTGGTCTGCTGTCAATAGGGTGAGCATTTCCCATGCACCGTGCATACCTATAATCAGGATTTGGTGTCAGTCGTTGTAGCCCACTGCATTTCTTATGCACCCAAAGTTTGCAGCCATTGCAGTAGATGCTGTTGTTGCCTACTCCTGTACGACAGACAGCGCATGAGTATTCACCTGAACTCTGCAAGAGGTCCAGGCCTGTACCACAGATCATGACCGTTGTCTTTCCTGCATTTACCCTCAATCCCTTCTTCTCCATGGCTTCTTTCCATATCAAGAGCCTCCTGACACATTCCTCTAGGGAGTCAGCAATGATGACAAGATCATCTGCATATAGGTCCTCCCAGGGAACACCAGCCCGAAACTCACGTGACAAGGCCTCCAGCACAATGATGAAGAGCAAGGGACTGAGTACGGATCCCTGATGGACCCCGACCTTCACCTTAAACTCTTTGCTGAAACCCTTGCCAACACGAAACCGGCTTCGTGCATTAGCGTACATTCCCTGGACTAACCACACAATCCATTCCTCAACGCCTAGCTTTCTCAGGGCCCACCAGATAACCTTCCAAGGGACACGATCAAATGCTTTCTCTAGGTCCGAGAAGGCCATGTAAAGCCTCTTGTTCACTGCTTGGTATTTCTCCTGCAGCTGCCGGACCACAAAGATTGCATCTGTAGTGCCTCTGCCTGGGACAAGCCCAAACTGGGAGTCGTCAATAGACACCACCTGTCTTATGAGACCATCGACAATCCTCTCTAGGATCTTCATGGCCTGTTCAGTCAGCTTGAGGCCTCGATAGTTGCCTCTATCTAAAGCATCACCCTTGCCCTTGTAAAGGCAGACAATGAAACTTTCCTCCCAGTCAGTTGGGACCTTGCCATCACGGATAATCACAGTAGCAAGATCTCGGATCATGGTGGCACCTGTATCACCTGCTGCCTTGATCATCTCCACCACTGTGCCTGATGGACCTGCAGCTTTGCCCGACTTCATCTTTGAGATGGTCTTCTTCACCATGTCAATAGTGATTGGGATAGGCGGGCCTTCTAATGGAGGTTCATTGGACAGGTGATCAGGGTCCCAGTCAAATTCAATGTTGAGAAGCATTTCATAATGTTCAACCCACGCATTCTGCTTTGCCTCCTCGCTCATTGACATTTCCCCAGTGTCATTCTTCACTGGCTTGTCGCCTACATCATCATTCTCTTTCCTCATCTGGTTGGAGAGGTGGAAGATATCAGACGACTTGTGGTCAATGCCCTCATAGACCACCTTGTCTGCTTTGTGGCGTGCATGGTGCACCACACGTCTGGAGATGCACTTGGCAGTGTTATATGATGCTCGTGTGCATTTGCCAGCCTTCCATGCTTTGAAAGCTTGGCGCTTGGCTGTTTCCAATATCAATGAGTCCCAACTGCAAACTTATGAGTCCTAAACACTATTTTTAATGACAAGTCTGCAATACTATTGCATCCCAGGACTCCCTTGGATCGCTGAAATAAAAACTTATGCGCAAAAGATGCAGGATGCCCATGTAAGAAAATCACTGCCAACACTTAAAAAGGCCTTGCCTTCTTGCCTTGTGGATTTTCTGTTGCTATGATCTTGAATGTTGACTCGTCAAAAAAGCTAGGCAGGTTTTTAGGTAAAAATGGCTGCGTGGCCACCAGTATATTTTTCGACACTGTTATCAAAGGCTCTTGGCTCACAATATTTATCAGGCCTCAAATGTATGCCAAGAGTAGGCTTATGTATGGTAAAGCTGAGTTGTAAGTCGGAAGCAAGTCCAGGTTCCGCTCCACCTAACAGGAGGGTTGCCAGAGCTCCAGATAAGAAATCTTTTAAACGACATCTCCTCCTGAACCAATGGCCCAAATTCAAAATAATTTCACAGAATTGTTCCTCATAATACCCTCTACCAAAATTGCACAAATGGTTCTGCTCGGCTGAACAAAAGGCTGCCAGAGCTCTAGATAAGAAATATCTTTAAACGGCATTTCTTCCATATCCCACTGGTCTAAGTTCAAAATAATTTCACAGAATTGTTCCTCATAATACCCTCAACCAAAATTACACAATGGTTCTGCTCTGCTGAACAAAAGGGCTGCCAGAGCTCCAGATAAGAAATATCTTGAAACGGCATTTCTTCCTGAACCACTGGTCTAAATTCAAATTAATTTCACAGAATTATTCCTCATGATACATTCTACCCAAACTGCACAAATGGTTCCGCTCCGCCGAACAAAGGGGCCACCAGAGCTCTAGATAGGAAATGTATTTAAACGAGCACATCTCATGATCCACTGGTCCAAATTCAAAATGATTTCACAGAATTGTTCCTCATGATGCACCCTACCAAATTTGCACAAATAAGTTCCGATCTACTGAAGGAAGGGGCTGCCAGAGCTCTAGATAACAAATGTCTTTAAACATTATTTTCTCTTGAACCACTGTTCCAAATTTAATACTGTTTCACAGAAATGTTCCGCATAAGGCCCACTACCATAATTGCACAAATGGTTTGGAAGTACTGAACACAAAGGCCGCCAGAGCTATAGATAAAAAATATCTTTAAATTACCTCTCCTCCTGAACAACTGGTCCAAATTCAAAATAATTTCAAAGAAATGTTCCTCATGATGCCTTCTACCAAAATTGATCAGAATTTTTAGCTCATGAATCATCTAAATGGGAGTTAAAGTAAAGCTATTTAGGCTAAAAAAAAATAATCTAGTGTTTCTCAGGCCACTTTTTTGAAAAACAAATAAGGCAGGCAGGTTTTTATTTTTTATATCCCCAAAAACAGATGAGCCCACTTTTTTTTCATAGAAAACTAATGAGGCACCTTTTTTTTGGTCCATTTTAAGTAAAAAAATGTTAATATTTTGATTTTGACATATGAATATAATAAATGTCATGATGCCTCTTTTTTTTTTATTCAAGTCTGAAAAAAAGACAGATGAGGGCCATTTGAAACATATGAGGGAGGGTCTGAGAAACAATATATTATTTGGCCTTTGTTGAGTTTTTTTTTTTATTTCATTTTTCAGGGATTTTATTGAGACACAATATGTGGCTCTGAAGAAGAGTAACCCTAAATTTCCCGTACTGATCAGAGAGTGCGAGGGTGTAGAACCTAAAGTATATGCCAGATATGGTAAGCTTCTCTGACTTTTTCTTATTTTAACCATTGTCCTGCTGAACCTGGATTTATCTTTTTTTTTAAAAACACTGTAGATCCAGATCAGATAAAGCAATCTGATTGGGATCCACTTTGTTTTCCACCCTGTTTGAAGGTACATGCTTTTTTAACTGACAATATGAAAAGTTGGAAGGAGTGTTTGTACATAATATTATTCAGCATGACAAGGGTTAATGAAAACAGCTGCTGTGGTGCTCGTCCGTCCCAACAGGACTGAAAAATTGTTGACTGGAATGTAAAGAATCAACACAAACAAAAAATACATTTCTCAACTGAAACATATGAGATGGTTCTTTTAAGCAACCAAAACACATGTTTGAATTGATGGATAAGAAAATACAATTTTAAGCTCAAAGTATCCTTTTCTGAACCCATGGTCCACAACATGTTTTCTTTATATATGAAATTAGCAAAAAAGCATTCAGGATACCAATCTGAATCTTATTTGGGCCTTGACACGAAAAATCTGTTTTTGTTGCATGTGAACAGAACGGTGCAGAGTCTGAGACTAGCCTGCGCATTCACACAGCCTGATCAGCACCATTGTCATTTGTTCTCTGTAAAGTTAAATAGCTTCACTTACCACATGCAAAATTCCAGTAGTCTAGCTAGTCTCGGTAGCTATTATTAAGCAGGCTGGTTTGAGTATTACTTGGTCAGAAACACCAAAGACAGGGTTTCTCTCGTCCATTTAGTGCTATAATTGTTGTACAGCCCAGATGACAAAATGGAACTGAACCAGGGGTGTGGAATTACCATGCCCTTTTTTTTCCAATCTGGTTCCCTTTCATTCAGAACAAGTTTCTATTTACTTGTCGTGGGACAAGTTTAAAGAAAGTTATTATGTTAAAATTCTATATTTCGTATTTGATAATTGTTGTGGTTGTGAAAAACCGTGTGGATTCTGATCAGCTGGCTTCTTCAGACATACATTTTTAGCAATATATTTTTGTTTTATAAAGAGTTTATACATGTATATAGTTTGAATATACAATGTATGCAGCAGATGTAGTAAATAGACAACATTTGTAGGACAAAAATATTGGTTGGATAGGGGTTAATAATTTTATATTTATTTTATTTTTCAGAATATGGTAAAGAGAGCACAGTGAATTTATCGGGAAAATCTAGTACACAAGTGTTGGACTCTATAAAGGAACTGAACAAAGCAGTTAAATAAAATTTAGAAATTTACTCAAAATGTAATAGTGCTGAATAGTTGTGTTAGAAACAATTTTAATAAATCTTGAAGATTGATCTTTTGATAGAAGTATATGGTTTTTAATGACATATACAAAATTTGTATATTTAATGTACAAGTTATTTTGTTAAACTCTTTGCTGGCTCGCTGATAACATTTGCAAACAAAGCCCTAAGCCTGGTCCTAGACACATTATGGTTGCATATGAGTTGACTTTTTCTTCAAAATTACCTTTTTGAAAAAATTCTTTAGGAGTACTTTCAGTTTGTCCAGATCAGGACCAGCATTCTGATCTTGGTCCAAACTGTTTGCAAAGGTTATCAGCAGACGACATAAGTTGCCGCTAGCAAGGAAAGTATTATGGAACTTTTCTCTGCAGTTAGCTTTGCATTGAAGATAATTTTTGATATAGAACGCATTGAGAAATCTAATATTTACTTTCTTGCAAATGAATGAGTTACATGGTAATAAAAGACGGATAGTAAATTGTTTTTTGTCCTTAAACTTTGTATTGATGCTCCTTTATTTAAACTTTTATCATTAATTTCTTAAATATTTCCTGTGATGAAATAATAATAGTTTGTCCCTCTGCCAGTTAACTCTTTGCATGCTGGGTATTTTTTCATGAGTTTGTCGTCTGCAGATATTTTTTTCAAAATTATCTTTTGAGTTTGTCGTCTGCAGATATTTTTTTCAAAATTATCTTTTTCAAAATGTCTTCCTGGAACTTTAACTATCAGAGCGTCAAATGGTTTGGATCCAGGTCAGGCCCAACATTTTGCCCACAAACAAAATGAGATTTTGTACTTATACATGTATCATCAGCGAATGTACAGATGAGCCTGCACATCTACACAGTCTGGCTGGAGCCTTCGCTACTCTGGTACACAGTAGTGCATCAGATGAAGGCTCAGGCCTGAAATTAGACCACTAGCTCCACTCAATAACTGCACATAAAAGTGTGTACTGTGACATAACACATATGCAATCAATGGCGTAGCCAGAACACTGAAAAAGTAAAGCACATCAAAGGGAGACTACTGGACCAGAGGGAGCGAATTCTTTCCTTTAAGAGCAGTTCCTTATGGTATGGAAAATTGCTTTTTACCACATTAGGTGACCTCCCTTGAATGTTACTATTTTTATTACGCACATGCTTAACTGCGTAACGGGAGCTATGCCAATGGCAATATTAAGTGGACAGGTCTCAATATGAGTGTATAGATAATACATTTCTCTTATTTCTCTATTTTTTCTTAATGCACTTCCTCCTATAAGCACACATTGACCACAGGTTTAGATAAACAAAAATTTTCAGTGTAAAATTGTAAATATTTTCTTACCTATAATATTTAGCATTATGTTTTGGGTGCTCAAAAGAACCATCTCATAGAGACGTTTTTTTTGTACCCACAACATATGTTTTGGATGAGAAATAAGAAAATTATTTTTCTGATACACAGCCTTAATTTACGAGCCTGATTGACCATACTTTAAGGGGTTGTTTGCACTGTATGAACTTTTCATTTCCAATAAATACATCAGTGTAATTTCATTATGATTACATTTTCACCGTGTGAATGCCAAAACAGTGTGGATCCTGTTCAGCTGGCTTCTCCATAATCTGGATTTACACCGTTTTCAACAGAGTATAGAATAATGGATAAAGTATGCTCAAATAAAGTATGTTAAAGCTGCATACTCTGTAACTATGAACTTTTTTCGAAAAAAATTATTTTCTTTTTAAATCATTTGTAAAAGTTGAATTAAGTTATGTTTTCACAATAAATCTGTTCACTAGAGCGGAAAACTGCACGGAAAAGTGAATTATCTTATAAAACAGGTGTGTTTTACTCGTGTCGATAATTATTTGCGTCCCTCCAATAATTATAGACAGTTAAATTTAACATAAATGCTGTTGTTTCGATACTGATAATTTGTTAAGATTTACGAAATTGGTAAAATGTATACCTGAATTTTAGTTTTTTACTGTGTTCTTGAAAAATAGAAACATTAGTTTAAAAATTAAAAGATCAAAAGTTACAGACTATGCGCTTTAAGTGACTAGAAAGGCGAATAACGAAGGTGCTGACCTAGACTTATAAAGTCTGATGAGATGGGGTTTATTTTGCATTTACATTTTAGCTCATATTGATCTATTTCACTAAATATCCATATTCCTCTCAAATACTTTTTTTCTCTTCTGCTATCTCAGAGCCAGCATAAATTAAAATTCTGGACTGAAATACGTCAAAAGATAAGATGTGGAATGATATTGGTTGGTATGGATTCATAGGTCCTACAACATCTATGACTGATATAAGTCTAGTGCTGACCAGACTGCTCAGGCTGGTCTGCACCTATGCTATCTACATGCAAAAGATCAGACTTTCTTCTGATGAAGCTATTAATATTGATGTCAGAAAAGATCAACAAAGGCTTTATGAGTTTATCTCTAAAAATTATTTTTTATTTCATACAAAAACAGGAATAGCACAACCATATAAGGTTACCTTTATTTAACACATTCCCTACACATGGCAACTTCAATCTATGCTAACAGTTTGCTCCCAGATCAGGTTGGACCTCAGCTGGATTCAAACTGGTTGCCACTCATGGCTCACCCTGCCATTAGCCATTGTAGCCATTTGCTACTAAAAATGTTGAGTGGCTACATATATAAGTCATTGGCTAAAAGTACAGTCTAGGTTTTGGTTGGTTGGTTTTGTTGCTTTACGTCCCAAGTCAACAGCTATGGTCATTGCGGGACGGTCAGTTAACCTAACCACACTTTTTCCTGGGCAGGCTTGAACAAACACGCATCTGTAGCCAGACACGTTACCGACTGCGCTACGCAGCCCGGTATACAGTCTAGGTGATTTAAAAATTACATATTTGCGAAAGTGTTTTTTGTCAGCTTTTGGATTTTCCAATATTGCTTTTATCATTCTTTCACGCTTTATTATTGTGCCATATGCTGGAATTTTTCAATACCATCAGGGTGTCAAACAGTTTGGATCCAGATCAGCCCCTACATTTTATCGGGCCTGATCAGGGTCCAAACTGTTTGCAAAGGTTATTAGCAGACAACAAAAGTCACCACCAGCGGGCAGAGTTAGTTGATACTACCTACTGGCTAAAACCTTGGCTAAAGTTAATTTCATTTGGCTCCAACTTTTTCCATTTGGCTAAAGTGTTAGCTACAACAAATTTTGAGCCAGGGTAAGCCTCAGCCATGCTATTTTTCATAAACCAACTCCTGAATATTGTTTTTGTCTAGAAAACAGTACAGACCTTGATGGAATGCTAAATTCTGAGTCATTTGATATAGGGTCTTCAATATTTACCAAAGTACTGTAAATGTTCTAAAATTTTGAACATATTTGCCTGCTAAAAGCCTAGCCAAACAGGGGAGGCCCAGATCAGGCTGCTTCTTCAGAAGCAGTCTGATCAGGGTCTTCCCTGTTTGCTATTCTGACAACCATTTTGTGAATTACAGCCATGATAACCAACATTTTATTGGAGAACAGAAATAGAGAAAAGTATTCGAAATTTTAGAGCATTTACCATTACTGGCTCCAAATTGCTATATGCAGAAATTGTCAACTGTTATACAAGAATCAGCAGATGGAAATTAAATAATTTATTACCAATCTCCACAAAAGGCGAGGCTTGAACTCTGGACCACCATTGATTCAAACAAATGCAGTCAGGTATCAATCCGTTGAGCTTCCATTCTTTCAAAAGGCCAGACTGGTTCATTTTAGCACCACAAACTTATCTGAACATAGAATTTTTTAATGCTCTTAACTTTGACCTATACCACCAACTCCACATCCTTGGGCGTCCTGCACAGGTGAAATTTTGTTTTTGTTTGCGTTGATGCTTTATGTCCCAGTCAACAATTTTTTCAGTCATGTTGGGTATTAACCTTGTGATAAGACTCTACCACAGAGGCACCCAGTGGCTAGTGGAGCTCTATTTTGTGATCCTAAATGGACGATGCTGCAAGAATATTCTGATTCATGTGAAATAAATAATGGTGAACTGATTCAAACCTCAACTATATTGCTGGTGTAGACCATATTATTGGCTGGCCTTATGGCATAAATCTCTGAAGCTGAGCAGTATTGTTAGACCCTTATCTGATCATGAACATAAAAAACCCAGCTTTTCTCACTGCAAGGCCCATATATACAACAAAAAAAAAGTAATTTGCATAAATCTGAATGAAATGGTAAGTTAAAATTTATTTCCAAAATTGAGATTTTTATATGAGAAAAAATGTGGTCAAGGAAAAATCATAAATGCATAAAATGTACAAAATACTGGTAAACTAGCAATGCTGTTTTTAAATTTGACTAAAAAAGCCTGGAAAAACAGTGCCAAGCCAGATCACCCTGTAGGAGCAGTTTGATCAGGACCATCACTGTTAGCAATATTACAAATCTGATAAGCATTTTGCTAAGGACTGATAAGCAAAATTTGACTAAAACAGGAACAGATTTAGGGGATAACTGTATTCAAAATCTTCAGTATTTTTTTTTCATCTTTGCAAAAAGAGGATATACCCTGGCTTAACAGGTGTGGACATATGTTGAAACAGACTAAACTCAAACAACTAAATAAATTGAACATGTGGTTGATACCTGATCATACCAAATACTATAATGCCCATCATACATCATGTATGGTAAGTACAAATAAACTGAATACAAAATGAAATGGCCACAGAGTACATGTCATACTCTATAGATACCTAAACTCTTTGGCTGAAGAGACACATAAAATGTACATACACAACAAGGGGATCAATTTGATGTTTATTAAAGTAAAAACCACATTTGATTGCAAGCAAAGTTTACATGAACACCTCCACAATTTACTTTAAATGCAACAAAATTTTGTTTATAATTTGGTAAACAACAAAATAATGAAAGTATTTCCTTAATCCTTAGCCTGCTAACAATTTTGTGTCCTGACCTCTCTGGGTTAGTTTTACTTCTGCTGTATATATTCAAATGCAATTCAGACTACTTTAAGCCATGAAAACGAACACCATGAACCTAGATCAGACTGCTCCATATGTCTGGAGCAGTCTGATCTGGGTTCATATTGTTTGTCATACACATAGGCTTCCTAAGTGTAAATACAGATAAGTGAGTAGACGACAATTGTCATGAAGAGGGAAAATGGGTTAATTGTATGTCATCAGTTGTTGTCTGCTCTCATCTGCTTATGTATTTTGGTAGCCTATATTGCAAACAATATGGACCCTGATCAGATTGCTCCCTTGGAACAGTCTGATTGGGGTTCATCGTGTTTGCTTCCATGGTGAAAGTAGTCTGGAGTGCATTTGAATATATGCAGCAGACATAATAAGCAGACAACATTTTCAAGACAATAAATATTGGCAGAGAAAGGGTTAATGAAGAAGATATCAGGCCTTTAGTTAAAGACATATGCGGCTATTTCCAATGCGCACATTTCCAGCGTCTGGAAACAGGTAAAGTTGTCTGGGTCCTGTATTTCGACCATTAACGGATTCGGATCAACACAGCTTTCCGATATTCTTATGTCATATCGGTGTTCCAACATTTTCTTGGCAAATTTAAGTAATTAAAGCTGCATACTCTGTAACTATGAACATTTTTCGAAAAAAAAAAAATTTCTTTTTAAATCATTTGCAAAAGTAGAATAAAGTTATGTTGTCACAATAAATCTAATTTCTACAGCTGAAAACTGCATGAAAAGTGAATTATCTTATAAAAACAGGTGTATTTTCTCTTGTTTGTAATTATTTGCGTCCCTCCAATAATTCTAGACTGTTGATTTTTAACATAAATGCTGTTGTTTTGGCACTAATAATTTGTTAATTATTACGAAAAAGGTAAAATGTATACCTGAATTTTAGTATTTTTACTGTGTTCTTGAAAAATAGAAACATTATTTTTAAAATGAAAATATCAAAAGTTACAGATTATGCAGCTTTAAAGTGTGTCCAAAATATCTATTGACATCTTATTAGAACTGATCGTCTCAGCACTAAAGACTGATAAATGTAGCTCAGTCGAAATCAAACGACGTACACAATTATCCTGGTTACGAATACGATAGTGGCCGAGTCTCTACTATTTGTACGGTTATTTTAGAGCGGCGCACGACCTGACCTCGTGGCCTAGTGATTAGCGTGTCTGGCTACGAAGTCAGAGGACCAGGATCGATTCCCGGGTGCGCACATATCTTCAGTGTGTTTTTTTCTTTCTTTTTTAACATTTTAATGCTACAATGCTTCATATACTAGTAAAATGGCATCATTAAAACGACCGAAATGGTCATTCCTGAACTTTTTATATTGAATTATGTATTAAACCTGTGGGGGTGGGGTTAAATTTGGCCCTCTTGAAAGAGAACAAGTTCGGTGACCCCAGATTTTTATTCTTTTTTCTGAAAGGTATTATAATAGTCTATGAATTAAAAATAATTTTTTTAAGATTTTCAACATCAGATTTTATAATACATGATTTATTCTAAAAAACAAATTCCAATTTTAGACGAATTGCCAAATATATATCATGCAGTATTTTGTCTCAGCATGGGATAACAAATAAACTTGCACATTTTCTAAAAGGTTTGAGGTCATGGGCAGTAATTTAAGTTAAAAGAAAGAAGCTGGCTGAAGATTACAACCGTTTTAGCTCGTTTTTAGGACTAGTGTTATTATTCTATATTTTTAGAAAATTGGTCAAATGCTGAAAACTTCAATATGAGATTCTGAAAAATTAAGCACAGTGACATATCCTTTTTATTTGATAAATGGATAGCCCATGCATAAAACAAACTGTATGCAAAGTATTGAAAATATTTCAACATGGGAAGTATTTAGTAGCATATGTCCTTAAGAGTGTGTACCAAAATTAATTTTCTTTTTTTTCTCAACCAAAACATATGTTGTGGGTACTCAAAAGAACCGTCTCAATGAGACAGTTCTTTGGAGCACCCAAAACATATGTTAAAACGGATGGGTGAGAAAATATTTACAATTTTAAGCTTGAAAATTGTGTTTATCTAAACCTATGATGTCAGAATTATCTAACTCTTTATAAAGGCCAGAACCAAATTACAGGAAAATTGCTTGCAAACAATAGTTTCAGATCAGCCTGCTCCAAGAGGAGCAGTCTGATCAGGAACTTCTTGTTGGCTTTTTTCAACAAAATGCTCATTGATAACAACGATCATGAACTATGGATGAGTACAGATCATCAAATGGAAAATTCCACTTTTGAGATTTAGCACATAAAGAATACCATACAAAATCTGTATTGAAATACTGTAAACTCTTGCTTATTTGAACTCTGATAGCTGGAATTACCCCCTAAATCAAATTAAATTTAGGATACATTTGATTCAGTGAATAGGGCACTTTTATTTACTTAGACAACTGCCTATCAAAACAAATGTTTTGGGTGCTTATTAGACATTTCTCATAAGCACCCAAAACATTTGGTTCAATAGGCAATACCAAAAATAATAATCTTTTGTGCTATATGTTTTCCATTGACAAACTCCCTCTAATTCGACTTACTGATAAATCCGAGTAAAAATTCTTGTCCCAAGGACTTTGAATTTACAAGAATCAACTCTATAGGGAAGGATTTCAAGAAAACATAAAAAGGTGTGGGGACATAAAGCAACTTTCAAAATGAGACTTCAAAGACAATAAAATAACAATAAGGAAAGCAGCAAATTGTAAACTATTATGCAAATGTTATAAAAACAAGTTATCAAAAGAAAAAAGGAAAGTCTATCTGAGTGATGCATTAAATGGGCACCATCATGAGAAAACCTGTCTCCAGGGTTTGCAACCAGCTCAGGCTCAAACCAACCAACCCATTTACTGAGACTCAAACTGACCTGCTTGACTACAGACTCTCTAGAATTTTGCAAATACAGTGCAGTCCCTTTATAGCACACCTCCTTATAACACAGTATTTGGATATTACACAGTCATGTTGTGGCTCCCAAATTTTTTTACCATGGAATTTTACAAAGGAATTATAGGAAAATGATATTTTCCTCTAATTCTTTTGTAAAATGACCCCTTTATAACACAGTTCATCTATAACACAGTTCACTTATAACACATTTCATTCTTTGGACCCCAAATATAGCATTATAAAGGAATTGCACAGTAATAACTTTAGCTTATAAAATTTCCCAAGAGAAAATAACAAAGCTACTGATCAGACTGCAAGAATGCACTGTCTACCCATTTGTTGTTTGCCTGCAACAAAACCCTTTAAGCACTAATCAGACCAAAAGTTGTCTGCTTTGACATCTGCTAATCTGTTTTAGAAGCCTATTATACATACAGTGTCAATCTGGGTCCACACAATTTGCCTCTATACTTACATTAGTCGAATAATGTTAGCAAATATGTGCAGCAGGCAACTTACTCAGGCAACATTTTCAGATTCATTTTTTTGCAGGTGCTTTAAGGGTTAAAACAGATGCCGTTAAAATATAAAATGAAACATCATAAGTCGAGAAGCAGGCTTTTGTAAAAGCAAAGAAACATATATTAAACAAAAGACTCATCAAAACAAAATATTTACATTTTAATGTTATTACCTTGAATGAAATAAGAAATTCAAACTGCATTCATTTCTGCATGGGAAACATTTATTGCTTTTTCAGTTTGGTTGTTTTTATTCTTTATGTCATTGTCCACGTCAACAATTCAAGACAGGCCTCCCTTGGTAACCAGTACTAAGCAGAGGATATAATGGTTTGTTCAAGGACAAAACACAGTGCCTCCAGTGAGGCTCCAGCCCTCAACCCCTCGATATCGAGTCAAACACTCTACCACTCACCGGCTGCCCTCATCATTTAAGTTATGCAATCTAGGTCATGCCAATTGGGACGGAGTTACATCAACAATAAACATTCTTTATGTGAAGAAGATCACAAATTGCATGACCTATAATTTGCAGTCAGGCTGTTCCAATACATTCATTACAAAAGCATTAACTCATTGTATCTTGGGAAACAAACATACACAGGTCTGGTGTAAAATGAAAATGAATACCTGACTGATGATATAAAATGTAAATTTCAGATTGAAATCCAAATTTAAGCTAGCAATGGATGATGCATAACATTAGCTTTCTAAACCTTTGTATTCTGATGGTTTTGTTGTTGATTCTTTAAGTCCCAGCCAACAATTTTTCAGTTATGTTTGGATGGGTCTTCAGTAATATGTCTTGCTCAAGGACACAACGTAGTTACGCTGGTCAGACTCGACCCTGCAACCCTTCAGTCTCGAGTCAAGCACAGAGCCACTGCGCTCCCATTGTATTCTGATGGATTTTCCCATAAATCTGATACAATAAGTATGCGAAAGTCCATTTTAAACTTTTAAGGGTCAAAGCTATAATTTTCTGAATTACAGTGTATTTCTGTCCCTGAAGGTTTGACTTAATCTTAGCAAACAGTGCAGACCCTGATGAAATGTAGCATTATGCTGCATTTCATCTGTGTCTTCACTATTTGCAAACATACCCTTTTCAAGTATACAAAGGGCTTATGTCTCCTAGAAGTCATTAGGGCTTCACTGACATTAAAATGTTGAATGTTTTGTATCATCCTATGCAAGCTAAAATTCCAAACTTTTAATTCTTAACCCTTTTTCTGCCTTTAGCAACATTGTAATCTTTTCTCTCATCTTCATATGCACTTTGGTAGCCTTTATTGCAAACAATATGATCCCAGATCAGACCGCTCTCATAGGAGCTCATAGGGTTTGCCTTCATGGTAAAAATTCTGCAGTCCATTTTGTATATATGAAGATGTAATAAGCAGAGGATATTTTCACAATAAAAAATATAGTCAGGATAAGGGTTAATACATTCAAATGGTAAATGTACATTCAAATTGTTAATGTACGTTCAAATTGTAAATGTACATTCAAATGGTTTTTGTTTGTTTGTTTGATTTGATTCTTTACGTCCCATCAACAATCTTTCAGTTAAACAGGGACAGGTATTCCTGGATTGAACCAGTACTAAGCTAGGATGTGTCTTGCTCAAGGACCACAGAGCAGTGACGCCGGTGAGGCTCGAACCCACGGCCCCTCCGTCTCGAGTCAAGCACTCTTCCACTGAGCCACTGTGCTCCCTTTGTTCAAATGGTAAACGTATTTCAAAATGTAAACCATTAAATAATGTATATTCTTCCACTGTTAGCACCAACTGAAACACTTTGGTTCTCAACCCAATATCACACTTTGTAAGGGGTGATTCTGAATGCACTGTTCTATATAAAAAGAAATGCTTTTTTTATTCACAAATCACTTTTTTGGGTTAATACATTCAAACAGTACAAGTATTTCAAAACACAAATCTTTGCATAAAGTACATTAAAACACAATTAGCACCCATTTAAACACTTTTTCCTCAACCCAATATCACACCTTGTAAGCGGCAATCACAAATGCCCTGATTTATTTCAAAATGGAATTTTTTGCCAAACAGACGTTCATCAAATGCAAATTTAACATTACCAGTTGCAAAAGTGTGTTTGTTTACAGAGTGTTAATGCTTAACGTCCAGTCATCAATTTTTAGTCATGTCAGGATGTTTTCTTGTCTTCCTGGATTGAACCAGTACTAACCATGCAGAGAACAAATTGTTTTGCTCAAGGACACAACACAGTGCCTACAGTGAGTCTTGAACTAGTAACCTTTTGATCCCAAAACTAACACTGCCACTGAGCTCCTCAAAAATGTGTATTTTGGCAATCAGAACAATTATGTTTAAAGGTTCTTGTACAGTAATGCCACCTACCGGATGTGAAAATGATGATACTTGAGCCACACCACGAGAAATAACCCTTCCACATGGGTCCAGCTAAGAAAACTTTTTGAGCGTAAAATTGTATTTATTTCCTTATTGATCAGTTTAAACATATATTTATTTTATGTCTCATTTAGACAGTTCTTTTGAGTACACACAACATATGTTTTAATTAAGAAATAACAAAGTTAACTTTCATATACAGAAGAATCTCAGAAAAATTGAAGTCCTCGAGACTAGAGATTTTGTTTTGAATTATCAGTAGTTCGAATTATAGGTAGTCAGACATAAAAATATATACCCCCTCCCCCAAAAGATATTATCATCATCATTTTCATAATAATCATATGCTTTGGGCGCGTAAAAGAAACATCTCAGGGAGATGTTTCTTTTATGCACCCAAAACAAATGTTATTCTAGACAGCTATTAAAATAGAACTTGGATAGGTTCTATTACCTGAATCCAGGGTGTCCCAAATTTATTTCGAATTAGCAAGTATTTAGAAAAATCAAAGTTTTAATTTTCGAGATTTTACTGTATACACTCTTATCTGGATGCCTATGGAAGGTAATAGAAAGGAATGACTGAAGAAAATGTAGGTCAATATAAAGGGATATTCCCTTTACCTGGACCGATGGATCCAATACCATATTCACCCTAATAAGCACACATGCTCTTGGAAGCCCATAGTTCTGATTGAGTTGTATATGCTATAGCAACTTCTGATATCCAGCCAGTAAAAATGCTGCGATTTCAATATGGGTTCATCGTAAGTATCAAAAACAGTGTAGATACTGATCAGCTGGCTTCATCAGAAGCCAGCTTTTCTAGATTTACTCTGTATGACCATTTTTTCTCAGGAGACAGGTACTTTGGCACACAGTGAAGACAGAGATGAAATGCCGCATACGGCGGCATTTCATCAGGGTCTGCACTGTTTGCTTAGATAAAACTATTATTATATCTTCAGGGACAAAAATATTTCATTTTATAGAAATTTAGACATGCATGAAGTGTTAAGATACAAAATGAACAATTTGAAATTTATTGAATCAAGGGTTAAAAATGGTATACAATTAGAACAACTTGTGAGCACAGTGCATTTATTAAGGCAAATATGGTAAGCCAAAAATATTATTTAAAAAAAAATGAAAAATTAAGATCATACTACCAATAATAAATGGACAAGCAATATACAGCATAATGATAGAAAATGCAAATAACTAAATAAAGAGATTCTTTGTGATGACGACGTAATTTTCATAGCTTTTTGAAAAGCAACGTCCTTATTTGGATTAGGGCTCCCCTTGTTCCACCACATGACCATACAGCCCTCGGGGTCGTCATCTTCCACAACCTTCCAGGAATGATCGAATACTGTTTCACAGAAATGGGATGCATTGGTGTACACTTCTCTCATTGGCTTACAAGTGGAGCCTGCTGGGCACTTGGGAAAACCTGGTGAAAAGAGAATATCAACCACAGGTTTAGATAAACAAAATTTTTGAGCGTAAAATTGTAAATATTTTCTTACCCATCAGTTTAAACATATGTTTTGGGTGCTCAAAAGAACCGTCTCATTGAGATGTTTCTTTTGAGTACCCACAACATATGTTTTGGTTGAGGATAAGAACAATAGTTTTTTGGTAAACTCTCTAAACTAAAGGCCTGATTAACGTATGATCATAACAATTAACCAGGCCCAGCAAATATAAAACTTGTTTTTGCTCAACTCACATGAGGATTAAGGAGCCGCCATGGTTTAGTGGATAAACCTCCTGCCTTGTAAACCAGGGTTCGCAGGTTCAATTCCTGGCTTCATCAGTCTGTCGGATGAGATTTTAAGCCATGCCCCCGTCTATATGACCTTAGCCTTTGTTGGGACGTTAAACACAAACACAACAACAAAAACAACACATGAGGATGAAAATTTCTCCTGGTCATAAATCTTAACCCATAAAGCGCCACCTATAATTTGCAGCAGATGACAACAATTTGCAGCTTTTTCAAAAATAACAAATGAGGAATGAAATTTCATGAGAATCGTCTGCTCGCAGACGATTCTCATAAAATATCATACCTATTTTTTGAAAATTAGGAAAGATGTCACATATTTGTCGTCTGCTGCAGTCAAGGCTTAAAAGGCCACTAACTCTTCGTACTTTCAAATTTATTATTAGGACAGTCTGCTGTTCTGAGCAAGAAATTTGCCTCATTTGTTTGTATTTTTAAATTTTTGAAGGTTTAAAATTTTATGCTCATGCGAGGTGAGCATGATAAATTGACCTTAACCCTGAAGCAAGGTGTTTGAAACCATACTGCCACTGGTTTAGATAAGCAAAATTTATGAGTGTAAAACTGCTAACATTTTCTAACCTATCGGTTTTAACATATGTTTTGGGTGCTCAAAAGAACAGTCTCATTGAGACAGTTCTTTTGGGTACCCGCAACATATGATTTGGTTGAGAAATATTTGTTTGTTTGATTTGATTCTTTACGTCCCATCAACAATCTTTCAGCTAAACAGGGACGGGTCTTCCTGGGTTGAACCAGTACTAAGCTAGGATAAATGTGTCTTGCTCAAGGACCACAACGCAGACGCCAGTGAGGCTCGAACCCGCAGCCCTTCGGTCTCGAGTCAAGCACTCTACCACTGAGCCACTGCGCTGACCCAGGTTGAGAAATATGAAAAAATAATTTTCAATTACACACTCTTATCTGGGGGCCTCATTGAGAAGGTTCTTTTGAGTACCCACAACATATGTTTTGGTTGAGGCCTTGTTATCTAGTGCTATGATACATCTGCTCTACCTACCTGATGACCAGTTAAAGCCACGTGACCAGTTCTCTATACAAGTATACTCCTCCTTGCAATCTTCCCACCATGCATCACATTCTTGTCGACACAGAGGAACACCAACAAATCTTTCAGTTCGCATTTTCATTCCGTCAACCTGAAGGAAACCACAACATGGGTGAAACTCTTTACACTTTTCCTACCATTTTCTACAATTGTTATCAATCGGAACTACCTTTGCCAATTCCGTGAAATCAGACCTCGGATGTACATCGAGGGTCAACTTTGATAATGTGATGCGGACGTAGCAGAAACCATGCCAAAACAATAACAAGTTTGATTACAGTGAAGCAAAAGGTTACTTCAACATTAAACGTTGTAGAAACAAACATGCTATAAATGAAGTTAAGTTGTTTTCAATAAAATATCCCTACAGCGATATTTTATTGAAAAATCATAAACTTTTTCTGTTGATAAAACGTTTCGGGTAATCAGAATAATCGATTTTAATAGGACTGAACTCGCATGATACAGAATTAAATTTCTTTACTCCAGTTGGCTAACAAAACTGAGCTTTTTCATACATTATATACATAATACTACGCCTTACATACATCCAAGGCTCAATTCTGAAATTGTGCAGAGATTTTCCAATTGCAATTGTTGTCTTCTTGCTCAACCATGGGAGCAGTCCGATCTTGTTCCATATTTTTTGCAAATATAGGCTAGTAAGGCTACCAAAGAATATACTTTAAATCCGGAAATTTCGTGACAACTTTATTTTTCGCGAAAGGCGTTAAAAGAGATATTTGCAACGTTAAAAATTTGTGACTAGGGCATGATTTACCAAGATCAGGAAACGACAGAGTAATATCGCCATTTCGCGAGGATTTTCGCGAAACTTCGCATGCAAGAGGTTTCCCGAAAATAAAACCCTGGCCAAAATTTACAGTAAGCAGATGAGAGGAGCAGACAAAAAAAAACATGACTGTCTGCTGAAAAAGAAGATGGAATCTGAGTGATCAGCTGGAGTCTTCAGATCAGCTGATCTGATTTAACAGGGAGTCAGTCAATTACATAATTGTTAAGTGACATCATTGTTAAGTCAAAGTGACATCATCATGTAATGTCACATCACAGCACACACAAGAACTTTTTGGAAAATATTTTTAAATATAACTGCAGAATTGAATGGTGAGCAAGAAAAAGAATCCATCATTTGAGTGAGCGGCAGATAAGAAAATCTTTGCCTCAGGATCCTCCCGATGAATTTTTCTTTCCAACCCTTACACTCATGATAGTTCTACACCCATGCCACAGTGAACTTTACTTCTTTGTTTGATTTGATCCTTTACGTCCCATCAACAATCTTTCAGTTATAAAGGGACGGGTCTTCCTGGGTTGAACCAGTAATAAGCTAGGATTGATGTTCTTGCTCAAGGACACAACACAGTGACGCCGCTGAGGCTCAAACCCGCAGCCCTTCGGTCTCGAGTCAAGCACTCTACCACTGAGCCACTGCGCTCCCACACAGTGAACTTTACAGTGTAGCAACAACCTAAGGTTTAAACAACCAATTTTTTCGAGCGTAAAATTGTAAATATTTTCTTATCTATCAGTTTTAACATATGTTTTGGGTGGTCAAAAGAATCGTCTCATTGAGACGGTTCTTTTGAGTACCCATAACATATGTTTTGGTTGAGAAATAAGAAAAAAAAATTGTTACACACTCTTAGCTAAAGGCCTCAGCAACAGTCAAAACCTTTCTCATATGCCATGATAAACACATTTTAAGAGCCGAAAATTGTAAATATTTTTCTTACCCATTAATTCTAACATTAGTTTGGGGTATTTAAAAGAGAGACATTTCTTCTGAGTACCCACAACATATGTTCTGGTTGAGAAATACAAAAAAATAAAGTTTTAATTATTCACGCTTACCTAGAAAAATGTAGTTCAGGCCACCAGATAAAAGTGTGTAACTGGAATTATTTTTCTTATTTCTCAACCAAAACATATGTTGTGGGTACTCAAAAGAACCGCCTTGATGAGACAGTTCTTTTGAGCACCCAAAACACATGTTTAAACTTATGGATAAGAAAATAATCACAATTTTACGCTAAAAAATTTGGCTTAACTGGTCCTATGGTACTTACTTTGACAAGCCAAGGACCAACATTGGGAGAACATTCATAGAAGCAGAGGTCTTGAAGGAACCTTCCACGGCATTTTGCCGAGAGTTTCTGTGGACAATGGCTCCAGTCCATCTTATACCAGGTGGTGTTCACGTGCATCTGCTGTGCTATCTCCTGAGTGCAACAGCTCCTCTCAGTCCAAGGAGAACACTGAAATCGATGGACATTTTAAAACATGAGAACGCAGAGGACATGAAGTGCTCACCTGACACCAGTGGCGGATCCAGAGGGGTTCCCTCAAACTCCCCCTTTGAGACATAATTATTACATCTTCATGGAGAATTTTAAGAAAAATCAGGGGAAATTTACCCCTAAAGGCTAAAGCGCCAATCACAATAAAAGTCGTTTACATTTGTTGTCTGGTGAAATGTTTTATAAGCCTCTAAAACAAACAGTTTGGACCCAGATCAGACTGCTCCTATAGGAGCAGTCTGATCTGGGTCCATACTGTTTGCTTCTATACTTAAATTAGTAAAGTTAGGTAATTATTTGCAGCAGAGGACCTCAGCAGACGGCATTTTCAGATGTAATTTTGTGGACGTTTTAAGGGTTAATAAATTATCGGGTAAAATTAACATATCAAACCCCAAACCCCCCCCCCCCCCTCCCCCTTTGTAAATTTGAACCCACTATCAAGAAATCCTGGATCCGCTCCTGCCTAACACTGAGTCACAAGATCTCCAAAACTTTTTGTTGGCTGGGTAATTTTTCATCTTTTGTCGTCTGCTGATTATTTCAAAATTAATCTTTTTTCTTCAAAAATTTCTTCAGGAACATGATCAGAGTGTCAAACAGTTTGTATCCAGATCAAGAGCAACATTCTGTTGGTCCTGATCACCAGGACCAACAAAATGTTGCTCTTGATATCCAAACGGTTTGCAGAGGTTATCAGCAGATTACATAAGTCGCCTCTTGCAAGGAAAGCAGGATTTTTTTTTTCAATTTTGGGAAGGGCCCTAGGGCCTTACAGATTGGCAAAATTAGCAGGGCAAACCCCTAAATGTCATTTTTGGTCAATCAATTTTTTTTTAGCTATTACACATATCATTCCCATTAAATTGACGGAGAATGTCACCATGTAGCTTGTGTGTGTGTCCGACTGAATGAAAATCCCAATATTCAAAAAAAAAAAATTCTTGTTTTTGAAGATTGAAATATTTTCAAAATTGGGAAAAAAGTCATATAAATTCCATTGGGAATGGGGCCAAATTTCTGCCCCTGAGAGCACAGAAAAAAATCCTGGTTCAAAGAGTTAAATTGTCAAAGTGTTTAGAATAAATGATCAAACCATGTAAAAAAAGATCAGCCCACTCCTGGAGAAGAGTCTGATCAAGATTTACATTAAATCTGGGATTAAAGAGGTAAACAGAACTAACATTCAGCAACAGTTGGGATGACTTTTTATTGAATGATCTATTTATGTATCAGTATCTGCGATACCTAAATCAAGATTTACACTATAAACAGTTCCTTCACTACATACTGTAAAACCTGTGTAAAATGGCCACTCTCAATAAGACCAAAAATGTTTTTGAAGACAGATTATCGCTTAATGCAGGTCAAAAGTATTGCAGAATGCTCCAAAGGGAGCACTTTGCAGAATGCTCCAAAGGGAGCATTCTGCAATACTTTCGACCTTCATTAAGCTACCATTTGTCTTTAAGACCTTTGTTTTGTCTTTTTTTGAGTGGCCATTTAAGACAGGTTTTACTGTATTGACAACCTACATGTACTTTCTGTTTTTTGGAGTTCGTAGACTCGCTGTACGGTGAATATTTTTATTATAGTGAGATTTTTTCACAACTAAAAAGGATGGGTCCACTGGGCCCACTGCCTTGGAAAGTGATGGGCCATATTTTGAGATCATAGGACAATGACCCGGGCCCACCATAAATCTGAAGGCCTGAATTGACTTTTATTGAAAGATCTATACACGTTTCGGTATCTGTGATACCTTTGTCAAGTAAACATCTCACCAGGTAGTCAATTTGACTTATTCTCATTGAGGATAAATATGGTAATATGTTACAATTAATTAACCCAAG
The DNA here is from genome assembly GCA_964019695.1 of Loripinus fragilis. Lineage (NCBI taxonomy): Eukaryota > Metazoa > Mollusca > Bivalvia > Lucinida > Lucinidae > Loripinus > Loripinus fragilis. Next base: position 34,718,804 of record OZ026521.1, read on the forward strand.
GTTTTCATTCTGATGGCCAATTCCATACATATTGATCAATATGTATGGAAAAGTTTATATTGAATTTAAGAGGTTGCCAGCCAAATTTCTATTAAAAAAGAAGCATTTCTGTCCCTGCCTGAAGACAGGTTTATATCTTAGCAAAGTAAGCAAACAGTGCAGATCCTAATGAAATTCCAATTTATGCAGCTTTCATCTGGGTCTTAACTGTTTGTTGGCATCCACAATGAAAAGGGTCAAGTGGTGTATACCTGATTAAAAAGCTCTGACTCCGGCCCAGGGGTCTGTTTATGAAGAATTCCATCAAGGCAGATATCCAGGTATTCCTGAGGTGATTTCAACTCTATCAGTCTGTTACTATGGCAACTGTCAATAAGCAGCATCAATAACACTGTTGCTATAGCAACATGCGTCAGTGAAGGTCTTTCCATTAAGCAATTTCTCTGAAATAAATTCCTTAAAAATGAATGACTTTCTCGGAAGCTAAACTTACAGTCCAAAATGGGAGTGATATACAGATCACTACAAAGAAACTGTCTTAAACGGCCACTTAAAAATAGACAAAACAAAGGTCTTTATGGAAAATGGTAGCTTAGTGAAGGTCCAAAGTATTGCAAAATGCTCCCATTGGAGCATTTTGCAATACTTTTGACCTGCATTAAGCAATAATTGGTATTGAAAACCAATTTTTGGTGTGTTTTTGAGTGGCCGCTTAAGACAGGTTTGACTGTATATTGACTAGCGCATGGCACTTCGGTACTTCTCGCATCAGCAAAGATTCAGGTGAGTCAGCGAGTGAAAATTTCATGAATATCAAAAAAAAAAAAAAAAAAAAAAAAAAAAAACAACAATGTTACAGATGCATGAAAATTTGCATAAGAATATGAATGAAAACATGCTTTCATTCACATTTTATGCAATTTTTCATGAGTTTTTAAGGTCGGTAATTAAAGCAACAAATATGGTACAATAGCTTTTAATCCATTTAAAATGGCGATCCAGTTGTAGTTTTCCTAATTTCGATGGTCCAGATGCTTTTTTCCCCAAATTCAACAGGCCCCTGGCCCTGATTTCAGACAGGTAGGAAAATCCCTGAATGAAACAGTTCTGAATGAGATATGTTCACTCATGACTTCTGTGAGCCAGAATTATCCTTGAATTGCCCTATTTAATATTCTATATGCAATATAACATTTTGAACTTAGCCTACTGGCACTGATCAAGAGGACTACGGTAAATCTTGTATTAGTTCGTACACTCGAATAGTTCGTACACCATAAATTATTTATGACCGGTAAGCTCAAATGTCATGTATTAGTTCGTACAGTGGTCATTTTTCCCATTTTTAATTTTTAATAGTTCGTACACAACGTTTTTTCCGTTCATTTGGTCAATCAGTGTGTCTGTCTACGATGCTTTCGTTTTTCGTCGAGCACGTCAGTTAACAAACATATCAGCGGAACAAGAGCGTTTCGCCTGTCAGTGCGATCGTCAGTGTCGCTTATGCGCGTGCATCCAGCATTGATGCATGCCAAACTTTTATTCAATGATAAACGCTAGGTTCAATGAACGTCGGACTCATGCAAATCGCGGAGATATTTTGTCCAGTCATGACAAAAATCAAATACATGTACACAACCACGCGCGCGTGCACACAGTGTCCTACGTGCAAGCATGTACGTGTCTGTGATCATTGAGCCTTTCTGGTCTTTCTGTGTCATAAATATGCCCAAGCGCCTTTTTTTTGAATCACTGGATCCGAGCATGATGAAACCATATCGGCTGGTGTTTATCACAAATGTTATCAACGAAGGCTCAGGGGAGCCTGTGCTTTTGTGCACTCTCGTCGGGTAACTCAAAGTTTTGGAGTGGATGAAGAATCTAGACACCTACGTACTCCTACTAATTAGCTGTGCTTTAAATGTGCGTGCATCAATTTCATTTCTAAGTTTCACCAAAATGCGCACGCAACAAGCGTAATAAAATAACTATATACATTGTATATCCGATGGAACTTTTTATCAAACAAAGGCGACACTGATGAGCCTAGCGCGGCGTCCTCATGAAATTGTATTATGGGTCTTACACATTAAATGATTCCTGTGGATCATCACACGTACGCACAGACGCACAAACCAAGATGAAAAGTGATTTATGCTTGCTTCTGCATCATGCTTTACATTGGGCTGTCTATGAAACGAGCCAGTTCATGAGATTATGGTACCTCTCCTCTCGCACATGCAACCAGCGAAGGCTCAGACGAGCCTGCACATCCGCACAATCTTGCCAGGGGCATAAATGCTCACATACAAGGAATGTAGATGAAGGTGCATGTCTAAAGTTAGGCTCATAGTCCCACTAACACCGCAACAATTGCTTGCTTTCAGATAAAAAAAAAATGGTCGAAAAAGCCTCTCGTTTACCGTCCGTGTATATTTAAATTTGCAACTTAGCTTTTTTACCCAATTCCGCGATAAACTTTTTTGTATGCAAACAACAAAGGCGCAGATCAGCCAGCGCACCTGCGCAGTTCTACCAATTGTCTCTAGAAAGTATATCTAAACCTGCTACATGCAAAAAAATAAAAAAAAAAATTCCTGTCAGACATGCGTGCGCGGATCCAGACAATTCCAACGGGGGGGGGGGGGGGGGGGTCGAATTACTTCTCGAGGGAGGTTCGAACCAGTTTTTCTTCTTTTTTGCTGGGCCTGGTCAATTCACAAAACGTCTGCTACTTATATCAGCTGTCGCCAAGGGCAAAGACAGCATGATCCTATTTCCTTTTTAAGATCAAAGAGACCGCGCACATCAATTCCGGCCACGTGTTGTTTTAAAGTTTGGGGTCGCACGTGATGATGGCCTTGACGCAAGAAAATGTACATTACACATTAAACAGTGGCCCAGACGTTATGAACAAGTCGAACAGGGTTCATGCGCGGATCCAGGAATTTTTGTCAGGCGGGGGGGGGGGGGGGGGGGTCAAGGCCCGACGGCCAGAAAACAGTCTGGACAATGTTTTTTTTAGTCATCAACTTATTTTACAGTTTACAGAGTGGATCCAATGGTTTTACTACAGAGGGGAGGAGGGGGTCCAACTTCTCAAAGGGGGTGGGGGTGTCCAAAGAAACCCATATAACTTGTGATTTTCCTCTCTGGATCCGCACGTGGGGTCGCCTGACGCCACTGTTTGCTTACAGAATCATGGTCTATCAAAATTTAAATAAAACTGAAAATACCACCCAACGACGACTAAACGGAAAAAGCTATCTCCTGCTGGTCGAGATAGCAAGTGCGGATCAAGAGGGGGTCAGGGGGTCCGGGCCCCCTGGAAAATCGCAAGTTATATGGGTTTCTATAGGGTATAAGCAATTGGACCCCCCTGGAAAAAAGTTGGACCCCCCCCCCTGGAAAATGTTGGACCCCCTCTGGAACCTTGAAAAATGATAGTTTTCTTCGAAATTAACCATTTGACTTCAGTAAAATAAGCTGAGGACTAAAAAAAACGTTGTCAGGACTTTTTTTGTTAGATTGACCCGAACCCCCCTGACGAAAAATCCTGGATCCGCGCATGGAAAACAAGGTGTACACGGGATAGCATGGTGTTCAAATAGCAGTGCAAAGACTAGCATGTGCACCCAACCCTGTTTCTGGCTGTAAAAGAGAGTATAAGCCTCAAAACACGAAAGACAGATTTTCTCATGTAATGGCTTTTCCATGGTCAAGCGACCGAAGATGACAAAGTACGGGAATCTGGTTCTACATTGATTGCCATGATAATCTTAGAATGCTAACAGCCTAACACCGAGCTATATTGGGTCCTAGCTAACACGTAAGGGGGTGTGCGAACAAGCTGAGCATGTTATGTCGCCACAAGGAATACGACGTGTGCTGAAGAGTCGAACCAACCAACCTATGCAGAAATATAGGTGTTCATACAAAGCCTTTAAATGGAGTAAGCATTCGCAAAAACGTAAGTTGTGGGTCTTTTTACAATATGAAGGCAGAGAAATGTACTACTCTGATTCATGAGAGTTCTGCGTTCCAGTTGTTCATATTTCATATTTAGAAGTCGCCATTTTCGTTTTCATTCCAAATCAATGAGTGTACGCGTACGTCTAACCTGTAGGACTGAATGTACGTACATGTATTGTCTTGTCTACCTCTATGCTGCATTTTCGAGGGTTCTAAGAAAATAAGAATCTACATCATGACCAAAAACGAAAGCTGCGATATACATTGCTCTGTTACGTTGTAGAGCTAGCCGTCGGTAGTGAACAGAAGTTGTATTTTTGTTATGATTCCTCGGACCCAGTGGGTCCGAGTACGATTCAATCAAGACAATCGTCATAGAACAAGTCCGACGTGACATCTCTTCCGTAAAGCAGGCCTATGTAAAGTTGGCCTGTAACCGGGTGATATCGCCAGGTATATCGCACATTGCATGTGAGTCGGTTGAAACGGCAATCGGGACTTTTATGTTTGGTTGTTTATTTTCAATCTTTCACCATGCTATTAAGAATGTTAGTTTAATTGAAAATACTGATCAGACATTCAGCCTGTAATTAGGCTAAAAGGATAAACAGAAATTCCTCCCTCTTTGGCAATTTTCGCATGTTTCTGGTCCCGTTTTTCGATCTTCAGAATTTCATTTTATTAGTTCGTACAGTCCCGTTTCTCAGGAAAATAATTTTTATTAGTTCGTACACAGCGAAAAATAATTATTTTTTACTGTACGAACTAATACAAGATTTACCGTATCAGAAAAGCTACAAAACATTTCCTTATTTCTCTTTGACCATGATGACAATCAGAATAGACAGTCCATTGTGAAATACTTTTCTCTGAGAAATGCCAAAAAATATCCTCATTTTCTTTTTTGTACCACACCTCCCACTCACAAACTATTCAAAACTAAACTTTTTTTCCACTCAATTTAAGCCAACAAGATACTGTTAACATTTTAATTCAAATGTCAGCTATTTACCGCCTATGTATATATTGTTTTAAATGCTAAAGTGCACACAGACAAGAGGTTAAAATAAACCATCCAGAGCATGAAATTGTGATTTTCTTATCTACTGATCAGTGATCACTCATTTTTAACATATATTTTTGGTATTTAATAGAACCCTCTCATTGAGATGATTCTTTTGAGTATCCCAAACACATATTTTGCTTCAGATATAAGAAAATAATTTTCAATTATGGCATCTTATTTGGAGCCCTGCAATAAAAAAAACTTCTTTAAAACTTGACAGTGTTTTCTTGGACTTTAGTTAAGAGTGCAGTACCAACTACCAAAGAATTAATTTGGTACCAACTACCAAAGACTTTATTGTCTTATTTCTAAACCAAAACATATGTTGTGGGTACTCAAAAGTACCGTCTCAATGAGATGGTTATTTTAAACACATGTTAAAACTGATGGGTAAGAAAATATTTACAATTTTACGCTCAAAAATTTTGTTTATCTAAACCTATGATTTTCCGAAAAAAACATAATTCACCTTTCCAAAAACTATGCATACCTTAACTCTTTGCTTACCAGTGTTGTCTGCTGACAACCTTTGCAATCAGATTGGACCCAGATCAGACCCAAGAAAATGGCGGTCCTGATCTGGAACAAAACTGTTTGACGCCCCCTCCCCCCTCCCAAAAATAAAATAGCTAACACAAAGTTAAGTTATGTATTTGTAGTAAGGTATTTTAGTGTTCAGCGCTTATCATGCTTCCAAGCATTAATTCATATACCATAAATGTTCTAAAATTCAGAAAACTTAATTACCTACCAAAAAGTCAAAGATAAACAGACCCAGATAAGACTAGTTGATCCCCCCACCCCCGAGAATAAAATATATACCCAACATAAAGTCAGGTTATGTATTTGTAGTGAGGTGTTTTAGTGTTCAGTGCTTATCATGCTTCGAAGCATTAATTCATACACGGTAAATGTTCTAAAATTTCAAATACTTAATTACCTACCAAAAAGTCAAGGACAAACAGACCCAGATCAGACTGTTTGATATTCTGACAAGCATAATTTCCAGCCCTGCTGATGACCAACAATTTATTTGAGAACAGAAAGAGAAAAGTATTCCAAATCTTATTACAAGTACATCCTCAACTGAAACATAATAATTTAGCATATAGGATTATCTTCTGTCATCTGTCCGTTCTCGTTTGTGTGTCTCTCTCTATTGACACAGATTTGTTAGCAATCTTGAACACACACTATAAAATACCAATTATGGAAGAATAAAAAGTGCAATATGGCTATGGCATAAACAAAAAAATGTATGTTTTTGTTTGATTTGATTCTTAACATCCCATCAACAATCTTTCAGTTAAACAGGGACGGGTCTTCCTGAGTTGAACAGGTCTAAGAAACGCATAAAAGGACAGAATTTCTGTCAAACGATAGAATATCTGTCGTTTCATAGATTTTACTAATCTATAAAACGACAGATATGTCATTATTTTATCACATTTTCATGTGCTACTTTATGTATCAACAAAACTGCAAGATGTCGGAAGGAAAACACAATACTAGACAGGTTAAAGATCATTTTTGAGAACATTCCAAGTTGATCTATTGGTGCACTTTGAAGAAAATGGTTGTAATAAAATAGTTTACACACTTAAATTTACCGGAAGTGCCATTTAAAACTGTAAATAAGGATTGAAATTGTCTCAGTTTTCACTTCTCACATCTGTCAGCCATATTGGCAAAGTTGTCTGTCACTTGATATAAAAGGATTGACTGGACCCCTTTTATTTTTCTTATATGTTGCCCTTTTGTTCCTCATTTTTCCAGCGTCTGCTGTACTACCCAGCAACCATTGTATTGCATATTTACATTGACAACCAACCTAGGGAGGCCGTTATGGGCTAACAGATGGTTTCAGCCTTATTTAGTTTTGCGCAATGAGCAATTGGAGTCGAAGCAGTCCAAGTCAAAACATATCCAAGTATACAAGTATCCAATTCAAAATTAACCAACCTCTGATCAAAAGAAAAAGAATACTTTAGGATCTTATCCGCCAGAACTGACACTTATTTGCGTGCGCTTTTTTGTAAAACACCTCCGTTCTGTGTATGAGACTATCCCTCCACATATACATAAAACAAATCAGATACACATTTTTATTACATATCTGAGCACATGGAAATGCATTCCAAGGTATTTTGAGATTCTAAAATCATTTTCCAAGTGTAATTTTGTAATAAAGGTCTGTATCGGTATATTACTTGGAAGGACTCTTTCATTGAGCGTAGCTTTTCCAGGGAGTAGGGTTATATCAATGCTGCTTACTCGTGGGAGATCGTTCAAAAATTTGTCAGAGGAACTGTTGAGCAAAATGTCTCATTTATTTGTAGTGAAATTCGCCAATCAATTCCCAGTAAAGTGAGTAAACATGTAAAACTGTGCCAACATCCGGTCACCAGCAAAAGTCCATTCCACTATCCAAATGGAGTTGTGATGATGGGCCGAGAGACTGTGTTTGCTGGGTTTCCAAAACCTACCCTATCCTAATCCAATCATGCAAGGATCCAGAGGTGGGGATAGGGGGGCCAGACTCCCTTGGAATATCACAAGTTATATCCGTTTCTATAGAAATTAGCATTTGGACTCCCCTGAAAAAAAAGTTGGACCCCCTGGTAAATGTTGGGACCCCTCTAAAACCTTGGAAAATTATTGTTTTCTTTGAAATGACCATTGGACACCCTCTGTAAAACAGTAAAATAAGTTGAGGACTAAAACAAACATCAGAGCTGTTTTCTAGCAGTCAGGCCTGGATCCGCCTCGCAAAATTCCTGCATCTGTGCATGCCAATGCACATTTTAATCAAATACGGACAGGGTGACAAACAGTATTGGGACAAAATGAGCCATGGTTGAAATGTCATTTGGCGTAACAATCAAAATGTGTAACAAGGGCCTACTCATGGGTTAAACGGCTCACGAGCGAAACTACCAATAACCTAAAATTATAAATGTTGTACTGTCTTGTCTATATATACCCTAGTTTCAACCAACTAAACGAATCCAGCTTCTGCAACCAATACGGCCAAAAACAACCTTTATCAGAAAAAAAGGAGCCAACCAGTCATGGAAGATGGCGACTTGCAGGTAGATCATTGTAGAAGTTGTTTCAATTTCACCAAAAAAGCGGAGAAAAAGGCAAAAAATACCTAAATTAGAGTGTTTTCAAGACCAGAATACAAGGAAAAAAGGGAGGGTGAGTATTCCTTTATTTCAGCAGAAAATGCACTATTCTAGACACCCCTGGTCTTCTCTAAAAGGTAGTTGATGTTAATATGACGAGTTTTCAACATGTACCAGTATGCGTTTTTTTTGAATTGTACAATTTATTTGATACTGTAATATTTCAAACAGCATATATCTGTCGTTTGACAGATAACCAGATATGTGAAACAAATATTCTATCATTTGACAGAAATTCTGTCCTTTTATGCGTTTCTGAGACCTGTTGAACCAGTAATGTGTGTTCAAGGACCACAACGCAGAGCTGCCGGTGAGGCCCCTCGGTCTAGAGTCAAGACTCTACAACTGAGCCCCCCAAAAATACTGCACCAACTTACAACTTTGAAAAAATTAGCACCATGCACTTGCAAATAAGATTTACAAATGATGCAACCGGATAAATTGAGTAGTATATTTTTACTATAGCACAATGAAAACAATAAAACACGTGTTTTGTTACATAACCAAAATTAGCTTCGGAAAGCAAAAGGACGTGACTAACATTGCACTCCTTTAATTTACCTGACTCCGAATACTTATAGCTATGACAATCTCTGAAATTAGGAAAAATCGCAATCAATTATTTCTTTGGGTTGTTTTACCGAGGCAAGTTCAATAATGAGAGCGCTCTCGGGCGCTCGTTTTACTGATGTCAGGCTTTACACATTATGAATAAAGATAGGTACCAATCAACGAGCGCTCGGCGAGCACTCGCATTATTGAACTCGCCTCCGGTGTCACATAAAATTCACCATAACGATGAAAACTTGTCCGTTTATCTTCGGTATATTCCGACAGGGAATAGAATAAAACGGAATGTTCTACAGAAACTCATGCCATACAGGATATAATTGCAAGCCAAAAACAAATCTTGGATAATGATCAACGCAGAGCAACAGGTTGGTTCCCATGTGCGGATCCAGAGGGGCTATAGGGGGTCCGGACTTCCCGGAAAATCACAAGTTCTATGGGTTTCTATACAAATTAGCATTAAGACCCCCCCTCGGTAAAAAGTTGGACCACCCCCCTGGAAAATGTTGGACCCCCTGGAAAATGTTGGAACACCTCTGAAACCTTGAAAAAATATAGTTTTCTTTGAAATAAACCACTGATTAACCACTGTAAAACTGTTAAATGTTAACAGTGTCGGTCAATAGCTATACATAGCTAATGTTAATTTGTTAGATTTTCGACTATAAATAAAATTTGTATTCTGTATTCTGTGATAAGTTGAGGACTAATAAAACCGTAGTCAGAGCTGTTTTCTGGCAGTCGGGCCTGGACCCCCCATGGCAAAAAATCCTGGATCCACGCATGGTTCCTGAATTGCGTGGATTGACCTATAAAGAGTGTTTAACTGAGTTGAATCTTCCTACACTGGACCACAGGTGCTCGAATTTATGAATAATTGTTACTTTGTCTGATGCTTCGGGATATTCTCTCCAAATTTCATCCAAAAATTTCGAGAAAATAAGAAACAAAAAAAATTGTCCAAACTGAATAATAGAAACACCAAAATTTCTCTGTTAAGTGGTAATTAGTGTCAGTAAAACATGTTAGGGGAAAAGTGCAGTTAAAGCATGTTGATGGACTGGTGTGGTGAACAAACAAGAGATCCCGACCTGTTACATAGGTTACAGCAGAACATCAGTTTCAACGTGATCTGACAGATTTAGATCTGTATCCTTCCTTGTCATTTTCTTACACTCGATTTGAACATTTTTTTTTCGTATGCTTAAATCGTCGGACTTTAGACGTTGAAAGAAACTTGATGTTATATACGTGTTCAAGATACATGTAGTTCATAACACAGATGGTATTGATACGAGTACAGCTTTACGTTCACGCGTATGCGCAGGCTGATCTGAGGCTTTGCTGGTCGCACATACAACATTGTTGGAAATCTCATGTTGCGGCTCATAGATATGAAGAATCCGGAGTGCCACAAGGGACTGGTTTATGATCTCTGATGTTTTTGTTCACCAGACTGTGCTAAATTACAAATATGCCATTTCGCAGACGACTGTCTCCTTTTATATTTATTTCATACCGTCTATCGACACATTAAAATTATTAAAAAGACCACCAAATCGATGCTTCAAAATGACATTAAGGCACACGATGCGAGCTAAATAGTTTTGTGTTTTACAACAGCAGATTCTAGGGCGAAGATTTGGCCAGTAAGATTAATTTAAGCCCCCGGAGACTTCGGCTGCTGTCTGTTCTAAGGCGGAGGTTCTGCTGTTGTTTATTGCACGACCCACAGGTGTGCACAATAATCACTGTGTAAGTCCATCCGTGCGTGGTCAGTTAGTGAATATGCTCATAACTCTTGAACCACATGGTATATTTCGATAAAATTTTGCATACATATTATGCATGTCAACATTGTCTAACCACTGGCATGTGTGACAGCCTCTTTTGATAAATAAGGGTTTGCTGAGCATCAGTCGAGCGGGTTAAGTCAGTTAGCGAAAATGCTCATAAGTCTTGAAACACTTGGTATATTTGGATCAAGTTTTGCATATATTCATGTCAACATTGTCTAACCACTGGTATGTGTAACAGCCTCTCTTGATGGACGAGGGTTTGCTGAGCATCAGTCGAGCCGGTTGTGGTCAGCTATTGAAAATGCTCATAACTCTTGAACCTTATAGTATATTTGGATCAAATTTTGCTTATTTGTTTTAGATTGTCCAGCCATTGGTATGCAAAACGGTTTTATTGTAATGTTGGCATGCATTTGTATGCAAAACGTGATCAAAATATACCATTAGGTTCAAGAGTTATGAGCATTTTTTTCACTAACTGCTAACGGATGAGCGGACGGACTCGCATAGTGATTATAGTGCAGACCCAGGGGTCGTGCAATTGCACAGGATGCAATGGGTGAGTCCATTTGTCCATCTGTTACCAGTTAGTGAAGATGCTCATAACTCTTGAACCAAATGGTATAACATTATTTTGATCAAATTTCGCATAGGTGCACATGTCAGCATTGTTTAATCACTGACATGCGTAGCAGCCTTTTTTGAATGATGAGGCTTATATATAATTCCACAAACATAATTGCTTTCGCGCTACACAGTATATATAAAAAGAGTATAATTAGGAAACCCACATTCACACACTGCAGACCAACCCACGGCACCATGAGGAAGAGACACAGAACACAATCTGCCAAATGACACCAAGAAGTCTAACTCTGATGGCTCTGTTCTCTGATGGCCTTGTTTTAGGCCTAGGCAAGGCCATCAGAGAACAGAGCCATCAGAGTTAGACTAGCTCCAAGTATATGAAATGACACATTAATGAAAAATGTTTTAAGGACTTGAGCCAGTCTACATACACAGATACAGAACAAGTGCAAGAACACCCACTCATTACTTTTTTCTAAAGGTTATGCTTAGATATTAACGCAGCACTGAAACAACTTCCTCAATAAGAGTACTGGCAAGTTTGGTAGATATATGAAAATTTAGTATAATTCTGCTAGATGGTCAAATTGTGTAGCTCAACTTGAGGTTTTCTTTAGCCCTGACTATCAGATCTAGGAGTCGAGTGCCATGTTTGTGTATTTCGTCATAGTGTGTTAATTTGATTAGATTGTTTTTCTGTGATATGACGCATTGCATAAGATAGGAAACCTCCAGGCAAGCTAAACACATTTTGTGTTTTAACAACAACAGAATCTAGGGCGAAGATTTGGCGCAAGTAAATGCATTAAGCTCCTCTCCGATAGCCTAGGCTGCTTTCCGTTCTAAGGCGGTGGTTCTGTTGTTGATGATTTATTGTTAAATAATCCTCTGATTGCTTGCGGTGGTTTTGTGTTTGGTCATTGTTTTATTATGCATTACTTACTGTCCTTTCTAGTTTTGTAATCATCTTGAGGGCTGGCTGCTTTACTTTAATTGTCTTGTGTATATCATGCTTTTGTGTCTGTTCATTGCTGCCTTGTGGTCACCTGCTGTGAAAGGACTGACCTCTTGGCGCTCGTGTGTGATGTTTAATTGTATTTTTGTCACTTTCCCATGTGGTATCCTGGTTCAGGTGTGGTAATTGATTGTATCGATACTTGATCTTTGCCACCTTTCTTACTTTTCCTGATGTCTTGTGACTGTTATTGTTCTGTGGCTCTTCCTCCCAGTGCCGTGGGTTGGTCTGCAGTGTGTGATTGTGATATTTCCTGATCATACTCACTTACTATTCTGGTAAAATCAGCTAGCATTTATATTTATATCTCTTCTATTACTCTAGCGACCATGTCTCATCACTATCAGATGTAAGTAAAGAGTTTGAATTGTCTGAGACTATTCAAGCGACTAGATAAGTCTCTGGTCAGACTTCGCGTATGCACAGGCTGATCTGAGGCTTTGCTAGTAGCACATACTACATTGTTAGAAATCTCATGGCACGGCTCATTTGTCTTTATCAATACGACATAGTTCCACAATTAATCTTGTGGAAGAGAAGTAGAGAAGACGGATCCGAGTTGGCCATTGCAGCTCAATAAACATGTATCCTAAACATTACTATTAGTGTTGTGCCACCTCTTACAGGTCCAGCTGGCTTCTGTCCTCTGTACTCTCTCTAATTTTTGGATCGAGTTTTAGAATTAGGGTTCCAAATATTATTACTGTATACTCCAATATACTACTGGGTTGTTACAACATTTTGTACGCAACTTCTTTAGCACTTTTAGGTGAAAACGTAAAATTTCTGCGAAGGAAACCTCAATATTTAGTTGCTTTGAACAAGATATCACAAAAGTGTTGACCAAAATCCATGCTCTCTATGATAGTTATTTTGTGGACTGAAGATTTTCCAAAGTTTGCTGGTGTAGTGTGTCGTCAAAAGGATTTGTTTGTGTGAATGATGCATAGTAGACTAGATACTTGTCTGCTGATAATTTTTGTGTGTAAATACATTTTTGTAATCATATTTTATCTTCTATATATAGTATATTTATTGCTAGACTATTTATATACTATTACTTTTCTGGAATAGTTTGATTTTGAGTATTAGCAGATTAGAGAAATGCAAATGTTCTTCCAGAAGTGATTGATATGTAATTGGTATAAAATTGGCAATGTCTAATCTTAAGATGGCCAGATAAGAAGACCCAGCATCAATTTGTTTATCTATAGCAGCAACCTAATGACAAATCACAGCTTCAAGCTCTTAAACTGCATTTATATATTCATATGCTTAGTTAGAGTGATAAGTTTTAGTGTGTGGAATTCTTTTTTTTAGTTCATGAAAACGACATTTTGAATTGACATGTGTGCCAAAAGAGGACTCAATATTAGGCATCTGATTAGACTGGCTCCAGTCCTTAAAACAATATTTCATCAATGTGTCATATCATATACTTGTAGTCAGTCTATCTTAAAACAGAGCCATCAGAGATAGACTGGCTACAAGCATATAATATGACACATTGATGAAAATTGTTTTAAGGACTGGAGCCAGTCTAGCATCTGATCAGTGTTTACTAGAAGGTACACGGATACGTGTAGTTTACAGACGCATTATTTCCTAATGTCAGCTTATAAGCCAACATTGATCTGAGTCTTCGCTGGCAATATTTGAAATTTTGTTGGTTTGTCATGCATGGACCGCTAATTTGTCATTATATTAACATACGCACGTACGCACGAAAACATGGACCAAAGCAATATTTCCCTGAAACTCGATACGGGTACACGAATACCGTCATATCAGACATCAACCACCAGCCAAGCGACATCAACACGCAAGAAGCCGTAGATAGCATACTTGCTGACTGCCAGCATGGTTTCCGAAGTTAGAGGTCTCGCGAGATCAAATTGTTGAAAGTTGTGCACGTTGCCACAAGTAACATGAATGGTGCCGTGAAAAGTGGACACACGCGAACAGATTGCATCATCATGGATTTCGCAGAGGCCTTTGACATGGTACCACACAGCCCGCCAGACAAGAGGCTATCATACACACTCCAGGCAGGCAGGCAGGCAGGCAGGCAGGCAGTTGTGATGTAATATACACTGAAACGAAGTTATAAGTGGCTGCTTTTCAGTTTCATTTTTCTGCAGGGCCGTAGGAATAGGGGGGGGGCACGGGGGGCCGTGCCCCGCAATAATTTGCACAAATATGCCCCCCCCCCCCAAAAAAAAAATTATGTGTGCCCCCCCAAAAATTTATGTGTGCCCCCCAAAAAAATTTATGTGTGCCGCCCCCCCCCCCCAAAAAATTTTTATGTGTGCCCCCCCAATCTGTAATTGCTTCCTACGGGCCTGTTCTGACTAAGCGCTGATGATATTGAAATGATTATTGTCCAAATATGTGCATTTTAATGGACTACTTTGGAAGATTTTTCTATCACTTCACGATTTTGGGGTTTAAAAATGCAAACAATAACTTTCTGAAGAAAATAAGCAGTTTGAGTGCATTTTATTTGATCTAATTGAGGTACAGGTGAGTACAAACCTTGAAAAACACCATTAAACACTTGATTTTTTTCTTTTGACAGATTTTTTATGATTTTTTTTTAAAAAAGCTCATTTTTCTGCAGTTTCCAATATTTTCGAAAATCATTAGCTGCACATATTAAAATCATTGTAAATGTTTTATTCTATGTGAACTTGTTTGACTAGATACAATACAGCTTGATCAGCTCATTTTTCTAACAATAATGTTTTCAAGACTGGTGTCTACTTCCGGTTTTAACGTGCAACTAAAGGTCATTCAAATGGCATATGTAAAAGATTGTATATTTTTTTAAGTAAAATTCATAATGAATAATCGGTGAAAATTCCAATGCCGTGCTGCGGATAATAAAGCATACAGAGCAATGCAAAGTTTATATCTGGTAGTGGCTGTCTTCATGTTTACGTAGAAGAGAAATGGAGAGTTCAATTGTTACAAACCTTTTGTTAACTTTTCATCTTACAGCACAGCTGTTATTAACAGCTTCAGACTAATTAAAATATAAATGGATAACCTATTTGAGGAATATTTTATATAACACTAAAATGTGACTTTTTGAAGTGAGGGTACCTATATCCGGACTTCGTCTGTGCAAGATCTACCGGTCATTTCATTCTGCAATACTTTCGACCTTCATTCAGCTTGCATTTGTCACTAAGATCTTTGTTTTGTCTACTTTTGAGTGACCATTTTACACAGGTTTTACTGTATACACTTATTTTTGACACTCCTGAAAATCTTGGCGTTAATCAATGGACTAGAAAGAAATTCACCTTTAGTACTCTCAGGGGCACTTTTATTTATGGTTGTGATGCTTGTTTTCCAGCAATATTAATAGAAAAAGTTGATCGGTCTTAGACTTCGGAATGGAGATCAACTGCTAGAGCACCAATGAATTTATTTTTAAACGAAGGACAATAACTCTTGATGGAGACATGTGGCGATTTGGACCGTCAGAGACCAGGTCACACTCGCCGGTTCCACTACGGATCAAATCTCACGGATGACCCCGGAAATTCCATTTTCCGTAGACCGATACGGATGCCCAATGGTGTGGCTACGAGTTTTGACGTATCTACAAAGGATAAGATAGAAAAGAAGCCTTTTGGTGACATGATTTATACGGTTTGTTACGGTCTAATATGGTCTAGTAAGGAACGCCACGGTTTAATACGAGAATGACACGGTTAAATACGGAACGACACGTGTCAAGGCGTGTGCACTTCGGATGATGAACGATTTGCTACGGTGCAAATAAGGGTTAGTACGGATAAGAAGGGTCTGAAGCGGGTTAATACGAACCGCCACGGACCTAACCCGACAACCAGTCCGTACATACAAAACTGCCTTCAGGGTTTGAAATTTTCAGGTGAGTGATCCAGGGTAACGTGATCTTCTTGTTTTATAACTTTAACTGAATGTAGAAAAAAATTGGTTCTTCTCAAAAGTCTTTGGCGATTTGGACAAATTGTGTTAAGAGATGATTGTAATTATAAACTGTCAGTGTTGGGTGGTAAACAGATAAGAACCTGATCAGACTGCATCATATAATCAGTTTGAGCCGGGTCTGAACCGTTCCATTTCAGTCACAAATAGTATTGATTCAGGATATTCTGGAGTTTTCTTGCTGCATAGGCTTGGCTCTAGCATCTGCTGTTTACCTTAAAAAAATATCAAGCCCTTCAGGCATACCCAAATTTGTTTGTTATTTTAGCATATTCGAGAACAGTATTCCAATTCAGAATATTTACTTTTAATAGACCTTAATATGACCCACAAAAATAGCGGTGACCTCCAATATTATCCACACAAAATTCATACGCTTCAAAATATTCATTTTTCTGAAAACCTCCAAAATTATCCAGCTTCAAAATATTTACGCCAAAATAATGACCAAGCCTATGTGTACATATAAATACCAGAGTACACCCCAAACGTGTGTGTACGTGCACTGTTGGTGGTCTTCTGTAAAAGTACTTGGCCAGGACAATAGGGAAAATGTATCTGAAGCATTAAGAAATTATGTATGGCTTAGATATAAAATATATGTTTATGTTTAGAAATTCATGTTGCTGACAACCTGTCTGGTTTGAAAATGCATCCGATTCGTCCAATCCCATGCAAGTGGCGATTTTCGTCACTTGATGGCATTGATTTCAAATAGTAACTTAGGACCCAGATAAGGTCTGACAAAGTGTCAGGCCTGCTCTGGATCAAAACTGTTTGACACTGGTGGAATTCCTGAAAGATTTGTTTTAAAAGTGGACTTTTTAAAAAAAATCAGCAGGCAACAAAAAAGAGACTCAAATCACCCAGCATGCAAAAGCAAAAAAAAAAAAAATTGAAAAGTAAGCACAAAGCTAGTTCAGACTATGTGAGCCTCATCACGAGGGGTGCACGACATTTCGCCTAAACACTCCTAGGACTAGAGTCTGTGCTATTTATAGAACTCCATAAGGCTGCTATGTAAACCTGATCAGATCTGATCTATTTATTTACCCTAGTCGTAGGAGTGTAAACCCATTTCGTCGAATAAACACTTCGTCTAATCCGACAATTAATCTAAAAAGTCAGTCTGGTACGACATTTCGTCGAAAAAAAACTTAAGGAGTTTAGACGTAATGTCGCACCTTTGTTATTTTTTGTCTTTTTTTATTTTCTCACTTTTTTCCTCCAATGTCTGTTGTCCGCCCTATTGATTTCACTACATCACTAAAATGGAAGAAGTGCAGTTCTGTACTAGCAACAGGGATACCCTAAAATAGCCTAAAATGCTTTGATTATTCCAAAGATCGTATCTATAAGAAACATACTTACTGGAAGTGTGTAGATAGGAAATGCCAGGGGTGTTTGACCACAAAGAACTATCAGGTGATAAAAGAAACTGAACACAATCTTCATGGGCCAAACCAACCAGATCTGGTGTCTATGGCAAGAATAAAGGACGCTGTATCTTTGGAACCACTGTCACGTCTGGTAAATCAAGAATTACAGGATGAGAGCACCCACGAAAGTGCAGGTTATCTACCTCGGCTTGCAACCGTTAAGGTTTTGTTTGTCACTGTCAAATAAAGATAAGCCTTCGTAGATCACTTGTCTTTCTTTACCATGATATGTGTAAACAAAATTTAGACGGAAAAAATTCAGACAAAAACATTTAGACATTTTTAGACGAATTTAGAGACTTTTCGATGAAATTTAGACAAAATGTCGTATTCGACGAAATGTCCTTTAGACGAAATAGGTTTAGACGAAACGCCATGGATCCCATCACGAGAAACCTGTCTTCAGAAATGGAAAAATCAGCCGTTTTTCTCGCGTCGAGGTCGATGTATACCCTCTTGGAGGTACTTTTTAACATATTGCAGAATGGGGAAAATCAAAGAGGAGAGTAGTAATACGTATGTGTCAGCACATGGAAGTTTGGTTCTTTAACCCTTTATGTTCTAATGGATTATCTCATACAGATTGATAAAATTAAGATGGAATTGTTCATTGTATATCTATATAATAGGAGATTACAGGCCACATCTTCCAAATTTTTATGTGATTATTTTTACCTTAACAAACAGTTCATATCCTGATGAAATACAGCATTTTGCGGCATTGCATAGTGGTCTTCACTGTTTGTCAAAGTACTCATTAAGGAGTCAAATGCCATCCATGTATAGCTATCCATTGTAGCCCAAGACGGGAAGGGCAAACAGGATAGCTCTGTATGGCAAGACCAAACTGAATCTCCTTGTCTAGCTAATTCGTTATAAACCGTCGTGGACCCTACTCATTCCGGTATCACGTAGCAAACCGGTTCTAATCCCTATCTTTCCGTAATGCGATTATTTGAGATCGTACCGTTCCGTAACAAACCTTAGCCAATACGTGATGTTACCGTTATGGTTCGTATTTAAACCGTTGACATCCTTGGCGACTTTTTAGACTACGAATAAGTAAGGACTAGTACGGTTTAAATACGGACTAAAGCGGATCAGTACGTTCTAACACGGTTTAGTAAGGATGTGCTACGGTTGTTTGATCCGTGGTCAAATTTTGAACATGTTCAAAAACTGTCAAGGATGTACAAGTACTACTACGTATGATTACGGATGCAACACGGAAAAGTACGCACCAATACGGATTGCCACGAATGATGCCGGATCGTAACCGTGGCTAATCCGGCGTCCAATCCGTGAATGTGTGACCTGGGCATAAGCGAGACATTTAGTGTTATAGAGCATTGTGTCCATGTGTCGTAACGTTCCAACTGAAAAATTACTCGAATTAGAGACCATGCAGATATCCCATAGATAACCTTTGCACTCGAAAGGTGCAGTCGTCGCGTGGTGGTTGAAGTCGACGCGTGCACAAAATAGTGTACCAAGCTGTTTAAAAGGGTAATATTTTGGTCAATATTTTACTTCTGAAAATATTCATCGCAAAATATTGTCACTTATAAATCAAGCTATGTATCTGCTTAACATTCTTTTGTGGGTTGAGTGATAGTCGCTACCGCGATGTATATTTTCAGAAGTAACAAGAAATATCTTTAAAAAAGATATTCGGCGGCTCTCAAATACTTACAATTTTAACACAACTAAGTGACGAAATCCCCTTATACTCACTGTCTTTGCATGCTGGAAAAGGATGTTCCGTCTAAAACCAGCGAATTTGGAAGTTGTGCTATGTTTCTGGTCTCTCTTTTGCTTGGTGCTCTTTTCGCTGAGCGATATGCATCTGAATCGTTCCAAATTTTAGGCACTTCACCAGCAAAGGCTAGGGAACAATGTTATTAGTCCTAATGTTTTTAAGAACACGGGAGATTTTGACGATAAATGTATGTACTGAAACAAACTGAAAACCCGGAAAAAACATGCCATATTGTTGTTGTTGTTGTCACATAGGCTAGATTCTGCCCGTCTCAGATCTCAACTTGGAATAGTTTTCAAGTCTTAAATGGTTTACACTTTCACCACTCTATTTACATATTATGAATGTCTCTATTTACAGAAAAAATACTGATATACCAAATCACTTTTGTGTGGAACTAACTGCTATAACCTTTCTATTTCCTGTGGCACCTCGCCATAGCAATGGTCGGGGAATAAATACATGTAGACTCAAAAACTGATCGACTAGCTCCCAGTAAGCACGTAAAATCCAACTACTCTGGCCTGCCAGAAAAACACCACCCGAAAAGCGTTCTGCTGGCGGGCCCATAGTGGCCTGAGATTTGGTGCTGGCTGTTTGCAAGTTAGCCCCGGGAAGTTAGCCTTATATGATACATGTTCGTCTGACATACATGTAGTTAAAGAAACTAGAGCTTGTGCTTGTCATCTTCCTAAAGGAAATAGCAAAATACGCTGATACATGTACAGCTGCGAAGGTTGATCTGAGTCTAAGTGTAGGATTATGGGTTGCGGGCACATTCAAATTGTAGGAAATTATGTGCCATTATTTACCGTTAAATATCCATCCCCATTATAACCTCTTTTTTTAAGATACACCTTTTTTCACAAAGATGTATCTTGTTAAGCGCTATTAATAGACATTATAACGTGGGCTTTTTGGCTGTCTATTTATAACGCACCATGTTGTCTGATTAAAGAGAGACTCTGCCGATAGCTACACTGTCCTTGTAAAAACATGCATTTACCGGTCAGAGCAAGCTTTGCACGTATTTACTCGCCTGAACCCTGAGGTTACTCTCTAATTCGCGATGAATTTTACGCCCTTGTATATAATGTAATGCATTAAATACACTTGTTATATTTGTTTTAGAAATAGACTAGACCTAATAATTTCAGTGATTTTTTTACAAATTTGTTTCTATGAGTCCCGGGACTCACTGGGCCAAAATTCTTTGCATCCCAAACTCGAAGTTCTGCATCCCATACGACATCCACTTTGAATTATAAATTTTGTGTATCCATACGAATCCGGCCATTCATAGAAGCCAATTTGGGAAGCAAAACACTGGCAAACTTATTTATACTATAATAAAGATAAAACTTAACTTACTTTGTCAAGTAAAATAATAAAGATATAAAAACCTACCTGACTTTCTTATTAATAAAAAGTTCAGTTGCAGACAGTATATTTCCTTAATTTAATCATATTATCATCTTTTGCCAAGAGTCAGACTTTTATCTCGCAGTTTTCATATATTTTTTAGAGCCCAGGTCCTTAGCCCGTGTTCATCTAACTCTGCATGCCTACAAGTGTAGTGCTGGAAGTTACTGCATTTGAGCCTTTGGACATACCATATTAATTTTTCTTTTATCATCTGTGCACAGTCCAGTCTCCGTACTTCATGAGCCTTCAGTAATACTTTAACCATTCTATTGGTATTTGCTCGAAGCAGGGTGTTTAAACTTGCGGGTAAAACGCATTATTCAAATGTTTCATTTCGGGTTGGTAGTATTGGATCAGTACTGGTTTATCGGCACTGGTTTTTACCAGTAGTCCGGTACTGGCTTTTACCGGTGAACTCCCCTACAGCGGGTCATATCTGAGGTAGCAAACCACTGATCGGATCAGCTGGGCCTCGGATCAGCTGGGCCTGGGCAAATTTGATAATATAAGGGGGTACCCTTCAACTCTTGGCTCTAAATACACTTTATTGTATTTTATACTGTAAAGTGCTGTTTATGTGTGCCTGGGAATGTTTGATCATCGATAAAAAGCATTTTTTGGCAACTGAAAATACTAAATGTGGCTATCCGGCTAAATATGAATGTGTGGCTGGTCTGGAAATGCATCAGAATTCTACTTTCATTTTCATATACACAAACTCGAAGCTGATTATCAAAAAAACGAGGTGGGAGGCAGGTATTGAGTTGTAGATATTGCACATGATCATGGAGATTTCTGCATGATTTAGCAAGATTTGAGTGGCTTGCTCGAGCACAATGTCCAGCGGGGGCATCGGATTTGGTACATTTTGTCGTGAAAATCGCCGTCGAAAAAGTGGGGTCCGAGAAGATTTCTATGCTATTGGCTCTATTATGTAAGATCAATTTTAGTGTTTTATTTCCCTAGAATCCACAAAAACATCTCTAATCTTGATTTAGATTGAAGAGAATTGGCTTTTATATTTGAAACTGGTGGCAATCAGAATTTATCTAAGTGCGCCCTCCGGCACGCTCTGGGGTCTCCGTTTGATGGTGGTTTGCTACCTGAAAACACGTGTTTCCCAAGGGAAGTAATGATCGCTATACTGTTGGGGAGTTTTTTTCAGTACCGGTTTTTACCAATATTATTCAAGACACGATGCGCAAGTTAAAAAAAAAAACACTCAAAACGAAAGTTGCAAATACTAAATGCAGACTTTTCGCCACAATTTTAATGCATCCTACAGGACTCTCATGGTTTAAAATCATGCGTCCTTTGTGAGAAGCATGCGTCTGAGACCCAGGACGCGCAGGTAAAAAAATCACTGATCATATTGTCGAAATTTATGAAACAGACTATAATCGTGTAACGCGCATGTGATACGGGAAACCATAATGGCTTGAATAAAAAATACAAAGATTTGCTTTATATAATGCTGTTAAAGTCCTTTAGGATATAGTGAGTTATCTTATATTGCACTTATTTACTATGTGCAATTAAGCAAGGCATGCAAAGAATGGTAGTAAAGCAAATTAGAAATGCTGTACAGCGGGAGTTGACCTATATTCATGATCAATGTTCATTATTAGGACTAGTGCACAGACTGGTTCTCGGCCATTTACATGGAAATTTTCAAGTTAAATTGCATCTATAATAAGATCGCGTGGTCAGTCTGAGTATTAACCAATGAGGGCATTGTTTTCTATCTGGTGTGATGAATATTACAATTTAAGAATACTTCTGATTGGTGAAAATTTGCATAAATTGTAGGTCTAAAGCGATATTAGAACGGCGGCCAAAAGGCCGCCGTAAAAAATGACCAAAATATTACCGTGACCTTTATTAATAGCTAGGTACTCTATTTTGTGCACTCGTCGACTGCAACCACCGGATAGACGGCAATCGAAAACGTTTATATACTATGGATGAACGTAGATCAAAAGTCGTTAGCGACAAATGGCAAACAAAAACACTGTTTCTAGCGATATTTGATCCGCGTTCATCGATTATTAAGACCGTTTTCGATTGCCACCTATCCGGTGTGCCAGTGACAGGTTTTCTCGGGACGAGGCCCATATTGTAGCCTTCTTGCGGTTGGTTGTTTATCTTATCGTCCAATAATATTGTTATCAGATAAAGCTATGTCGACTTCCTTGTTCTACACGGTATTACTATTTTTCAAAAATATATTTTCTTGCTGAGTAATTTGCATTATTTTGTCGTATACCAAGTTTAATTTTAGACTAAAATTTAAAGAAACACTCAGGTTTGCCCGATCCAAATAAGGCCCGATGATGTGACAGGAGCTGGTGAAGATATAATATCGAAGACATTTTACAGGTATGGTCCATTTTCCTATTTCATAATTTCCCCTATTTGATGGAACCAGGCCAAGGGAAAATGGCACCACCGCCATAGAATGTTATGGGAGGGGTTCCAACAATATTCCTCCAATCACCTCTAACTCAATTACCGTGGCTGCTGGGGTTTTGTGATTTTTCGTGGTTATGTGAAGCTATCAAAGTCGATGTGACGTCATGACGTTGTTTTAAGGTTGTGTGCCTGCTGGATGACGTCGCTTCTACCTCGATACGCCGTTGTTTTAAGGTTGTGTACCTGCTGGATGACGTCGCTTCTACGTTGATACGACGTTGTTTTAAGGTTATATGCTTGCTGAATGACGTCGCCTCTAAGTCGATACGACGTTGTTTGAAGGTTGTGTGCCTGCCGGATGACGTCGCCTCTACGTTGATACGACGTTGTTTAAAGGTTGTTTGTCTCTTGGCTAACGTCGCCCCTACGTCGATACGACGTTGTTTTAAGGTTGTGTACCTGCTGGATGACGTCGCCTCTACGTTGATACGACGTAGTTTAAGGTTGTGTGCCTGCTGGCTGATGTCGCCTCTACGTCGATACGACGTTGTTTTCATTTTGTGTACCTGCCGGCTGACGTCGCCTCTACGTCGATACGACGTTGTTTTATGGTTATGTACCTGCTGGATGACGTCGCCTCTACGTCATTACGACGTTGTTTTAGGGCTGTGTGCCTGCTGGATGACGTCGCCTCAACATTGATATGACGTTGTTTTATGGTTATGTACCTGCTGGATGACGTCGCCTCTACGTTGATACGACGTTGTTTTAAGGTTATGTACCTGCTGGATGATGTCGCCTCTACGTCGATACGACGTTGTTTTACGGCTGTGTGCCTGCTGGTTGACGTCGCCTCTACATTGATACGCCGTTGTTTTAAGGCTGTGTGCCTGCTGAATGCTTAGGCTAAGGCTGTGTGCCTGCTGGACGACGTCGCCTCGACGTTGATACGACGATGTTTAAAGGTTGTGGTTCTTTGTGCCAATCATCTCGTTGAAGAATAGTGAGCTTGCTGCTTTACTTTAATTGTGATCTTGCTTTCGTGTGTGTGTCTTTGTCTGTCTGTGTTCTGTGCCTCTTCCTAACGGTGCCATGGGTTGGTCTGTGGTCTGTGATTGTGGCATTTCCTGGCCATACTCTACTGTTTTACATCCCGAAAGTTCTTTGTTGACGCTTGTACTTGAATTCGCGACTTTGTTCAGCCAGTCTTTTACGCGGACAAAACAAAAGAACTTCGAGCACAGGCGGGCAGTGAATGCCCAGATCAGTCTGTGAGAATCTGTATGAGGTAAACTAATCAGTGAAACTGTATGTAGACTACAATGAAAGGATCTGGGGATGCAGCATCTTCGCAAGCCAAGGGTACTAAGTCCACTTCGTTCCTTACGTAAGGAACGAAATGGACTTAGTACCCGTGGCTTGCGAAGATGGTGATGCAGTTGCGATTTACGAACTTTTTCTCATATATCTTTAACCCTTAATCCTGGCATCCTTTTTATTGGACATAGACAAAAAGTGCAGACCCAGGTCAGGCAAAACAAAACGTGGCGTCTTACAAGGGTCTTCACTGTTTGCCTACATAATTTTCTATTAAAATTTGAATAGAATTCTATAAATACCGCCCAACAACCCTTAAAATTGAAATTGACATGTTCGGCTTAAATGGATAAATCATTCCTTACAAGCTTAAGGAGCAAACAAATTCGCAAATATATGCGAACGTGTTTATTTTGCGAAAAAGTATAGTGGACATGAACTGCTACTAGTGTTATATAGGTACATGACGTCAAAACACCGTCATATCGACGTATATGCGACGTTATGTCGTCGTTTTGACGTCCATACGACGTTGTTTAAGGTTGTGTGCCTGCTGGGATGTTGTGGTTGGAACAGTGCAATATTATAACAGGATAAAATGCAACTCTGACAGCGAATCTAATCACTTTAGCAACTTCGCCGCCGTGGATGAATCGTGCTTTAGACTTATATTTTCGAATTAAAGACGTTTATCTTCGAGATTCTGACAGCTGTGTCATTTGCATAATGTCTTCGAATAGCAGTTGTTTCCCAAAAGGAATGGAGCGACACAAGAACCTGTTTTTTGCAAGCTTGCACGCAACCGATACATTTATTTGACAAAAGATAATTTAATCAACTCATATGAAAGAGTCACTTCTCGCATTGCAATGTCACGTGTGAAACTTCTTTTGCATTTGCTGTAACGTATAGGCTTATAGGTTCGCTTTTAGTTTTCGCCCTGGTCTTTCAATGTCCGCTTATGCCAGAAGGGATGTTTTAAGTCTTGCGTAGTAACCTCCCAGGGGAGGGGGGGGTACTCTGATATTTTCATACATACGTAGGCTTGGGTCATTTTTTGGGGTTCAAAATTTTGAATTTCAATATTTTTTGGTGTTTTCAGAAAAATAAATATTTTTTGGGGTATTAAGATTTTGTGGATATTTTTTTGGGTCATCACAAAATTGGACTATATTTAGGGGTCATTTCTATGCATTTTAGGGTCTTTTCTTAAGGTCAAGGTACAGAATGGGGGATATTTTTTGGGTTGCTAAAATTTTAAATATTTTTTGGGGTGCTTGAAATTCCTTATATTTTTTGGGGGTGAAGGGTAGATGCCCCCCCCCCCCCCCCCCCCGAGTAAACTATTAAATGTGTTTTTCTTTTCACAAAGGAGAACATTTGTATACAGTATCAGTTCCAGTTCAATATAACAGCGGGCAACTATTGGCCAGCTAGCGAAACGCTATTGGCGTTTCGCTAGCTTGCCAGTAGTGACCCGCTCAAATGGCGTTTCACTGGCGGGCCAATAGCACCAGCGAAACGCCATTTGAATTCAAATGGGTCAATAGTGACCCGCTTTTATATTGCAGTCAAATGACGTTTAGCTGGGTGGCCAATAGCGACACACTTTTATATTGAACTGGAAATGTATATAATTATTCTGAAAAAAAATACTCTTAGGAATTAGAGAAAACCTACAAATTTCGAAATTTGGAAATTATACGGAAGTGATTTGAATAAATCATAAATAAAACATTTTGTCTGATGAATTTGTTCCCTGTGTCTTGCTGGGTCATAATGCCAAGTTGTTAGATGTAAACATACATCAAACACTGACGTACTAAAAGTTATCTAATGTTAAGGTTAACATGGCTAATGTTAAGGTTAACATGGCTAATGTTAAGGTTAACTTAGATCGAAAGGTTTGGGTGCAGTATTGAAAGACTCTATCAATTTCCTATGTCAGGCGGTCCTCAGAAATGGATAATACTGACAACTCCACAATACCATAGTGGATGAGCATGTGGTTATATGCAAATGAGATGCAAAGTGTTTTGAGTACCACCCAGAAAAGCGATGTTAAAGCACGCCCATGATGTATCGTTTCAGAATTTGCTCAGTAAATACATGTTCATTTTAGTGTAAATTCACATGAAATGCATCATCTAACAAGATGGATTGCTCGCCGAAATCTTTGTGATGAGGAGAGGATGTTTACCGAAAATATATATATTCAATTTCTCTAGCATCTAAGTCCATCTTGGGTATCACTCAGACTATCAATCCTCTAAGTTGAATCAGAACAATGTTAATGTCTGACCTTTTTACCCAACCCAAAAGGTCAGGGGTGTGCATAAGGTCAAGTGTTTTACTTGCATAATGTTTGACACTTCTTTCCTTTTAATTTGATATGCAGCATGACCTTCTTCAGATATACTTTTGACCTTTTGACCCCATCCAGGGATCATGGGTGTATAAAAGGGCAGACTGTTGCTTACATTTTGTTCTCTGCTTCATTCCCGTTGATTTGATATGCACTTTCGAAAAAGAAAACAAATGACTTTTGACCCCATCCCAGGGGTCAAGGGTGACTGCGTTTAATGGCAAAATGTATTTACTAGCATGTAATTGTATGCTTAATTCCCTTTAATTTGAGATGCAAAATGACCATATTCTGAAAAAAAAAATTATATTAAGCCTATGTGACCCCTATTGGCATAATCAAAACAAACAACGTAGTGGTTCTCTAGGTGATGCTACATACCAAATATTAAGGATTTAGGCATTATGGTTTCAGACGAGAAGATTTTTCGTGTTTACCCTATATAAGCCCATGTGAAGTATGTGACCCCCAGGGAGGGGCCACAGGGACTTGGTAAAGGTCTACTACGGATGCTACATATCAAAAATCTAGGTTATATGCCCTGTGCTTCAAGACAAGACGACTGTTTCATGTTTTCTCGATATTTAAAAAAAATGTGACCCCTGGGGCGGGGATATTTTTATCCCCAGGGGCATACTCTGTACATACTTGGTAGAAGTCTACTAGATAATGCTACATATCAAATATCAAGGCTCAAAGCCTTGTTGTTTTACATGATTTTTTATCTTTCCCTATATAAGGCTGTGTAGAACATGTGACCCCCGGGGCAGACCCATTTTCTGCCCCAGGGGCATAATTTGAACAAACTTGGTAGAGGTCTGCTAGATGATGCTACATACCAAATATAAAGGCACTAGGCCTTGTGGTTTCAGAAAAGAAGATTTTTAAAGCTGTCATCTCGAAAATATACATTTTAGCCTGTGTGACCTATATACACAACGGACTAAAACCATTTAAACAATAATTTAAGAGGGCCATATAAGGATCATTGCTGTCAAGTTTGGTCAAGCTTCAGCCAGTAGCTTAGAAGGAGATGTCCTTTGAAGTAATTGTTGACGACACACAATGGACGACGCACTACCGTCATTCCCCCCTCCCGCTGATTCAAGAAGGGTTATTGTCAGTTACAAGCGAAAGTATGTACACAAAGTACTGGTTATTACTACGTATATTAGTCAAGCTTGCCCATGAAAAAGGATGGTTATGTGAGCTGACCATACCATGTAGCTGTTGATTGGGACGTAAAACATCAAACCAAACAAACAAAAAGCTTATCATTTAATACATTCTTGTCATACAAGAAAAAGTAAATGTGAATGACCAGGAAATGCTACATAGACTAAAGTAATGCTATTCTACAGCAAGGTGATTGCTAAATAACTGGTAGAAATGACACCAAGAGCCACACCAGAAAACAAGAATCCTACACAAAATCCCAACACAAAATGGGAGAAACAATCATCGGAATTAACAACACCAGAATCACCACCTAAGAACGGAAACAGCCTATATATGAACTATGCCACATGGCTTAAATGCATTTAACTGACAAAACCCTCGCCCTAGATTCTGCAGCTGTTAAATCACAAAACCCTTACACAGAAAAACAAAGTAACAGAGTCACATTAATGTACAAGATGCCACCAACCCACTCTGCGATCACTATAACAACAACATCATCAACAACAACAACAACAACAACAACAGACCCATTGCCTGAAAGCGGACAGAAGCTAAGCCTGTCCTTCGGAGTTTGCGACTAGATAAGGTTCTAACCAACCAACATGATCTAGCAAGAATATTGAAATTATGCATGTAGAAAGTCTTTCTATTATTCCTTCTAGCTTGATGCGTTGATCGGGCTGCATGGATACTTTGGGCCTTCTTGTCCGCATATACACTAAGCAGACATATAGTCAGGGCCCTTAGGGACAAAAAATAGGTCCCGTGCGAATTGTTTGCCGATTTATGGTGACCTATATCAAAACCTTCAATGGAGTCTTACCTTTGATTTAAAGATGGTCACCCATCTCAAATCCGCGTCTGAGGCTAGTTATGACGTCATAAATATGGCGACCATAATGAGAAACTGCTCGTTAATAAAAGCTATGGTTTGTGTTGGTATGGTCATATTTATCCAACACGAACACCTTTTTTAACATAATATCAATTATTTTAGTCATATGATAGTTACACTTATGCTTTACCTGACTTTGACAATGAATTATTTCTCGATAACTATATTTTCCATGCAAAATACTGTAGATTCCCTAGAAATACCCAGCTTATCGGGCCACCTTTAGACTGATGGCCGAGAATGTTATTGCCCCCACTCGGGAATTTCGCAAACCTTATCCTATCTAAAAGAGAATTTCATGCTGCGTCTTTTAATAGATGTTTGCACTATGTTCGCCGGGGCGTTAGTCTCTGACAGCCTGTTACATATGTTACCATATTAAATTTAGAAAAAAAAAGAAAATTAAAAGTTTGAGCTACAGAAAGAAGGCTAATTATTTAAATTACTCATATGGTCTGCATATTGACTACTTTAGCTACATATAAATTCTTTTGGAGCAAAATTACAGCTTCCTGTGGTGTTATGTGCGTTACTTTAATTAGATTACCCTTTAAACATGAAAATTGTGACCAGTATCATCTACTTTTTAGCTGATATGTGCATTTTCGAAAATGTTTTGATTATTTTATACTAACAAACTCATTTGGGTTAGAATAAATCCAAAGTTTGCTTTTATACTTTAAATTAAGTGTCTTATACGAGCAATTATTAAAACAACCCAAAGGCTACACCCAATTTTAAGGAGCCGAATTTGGTAGGCATCATTTAAGTAAAAATATATGAAAACATTTGCTGCTGTTGGATATCTTGCATTTTTGGGATTGTCTTGCTCATATTATAAAGAATTATAGATTTTGCAGGTTAAACAACAAGATTGAATCACTTGTTAAAGGCTGTAACATATGTTACATGACATAATAAATGAGCAAGGACATTGACTTGATGTAAGAAAAATATTTCAAGAAAAAATGAATATAATTCGCATGTTTTCCTAGCTAAAGTCTCTAGCCTCTGGTGCCTAAATCTTAGGTATTGATGATTATTAAGCCCCTGTACCTTTGTTACAGATGTTATGAATATTTGTTTTCAATATTTCTTGATATGAATAATTCTAAAATAAAGATACATCCTAGAAGAACATAGGAAATAATCTTTTCACATTTAAACAGTACAATTTAGTAAATGTCCCTTTCTAATGTAAATATTCTAAACCAATCCTTATCCAAGTCATATACATGTACAATATCGATTATTATTTCTGCTTCGCTGGTAAAATAATTGTCCTCCTCATATCATAAAAACCAGAATAATCATCAAACAAGATTTTGACTGCAAGCTGAGTATTGACCTGCTCCATCCCAAACCCTTTTAGACATATTCTATCGTATGTACCGATTCAAGGTGCGTCGAATAGGAGATGTTTGCACACTGTAAGCATGGGTGTTAGCCTATATCAGCTTGTTACATATGTTATTTTATCAATTTGAGAATAAGAAAATTGAAGTTTGAGGTACAGAAAGAAAACCTTAAAACTAGCTAATCAATGAACATTCTAATAGTCTGCAAATAACTGGATGTCTTTACTACATATGACAGCTGTTTAACATTAATACAGCTACATGTTGTATTATGTGCGTTACATGAACCTAATTATAATTTAAAATTGGTAATTTTGGCTATCGTCATTTAGTTTAACGACTGATCTGATTTGGTTTCAAACCGTTTTAGATTTGGTTTAACAAACATATACTCAATTGACGAATACAAATCCAAAGTTTGCTTTTCTATCTTAATATTTTGTCATATATGAGCTAATGCACAATCCTATCTAGTCTAGCTCCTAGACCTTGATGTTTTTGTCAATTTTACTTTACGTTTCATTCATTATAAATTGATTTTATATAGCCAGTCTCATCTCTTTCTCTCTTTGATATCCACACCTAATCACAAATATTGCTATCATAGAGGAAAGAGGGAGATTAAAGGAATTATTATTTCAAAATGAAATTATCATTTATAAAAAAACGAACATGATATCAAACTAGTGGCTAGTCTAAACCCTACCCCCAGTTTTGCATAGGAGCAAATTTTGTTTTCGCCGCTTAGATAAACACATATAAAACAATTGCAGAGTGTTGATATTTTTCATTTTCTTAAACAGTCTTGCGCATATATCATTAAGTTTCTAAGATCAGGACACTAATTAAAGATGTCAATGTGCAATGATGCCACAACCAGGGCTCTGATCGAATTCCATGCACGTTCAGGTGCTGGTATTAACTAGTTCAATGTCAGGAAAGAGCAAGAAATCATATTGGCGGGCATTTAGCTATGCTGGAGACTCTATCCACGAAACATTCTTTCACCTCGGCTCAGTGCTCTT
Organism: Loripinus fragilis; assembly: GCA_964019695.1. Taxonomy (NCBI): domain Eukaryota; kingdom Metazoa; phylum Mollusca; class Bivalvia; order Lucinida; family Lucinidae; genus Loripinus; species Loripinus fragilis. Next base: position 34,750,160 of record OZ026521.1, read on the forward strand.
AGAAAGCACTGTGGCGGATGCACTATAGTAATATATTTGTAAATTGTCCTGATCTCTTGGCTCTCGTTTGTGATGTCAAACTAAGAGTTTGTTACTTTCCCATTGGTATCCTGGGTCAGGTGTGGTACTTGATTGTATCGATTCCTGATCTTTGCCGTCTTTCTTACTTTGCATTAGCCAGTCACCGATATTGTTCGACTCACTGTGTTGAGGTGGTGGATGTTTTGGAGAAAAAAAAGCTGAATTGCAAGAACTACCACCTCCAAGAGCTGTGTTTCTCGAAGGTGTCAAACGTGCGCAGTATCAGTGAATCATTTGGAAAACCTCACCTGTCATTAATCCTGACAAATCAATGCCTGACAATTATGGTTAGAGGCCGGACTGTGATAAACATTGTCCCGTTATGATGACATTGCCCATGTGCGGATCCAGAGGGGGATAGGGGGTCCGGACACTCCCTCTGGATAATAACAAGTACGTATATGGGTTTCTATAGAAATTAGCATTTGGACCCCCCCTGGAAAAAAGTTGGACACCCCCCCCCCGCCCCCGGAAAATAATGGACCGCCTCTGGATCCTTTGTAAAGTATAAGTACAGTTTTCTCAGCAATAAAACCATTGGAACCCCTCTTTAAACTGTAAAATAAATTGAGGACTAAATAAAACTGACAAAAATTCCTGGATCGCTCATGTTGCCTCCTGCCCCCAAATCCCCTCTGCAGCTGATAAAATGTGGTTGCAGCATGTCTGTATGCGAAACATCTCGGTGTAAGTACAAAGCAAACCATTTATATTGTACTGATTTGTGTTGCTGCGGAACAGAAGAGGACGCAAGTAAACTATTGCCAGTGATCAATATGCTTATGACTTTTGAACAACTATTTTCATGTGGATTCAGAAATTTCTTTAGCCGTATCAACAAGAATGCCTTATTGTCCGATTTTGACCTTTGAAGACGATTCTACCTAGAAGCATGCGAAAGATAAATCAGATTGTAACAGTTTTCTATTGCCCGTGCTATCGAAGTACAATGGGTAACTTGTAGAGGGGTTTATCCTTATTTCCATATCATGAACTATTAAGTAGACTCTTCTAACTTTTGATCCATCAGTGGTCAAAATCGGACTATAATGAGTTTGGTTGATAGTGTATGCTAATGATTATTACTACTATCTTTTATTTGGGTGTAGGATAAGCAGCTACAGATAAACCAAACACTTTGAAGCGTGACTCTATTTACAATATCGATATGTTGTTCTAGAAAAAAGAGTTTCGGGCATTTATTTACATTTACTATAAAGCTTTGACATGCACATATGTTCTAGCCAGACTGGCTCATTTTACGTATTCTGCATCAATCGTTTGAAATAGAAAGACCCAAAGGTCACTGGTCAGAGGTCGTAGTACATCTATATATATATAAGCATAAGAGATTATATTTACTCCGTTTATAATCAAAATCACTGTTTGTTTTTCATTCACTCCACTGTCTTTTTATTCGTAAATCGTGACGGCATTTACGTCCCACCCTCGAACTGACTTCACCCTATCTGAATATATTTTGTATGTTACGATTTAAAAGAGTTTGCATTCAGTCATAATAAGGCTACCAGTTCATAAAAGGAATATTTCCAAGCGTTGGAAATGGACAAAATGCATATATATGTGGTATTTACATACTAGGTGTCATTTCAATGACGTCATCTTTTTGTTCTGATGCGAAGACAATATGGGCGACATGTTAATTTTAATTATTACCCCCTAAGATTAAATTTGGTGCATTGCGACTGAAATTGGCACACAAAATGCAAGAAAGTCCTGATCCCCATATACTACAATGGACATACCGTTTAAATTGCACTGATATAATATACGCTATTTTGATGACGTCATAATGACGTCCAGACGTGAAACCCAGATGGGTGACCAGGTGATTTTCATTAGTTATCCCCTAAAGTTTGATTTGGTATAGGTCACCATAAATCGGCATCAAATTCGCACGGGAGTCCCGATCGCCCCTGACTAATAGATGATCTTACATGAGTGCCCATGTTTAATTGAATTTATTAAACGATTTGGGGAAAAGAGATAAAATGCGAGAAAATAAAGTGACTTGTGAACATGCTGATCGGAACCTATTATGATTGTAAATCAAGAACTAACGCTTTCTCGCGACTTGGTCTATTTAGGAAGTTATTAACCAACCCATAATTGGATATTTCATTAAACGGACGCAAAGAACCGATGCAGATGATCAAGGCCAACATCAGCCTTCGAATATTTAAAGAAGCATGCGTTCTATTTCTTAACGTATCCATGCAAGGGGCTATATAGCCAGGAGGGACAAGCTATGGGACCCCGTACTCGAAGTTATAAATCTGCTTTTCATTGAGCCGAGCATGAAATTTATCCTGTTCTTAAATGTTAAAATGCCATCAATGGTTGGCATTTAAATATTTATAAGCATGATAAATGCTGCACCTGGGAGTTTCAAAACAAGAATAATCTGGATTATATTTAGCATTTTATTTTCTATGAGAAGTTGAAATTTCATGCTCAGTTTAGTTGAGCATGAAAACGTTTCATAATCTCGGGGTCTGGTGTGATCGAAGGCTCAGGACTATTTTCTCTCGTCCCGGATCTCATTTCGCAACAATTTTGCAGCTTTGAGTATGAATACGAGACAGATCAATTTCTATCAAAACTTCCATGTTTTGCACCAATCAGTTTTTTAACTGTCTGATAAAGGAGAGATATCAAGAGTGTGTTTGAGCAATCAATTTATCCATATGAAACATAAATGTTATCTAATCTGAGTAATGTATAACATTGCATGTTCATTTCAAATGCATTCGTGAATCAGTGACATAATGATTAAAGTAAGAAAACATTTCTTCGCGAACATGTGAACTGGTCATGATAAGGATATTTTAAAGATAGCTTTCGTTAGTTTTAAGGGTATTTTAAATTCGTGAAAATATTTTCAGTTTCATACAATTTTTGTTATGTCTGGATAAACTTATAGAATGAATCACTTATGGGTACCCACAATAGGTATTTTAGCCTGTAAGTACATGTAAAAAATAAGTGTAAGTTAACATCCAAAGGGGTGGCAGCTGAGCTGCTACCCCTTTTGATGTTAACTTACACTCACGTTTTCTCCTAAAACAATTTCAGGCGCAGTCAGTAACGCGTCTGGCTACAGATGCGTGTCTGACTGCAGATCCAGGGGTCGCGAGTTCGATCCCGGCCCGGTCCCATACTTTCGTGGAGATTGATCATGAAATAATTTATACGGTCATTCTCCTCCCTTCCGCTGATTCATTCAAGAATGGTTGTTGTCAGTTACAAGCGAAAGTATGTGAACTGACCGTCCCGCAATGACCATAGCTGTTGACTTGGGACGTAAAGCAACAAAACCAACCAACCAACGTGTTAAATCTTAAACATGTCTACCTGTTATCGTTGCAGTTATTTTCTGGATAAATACAATCGAACGGGACAAAGCTTTAAAAGCAGTTAAAAGGTAAAGCTGCCACCAAATCTGGTGTAAATTTACACTTAGGTTTTACAGTGTGGAATGATAGTGTATACGTACATTCCGTTCAAATTAATGTCTCAGTGAAATTGTGTGAAAAATGATATTAAACAAAACACGCGCCTGGAATACATTGATTTTGGTGTGATTGCTTTTTCTAATAGGAGCTTGAAGGATATAGCCTCAAAACCAAAAGCTCACGATGTCATAGCCTTAAAATCAAAAGCTCACGATGTCATTACCTTTGTTTTGAGGCTATAGAGGCTTGTTCGGTCCTCATTGTCTGCACAGGCGCGATACTCAAAGAATCGATTTCAGTATCTAAAATGCTCCTATCGTAAGACAATGGTTTGGTCCTTATATCACTTATATAGCCTCAAATCCAAAAGCCACGATGCCATTAGTAATGACGTGGTGAGCTTTTGGTTTTGAAGCTATGCACTTTAAGCTCCTGTGATTTAGCTATCACTGGATTATATGTTTCATACGGGCCTCGACCCAGTCAAGACTCAAACCAGTCTGCTCAGCTAAGGAGACGAGTTAAGAGCTGTGCATGTAGCAGGCTTAGCTATTATATTCTTTTCAGAGAGCGCATAATATACCTTGACAAGAGAAGCACTGATCAGACTGCGTGGATGTTCAGGCTGGCCTACGCGTTTGTTGTTCACGTGCAACAAAGTCAGGTTTTCTCGCGTCGGGGCCCAACTTTTCACAATGCGTTTTAAATCATATGTCGTTGAATTCTTTATTTCCGATAAAACGCAACTTGAAAATGCGATAAGATGATAAGACTTTGATAATCACTTAAAAATGTTAAAGGGTGGTTTCTCTAGTGCCCCTACGAGGAAGTTAGTTTGAATGAATGATAATGATAAAATAAATGATAATTGTTTGATTTTATTAGGAATAACTCTTTGCATGCGGGGAAATTTTTCATAGTTTTGTCGTCTGCTGTTTCAAAATCAACTTTTTGGAAACAATATTTCTGGAATACCTTCAGAGTGTCTAACAGTTTGGATCCGGATCAGGCCCGACCTTTGGCCTGATCTGGGTACAAACTGTTTGCATACTGTATCAGCAGACGACACTAGAAGGCAAAGAGTTATATGATGGTTTCTCTAAAGTTCCATACACGGAAGTTAGTTTGATAACATTATTCTAATTGGTTATATTGATAGAGTGATATTTGGTCAAAATCAAACGCACAGATTAAAAAAGCGAAGAAAAAAAATTGGTTTAGAATATGCTTCAGCGTTTGTACACATACAAAAAAGCCATACATTTAGGTGAGACGATGTACACTCAAAAATACTGCGACAGTTTTGCTTGTGTTGGTTACTTTCTAAGAAAAAGGCACACTTTATGAACCCTACTTACTTCATTTTTACGTGAATGCACCTTCGGATAAGAACCCATTTCAATATGTAATGGCTAAATTATATCAATACGAAGAAATAACAGCAGGGGTTCCATTGTTGAACTGCAAAATACATACTCAACTAAGTAACAAACATATGATGCATATGGACAAGACACTTCAGAATCCGGATACATATAGCGTATTTTAAAAAGCGAAATATTGTTTATTAAACACCAAACCTCCGCGGCGACGACACAGAATTTAACTAATGTAGGCATAATAGTTATCTTTGATTATTTTGATGATAAAAAATTTGGAATCGAAACGTACATGTATGTCTGAAAAAAAAATTCTTTTGACATTATTGCTACAGTTTTTATACTCACTAACCCTTCGCCTGCTACGAAAAAATGCATCTGAAAATGACGTCTGATGAAATCGTCTGCTGCGTGTAAATGTTTACGTCAAGGACTTATTTCGGTATACAGACAAACAATGTGTACCCAGATCAGGCTGCTCCTAGAGGAGCAGTCTGATCTGGGTCCACATTGTTTGCTACAGATCTCGAGACGTTTTAAAAGGACCAGCAGACGAAACGCAGCAGAAGACATTTATTCGCCATTAGCAGCCGAACTGTTAAATTATTTTGATGAAAAGTGTTGAAGAAGCTTAGATTTTTAAATGATGATTGAAAAACTCCAGTTAAAAGCTTCTCATTTTTCATTAACTTTAATTTGTATAACACTAACATGATAATATTTGAGCTCATTGACAAGAAAACCCTTTTCCCTCATATGAGAGCATCAAAGACGCAGATCAGCTTGTGCATTGGCGCAGAATGGTGTTCGCTGCCGAGGTTGTACAATAGTACACCTAACATCCAAGTCTTCAATATTCTACATATATAGTAAAGTCGTAGCTGGAGCTGACAGGTTTGATTGTTAGCTAGGCGTTCAAACTTCACTAAAAGGCAGGGTTTTCTCGTGACGTGGCTCATACAAAGATAGACTTACATGAAATATGACCATCAGCGCATGAAAAGAAAATTCGAGAATATGATAACAATATCAACAAAAGCTCACACCAGTATGAGCATTAGCGCATTTATTATCCGTCGCCGTTATGATGAATATTCCTTAACTCTAAGACACGAGCAAGACCAATAGATAGCGTATTTCCGAATACATGTATTTCCATCTAAGCTGATATAGCATTATCACGAGTATCTTTTATCGCACTGTCATTTTCGTGTAAAATACGCAAACTGATGCTTATTAGTGTTTGTGATGTCCATTTATTATATCCCACGCTTCCTTCATACGAAATGGAACGATTTATTATACAAAAAGCAATTACCTGATTTGTAAATTCCATGGTAAGATTTGTCGCTGGTATATTATTCGTACATGTTAAATTTAAAGGCGAAAACGTATAGGCCTACATGGTGCTTCTTACTTCTCAACCAAAACATATGCTATGGTTACCAAAAAGAACCGTCTCAATGAGATTCAGACGATTCTTTTGAGCACCCAAAGCATACGTTAAAATTGATGGGTAAGAAAATACTTACAGTTTTACGCTCAAATTTTTGGTTAATCTATACCTGTGCATAGAGGGATATGCCTAAGCGATTTTTAGCGAGGAATACATGTTTTTCTGAATAGCCAAGATTGAAACATTCATTACATAGGTCAAGATAAGCAAAAAATAAAAAAATAAAAAAAAAACGAGCGTAAAATTGTGAATATTTTCTTACCCATCATTTTTAACATTTGCTGTGTGTGCTGAAAAGAACCGCCTCATTGAGACGGTTTTTTAATACCCACAACATATGAAAAATAAGAACACTGTATCTTATCAAGATGCCTGGATTAGAAAATTCATGAAGTGCATTACTATTACTATATATAAATCGTTGAGCATCTGAAGTGTTTAAAGAGACAGTAGTTAATAGTTTCTCCGCAAAGCAGCTGTCATGTACCTATAATAACAAAATATATTTGGTCATGCTTACAAGCTGTTGTAAGCTATATCATCAGACTCTGAGGTAACCACAAAAAAACAAGCTTCTTTATGGAATATCCTGACAATACTACATGGAGTTTAACAACAAACAAAGAACATAATGATACAGGCGACACTGATGGCGAACATAAATGGGAAGAAGAGACGATTAGTGAAACTTTGTGGAAAATATTTCCTGTAATCATCTTTGTGATTGGATTTTCTGGAAATATATTAAATATTATGGTTTTAAGACGACTTGGTGTTAAACGTCAACCAACCATGGTTTTCATCCTGTTTTTGTCTATCACTGATTCTCTAGTCTTAGTCTCCGGACTACCACGCTACTGGATTAAATATACATTTGATTATGATATCAGAGCGATCTCAAACGGAATGTGCAAGATGGGCTTGTTCGTGATATACTCGTCAATGCAATACTCTTCATGGGTTCTTGTTGGTGTCAGTTTGGAGAGAGTTGTTAAAACTTATTTTCCCTTCAAGTACAGAATTATTTATAGCTTCAAAAGTGTGGTGATTGGATTGTGCGTTCTTATTGTTTGCGTCTGTGTCATAAATGTCCATTTCTTCTGGACCAATGGAATTAACAATTTCACAGAAGGGGACTGCGGTTCATTATCAGAATACCATTTTTATTTTGATGAAAATGTGTTCGTTTATATTGACTTTGTTTTCTTGAGTGCTGCACCGTTTCTGATTATGTTCGTAAACAATATCCTACTCACGCGAATTCTAAGACGTATTCAAAAAGAGCGTGCATCAATGATGCATGATAGCGTGTTCAGAAGGACACAGCGGGTCAGTTTGAAAATGACAAGGATGCTTCTTATCACTAGTGTCTACTTTGTTGTTGCAACAGCACCTATCTCAATATACTTCATTGTAGATACGTATTACAGACCGAAATTCGAAGAGGACGGGAATTCTCGTGCCACTGCAAAAATGGATCTTGCCTGGACTATAGTTTATTTATTCCAGTTTTCCAACTATAGTGTTAACTTTTATTTATATACTGCTTGTAATAGACGATTCAAAGAGGAGTTTAGGAATATTATTTGCTGTAGGAAAAGGTAAGTGCTACTCTTTTAATCATTATGATTGGTTAATCGCTTGTTAAATTAATGGTCTGTTAAAATTTTAACCAATCAGGTTTGACGCTACATTGTAACGTCAAACCTGCTTGGTTGAACATTTAACAGACCGTTAATTTAACAAGCGATTCACTTATCAAATAGTTTACGCAACGGGGCCCAGGAACTGCCACATTCATAGCGTAGTAAGCATATGAAAGCGAGCCACTATCTGCCCACCAGCAAAACATCTGAGGCATTATGCGAAAACTCAAATTCTCGTCCAGTCGGAACACTCTTTATCAAATATACGTATCTTATCGATTGCCAGTGTTAGAGTATGCCTGCATTGTTTGGGACGGCTGCGCAGCACACAATTCTGACACACTGACAGAATTCATAATGAGGCTGCCTGTTTCGTAATAGTTTTGACTAGATCTGTATCCTTGAAAATACTGTATAAGGAATGTGGTTGGCTTTCACCTACTGAAAGAAGGAGACAGCAAAAACTAAGCTTCATGTTCAAAGCCCTTCAATATTTACTATCAGCGTATGTATATATCTGATCTTATGCCACCATGCAATAGTAAGAAAAAAATCGAACTATCCCCTCCGTAATATGAAAAACTACTCAGTTCCGCACGCGCGAAAAGAAACCTTTAAGAATTCCTGTATTCCGTCAGCAATTTTACTTTGGAATTCTGCCGATAATAACCTTAAAGGTTAAAATACCCTTCAGGTATTCAAACAACAGTTAAGAAGATCTTCCAGCATTAACCTCAAAGTCCCAAGTTATTATGCCTCTGGGAACCGGAGGTTATCTGTTCTGCACGCGCGAATTTGCAACAACTGCAGCAAGTTGAATCTCGATTTATTCACCATTTTTTGCGTCCTGACCCAACTTATAGCTGTCAAGTGGAAGCCAAAAACGCCAAACACTACTTCTTTAGATGTCAGAATTATATTAACCAACGTTTGGTTTTATTTGACTCCCTGAGAAGTTTTCTCCCACTAAGATTAGAAGTATACTGTTGTTTGGAAATCCAAATCTCAGTGATGCAGAAAACGAAATCATTTTTTAATATGTTCAAATCTTTATCAAGATGTCAACTCGCTTTGACCAACAGATTATTAAGCGTAAACAAAAAAATAAAAAAATCAATATACATTTGAACTTAATTTAAACTAAATTCTTGGTGTTCCGTCCAATTACTCATCCTCATTCTCATTACCCTCATCTAGTTTCAAGAAAACAATGATTCTGATCAAAATTCTCTGAACTAATTAGAAACATGTTCGCCATTGTTTATGAATTGATTTGTATGTATGCTGTAAAAGGAAGGGCCATAACGAATGTTGGAAAAACTTGTGACCTGACCCATTGCTTTATATTGGCAATTAATATGTTTAAACTACCAGCGAAACGCCATTTAAACTGCCTTTCGCTGGTTGACTGATAGTGGCAAAGGACTTGACCAGGTGCTCGCGCTGGGAGATCACAAACGATCCCTTGACACCTGGAAGAGATACAAACACACAATTAAACAATCAAGCCAAATATATGTACGGACGCAATATTACATCAGACACACAGCACCACATCACAAGACAAGGACAAAAATGATGTTAACAGGCAGTTAGAACACCACAAATAACTACATGTGCATTACCATATCATTTAAGTGGATATCAGCCAATGCTTCAGGGGCTAAACATAGTTTACTTGGCAAATTTACAGCCTAAACAATGTATTTGGTAAACCACATGATTGCTATCTAAATTCTTCAACAAAATATGTACAGAAAACAAGGTCAATGGTATCAATACAAATTCTCATGCTCACAATGCTTTTTCATGAGGTGAAAGGTTACGGGGGAAAAGTACTACCCAATATTTACCTCCTTTCAAAATGAATAAGAAATAAATCAAACAAAACAAACAAATAAAACATACTCTCATTTCTAAATTTTCAGAGCATGCAACCGCCCTTTTTCAAGTAAAGTCGTCGAAAGTAAGCACGGCGATATGCATAGGTCATGCAACTGCCACAAACAATGCTGTATAACCTTACTGCAGCACAAGAGAATAATTCGAAATCACGTCACGCACAATTTAAGCAAAGAATGCATATTACCATTGCTCAGTAATAAATGGCTTCATTCAATGTCATAATTTTGCTTTATAGCACCATTGGGTATCCCATATTGTTATGAAAAAATGCTTGACAGTTTCGAATTTCACTGCCAATGGTAAATGTCTTAGAAAGGCCACAAAACAAAGAGAAAGTTACAAGGACTTCAAACAGTCTTATTGAATTATCGTCATTAACCGTTTAAATGATATTTTCCCGTAAAACAGGTAGTTGGTCCAGCCCTTGGATTATTTACAAAAGGCTTTTCATATTGGACAAGTAGTGATAATAAAAACTACGGGCTGAAATTATGTTTCTGCTTTTCAATATATAGGAAATAGTAAACGTTTTTGAGCTGCTCCCCAACCCTTGACCAAACTTATATTTTTGCATACAGCTGTAGTTTGTTTTACATTGCATACCTCATTTAAAAATGGCATGCTTGATCAAAGCTGTAGGTGGGGGCAGCTGTCAAAATTCTCAAAATGCTCAAAAACAAATTATTATTGATTTCGTGTAAACATGTAGTGTAACCTCCATTTACCAGGAAATGTATACATTATGTTAATAGTTATGGAATATCTCAGCGAACAGGCGAGACTGATTGGTCTGTAAGCAGAACAGGTACGAGTAATAGTCAAAAAAATATGGACAAGCACTTTTCAGCCTAAACAACGAACTGTTCTGGACTCGAATTTTATGAAAAACGCACCAGTTTCATCTCATATATTTCCATCTCTATAGATTGAATGCCCGACAAAACACTGGCTTTCTGCGAAACAATGGTCACAAAAATACCCATTAATCATAGACACTAAGGTCCTGGAACTGTCTATATATACAATGTTTCCCAAATATATACTCAGCGTCAATGAAAAGTTACCAGCATTGAAATTTCAATATTTTGGAAAATATATAATACAGATCTTTGGCTACTGTTACGTTCATGTTTCTGGTCAACAACAAACTGGTTTGGAGATATAAAACAGTTCCACGAGCCCTGCAACTATGGTGCACGTAATGCACGTGCATTTTATGTTTTTCGTAGTTTTGAAGAAATCTAAATCATCATTTCAGAAGACACCGAGCCAGAAAATGCCCTAGACATTTTCACTGAAAACGCCACCAAAAAGGTTTGGGTTAACCCATTAAACGCAAAAAAATGGAGCTCAAACTTTAAGGTAGCACCAAAACTTTGCATTTTCCTATACAATGCAATGGAAACTATAGGGGTCCGTCAAGGAATGAGTATAATGCATTCGGATGTGATGGATACCGTTTTCCATAGTTGTGATGCATTGGACTCTATGCCGCAAAATTGAGTGTTGAAGTATCCGCAGTTCTTCGTTCAGAATGAACTAATATTGTCCTATGTTAAGTGTATGTGATTTACTGGTAAATGAGTATACTTACTTTAGTAGGTACACAGCTTGTCAGGTCTTTATATAACAAAGCACATAAATAAGTTGCCAATTTTTTATAGTCCTAGCTACAGGCTCTCAAATTATGGGCAGATTGAATACGAGACTGATCAATGTCCTTTTTAGATAAAGAGACCATGAATAAACTAAAATATGCTAATGGATTTATAAACCAGTTAAAGGCCACTTCCAGGAAGATTCAATTGAATTTCCATAAAAGAAACTGTTGTAAGAAATAAGATCAACCTGGATGATATGAAATCATGATATTGACGTTTTGTAGATAAAATTAGATAAGATTCTGTTCTTGATTAGGTACATACACCGGTTTAGATGCCATTTTTTGATTAAATAGAATGATTGAAAATTAGCCATCTAATTATAGTCGGCAATATTTGTCTGGAAGTGGTATGGGTCCCGGACTCTGAATGGTTCATATTATATGTGCCCCCCTTGCCTGTCCCTAGTTGCATAAAGTATGTACAGTATGCACAGTGTCAACGGATTCCAAACTAGGTTTCTTATTAGGTGGTTACTGATGAATTGGTTAATTCCACAATATTTAAAATGATTTTGTACAGAGTTTGCATCTTGCCATATTCTAAATAATCAAATGACTTTATGCTCTTATGCACTTTCACTGATTAATACTCCTGTATAGTGGCATAGCTTATTACAAAATGTCAATATTTCAAGCGGTACTTATATGCTGCATGCAATTTAGGCAACGAGAAAGCATTTTTTAATTCAAAGAAAGGAAGGAAATCTTGCCTGTCATCTTTGGTTGGTCGGTCACGCACCAGAGAGTTTTCGTAGCTGACGCTGGGTCAAAAAGTATTTGCTTCATCTATGTTCTTTCTGAAGTTTAGCGATAGCTCTGTCCACTGTACTAATGCAAGTCGCAATACAGCATGACGTGTAGTCATAAGTAAAGTGTTCATTTTCTGGCAGTTTTCTTGGAATATGCATAACTATTATTACCAAGTCCTTCAGACTGGATGGACAGCCAGGTCATTAGGATTAAACATCTGACCAGACAGTTTATATGTAAATGCAACTAATGGCTAATAGGTAATCGTTAAATTGCTAAACATCAAGGCTGTTAATAACAATATATTATTTGCATTTGTAAGACATTCTGCGAATAGTGCATGCGCGGATCCAGAAAGTTTTGTCAGAGAGGATCAAATAGTGACAATGTCTTTTTTGGGGAGTCAAACTCTGACGTTTTTTTCAAATATGTTTTTTTTTTACTTTTTTTAAAGTTGATGAAGGCAGAAGATGATCCAATTACCACTCAAAGCTGACCATCATCGATCCGTTTCGCTGGATAGCTGATGATGTCTAAACATTGAATGCTTGCTTGGCGGCTTTGTGATTTTTCAGTGGATCTGGACCAATATTGCTAAGAAACCCTATATTTTTGTGATTTTTCAGAAGGGATCCGGACCCCTGTCCCCCTGGATCCGTGCATGCAAAGAGACAGATATGACTATCAAAATCTACTCGCACATATTGTCATGCAAAACTGCAGTGATTGATAGTCTGTAGGCTTTGCAACTGTCCTACACAGCATGTGCAATAGCAAAGATTTTCTTTTAAAAAGAAAGTGAGTATGATCAGGAAATACCACAATCACACACTGCAGACCAACCCATGGCACCGTAAGGAAGAGCCACATAACTTTTACAGTTACAATACATCTGTAAGACAATAATAGCAAAGCAACCACCTTTTCTCTTCCTCTTCAAGATGATTGCGAAACTAGAATGGACACAATGTAATGCATAACAAAACAAAGACAAGCACAGAACTCCCATAAACAATGAGAAGTACATAAAACAATAGATCAACAACAAAAGAACCATCGCCTTAGAACGTACAGCAGCCTAAGCCACAGGGGAATTAAATGCATTTTACTGGCGCCACATCTTTACCCTAGATTATGTTGTTGTTAAAACACATTTTAGCTCGTATGGGGGCTTCCTAACTCATGCAATGTACCATCACAGAGAAACAATCAAATCAAATTAACATACTATGATTAAACAAAGAAAAAGGCTCATGACTCACAGATAGTCAGAGCTAGAGAAAACCTCAAGTTGAGCTACTTGTTTGGCGAAAATATATTCTATTCTGTGCGCTTCCACGCAAAGTGACTGGTGCTGACATGTTTATTTTCTCTAGTTGTAAAGTTCTTGGCGCAACAGCTTTATAATGTATCACGCTTGGCTTATAACTACTTGTCATGAACCCTGTGAATCTTTTGGTGAGAAAATCCTAAAATTAGACAAGTAAAATATTCTCTGCAGCATACACGTCGAAGATATAGTGATTAAATAAATTTGGCTAGTCTGTACGCTTCAATAATGATTTCAAATTTAATTCATTGAGCCTGTGTTGAAAGTTGCATGGCTAGCATAAAAAATAAGAAAAATAACAACAGCAGCAAAGCGGCTTAAGAAATTTAACATATTTTATCTAAAAAATCAAAAACTAAAAACTCATACGTAGAAAATCTAATTAAATCTTAACAATTACAAAACATCCAGAATTTCTGTGCTCCTATGCAAATAACGAAAAGCAAAGCAGTTGATTTTAAGTTGCAAGTGAGTTTCCCTAATCCCCTCAAATGTCTATACTGATACACCGAACAATCACAATCAACTCTAACTATGTTATCCTAAATAATGGCTCAACTTTTTGGTTAGCTAAGCTTTGTCTCTCTGTTAGTTGTAACCCATTTCTTTGTTCCACCACAGTTTGTTAATTTATTACTTATTGTCAATTTCTCGTTTAATATTGGATTAGTTGGACAACCTCCATGCGGATAAGTAATGTTTGTGTTTTAACAAGAGCAGTTTTATGGTGAAAAATTTCCAAGTGCGTCTGTGGTGCCTATGACTGCTGTCCATTTTATGTGGATAGCTCTGCTGTTGTTAGTCTTTTGTTTGTTGTTACGAGGGATGTTCATTACAGATTTCCCATGGCCTTCTTCTGGTAAAAGGCAGGACATTGAAATTGTCAACTGACACTAGACTATATCTCTATTGATCACATAATAATTTGTGCTATGATTTATGTAAATTTCATGTTGACGTGTGCTATTGTTACGTAAGGTAAAGTAATGGAGCCAGTTGAGTACAGAGCAGTCATCCGGTTTCTGTATTCGAAAGGATGCACACCAAAGGAGGTGTTTGATGAGATAAAAGGGAATTATGGGGAAGATGTCCCGTCATATTACGTCGTCAAACTTTGGCTCGGTCAGTTCAAGTACGGTCGTACGTCAGTGGAAACGGTACCAATTCCTGAGCGCCCACAGTCTGCCATTGATTGATGCTGACATTTTATAGGATCGTCGTGTAAAAGTGCGCCAACTACCTCATGAGGTGTAGATCAGTGTAGGGTATGTGGAGAAAATCATACATGACAACTTGCACATGGGGTGGGTGTCTGCTCGATGGATTCCAGTTTTGCCCACACCTTTACAGAAGCAAGAACGAGTTGAGTGCGCTAAAGCTCTTTTGACCATGTGTCAGGACAATCATTAGGATTTTTTTCAAAAGATTGATAAGACAGGACAAAACATAGGTTCATCACTAAAATCCGGAAACAAAAGTTCAGTCAAAGCAAAGGAAGCATTATGACTCGCCACCTCTGAAAAAGACACGTGCCCAACCATCTGCGGACAAATTCATGTAAACAGTAATTTTGGATCAACACAGAGTAGAGCTGATGGAATTCTTGGTTACGGGTGCCACAATTACTGGGATAAACTAAGCTTTGCTTCTGAAGAAATTGCCAAACGCCATCAAAACTGAGAGTTGTGGCATGCTGAAGTAAGGGGGTTGATTCCTAAAAGACAACGCTCCAGTTCATAACTCGTATGTTGCAAAGACAAAATCTCAGTCCTGTGGCTATGGAATCCTTCCCCATCCTCCTTACTATCCTGGTCTTGCACCATCTGACTTCCATCTCTTTCCATCTGTGAAGTCATTTTAAAAAGGAAAGCGATTCTCAAGTAATGAGAGCCTCGTTTCCATAGTCAAATCATGGTTTCAGGTACAACTTGCTGAGTTCTACAGGGGCGGACTTGATTTAGCAATTTAGAGAACGCAAAGTACGCCAGATCAGCCATCTAAAACAAGCAAAACTGGGCACCTTGGAGTACTCCGGAATAAATCAAGCGATTGCTGTATGAATTGTGAAAAAATAACACAACCTGATTGCCAAGAAGAACAACAAAGAATGACAAAATACAAGCACTTTCAATCCCTTTTACTAGTGACCATAATTTTTCAATATAAATAATCGAGACATGCTGAAAAATATCTCACTCAGTGAAGGCATTGCTCCGCCACCTTATTTTGGAACAGGTCACGTGACTGTTCTGTCTACACCACCTCGGAAGATGGAGTACTCCGGCGTACGCAATCACAGGTATTCCAGTGCACTTGATTTCTGTTCTGCCTGTACGGGGTGAAAGGAGTAAAGAGAACTGCTAAATTAAGTCCGCCCCAGTAGAGGTCTGTATAACTGCACAAAAAGATAGGAGAAGAGTATGACCATTGCAGGAATCTATGTGCCAAGACCCGTTTCTCTGCACCCTTTGAAATAAGGTCAAGGGAAATCTTAAATGAACACCACCCGTAAGTTATACTGAGCGCAAATTTGTGTTATGCTCTTGTAACCCATTAATTTTTGATTTTGGCTTTTCGTTATCACTTGATTTAAATGCACAATACAGCTCTACATGTAACAAAGACAACCTTTTTGAAATTCTAAGCTCCTTGTCTGTCCAAAAGTTTCATCTGAAACTTATATAGAAAAGTAGAAGCATTTAGAGCTTTGTTTGAGTCAGGCCAAGAGGTACTAGTTTTTCTTCAACATTCCATGTGATTCCATAAGTCCTTTAAGGGTCAGAAAATCATACACGGGTACTTTGGCAAACAGTGAAGATCCAGATAAAATGCCACAAAATACGGCATTTCATCTGCTAAGCTAATACAATATTTAGAGACTGAAATGCAACATTTTAGGAAAGTACAACCTGTCACACCCAATACTATCAATCAAATCTACAATATCTTGACTTTAAATGTATCATAATTGATGGGAAATGTCATAGGTACACAAATGGCCAGTCTAAACCCAAGTTATTCTAGATGTTTCTTCCATATTAAAAACGGATTTTAGTTTTAGTTTTTCTAACAGTGCATGATAAATATATCTTTTCTACAATACTTGTTTTTACTGATATTATTGAGTGCATAGAAAGAAATCTCAGAGTGACATGGCTGTCTTTTAAAGTCTACTTGATATGAAAGTATTATTCTAATCTGGCAATATACTTTTGAGCAATCTTTTTGAGAGCTGATTATGCGTATTTGATCGCAGTCAAAAGGACTTCCTTGAAGCCTATCAACCACCAAATTCAGGTGATGATAGCAATTTATTAATAGTGACATGTAAAATACTTAGATTGAAGATTGAAACTTATTTAATAACGTTTACATAACTTTCATATCAGATTTAGGAAGAACTTATACTTTGTTTTTTGTTCAAGCTTGTATATGAGATTTTATCTGTGTTTCTGTGTGTTTTCCTAAGAGTGGGTTTGTGAATTTTGACGTCAACACATGAAGTCGCGTCTGTTAGTGCAATAACACCATTAATTGCATTTTTACTAAAAAAGTAACGATTAGCTCTGTTATCTGAACCGTAGCTAATCGTCTCTGGCAATCCAGTATGGTCTTAATTTAACAGCTCGCGCATGCACCAATAATGGAAAGTGCATATTATCCATCAGGCCAAAACACCCTCGTACAAATTTAGAAATCCTGGACCGATATGCTTGGCAACGCGACGGTGGTCATGTATTTGTTTATCTCTTAGTATTACATTCAATAAACCACACATGCTCAACACTTGTTTTGTGTATTATTGTTTACTCCACCCCTTCCTGTGCTTCACAACTGATCAGTTTGCTGAGAAATTTAAATTTTTGACCCTCTTAATCACATATTTTGTCAATATTTGTAATATCTATTAAGAATAATCATGAGATGATTCTGTGAAGTGATCAATGCGGCCATTTCCAATGGAAATGGGAGGAGAAAACTATAAGTAGGTAATTGATCGTATATTACAATGATAAAGAAATTAAATGGTACACTCGCTGCGCTCTCTTAATTCCTTAATAATTGTAATATATGATCTATATATGATCTATAATCTATACGTATTTTGCGCCTCTTCAATTTGCAGTTATCTGAATGAGAGAGAGAGAGAGAGAGAGAGAGAGAGGGAGGGAGGGAGGGAGGGAGAGAATGACATGCTTGTTTTACTCTGGTTGTCTTCTTGATGTTAAGATGTTAACGTTGTTAGTGTCTTATTTCACTTCACCACGATGTGGTGAGTTGGTTGCAATGTGTGATTGTTGCATTTCCTGGGCATTCTCACTTACTTCCTTGAATTTTACTAGATTCTAATTAAGAGGGCCGGTAGATCAGAATTTAAAGGAAGGTTAATTGATGCTTTATATTTTGATTGTAACTCAACCAGTTGTTTTCCTTAACTTAAGCTGTTTGTTTGTTTTTTGTTTGTCTTATTTATTTGTTTCATCTTAGTCATAATTTGAATTAGGTGTGGTATTTGATTGTATCGATTCCTGATCTTTGCACGCTTACTTACTTTGACTATTTCTCTGTGATGATTCATTGAAAAGGCTAGTAACCATATGAGAGCTAAACAATTTACTTTTTTCTTCTTCTGGTAATGGATTCGTAATAGAAACTTTCACTCTATGAGAATCGTTCGAAACTGAAAGTAGACATTGAAAGGATGTGTCGTAAAACGTACGTGTGCTGTGAAATGTGGGTAATCACACACAAGACTAAATAACTACACATTATTAACTCTCGCCATTATGAATATGTACACCATTGCACGAACATTTAGTGTGCATTATAATAATTGTATGAGTCTGTCCTTCCGTCCGTCCCTCTTGTTGGAGATAGTGAAAATGCTAATAGCTCTTGAACTACATGGCACTCGTATACATGTATTTTAATTAAATTGTGCATACACATGCATGTCAGCATTTTCTAACCACTGGCCATCTTCGCAAGCCAAGGATACTAAGTCCACTTCGTTCCTTAAGAACGAAGTGGACTTAGTACCCTTGGCTTGCAAATAGACCACTGGCATGCATAACAACCTTTTATTGATGGACGAGGCTGTGCTGAACATCAGTTCAGTCGGTCGAAGTCAGATATTTAAAACGCTCTTAACTCTTGAACCGCATGGTAAATCAGGGCCAAATTTTTCATACTTATATATTTTAACATTGTTCAGTCACTGGTATGCAAGATGATGCAGAGGCTTCGCATAATTAATTGTACGACCCTTTGGTGTGCATTATAAACATTGTGACTCTGTCCGTCCTTTGGTGTGGTATGGGTCCCTTCATCCATATGTGATAATAATAATAAAAAAAAATCTTGAACCACATGGTATACTTTAATCATTTTTACGTACATATGCATGTCAACCTTGTCTAAATATAGGCACACATAACAGCTGTAATTACTATTGAACCGAACTTTATTATGTTGATAAAATTTTGCATACTTATACATTTTAACATTGTCTAATCACTGGTTTGAAAAACGAGTAATTGGTCGATTAATTGCATATGTTGTGCATTTTTATGACTGTGTGAGTCAGTTGGTCCGTCTGTTAGCCCTATATGACAATGCTCATAACCATTGAACCACATGGTATATTTTAATCAAATTTTGCATACATATGCATTGTTGCAGCACGTTTTGTAAAAATGTAATAATTATTACATTTTGATTTTTTTATTACATTTTGCGTCGCCAACGTCGACGCAAAATGAAATAAAGATGTAATAATACGATTATTACATTTTGCGTCGATAAGGTGCATATCAACGCAAAATGAAATAATGTTGGAAGAAGCTAGCTTATTTCACTCGTTTGAGTTAGATTAGAGATATAATCTTGAAATTTCATAAAATAAGTTTGAAATTGAAATGACCTATTTTTTTCTTCTTTCCTTGACATTTTGAACTTATGCTCTCATTTTAAGCCTATGAACGTTTAAGCCTCGTTCTGACTATACCTATGTAGCCACAGTACATCCCGATACCGTAATGCACTGGAACACATTTCATAAAAATTGAATTGCATTCTCACCTTAACGATGTTACTCCGGTATAGCCCTGTTTTTTCAAGACTTTACATATTGTTATATATACATATGCAGAATTTGTTAAACTGGGCAGACTGGGCCTCTACCGTGCCCAACCGAAGTAGCAACAAGTTTTCGGGTAAAAATGGGGCTTTACCAGCTCAAACCATGACAATACCTGTCACAACCGGTGCGAACCGTGACACTACCGTTCTTAATTTGGGGCTCTACCGTCCTATCACAGGGGCAAACCGTGGGGGGTGTCTTCAACGTGCTCGGCTAATAACGGTGGAGACACGGACGTTGCGGGTGTCGTCCCGGCTTACCACGGTATTTGACAGCATTCCTGGTGACTCACGTTGACTCCCAGTTGTTTTCAACAACTTAGAACAACCAGGGAATGAGCCGGTTCAACACTGTTCATCCTGGTTTGCCAAGGTTGTCCACTATTGTGACATGGGTTTACAACAGTTCATCCCTGATCACAAAGCCAGGATGAAACGGCCCCTTAGATATAGGCATATTTCCCATTGTTATCCTGGGTCAGGTTTGGTACTTGATTGTATCGATTCCTGATCTTTGAACCTTACTTACTTTGTAAACTATTTAAATACAACACTATATCAATTCTGTTCATGGGATTTATTTCTCATTATTTAGGAGCATATTTAAAGTAATAAGGGCGTTTTGAACGTGAATAAACCATTGTAAAAATGCTGTAAGAAAAAATCAATCAGTTGTTCCTTCTTGTTAAAATTATTACATTATTTCATAACGCGTTAAGCTTGGACAACGCAAAATGTAATAATGTAATAATATGAAGTAAATATATTGTTTTTATAGTTTGCTTAACGTGAGATGGCTGAATACTATTCAAATATAACACTATATCAATTCTGTTCATGGAATTTATTTCTCATTATTTATGAGCATATTTAAAGTAATAAGGGCGTTTTGAACGTGAATACACCATTGTTAGAAATGCTGTAAGCAAAAATCAATCAGTTTACCCTTCTTGTTAAAATTATTACATTATTTCATAACGCGTTATGCTAGGACAACGCAAAATGTAATAATGTAATAATATGAAATAAATATACTGTTTTTATAGTTTGCTAAACGTGAGATGGCTGAATACTATTCACTATTCAAATATAACACAATATAAATTATGTTCACGGGATTTATTTACAGACATATTCAAATAGCGTTTTGTACGTGAATAAACCATTTTATGAATTGCTGTCAGAAAAAAAAAAATCAATCATTTTTCACTTTTTTCAAAATTATTACATTATTTTATAATGCGTTTTGCTATGAAACCGCAAAATGACGCAATGTAGTAATATGAAATAAAGCCTGTGGGTTTTTAAAGTATATTTGCATTAGATGGCTGTATACTATGTAAATATAACACTATATCAATTCTGTTTATGGAATGTATTTCTCATTATTTATATAAAGTAATAAGGGCGTTTTGAACGTGAATAAACCATTGTAAAAATTGCTGTAAGAAAAATCAATCAGTTGTTCCTTCTTGTTAAAATTATTACATTATTTCATAACGTGTTATGCTAGGACAACGCAAAATGTAATAATGTAATAATATGAAGTAAATATACTGTTTTTACAGTTTGCTTAACGTGAGATGGCTGAATACTATTCAAATATATACAATATAAATTATGTTCACGGGATTCATTTACAGACATATTCAAATAGGCATTTTGTACGTGAATAAACCATTTTAAGGATTGCTGTCAGGAAAAAAATTCAATCATTTTTCACATTTTTTAAAATTATTACATTTTTTCATAATGCGTTTTGCTATGAAACCGCGAAATGAAATAATGTAGTAATATGAAATAAAGCTTGTGGGTTTTTAAAGTATATTTGCATTACATGGCTGTATACTTTGTAAATATAACACTTTATCAATTGTGTTCATGGGATTTATTTCTCATTATTTATATAAAGTAATAAGGGCGTTTTGAACGTGAATAAACCATTGTAAAAATGCTGTAAGAAAAAATCAATCAGTTGTTCCTTCTTGTTAAAATTATTACATTATTTCATAACGCGTTATGCTTGGACAACGCAAAATGTAATAATGTAATAATATGAAGTAAATATATTGTTTTTATAGTTTGCTTAACGTGAGATGGCTGAATACTATTCAAATATAACACTATATCAATTCTGTTCATGGAATTTATTTCTCATTATTTATGAGCATATTTAAAGTAATAAGGGCGTTTTGAACGTGAATACACCATTGTTAAAAATGCTGTAAGCAAAAATCAATCAGTTTACCCTTCTTGTTAAAATTATTACATTATTTCATAACGCGTTATGCTAGGACAACGCAAAATGTAATAATGTAATAATATGAAATAAATATACTGTTTTTATAGTTTGCTAAACGTGAGATGGCTAAATACTATTCACTATTCAAATATAACACAATATAAATTATGTTCACGGGATTTATTTACAGACATGTTCAAATAGGCGTTTTGTACGTGAATAAACCATTTTATGAATTGCTGTCAGAAAAAAAATCAATCATTTTTCACTTTTTTAAAAATTATTACATTATTTTATAATGCGTTTTGCTATGAAACCGCAAAATGACGCAATGTAGTAATATGAAATAAAGCCTGTGGGTTTTTAAAGTATATTTGTATTAGATGGCTGTATACTATGTAAATATAACACTATATCAATTCTGTTTATGGAATGTATTTCTCATTATTTATATAAAGTAATAAGGGCGTTTTGAACGTGAATAAACCATTGTTAAAATTGCTGTAAGAAAGAATTAATCAGTTGTTCCTTCTTGTTAAAATTATTACATCATTTCATAACGCGTTATGCTAGGACAACGCAAAATGTAATAATGTAATAATATGAAGCAAATATATTGTTTTTATAGTTTGCTTAACGTGAGAAGGCTGAATACTATTCAAATATAACACTATATCAATTCTGTTCATGGAATTTATTTCTCATTATTTAAGAGTATATTTAAAGTAATAAGGGCGTTTTGAACGTTAATAAACCATTGTAAAAATTGCTGTAAGCAAAAATCAATCAGTTTTCCCTTCTTGTTAAAATTATTACATTATTTCATAACGCGTTGTGCTAGGACAACGCAAAATGTAATAATGTAATAATATGAAGCAAATATATTGTTCTTATAGTTTGCTTAACGTGAGATGGCTGAATACTATTCAAATATAACACTATATCAATTCTGTTCATGGAATGTATTTCTCATTATTTAAGAGCATATTTAAATTAATAAGGGCGTTTTGAACGTGAATACACCATTGTAAAAAATGCTGTAAGCAAAAATCAATCAGTTTACCCTTCTTGTTAAAATTATTACATTATTTCATAACGCGTTATGCTAGGACAACGCAAAATGTAATAATGTAATAATATGAAGTAAATATACTGTTTTTATAGTTTGCTTAACGTGAGATGGCTGAATACTATTCAAATATAACACAATATAAATTATGTTCACGGGATTCATTTACAGACATATTCAAATAGGCATTTTGTACGTGAATAAACCATTTTATGAATTGCTGTCAGAAAAAAAATTCAATCATTTTTCACATTTTTCAAAATTATTACATTTTTTCATGATGCGTTTTGCTATGAAACCGCAAAATGAAATAATGTAGTAATATGAAATAAAGCTTGTGGGGTTTTAAAGTATATTTGCATTAGATGGCTGTATACTATACACTATATCAATTGTGTTCATGGGATTTATCTCTCATTATTTAAGAGCATATTTAAAGTAATAAGGGCGTTTTGAACGTGATTAAGCAAAAATCAATCAGTTGTTCCTTCTTGTTAAAATTATTACATTAATTTATAACGCGTTATGCAGGTCAATTAAGAAATGAAATAACGTAAAAATATGTAATTAATTCTAATTGGTTTTCAAGTAAGTTTGCACTAGAAGGTTAACTTTTTTATTAATACAACATTATATTTTTTCAGTTCATGGGATCATTTACGAACATTTTATAAGTTAAAGGTTGTTTTTGCATGTTTGTCAACCACAGTTATAATTGATCTAGATAAATTAATCAATCCGTTTTACTATTCAGAATTATAACATTATTTCATTATTCGTTGTGCTTGGAAAAAGCAAAATATAATATTGTAATAAAATGGAAGTAATCTTAAGCAGTTTAAAATCTTCATCTTTACATACCACAGTTGACCATCGTACAGTTTCTGAAATTGGAAGCTGCTACTACTGAACGCTCAAAAATCGTTAGCTGCTTTACACATTAATGTGTAAAAAACTGAAAAGGAAATTAAAAGGTTATTGATGGGTTCGCTTTTTAATTGGAGATGACTGCACTTGAAAGGTAAGAAATACTTCTATCATTTTTCGCTTCGATTTGGAACCATCCATTTGTTTCTATACAATAATATGATTCAGCTGTTGAATTTCTGGTGAGTCTTTACCTGCTTGTGTCGTCTGCTTATATCCTTTGCAAATAGTTCTGGTCCAGATCAAGCCTACATTTTGTCAGGCCTCCATGCAAGCTGAACATTTCTTGTACTTCAACAACAGCAGCATCTAGGGCGAAGATTTGGTACCAGTAAAATGCATTTAAGCAACCCGGTTGCTTAGGTTGCTGTCCGTTCTAAGGTGGTGGTTCTGTTGTTGTTGACTTTTTGTTTATTGTTACTCCCATCATGGGAGTCTGTAATTGTTCTATGTTTTGTTGTATGTTACTTTATGTCCATTCTAGTATTGCAATCATCTTGATGGGGAAGTGAGAGCTGGTTGCTTTGCTTAATTTGTCTTCCTGGTGTCTCGTGATGGTTGAGTGTCTCTTCCTCGCGGTGCCATGGGGTTGTCTGCAGTTTGTGATTGTGGTATTTCCTGATCATACTCACTTACTGTTTCTGATCCAGACATATTATTTGGCCTGATCTTGATCGATACTGTTTGTCCCTCTGATCACATTCATCTGCTGATATCTGCACAGTTCATAAAAAGAGACGTATTACATTTTTATTTTCTAAATAGTGTTGTTCACTTAAGAAACTCGCTTCCTTCAGTTTTTTTTTCAGCAAGACATGAGGGACCATGCAGGTGGACGATGAGGCGAATATAGCTTGGTTTGATACTTTTTGTAACAGAAGCTTTAATAATTAGTAGTCAGGGCGAACCCATATTTGACTTATCCATAGACTAGCATGACAGGTCGAAATACAATACCCTATAAGCAAACCTATACGATTTTTGCTTCTATTCAACGGCCTGGGCGGCTTGTTGGCCGACCAACAAGTTTGGCGGGTTTATTTCGCCCAGCGTTGGAAAAATAGTCATTATAATACTAGTCAAGTTGTTTGAAATGTGATGTTATGTGTATCATGTTTATGCCCCCGCTATTCATAGAATGCGGAAGGGCATTAAGCGTTGCCCATGTCCGTCCGTCTGTCCGTCCGTCCGTGCGTGCGTCCGTGCGTCCTTCCGTTCGTCCATCATTTAGGTAGGTACTTTGTGAGCGCAACTCCTCCTACAATTTTTTCCCAATCCTTTTGAAACTTTACTGGTGTTTTTGTCAAGGACTGAAGATGTGCATGACATTTGGATATAACCCTCAGATCATTTTTTGTCACTTTTTTCACAGTTTGAACTTAGTCATTTTTGGGTTTAATTACTACAGAAGCTTATGGACATTAGATACCTTGTGAGCACAAATCCTCCTACAATTTTACTAAATCCTTTTTAAACTTTACAGTTGTTTTGTCAAGAACGGAATATATGCTTTACATTTGCATATAATCTTCAGATTAATTTTTTATAATTTTTTCGCAGTTTTTATAATTTTTTCGCAGTTTGAACTTATTGTATACCCAATGTTTAATTGCAGGTGAAATAAAAACAATAGGCGGGGGCATCCGTGTCCCATGGACACTTTTTCTAGTTTATCATTACATTTATTGCATTCAAATTCAGGCATTTAGAACAAATGCCAGGCATTTAAAATAAATGCCCTATAACACAGTCATTCTTGTCTTTTTTCCAACCAAGCTGCGCTGGGTCTGGTTTAATTATGCCATTAATCTTTTGTATATTTTTAGTAAAGGTTACTCACAACGTCTTAGACCATAAATTTGACAATTATCAGTTGGTTTATTAAGTATATGTTTGGGCTCAGAACATGGATTGTAAGAACTCTTATAAATTTGAATTAGATGACGAAGATTGTCTCATGTAGTAAACTAACAATATAGTACCTGATCCGTAGCTTGACACGCTAGAAAAAGCTAGGGATCTGGTGAGCCTAGGGTCTGGTATCAATCTCTTGCCTTTGAGACTAGAGGTTCGGTAGCAGACCTCTAGCCACTTCGTTTAAAATGACAACACAGTTGCGGATCCAGAGGTGGTTTAGGGGGTTCGCTCAAACCCCCTCCCCATCTCCCGTTTTTAAATATCCTGTGAAAATGAAAAGATTTGGATCTCAGTGAGACCAAGTTATTTCATTTTCATGGTCTCAGTGAAACCAAATTATTTCATTTTCATGTCTCAGCGAGACCAAATTATTTCATTTTCATGGGATATTTAAGAACAATGAGAAAAAATCAGCAAAGCGAAGCTCACACCTTTATACATGTACATATGAACCCCCTTTCAAGAAATCCTGGATCCACCACTGCAACATGTCTATTTTTGTTTTTATATACGAACATGATGTAGTTCTGTTACCAAAATTAGATATATTAAGGCCTCAGCCACATTGTTTGTCAAAAACTGCATGATCGATTCATTCCATGATAGTCACAGCTACTCGTACAGGGAGTAAAACCAATTGACAATATTGGTGTTGATAAAGCTCTCTTTTGCCTTCAAAAGAAAGAAATACAAGTTTTAAATGGGCATCATAACCAGACACCACACATTGAAAATTGTGCTGAATGGGGGCAAGCGTTTTAGAAAAGCTTGAACTTGTCTTTCCTATTGAAACAAGACCAAGATCTGCTCTGGACCTGTGTCGCGGGTGCACATCGTCAATGTGTGAACAGTCGATATGCAAAGTTCAAATATTCAGGAGTGAAATCAGATTACACCCAAATTTCACAATGCAACTACAGTAGGTGACGAAACAATTTCTAAGTTGAACACTCAAAAATATATTTTCAAATGTGCACACATATTGAGTGTACATGTTCAACCATAATACAAAGTTTGAATCAAAAGGAATGGAAACTGCTTGAGTTACATATTACACAAACCAGAGGCCATTTAAGCATTTATAACGAAAAATGTCTAAGTTCAAGACTCCCAAAAAATGAATAAAAATATTCCTGAAATGTGTATACATCTTCAATGTGTGAAGAATCATTATGGGAAGTTTGAATATAAAGGAATGATTACTCGTGGAGTTTCAGATTACACTAACTAGGCACCCCCTAAGCATTTCGGGAAGAAACAATGTCTATGTTCACCACCCGTCAAAAATATTTTAAAAAAATGTGCACAAAAATGGTAGGTGCAAATCTTCAATGTGTGAACAATCATTTTGTTTGTTTGTTTGATTTGATTCTTTACGTCCCATTAACAATCTTTTAGTTATATAGGGACGGGTCTTTCTGGGTTGAACAAGTACTAAGCTACGATAAATGTGTCTTGCTCAAGGACCACAACGCAGTGACGCCGGAGAGGCTCGAACCGACGGCCCTTCGGTCTTGAGTCAAGCACTATACCACTGAGCCACTGCGCTCCCCACAGTAAAGTGATAGCGCTAACGGACACGTAACGGACAGTAAAATTCTCTGCCCGTTCGTGTCCGGCTACATGCAATTCTTGTCAGTTCCTCATGAATGCGATCCGTGTCAGGTAATATCCGTTTTGTCCGGTCTTATTAGTTGGCAAGTTGGGGGCATGTTCGACCTGAGTTGTGGAACGGTCAACTTCTGGACATGTAACGGTTAAAACAGACGAGTACCGCATGTTAAACGGAAAAGAAACGCATATAACGTTCAAATAACGGATGGATGAGAAAAGGTGGTTCATGAGATCAAAACAATGACGTTTATATTTCTATAGAACAAGATTCGACTGCATCCCCTCCCACCCCCACCACCACCACCGCCCAATATCACATACTTATCACTCATTTTGTATCTTATCTTCACATGACAGGATGTTTCAGAATAAAGGAGATTCATAACAGAAACACAAAACCATGGACTGTCGTGTGGGAGTCGGCCTTGAATGAGAGGAATAAGTGATGGAGTCTTCTTATGCCCCCGGGTAGGGGGGGGGGGGGGTACTCTCTTTTTTTTCTTGCTACGTAGACTTGGACCAAGCATTCCCCTACTCCAAAAAAAGTATCAGAAGTATCAGACATACCCCAAAATAATTGAAAGTCTGCAACCCCCAAAAAATATGCCAATTCTGTATCTAAACTTAAATTTAGAAATAACTCTTTCTGAACCCCCCTCCCCCAAAAAATTCAAAATTTGAACCCCTAAAAATGGCCCGAGCCTACGTATATCTGAAAGTATCAGAGTACCCTCCCCAAGCCCCATGGACTTACGCCCTCTTCCCCTGCCCTCTGCAGCGTTATTGATGACTTTCCTTTGGTGGCATCATGAAGTTATGAACCATATTTTTGACTCACCGTCACCTGACTGATCGAGTGCGTTCTGTGAACGTTGAACGAACGTTTTGTCCGTTGAATATACGGTATATATTCACTTTGTCCGTTATACATCCGTTTCTCATACGGCAAAGTCCTTTAGTTGACCATTCTTTGTCCGCTACTTGTCCGTTAAATATGCGTTACTCATGCGTTTTATGAGCTTCTCACACGCTCCGCGAAGACCCGCATCGCCATCGAGACGACTTTCATCACTGGATGAACACCGGATAAAAAAAAATGTTGCATTTTTTCTGTCCGTTCGGCGTCCGTAACCATTATCCGTTAATATGTGACAGCACCATAAACGTTCAACATTTGCACTTGAATAAGGTGTGAAATACGTTTGCAGTTGTGGATTTACCTAAATGTGTACTATTTGAGTACATATGTTAGTATTTAGGTTATAGACCCATTGGATCGGGATCGACATGACAATTTCGGTGACACTGTGCAGACGAAATTGTCACGTCGATCCCTACATGATTGGACCCAGTTTTAGAACATTTCCAAAATTCAAACTAATAATGCCCTACACTTTTACTCAATACAAATAGGCGTAGGATAATGACGGGACACTGTCAGAATTCCTCTATTAAAGCCAAAGTGGGTGCATAATTAAACCTGGGTGTGTCGTGTGCGCTTTATATGCCTTGTGCGCTGGGGCCGCGGCACACCGTCATTATAACTGTAAAAAGTCCAAGTCAAGATCGGGCACGGTCAATGATAATAAAACAGTTTACATATCGCTGGAAGCGCTTGCGTTAAGCGCGGTTAGCACCTCCGAGCGACAGTTTCATAATAAAAATAAAGAATACTACTGGCAATCATTAATTCCAGCTTAACCCATGTGCCTTTTTAGCAGAAAGGGGGTTATTGCTTCTGACATAAAAAAACACATCATAAACGTATTGTTAACAAATAATGCAGATATCACTTGACAAAGCGTCTTCGGTAGACACCGAATGGGCAGTTCGCAAACCAGGCTGCACTGAACAATTGCCATTTTAGGTCTTTACATTTAAGGAAGCGTTGCATCGAGCAAATTTTGGTTAATTAAGACATTGATAATGCGCAGACTGATCTGAACCTTTGATCCGACTGCGTGTACCTTTATACATGCATCCAGGCAGGGTTTCTATTAATATGTTCCTTATCTGCTTTTTTCAAAGTTCTAACCAACAGAATTAACAATACAAATTCGACGAATCTATATCCACCGACGAAGGGTTATTTTAGAAAAGCATGTACGATGTACATCACAAAACATAAATCTCAATTTTCTTAACCTGAAGTTCACCTTCGGTATCATTCAGATCATAACAACCGCATTTTTAGTATGTTTTAGTGCTTTATTTAATGAATAAGTATACTCACATCTACACAATTTCAATAACTGACCGTTAAATCCAACTCCAGGGGTCAAGGGTGTGTGTAAATTCAAAGTGTTACCTTGCATGTAGGTCTACAATGCTTCCACTTTAATTTGATATGCAGCATGATCACTTTCAGAAAAGAAAAAAAGACCTTTTGACCCCACCACATGTGGTCGAGGGTGTGTGTTATGACAGCATATTTACTTTCATGGTGCTCTGTGCTCAATTCCCTTTAATTTGATATGCAACATGACTACTTTCAGAAAAAGACATGGTTTGACCGTTTGACCCAATCCCAGGGTCAAGGGTGTGTCTGTAGGCAAAATATTTGCTCCCATGGTCAGCTTGAATTAATATGCAACATAACCATATTCCGGAAAAAGATTCATTTTGGCCTCGGTCCCACCCACTAAGTACACCCTAGGGGATCGGGCCCAGGCATTCAAACTAAAATCCCTAATGTTTCATAAATATTGCTGCTCTGCCTGCGTGCAAAATTTCAGCAAAAATATTGACAACTGTCTTAGTTATTACGAAATTTAAATATTTGACCTTTGACCCCTAAGGTGGGGTCAAAGGGGGTGGGGAACAATTTGGACACTGCCATTCTAAGCCACATGCACTGAGCTCTTATGGTCTATAGTGAGAAGTTGTTAGATATAATAGCTTTGGTGAAATGTGAAGATCATCATACAAAATAGCTGATATAGGTTTTGCATTATAAATGCCTTTACTAAAACAAGGGCTATAACTCAAGTGCTTAAGGGTCGGTTTTGACGAAACTTATAGGATATCGAGAGTACATGGTACATACCATTTGTACAAAGAATGATTCTAATATGACAAATAAGTACTGAGATATGGTTCCGGACGGACAAAAGTGCGGACGGACGGACGGAGTGGACGGACGGATGCACGGACGACGCAAAAATATATCCCTCTGACTTCGTCGGTGGATAATAAACAGGTGAAATCCAACGGCAATATTGATATAAAAAAAAAAATCAACAGTTCATCGAAAATCAAAACAATTGAATAATTATGCCATCTATCATAGCATGAAACAAAGTGTTTATCATTTGAAACCGATCTGATGCCATTTACGCAAAATGTAATAAAAAAAGTATGCCTACTATCAACGCATAATGTAACAATTATTACATTTTGAACCAACTGCACATGATTGACGCAAAATGAAATAAAAAATCTAGATTATTACATTTTGCGTCGACATTCGCAACGCAAAATGAAATAAAAAAAATCAAAATGTAATAATTATTACATTATTACAAAACGTGCTGCAACAATGCATGTCCACATTACCTTACCACTGACATGCATAAAAGATTTTTATGGATAAGGCTTTGCCGAGCATCAGTTCAGTCGATCGAGGTCAGTTGGTGAAAACACTTAGAACTCTTGAACCTCATGGTAATCAGGATCAAATTAAGATTGCCTATTAATTTTAACAGTGTTCAGCCACTGGTATTCAAAATGAGGACGAGGCTTTGTCGGGCATCATTTTGCCTGTCGAGGACTTTTAATGAAAATGCCAATTTCTCTTGATCACACCACATATGTTGATCAATTTTTGTATACTAATGCATTTAAACATTTTCTAGAAACTGGTATCAGGAAATAAAATAAAGTACATAATATTTAAAACCAAACGATGACACTTCAATAACCAATTACCTTCTCTGCAAAATCTCATTGAAAGCAGCTGACAATTGCAGCCAAACAGGGCAGTATAATATCACTTCAGTTTCTCATTTCATTCCAACTTATACACCCATCATATACATCTCCTTAGCTGAAATTTGCTCATATATCATGAACAAATTTAAATATGATATATTGGACCCGTATACTAAAACATCTTAAAATTTGACAACTCTGAAAATCAAACTATCCCCTATTTCTCTTTTTCAACGAATTATAGCAAAAAAGAAAACTGATACGAATCTCGGGAAAATCACAGTATAACTTCAACTGCAATTTATCATCAATGATACCCCCCTTTTCTTCAGTCTAGGCGCAGTCTGAACAGTACAAACTGAGCTTAACTTAAACATGTTGTTTCTAAGATATTGGTTCACTACAAGTCGTGCACATTATGGTCAGTTGAATAAGCCTAGTAACATACCAATATCGACTGTAGTCAAACACGTAGTTTTCCTTGAGAATATAACTGTTATGGACCCCCTCCCCCCCCCCCCCCCCCCCCCCCTGGAAAATAACAAAGCTACCCAGCCAGCATTCGGCGCCATGCCATCATTTAAATCCCCCTGACAAAACTTTCTGGATCCAGGCATTTTGATCAATGGGATAATAATTCGCATGTTTCCAAAGGTGACATAATATCAATACATAATTGCATATAGATTGGAAGAGTAGATCAAGAAAAAGCCAACCTGAAATTCTTAAAAAAACGTAAAAGGTTTGCTTAGAAAATAGTTTTCTTACACACCGGATAAGGATATATGAGATTTTACCCTTGGATAGAAAATCTTTTGTTTTGCTTTGGCTATTTTCCGTTCTAAGTCGATGGTTCTCTTGTGCATGTAGCTGGTTCATAGTTTAAAGACATATGCGGTTATTTCCCATGCGCACCTTTCCCGCGTCTGGAAACAGGTAAAGTTGTCTGGGTCCTGTCTTTCGAACTTTTACGGATTCGGATCAACAAGTGCAGCTTTCAGTTATCTTATGTCATATCGGTGTTCCGACATTTTCATGGCAAAGTGTGTCCGAAATATCTATTGATCTTTTATCAGAACTGCTCGTCTCAGTACCAAAGACAGATAAATGTAACTCAGACAAAATCAAACGACGTACACAATAACCCTGGTTACAAATACGAAAGTGGCCGAGTTTCTACTATTTGGACATGCGCGACCTGACCTCGTGACCTAGTGGTTAGCGTGGTTGGCTCCAAACCAGAGGATCTGGGTCGATTCCCGGGTGCGCACCTATTTTCAGTGTGCTTTTTCTTTCTTTTTTAACATTTTAATGCTAAATTGCTACATATACTAGAAAAATGGCATCACCAAATGACCGAAATGGGCATTCCTGAACTTTTTATATTGATTTACGCAAGAAACCTATGAGGGTGGGATTAAATTTGGCCCTCCTGAAAGAGAATTATTTCGGTGACCCAAGAGTTTTATTCTTTTTTCTGAAAGGTATTATAATAGTCAATTAAATAAAAATAAATTCTTAAGAATTTTAACATCAGATTTTTTAATATTATGATTTATTCTAAAAACAAATTCCAATTTACGACGTATTGCCCAAAATTATCATGCAGTATCTTGTCACAGCATGGGATAAAAAC
Organism: Loripinus fragilis; assembly: GCA_964019695.1. NCBI lineage: Eukaryota > Metazoa > Mollusca > Bivalvia > Lucinida > Lucinidae > Loripinus > Loripinus fragilis. The sequence continues at coordinate 34,783,322 of OZ026521.1, forward strand.
TAAACGTGCCCATTTACTTAAAGGTTCGATGTCATGGGCAATAATTTAAGTTTAAAGAAAGAAGCTGGCTGAAGATTACAACAGTTTTAGCTCAATATTTAGGACTATATTTTCAGAAAATTGGTCAAATGCTGAAAACTTCCATATGTGAACAAATAAGCACGGTGACATATCCTTTTTATTTCATAAATGGATAGCCCATGCATAAAACAAACTGTATGCAAAGTATTGAACAGATTTCAACTTGGGAAGTATGTAGCATATGTCCTTAATGTTATTCATATTCTTTGTGGATTTTTTGGTATTTGGTCCCACTACAGTACTTAGTGTCCTTACTAGTTTTGAGGGAGAAATAGCTGGTTTCTTTACATTAATTGTCTTCCGGCTGTCATGTGACTATCAGTATTCTGTTTCTTTCTTACGGTGCCTTGGGCTGCTCTGCACTGTGTGATTTGGTATTTTCTGATCAAATACTCACTTACTTTTCGCAAATGTTCAGTATATTGCTTGGTTCCCAGTATTGTATTTATTGTACTGTTTATCAGCTAGCCCATTTGAAAAAAAGACCTCGCCTCACTTTTACACAAAATGGTCAGGTCAAAGTATCAAAGACAATAATAAACATTATATGGAGAAGGTATTTTGTTTCAGCCCTCGCATTATCCCCAAAATACCTTTTAAAATTAACGATTAATAAAGTATTGAAAACACTGTTTCTGTTATTCAACACACTCTAAATTTGGATTTTTTTTGCGAAAGATTATTTTTCGCGAAACTTCGCAAATGCGAAGTTTCGTGAAAATCAAACCCTCGCGCGAAGTGGCGAGATCAAGATGGCTGCAAATCTAGACAGGACGCTTAAACACATAACCCTCACACACAATGGGAGAAACAACAAAGAATCAGCAATAACAAAAACACCGACTTAGAATGGACTACAGCCGAGGCCACTTGGGGAAGTGGGGTGTTTTGGGTGAACTTAAATATATTTTCACAGGCCAAACCATCGACTTAGATTCAGCAGATGTCAAAACACGAAGCCTGGTCCCGAGGATATAAAACCTTCTTCATGCTCAACTCAACTGAGCATGGAATTTCAATTGCTCATAAAATCTAAAATGCTGAACACAAAGATTTTTCTTGCTTTCAAATTCTCAGATGCTGTGTCTATCATGCTAATAGATGTTTAAATGCCAACAATTGTGACATTTTAACATTTATGAGCATGATAAATTTTATGCTCAGTTAAGTTGAGCATGAAAAATGTTTATAAACACAAAGCCAGAACAGAGACAAACGAAGGAATACATATAAAAACAATAATACAATTAAAGTAAAGCGACCAGCTGTCTCTGCGCTGAAAATTATATATATTATTATTATTATGTTTACAATACAGTATTATGTCAGTTAGTATGCAGCTTCTGTATATGTTCTGCGTAGAAAATATCTAATATATGGCCACTTTGTTTTTTATGATGATAAGAGTAAGAAAACCAGATTAATTATTCAAGAAGACATTAGCCGAACCATTAACTAGGAATCGTGGAGACAATATCAATAAACTTTATCTTGAATTTGTCTAAATGACAAGCTTTGTCTGATGGCATATTCGTGTCAGATGGCTGACAAGGCGATATATCTCCAAGGACGCTTATTAATGCGACACTGCTTTTGATTGTGCTTTTAAACACACAGGCATCAGTTTACTTAGGTCTGATTTTGGCATAAACAACACAATTATCAATTGTTGTCAATTCCATGTATGTGGATCTGTTTCCGAACTTTGAATTATTGTATAACAGTAGTTATATCAGCGCTCTTTGAAAGTCGGACATATTGGTTTCGATTCCGTCCATCCGTCCGTTCGTCTGTGCATCCGTCAGTGGGTTTTGCTCGTAATTCGAACTATTTCATTTGTTGACAGAGGGTGTTCATATTAGGCACACTGATTGCCTCTGATATGTTGATTTCAACCAATGTTTCGATCACCAATATGACCTTGGAGGCATATCACCAATATGAACTTTGAGTCAAAGGTCAAGGTCAAATACAGTTAAAGTCTGTCTGACGGATCATAATTCAAACTGCTCTTGAATTTTTTGATGTTGAGTGTTCATATTTTGAATAATGTTTGGTTATACTGTATAGATGACAACACATGTTTTAGATCAATGATATTACATTGGAGCCAAAGGTCTGTCGTAAAGCCCCTTACATAACATTTTTGATAGAAGATGTTCATATTGAGTACAATGGGTGCTTAAAGAGTGTTGCAACAAAGGCTTCATATCACCGATAGGACCTTGGAGTTAAAGATCTTAAAATCCATCTGGCGCCCCTTAATGCGAACTCCGCTTTAATTATTCAAAGGGAGTGTTCATACTCAGTAAAATGATTGCTTATGGCGTGTAGATGACAGCGATTTCAGAGCATCGCTATGACCTTGGAGTCAAAGGTCAAGATAAAGTATACTTAAAACCTGTGTTACTAGTCTTTATATAGATTTATCTTACAGTTTAATGGAGGATGTTCATATTTGGCACGACGGTTGAATTTAGTGTGTTGGCCACACCTAAGTTTCAGATCATCTATATGACCTTGGGTCAAAGGCCAAGGTCAAATATATTTAAAATCAGTATCATGGCTTGTGACGTGAACTCCTCTTTCATTTTTGATAGAGGGTGTTCATATTTAGCATACTCATTGCTAATGGTGTGTAGATTACAATTAAGGCTACATATTACTGCTATGACCTTGGAACTCCTCTTACTCGTTTTGTTGACGCGCGTTTATATTTGGCACAATGGCCGCTTATAGTGTGAAGATGACAAAAAAGGTTTCATATTGCCAATATAGTATTGTAGCCAAAGGTCAATGGTAAATTCTTAATGTCTGGTATAAGTACATTGTGAATTGTTTTAATGAAATACATATACATATATATATAAAATCTGTTTTATGGATTGTAACACAATATCCTCTTACAAATTTTGATGGAGGATGTTCATATTTTGTACAATGATTTCTAATAGTGTGTAAATAACTACAAAAGTTTTGATTACCAACAAGACCTTGGATAGAGTGCTTTTAATAAGAGTTATATGAGCCTGGTGACCTTAAAATTAGACCAATGCCACCAAAATCTAATCATTCCTTTAGGTTTACCCAATAGTGTACATGTGTCAGTTAGCTTAAAATGTATCCATTGGTTCAGAAGATAGAGTGCTGACAACGCTTTGTCATATAGTTATATGAGCTTGGTGACCTTCGAAATTAGGTGAAGGTCACCAAAATCTAATTATTCTTCAAGGTCTTCTCAATGATGTATATGTGCCAGTTTGGTGTACGTTTGGTCATTGGGCCAAAGATAGAGTGCAAACGAATGCTTTTAATAGAGTTATATGACCCTGGTGACCTTGAAAATTAGGCCAAAGACACTAAAATCTTATCAATGTTTATATTTCTCCCACTGTTGTGTCTTTACCAGTTTGGTTACAATCTGGTCATTGGTTCAGAAGACAAAGTGCTGACAAAGCTTTATTTAACGAGTTATATGACCCTGGTGACCTTTAAAATCATATCAAGGTCATCAAAATCTATCTTATTCTTAAGGTCTTCCCAATAATGTATCTGTATCAGCTTGGTCAAAATCCTGGTCATTAATTCACAAGATGTAGTGCTGACAAGACTTTATCAAAGAGTTAAATGATCTTGGTGACCTTGAAAGTAAGGTCATGGTAACCGAAATCGAATCGTTTCTTAAGGTCCTCCCAATGATGTTTTTTGTCGGTTTGGTAAAAATCTGGCCATTGGTACAGAAAATAGGGTGCTGCCAAGTCTTTTTCATAGCGTTAAAATGACCCTGAAGACTTTGAAAATTAGGTCAAGGTCATGAAATTTTATCATTTCTTTTGGCTGTCCCAATAAAGTAAAAAATGTATCTGTAAAATTGTGGTTAAAATCCACCCAGCGGTTCATAAGTTAGAGCGCAGACAAAAAGCTACGCCAACCGCGACGCCAACGCTAACACTGACGGGATCCATACCAGAAACACGTCCGCCCACTCCTTCGGAGGTGGGACATATAGATGATGGGCTATACTTTTTGGCATAAGAGTGTTAATATAGGTACTGAAGCAAAATCTCCTAAAACCAGATCATAGCTCTATATATCAAGAATGACAAATCGGTATATCGGAATTTGATAAAGATTTCGTTCAAGCTTCGCTGGAAATCTGTCTGACAATGCTTTTTAAACCTAGAAAGTCGCTTAACCCCCTCGAGCAAACTGCCTGTCTGTAGATATGTATTTACTCGTGCCCAATGAAAACGAACCACTAAGTTTAAATGCTATAATTTTCCCGCAATTTTTTGCCAAAAAATCATGAAACATGGTGAAACTTTACGGAATCAGTCACAACAATTTTTGAAATATAATTATACCTGACGCTAGCCTTCTAGAATATCAGTTACTGTTAGAACACAGGAGGTATTTATAAACGAAAAAGTCATAAACGTCAATATCTGGTATGTTCACCATTGCTTGGCATCGACGTCGCACACTACGAATTAGACGATGAATCCAATATTGTAGGAGCTATTATGAGTCTGCTGTAAATTCGGAAATTTTCGCGAAAGTTTTATTGTTGCAAATAGCCTTAAAAGACATATTTACCACGTTTAAAATTTGCGACTAGGGCATGATTTACCTACATGACAAAGCGATTTCGCCATTTCGCAAGGGATTTTATTTTCCCGAAACTTCGCATTTGCAATGTTTCGTGAAAATAAAACACTCGCGTAAATTTCCAAATACAGGTCTCTTATGTATGATGTTTCAATTGCTTAGGTTTTATAAAACATTCCTTTATACTTTCTTTTTCAGAACGACTCATCGTCCATCTGTATACTCAATACCGACGGAACAAGTGTCATCGCGCCGCCAGAGACGCCGACGAACGAGCACAACCGAAGAAAGTTTCAGCGAGAATACTCAAGTACAGGAAGGAGAACTTTTGGAAATGGGAAATTCGGCCTCTTCATTGGAAAATGGTCACGCTCTGCCGGCAAACGAACGGGGGTTGTCAGAAAAAGGACACGTTTCGCTGTCAGAAAATTGTCATTTTCAATCAGATGAAAGCAAACTTTAAGACAGTGTTGCGCTAAAAATCATTGTAAAACCTCGAAAATTCGAACTTCGATTTTTCGAAATACTCGCTTGTTCGAAATAAAGTTGGGACACGCTGGATTCAAAGAATAGGATTATTTATGATATATTTTGATAACTGTCTGTAACATATGTTTTGGGTGTGTAAAAGAAACGTCTCATTGAGAAGTTTCTTTTACGCGTCCAAAACTTATGTTTGACTAGAGAATATTTTAAACCCCTGGTAATAAACATTTTGGGGTTATATATTTTTGTGTCTACCTTCCTATAATTCGAACTACTGATAATTCGAAATAAACCTTCCAATCTCGAGGACTTCGAATTTACGAGATTCGACTGTAGATGTGTGTGATGTTGCAAACGATGGGCATCATTGGACTTCATAATTCTGATTCTCCATATTAGCCAGATCATTTTAATCGTATATATTTTGCTAAAACAGATTATGGCTCATCGAGGCGATTCCAATGAGGCTTGAGCCTGTGGTGTTTTGCGTTAACTCTTTTTACCTGCGTCGCTTTAGCGAAAGCAGGTCTAGTAATGGGTCCACTCCGTCCGTCCGTCCGTCTGTCCATCCGTCCGTCTGTCCGTCCGAAACACTTTAGGGGTACCAAGTTTGTGTAATCTGTAACTCCAAAGTTTTTATTCCTTTTCATTCAAACTTTGCCAAATGATTGTTCACATATTGAAGATGTGCACCTTCTATTTTGTGCACGTTTCATAACTTTTTTTTCATTTTTGAGGGGTGTTGAACTTAGACATTTGTCCGTCCGAAACACTTTAGGGGTACCAATTTTGTGTAATCTGTAACTCCAAAAGTTTTTATTCCTTTTCATTCCAACTTTGCCAAATTATTGTTCACATATTGAAGATGTGCACCTCTTATTTTGTGCACGTTTCATATTTTTTTTTCATTTTTGAGGGGTGTTGAACTTAGACATTTGTCCGTCTGAAACACTTTCGGGGTACCAAGTTTGTGTAATCTGTAACTCCAAAAGTTTTTATTCCTTTTCATTCAAACTTTGCCTAATGATTGTTCACATATTGAAGATGTGCACCTTCTATTTTTTGCACGTTTCATCATTTATTTTTTATTTTTGAGGGGTGTTGAACTTAGACATTTGGCCGTCCGCAACACTTTAGGGGTACCAAGTTTGTGTAATCTGTAACTCCAAAAGTTTTTATTCCTTTTTATTCAAACTTTTCCTAATGATTGTTCACATATTGAAGATGTGCACCTCCTATTTTGTACATGTTTCATAATTTCGTTTTTATTTGTAAGGGGTGTTGAACTTAGACATTTTTTACATCCGAAATGCTTCCTAGTTTGTGTAATCTGCAACTCCAACAGTATTCATTCCTTTATATTCATACTTTACATGATGATTTTTCACACATTGAAGTTGTGCACTTCCATTTTGTGCACATTTCATATTTTCTTTCTTATTTTTGATGGGTGTTGAACTTAGACATTTTTCCATCAGAAATGCTTAGGGGATGCCTAGTTTTTTTATAATCTGTATCTCCAACAGTATTCATTACTTTATATTCAAACTTTGCTTAATGGTTGTTCACACATTGAAGATGTGCACTTCCTATTTGGTGCAAATATCTTTTTTTTCACTTTTTTGACAGTTGTTGAACTTAGACATTTTCAAGCAGTTTTCATTCCTTTATATTCAAACTTTGTGTTATGATTGCTCACACAGTGAACATGTACTCCCTATATTTATGCACATTTGATATTATATTTTTGAGGGTTTAACTTAGAAATTGTTAAGTCACCTACTGTAGATTACATTGTGAAATTTGGATGTAATCTGATTTCATTCCTGTATATTTGAACTTTGCATATCGAAGGTTCACACACCGACATGCACCGGCGACGCAGGTCCAGAGCAGAGTTTGGTCTTGTTCTTGCTAGTGGCGACTTTTGTCATCTGCTAATAACGTTTACAACAGTCAAGACCCAAATCAAGATCGTCGGTCCTGATCTGGTTCCACACAGCTTGACTGACACTCTGTTATATATAGTGTTCCTGACAGATTTTTTTGAAAAAAGTTTATTTCGAAAAGAAGTCCGCAGACGACAACAAATGCTTGAAAAGTACCCAAATAAAAGGATGGGGAATCATGTGCATGGTTTGTACGTTGAGAAATGAAGAATTCTTGGTTACTTGACATTTTTTTCTGCTTTGATAATCATATCCCCGCTTGTCCGGAAGCTAAATATGTGCATGTGGTCTGGATATAATCCTCAACTTATTGTCATCCTCTTGTTGCCAATGGATTGCAATTATGATTGACTAAGTAAAAGTTATACCATGGGTTGTCCGCCTGTACGTGGAGATATACCACTTGCAAGCTCGTGGATTATCTTACGTACAGGTGGACAAACATGATATAACTATTTTATACCACTTACATCAATGTAGACCTTGCACATCACGAGATAATTCATGCATCGATAAGGGTGGTATAAGTTTGCAACCTGTATGGTATCACCGGCCTATTGGTATAACATGGGATAGCCCTTTCTGTGAAAATTACCTGTATGGATTGTGGCATGGTGTCACAACACTACAATGACCCACCCAGCTCATCGTCATCTCCGCTTGCGAATATGGCGTTGAGGTGGGTGTGTCATTAAGTAGATAATCACTTTCGTTTGAAATAGCTTTCAAATGGCTTCTGTACTTTCAGTCAGTAGCCGACAACCCACTTTAGTTAGATGGCAAGATGGCAAGCTTTCTTGAAAAGCTTGTACTTGTTTTGTCACTTTCTGTCGTTATTACTGTCAAAGTTAACACATAATGGGTAATTTTTGCGCATAACTCCACCAACAATTTTGATGCTTTTGCAACTTTAAAGATGTTCTGGCCATGATCAGAAGATGTGCATGTGTTTTTGGTAGTATAGTTCTCAGATTATTTTTGTTACCTTTTACCATTTTGTGAACGTAGACATTTCGGGCCTTTGGGGCAATTGTGTGGGCACTTTTTGAAACTTGCAGGGGCTTTTGTCATGGTCTGAAGATGTGCATTAAGGATAATGTCCAAACCACATGACATATTCAAACCATGACAAAAGCACCTGCAAAGTTTCACAAAGATTTATATAATCCTCAGGTTAATTTTTATTTTTGTCACTTTCTCCAGGATGTGAACTTTGACATTTTAGGCCTTCAGTATCCATCAATGCAGTGTCTATATATAGGTGGTATGTTTGTGTGCGCAACTACTCCTACAGTTTTGAAATTTTGCTTGTGCTTATGTCATGAATGCGCATAGGGTATAATTCTGAGATATATTTTGTTTCTTTTTCTGTTTTTAACCTACTCATCTTAAGACTCACTTCATGATAGGACATATACTGGCTGCATGCCGTGGCGGGAAGTATGATATGTGCCGGAGGTGCATAAATTCTCTGAATTAGCTCGTTTTCTATCAGAATATGTTGTGGATAATTTAAAACATCACATGACCACACTGAGACACCACACCACGTGACTATCCGTCTTAAGTTTAAAGTCACATTGAAATGATTGTGTCTTTGATTAAGACACTTTAACCTCTGCGTAGTACTGGTTCAAACAAGGGAAACAGCAAATCGTTCCGGTACGACTGAAAAATTGTTGACTAGGACGTAAAGCATCAACTCAAACAAAACTACAACATATCTATTAAGCCACATGACTATCAACCTTGAGCTGAGGATTGCGAACTCTATCTTCATTGAAATGAAGGATGCGAACTCTATCTTCATTGAAATGAAGGATGTGAACTCTATCTTCATTGAAATGAAGGATGTGAATGCTATCTTCATTGAAATGAAGGATGTGAATGCTATCTTCATTAAAATTAAGGATGTGAACTCTATCTTCATTGAATGAAGGATGCGAAAACTATTCATCTTGCGATGAAGGGGTTGCTAGTTTTCAGACAATAAAAGGTGAACAGTGAAACATTATGCAGTCTTATGCGGCCTCTCATAAATAGACAAAACAAAGGTCTTAAAGACAGACGGTAGCTAAATGCAGGTCAAAAGTATTGCAGAATGCTACAGCATTCTGCAATACTTTTGACCTGCATTAAGGGATACACGGTCTTGAAAAACAATTTTGGTCTTCTTTTAAGTGCCTGCTTAAGACAGGTTTACTGTACCTCATTACTGGATCTAATCGTGCAAATCATATTTTCTCCTATAGATTGCCTGGCAAGGCTAAACTAGTTCAACCGATATGTCCGAAATGTCATATGAATCAATGACATTACTGATGAGTTGGGGCTACTTGGCACCATCTGCCCGACGAAGACTCAGATAAACACGTGAATCCGCATAGTCTGATCAGAACCTTCGCTTTCAAAATTAAGAATCACTGAGACATTGGATACTCATAGAGCGCACATCAAAGACTCTGATCAGACTGCGTTCGATGGGCGCACATGCCAACTTGTAATTTTTGCTGGACATCGGCTTAATTTTGTCGCAATGATAACAGGCTTATTAATCTATAATAATCACCCTTTGTATAATACGCACGGTGCAGGCCCCTAACAGCTAGACAATAACAAATTTGATTAAAATAGTCATCATTAAGCTTTTTTCCACAGAGTTCAAACTCAAAAATATTTCCTAGTCTATAGCAACTCTAATCTGAAGTGCACAACTCTCCTGTTTTATTTGTTTTGATTCTTTACGTCCCAGTCAACAATTTTTCAGCCAGCTGAGTAGAGGATACAGTGTCTTGCTCAAGGATACAACGCAGTGCCTCCGATGAGTCAATCACTCTACAGCCACTGAGCCACCGCGCTCCTCGTCCCATGGTTTTGGAATAATAGTCCCCTAAAATTGCGCACTTTCGGCAAAATCTTCACTTCTCTGCTGTTTTTTTCTGTTTCCATAATCAACCTGATATTAAGTATCAAATATGATTCTATCAGAATTTATCGGAGGCACTGTCATCCTGGCAATAGTTTGCATGCAACTTGAAAATCATTTGCTGTGTAATGTTACTATACATCGGATAACATATGCAGAACAGAATCGTTTTTTTTTCGGCGAAAGGGTTTATACAAGAAAAACGTGTGATCGTTATTTTATTCAAATCGTTTCCCATTGTATAGAGCGTTTTTGCGCTTTCTGCGGTGCGTTTTTCTGGCTAATTAATTAAAAGTCATTAGCAAAATGAAACAGTTTCGTCCAGAAAATTATTTCCCCGTATTGAACACTGAATTCGATTGTCGTCGTGATTAATTTCAATTCCCGCTCACTGTGTAATAAAAAGGAAAATTAATCACTATAATCCGCATATGATACAACTGGACCACAGCGGAGAAAAATGGTCGTTGGAGATACGCAAACGGGGTGTAGTTTAGATAACTTCTTCGGCTGCAATGTCGTCTGCAGTGTGTCGTCTGCTGGTCATTTTAAAACGTCGCTGTAGCAAACAGTGTGGACCCAAATCAGACCACTCCCTTAGGAGCTAAAGGAGCAGTCTGATAATGGTCCACACTGTTTGCCTTTATGCTGAAATTAGTCTGTGACGTTAGCAATTAGATGGCAGCAGTTGACCTGGGCAGACGGCACTTTTATAGCAGGCGAAGGGTAAACCCATTCGATTCTAATGGAATCTGCAATCAAGTCTAAAACAATCAAGTCTGGATGGTCCATCATTGATCATCATTCATTTAAAGGGGTCACAGGTTATAATTACAAAAAACAACAATGTAAATGTATTCCTGAACATTGCAGACACTGTTAAGTCTAGTGATCGTTCGTCACTGTATCAGTTAACTCTTTGCATGCTAGGTAATTTGTCATGCTTTTGTTGTCGTCTGCTGACGTTTTTTCAAAATCAACTTTTTCATATAATTCTTTCAGGAACACTATCAGAGTGTCAAACGGATTGGATCCAGATCAGGACCGACGTTCTGTCGGTCCTGATCTGGGTCCAAACTGTTTTCAAAGACTATCGGCAGACGACAAAAGTCGCCACTAGCGAGCAAAGGGTTAATCCGTTTCCAGACACGAATAGTCAATAGAATTAATCAAATGGTTGTCTGCAAACTTACTGTGCTATGATGCGCGAAAATTAACCGCACATATAATTGCACGCATTGTATTGCTCGCGGTTTCAACCTCAGTTGCAGACGACAATTTTGTAACTTCAATTTCGGTTCAAATAATGTGATATCAGACGCTTTATACGACATATAAAGCATTGATTGTCCATAAAATCTCTGTCGTCTGCTGTAAATGATGTTTGGACCTTCAATTGGTAAATTGTAATTTCTTTTGTGCCATCAAGCAAGGTCCTCATGGGTGTAACTAGCCGCGTTATAGCTTATTGGAAAATTCAGATAAGCCTATCCCTACCCTAGACATGAGTTGATGCTATTCGTCTCAGTCAACATTTTTTGGCTGCTTGCAGCCGTATGATATCATTTTCCCTTTCCAAATTTCAACCAATCAGGAATCGTCAGAAATTTGCATTTTAGAATACCTGCTTAAATATGAAGATCTCATTGGTTAATAACCAGACTGTCAATACAAACTCATTCTTACAGAACAACAATCACTGAAAATAAATGTAAAGTCTAGGGATACAGACTGAAAGAATTTATATCTTGAAAAACATAGATTAGCAAACGTTGTTGACTTGAGACAGCAGATAAGTCATGATTAAAATCCCCAAATGCTTCGAGTGTTTTATGTGCAGCTAGTTTTGCGTGACCAGCCTGCTCAAACTGGTTGCTAATTGTGTCAGTTCTCAGCAGTAGATTCAAAATAACAAATTGAGGGTTGCGAAGCAGTGCCGATTAACACACAGTTTTAATAAGATGGCTAAACGACGACAACCTATTGGCAGATATCACCATGGTCAAATTCTTTAGCATGTTGGAGGACTTCAATGTACTGACATGAAACAAGAAATAGCTTAAAAAATATTCGGCTGCATTTCAATTGTGGATTTTTTATATGAATAGCTTTATGTTACAGTTGTATATTGCAAATAGGTCACAGTTAGTGCAATTGCACTAACTGTGACCTATTTGCAATATACAACTGTAACCGTTGAAACAGCTATTCATATAATAACAAATTCCACAATTGAAATGCAGCCGAATATCCTTTTTTTTGTTTCATGTTAGGACGATTCCTGTGTTGGATCATATCCAATCATATTTCCATAAGCAAACAGAGTCGACCCCGATACAAGAGCTGTCTGATCTGGATCTGCTATGTTTACAAAATTGTTAAAAGGCGTCTCTATGAGGTAAATGGTAAATTGCAATACGGTGGGTCAGGCCTCAGACTCAATGCCCTCATTTTTTTCTCTGTCGGTTTGTGCCTGATGTTTGTCCTTGGCTGTGAATTAAAAACCATTTTATTTGTTTCATCATAGTATGTTAACATTTTTTGTGTGTTTCGCTACAGCAGAAACTAGGGCGAAGGTTTTGTCAGTAAATTATCTTCAAGCATCCCGGTGACCTTGGCTGCTGTCCGTTCTAAGGCGGCGATTCTGTCGTTGTCAATTCATTGTCGTCGCTCCAAATTTGGTATGGGAGTTAAGTGTTGTGTCCGTGTTTTGTGAGATGTGTCTTTGTGTCTTTCTAGTTTAGCAATAACCTCGCTGAGGGAGAGAAAGCTGGTTTTACTTTGTGTTATGACTGTCTGTGTTTCGAGTCCTCTTCCTCGTTGTGCCATGGGTTGGTTGGTCTGCGGTCTGTGCGTGTGGTATTTTCTGGCCATACTCACTCACTTTTTAACAAAACGTATTAAGCTACAAACCACGCTGACGATTGGCATGAAATACCAAGCCTCAAATGTTCCTACAGCGGAACATTTTTCTCTTCAAATGTCGTCTACCGCAAGATGGCGCTTCCAAACTCGTGAAGAGCCGTTTTTCTTTTGATTCGTTCCATTTTTTTTATAGCCGATAGGGTATTCCCTATGGCTGTTAGTTTCAAGTGACACACTCTGTAGCTGAACCGATAATTCCATGAGGATATCAATGACGTATAGATGTCCGGATATATGGAACTACATGTAGTGTAGGTTCAGGTTTCAATGTGGTCACGTGTATACCGTGTTTGCACTGATAAGCTCACAGAGCACTTATTAATTTCAATTCAGCATTTAACTCTTTGCTTAAAAGTGTTGTCTGCTCATTCCCTTTGCAAACAGTTTGGACCCAGATCAGGCCCGACAAAACGTCGGACCTGTTCTGGATCCAAACTGTTTGACACTGATGGTATTCCTTAAAGTAATTTTCGAAAAAGTTGATTTTGAAAAAAATCATCAAACGACAAATATCATGCAAAATTACACAGCACTAATCAATCAGCGTAGACCCTGATGAAATGCCCCAATATGTGGCATTTTATACACCAAAATTGTCAATAAATGAAAAATACGACCATTTCTCTCCTGACGGTTTACAGTCAAGCCTTTAGTTAAGAGTGTGTAACAAAATAATGTTCTTATTGCTCAACCAAAACATATATTGTAGGTACTCAAAAGAACCGTCTCAATAAGACGGTTCTTTTGAGCACCCAACTGATGGGTAAGAAAATGTTTTCAATTTTACGCTTAAAATGTTTATCTAACCCTCATTTGAAAGGTGCTGAATCAAAATAATACATATAGATACATATACATGTGACATTTTATGTCTTTCATATCATGATAATGTGTGGATGCTCCTCCGGTTACATTAGGGTTCTTCACTGAACTTTACATTGAGACCTTAGGATTATACGTAGATAGCTCTCTTTTGTGTTGACAGCTAAGGCTCTGTCTTTGCCAGTGCGTGTGTCCATGCTAACCTCGAGCTTTGCTGGGTACAACCACCACCGCGACGGTTTTGTCACGGTGCGTGAAACGGCATTCAAATTATCTGTTACTGATAGGCATGATAATATACTGTGTAAGGTCAATATGTATAGTAATGATAGTATTCTAAGAATAACTATGTCAATTACTAATTTATTTCCCTCATCAAGCTGACTTGTCCGCTCAAATGTACCTTTATGTTCTATTTTGAATCTTGATGAGTATCCTCCTCGTGGATAAGCTCCCCTTCCGTCCGCACATCCCTCTCATTGATTAGCTCCCCTTCCGTCCACAGATGTGCGGACGGGAGGGGAGCTAATCAGCAAGGGGAGGCCAGTCTATTTTGAATCACCATCTTTTAAATGAGGGTCTGGATAGGGAGCACGACCGTATTTTTTTCAATGATTGGCAATTTTGCCGCATAAATGTAAAAGATTGGAGACAATAAATTAATCCGGCTTTATTACTTTGTGCAAAAGATTTTGTCAATTAGACTCTGTGTCTATTCCTATGTAAAAGGAAATATGAATTCAAATGTTTACAATAAGAGCATTTGTGATAATTGCAACGAATACGATTAGTGTATAAATGCCAGAGACATGTCTAAAAGATTTCGCGGAACAACTTTACGGATTGAGTAGTACACTAGTCTGTTTTAATGCAAACAAACAGGCGCCATTTTGTGACCTGAGTTCTATTTATAGTATACTTCCACAAAAAGCTTTGAGGCGTGACTGTAACGGTAAATGACTTGAATGAATCAAGAGTCATTACTTAGAGGTCGTGATAGAAGCATAGCGCTGCAGTAGGTCATCTTTGTAACTATTTATACTAACTTATTTGCATATAATCAATGTCTGTTTTACGCATGTGTGGTTGCCTTTTTGGGGTGATATACGTCTATTCATAATGACACACTTGGTCCCCAAAGTATACAGCGATGTATACCGGGTCTAAAGCTTGTTTGCAGTCATTGACGGACAACGCTTTAGCTCTAGATGGGATGTTACAATAAAACATTTCAATCATCACTCGATTCTTTTAGATAAAACAATGGAAACAAACAACTGGAAATAACAAACATATAATCCATGGACAGTAATAAAAAATGAATAATAATTTACCATTATTTTGATATGAACCCCTCCAAGAACAAAGTCTGAATTCTTGGAGTCGCCACACATATGTAGTGTTTTCAAACATGCTTGTACAATCCTGAACAATATATTTTTGTTTTTAACTTTAAAACTGAACTTTCCAAAATCAATTTAAAAGCAGGACTTGGCAGGTTTGCACACTAAAACACACAGACCAAAAGCAATATGACGTGATTCTTTGATACTGGGGACATAGAAAGGCGGTGCCCTAATAAAAATTGGAACCCCTGTCTAGCACACTTCTAAAATGTGTAGCAGATCCCTTGAACACTGTACTACTGCGTTTAGCAACTTTTTTGCCCTACAATTACATAGCTTTCAACATATTTAACGGAACTACAGTCTGATTTCCCTTTTGCATGCTGAGAAACAAAATCGTCCTAATCTTTTATCATTCAGAGGAGTAGCTTACTTTTAGTGTATGCATGAACATTTTTAAATTAAATGGTGTAAATACCTAAATATTGGTGGATTTGATTCAGAATTATAAACAGTTACTATAGAACCATGGCCCACGTTTGTTCAACAGCTTTTATAGTAATAGCAAGAGATGAACATTTTACAAAATATTGCACCTTATAGACAACTTATCGAGTATCATGAAGAAGGGATCTATGAATAAGTTTCATCTTTTCTTTGTATACAAAATACAATGAGAGACATAGAACATTAACAGCCAAAAGACAGTAAAAAGGCAATCAAAGTAAAGCAACCAGCTCCCTCTTCCTCAGAGATCAAATTATTCCTCAAATAAAGTCCATACTCACCTGATAACAATACAGAAGCATATTATTTTTTCCAGAAATTAAGTGGTCAGAATGCATGGTCTAGAACATGCATTCTGACCACTTTCTGGAGACTATTGAACAAACACGTACAGTAGGATAAAACAAGCAAAATGGGTATGGACATTTGAAAACCTGTCTTCGTGGTCTGCAAACAACAAAGACATAGACCAGCAAGCACTTATGTGCAGTCTTATCAGCGCCTTTGTTATAGTTTCAAAGCTAAACTTGCTAGAAGTGAAATTTCAATTTTCTAGCTAATCTCTGTAGATGAGCAGACCAGTTTGTCTCACATTGTCAGAAACCCCGAAGACAGGTTTTCTCGCGTCAAGGCCTAAATGAAGCGATAGAGACACAATAGACCTCTTTCTCATTCTAAAAATTTAGTTTCAGGCCAAATCAATAATGAACCGTTACTTCCCGTCTGTCTACAGTACCTGTGGCATCAATAGCATTAGCCTTCATTCTAATTATTCAATTAGTCCTTTAAAACGCATTGCCTTGTTACAAAAAAAAAGAAAAAGTAAACTAGGGGATCTGAAGGTCCTAAGGCGCTCACCTGATCTCTTTAATAATGTAAAAATAGGTCTAGGTTAACTACAGCTTATGATAAAACATATTTTGTTTTACCATATATGGGGGTTGCAGCCATTTTGGTCAAGTGACCTAAAACAATCTAATGAAAACTCCATCAGACAGACCAGTGACTTCTGAGAAACCAATGTTTTTAGAAAGGTATTTGACAGTCCAAATGAATGGCATTCGATAAAAGGTCACAGGTCAGCTTGACATTTGGTACATATATAAAACCAATGTCTCATTAGGTTAAACATTTCTCAAAAGTATTATGATTTCAGCTTAAACAGTTATAGAAAAATGAACATTTAAAGATTTTTTCCATACAAATGCATTAGGAATCAAATTTGACCCTGTGATATAAAGTAGGTGAAGGTCAAGCTAGTTTCATCACATATGCAAACCTGGTAGGGCCCACATCCAAAATGCTACATACCAAGTCTCAAGGCCATTAGCTTTTTGGTTCCAGAGAATAAGATATTCAAAAGGGTTTTACCATGTATGGGTGTGGTGGTCATCTTGGTCATGTGACCAGATCAATTTGTATCAATTATGGCATACCTATCATAAGGAGTCTTCATATAAAATTTTAGTTCAATTGGCCTAGTGGTTCCTTTAAAAACTATGATTTAATATGTTGATGGGACTCCAATATGAGCAACCTTGGCCGAAAGCTCAAAGGTCAAATTTGACCTATGAAACTTATTTATAGCCAGTCTCATTAGGTTTACTATATCAAGTGAGAATAATTACTTTGGCCTCAATAGCATTCCAAAAATCACAAAATACCCATTTAAATGCATAAGGAAGCAATTTTGACCTTGACGTTTAGTAGGTCAAGGTCAACTTAGGATCATCATTTGTACAAACGTGGTAGGCCCCACATCCGCAATGCTACATACCAAGTCCCAATATCACAGGCCTTCTGGTTCTGGAGAAGAAGCTTTTTAAATGGTTTTTACCATATATGGGTGTGGCGGTCATCTTGGTCATGTGACCAAAATATTTGCATAAATTTTGGCTAACTTATCATAAGGAGTCTTAACATGAAATTTGAGTTCAATGAGGCCAATGGTTTTTGAGAAAACTATGTTGTAATATATTGATGGGACTCCAGTATGAGCGACCTAAGCTGAAAGGTCAAAGGTCAACCTTGACCTTTGAAACTTATTTATAGCCATTGTCTCATTAGGTCAAACATATCAAAGTTTTCAAAAAATCAACCTTTCACAAACTCTCTCATTTAAATGCATTAGAAATTTGACCTTTATGTTAAGTAAGTCAAAGTCAACCTAGGAACATTTGAACAAACTTGGTAGGCACCACATCACATATGCTACATACCAAGTCCCAAGGTAATCGGCCTTCTGGTTCTGGAGAAGAAGATTTTTAAAGGGGTTTTACCATATATGGGCTTGGCGGCCATCTTGGTCATGTGACCAGGACCATTTTAACAAACTTTCTTTCCGCGTCCTAAGGAGTCTCCATATAAAATTTGAATTTAATTGGCCCAGTGGTTTCAGTGAATATGTTTGACATTGTGGACGAGGGGATGGACAACGGCTGGACCCCGGAGTGACTGGTATACTATTAGCTCAACCATGAGCCTTGGGCTCAGGTGAGCTAAAAAAAAAATAAATCATTATCTTATTTTGAAACACTTTTGTCTTCTTACACGTTTTGGTGATCGACATACATCCAAATTCCACTGCAACGTGTGTGAAAGAAAAAAAGCTTATGTCTCCGAACTTGCACATATTATTTCCACTGACATAAGGTAGATCACAACCACAATATGAACATGTCAAATACAATTTTGCTCCCTCCCTAGGGAGTCTTGATATGATATTGGACCTCATTTGACCCAATGGTTTCAGATAAGGTGCTTGAAATTGTTGACAGATGGACAGATATATTGGAGCTATTGCTATACTGTGAGCTCATCGATGAGCCTTCAAATCAGGTGAGTTAAAATCATCTTACTTAACATGTGAATGATATACACATGTACTCTTGATACTGCTGGTTCTAATGAAGTTTCATAGAAATTAAGCCAAATGAGCCATACACAGATCCAGAAAATTCCGTCAGGGGGGCCTGATGTGTTTTTAGTCTTCAACGTATTTCACAGAGGGATCTAGGGACCTCCCTGGACGGGTCCAATTGTTTCTCGAGGGGGATCCGTACCAGTATTCATAAGGAAACCTATCGCCACATGATTTTCCAGGGGGGGGGGGGGGGTTGGACCCCTGTCACCCTCCTCTGGATCCGTGCATGAGAGTATAACCTATCTCTATATGCCAGATTTATCAAGGGCCATTACATTTGCAAATCATCAAACATTCTAATGCACTTGCTATTGTAATGCAAGGTCTCATTGGATAACATTAAAAATCTGCAGCAGTATATGCGATATACTGTCCAACATAGTTTGACATCATTAATTACATCACATTTCATTGAATGACATGCAGTCTTATAGAGGCCCTCCCAGGTGTTCGGGGGGTATAATGAAAAAAGGCATTTATTTCAGGGGAAAATGGGAACAAAGGCCAAATTTTGAGGGGAACAAAGACAATATTGGGGACCAGGGAACATAAGAAAACAATTTTTCGATTTTTGGGGAACAGGGGAACAAGCCAATTTATTTCTGCCGAACAAGGGAACAGGTACACCCCCTGGTTGGGCCTCCTTTAAATGCATGCAAGGCTCCCATTTGAGACAAAACAAAGACTTTAAAGGTTAACAAGCGCAAAACTGCAATAGAATAGTGAAACCCATATTATTGCATAAAAAGCCATGTCGCACGATATTAACCACCATGTTTTATGCAGAAAAAATTCAAGTATTAATCAGGCAATTCACGTGCGGTTGATGCACGGCTTTTGTACTTTATATATACGCATTCTAGGCCAACACAAAAATTGATGTCATCAACAGTAATATGCATAGAAATGAATGTAATTTTGTGACGTTATGATGACGTTAGTCTTTGCTCTAGAATAGGCGTTTTCATAACATACGACTCCTTCATGCTTTTGCACGCCATTATAGTAATACAAAATGAACTTTTTAAGGCGTTTTTCCAAAGTTTCCCAGTGACAAAATGACTTTATGCAATAATCACGATCAAACATGGCTTTCTGATACACTAACATCTGCTAGACCCCTAGTGGGGTCGTTAAAACCCTCGCCTTTCAGGCTCCGGTTTCAACACCACTCTCGGTTCCTGCAGATGTTAATACTTGGAAAAACATGTTTGATCCCTATATTCAAATGTTCATTTGGGGAGGTATATGTTGGATATATGCTGAGAAATGTTTTAGGCTCCACTCACACGAAGTCTACCCCAAAGGAAAAAATTAATACAGTTATCCCCTTATTGACATGCTGGTGATACATGCATTTACTCTTCATACTGAAAGGTCCCATGAAGATTAATAAAATCCACCATGCAGTTGCCGAGATGTTTTCAAGAACATAAACTATGGGATAGATGGAGAGACAGTTAAACTAGTGGCAATATGCTTTCTCTTCAGGGAGCATACGGTAAATATCTAAAATTTTCAAACACTTTTCTCATTCTGTTCTCAAACAAAATGTTAGTTATAAGGGCTGGAATTCACAATGATTGTCAGGATAGCAAACATGGAAGATCATTATAAGACTGCTTCTGATCTGGGTCTGCGCTGTTTGTCAAGGACTTTTTGGCAGGCAACTGGTGTTGAAAATATTTAGAACATTTACCATTATCATTTGTTATCATTTAAATGATAATTAATCAGAAAATTGATGGTGAAAACAAAAAGAGAAAAAACCTGTTTATGTCTAAAAAGGATGTTTATTTGTGAATTGTGTCATAATACAGTAAAACCTGTGTGAGTTGGCCACTCTCAAAAAGACAGAAAATTGATTTCAAGACCAATTATAGCTTAATGCAGGTCAATAGTGTTGGAGAATGCTCCAGGGACCATTCTGCAATACTTTCGACCTTCATTAAGCTATTATTTGCCATTAAGATCTTTGTTTTGTCTTTTTTTAGTGGCCGCTTTACACATGTTTTACTGTATATAAATAGGCCAGTATACAATATTTTAATACTTTTTGCATATGCGCAAAAGACTATGATGCTCTTTCAACACCCATTCTGGCAAATCCAATGGCTAGGGATCTAATATTTGGTCTGAGAATTTCTATATTTCCATTTATTGTAGATGCGACAAGTGACATGTGCAACAGCTCATTCTAGCCTTCTCTGCTCACCGATGCAATAGGTAACAAAACCTCCGGTGCTGGCCCATTAAGTCACTTTATTACTAGAAATAACACTTTTAATAATTTAACACACACACACGCGCACGCATGCACGGACACACACATACATACTTTTGGATACCTCACAAGTCACACGAATGTGAAAGTTCTATTACAATGGATGATATTTTAAATGCGACCTAAGGTGTAATTAAATAACAGACAGGTATATATATATTATGTTATCCTTGTAAAAACATGATATGGTACATATCATATGGTGCCGTTTAAACTTTCAACCCTTCGTTTATTTGTTTGTTTGTTTGTGTTGATGCTTTACATCCCAGTTTCAATCATGTGGGGATGATTTCCTGTCTTCCTGTGTTGAACCAGTGCTAAGCAGCATACAGTGTCATGCTCAAAGACACAACAAAGTGACTCCGTTCAGTCTCCAACTAGCAACCTTTCAATTCCAAGTCTAACAATCTACCAACTGAGACACTGTGCTCAGCTTAGGCTTAATAAAACATACCTGTGTTTAGGGTAACCTGACCATACCTAAATTTACTGGTAAAACCAAGATTTTTTTTTCATGTTTTCTGGAAAAAAAAATTAATTTTATGCATTTTGAAAGGCGAAATGCCTTTCAAAATGCATAAAATTATATTTTTTTGCCAGAAAAAAAAATACATGTGAATACCCTTTCTAAAATTTTCAGACCCATTACCTGAAACACACTTATTTTTTTTATTTGGCCTTATGTATTAACTTTAATGATCGTCATGCAATCATTATTTTCCATGAACAGAAGTTTGCTGACAAATTTTAGGTAAAATTAAAGTCCACAGGACTTTAGATAAGAGTGTGTTATTTAAAATAAATTTTCTTATTTCATTGGTGAAAGTTCAAAACTTCCAAAATCCTGAACTTTAGAAATTCAAAACTCAAAACTTGCAATTTGCCTACACACAGTAAAATTGTCAAGTTCAAATGGTCAAATATTTTTAAGCAAACTGAAAAACAATTCAGTGAAGCTGTTATAATCTTCCCAATTCAGTATTTTGAGGCTAACTTTCCATGGAAAGTCAGCCTCAAAATCCTGAATTCAGGATTAATCCTGAAAACTTTCACCCATGTTATTTCTTAACTAAAACATATGTTGTGGGTATTCAAAAGAACAGTCTCAATGAGTAAGATGGTTATTCTGAGCACCATAAATAAATGTGATAGAAATAAACTGACAAATATGAAAATATTCACAATTATAAACTCAAATATTTTGTTTATGAACTGGTCTCATGGTCCTTATTATCTTTGCAAGCCAAGGGCGCTAAGTCCACTTCATTCGAAGTGGACTTAGTGCCCTTGGCTTGCAAAGATAATTCCTCATAAATAACCTAAAAGTCTCAGTTTGGCGAATTTTCAATCATTAGAATTGACTCTGTCCACAGATTTCTCTGAAAGTCCTCACTATATGACAGACTAGATGTTCTACATTTTCTTGAATTGTCATAGTAATGCCCACTTAGACCTTCAAGCTCTGGAGCCAGCGCAGCATAAAGAACTGTATCAGCACCTTGTTCTGGAGCCTGAAAAACAGGTTTAGATAAACAAAAAATTTCAGCGTAAAATTGTAAATATTTTCTTACCCATCTGTTTTAACATGTGTTTTGGGTGCTCAAAATAACCGTCTCATTGAGACGGTTCTTTTGAGTACCCACAACATATGTTTTGTCATCTGCTGATTTTTTTAGAAATTGAAAGTTTTCAAAAAATTCTTTCAGGATTACCATCTGAGCATCAAACAATTTGGATCCAGATCAGACCCGACAAAATGTCGGGCCTGGGTTGGGTCCAAACTGTTTGCAAAGATTATCAGCAGATGACAAAAGTTGCCACTAACGGGTAAAATGTTATATAGAATATTCCAGTTGCAAAGGTTCAGACCAGACATTCTCATTACAGCCTTCACTGCTTGCTCACACAATATGAGCCGTGACATGAAATTTCCAACAATGTGGTAGGTGCTACAAACACAGCCTCAGATCAGCCTGCGCATACACGCAGTCTGATCAGAGCCTTTGCTCGTCGCTTGAATATTCTATGAGTGTCAAGCTACTGAGTGAACATCATTTGGAGTGTCTAAGCTTAACAAGAGGCTTCACAGGCTTGTCTGAGTCTTCCCTTGTCAAAATGCCACATTGTTGGAAATCACATGCAAAGGCTCAATTATAGGGAGGTAGGTGGTGGTTTAGACCAAAAACTATGTCTCTAGCCTCACTAGATAGCCCTGAATGCATGTTTAACCCTAAATGCGCCAATCGCAACAAAAGTCGTCTGCTTTTCCTGTCTGCTAAAATGTTTAAGAAGCCTCTATGGGCAAACAGTGTGGACCCAGATCAGACTGCTCCTATAGGAGCAGTCTGTTCTGGGTCCACCCTGTATGCTTCTTTACTTAATTCGTCAGTAATGTTAGGCAATTATTTGCAGCAGACAACTTCAGCAGTCGACATTTTCAGATGCATTTTTTTTTCTTGGCGCTTTAAGGGTTAATGAATGACTATGCACAAATGGGATAAGTACAAAAAACTTGTTAAGCATTCCTAATTCAGAGAGCCCTAATTTGAAGAAATTGCAATGACTAAAATATATGGTAAAAATCAAAATGATTTTATTTTAAGGGTGGAGATTCACATGGGTTTTGTGTTGATACACCGCATGGAAAATGGAAAAGTGAATACTGCATGGAAACAATGGAGAACATGTTTTTATAATTTACTAGCATTCCATAGCTAAGTAAATTCAATGATACAGGAGCATGAGTGCTAGATTCTATTTATCACACTATACTAAAACTACTTTGATTTTACATTTTTGGCATAAAAACACAAATATTTGCCCATATATCTGCAAGGCTGTTATTGGCATGATTTGTTAAGGTTACCAAAATATGAAATTCACTAACTGTTTATCAATTTTAATAAATTAAGTATAAAATGCTTAAAGTGACTTGTAGGCTCAATGTGGCTGGGTGTTGTTAGACACACCATTTGATGTTTATATTGTATATTTATAACACATGTCACTATATTAAAATTTGCTTACTTATTTTTATCATATGACTTTGCGTCTGGGAGTGAAATAACGCCATGCCATAAAATCTGTAAACCACTAGTGGTTTATCGATTTTCGTGAAACGTTATGACGTCCATAACAACGTTGCGAACATAATGGCAATATTATAACGTTTTACCGTCAGCAATGAGACTTCAAAGAAATCTTAATGTCATATGATAAATAGAATCTAACATTCGTGCTCTTGTATTATTGAATTTATTAAACTCATTGCAAAAAAGAGATAAAATGCTCGGCAAGCCTCGCATTTATCTCTTTTCCCCAACTCGTTTAATAAATTCAATAAAACATGAGTACTCATGTAAGATCCTCTATATATGATATGAATACACTCTCAGATGCAATGTCAAGTGATGAATTTCAGTACATGATTTGATATCAGCAGACCAATAAAATACTTGTACCCAGCTTAGGACTTACCAGGTATAACAGTATAGATGGAATGGCAACCAGTATAGAAGAAAACCAGGACAGGTTCTGCCATAATCTGGACCTCACTATCCCCGGGTGAACAGCACACACTGAGACATTCTCTGAATCATTTCTCAGTCGTTTATCCAACTGGTAGCTACTTGCCACTATTGCTAACTTGGTGTCAGAATAGGTGCCATGGCTACTGTATTCATACCAGTGTATACATCTGAAAGTAAAGGTCAGTAAAAGAAAATGTTGTCTGTTGTGTGTCATCTGCCGGTTCTTTTATAACGCCTCAGTGCAAAACAGCGTGAACCCAGATCAGACTGCTCCTCTTGGAGCAGTCTGATCAGGGTCCACAGTGTTTGTCATTATGCCCAAAACAGACCATTGTCGCAAACAGGAAGCAAGCTAGCAAGTACTAACCTGTCCCCTTTTGCTTGGTGCACACTGGGATTGAACCGCCATTTTTATTAAAAATATATTATGCGATCACTGCTTGCATGACTCAGGGCTTTACATCAGGAAAATATTAGTTGAAAGAGAAATTATAACAGTCAAAAGTTTAACTTTTTGCTATTTTTAACAATAAATTCTGTCACTACAGGAGCGCAAGAATTGAACGGGACTAGCCATATATCACTAGCTACCCATAATGCAAAGGTCAAAATGCAAAAGATCTAGATGATCGGGAGAATGCAACACGGACCATAACTCTGATAATATTTTTCTGAATTCTATCAAAAGTTAACTATGATACCCACTCATCATCGCCTACCAGCAACAACATTTTAAGGCTGTAGTTTTTCTAGTTAATGAGATATCCTGCTAACAGGCTCACATTAAAATACCCTTCCCCATTTAGATGTTAAAGCAATCATTTTTCAGTCTTTTATTTAACTGGTAGCTACTTTCCACTATTGCTAACTTGGTGTCAGAATAGGTGCCATGGCTACTGTATTCATACCAATGAATGCACTTGATAAAAAAAAGTCAGAACAAGAAATTGTTTTTGTAAAAAAATATGCCTCTAAAAATGTGAGCAGAAGCCAGCATATATCATGATCCACACCGTTTTCCAACCTGCTCATAATTACGATGCTAATAAGTGGAATTACTGTGAAGTGAGTATATAAGATAACTGGAATTGTGTTTGAGGAACCATATGGTTGTCAATAAGTGTGGTACTCTAATTTAATCAAGGGCCATAACTCTCCTTGTAATTTTTGGAATTGTTTGAAATTATTTTAGGGTTATCCCATCCTCATCTCTTATCAACTTACGAAGTTTAAAGCGCTGCACTGCTTATATTTATGAGATATCCGTCTAACAAGGTATGCAGGACAAGGCATGCATGACAGGATCAAACCAAAATTAACATGCCCCCTTAACCCTTTATATTCTGATGGGTATTCCGATACATATTGATACAATAAGTATGGGACTGCCCAGTTTGGGTTTATAGGGGTCTATCACAGGTAGATGTTTCTAAATTATGATGTATTTCTGTCCCTGAAGGTTATATTAATGTTAGCAAACAGTGCAGATCTGATGAAATGCAGCTTTATTCTGTATTCCATCTGGGTCTTCACTGTTTAGCGGTTTCCAGTATACAAAGGATTACCTTCTGCTAAAGTAGTGGTATAATAAAAGGAGTAAAGTGTAGTGTGTGTACATAAAAATATCCAGATAATGCAACAGCCTTAACTCTATTCCCGCTAATGGCAACTTTTGTTGTCTGCTGATCACCATTACAAACAGTTAAAACCCAGATCAGGCATGAAATAAAGTTTTGTCTGATCAAGTTCTAAGCTGTTTGACACTATGATAGTATTCCTGAAAGAATTTTTGAAAATGTTAATTGTGAAAAAATCAGCAGACGACTAAATAGCATGAAAAATTACCCAGCATACACAGAGTTAAAGCATATTGTATTCTATGTATACACAAGTATTGCATACCTTTTACCAAATCTTTCTAAATCTGGATTTCCAAACATGTGCATAGATGAGGATACATTGACTATTCTAGACCAGGAATGAACTGTTCCTGAAGCCTTTAATTTGTCTAGCAGTAACTGTGTGAGGTAAAAATGAGACAAATAATTTATCTGCATCTGACTCTCATAGCCATCCTCTGTTTCTCTGTATGGTGGAAACATGACCCCAGCTGAAATAAGGAAAAGAGATACATTGATTGTCTTAGACCAGGAGTTAGCTGCTCCTGAATCCATTAATTTCTAGCAGTAACTGTGTGAGGTAAGTATGAGACAAATAATTATCTGTATCTGGCTATAAGCCAAAGCCCTAACTTGAACACAGATTGAACTTTATCCCATCTTAACCCTTTGTATTCTAATGGATTTTCCCATACAGATAAATACAATAAGGCTGGGATAGTCCACTTTGTCTTTTAAGGGGTAAAATGTAGCAATTTCCAAATAATTATGTACTTCAATCCATGGAGATTGTATTTATCTTAGCAAACAGTGCAGACCCTCATGAAATGCAGCGTTTTGCAGCATTTTATGTGGGTTTTCACTGTTTGCCAAAGGGTTTCCAGTATTATACTGTATACAAAGGGTTAAAGTCCTATTATAAGTATGGTACAGAGAAAACATGTTTATAATGATACAGGTGTTCTTATATCCATTTTCCCTTTGCATGCTGGGTAACTTTAAATCATTTTGTTGTCATCTGCTTACGTATTTTTAAAAATTAACTTTTTCATAAAATTCTTTCAGGAACTCTTTATATCTGAGTGCCAAACAATTTGGATCTAGATCAGGACTGACATTCTGTCGGTCCTGATCTGGATCCAAACTGTTTGCAAAGTTTATCAGCTGATGACACAACTTCCACCTAGCAAGGGAAGAGTTAAAGTAAATGAGCAAATGTAAATTAGCACTTACCAATGTACCATGACATTTCTAAAAATTCAGACATAAAATATTTGGACAACCAACGAAACTGGCACACTTTTAAGAAAATTTGTCCTTTTATATTTTAAACAGTTAACAGCAATGCCACATAAAAGGAGAGTTCATATTGTCAGTCAGTTTGAATGGTTCACTCTTTTCTTCTGGTGACTAGCTTATACATCATAAATGTACTTTATGAATGGTCTCCAACATACGAGATATGGCTAAAATAAATATTTTACTTTTATTCAAGGTAATAAATTTGTTAATTTATTCTGACATAATCTCTCTTGTAACTGTATCAGCCAAGGACAACCTGTAAGAAACATCCAAAAATACACTCCTACTAAAAACATGTCAATTGAATTAGACAATCAAAGGAATTCAAACCCCACTGATTTGTTTGATGGTGTTTTTTCAAACTCTGAATTCAAGTAAATTGTTTTTGATGACCTAACTTTCTTGTCTTATTTATAGTTTTGAAATTGTCATGCTTAAATGATAGGGATTGTAATATAAATTTACTTTTAAAAAAATTATAGTTTTTATCCTAAGAACCATCAAAAACAAATAAAATTTAGCCTTAAAGTGCCAAGAAAAAAATGCATCTGAAAATGTTGTCAGCTGAAGTCGATTGCTGCAAATAATAGCCTAACATTACTGACGAATTAAGTATAGAAGCAAACAGAGTGGACCCAGAACAGACTGCTCCTATAGGAGCAGTCTGATCTGGGTCCACACTGTTTGCCATAGAGGCTCCTTAAACATTTCAGCAGACGAGAAAAGCAGATGATTTTTGTTGCGAGTGGCGCATTAAGGGTTAAACCTGATCTTACAGCCATTTACTGTTGTGCAAACCAAGAGTGACAGTGACGTAATATTTTGTTTACAATTATTAAGTAAAAACATTAACTTGTAAACTCCACATGAGCTACGCGAATTGATAGATCACTTGTGTATTAATCCTATCCTGTGATTAGGATTAATACACACGTGATCTATCGATTCTAAGCCCCTGATAACTTTGTAAACAAAACATGATGTCACTGTCACTCTTGGCTGGCAGGACAGTACCTACCATTGTTTATAAGAATATGAAGAGGTAGATTTCTGGCCAGGAATGTCTCCGCAAACTTCCTCACTGACTTCATTGATCCCAAGTCAAGGCGAACAAAATCCACTGAAAAGATGAAAAAACTTTACACTTTTATTCATGCGGGGATCCAGGAATTTTTCAGGGGGGGTCCAGGCCCTACGGTCAGCAAACAGTCTGGACGACGTTTTTTTTAGTCCTCAACTTATTTTACAGTATAAATTTATCCATCCATTTATTAATCTGAGTGAGAAATGCAATAAGGATGGGATTGTTCATTATATTTTTAAGGGGTCACAATTAGAAATTTCCAAATCATGATTTGATTCTCTCCCTAAAGTATCCTCTAACCTTACATGTAGGCCAAATAAAAAATACTGTGTTTAGGGTAACCTGACCCTACCTGAATTTACTGGTGAAACCTAGAATTTCTTTCAGATTTCTGGAAAAATATAATTTTATGCATTTTGAAAGGCGTAATGCCTTTCAAAATGCATAAAATTATATTTTTTCCAGAAAAAAAATATGTGTGCCTACACTACCTAAAATTAAAACTTTTTAGACCAGTTACCCGAAACACAACTATTTTTTATTTTGCCTTAACAAACAATGGAGACACTGGCAAAATGCTGCATAATATGGTAGTTCATCTGGGTCTTCAATGTTTGCCAGAGTACTTGTTTACATATTTCCAGTATACAAAGGTTTAACTCTTTGCCTACTGGATTTCGCATGTTTTTTGTTGTCTGCTGATTTTTTTCAATTTCAACCTTTTCAAAAAAAAATCCGAATTAAACCAGACTGTCAAACAGTTTGGATCCAGATCAGGCCTCAGTGGTCTAGATAAGGATTTTGACCAATGGGTGTTTCACACCCTACTTTTTAATTTAATGAGTATTTTACCCCATACTTAAAAATATCAAATTGCAGAAAATGCAAAGCCTTGTTAAAGACCCAATATTTGCTTAACATATTTTAAAGAAAAGTTGCTTGTATCAAACACATATTGCGTTTTTTTGAAAACTTCAAATATTTATACTATTGGTGAGTATTAATTAGTTTTTTCTTACTAAGAATAAAAGATTTCACCGCATAAATTGAATATCAGCACTGGAACCTCAAACTACAAAGGGTATTTTCACCCTTCAATTTAATTTTCAATGCTGAATTCCAAAAAATCAATGCTGAGAGCCTTGAGGCCTGACATTTTGTCGGGCCTGACCTGGGTCCAAACTGTTTGCAAAGGTTATCAACAGACAACACTAGTAGGTAGAGATTTCAAAATATAATGCAGGCTTTCAAGTAGGAGAAAACAAGACAAAACAAGAGGGGAAAGAAGTAGGATTTTTTAGATAAAAAGTATGCTCTTTTTTGCCAAACTCTCAACATGCTTTTTCCTTTTATGTATAGAAATTCCATAGTACCTGGCATAGGTTCAGATAAGCAAATTTTTTAGCATAAAATTACAGTTTCTTTTTTTATTCATCAGTTTAAACATGTGTTTTGGGTGCTCATAGGAGTGTGTCACTGAAATGGCTCTTTTGAGTACCCACAACATATGATTTGGTTGAGAAATAACTTCAAATAAGATTTTTTTTTTTCAAATATGCACTCTTATCTGGAGGTCTGTCTTGGTTACAAACTTATCTTTGGCAGTCAGTATTAGTGACGTTGCTGTGTCAACCCTTGTCATACTGAATATTTTTAAGTGCTAAACTTCTCCCAATTTTTTTTATGCAGTATGCTGCAACTTTCTAGGCCAACCTTAAAAATAATTTTGTTTCCCCTTACCCGACCCTGTTTTACAAGTATTGGTTGGTCGATCTGAAATTTTTTTTTTTATATTCCCAAATTTGACACCAATTAAACTTAATTGTAAATAGCCCTGCTACAGTATAGGCAAATCATGTAAATACAGTAAAACCTGTGTAAAATTGCCACTCAAAAATATACAAAACAAAGATCTTAATAACAACGCGAGCTTAATGAAGGTCAAAAGTATTGCAGAATGCTTCCCTTGGAGCATTCTGCAATACTTTTTGACCTGCATTAAGTGATAATTTGTCTTGAAAACAATTTTTGGTCTTTTTGAGAGTGGTGGTTTTAGGCAGGTTTTTCTGTACACAAACTATTTGCTGAGAATATATTTCAAAGATAACACTGTTTACATTCCACAATTTTCTAAGTTTGCAATGAAATAAAAAAAAAAAAATTCTTGACTAAAAATCGTAATAAATGTTTTTGGGAAGGGGCTTTTTTTCCAGGGTCGGTCGGGTAAGGGAAACAAATGAAATTTTAGTTTAAGCCCTAGTTATAATCATGTATTTAAAGGCAGAGTTGAAAACAGAGTGGATCCTGATCAGATGACTATGTCAGAAGCCAGCTGATCTTGATCTAGAGTGTTTTCTTAAAGATACATCTGGATACAACATGAGAAGCTTTAAAAGTGTTCCAGCTACTTTTTTAACCCGGTCGCTAGACTAGCTACTAGTCGGAAAAATAATAGTCTTACATTCTCTGTAAAAGTTAAAAATTGTTAGGCCCCTCTACATAGCAAGTCTACGCTTTATAAACTTTGACTAAGATTTATCATTTAAGATTGAGACTAAAGGGTAGACAAGCCATATTGTGTACATCCCAGTCAGGGTTCAAACAGGCAAGAGTATGTAAAATTCAAGGACTTTTCAAGACTTTCCTACTGTTTTCAAGGACTGAAAACTTAAGAAAAATGCTGAATTACATGTTAAAATTCTACTTCTGAAATGCTAAAGTCCATTACTGAAGATATCAGTTTAAGCTAATTAGTTTAAAATTGTGGTGCCTTTATTTGGTGCAGCATATGCTGCACCAAAAAAAGGCACCACAATTTTATACTGATTTAGGTCTCCAAAAACACTGTTGAATCCTCTTGTAAATGGTAAAATTCAAGGACTTTTTAAGGCCTTTGAGTGTTTTTCAAGTACTTTTTAAGGCAAATTTTATTTTCAAGGACTTTTCAAGACAGTCCTGTATATTCAAGTACTTCACTTTTCAAGCCTGTGCGAACCCTGCCAGTGCCCCTTTTGTGATATATTCATTTTAACACCTGGAGGCCAGGCTACCCGATTATTATTATATCAAAGGTAAAACTGACCTTTTGCATTTGGAAAATCCTTCTTCAATTCTGTTAATGCCCCTTTTCCAGTTTCAACGCTCTTTCCACCTAAAATGAAGAAGGTATGAAGACAACATTGTGTTAACAAAAAGGCATAGTCAGAGTGAAAAAAATAGTCATGCACATCAGAAATAAGTCTTAAAATCTTCAAAGCAAAACTTAAACATGAAAAACTGCTCCATTAGCTCAGTTGGTAAAATATCCGCTTTCAGAGTGGGAGCAGGCTGCACCATACCAAAGGTGTTAAAAATGGTACTAGCAGCTCCCTTGCTGATGCCTGCATAAAAGGGGTTGTGCTAGGAAGATAGAGTAAGGTAGGTAAGTATCTGTTAAAAGATATTGTTATGACACAATAATAGATCTACAGGTCGAGCTAAATCACTAATGTTGTCTGTTTCAAATAAGTGACACTAAATAAAATCTTCTTTACCTTTTGTTACCTTGACCTTAAGATAACCTATTGGGACAGGAATTGAACTGCAGAAAAGTTTTTACCAGTATGCATCATCATACCAAAGAAGTACTAAATAAATGGGCTATAAGGTTTGCTTAAATGCAAAATTTTAATATTTATGGACGCTGATGCTTACTAACACTGAAATTTGAAGTAGTATAATAGCGCTTGTTGAACATTGTTTAGGTAAAAAATTAAGATACCCCGTACCTTAAAAAATTGGGTAAACCTCAACATTACCAAACTTGCACCTTACACGTACCTCAATGGAGTATAACAGTTAAGGGAAAGCTCACCTATGATAACATGTACATTCTTTGCAAGCAGTGCTTTTGAAACATAGAAACCAATGCCAGCTGCGCCTCCTGTAACTATAGCAACCTTGCCTGTCTGTAATGGAACATCTATCAAAAGAAGAAGTAACACAGGCCTCCAGATAAGAGTGCATATTGGAAAATTATTTTCTTTATTTCTCATCCAAAACATATGGTGTGGGTACTCAAAAGAACCGTCTCAATGAGACGGTACTTTTGAGCACCCAAAACACATGTTTAAATTAATGGGTAAGAAAATAATCAAAATTTTATGCAAATAAATTTTCCTTATCTGTACCTATGGTAACACTATCAATAACAATCAAATCAGCATAATTGTATATAATGGTCTGGATGAACAATATAGTGGAGTAAGCTAATTTCGCCAAGAATGTATTTTCGCCAATTGAACATTCCCACCGTTTTCTCACTTGTGTGAATTCTGAAAAGGGGCTTTCCAAGGGCAGAAGAAAAGCTGTCTGTTAAATTGTTAAGCAGTAAGAAAATACTTATCTGAGTGATAAAATAATGGTCACTTGCCTGCATTAATGTTTTCCCGGCATTTTCACTAATTCTTTTTAACCCCAATCTTTAAATTATGATCCTTATATGTTTTATTCAGTCAATACATCGCTTCCTCCATCTTCATTTCCGTTGACATCCCCACGATGAAGATAAGAAAACTCAGTGATGTATTGGGGTCTCAAGTGGGGAAATAATTGATTTTATCATAAGGGGGTTCTTATTAATGTTAAGACTCAGACACATTGGTTTGGCTAATAAGCAGCTGTATGGACCATATATCTAAAAATGAATTTTTTGATAAATTATCTCAATTTTTACCTGCAGTGGCTTGATGTATCCCTAAAGTCAATAAAAGAAAGCTTTTATGTCTACTTATCATTTACAGTCTGTGTGGTAGCATCCCAATGAACCTAGGGGTTCAAATCAATCTGAATTTGAATTGAATATTGAAAAAAAATGTGACTGAATTATTTTTGATTACAATAAATTAAATCATAAAAATTTAACAAAAATTTTTGTTCATTGAAAGAAAAAAATGGTTTGTCTTATAACACCTATTGTTTTTTTTATCTATCCAACCCTTTATGAGGCCTCTTATTTCATGTCAACAAGAGTTGTCGAACTTAGATTACTATTTTTAAGATGGCGGAAAAACAGGTGCACAAACAAAGCAAAGTTTTTGAATATTAAATAACATATTTTGATGGTCTAAGGTATCACACATTATTATAAAAGGTTGAAATTTTATGATAAAATCATTTTCTGGTCAGGTTGTATTTTGTTTTGCTATCTTCAGAGCCATATCTATTTACGTTAGTGAAAACTGATTATCCCAGTATAACTTAAGCAATATATTGTGGTGGTTTAAGAAAATATAAATCTATAAAGGATGTCAGACAAGCGTGGTAACTCAGTGGTTAGCACACCTGCCTTTGGTGCTAAAAGTCTGGATATGGGGAGAAAAACTTTAAGTGTCTGAACAATCTAACACCCAGTCCTTTGTGTTATTTGCAGGGATGAGACTAAAAAAAGTGTGCCGTCCTGCCGATTAGGATGTTAAATGAAGGCCCCATGTTCATGGAAAGTCACCCCCTGTGCAGGTTAAAGAACCCTACAGTAAATTAGATATGGTTACTTCCTGGCTTTCATCCTGTAACCTGGAGTGTACAAAGTACATCTGTCATATATAAATGGTCAGAACTCATATGACCGAGTGAAAGGACCTTTCCCACAAGACCTACACTCTCAGCTGTTAGCCCCAGGCAATTATAAGCTCCTGATGTAGTCAGATTGCTTAACATTCCCAAAATTAGCGTTAAATGCGAAGAAATGTCTTGTACGAATACATGTTATATATGTGTACTGTCTCTACGTAAAACGAAAGTAGACTTTGTTGTCTTGATTTAATTCCAAGAAAATGATGTACCTGGAAGATTACGATGAGTAGAAAACATTTGTTCTATTAGGAACCACACACCACCAACATATGCTCTTATGTAATTAAATAACAGGCGTAAGATAAAATAAAACATTTCGAGCATTCTGATTTTTTTCGTGTTGGCTATGGGAGGCTATCCGTACAACAGCCGTTCAATTTAAAGCGACTACTAGCATGATAGTCGGGTCACCTGATTTTCCATAGACCTCCATTATAGCCTTTAAGTAAACAGTGGTCCTC
Organism: Loripinus fragilis; assembly: GCA_964019695.1. Taxonomy (NCBI): domain Eukaryota; kingdom Metazoa; phylum Mollusca; class Bivalvia; order Lucinida; family Lucinidae; genus Loripinus; species Loripinus fragilis. Next base: position 34,817,788 of record OZ026521.1, read on the forward strand.
AGAACTCTTAAAGCACAATGAGGCTGTCATAGAAATACAGATTGGACCTAGTTCAATATATAAACAAGAATGAGATACCCACGTGACCGCCATGTTTTATCACTCACTTTTTGGCCCCTGAAGGTGGGCACCCTACATGAGAGGAAAATTTCATTGAAAAAATTCCAAACTGCAAGGTCCTTTTTCCAGGCAACACCAGTAAAACTAAGAGATGTTGTTTCAAAAAGTGCAGCAAATATATACCCGTCTAATAAATACGATTTCTTTTCCGTAATTTTATTATTGACCAATTACGAAGCACTTTTCAACTTAAATATTGTGCTGAGCTTCCACCTTACTTTTGAGCCAATCAGTGCCCTTTTTACAATTTCAGGTCTATGACCTGTAGCAAGCTCTCACTTAGAATACCATCGTTGACAATTATAGGCAGAGCAAGTAAGAGATGCAGTTTCAGAGAGATGACCCTGTCATATCTGACTTGTTCTATGTTTTGTTACTTTGTGTCCATTCTAGCTTTGTAATCATCTCGGTGGGGAAGAGAGAGCTATTTGCTTTTCTTTGTTTGTCTTCCTGGTGTCTCTTGATTGTTGTGTGCATGCTCTTCCTCACGATACCACGGGTTTATCTGCAGTTTGTGATTGTGGTATTTTCTGATCATTCTCACTTACTATTTTTGTTGGCAGGATGGAATTCGCTTCACTTGAAGCAAAGTTGGGTGGGGGCCCTTTTAGTTTATCCCATTCCTCTTTTGTCCCTACCTTTTTCTTGGAAGATTCTACATGACTGAAATTTAGTGTTGACTGGGACTTTTTATATATTAATTAAGCATCAATTCATTAAATCAAAATAGCAGATTCCAAGCATTAATAGTTTGTGGAAATAATTTGAGATTCATTATGAATATTGTCATGTACATCTCGGATCCAGTATAAAATGTATATTGGGTCCGCGTGTACATGTATTTAAATATCAATGTTTTTGATTTGCCATTATACACCATATTTCGAAACCGAAGGGCCACGGGTTCGAGCCTCACCGGCGTCACTGTGTTGTGGTCCTTGAGCAAGACACATTTATCCTAGCTTAGTACTGGTTCAACTAAGGAAGACCCGTCCCTGTTTAACTGAAAGATAGTTGATGGGACGTAAAGAATAAAATCAAACAAAAAATAAAAATAAACCATATCATTTAATGATTCAATTATGAGAATACACGTTAAACATTATAAATCCCATAAACACTGTTTGTTATGATAAAAGTAATCTTGTAGAGCAATTTTGAAACTTCTAACATGTAATTCTGGATTTCCAAAACATTATTGCAATTAAAATAAGAAGATGCCATCAAAAAAAAAAAAGATTAACAGTTGAAGTAAGCCTAATTTTCCATATTTTTTGCCAAAGCACACGCACGCATAATACACATGCAGTTTTTTCAGTGTAACAGGTAATGAGTGCCTTCGTACAACTTTTTTTTTTATCAGACTTGAAGTCATTTGAGCCATCTCATGAGACTATGATACGTCTCACATCGGAGGGCAGCCAATGCCCAGGCGAGACTGTGCGGGTGCACAGGCTCGCCTGGGCATTGGCTGGCTGCTGCGTTCTTCGCATGCTCAAAACTAAATATACATAAACCGCGTAATGGATGGTAGATATTCCTCATTCTTTCATAAGATAAACTATCGAAATAGTGTGCTCTAAATACACACTCACGAAAAATAAACCATTTACATCTATATTGGCCTCATAGTGATATTCCTCATTCTTTCATAAGATAAACTATCGAAATAGTGTGCCCTAAATACACACTCACGAAAAATAAACCATTTACATCTATATTGGCCTCATAGTGACATTCCTCATTCTTTCATAAGATAAACTGTCGAAATAGTGTGCTCTAAATACACACTCACGAAATATAAACCATTTACATCTATATTGGCTTCATAGTGATATTCCTCATTCTTTCATAAGATAAACTGTCGAAATAGTGTGCCCTAAAAACGCACCCACGAAAAATAAACCATTAACATCTATATTGGCCTCATAGTGATATTCCTCATTCTTTCATAAGATAAACTATCGAAATAGTGTGCCCTAAATACACACTCACGAAAAATAAACCATTTACATCTATATTGGCCTCATGGTGATATTCCTCATTCTTTCATAAGATAAACTATCGAAATAGTGTGCCCTAAATACACACTCACGAAAAATAAACCATTTACATCTATATTGGCCTCATGGTGATATTCCTCATTCTTTCATAAGATAAACTATCGAAATAGTGTGCCCTAAATACAAACTCACGAAAAATAAACCATTTACATCTATATTGGCCTCATAGTGATATTCCTCATTCTTTCATAAGATAAACTATCGAAATAGTGTGCCCTAAATACACACTCACGAAAAATAAACCATTTACATCTATATTGGCCTCATAGTGATATTCCTCATTCTTTCATAAGATAAACTATCGAAATAGTGTGCCCTAAATACACACTCACGAAAAATAAACCATTTACATCTATATTGGCCTCATAGTGATATTCCTCATTCTTTCATAAGATAAACTATCGAAATAGTGTGCCCTAAATACACACTCACGAAAAATAAACCATTTACAGCTATATTGGCCTCATGGTGATATTCCCCATTCTTTCATAAGATAAACTATTGAAATAGTGTGCCATAAATACAAACTCACGAAAAATAAACCATTTACATCTACATTTGCCTTATAGTGATATTCCTCATTCTTTCATAAGATAAACTATCGAAATAGTGTGCCCTAAATACAAACTCACGAAAAATATACCATTTACATCTGTATGGGCCTCATAGTGAGAAAATCCGACTTTGTTGCATTCCAACAATAGAAGCTCAGACCAGACTGTAGTCCGTGCAGTCTTATCAGCTCCAATGGAACACGCACGCACACACGCACGCACGCACGCACGCACGCACGCACACACACACACACACACACACACATCAAAAGTCAATGTAAAAAGACCGTAAAGTTATAAACGTTTTCGTAACCATTAGTGTTTTAACATATGTTTTGGTTGAGTATTAAGGAAATTAATGTTTGATTACGCACTCTTACCCCATATAAGCATAGCGCCCTTTTTATTGGACATATGTGCAAACAGTGCAGACCCAGATCAGACGCCACTAAACGCGGCGTATGACCAGGATCTCCGCTGTTTGCTTACAGCCTGAATGTTCTATTGAAATTAGATTTAAAATAATTAACATACCATCCAACATCCCTAAAAACGGAAATAGACTGGCATTACTGATAACAGTAGAAAATTCCATTCGGCTTAAATGGGTTAACTAGGGAACGCAGTGGCTCAGTGGTAGAGTGCTTGACTCGACCCCGAGAGGCCGTGGGTTCGAGCCTCACCGGCGTAACTGAGCAAGACACATTTATCCTAGCTTAGTACTGGTTCAACCCAGGAAGACCCGTTCCTGTTTAACTGAACGATTATTGATGGGATGTAAAGAATCAAATCAAACAAACAAACAAACAAACAAACAAACAAACAAACAAACAAACAAATGGGTTAACTAGAGGCCTGGTACACACAGGGAAAATACAGTAAGCATGCATTTTAAGCGGAATGAGTACCAAGTTAAAAACTGAGGACGCAAGTAACTATATAATGATGTCATTACAAAACCAGGACTAAACACCCCCAAACTTGCTACAAGCGAATTTTAATGTTCTAGCTAGTCTCTGTAGCTTAGGAGACTGGTTTGAGTCTCGCTTTGTCGGAAACACCGAAGTCAGGTCGTCGAGACCCATACATTTTACTGACCAACTCGTCGCCCTAGATGCTGAAGTCACCCGTGAGATTTTGTTTGAATTTAATTACAAACTTAATGCTCATATCTTATTATTCGCCTACCTCCATGCTTCTTAATTGTTGTTATTGAGATAATTTATAGAAAGGCACCGTAATAAAAATGTCCACTTGTACCTATACAGATAAATCAAGTGGGCATAATGTCTCGACACGGATAAAGGCTTGTGTACAAAAACAAACTTTGTGCATGGAAAACTAAACCAGCATATGGGCGCTCAACATATGCATGGAAAACCAACATATGTGCGCTCTGCATATACTCGAACCTGCATGAACATCAACACAGTCAGACCAGATTCTTCATTCTTTGTTTAGCGGGGACCTATGGATCAGTGATTTCCTCATGTGCACAACGAAGACTCTAGTCAGACTAAGCGGATGCCCGGGATGATCTGGGTCTTTGCTGAACGCACATTATGATTCCGTTGGCTTTGTCATGTAGTGGCTCAAACATGGCAATCGGATGACTGACACTTTTCAGAAACATGAATTTGAAACATATCAACGCTACAGTATATCCATGAACAGGAAAAGTTCCACCAACTCTAATAGGCACAACGACAGCTGTTGCGATCTCTGGTTAATCTAAACAAAATACACAATTTGAGAAAAATCCCATCTTCATTTAGAGACTGTGCATTAAAGTTATTAGGCCTTGAGCTGGCTATAGACCCCCTCTCCCCCCCAGGGGGAATTTCGTACACTATGATTTTCTGAAACTACATTATATAAGACACAAAATAAAAGATGTTAGCCATCTATAAGTGGCAGCGTTAACGTGTAACATTACGTTATATACGTTACCCCCCGAAATAGCATTAAACGTCCCTGATAATGTCTCAACCATGACATGTTCGTACATATTTGCATGCTGACACAGGTTTATGAACTTCTTATAGCACAGTTACATATTTTTAGTATTAATTTTACAAATATCTTGAGTTATTACCGTTGTATACGTTACTTAGTGTTTCCTGCGTTATTTCCGAGTATCAGTATGGTATTTAATGCTTATACGTGTATTACATCTGTCACAGAATATAGTAAATCCATAAGGCTGCTATTTAAATGATTTAAAGATCCTTATTAAGGTCGCTTACACTTTTTTTCAGGCCCATGTTACGTATGTTACCCTTAAAATAGCATTCAACATTCAAGTAAGTGTCTCTAAAAAGCCCTGTTTATACTTATTTGCAGGCTGGCACAGGTTTATGTACTTCTTTTAGCAAGGTTTAACTATTTTAAATATTCATTTAATAAATGCCTTGAGCTTTAACTGTTATGTGTGTTACCAAATGATACATAAGTTATTCTGAGTATCTGTATAGCAGTTGTTTACTATACATATGTATAAAGTCTTCAGAGAATTTAGAAAATTTATAAAGCTGAAATAAATTGAAGTTCCTTATTAATTTATGGTGATTTAAACTATTATTATAATGTGATCTATCAACCTTCGCTGTTTGCTGACATAAACAGTAGATACCATGCATTCTAAGCGGAAGTTCTGAAAGACAGTCACTGTGAAACAGCTGAGTCCTGGACAAAGTATATAATTCAGATGGTGTTGACACTAATTAGGGCTACGAGGAAAACGGCTTTGAATTGCATGCCAACTCTATCCGTATGCCTTGTTCTCAATATTCATTGCACACAATCACATCAACTACACACAATATGTACCTGTGTAACTGATTACACTCATAAATTTGTCTGATACACAGTGCAGATGCACAGAACTTCTTGAACAAAATGGGTTTAGTGTGTCACAATCATTGGTTATTTGCTTGAGAAATGCTTTTGACATAACTATAAGGCAAACAATAAACCCCGTGCCAAGTCAAAGGAGGTATTTTAGGCTAGAGCAGCTATATCTACGCTTCATACTACAGATGGAATGGTGCATTACTCATCACATCAGAGCTCTAATATTGAAACAACCCTTCAATACACTGAAATCAAAAACTCGATCTGCTCAGATGCAAAGTAGAACGAGTACTAGAGGCAGTTTCTTGCTTCACCAATCCTTTTAGTTCTAGTTTTGAAGACAATGTAGTGTACTTTTTGTCTTTCTGTGTTCCTGCTAAGCCTGGCATAGCTAAGAATCTTATTGAGGCTGATGACATTGGCAGAAAAGCTGTTACAGACTTCATTGACTCACTTTTAGTTGAAAATCTGTCTTTCACAATCCCATAAAATGCTACAAGCTAATAAAGTTTTGAGGCTTGCGAGGTCAAGAAGAAATTGTCCATTTTACAAAATGTAATCCGCCAGATGAGAGCTTAAAGGAGCGTCTTTGGTCAGCATGACCTTCTTTCTATTTGACATTATGTTGACCTTGAGTTGACACTTCTGTTCCTTATGTGGCCTGTACCATGGTAACTGTCAACTCGTGATAGAATTTCCACTAAAACTGACAAGTCCAAACTTCTGCATGGCTTGCAATCACACATTGAACCATCATTAGATTGGCCATGTAGTGCTGCACATAACTTTGATGGTAATGTCATAATATAGAGCATAATAGGTTTTCCTGTCAACTTCAAGGGTCTGATGGAACCAGTATTCAACCAGGCACTAAAGGTAGAGCATGTTGATTCTGTCACTGATACATATACACAATGTATAAGCAGCAGTCTACGTCTTACAAACATTCTCGCAGAGGATAACCTGGATGTTTTCTTCAACACTGGTCTATGCAACAAAAGGTGCTCATTCTGAATGTCAACACCATTGGCCAGAATATGGGGGAAGAGATCTACAGTCATACACTGTTTAACAGATTGTGACACTACCAATGTGCTGATTTGTTGGTACTACGAAAGGGTTGTTCCTATCAAACTGATAGAGAACCCCCCCCCACTAGCTCATCTACATTCTAAGCAGGGTAGGAAAACAAACAAAGAATTGCTTTAGGCACTCATCAGTGACATGAAGCCCTAACATGTGATTTTATGTAAATGTGATTTAGCTGCAGTATGACATGTTTATGAAAAAAGTACCAAAGCCATACACATATATACTGACTATCTCAAATGGCATGAACATGAGCTTACTTCCAACCTGTTTTTCTATGATTAAGATGTACATACAAAGATTGAACTATCAATTATTGCCCATGAAAACAAGTGAGGCTTTCAAAATATGGACAAATGTGTAGAAAATAAATGGGAAGGAAATCAAGTACCTCTGGGCGAAGGAAAACTTGAATGTACCCTAACAAAAGAGCCACAGAATTATATTTCACATTTTGTGTGATATGGGGTTACCATGTTCAAAACTCAAACCTTATAAAAGATAAAAACATAATATTTGCAGTTCCCAAAACATACATAAACATTTTTTTACTACAAAATGAATTAGATCTAGTAAGCACATTCACATTAAAAAAATATGTAACTATTTTAGTTTCATAAATTATTTATATAGGAATAATGAAAAAATATAACATACACAACACTTTGGGGTGCATATTTGTTTTGAAAGGTCCATATCTGTGATGCAAAAATAGCTTACTTGGATGATATAGCCAATTTGGAAATCTTACCCTATGGTTTGCACTTTTCAGAAGTCATGTCATTTACTAAAATTATCAAAGATGTTGATGGGTAATATATGTAATTAGCTGTTACAATGTAATGTTGCCATTACCAGAGTGCTTGCATATTGCAAAATCCTTGCAAGATGAATTTGATAGAGGATTAATAAGCTGTATTGGAAAATTCTTTGAACCCTTGGATAATATACGAAGAGTTGCTAGCTTGGCAAGAAACAGCTCTTTAACTTCTACCTGATGAGTTTTCTTTGATCGTTTAAGTTGTTACTCACATATTGCATATTGTTACAAACTTTCCATGAGTATTATGTTAACTATATTTGATGTCTCTATAAAAGACAAGAGGGTTTATGGTAGTTTATGTTTTGAGTTACTTCCTCAGCAAATGAGCCAGAGTAAAAAGAAGTACATAGACCTGTGTCAGCATGCAAATAACTACAAGCAGGTCGTGTTGGAGACCTTATAAGGGGTATTCAGGGAGTAACATATGTAACCTTGGCTGTAAAATAGTGCAAGACACCATAATAAGGAACTTCAATTCATTTGAATAGCAGCCTTATAGATTTGCTATATTCACTGATGGATGTAATACATGTATATTTCAATAACTGCCATACTGTATTTGGAAATAACATATGAAAAACGAAGTAACATATACAACGGCAAAAGCTCAAGACATTTATAAAATGAATGCTAAAATTATGTAACTGTGTTATAAGAAGTTCTTAAACCTGTGCCAGACTTAAAAAAAGTGTGAATATGTCATGTTGGGAGACATTATCAGGAAAATTTAATGTTATTTTGTGTATAACGTATGTAACATGATGTTACAGGCTAACGCTGCCATTCTCAGAGGGCTAACATATTTCATTTTGTGGCTTATATAATGTAGTACCTGGAAATCATAGTGTCCAAGATTCCCCCCGGGGGAGAGGGGGTACTATAGCCAGTGCAAGGCCTAGAGAATTACATTTATAATTTTTGTGTGATATGGGGCTACTATGTTCAACATCTAATAACTCAAAAAGTATATAAGATAGAAACGTAATGCTTGCAGTTTTGAAAAGGTAAATAAAAATGCTTTAATAGAATACCAAATTAATGATGATAAACTGGTTTCAATAAAATTTAAGACAAACTGTATTGGATTCATTTAACATTTAAAAGGGGGTTCAATGAAAAAATGTAACATACACTACATTGGGTGTGACTATATTTGTTTTCAAATGTCAATATCTGTGGCCCAGTAATATCTTAGTTAGAAGATATAACCAATTTGGAAATCCTACCTTATCTTTTGCACTTTTCTGAAGTCTTAACAAGAAAATTAATTATAAAATATTTTGTAGGGTAACGTATATAACAGGCTGTTACAGCTTAACGCTGCCATTGTCAGAGGGCTAACATGTTGCAAAATCCTTGCAAGACATTGGACTTTATGAAAAATATGGTCTACAAAATTCTCCCTGGGGGGGGGGGGGGGAGGTAAACCATATCCAGCCAGTGGCCTATATTGGAAAGTGCAATGGCCTCGATGTTATAAAACTTGAGTTCATTCTCCAACTCAAAATAAGGCGCAAAGATTGGCTGCCCGTGGACACGTGTCCGCAAGCAGCCAATCTTTGCGCTTTATTTTGAGTTTGAAACTGTACTCAAGTTTTATAACATCGAGGCCAGAAAACCTCTTATTGCCCCTTCTACCGTCGAAGCGTTAACACCACACAGACATAACACTTTCCCTTCGTTTTTGGAAATCGGACTTGATACTTCTCGATATGCAGACCACTTGCCCAATACACTCGTGAAAAGGCCGCCCTTTTAAAATGAGCTGTGACATGTGTTTTCCATCATTTTGACAAGTGTAGACCCATACGAGCCTGTGCAGCCTCATTTTAAGCTTAGAAACTCCAAATGCTGTTCGGTCAGTAGTTTAACAGTCATAGACTATTCAAGCGACTAGCAAAGGCACTGATCAGACTGCGCATATTATACACAGGCTGATTTGAGCCTTTGCTGGTCGCACATACCACATTGTTGGAAATCTCATGTTGCGGCACAATTTATTTCGTGAATGGCATCTTTTTATTTGAAACAAACTTAACAAACTTGCTGGCAATAAATTTTATAATATACAAACTTTACAGGTGGACTTTACGATTGTTTTACTGAAACGTATTCGTATTTCAATGCATGTTTCATTTTCGAAAAATTATTTTTTGGATATTTTGGTGCGTGAGATGCAAATATGATTCATTCGAAAAGGTTAGTGGAGGGAGAACTCTTGTTTATTAAACTGAACGTAACCGAGTACCGTCTCAACAAACATCTTCTTTCGGGACATATACAAGCTCTACTCGAATCAGTAAAACCCAGATATAGATCTGCATTCGTTTCTCCGTTTAGCGTAGTCCTTGCAGATTGCGCGACCAAAAAATGTAAAGTTTTCGGTGTGTGCAATATATTCCTTATGTACACCTGTCCACCTATTAAAGCAATAATACAGAAAGTTCTAGGAATATATTGACATTTTTTCCAAACAGAATAATATTTATATGTTAAAATCATTGTCTGGGGCTAAGCCGAGGCAAATATATGAAAAATGGTACCATATCCAAATGGTACCATATCCATTTTTCAGCATATCTCTTAAAGTTTATGGAATGTTTTCACGAAACCCGAAACTGCAAAGATGCGGTATGCACTAAATTCAGTATGTCTGTCCGTCCGTCTGTCCGCCTTTTATCAGTTAGCGAAAAACTCTATAACACAGAAACTGCTTGGAAAATTGGGTACATTTTCCAAACAGACAGATGGACACTGTTGAGATCTGAACGTTGAGTATGCAAACCATTAGGTTTCATTGCCTGAGGCTACGTCGAGCCAAACATGAAATATGGAAATATATATATCTCTCAAACTATATGTATACACATGGGCGCGGTTACCTTGTAACGGGTGGAGCGATCTGAACACAAGGATAAGTACATGTACGAACTTCGAATTATCTTCGTAACGACGACAACGACGACGACGACAACAACAAAACTCAAACAGACCCACTTACAAACAAACAATCACAAAATTAATGACAAGGAGATATCATATCTTTTTTGTTCAAATTTAGGAAGATGTCTGAAGCTGACGTGATTCGATTACGTCACGACTTAATGTTGAAATATGAGAGAGGATTAAGAAGAGCTAGAAGCAAGTCCATTAGTGTTCTATCTTCTACAAAGGAGCAGAATAAGAGTAAGAGGTCGACACCAAGCATACACATTGAGGTAAGTTGAAGTTTTAGTACAGCAGTGCCTCTAAGCCGTGGCCCGTCTCCATATGAACTTAGCTGTTTGTGGGACATTAACAACAACAACAACAACAACAACAACAACAACAACAACAACACAAATGACACCATGTGAGTACCTTAATACTAAATGAACCTGGTCCCGAGGTTATAAAACTTTTTTATGCTCAACACAACTTAGAATGAAATTTTAACTGCTCATAAAAACGAAAAAATGGTGAAAAATGATCCTTTTTCTTGCCCTATAACACTCAATTGTTGTATTTATCCTGCTAATAAATGTTAAAATGCCAACAATGGTTGGCATTTTAGCATTTACGAGCAGGATAAATTTCATGCTCATTTGAGTTGAGCATGAACAAAGTTTTATAACCTCGGAGCCTGGTCAAAACAATATGCTCAATTCAACAAGTGTCTGTGATTCTACTGCAGCGGGGAGGAAGCGATTTAGGTACAACCTAGGTACAATTTTAAAACTCTAAAACCTCTGCGATAATCAATTTTTTTCTTACACCACAGGCACTTAAATAAACGGTCGGCATTATAGGCATACTCATTTGTTAGAATATTTCAAAACATACACCCATCTAGTGCAGACAAGAAAATATATTTATTCATGGGTCCAGTTAACCGAACATTTTGAGCCTAAAATGTGATTATTTTCTTAGCCATCAGTTTAATCATGTGTTCTTTAGAGTACCCATTTGTTGAGAAACAAGAAAAATAATTTGCAATTACGTACTCTAATCTGGAGGCCTGTTTATTGGTTCCTGTTAAAATAATGTAAGCATACTAAACATAAAGACGGAAATAGTCAATATAAGGTAAAACTAGCTACATTATAGCTTCGTTTTCCAATTGAACCCAACAAGTATATATTTACAGTAACGCCCTTTTAGCGGATATCTCTGATCTCATAGGCTGTTGATTTTCTGGTGACTTTACCTGTGAAAAGATTGATAGCTCTTATCAGCTAAGTGGCCATGCTGCATATCAGCTAGATCAGACCAGTGGTAAATATATAGAGAATACTAGGTGAGTGTCTTTTGATATCACGTTTACCAGGCAAGGCTTTGAGAATGCTTGTTGACATCGCGAGGCTTGCTGAGCGATTCAACATGCGTTCTCAAAGCCGAGCCTGGTAAACTTCATATCAAAAGACGCGAACCTGGTATTCTATTTACCAGTTTACCCATTGTTGAACACTCTTCAAACTAGAGATTATGATGTATTTTGTGATTTTTGTGTTGATTCAGCGTCATAAGCGACGTCATTCAAAAAGTGCAACATCATCATGACCTGATAAAGGTAACATGCGGTGAGATAGAAAACGTTTATAAGGTCATGTTAATAATAATATTACGGGTGACTGATTTTATCAGTTACCTCTCATATTAACTGCATTGTTGCGCTTTGTCTGATAAACGCTGTCTATCTCATGGCATGTGCCTTTATCAGGTCATGATAAAGTTGCACTTTTTGAATGACGTAGCTAATGACATTGAACCAACACAAAAATCGAAAATTACGTCATAATCGCTAGTTTGGAGAGTGATTCAGTGGGTAAACTGATAAATAGAATACCAGGTTCGCGTCTTTTGATATCAAGTTTACCAGGCTCGGCTTTTAGAACACATGTTGAATCGCTCGGCAAGCCTCGAGATGTCAACAAGCGTTCTCCAAGCCTTGCCTGGTAATCTTGATATCAAAAGACACACAAGGGAGCGCAGTGGCTCAGTGGTAGAGTGCTTGACTCGAGACCGAAGGGCCGCGGGTTCGAGCCTCACTGGCGTCGCTGCGTTGTGTCATTGAGCATGACACATTAATCCTAGCTTTGTACTGGTTCAACCTAGGAAGACCCGCCCCGACGTAACTGAAAGATTGTTGACTGGGACGTAAAGAATCAAATCGAACAAAACAAAAGACACACACCTAGTATTCTCTATTTATCTGCACTGTAGGTACATAAGCTCCTACTTACTGTCGCATACAAGAAGCTCATTTTCTGCCGGGGGATAGGTCGAGGAATCGTCTTTCACAAAAGAAAAAAACCCTCTTCTTTTCGGCTCTATATTCTATGTAGCATCAATTGATACACTATTAAAGAGATGAGCTTATTAAATATATATCGAATATTTATCAGTCCCATACAAACGGGCCCACGCATTGCAGATGTCAAATTCCATTGTCTCCCATAACGTCGCATTTGTAATTATTGATAATAAGATATGATCATTTATCAAGTACTCAAGAACGACTTCACTAGAACTGCAAGAACTGGAACATTTTCTACCATTTGTATGCTAGAGACAGAATTTGTCGTCCGCAGATAACAGTTTGGATTCAGATCAGGCCCGACGAATCTGAACTGGAATCAAACAGTTTGATACAATAATGGTATTTATGAAAGATATTTGGAAAAAAAATAATATTGGAAAGACGAAAAAACCCAACATACGCCAATATGAGCATTCAAAACTATTCAGCATGCAAAGATTTAAGACTATGGCATATTTCAAGATAAACTCTGATTGGTTCTTTCCTGCGTTTGAAGTTGCTGTTGCGTTTTGAATAATTTGTCACAGGTAGTGCATGTTCGATCTTCTTTTCTCTTAGACCATTCATACCAACTAGAAAAAAAAACTTTCTCAGTGTATTTATAATGTAGGGAAATGACCTTTGTTTATTTTAAGGGATAGCTGACGTCGAATTTTTTAAAATAATTGTCTTAACTCTTTGCCTACTAGTGTCATCTGCTGATAACCTTTGCTTACAGTTTGGACTCAGATCAGGCGCAACAAAATGTTAAAACAAACAAAAAATAAATAAATAAAAGTTACCCAGTAGGCAAAGAGTTAATGAACATGACGTATACATGAATATGGCTTATACATGAACATGGCTTTTACATGAATATGGCTTATACATATGATCAAGTATTTAGAGTAATGAACACGGGTAAAATTAATTAGAGAAATGAGCGTAAGATATGAACACATCACTTAAAGTGATATCATACGTTGCTAGACTGAGAACAAAAAGGAAAGAAGAGTTGAACACTTTTCGAAAAACAAATTCCACAGCAGCTTTAGGAGTAAAAACTGTTCAAGATTGAGATATACTCAAATATAGGAGACGAAGAAAGAAAGAAGGAAGCATACCGGAGGTAGGTGATGATTTAACCTTATTGGGCCTCGTCGCGCGAAAAAAACCTGATTCAGTGGCATGCGAACAACAAAGGCGCAGAATCAACCTGCGCATCCACACAGTCTGATCAGCACCTTTGTTAGTAAAATGTGATGTTTGAAATAGTCTAGTGTGTCTCTGTTGCTTTACAAACTGTATTGAATCTACCATTGAACAAACTGTTTATTGTGTGGCTCAGCCACCGAACAAACTGTTTATTATGTATCTCGCAGCGAGGTATCTACCATTGAACAAACTGTTTCTTGTGTTGCTCAGCCACTGGACAAACTGTTTATTATGTATCTCGCAGCGATGCATCTACCATTGAACAAACTGTTTATTGTGTGGCTAAGCCACAGAACGTACTGTTTATTATGTATCTCGCAGCGATGAATCTACCATTGAACAAACTGTTTATTGTGTGGCTTGGCCACTGAAAAAACTGTTTATTATGTATCTCGCAGCGATGTATCTACCATTGAACAAATTGTTTATTTTGTGGCTCAGCCACTGAAGAAACTGTTTATTATGTTTCTCACAGCCATGTAGCTACCACTGAACAAACTATTTATTGTGTGGCTCAGCCACTGAACAAACTGTTTATTATGCATCTTGGATCGATGTATTAACTGGTACCTTTTAGACTGGCTCTCATCGTTAAACTTATTAATAACTCAAACTTAGAAATATTTTTCATTGATTCCTCAACCTAATGATGTCTGAGTTTGACATATTCTACGAGCTGAAAGAAAAGACAACTCTGATGGTAAAACAATTTTTGGATTGTTTCTCTTTATAAAATAACCACTGGTTTCATCTGCGAGGGTTCATAATAGTTGTGAATTGCCTGTGGGGATTTACAGTGTTTGTGAATGCTTGGTTTGGATAAGACGCAGGTGTTCAGCCAGGTGCGGTGTTGACATCTGTGAGTGACATGTTTATATTTTATAGGGAATTCTGACACCAGTTTGTTATTATTTCTCAAATGTCATATTTATTAGCCTGTCAATTCTGATGGGATGTTTTAACACTTTCGAAAGGTCATGATGACAGATGTTACTTAGTTTATTAAAATTACATAAGCCCAATAAATAGATCATGTCAATTCTGACATTGATTGGCAGAATTGTGCAATACATTTAATCATATGACCTTTGGGGAATTGCGCAACTAGTGTGACTATGAGTCACTTTTGTATCTTCTGATTGGTTGATATAAATGGAAGCTTACCTATGTAGAGGGCGCTTTATAGTTATCTTGAAATATAATTGGTTTGTGATGATGTCATCAGGTGGGGCTGTGGTCAGCTTCTATCATGTGACTTCATGGCATATAAGATGAAACCCAGTGGCAGAGCTTCAGATTTCGGAACTTTGGGTTATAGATAGTATCTAGAAGTACTTTAGTTGGACTAAAGAAGATTTAATAAAATTATAAAATTGTTAAAGTTGTTGTTGAAATTTACAAGACTTAGAAATTCTAAAGAGACTTTGAAAACACAACGCGAACTTGAAGATTAGAATCAACTACTACCTTAAATCTTTATCAGTTTAAACATCAATATGAAGTTTTGAACATATGATGGGGAGCCAGTCCAGGTACTTTTGAACAATATGCATCTCGCAGCAATGGTCCCCCACTAAACAGACTGTAAATTATTCACATATTATTTGGATCCGCCACTGAACAAACTGTTTATAATGTAGCCCTGAGGGACGGACACTCATAATGTAGCCCTGAGTGTCGGACACTCATAATGTAGCCCTGAGTGACAGACACTCATTATGATTTACCCGCTTGTGCATAAACTGTTCAATTTGATGCAGAAAGACGGCGAATTGTTCAAATTGCAAAAGCTGGGAAGAAATAAAAGAACACTGGAATACGTTTAAGCATAATGCAAGTCGCCATTAGTCATAAACGGGATGATGAGGTCGGACATAACTTTTATTGATGTAAGCAGCTATATCATAATTCAAAGGCAGCTTCAGTGCCCCATTTTCAAGAATGGAACTCTAGCCAAGGGGACAGCAACATTAAAAGCAAGTGATTTTGATATACAAGCGCATATTATGCCATGCAATCTGCCACAAACCCGGCAATCGAAATTGGATATAAAATAGCAATTCGAAAATCAAAGGGCCGCCATTGTGAATATTTAATTAACTTCCTGCAAATTTGGTAAAGCCAATAAAATCCCCAATTTCAATGCAAATTGTACATATTGTATTCAAAATCAACTATTTTTAACAGAAGAATCAATAAAAGTGCAAACGAAGTTAAAATCAATTGCAGGAAACTAGTTTTTCTAGATCTGTTTATGCATATTTAATTCAGGCTGTGTGACGTCACAAAACATAAAAATGGCTGCCCTCCATTGCTTTCAATCATATATTATACAAACATCTGTAACTTTCTTATTTTTCATTCGATTTTGATCGGATTTGTGGCATATTGCATGATTAAATAAATGCTTGCATTTCAGATGCATTTGCTTTCAATGTTGCCGCCCCCTTTTAAATATTTGTTATCTTCGATATTCAAACGGTATACTGGAGATATAAAAAATGATGGAGAAGCTGCCTATTTATTGACGTGACATTTAAGCTTGGTTTACATCATTGAGTTATGAATCAGTAGAATAGAATTGAATGGAGTGTGTAGCTTAAAGTGGTTTTGATCTAAAGTGATGCTTTTGGATTTTTTGGCTATAGTTTGTTACATAAAATATGCTAACAGCATATAAAAATGTAACTCGCCAGCATACAAGTGTCGATAGTACTGGTCCAACCCAGGAAGAGAGGAAAATGTCCCGACATGACTGAAAAACTGTTGACTGGGACGTAAAAACCTTTAAGCCACGTTGAGCGAAATGTCCGTCGAAAATTGGACATACATGTAGCAAGAAAGAATGTTGGACAATATAGTGAGCGAAAAATAATAACGATGAACGGCTTGCACGATTTTGCATGTGCATCTGCGTCTTAGGGAGCACAGTGGCTCAGTGGTAGAGTGCTTGACTCGAGACCGAGGGGCCGCGGGTTCGAGCCTCACCGGCGTCATTGCGTTGTGTCCTTGAGCAAGACACATTAATCATAGCTTAGTACTGGTTCAACCCGGGAAGACCCGTCCCTACGTAACTCATAGATCGTTGATGGGACGTAAACAATCAAACAAACAAAATCATCTGCGTCTTAATTGTTAGAATAAAGACATTAACTGGTAGCAGCGAGTGTGCCATCTGCTGATAACGTTTGCAAACAGTTTACCGTTTGATACCCTTATGGTATTCCTCAAAGATATTTTTGAAAATGTTAATTTTGATAAAAAAAAAAGTCAGCAGACGACAACAAAAACATGGGAAATTACCCAGCATGCAAGGAATTAAACAATTTTCCCATCACGTGACTCAAATGGGTAAGGCATTTGAGCCGCGTCATGAGATTTCCAACAATGTGGTATGTGCGACCAGCAAAGCCTCAGATCAGCCTGCGCATACGCGCAGTCTGATCAGAACCTTTGCTAGTCGCTTGAATATTCTATCAGTGTTAAGCTACTGACTGAATATCATTTGGAGTTTCTAAGCTTAAAAGGAGGCTGCACAGACTCGTCTGAGTCTACACTTGTGAAAATGCCACATTGTTGGAAATCACATGTCACGGCTCATTTTCAACAAATAGAGGTATTTCTGATCAATATGCTCATCTAAAACTACAGATTGATTCTTATCATATTCTATTCATTGTCTTCAATAAAGTGATAATACTATAATCCTTTAAAAGTAATTTACTACCATAAGTTTCAATAGGAATTTGACAGCGAAAGTGAAATACTCGCTTTGACTATGGCACATACCCTGAACGTCAAGGAGGTTCATCCTTGTGTTCGCATTGACAATTAAACTCACCTAAATGTTGCAGTTCCATTTTTTTTGATGTATGAATGTGTTTGTGCTTGTGTCTAACTTTCTACCAACAAACATTTCTTAAAATGTGTTCATCATCACTCAATTATCGTAACAACATCTTAGAGTAGCCAGAACCAACTTCAAGTTTAAGTCATTGATACATGTACTAGTAAAACCAGATGATGGATCGAGCCCTCGGCTTCGTGGCTGGTACATGTACACAGCTAAATATTTTCTCTTTCAATGTATTTCCTTACATACACCTTATTTCGGTATATGCATTCACTTTTGGATCACGAACCGTGTGACAGTCGCACGGCGGTAGAACGCGCACGGAAGTTTTGTGACGTCGATAAAACCACAAACTGCTCTTTAGCTTACGCAACTTTCGAGAGACCATTGTTAGCCTCGTAAACTACCCCGTTCCTGATATTATTAAGCCTACATCGAAACCTTGCGAATGTAGGCTCTGAATGAAAATATTTATAGAAAGTAGAACTGACACACTTCGTGTGTCACTAACTTTGAACTAGACTCATGGCGTTCAAACCTAGAGAGCTAGTTTACAAAATGACGCCAGTTGATATTCGACCAGTTATTGTAGCTTAAATCAAGGGTTTTTTGATCGCCGTTCGAAACAACAATTTTTTTATCTTCTAAAAGCAGGGATGGTTGTCTTGCTTCACTATCGACTCAAGCACGACTGCAGTCGACAACAGTTCCTTAATCGGACTCTAGATCAATCCGCATTAGAAGCAATCTCGAAAAAAACTTTTAAGGGTGTTTAATTGACAGTTAAGACATGGCAAGAAATGCCCTTTTGATTCATGTAATAAATAATTCAAACTATTTATGGGCTATGTCACGCGATAACGGCAATTTTCCTCTCCGTTTATTCATCCTTTAAACGTATATATGTATATGCAGCTATAAAGTGGGGTCAGTGGTTTACTGTTTGGCCTGAGTTTTCATCTGCTTTCATAGTCTGAACATGCATACGACCAGGCTCGCCAGATTCTTCACTGGTCGCTGACGTGATAAGTATTACTTGACTTTTCGCTTACTGTAAAGGCGACAACTTTAATATTCATATCTGGGTGTGGTTCGGCTATTTCATCTGCTATGGAAGGGAAATCAGGTTTTATTTATTACTTGGTAAAGAGTTAAACGCTTTTTGAGCCGCGCAAACGTGCGTGCATTTCATGAAAATAATAAGCGTGTACACACTGAACTCACATTTATTAACCCTTAAAGCGCGTAATCACAAAATGTATGTTTTGTCGTCCACTAAACTATTTGAAGCCTCATAGATAAACAGTGTCAACCCAGATCAGACTGCTCCTGTAGGAGCAGTCTGATCTGGGTCCACAATGTTTGCCTCCCTGCTTATGTTAAAAAGACATTTTCAGATGCAGTTATTTTGCTGGCGTTTTAAGGACTAAATAATGACTGAGGAAGTGGCACAAGATGATACAGTTACTTTTGAATAAAACCACGCCTCCTTTTCAGCTTTTACCTATGCATAAGTTTGACTAGTCCTAATTACGCATTCATGAGGAGCCGCCATTACAGTAAGCGAAAAGTCAAGTAATACTAAAATATGCGAGCACAAGACAGTGATGCTTATTGTCCGTTAGCTGATCATTTTAACGTGCATGTGCAGCGACTCAATAGGGCTAGTTAATAAGAATGATCTTTTATCTAATATCGTCTCTGGAGTGTGCGGACAGCGTACGCACTAGCGAGACTGCGAGGATATTATTGCAGCATGCGCAATGCTGTATTCTGAGTAAAATTGTGCTGAGTTTTGTGTTGAAAGCAATTTTTCTATGACAATAAATGATAGTGATACGTCGGACCAACCATGCCTGGTGGATACAAGTATGTTGATCCAGATTGATTTGATGTTGCGCTTGAAGGGAACTTTTCATACGTTAAGGCTTATGAGGGCCAGTTCTTGATATTTGGTACTTCCTCACATAAACGCAAAAGCCTCCTTTAAACGCTCATGCTGACCTTAATCAGCGGTGATAGAAATCTAGATTTTGGTCAGAGTCTTCAAATACATCGATACTTTGTTTTTGCGAGCAGCAAAGGCTTTGGCGAGTCTGCGCAAATGCACAGACTCGCCATAGCCATCACTGCTCGACAATGCGATAAAAACCAAATTCTCGTGTGCTGGCTCATGGATGATTCCGCATCTGTCAACAATAATCTTAATGTCACATTGTAGTTTAGAATGTGTATGACTGGCAAATACCCATGACTGTGTTCAAAGCCAAAATCAAAATGCCATTCACTGGATTAAGTGAGGGTAATGCCTGTAGAACCCTTTATCTGAAATGTTTATGATATGTTGGAATATTCTATCATTTATTAAGAGAAGATGCTTTTAATTTCGTTTTCCTAAATTTTGTACATGTATGTTCGATGAATATGGATAACAAGTCCATCTAATTTGAGTCTTCTTTCATTTGTTGGACCCTAGAAATGAATGAGTGACACGTACTCTATGTATTATTCGATGAAATTACAGTTGTACATGTATAAATGTACTCCATGCCTATAGGGGTCCGATCGTAAAATGTATGAATAAATTGGACTAAAGGCTTGAGACGTCGATTTTTTTAACCCTTAAAATGTTAGCGCAAAACTTGTATCTGAAAACGCCTACTGCTTAAATGGGCTGCTCACCAGGATAGCTGAAGCTATGGCGAACGGTAAAGGCCATGATGGACGCCGTATCCTATGGTGTCTCATTTGAGTTCAAACGGTTTGACACAAGTCCCCATAGGAGCACGGTTGCCATACTTGGGCTGGACTGATTGCGCATCGGAGTAACGAAATGCACGTTAATTATGGATGTTTCCATTAATCATCGGCATGCACGTTGGATACGATTTCCATATTTCAGCCAGCCGTGCGATAAAAGTACCTATCGCATATGCGCAAAACCATTATAAAAGTACATGTTTAGATATAATTCTATAACCGGCTTATGTTTGGTCTGAACATTCCTATCGTACCATTTTTGTGTGTGCAGGCAGCGGAGGCTCTAGCGAGAGTGCGCAGATGCGCAATCTCGCGTGAGCCTTCGCTACGTTCATATGCGATCAGTTCCAGAAACATGCGGCCTGGCTCATTTGTATTTAACAATTAAACTGGTTTCAGTGCTTGCATTTACTAACATTAATCATTTTAAATGATGTACCAATGTAACCAATAGTGTGGTACACGTAACATAAGCGTTCGTTGTTGGAACTTTCAAAATGGCCGAAATGGAAACGTTGAAAAAGTGTGTTAGAATCAAATCAAGATTCAAACTGAAGGAACCCATTCAGCCATGTCGTAACTACATACCGGTAAGTACATATAATATATGATGTATACTGACGTCAACAAAAACGCCTCACTCATTATCGCTGTTTTTAGCGATGGTACACAAAAATGAACAGCCACGTACTGCCTATTTATGTAGAGATTGGGCGAGGTTGGAAAATGGCTTTAATGTGATATGCAGGTAACGCGTTATTGCGATGACTTTATACATGCTCAACGTACACATGACGGCATTACGCGCTAATTGCTTATGATTTCAATTGGAATTTGCACTCAGTTTTTGCTCAACAATGATCAAATTTTGGATTAATTTTTCAAACAGTTGTGCTTGCGAGCAATAACTTTATAAAATTACGACGTCTAATTAAAGACAACATGTAAAGTCCGTTTATGAAACTTGCCAACATTTTCGGTTTGGTTTTAGTAATGGAACTGATAAAAGGGCACATTAGTTAATGTACAAAGACTTTGCCAACAAAAATTACGCCATTTTAGATAAGCTCAATAGTCAATCGTTGGTCTACGTTACGTCATCCAAAACGGTCATCTGAAACTAAGCAATTGTCGCTTGTTTTTGCAAATGAATCAAACGATGCAAAGCAATAAAGTTTTTTTTTTACTCAAATGCATGGCGAAAAGGTGGATGGGGTAAGTTGTTTCGTTCAGCAGATGCATACAAACATGTATGAATATTATTAACACATTTTCGGTAAAATAGAGACGGTTTTGCAAGTTTTTCTTGTCAGTGGATTATGTCTGGAAACAAAACTAAAGTGGCTAAAATATTTTGTCGCACGAAACTGGAGACAGGGAAACTGGACACCCCTGTCTCCAAACGAGGTCGTTTTCTCAGCCTCAAATATTCATTCAGCAATTTTTTTTCATGAGATACGCTTGAGTGATAAGATGTTATAAAGCACTAGAATTCATAACTTTAGTCTGATCAGTCTAAGAGATATTCACGTTTTTCGGTTTTTCTTGACGTCAGTATATAAACAACATTTATTTTAGTACTTATCGCACATGCGAGAAGCGAAGGCCAAGTCGAGTCTGCTCATTGGTGCAGTCTCGTCTGAGCATTTGCGGCTCGCTCTCATAAAAGGTAAAAAAATACACCAAGGCCCCCAAAGGAAGCTGGGCATATGGCTTCACGCTAATGCGATACTACCGAAATCTCATTATTCACAGCCGTGCTCAAATGCCCTGAATAAGGCGTGGTTGAGTATGGGAACACTCAATTTGAACACCCAGGATGCATTTCTAGGCATTTGAGCTCGGCTAGGAACAGTTTATTGTATAATGAACTACTGATTAACATTAATAAGGCTACCTGTGGTTTTATGTGCGTTACATGAACTTAACGGTAAATGTGGCTACCATCATTTAGTTTAACCTCAGCTCTGTGTTGGTTTTAAACTGTTTTAGATTAGGTTTTACAAACATACTATTATACTCAATTGATGAATACAAAAACAAAGTTTGCTTTTCTATCTTAAATGTATTGGCTTGTATAAGCTGATACACAGCCCTACCCCAGTTTTACTAAGGAGCAACATTTGTTATAACCGTTTAAGTAAAACACATGTGAAAACGATTGCAGTGTGTCGATATTTAACATTTTCAAAGACTGTCTTGTTCATATAACTGCAAATTGTCACCAAGTTTCTTAGATCAGTACACTAATTTAAGATGTAACATATATAACATGATGTAATCAATAAGCAAGGTCAATGTCTAATGTAATAGATGACATTTCAGAAAGAATCAATATATTCAACATGTATACTTATAAATCTCTGGTCATTGGTGCCAAAACGTTAGAAATTATATTCATATCTGATTATCAAGCACATGGAATGTTGTTATAGATATTATAAATGGACTTTTTGACACATTTCCTAATACTGTGCATATAATGCTTAATATATAGCCACAAATAGAAAAGATAGTTTTACATCTTTAAAAGACAATACAATAAATGTTCCTGTTGATTGTAAATGGTCAAAACTAATTCTCATCCAAGTTACACTCATATTAAACATTTGTCGTTGTTTGCTTTTGTGGTAATCATCATTATTACCCGCCTCCTTGCAACCAGTAGAATCATCACAGTATTTCCATCATTTCCTGTTGTACAATTTTACCACCAGTCCTCTCAAAGTCGATGATTCCTCATCAACTTTCCAACCATGCAATTCATGGCTTGAAACATTTGAAAACTGGTATGAATTCCTGATAGTTGGCTCTTTGAACATGCGTTTCAAGTGATACTCTGCAAGTAGGAGAAAGACTCTAGCTGTATTAGAAGGAAAAAGATGCCAATGAGTACCTGGCCTGATGTACCTTGATATTTCTGTGTAAAAGAAGCATATCTTAGCTGGTTTACTTTGATATAGGTTGCCTTTCCATACATGCAACAAACACATTTTCACCTAATAATGTCTCCAAACACCTATTATCTTCCCCTATGAAGTCTTAGTTCTTCTGAAGCACTGAAAGAGAGGTAACTTTTCCTCTTCAGATGAACGAGCTAGATTTGTCACAGCAGGTAAAGCATTGGAATGCAGGATGAACAGAGCACAGATTAGACCCTTTCACTTTAATGATTCACTAAGTTTCTAAGAACAGAGCGCTTATTAAAGGATGTATAAAGAAACATGTGTTACTTGACATAATAAATTGAGCAAGGGAATTGTTATTATCCTTTTTGAGTAAACCATCAGAGGCAAATGTTTTTAATTTCAGCCTTTTCAACGGATCATGAAATGGGACAGCCTTATCAACATTTGTATTAATCATTCACTCAGCACAATAAAGACCTACTGATTGTCCTATTCTACTCATAGTCCATTTCCTTTTTTTTTGAATGCAACAGCTGATGATATGCCTGCAAAAACTGAGAAATCAAAGGTTTTACATTCATTTAAAGCTTGCTTCAAGGTACTGACAACAACAAAATGAACCAGTAGCAAACATCTGGCAATGTCCAACTTTATGTAACAGAAATGGTATTTGACCGTCTGCCAAAATCATCAAGTGTCGACTTCGTTACAGATATATCAAAAGAGAACTCAATTAAGTTCTTTGGGCGCAAACAACGTCGAACATTGAAATAATTTTGATCTAAGACCTGAAGACTTAAGCACCAAAAGACTGGAAATGTCTCATGGCAAATGATGTAAAGGAATAACAGCCTATCAAATTTCTGTTTGACCAATGGCAGAAATCTTAATGTATGCTAAGAGGTACACGGTAAGAACATATATTTTGCAAAATCACAACAATGCTATCACTTGACTAGCACGGACGCAGAGGCAGTTGCAATAATATTGCTCTTGCCACTTCACAGGAAGAGATATATACAAGTCATACTCTATTATATGCATGTGAAACAGCATCAAACACTACCCATATTTATTTTAGTGTTTGGTCCCATGACACTGACATGCTGTCTCTGATTTGAAGAATGCTAAGGATTCAAGTTATAGCTCAGTCGTTTTGTTTGATTCTGACACAGGCTACACATACAAAGAAAAATTTTATTAAATCTTTTGAGGGCAAAAGATGAGGGACATGAAGCGCATATAAGTGATTTTTCCACAATTACCATTTTTTAAAGGTTATTTTAATTAATGTAACGCACATAACACCATAGGATACTGTATTTTTGTTTAAAAAAGCTTTTATATGTAGCAAAGGCATTCAGCATGCAAACTACATGAAACATTTAAATAAATATATAGTTTAATGTCTTCTTTCTGTAGCTTAGTGTTCAATTTACTTATTCTTAATTTGATATTGTATCATATGTAACAGGCTGTTATAGGCTAAAACACTGGTTTACAGAGATAGCATCTCTTATTTGACGCAGCTTGAATTGTTCTTTAAGACAGGATATGTCTGCACCATTCCCAATGGGAATGGGATGTAACACGACCGTACTCAGTTTGCAGTCTTAATACTATGCGTTGATTCTACTGGTTGTGATGAATTGGCAATTATTTTGCCACAGAAGTAGACGGAATGATGGATATTGTATTTGAGGTTCACTTGAACAAAGATTGGTTTTGAATATTTATATTTAATAGGAACAATTATTAGATTGTCTCTTTTAAATGTCTATTTATATCTCTATATATTTTAGTATTATACGCATTAGGAAATAAGTGATAAAAAGATAATTTATAACATCTGTAACACAAGTGCATGGGCTTGTTACCAGCAATGACTATCATTCATAAAATTAAGGCACCAGAGGCTTGAGATTTATTGGAAACCATGTGAAAAATAGCACTTGTTTTTCTAAAATATCATCTCTTACATCAAGACAATATCTTTGCTCATTCATTATGCCATGTAACATTTGTTACATCCTTTAATAAGTGCTCTAATCCTGATGCAAAACTTGAAAATCTATGATTCTTTATTGTATTAGCAAGACAGTCCCTAAAATGTAAGATATCCACCAGTGTCAATCATTTTCGTATATTTTTTTTCTATTATGATGAAATTTCAAAATGAGACAGGTTTGGTGAATTTTGTATGTACGGTTTTCGAACTAGGTAATAAAGTGCTTAGCATTGTCGTCTATGGAAAACCTAATAGTGCAGTGCAACCTTAAGGATAGCTGATGAGATTTACCCTCAGTTGGCTTTTTTGCGTTTGATTTAGAAAATTATTGATTTAGGCAGGTATTTAATCATCTTTTTCTTGAAGACATCTCTGCTGAGGGATATTCATGCACCAAGTTTATAGTAATAAGATAAGTTATCAGTCTAAGTGTAATCAATTGTCACCGCCCTCAGCCACTCATTTTCGTACTGCCTGCTTTACAGGAATGAGTAGGGGGTGGGGATAAAGAAAGTGCAAAGTCACTATTATTGCTCATTCTGCGTCACAGAAAAGTTCCCAGGAATAAGCAGGATGTTAAATGGCTGTTAAAACATTCGACCTGGTACCTTAGAAACTCTATTGATATCACAAACAGTCTATACGCAGCATTGCTAAATTTAATGTCAAGAGACCTTTTTGGTGCCTTCTAGTACTTGAAAGTCTATATTTCAGATTAATCATAGTTTTTCAGGATTGATTCATTTGTTTTACAATGACATATGTTTGTTTTATACTCTTAGATAGAATTATGAACTGTTGTACCATTTATGTTCCATGTGTGCCATGGAAAATGGGTATTTCTTTCCATTTTCAGCAAAAAATGGGGATGCACTTGGAAAACTTATGCAGATAATATAAAGCATACGTTTTCATTGACTCTTTTCATGTTCCTTGTATTTTCTAAAGGTTTGTATTTCTTCGTGAAACACAAAAGTATGCACAACAACAATTCAATATGAGCAAGAGTTGATTCACGTATCTTTAATTCTCCAAACCATTACAGTGCAATAAGCAATGGAGTAATTATGCTTGCAAGGACATAACAAGACAACTTATTGACTGATCCCTATCAAACTTTGCAAGACATGTAACAAATTCATTGGATTTGGAACAGAATGACTCATTTTATTCTATTTAGCAAATTATTGATTTAGGATACACAATTTTAAATATTCATGAAATTGACTCCTCTTTTATCAGGAAAACCATTTGCTTTATATTAGAGCCAAAATGACGTCATTTGTTGATATTCATGATTGACAGTTTGTTTTGGCGTGCTTGATTAAAAAGATGAACCATAGTCCGTTTAAATTGTGGCACTGTACAGGATAAATTTTGGTGCTGGGTACATGCCAGGCTGATTTGCGGCCCCCACTGTACCCTTTAGATGAGGTATCAACATTACGAAACATGGCCGATTGTTGTATGTCAGTGAAAAGGGACATAGTGATGGATTGAATTGGTCAACATGTCGATAATATTTATTGAAACCATTGGGCTATGATGAAATTTCAAAATGAGACAGGTTTGGTGAATTTTGTATGTACAGTTTTCGAACGAGGTAATGAAGTGCTAGCATTGTCGTCTACGGAAAGCCCAAGAGTGCAATGATACCTGCCACTTGGAGCGTTTCCTAGAGCAAAATTTAGTTACGATCTCTTCTTTACGTAAAATTTCATCTTTTTATAAAGAAAACCAGCAAAATCCCCTATTTTGTTGGTCATCGTAGATTTAGATAACCAAAGGTGCTAAACAGACCTTCTTCAGAAATCAGAATGGCCTTATTAACTAAAATAATAACATATACATTGAACTTTCAAAAGACGCCATTGCATGATCATTTATATCTCTGCCAGACTAAAATGTTGATATATCATCCACAAAAAAAAGAGAGAAAAGAAATCAGTGTCTGCTTACAAGAGTAAATGCCCTTTTAGGTCGAATGTGCAAATCTAATGTTTTGTTCTTCAGGCCTGAAAAGGTTATGTGTTAGGTAGCAAGATAAGTGACACGATGATCACTAATATTGAAAGTTCTCAACTTTTATCTTCGATATTGAGCTTATTGTCTAGTTTTCAAATTTATAAGCGCTCTATATCAAATATAATTAAGTGCAGCCGCGAGAAAACCTTATCTCTTTGGCCTGGACTACACACCTACCTACCTGCACAGCTACGCAGACAATCAGAATCTGGAAAGGTTGATGTAGACAGTTCTGGTATTTTACAAGCTCTTTATCGACTATATCAATATCGCTGATCAGACTGCGAGGACACGCAGAATGATTAACGCATTTTCACGAGATGGGGCTCAATTGACTCTTTGCATGCAAATTGAGTTTGCATGCCTATTTGTTGCGTGTTTTTAATTAACTTTCTCAAGACATTATTTCAAGAGCTCGAAGTACTACCAAGAGTGTCCAACTATTTGGATTCTGGACAGCGCTGACATTTTAATCCGGGTCCAAACTGTTTCAAAGGCTATATATCAGTTGACAACACCAGCAGACAAAGAGCTAAGCTCGAACAGGGGCCTATTTCACTGTTAGAAACAAAGTTAAAGTTTTTGCAAGTTGAATTATTTTTTTGTGAAAAAGGAGTTATAAAATTTGGAATAAGATGCACATTTAAGAATGTACAAATGGCATAGCTGGAAGTATAATTACGTGCATTTGGCATCTTTATTGTGAAAAGTGTGAAATGGAACAAAACTTCAAAATATATAGTTAATAAGGACCGAGTAGTGAAAACATGCGTCATTATTAAAACTCTGAACGTCGATAAGACGTGCTGTTGATCGAAAGAGGCTAATTTATACAGTATGACATCTGTTTTCTAAGTTTATTTTGAATATACGAGTATATATGCACATAAAAAGTAAAAAAATGATAGCCTGTATACCATCATGGTATATGGCTATGGTTTGCCCTTGGTACTATGAAGTGATATGTGTGTATGCGTCTTTGTATGAACGTGTTCTTGGTGAGATTTTGTACTGATAACATTGCCGAGCAAAGAAGACTCAGACAAGAGATATAGGTGTAAACTCGACAGAGCCTTCCCTGCTCGCATACACAATGTATGCATGAACATGCAGTTGTGCAGTCTAAACTGCGCATTTGTTGTTCACATACAACAAAATTTGATTTTTCTCGCGGCGAGACCCATCTTAAGGGCTGGTCTAAATGTCTTTTCTAGCAGTTCAGCTTTAATGAACTTAATGGTACCTCTTACAATGTCTATAATAAATTACGTACACACAAAAGAACGAACTCTGTCGCGAAATTGAAAATTATCGGCCCAGTATGTTCTATTTGCATTGCCATATCGATACATCATAAAGTTTAATAAACATCAAATAAAGCAACATAAATTTACACTGATTCTAATTAAATACTCAAGTTTATTGCATGGAGTGGCAATTCCTTATGGGACCATTGCACTATCTTTGAAGGACATTAGAAATGATAGATAGATACTGTTGTTCATTAAAAGCAAAATATTTGATTCAAATATCTGTATGGAACCCCTCCTGGGGTTTCTGAGGATTGCTTCTAGTCGGTTGTAAGTTCTATAAGTCTATTTTAAACAGTTAAACAGTGGATTACTCGTATAAATGGATGAGAGCCACTTGAAAATTTTCTGACAGCTATTTTGTGGATTACGCAATCTTTGCATTTTCATTTCGGAAGAAAACAAATTCAAAATTTAGGTTCTGAATACTCTGTAAATGTATCTTTTGGAAGTAAAGTGAGCCTACAAAGTTTGAAGGATGTAGACTCAGTTCAATTGAGTCTATTTATCAGTATGTAAAGTGCATAACCATAACACTCACGCCAGCTGTTTTCTGCCAGCACAAATAGTCACAAGATATCGAGACATTAAAATACCAACACCATATCGAAATCTTGGTAGAAATTCTACCTACATGCGGCACAATGATAGCTGTTGAGGTCTTTAGATAATCTGAGCCGCAGCATGAAATTTCCAACAATTTCACATTTTGACAAGTGTAGACTCGGACAAGCCTCTGCAGCCTCCTGTTAAGATTAGAATCTCCAAATGGTGTTTAGTCAGTAGCTTATCAATCATAGAATACTCAAGCGACTAGCAAAGGCTCTGATCAGACTGCGCGTATGCGCAGGCTGATCTGAGGCTTGGCTGGTTGCACATATCACATTGTTGGAAATCTCATGCACTGGCTCATCTAAAAATGATCCTCTAGGAGATTATTTGCCATTATTAATTCAAGAACACGTAAACTAAATTGATGGATACAATAAACTGTGTTTAGCTCTTTCCTTGCTAACGGTGACTTTTGCATCTGCTGATAGCCTTTGTAAACAGTTTGGACCCAGATCTGGAACGACAGAACGTCGGCACTGATCTGGATCCAAAACGTTTGACACTCGGATAGTATTTTTACAGTTAATCTTGAAAAATAATGTGAACTGCCAATATTTTTTGTTGGGAGTGAAAGCAAACAAGAAACATGACGAACAAAGACAATAAAAACGACCTAGGCTGATTGCTGAATTGCTCATGGAATATACGAAGAACGAAAGAAAAATGCTTCGAAAGTTTAGTAAAACTACTTCAAACAATGAGTAAAGAGCGCAAAATGCTGTTCAGTGACTCTGATATACCGCAGTATGGGATGCGCAGCAACAGACTGGACTCTGTTGGTGATTATATCACAAGTAGGCGTGGTTCCCTGTCGGACCTTGTCTTCAGCAGTCAAAATAAATTGTCACGTGACTCAGTCTTTCTCAGTAACAAAAAGACACGTACAGTGAGTATGGCGACCATTTCTCGCCATTTATCGCTGGAACAACCCAGTTTAACAGGGATTGCACGAGAAACACGATCTAAAACTTTAGTTCCGGAAAAAAGATCCCTAATGAAGACCAAATCTTCAAGAGAGCTAGTCTCTTTTGCAAGCACGCCAAATGCCGCGAAAAGAAATTCTAAGGAATTGGTGAAAACGCCCTTACTCTTGAAACGGAAGAGGTCGATGAGAAAAATACAGTCAATGAAAGCCTTTGACAGTCTTCTTTGTAGAAGAAGGAAACTACACAGGTTCAAGGTAAATAGCACATATTCTACTTTCAGGATCCAAATCTGTAAATATTTCCCTAAAACTTCCATTATAACTTTTAAGAACAACTTTAAAACTCTCAAGATGAATGCCAAAAGTATTGCAGATTATGCCAAGTTTTACCAGTTAACAAGAATGAGATACCCTGTTGGGTCAGGTTTATCTATTTTTTGTCCACTTTAGGTAGGAAAATCATTTAAAAAATATCAAGATGCAAGTTCTTCTGCAAATATGCAGCATATATTCCTGTCTAATACAATATTATTTGTTTTCCGTTTGTTCATTATTGACCGGCTATAGACCACTCTACTCTAAAATAGAGCTCTTGACTTCCCTCCATATTATAGCATCAATTACAGCCCTTTTGAAATTTTACAGGTCTGTGACTATCATACACGTTTTTAGTAACCAATGTTCTACTGTAGATAATTTGTACATTACTCCCTTGACTATAGAAGAACAGAAGTAGTTGACATAGACAAAACAAATTCTTTAGTCAATCCGTTTTAATAATAGTAAATGATATATTGGCCACAACATCTTTAAAGCCCTAAATTCTTAGACAATAAAAGTGATACCACTGCCTGAGGGCTATTCCAGACAGACCAAAGGCTAATCTTTATGAGGTGACTATGAATTCCTTACAAAGGGCAATAAAGTGGTCCCATGAAGGGTTAAGGTACTTTCTGATAAAATATTGATATCTATCTTAGTGAAAGAAATTGTGTTGTATATAGGTAAGTCCCGTCTTGAGGCCCCTTTAATCCTGTGAGATACTGAATATGTCCCTTGTCAGTTAATTCTTGAATGAAAGTATTATGCATGTCACGAATAATATTTGCAAAAAGCTAATATTAAGACATGTCTTAGCTGATTATGCGTTTGGTAGTTTGGAAAATTTCAGGTCTGGTACAGATACAAACATATGTAATTTTTGTAAGATTTTTCAACACGTTATGATATTGTTTTAGTATGTTCAAGTGGTCTTTCTGATAATCATTTTTTACAGTGGACTTCCAGGTTTAGAGTTCATTAACCAGCACGTTATATAACTAAAAAAAACATCTTTTGGAAGCATGTCGAAGACAAATCAGTTTTCTTTTAGTTAAATACAAGGTATGGACCCAATTGTAATTGATAAAATTTACAATATCCGGAGGAACTATTTCAGACATAGATGTCCATAATTTTGGGCATACTTTAAACATGTAACGTACATTACACAATGAAGGGTCCAAATCAACTTTTGAAAACATATGCTACAATACGTGATGATTCTAAAGCGAACCAAATAAACGTAATTCCAAAATCAGTGAGATAGATGTATGCAGAAGTATATCTATATTTATTATAACTGTAAAACTTTGCCACTAGATAAGAAAGGGCGTGGTATATTGTATGCAACCTATCAATGCATGTAAAATAAGGCAAACGTCATATATGAGCCAGTGCATGAGATTTGCAACAATGTGGTATGTGCGACCAGCAGAGCCTCAGATCAGCCTGTGCATACGCGCAGTCTGATCAGAGCCTTTGCTGGTCGCTTGAGTATTCTGTGATTGTTAAGCTACTGACTGAATACCATTTGGAGTTTCTAAGCTTAAAATGAGGCTGCAGAGGCTTGTCTGAGTCTACGCTTGTCAAAATGTCAAATTGTAAGAAATCTCATGCCGCGATTCATATCCGTTGGTAAAAAGCAGTGACAGATGCTCTCTGGATTACTTTTGGGGGTCAAAATATACAATGTATATGATTAAAAAATAATGATTTTGTGGGGGTTCTGTGTTTAGTCCTTGTTTTGTTGTTCAGTGTTTTGTGTCCTAGATTTGCGGCCATCTTGGTTGTGAAGAGAGAGCTAATTGCTTTTACTTAAATGATCTTCCTGATGGCTTGTGACTGTTAGCTTTCTGTGGCGGCTCTTCGTTACGGTGCCATTGATTGGTCCGCAGTGTGTGATTGTGGTATTTGTGGATCATACTCGCTTGCTTTTTCATATGTTTTGGAAAACGCTCTATTGACTTTCTAAATGCCCAAAAGCTTTCGTTCTAATATATTGACATTTTGCAATTTCTTAAACTTAAACACATGTCTTGTGTGTTCAAGAGAACCGTCTCATCGAGGCAGTTATTTGGATTACCCTCAACATATGATTTGGCTGAAAATTCAATTAGTAATTACAAATAAGCACATCCCAGCCAGCATACACACGGGCCATCATCGACCTGCCAGCGAAACGCCATCCGAATGGTGTTACGCAGATGGTGACTCCTTGTAGATTTGTTCTGTTGTTGGTTGGTTGGTTGGTTTTGTTGCTTTACGTCCCAAGTCAACAGCTATGGTCATTGCGGGACGGTCAGTTCACCCAACCACACTTTTTCCTGGGCAGGCTTGAACAAGCGGTTAACCAGTAATTCGTGCACATACTTTCGCTTGTAACTGACAACAACCCTTCTTGAATGAATCAGCGGAAGGGAGGAGAATGACCGTAGAAATCATTTCATGATCAATCTCCACGAAAGTATGGGACCGGACCGGGATCGAACTCGCGACCCCTGGATCTGCAGTCAGACACGCATCTGTAGCCAGACACGTTACCGACTGCGCTACGCGGCCCGGCAGATTTGTTCTGTGACTTTGCTGGATTCTTGAACTAGTTAACACGGGTTAGGGTTTATGAACGAACGAGTGCTAAATAGGCAATCAAATATGTGAATGAACCGATCCCACACTAAAATTTGAGTTGTTCGATTGAGCATATGTTATTCTCAAATGGCCCTCCTTGTCAAGTGCAAGACAATTTAAACAGGTTCTTTGAGAGAAATAAAATCAATTACTTGTTTGAAATCTGTCAACAATAAACTATGATAAAATGATAAAAAGGGCAATCAATATGAATAACGTTTTCCAATTTTCTTTGCGAAATGTAAACAAATAATAAGACATTAAGATTGTAATATCTGTAAATATTGGAGACCTGTGCCCTCAGAAAACGTTGTCGATCCATATCACACAGATATGCAGCCACTTATACCGTTGCTTTACATGCTTTTACATTATAATATTTTGAAAAGCGTCGATGATATCAGGGGCAGATCCAAGATTTCTGGAAAGGGGTTCATATATATAAAGGTGTGGGGTTTCGCTCTGCTGAATGTGTCTAATTTTACTTAAATATCCCTCTGAAAATGAAATAATTTGGTCTCATTGTGATTGCATATCAAGTGAACTAATTAAGTCAAGGTGCAGTTTGTTCCGTAACATAAACGGTTCTTGTTAGGTACTTTGTTTTTTAAAAAATGGCTACTTTCTCTAACATAGAAAATATGACAATGCAATGACGTATCGATGACTGTGCGATTTTGACCAGATAAGGCTCAAACCAACCTGCTCAGCTACAGAAACTATCTAGATTATCAAAATCTTGCGTACATCCAGTTGAACTCCTATACATTTACTTTCCACAGAGCAAAGGCGCTGAGTAGCATGCGCGGTCTGGTGTTGGCCCTCAGTTGTTATGATGTCAACGCTTTCTAATCAAACGGGTTTTAAAAATAAATGAATATGGCCAGTTGCAATATGCAATGCGATATTAAACCTTCACGCCTTACTCCTTTTGTTTGTTTGTTTGATTTGATTATTTACGTCCAATCAACAATCTTTCAATTAAACAGAGACGGGTCTTCCTGGGTTGAACCAGTACTAAGCTAGCCTTACTAAGCTAGGCGTTTTAAGAGGACACTGCTTTCAAAAACTCTTACATTATCTATGAAATTTTTCCTGTAAAATCAAAAATGTCTATTTTATCAAGTAGACAGACACCTTTGACTACACAGATCACGTTACGCCCCAACATACAGCTTTTTAGCACTCGGCAGCATGCTTATCAGTCGTTTTTGAGTTACTTCCTGGTTTTATTCCGTTTACAATAATCTGACACGCTGGGTGAACTTTAGAGAAAAACAAACTACAATTATCGGACTACAATTAAATGAAAGTATTTCGCCCAAATGTACAAATTTCTGGTAGAAAAGTAGATTTCCCAATTTTTGGCAAAAATCAAGACTTGTAAATAATACATGTACCAGAAATACATGGTCATGGGGGGTGGGGTGGGGGTGGGGGACATTGCCGGTTTTCAATTAACAAAAAGCGGTGCATTTGCAAACCGTATAATTTTTCGTTAAAACAATATTATTATGAAATGAGTCGTTTTTTCTAATTCTTCGCAGTTTAAAGTAACTCAGATAGGAATCTTTTACACTTTATCAGTATTATATGTATTATTTTTTTTTTCACTTTGAAGCGTATATATAAGGGGATATATCTTTCAAAAGTTCTTTCTTGCATGAATTATTTCCTGTATAAACAAACATACTTTTTTATCAAGGAGACGGATACCTTTGGCTACATTGTTCTATGAACTATTTATACATTTCTTATAGATCACTTTACGCCCTATCATACAGCTTTTGAGCAATCGACAGCATGCTTATTGGTATATTAGAGTTACTTCCTGGTCTGATACCGTTTGCAATATTGTGACACGCGGAGTGAACTTAGGAAAACCAGTTGCATGACCATGAACAACAATTATCCGACTACAATATTGGAAGTATTTTCGCCCAAATGTACAAATTTCTGGTAGAAACATATATATTTACATTTTTTGCGTATGAACTGTTCACGGTAAAAATGAAAAATTGTAAACAATTTGGCCTTGAGCTGGCTATAGATCCCCCTCCCCCCAGGGGAATTTTGTACAACATTATATAAGACACAAAATAAAATATGTAAGCCCTCTGAGAGTGGCAGCGTTAACGTGTAACTTCACGTTATATACGTTACCCCCCCCCCAAATAGCATTAAATGTCCCTGATAATGTCTCAACCATGACATGTTCGTACATATTTGCATGTTGACATAGGTTTATGAACTTCTTATTACACAGTTACATATTTTTCGCATTAATTTAATAATTATCTTGAGTTATTACCGTTATATACGTTACTTAGTGTTTCCTGCGTTATTTCAGAGTATCGGTATGGTATTTATTGAATATACGTGTATTACATCTGTCACAGAATATAGTAAATCTATAAGGCTGCTACTTAAATAATTTAAAGTTCTTTATAAGGATCGCTTACACTGTTTTTCAGGTCCACGTTATGTATGTTACCTTCAAAATAGTATTAAACCTTGAAGTTAATGTCTCTAACAAGCCCTGTTTATACTTATTTGCATGCTGGCACAGGTTTATGTACTTCTTTTAACAAGGTTTACCTATTTTAAGTATTCATTTAATAAATGCCCTGAGCATTAACTGTTATGTGTGTTACCAAATGATACATAAGCTATTCTGAGTATCTGTATAGCAGTTGTTGACTATACATGTATAAAGTCTGTCAGAGAATTTACAAAATGTACAGCTCAGTTCTGGGCAGGGTATATGGATATAATTCAGATGTTGTTGACACTGATTAGGGCTGCAAAGAAAACAACTTTGAATTGCATGTCAGCTCTATCGGTATGCATTGTTCCCAATGTTCATTGCAAACGATTACAACAACTACGCACAATATGTACATGTGTAACTGATTACACTTAGAAATTTATCTGATACACATCGCAGATGCAAAGAACTTCTCAAACAAAATGGGTTTATTGTGACACAACCATTCGTTCTTTGCTTGAGAAATGCTTTTAACATAACTATCAGGCAAACAATAAAGAGGTATTATAGGCTTCAGCCATTAGAACTAGGCTTCGTACTACAGATGGAATGGTGTATCACATCAGAGTTCAATATATTGAAACAACTCTTTAATGCACTGAAATGAAATACGAGTACTAGAGGCAGTTTCAGGCGTCACCAATCCTTTTAGTTCTAGTTTTGAAGACAATGAGCTGTGTTTTTGTCTTTCGGTGCTCCTGCTAAGCCTGGCATAGCTAATATCTTATTGAGGTTGATGACATTGGCAGGAAGGCTGTTGCAGACTGCATTGAATCACTTTTAGTTTAAAAATCTGTCTTTCACAACCCCATAAAATGCTACAAGCTAATACAGTTTTGAGGTTTGAGATATTGTCAAATATACAAAAGGTGAACAGCCAGATGAGAGCTTAAAGGAGCGTCTTTGGTCAGCAATTACCTTCTTTCTATTGGACATATTGGACACCTTGAGTTGACACTTCGGTTCTTTCTGGGACCTGTACCATAGTCACTGTCAACTCCTGATAGAGTTTCTACCAAAACTGACAAGTCCAAACTTCCGCATGGCTTGTAATCACACATTGTACCAACATTAGATTGGCCATGTAGTGCTGCACATAACGTTGATGTTAATGCCATAATTACAGAGCATTATAGATTTTCCTGTCACCTTCAAGGATCTGAGGGCACCAGTATTCAACCAGGCACTAAAGGCAGGGTGTGTTGGTTTTGTCACTGATATCTATATACAATGTATAAGCAGCAGTCTATAAAGTCTTAGAAACGTTCTTGCAGAGGATAACCTAGGTGTTTTGTTCAACAATGGTGTATGCAACAAAAGGTGCACCTTTTGAATGTCATCAACATTGGCCAGGATATGGGGGAAGATATCTACAGTAATACACTGTTTGACAGATTGTGACACTATCAATGTGCCGATGTGCTAGTACCACGGAAAGGTTATTCCTACCAAACTGATAGAGAACCCCTCCCCCCACTAGTTCATCAACATTCTAAGCAGGGTAGGAAAACAAATAAAGAATTGCTCTAAGCACTCATCGGTGATATGAAGCCCTAACATGTGCTATTTATGTAATTGTGAATAAGCTGCAGTACGACATGTTTCTGAAAAAAGTACCAAAGCCATACACATATACTGACTAATTCAAATGGCATGAACATGAGCTCACCGCCACCCTGCTTTTCTGTCCTAAAGATGTACATACAAAGATTGAACTATCAAGTCTTTCCCATGAAAACAAGTGAGGCTTTCCAGATATGGACAAAATGTGTGGAAAATAAATGGAAAGGAAATCGAGTACCTCTGGGTGAAAGAAATTTGATTATCCCCTAACAAATGAGCCACAGAATTAAATTTCATATTTTGTGTGATATTGGGTTACCATGTTCAAAACTCAACAACTCAAACCTTATGAAGGATAGAAAAATAATATTTGCAGTTTCCAAAAGGTACATAAACATTCTTTAATACAAAATGAGTTAGTAAGCATGTTCACATTTAAAAAAAATATCAAACTTTATTAGTTTCACAAATCATTTCTATAGGAATAATGAAAAAGTAACATGCGTAACACTTTGGGGTGGATATTTGTTTTCAAAATTCCATATCTGTGATGCAAAAATAGCTTACTTGGATGATATAGCCAATTTTTAAATCTTACCTTATGATTTGCAAGTCATGTCATTTACTAAAATTATCAAAGTTGTGGATGTGTAATATATATATAATTGGCTGTTACAATGTAATGGTGCCATTACCAGAATGCTAGCATATTGCAGAATCCTTGCAAGATAAATCTGATAGAGGATTAATAAGCTGTATAGGAAAATTCTTTAAACCCTTGGATAATATACGAAGATTTGCTCTATAACTTCTACCTGATGTGTTTTCTTTGATCTTTTTAAGTTGTTACTCGCACATTGCAGGGTATGATACAAACTTTCCAAGAATATTATGTTAACTATATTTGATGTCTCTATAAAAGAAAAGAGGGTTTATGGTAGTTTATGTTTTGAGTTACTTCCTCAGCAAATGAGCCAGAGTAAAAAGAAGAACATGGACCTGTGTCAGCATGCAAATACGTACAGGCAGGTCGTGTTGGAGACCATATCATGAACGTTTAATGGTATTCAGAGAGTAACGTATGTAACCTGGGCTGTAAAATAGTGTAAGACACCATAATAAGGACCTTTAATTCATTTGAATAGCAGCCTTATAGATTTACTACATTCAATGACGGATGTAATACATATATAGTCAATAACTGTCATACTGATAATTGGAAATAACATATGAAACACTAAGTAACATATACAACGGCAAAAACTCAAGACATTCTTAAAATAAATGCTAAAATTATGTATCTGTGGTTTAAGAAGTTCTCAAACCTGTGCCAGACTTCAAAAAGGTGTGAATATGTCATGTTGGAGGCATTTTCAGGGAAACTTAATATTATTTTGCGGGTAACGTACGTAACATGATGTTACTCGCTAACGCTGCCACTCTCAGAGAGCTTACATATTTCATATTGTGGCTTATATGATTTAGTATCTAGAAATCATAGTGTACGAAATTCTCCTTGGAGGAGGTGGGGTCTATAGCCAGCGCGAGGCCTATATAATTACATTATACATTTTTGTGCGATATGGGGGTACCATGTTCAACATCTAATAACTCGAAAAGTATATAAGATAGAAATGTAATGCTTGCAATTTTGTAAAGTTAAATAAAAATTCTTTAATATAATACCAAACAATGAACAGAAACTGGTTTAAATAAAACTTAAGACAAACTATATTAGATGCATTTATCATTTAAAAGAGGGTTCAATGAAAAAATGTAACATACGCTACATCCAGGGTGACTATATTTGTTTTCAAATGTCAATATATGTGGCCCAATAATAGCTTACTTAGAAAATATAACCAATTTGGAAATCTTGTCTTATCTTTTGCACTTTTCTGAAGTCTTAAAAAGAATTTTAATCATCAAATATTTTGAAGGTTAACGTATGTAACAGGCTGTTACAGCTTAACGCTGCCATTGTCAGAGGGCTAACATGTTGCAAAATCCTTGCAAGACATTGGGCTTTAAGAAAAATATGGTCTACAAAATTCCCCCTGGGGGGAGGTAAACCATATCCAGCCAGTGGCCTAAATACCAGAAATGCACATATTTGGGTCTATTGAAGTCAGATAATTTTAGTTCATGTTCATGCAAATGTTTTTTTAGTTCATGTTCATGCAAATGGTTTTCTATAAAGTTCAAGAGTTATGAGCGTTTTTACTTACTGACCACAACCGGCTGAAAAGATGCTCAGCAAACCCTCGTCCACCAAAAAAGGCTGTTACATATACCAGTGGTTAGATAATGTTGACATGCATTCGTATGCAAAATGTGATCAAATATGCTATGTGAATCGAGGATTTTGAGTATTTTCACTAACTGCTAACGGACGGACGGACTCACATAGTGATTAAAGTGCAGGCCCAAGGGTCGTTCAATTTCGTAAGAGTCTACAGTTGGTAAGTTCAACCGGGCCATACTCATATTGCCAGATTTACATGATACACAAGGAGTTATCATTGTTATGGTTAAATGGATGATTCCATTTTGTCCAAATTAAATCAGACTGATAAAAAGATCATTGTTCGAGGGGGCACAACTGTCTAGGAGTTTTGAATAGAAATGGGCAAGAGTTAGATTACCTTAATCAACAGGGCAAGGGTAAGATCACCTTAAAGATGAAATTTTTCCTTTTTGTTACTTATTTTTGTTTAACACTATTTTCATGGATTTTTGAGCCAAGTCGTGTGATAAGGGTACTCCTCGTCCTCCGTAACGTCTGTTTAACCCTTTATACACAAATGGATTCTTCCTTCTGGTTTGATGCATTAAATTCGGGATGGTCCATTGTATGTATCGAGGGGTCACAGGTTATATTTTCCAAATAAAATTGTATTTCTTTCCCTGAGACTCGTATAAGCTTCCTGTTCCATTGATGCTATCAAAATATTTTTACTTGTATATGTATGAAATTCAGTTTATAAACGTGCAAATTCAACATTTTGTTGAGGCAAGATGCGTATTACTTGGTCTACATCTTTATATAACTTCATGAATTTATGTGTATGAGCAGCGAATACTCTGAAGACACTGTGTGAAAGCGCAGGCTGTTGCTCGCCTTGGCCATGAGTACATAATCTCATTTATGCATAATGAGATTTCCCACCCTTATCAATTGGACCAGTCCATTTCCGTTTTAAAGGTTGCATTTTCCATGTTATTCAAATTTTAATAGAACGTTCTGTAAACAAATAGTGGAGAGCCTGATCAGACGCCGCGTTTTGCGGCGTCTGATCTGGTTCTGCACTGTTTTATCGATTTCCCATTAAAAAGGACGCTAGGCTTAAATGGGTTAACCTTTTTCATTCTGGATACCGGTAACAGGTACTTTGGCAAACAGTGAAGATCCAGATGAAATAAGGCGGCATTTCATCGGGATTTGCACTGTTTGCTGAGATAAAAAAAACAATCTTCAGGAAAAGACATACATCATTTCTTAGAATGTTCGAAAGGCGACCCCTGCAATTTATGTGGATGCTTAACGACAGTTAAATGGGTAAACTCTTTTCATTCAGGTACTATGGCAAACAGTGAAGATCCAGATGAAATGCCGCATAAGGCGGCATTTCATCAGGATTTGCACTGTTTGCTGGGATAAAAAAACAATCTTCAGGAAAAGACATACATTTGATTGACCGGCGACCCATGCAAATTTATGTTGATGCTTTACGGCCCAGTCAACAATTTTTCAGTCATGTCGAAACGTTTTCCTGAGTTAAACCAATACTAAGCAGAGGATTAAGTGTTTTGCTCAGGGACACAACACAGTGCCTCCAGCGGCCCTTCGATCTCAAGTCTAACACTCTACCAACTGAGCCACTGAGCTCCTCAGTTAACCCATTTAATTACAAATTGGACAGTTCTAAACGTATTGTATCAATATGTATGGGATAATACATCAAATGAAACGGGTTATTCTCGCCCACTTATCGCTCAAGACAAGCTGTTCCATAGGCAAAACGCAGTGCGGAATTTCCTTATCCCATCCACGTGACCTGCTTATCCCGTCCACATGACCTGCTTATCCCATCCACGTGACTTAAAATGATAACAATTAGGTTGTTTTCAGAGCAATTCACGCCTAAATATTATGTAGAAATATCAAAACGGCAATATCTAGTGCGTCCGCCATTTGCACATTGTTGAATGACGTCAAAAACATTTCTGACGTCACTAAAATGCAACAACAACGTGACGCACGTTATTGACACAGTTTGGCGCCACGACGTCTTTGTCAAAAGATACTGACACCCACGTTAGTTTCAAACCCCAATAAAAACCAAACCGACACTTGAAATGCTGTTTCGATTCAGTTTTTAGGTGCAAACTATGTTTACACCCATTTCTGCATCTGGAAAATTCGTTGGTGAACTTATTTTTTAGATTGGAACAAACGCAAAAAATCTAAAAAATTATGCGGAACTGGCAGAATTCATATAAAACCTTAAGAAGTCACAAAGTGGTCGAGAAAAAGTATCCATCATGATGTATTGTTGTGGGACAAGGAAATCCCACCCTCGGACCTGAATAATTTCGTCAGAAACTCGGCAGAGCCTCGTTTCTGACGAATTATTCTGGTCCTCGGGTGGGATTTCCTTGTCCCACAACAATACATATGAAGGATACTCTTAATCCCACGATATAGCTCAACACAAACGACGGAATGACTAATTTCATTTTGATTAAAATAAAGTTTAAATTCAAATTGGCTCTAAACCTGAAAGGGTGGCGGTGAGAGTTGTTTTCAAACGTATATTGTCCGACCCACAATGGGCGTACAATATAGTTCAGATCATAAAATGAAAATGGGCATTTAGTGAAATAAATATAATTTGCACTTGGCTTTTCTTTATTTTACAAAAATTCAATAGAGTATTTCAGAGAAAGGGAAAATTAATCTCGCACACCTTACCATATATTTATTTATTTACATTATGTGACACTAAATGGCGGTCTTATTTTGTACATATTATGCGATTCTTCCAAAATTATGACGAAAGCCATGGGGAGCGAAAATGTCCTTTTAAATCACAGTTATAATGGCAAAAAGAATAAGAATTTAATACTGTGAGGAAAGACCCTGATTAGACTTAAGCAGACACCAGCATATGTTGTAAAATTAGCATGATTAATATAACTTTTTCGCACGAGAAAAGACTAAAATGATTACATAATATGGATACATCTTTATCAAAATTGCCATGAGCCTGGCCATGAGAGATTTATTTCTGGTGTTAAGGAACATACGAGGAGCAGAACTGCCTGTGCACCCGTGCATTCTGATCATATTATGCACTATCTTGATAGCGAAACTGATGTATACATATACTATATTGAATCTTGAGATTTGGGCTATAATAGCCCAAATCTCAAGATTCAATATAGCCTATGTAGTTGACAATAATCATAAACCTCGCAGATCGCCCTTTTCTTGATTTGGAAAATAAATTTCAAAAGCATGGGAATTTAGTTGTTTATTGTTACTGCCACTGATTTTTTAAGACAACACCTGACGTATTGGTATTTATAGCATTATTGGACAGCTAAGATCAGACGATCCTGCGCTTCCACGCAGTCTTCGTGGATATCATAATGTTACTCAAACTATGAAAGAAAATGAATCCTCAGGCCAAAAAAAATTAGCCTCACTAAACATGCTAAACAGCAGTGTTTGTATATTTGAAGAATTCAATAAGTGTAATTTTCGGACGTGATGGTTCAATGAAATTTTATTTTTATAGCATTAAAATGTTTATTTTTATGTAAGAGGAAAGTCTTTCAGTGATTCTATGATGGACCAAATCAGTGATTATTTAATTACTTATGAATACTGATTTTTAAAAAATCACAAACTGTTTGATTTTGCTTTGTGTGTGTCAGCTAACACATCTATGGGTCAACATATGTGATTTTGGTATTTATCGC
Source organism: Loripinus fragilis (assembly GCA_964019695.1). NCBI lineage: Eukaryota > Metazoa > Mollusca > Bivalvia > Lucinida > Lucinidae > Loripinus > Loripinus fragilis. Next base: position 34,861,233 of record OZ026521.1, read on the forward strand.
TTTGTCGAGCAGCAAGGGCTCAGACGAGCCTGTGCAAATGTGCAGACTCGTCAGAGCCTTCGCTGCTCCAACCAAAACTATGGATGTGGATAAATATTCAGACAAAAAATTAGGCTTTTAACCCCCGCTGGATACATCAGCATGGGTGCCTGAATATTGGTTCTGCACATATGCGATAGTAGCAAAACTTCACGAGCTTGCCAAAATGTTGATTTTTTAAAAAAAACAAACTAGTTTTGTGTTCAGTTGGAAACATATTCAAAATTTGGAAGGATCAACTGTTCATTTTATTATGTGCTGAGAAATTAGCTTGGCTGTCGATGTCATTGTTTTCCTAAAAGTGCAGTGTTAAACTCAAATTGACAATTTTGTTGTATCTCGAGTAAAACGGGAAAAACAGGGACCGCGTTCCTCGCCAAATTGCGGTGTTGCTACAATAAAAAAAATCTTTAAAATTCCTAACCGCTGGAATCCCTTATTCCTTTTCTGTCCGAAATATCGGTAAGCAGGTACTTTGTCAACAGTGAATACCAAGATGAAATGCCGCACAATGCGGCATTTTATTAGGGTCTACACTGTTTGCTAACATAAAACAGTATTCAGGGACAGAAATATATTAAGATTTAGAAATTTCGACATGTGACCCTTAATTTTAAGCGCTATGAACAAATACACGCTGGGAAAATGGTTAAATGAATTGAATGGGTCTGAGAATGAATGTATTCGTCTTTATTATTTTTTTTGTATTGCCCGATGGAAACTACAGATGCTCTTTACATGTACCAAATGCCAAAACTGTCAGGAACCAGCTGAATGCACGCACCAAAAAGGCATGCATGGTTTTGAATCATGGAGGCTGTGAAAATACATGTAGTATTATAACAATATACCCAACTAACGGGCTGGTAAAGAAAATTGCACTAGACCAGCATGCATGTATTTTACAGTTGCACCTGACTGGCAGCCATGTCTTTATAAGTTGCATACTATCAGCATGCATGTCTGTTACAGTTTCATGTTATTAGGATCCATGTATACTGCTCAACTAAAGTTTAGCACGGATTTTAATATGATGCCCCACTTTGAATAAACATGAAACATTTTATTTGATGTAATATAACATGTATGGGGATCTTGGACATTACGTTTTTTCGTGTCCGCCAGACAAAAGGTTATCTGGTTAGGCGTCAGTGGATTGACGTTAAATTTGAGGTCATGGGCATGTAAAGGATACACGTCTAAGTCGAAAATTTAAACTGTCGATTCTAATGTAAAGCAAAAGGTTCTAAATGATGAAAAACGTTAAAAGCGTCAAAGTTTGATACCCGTTTATGCCACGTTTTACCGTTCCATTATGACGTCAAAATGGTATTTTTCACTTCTTGACTTCTTCAGCAAACTGAATCGAGCGGTCAAGTAATCTTTTTTGATGCTAGAGTGCCACAAGTACCAGGAACATTTCTGTTAGTTGATCCTTTGAAAACATCTACTTTAGATAGCGTTACCGCCTACACTTAGCCTCAACTTCAGATTAGCGTCATTTTTAATGAATTAAATACAAAGGGACAAAATTTTATGAACGTGCCTTACCCTTAATTGTCTCTCTTTTGGCATCCTATTAAACACGAAACCCCTTTCAATTAAGCATGCCTGCCCAAGGAAAACAGTACTGTTTTTGACTTGTTAACGTCACTATAACAACGACGTTAGTTGTTATCAAGACTCAACTTTTGCTTCAAATTCTCAATGGAGACGACCTTATTTTTTTTCAGAATGGCTGATTCGACAAAGCTGGAAAACAAAGGACTTTATAAACCGATGCTGTGTCAATTTTGCATTGCCAATAATGCAGTTGAAACACGTTTTTGACCTCTCTCTGGTTTAAAGTAATGAACGACGCAGTAGACATCTAATTTAAGTACACCAATTGCTGTCCTCAACTTTATCACATATCAAACCATCATTTCAGCAGATACTTTATAACTTTAAGCCATTTGTTTAAATAAAAATTAATTTTTATTTATCCGTGCTTCCGTGCTAAACTTTTGTTGAGCAGTATATATTACATTTGCACATGACCATCAGCCATGTCTGTAACGATTGCATCCGGCCATTTTCCATGTCTTTAACAGTTGCATCTAACCAGCAGTCATATCTGTAAACTTGTGCCTAGAAACATGCCTGTCTGATACACTTGCACCATACCGGTGTTCACATTTGTTATAGCAATAACCAACCATCTGTGCTGTTTGTTGCACTTGCAACAGACCAGAAAAGAAGTTATGGTTGTTACAATTGTACTAGGCAAGCAGGCCCGTACCAACCAGCAGGCAAGATGGTAATGATCATCTGCAGCATGCAGATATTTTACTCAGGGGTTGTTTTTTGTGCTGATACACTACACTCCGTAAGTATTTTTATTGTGTGAAAATTTTTATTTTATTCCGCATATTGATTAAAAAAGGTTTGTACTATGATCAAACACTTTGACACAAAGTTTTCAGTGATATCGTCCGTTCAGTATATCCTGTCATTTATCACTTCATTTGTGGAAGAAATGTTTTCCCAAAGTAGGAATTTTATGAGAATAATATGATATCATGGTATTATCAGATCTAGCCAAAAATGGTCTGGAAAGTGCATGGTGAAGGGATTGATAGATACGATTCCCAGAACAAAGACAAAAACATTACCATTACGAAAAATAGAGTCTGTTATTTTTTTCAGTGCAGTGTATCATAGCGAAAACCACGTGATTCCCCACCCTGTTATTGTTGCCATCTTGGACGTCATCTTAAATATTTTACAACGCTGAAAAACAACAACATGCCAGTCAATTTTTCAAGTACAACCGAAAACTATCAGAAAATAGTTACTAACTGCGAATTTGATTTCAGGTTGAATTTTGCTTTGAATGGCGGCCATCTTGGACACAATCATTAATATTTCAACCTTGTGAATCAAACCCGTGGATGCTTCACTTTAATCATTTGTATTATTAGGTCTCTAAGCAAAAGTCAAAATTAAAATGCTTCATATCGAGTTTGTAGCCAATAGATCTTAGGAACCTAACCGTCGGCCATCTTGGACACCATCTTTAAATGTCAACCTTCTAAATCAAAACCATGTTCTTATTTGATCGTTTGTATCATTTAGCCTCAAGACATACATAAAAAAGTAAAAACTAATGTGTTTTTTCTCGAGTATGTTGGTCAAATAGGCCTTAGAAGCCTAACTGACAGCCATCTTGTACGCCATCTTTAATATTTCAACCATCTGAATCAAAATAATGTTCCATTTTAATTGGTTGTAACATTTAGCCTCTGAAACATCCATAAAAGTCAAAATTAAAATGCTTTTGATCGAGTATGATGGTCATATAGGCCTTGGGAGCCTAACTGACGGCCATCTTGGACGCCATCTTAAATATTTCAAAATGCTCAATGATGCCAGAGTGGCATCAGTTGGATTCATCAAGTACAATGCCTCAACAACACGAATCAACAAAGAAAAAAACTTTAAAATCAAGTTCCAGGTCATTCTGGCTTTCTACCGGACTAATAACGTCGAATTTTATATTAACCCTTCTCGTAGATGGGTACTATGGCAAACAGTGAAGACCCAGATGAAATGCCGCATTATGTGGCATTTCATTAGGGTATACACTATTTGCTAGAGGAAAAAAGAGAAAGAAATACAATTCGAAAAATGACAATAGATAATGATAATTATCCCCTATGTCGTTTTTTGTGCAAAGTTCACATTTCCTGTCCGCAAACTCGATATTGTTCCAGCGTCCGCTTTCTGCAGGCAATTTATGGTTACACGTTCTGAATTTTAACATGTTTATGAGGTGTGCACCGTGGAGTTTCGTTAAGTAAGATTCGGGGTTAAGATTAGTCTTGTACAGTGCATAATTTTTTCCCTTTGCAGACAGCTGTAAATCAGCGTTCCATGCCTGTAAAGTTGACCTATAATTTGCAGCAGACGACAATTTCAAATTTTGCTGTTTTTTCATAATTAACAAATAAGGCATGATAGTTCATGAGCATCGTCTGCTGGCAGACGATTCTCATGAAATATCATTACCTTATTTTTTTTTCGAAAATTGTCGTCTGCTGCAGTCGTGATTGGCGTTTTAAGGGTTAATTTTACTATCGTGCAAGAAGTCGAGTGCCTAAACTTTGACTGGTGGGATTATTTTATTATTGTATGCACTTTCGTACAATAATGATCAACAATTATCATTGAGTTAAGTAATCCGTTTGGTTGCACAATATTATATTTAAATATGTCATAACCATATTAAATCTATAAACTAAAGTCATTATTATTGTTTGCTAAGTCCGGAATGACCCACGCGAAATAAGACATCAATGCTTAAAGAAAAAATATAAGTTTCGGATCTACCTACGCTAATGTACAGGCGGACCTAGGACTTCAAACTGCCCCGAACCCCTGAAGCCACAAAATCATATTATACATTCTAATTATAAAGCTCCACTGGAGTCAGTGAGAAATTGTGTATGGGTTATGTGCCCTTTACTTTAATACGTCCAGTCGATATTAGGCAACAACTGGGTAAACATTTGTGCTTTAAATCGGTTATATCCTGTAATAAACTAATTCGGAGCTAATGGTGCATTTGGCTTTAAATATATAATAGTCGTGCCTAAGCGTCTGAAACCCAAAGGAATGTATTAAAGCCTGGTGGAGACATTTAAATCAAATAGTCACTTGTTTCATAATCACGTCTTTCTTAAGGAGGGAGAATAATTATACCATTATTTAAATCGAGCGTTTTGGAAACGAGTTTGACCATTTTCAAGATTAAATCAAACCATATTGTGTGTTCATATAAAACTCAGAGAAAATTATGCAACAGCCTTTCTGCGTTTGAGCAGTGACATGAGATTTTCAACAATTTGGTATGTGCGACCAACAAAGCCTCAGATCAGCCTGCGCATACGCGCAGTCTGATCAAAGCATTTGCTTGTCGCTTTAATATTATATGAGTGTTAACTACTGACCGAACATCATTTGGAGTTTCTAAGCTTAAAAGGAGGCTACTGGCTCGTCTGAGTATACACTTGTCAAAATACCACATTGTTGGAAATAACATGTCACGGCTCCAATAACTATTAAAGCAATCTAGGGATAAAGCCAACAAATTGGCATGTGTGCTCTTTGAAGACTCGGATCAACACTCCTAGCCAGCATACAATCGTGGCTCATTTGTAAAAATAAGCACAGTGGGCACTTTCAGTTATAAAGGCTAACTACGATAGAGCATGGATTACAAGTATTTATAAGGAAACAGGATTCATTGTCAACTTTTAAGTGAGGTAGCAAAACTATAAGGAAAATGGAAGATTGGAGTGATATACTGACGCCATTGCAGTGGTCTAAAGCCGTGAAATTACCGGTGATAGTGTACAATAACGACAAGCCAAAGATCCATCCAATTGCTGACGTCATACCTTTAAAAGTCAGTGTTGCGGAAACTGCACGGAAATCACCGAGTCCGGTTTCACCGAGAGGAACTCTGATCACTGAGAAAGTCTACCTTAAAAGACATCACAGTGAGCCAGTTAAAAAATTGATACCAAAAGATAGCTTCAGGAGTACTTTGTCACGTGGAATTCCCGTAAAGGTAGGCAAACTTGAAATGCATTGACCCTTATTTTGACGTCATACACACCATACTACCAAGTTGTGATATCAGCTGGGACGCACTTGTTCTGGAAAGGAAAACGCTTGAAGATTTATGATGAAATTTTCACTTGAAAATAACTATAAAAGTCATCTCAGGACAAAGTCAACACATTGGCATGGGTGCTCTTTGAAGACTCAGATCAACTATCTTAGCCAGCATACAATTTCGGGACGTTATCGGCCCACCAGCAAAACGCCATCCGAATGGCGTTCGCTGGTGGGCCAATAGTGACCCGCTTTTAAGTGCTTTCTGTGTTACCATCCACTTTGTCTGATCAGAGACTTCGTTGTACGCTTTTGAGTTAGCTAAAAAGCGCATTAGTTTTTTAAGGAAAAACGCCGAAAAGAATGGACGGATGCTCGTGCTTATATGAGTCTTCGCTGGGTGCATATGCCACTTCGTCGGGTTCGTGGTGAGACGGCTCTTGCGTGTACACTATATGCAGTAATCAGCAGTTCCGTAGCTCACACGATTATTTGGAATTTTTTTGGTTCATGTCAATTTTTATTCCAAAATTAGGAGACAATTTGGGAAAGACGCTGCTTGACTACTTTTGCATTAGTTTTAATGGACTCTAGTAGAAGTGACAAGCTGTCACATTCAGCTGAACCAGTTGACCAGCGGTATGATGAAAATCCTCGTCTACCATTAGCATTGTTAGCGTTAACGGAAAACACGTAGTTGTCAGCGGAGAGGTCTTTTTGTGTCTGTTGGGGCGATGTGTTTTTTCCAAAAGGGAATACTTATCATTAGAGAGACCACTATTGGAGTTTGTGCTAACCTATCATGAACGATGTCTCTTATCTCGTAGAACACCGACAATTTTACCACTGCCCTCGTTCGTTCGTTTGTTCGTTTGTTGAACTATGATTGATTCTATGGCGATAACATACCATGTTACTATTGAGCTTATCAGTTATCAGTAGGCCTGTCTGAAATTTACAGCTTGCGAACGCGGCGTCTGATCTGGTTCTGCACTGTTTGCCGATGACCAATAAAAAGGACGCTATAGGCTTAAATGGGTTAAGCAGGTACTACGACATATGCGGATCCGGAGGGGGACAGGGGGTCCGGACTGCCTACCCCCTGTAAAATCACAAAACTATAGGGTTTCGGAGCAATACTGGTCCAGATCCCCTGAAAAATCACAAAGCTACCAAGCCAGCATTCAATGTTGGGCCAACATAGGCACGCCAGCTAAACGTCATTTAAATGGTGTTTCGTTGGCTGGCCGGTGATGGTGCGCTTATGGTGGCTCCCCTTTTGAACTAAAAAAACGTTGTCAAAGTTGGACCCCCTCTGACAAAACTTTCTGGATCCGCGCATGTACGAGTTATATGGATTCGAGTTATGGATAGTTTACTGTAAATAGGGCCTACATGTTTGTCCTCTTTTATGTTTCAGCCATTGGTCAGATTCCGAAGAGCGGTAAAGACAGTGCAGGTGCTCTTGAAGGCGATTGGAGGAGCCAGGTAATGTCCTGTAGCGCACCCATCAGCCATCACTACGAAAATGCAAACAACATTAAAAAACAACATTTCTCTATTGCTATTTTCCTCAAAGATCTAGTCTTTTCAGAAGCACCGTATTCGCCTTTTGTTAACCGTACTTACGGTAATGTTAACCTAGAAATTGTTCAGTTCTGTTTGAACCGTATTGCTCTCAGAATTACAGAATTACGAATACTCTCATCACATGGGGCAACGTATTGTGTTTTAGTGTTCGTTTAGTTTTCTTTTTTTTATGTAAAAAATGTTTAAACGGGGTTGTCAAATATGACCAAGAGTAAGATGTGGCCTTTGTTAAAAGCTAACAGCAACGGACACCATGAACACATTAGCTGAACAGAGGCTGGTGCCGTTAAAAAGCTCACTGAAAACTGAAGCATTCTTTGAATGTCAATGACTATAATTAAGTCCAATCCCAAAATTGGATTCCCATTAATATTTTAAAACATATACTAAAACCAACTGCTAATTGGTCACCTTACATTTTTACGCTAGTTCAGAAAGTGAAACATAGGGTATACAAAATTAATGTTTTTTTAAGTGAAGCAATACTTTGCCGAGACTCTGCAAGTTATTTCATTGACAAATGACGTGTACTTCTTGCACGGACGAAGTTAGAGAAAAGGTACCCTCATTCCAAAAAGTCACACTTTTTCTACGATAAAAACCATAACACAAATTAACGTTTGTTTGAAAATGTTACTTGCTAGCGTGACATATGAAGAATAAACCTCAAAACTTTGATTCCATCGGACTCGTCGTTTTTGCTACTCAACAAAATAAGACAAACACTTTTCGCAGTTTATCATTGAAATTCAGCTTTAAGCTTGAAATTTACATAGAGACTTTGCACTGCTCTGTACGCTTTATTATCAGCGATACGGCATTGTAATTTTCAGCGATTATTCATTATCACCAGACGCTACCATCCTTTTTTGAGAATTGAAAAACAAAACAAAACAAAGCAAAACATATAATGCTGCTAAATCGATTTTAAACTCTCACATTGAAACCGTAAGTGTACAGTAGTCGTAAAACAATAATCGCCAAAAATGGACTGATCAAGTTTTACTGTGTTTGGCCTACAGTGTTCAAATAAAATTAAGTTCATTTAGCAATTTTACCAGGAAATATTGGTGAATTTCAAAAATCTCGAAAAATTTTGAAAAATGCAGCATTTTAAAAATGCGTAACAAATCCACCATAAGCAAAATTTCAATTGTTTGGTGTTTTTCAAGTCGGACAGACCAGTTTGTAACCACCTAAATGTCAATTTTATAAAAACTACCCTCAAAACAATTTTTTCTAAAAAAAAGTCGATTTTTGCATTTTTAACCAAAAAACTTTGAAGTAAAAGAAAACTGTTCAAAACACTGCTAAACGTTTGCCCATTAAAATACACATATAGAGGCAAAAAATCGTTTCAATTTTTAGCGTTTGGTCAGAAATAATGAGTTGGAAAAGTGACCAATTAGAACTTGGTTTTAGTATATTTCTCTCAGAAACCATGAGACGAACAGAACTGAAATTTCATATACTGAAGGACTTTAAAAACGCACCACCTGATTAAATGCTTATTTATGTCGAAAATTGGATATTTTCATTATGTGAAAAATAAAATTGACAAGTTCCGTCATTTAGCTTGCATTCAATATGAAAATCGAAACGCTGTGGCTTATAATTGCTGTGACGTCGCGATAAATCTGAGACAACTCAAATTCACAAAAGTCACAGGGTACCCATACCTTCCATTATGAACGAAAAAAGTTTTCGTACCAATGTTTGTTCCTGAAAGCAAAAGGAAAGACAAAATCAAATCATGAAGTTTTAGGCCTCTGACAACGTTCATTACGTCTACATGACGTCATTGATTTTTGACGTAATTGGCCGTTTATATCCGAAGGATCAGGAATAATCATTTTTCTTTTGTTGCCAACAGATACTCCTCAATCAGTTGCATAAAAGACAAAAGTATCGCGACATGCGCGGACGTCACCCGTCTGTTATTGATGTTTGAAACTTTAAGACTGACGTTAGCAAACAAACGCTGCGAGTGGGAGTGTAATAAAACGATTATTTCTGAAAACTTTTGTGTTTTTCCATTTGTTAAGACATCTGGCTACCACCTAAAAGTGTTTGTTTTCAAATTGAATCCAATTCACATTTGTCAGACGACAATTGTTGAAAAACACTTACGTCGATATTATGTCAGAATGAACAGCATGAGCAAATCGACATCATGGCAAATCATGGTCCATTTGGCAAGAGAATAAAAATGATAGAGAAAACATCCTCAAATCAATCGTGTGGAAGAGACAGAGAATGTAAAATGGTGCGTTTTTAAAGTCCCTCAGTATATAAAGGCTGTGGAGCGAAACTTTATACATCTGGTCTTGATCACATGACCAGGATGACTGCCACGATCATATACACGTAGGATAAAAGCCATTAGAACCAAAAGTCCGTTGACATTCGAACTTGGTATGTAGCATTATGTACGCCAAAAATTGATGACATTTTAATATTTATGAGCCCGAAAATTTCATCCTCTGAAAAAGTGGGGACTACATCTATATTGGATTTGGGTTGTCCGTCATTCCGTCATAATTTGGTTTCCGCTCAATATCTTGAGAACAAATTGATAGAATTTCACCAAATTTTATATATACATACATATTGAGAACATCTACCTAGTGATGGCTACACATCGTTTTTCGCATATTTGTACCAGAGTTATCGCACTTGATTATGTCCCCCAACTCGATGGACGGGGGATATATTGTTTTTGGCGCGGGTCCTGTCGGCGTCAGCATTTGCGTTAGCGTTGGCGTCGGCGTCTGTGTAGCTTCTTTTCCGTGCGTTTTCTTCTAGACCAGTTGATGGATTTTGACCAAACTTGCATAGCTACATTGTTGGGAAGGAGGAACGAGTTGATTAGATTTGATGACCTTGGCTTTATTTTCAAGTTCACAGCGGCACTTTTAAAGGTCCAAAATATGGGATCCGTGCGTTATCTTCTGAACTAGTGGGTGGATTTTGACCAAGCTTGCATTTATACATTGTGTGTAAGGAGGAGAGAGTAGAACAGATTTTAATGACCTTGACCCAATTTCAAGGTTACACTGAAATGTCCAAAGTAGGGTTTCCGTGCATTATCTTCTGAACCAGTGGATGGATTATGACCAAACTTGCCTATATACATTGTTGGGAGAAGGAGAAGATTTGATTAGATTTGGTGACCTTGACCTAATTTTCAAGGTCACACTGGCACTTTGAAATGTCCAAAATAGGGTTTCCGTGCATTATCTTTTGGATAATGGGATGAGTTTTGCAAACTTGCATAGATATATTGTTTGGAAGAGGGAAATAGTTGATTAGATTTTGGCGACCTTGGCCTAATTTTCAACTCCACACCGGCGTTTTGAAATGTCAAACATAGGGTTTCCGTGCATTATCTTCTGAACCAGTGAATGGAGTTTTACCAAACTTGCTTTGATACATAATTGCGAGTAGTGGAAAAGTTGATTAGATTTTGGTGACCTAGACCTAATATTCAAGGTCATACAGGTACTTTGAAATGTCAAAAATAGGGTTTACATGCGCTACATTTTGAGCCAATAAATGTATTTTGACCAAACTCGCATAGATACATTGTTGGAATAGTGGGAAGAGTTGATTAGATTTTGGTGACCTTGACATAGTTTTAAAGGTCACCATCCTATAATAACTGTATGAAACATATCAACAATATATACGTTGGCATTGTAACACGCCATTTTGCACACATTTGGACCAGAGTTATGGCCCCTGATTTACATCAAAATTTAGTTTCCGCTCAAAATCTTGAGAACAAATTGACAGAATTCCACCAAATTTTATATATGCATTCATATTGACAATATCTATGTTGGGAGTGTTACATATCATTTTTTGCATATTTGTACCAGAGTTATGACCCATGATTTACGTCCGAATTTGATTTTTGCTCAATATCTTGAGATCAAATAGACAGAATTTCACCGAATTTTGTATATGCATTCATATTGACAAGGTCTCTCTTGGGATGTTTACAAATCAGTTTCGCAGATTTGTACTAGAGTTATGGCCCTTGATTTACACCAGATTTTATTACGCTCAATATCTTGAGAATAAATATACAGATTTTGACCAAACTTTATATAGCTATTTATATTGACAAGATCTGGGCAAGGATTGTTACCTGTCCTTTTTGGCCAACTTGTAACAGAGTTATGACCCTTGATTGATGTCAGAATTTAGTTTCAACTCAATATCTTGAGAATAAATTGACAAAATTTCACAAAATTATTTATATGCATTGATATGAACAATACATAGGTTGGGATTGTTAGCTGTCATTTTTTGCTTATTTGTAACAGAGTAATGACCCTTGATTGATGTCAGAATTTGGATTCCTCTCAATACCTTGAGAACGAATTAATCGAATTCCACAAAATTTCGCATATGCATTTATATTGACAATATCTAGATTGGGATTGTTACCTGTTATTGTTTTGCTTATTTGTAACAGAGTTATGACCCTTTATTGATGTCAGAATTTTGTTCCTCCTTAATATCTTTAGATTTTCCTGCTCACTATTGGCCTTTTACTGCACGAAAAGGGCTGAAGCGGGGCTATAGTGAGATTCTCTGACCATTCTAGTTATTTCTATTAGTATTATTATCATTATTATTATCTCCAGAAAAGGCCAGAACCACAAACAACAAAAACAGAGGCAGGGACAGAACCAACTATCATGGTCTCAATTCTACGATGAGCACAGCACAGCAAGGCGGACATATGATCTCTTTGGTATCTCATTTGACCCAACCGTTTTCAAAGCCAAAAGAGAGGTACAGTGTACATTTAATTAAAATGTAGTTTAAGACAAAGGTGTACGCATTGTAGTACATTAAATACTCTTCTAGAAATACATTTAATGAAATTTTTAATACAATACATCAAACACACAAAAACACAGCAAAACAAAACGCTGTTGATTATGAAAAAAAGATAGGTTTAGTTTATATATGCCAGTTAATATTTATTCACTGATCTCAACATATTGGCAATATTTTTTAACATATATTCTATCAAGGGCATGACACTTCAAGAATAACACTGTACATTTATATGCTAAATTTATTCAGAAAAAAATGTTCTCGATTGGCATTTTCATCAATGTACATATTAGATTAAAGATTGAATGAGACTGCCTACATTTAAAAGTAACTATATGCTGTTTTGGCCATCTCCTTGGACATTTGCACAAAAATGCATCTAATCCATAACTGAAATTTGTTTGGTATAATCAGTAAGTGTAAAACAGCGAATGATTTAATTAAATAAGTAAGTATAAACTTAACTGTATTGTAAATATAGATGAATTTAAGTTATTTAATTTATGTTATTTAAATGTCACATAAAATACAAGGGATATTTTAAATTAAGAAAGTTCTCCTTCATATATAGAATTGTATTAAGTTATCAGTCTTAATGGTACTGATAGTGATATAAAAAAAGAAGATTTGTATGGAATTAGAAATTCTTACTTTTATCAAACATAGTACTTTTAAGTAGCCACAGCATATCTTTATTCGAAGTAATGAAACTATCTTTGTAATGCTGTACGTTTGATCATTTACAGTCAAACCTTTTTAAGCGGCCACTCAAAATAGACAAAGTAAAGATCATAAAAACACATGGTAGCTTAATGAAGGTCTAAAGCATTGCAGAATGCTCACTTGGAGCACTTTGCAATACATTTGACCTGCATTAAGCGATAATCGGTCTTGAAAACCAATTTGTTTTCTGGGTGGCCGCTTATTTGAAAGCAGTCTCTAGTAAACTTCTGTATACTAGTGTCTCCTTATTGCGTAATTTGGCAAACAGTGAAGATTCATAAGGCGGCATTTCATCAGTTTCTACACTGTTTTTCAAGACAAAATTAAACTTCAGAGACAAAATATTTTATTTATAAATTATAGCCTTTTGATCCCTCGTTATATAATACTAATTACCTTCCCAAGTTGATTGATTCAAACCAAAAGGAAACATCAATTAGTGCATATTTGACGTTCATCTGATCGTTACTATGCTTAAATAAAGGATTTAGAGTGCTTCACACTCAAGTTCACAGCAAATACATACAATCTCTGGCCACTATAGACCCACCAGCAAAATGCTATTCTAATGGCGTGTAAATGGTGGGCCTATAGTGGCCCCTTTTATATTCCTTCTGTGTTACTATATTTCTGTGTCTAGAAAAATCTGAGTTCAGAGGCGAAAGTGATTTTGTCCCTGGACCCGTCAGAGAGGGTGGAAGACCAGCTGAGGATCACACTGCTAGCCCTCAACCAGGCAGTCGACTCATTCGGGGAGTTTCCTATCAAATTACAGAGATCACTGGCGTCAGTAGGTTGGTACGAACAGTGAGTATAGCCATCAATTTTATCAATTCCACCTGTTTTAAAGCTGGCTGTTCCATTAGACTGTTTTAAAGACCTACATTTGTGATAACATGTGGTGTTATTAGGATTAAACTGACAACAGACTGTCTCCAATTAAATCAATAAACTAGCCCACAAGACTGACAGGGGTCCCATACTTGGAATTAAGCTATCACTTATAAATCTAATTCACAGGTATATGTATGGGTAATCCGCTCAAAACAGCACATCAACCTTCAGCAGCCTCTTGATGACCACATGCAGTGAGTTCATAATCCCTCTTTAGGACACGTCTTTGATCTGCCAAGTATAGAGATAAAGTAAAGTCATAAAGTAGTCAGCAGTGGTACCACTTTAAGGCTAAAGAAATATAGGTCTTTAATGTCGTAATGCAATTTGATGTGAATAATCTTGAAAAGTTGATTTTTCAATTACTGTTGAAGCCAAAGTCATTATACATGCTAGATAGGATTAACATAATGAGACAATTACTATAGAGAAGTGCCTAAGATCAAGGTTGACAGTTTGCAATTTGATGGAAATAATCTTGAAAATTTGATTTTCTATTGCTGTTGAAGCCAAAGCCATTGTACATGCTAGGTATGGTCAACATAATGAGTCAATTACTATAGATAAGTATCTATGGTCAAGGTTGAAAGTTTGATGGGAATAATCTTGAAAAGTTGATTTTTAAATTGCTATTGAAGCCAAAGCCATTATACTTACTAGATATGGCTAACCTAATTGCATAATACGTGGCGATACAGTGGCTGAATAGCTGTAAAATACTTGATCGATATGATTAACCTAATGAGTCAATTACTATAGATAAGTACCTATGATTAAATTTGACCTTTCAGTTATGGCGCCTCGTGTGGGACTGCTATCGATATATTTACACTTATTTTCTCAGCAGCCACAAGGTCAATTGAACTCTAACTATGGATCATTCATTAGATGAGACAATTTAAGTTGACTAATATGAGGTCTAGGTCACATGATAAAAATATCTGTAATACAAATGTAAGGTAAAAACTCTTCTTCTCGTGAACCAAGGAGTCAACGATCCTGGGCTTTTAAAATAAAGCATTATGAATGAGGGCTTTACAATGTATGCTTGATTCAAATGTAAGTGATCCTAGGTTGATCTTGATCGGTTAAACCCATTTAAGCCAAATGGACTCGCCTACACTTATCAGTAGGATGAGCCCGTTACCAATTAAGGGGTGTTGGATAGTATTTTTCATTCATTTCCAAATTTTAATAGAACAGTCTGTAAGGAAACAGAGGAGATCCTGATCAGACACCGCATTATGCGGTGTCTGATCTGGGACTGCTCTGTTTGCCTATGTCCCATAAAAAGGACGGTTAACGACCACTTGAAGATCAAATGTATGATCCTCTGTTTTCAATGTAGTGTATGTATATTAATAGATAAGTGAGTGATACAAAAACCTTCAGTATTTGTATTTGGTAAAATAATGCAGCTACGATATCATTTACATATGCGAAGGCATTTCAGGCATGCATTTCTTTTTGAAATTACAGAGAATTGGGCAGAATTGTGAGGTGAAATCCAAGCTTTACGTAAAAAAGCAAGTGAGTTGGATCAGGAAATACAACAATCACACACTCAGTGAAGACCAACCCACGGCACCGTGAGGAAGAGCCACATAACACTGACTGTCACAAGACATCAGCAGCTAGCCCTCTCTTCCCCATCAAGATGATTGCAAAACTAGAAGGACACAAAGTACTGAATAACAAAACAGTGACCAAACACAGAATCCCGACTATCAATTGGAGCAACAATAACAATAAAACAACAGCAACAATACCACCGCCGAAGAACAGACATCTGCCAAAGCCAAGGGGGCTTAAATACATTTATTGGTACCAAATCCTCGCCCTAGATTCTGTTGTTGTCAAAACACAAAATTGTTTAGCTCGCATGGAGGCTTTCTAGTATTGCAATGTATCATCACAGAAAAACAATCTAATCAAATTAACACACTATGATGATAAAAAAGACTCATGACTAATCATTGTACTATTAATAAACTAAATTGCTTTAGCTATTACTGGCCCCGACGTTTTAAATCTGTTTCATGCTCGACTCAACTGAACATTAAATTGATCCTTCTCATAAATGTTAAAATGCAAACAATTGTTGACATTTAACATTTATAAAGATGGTAAATAAACCTCTGAATTTTTTAAACCAAGCTCAATCTTTACTTTTCAGTACTATAGTTTTTATAAGCAATTGAAATGACATGCTAGGTTGAGTTGAGATGAGCATGAAAAACGTTTTATAACCTCGGAGCCTGATTTCCATCCAGCCCAGTTAAACGACGTTAATCTATGGATTTACAAGCTAAATTGGAAACAATAAGGAGACTGATCAACTGATGAAGCAGCTGAACAGAATCTATACTGTTTTAAAGTCAATATAGTTGCAACGACCAGGGGCCGGATTTACAATGCCTCCTTAAAGTTAAGCAAGACTTAAGTTAAGTATTGATATTTCAACATGTTATATTAAATGCTGAATAAATTGTCTGGATTGATGTGGTATTTGTGGTCAAAGATATCGTTGTGATCTTCAGAAAAATTACAACTATTTTGATTTTGATCAGTTTTAAACGTTGTTTTTCGCATCCTGAAAAATCAATGTTTAACTTAATTTCGGACCCTGGGCAAGGGGTAAGTGCATCAAAAATCTTCAATAACTCATTATGTTATGTTTGTGATTTTTTTTCAGTTTTGAGGCAAAGCGTGTAATCATCCGACAAGGCCACATGGCAGACAACTTCTACTTCATAATCTCAGGAACAGGTAGGGTAAAGTCGGGTACATTCGGACAGACTGCTAAATTCGGACAGCCACATTGTTTGTTTCATAGTTCAGTTATTGGAATAAAAATAAATTAACTAAGCAATCAGTGAAAATCCTGATGAGACGGCTCATAAGGAGCCGTCTCATCTGGATTTCCACTGTATACAAATGTGTGTCCGAATTTACCTGATGTCCGAATTTACCCAAATACAACTTCATTAATATTGTTAAATGATGCAAACGTTTGATTGGTCTAGCATGTCACGTAAATTACTAAAACATTACCATGTGATTTTACACTTACCAGTAATGTTCACAGGTTAACAATATGCCAGCTGGGCTAATTACGCAATTGTTAGACCATGGTTTGTCCGCAAGTACGTGGAGATAATCCACGAGCTGTAGCGATTATCTCACGTGCAGGTGGACACACAAAACCATGACATATCTATTTTATACCACCTGCATTTATGAAGACCTTCCACATTAGTGATATTTCATGTAAATGTTGGCAAGGGTCGTGTAAACTGAAATAGACTATAACATAAACTTTTTGGCATACTGTAAAGATTGAACTGACCTCAGTGATAAATGTTCGCCTCCAGCAGCATAATTGTCAGGCCCTGGTTTGCCGCGTGATTTTAGTATTTCATATCGATATTTGTGATCAAATACTGATCCATGTAATACTAGTGAGTAATCTATTCTGATAACGATTGCGATTAATTCGATTCCAATCTACGTTTCTGCGATTGGTTCTGTGTAAAACTAATGTGAAAAAGCAATATTTTCTTCAACAAAAGCGTTAGTTTTGATACAATGCGTTGTCTAATGACGACATTGTTCTTCTTCAACCAATTATTTTAAGGCGAGCATCTTGCCATGTTACCATCAAAGTCTAAACATTGAGCGGCTACTCAAAAAGAACACCAAAAATTGGTTTTCAATACCAATAATTGCGGCCACTCAAAAAGAACACCAAAAATTGGTTTTCATTACCGATTATTGCTTAATGAAGGTCAAATGTTTTGCAGAATGCTCAAGGAGAGCATTCTGCAATACTTTTGACCTACATTAAGCTACCATTTTCTATTAATATCTTTGT
Organism: Loripinus fragilis; assembly: GCA_964019695.1. NCBI lineage: Eukaryota > Metazoa > Mollusca > Bivalvia > Lucinida > Lucinidae > Loripinus > Loripinus fragilis. The sequence continues at coordinate 34,878,868 of OZ026521.1, forward strand.
GTTGTCTATTTTTAAGTGGCCGGATAAGTTTTACTGTACTAACTTATCAAAGGAATCATCACCTATTTATGCAAGGTTGGCATTCAGTTAAAGCATTTTTACTTCACAATGACCTTGGCGCGATTTGTTACAACCATGCAAGTAGCTGTCTTGCAAACGGGTAGTTCGTGAAGTAAAATTTGGTGACATAGCTGACATGTAAATTTACATAACTTGCCATAAAGTGATCGGTATTTTAATAAAGATTGGCAGCTTCGAATGTCTACATACAACTTTTGTTTTTTTATAGTTCCTTTACTGGATTGCCTGATCAACGTTTAGAATTAAACACTACAAATCTAAAAAAAGACTATTAGACAAAAAATATCATTATTTTGAAATGATTTCAAAAACTATATATCAGTGGCGTTTAAGCACCCACACAATTAATGAAATCATTAAGGTCGTTATTAACCTTTATCAGTTACCCCTCATATTAACTGGAGTGTTGCACGTTGACCTGATAAACGTTGCCTATATCCCGGCATGTGCCTTTATCAGGTCATAAAGACGTTGCACTTTTTCAATGACGTCGTCAATGACTTTAAATCGACAGAGAAAGCAATAATTACGTCATAATCGCTAGTTTGAACAAACTTGTTAACTGATAAATAGAACATCCAGGTTTGCGTCTTTTGATATCAAGTTTACCAGGCTCGGCTTCGAGAACCCATGTTAAATACCTCGGCAAGCCTCGCGATTCAACAAGAATCCTTGAAGCCTTGTCTGGTAAACTTGATACCAAAATAAACTCACCTAGTATTCTCTATTTATTAATAGTCAATGGAATTTTTTCATTGTCACCTTAAACCATTTCTTAAACTCCACCTATAAGCAGACACTATGAAAAGCTAGATTAAGTATAAAATGTTTAGATATTACATTCTACGATATGATAGAAAAGTGCAAGCATATATTTTCTTGCACACCGGATAAGGATATCTGAGATTTTTCCCTGGGATAGAAAATCTTATCTTACCCATGTTATCTTACCCAGGACGTCAAGTAACGTCATCATGTGAAATTGCATATGGAGCTTATTTTAAAATAAATAAATTAATTTATTTATACATAAATAAAAACAGTGGTGAGCAAGAAACAGAATATATTATTCGCGTGAGGGTAGGATAGAAAAATACGTCCCTCGGGATCACCATTTGTCATCCCTCGGCAAGCCTCGTGATGTCAAACGGTGATCCTCAGGACGGATTTTTACTATCCTACCCTCACACTCATGATAGATTCTTATTATATAAACAGGGTAAAGCCTGCTGGTTTCCTGGTTCTTATTTCCAAAGTTAACATATGCCACATGTCTTTTGTTTGTCTTGTAGCTATTGTTACACTCCTTGAGAATAGTAAAGATTCTGGTGAACAGTATGTCCGTACAGTGGCATTCCTCAAGAAAGGCAACAGTTTTGGGGTAAGTTATTATCTTAGAGAATAGTTAAGAGCCTAGAAGCAGTACGCCTGTACAAAGGCATTCCTTAGAAACTGTAAAGTTATCTTGCAGTCGCAGTAACTATCCTATAGAACAGCAAAGATTCTAGTGAGCAGTATGTATGTACAGTGGCAATACTCAGGAAAGGCAACAGTTTGGGGAAAATTATTATTTTAGAGGATAGTTAAGAGTCTAGAAGCAGTACACCTGTACAGTGGCATTCCTTAGAAAATGTTAAGTTATTTTGCAGTCGCTGTAACTATCCTATAGAACAGTAAAGATTCTAGTGAGCAACTTATGTCTGTCTATGTGGAATTCCTCATAAAAGGCAACAGCTTTGGGGTAAGTTATCTTGCAGTCGTAGTAATTATTCTAGCAAACAGCATGTCCATACATTGGCATGCCTCAGAAAAGGCAATTTATCTTGCAGTCAGAGAAATAATTCTTTTGAACAGTAAAGATTCCAGCGAGCAGTTTGTCCGTACAGTGGCAGACCTCTGGAATGGCAGCAGTTTTGGGGTAAGTTATAGAGAATACTAGGTGAGTGTCTTTTGATATCAAGTTTACCAGGCAAGGCTTTGAGAACGCATGTTGACATCGCGAGGCTTGCCGAGCGATTCAACATGCGTTCTCAAAGCTGAGCCTGGTAAACTTGATATCAAAAGACGCGAACCTGGTATTCTATTTATCAGTTTGTACCCATTGTTGAACACTCTTCAAACTAGCGATTATGACGTAATTTTTGATTGTTGTGTTGATTCAGCGTCATTAGCTACGTCATTCAAAAAAGTGCAACGTCATCATGACCTGATAAAGGTAACATGCCGTGAGATAGGAAACGTTTATTAGGTTATGTTGAAACAATTCAGTTAATATTAGAGGTGACTGATAAATCTTGCAGTCATAGTTACTATTTTAGAAAACACTAAAGAGAATAGCCAGCAGTATGTCCGTACAGTGGCATTCCTCAGGAGAGGCAACACTTTTGGGGCAAGTTTCTTACAGTTGTATAAATTATTGACCTTGGACTGTTCCCTAAACAGTAAAGAGTCTAGCGAGCAGTATGTCCGTACAGTGGCATTCTTCAGGAAAGGCAACAGATATGGCGTAAGTAGTAATTATTCTAGCGAACAGTAAAGATTCTAACGAGCAGTTTGCCCATACATTGGCATGCCTCTGGAAAGGCTATTTCTATGGTAGTCAGAGTAATTATTCTAGTGAAAGTAACAATTCTAGCGAGCATATGTCCGCACAATGGCAATTCTCAGGAAATGCAAGAGTTTTGGGGTAAGTTGGGGTTACTTATTTCTTGCAGTCGTACATAGAGAATACTAGGTGAGTGTCTTTTGATATCAAGTTTACCAGGCAAGGCTTTGAGAACCCTTGTTGACATCGCGAGGCTAGCCGAGCGATTCAACATGTGTTCTCAAAGCCGAGCCTGGTAAACTTGATATCAAAAGACGCGAACCTGGTATTCTATTTATCAGTTTACCCATTGTTGAACACTCTACAAACTAGCGATTATGACGTAATTTTTCATTTTTGTGTTGATTCAGCGTCATTAGCGACGTCATTCAAAAAGTGCAACGTCATCATGACCTGATAAAGGTAACATGCGTGATATAGGAAACGTTTATTAGATTATCATATGATTATGTTGAAACAATTCAGTAAATATTAGGGGAGACTGATAAATTTGTTTACTATGCACAATAAGTTCAGCAATTTCTTATGTTCCGCATCTTTATGAGCTCATCTTTGTGCAATATCGAACAATTTGAATTGCAATGACGAGAACAGGATCTTATGCAAATGAAACCACGGATTTACAATCTCCATCCTTTGAGTAGGCATTTGGTGAGAGCAAGAATTGCTGGAGGGGTCAGTAAGCAAAATTCACATCCGTTGTAAGTGATGCTAAAATGATAAGCATGTGATTTTTTGTTTGGTGGTTTTACATATTCCTCATGCAGCATACGCCTATAAAAACTATTGGTTATGTGACAGGTGTGATAGAGATTTCATGCTGAAAAAATCAGCTGCCATCAATGACGTCAAAACGTAGTCATAATTTGATTAAACTTCTTATGTTAATATGCGTTTCCATTCAACAGAGACTCAGTTTACAAAGATGGTATAGGCTTACAATGTAGCTCATCTTATGGTTGATTGAAACATTAAGTAACTGGAAAATGGTACGACGCATTTTCGAGATATCGGTGAGGTTAGATTTTATCTTTCGGCTCATGCTCTGTAGCCATGAAGATGTTTTATTCAACATTATTTGTCTGAATGTGTTGGAAGGCATCAAACAGTTTTAATTGTCAATGTGGTTCAAGAAAACCGACTAGAAACACCGTTTAAAGGCGATAACGTAAAAGCATTAATAAAAGCGTCAAATTGTGAAAAATTTGTCCTTTATTTCTCTGAGAAAAGTCAAAAAATTGCAGCATTTGCTACGCTTTTTTGGTTTTCTGTGTCCAAACAATCGCCTGAAAAAGGTTTTGGCTTCCCCCAATGATCAGAAAACCCGTCAGAAATACCCTCGCTACCCGCTATGATTAAAATTTAACTTGACTTTAGCACGGTCGCTGTGTTTGGTCATTCCGTATTTTTTTAGATGGAAATTCTTGTCAGATGATCGGTGTTTGTATCTTAATGACAGCAAATGAAACTTGAGATCTGATGTGGATGGATTCATAAATACAAAACAATTGCTAAACTTATTGTGCATATTATAGTAAGTATACTAGAGAACAGTAAATATTCCAGCGAGCAGTATGTCTGTACTGTGACAGGCAACAGTTTTGCGGTATGTTATCTTGCAGTCGTGGTAAGTATTCTACAGTCCTAACCACAAACCCACTTGTCTGCCTCTTATTGAGGCTGCTGAGATAATTGATGTAAGTTAATAATAACATCAGGGTAGGACAAATATTTGCCTACCACTGTGGTTGCTAATTAAGAACACTTGGTCTGGACAGAAGGTGAGAAGTTGGGACAATGTATATGTGACTTATCAGAGTCTCCACCGTTAGCTGATAGAATATTCTACCAAAATTTACTGCTTAGACTTTTAAAAGGGTGCAACATGGAATTTTATGCATGAATAATTGTTGCATTACTTTGAAGTGGGGTCCGTACCAGTATTTCTAATGACAGGGCCATGATCAGGCAGATCTGCAGTATCAAGCCTGAGGATGTGGCCACAGTTAGGTCAAGCGAGCTACTGGCAACGCTTGGGTATGAAGACCTTGACCTCATTTTGAGAGGGAAGGCCTCGCTGTTCTGAACATTTGGAGCGTTCTAGTGGTACAGTCAGAATAGCATGTGATACAAAGGTTGATGGTAGGTGTTGGCCAGGGAGGCCCAAGCTGACATGGAAGAAACCGACGGAGAACGACTGTCGTGAATGGAAGCTCACGACAGTTGACCCTCAATAAAAGAGCAGATGGAGATCTGGTGTGAGTTCTGCTATGCGTGCAGCTAGCCAGCTACCTGGAAGGAGGCCCAGACTCCCTGTCGCCCCCTCCCCTCCTGGATCCGTCCTTGGTATGACAGGATAACTGTCGTGATGTGACTGAACATCACTAATGCAACAAAGATAGTTTCCTCATCTACATGTAGGTTATTCCTTAGGCTAGTTGTTTGCGAGAGGAAGTTTGAATACAAGCCTTATAGCCAGAAATACAGGCTTCGAGGTTTTAAAATAATTTTTTACACTCAACTCAATTGAGCATGAATTTTCAACTGCTCATAAAACTAAAATGCAAACAAATAAAGAAGTTTCTTGCTTTAAGTCTCTCTGATGTTGTGTTTATCATGCTAATAAATGTTAAAATGCCAACAATTACAATTATGAGCAGGATAAATTTCGTGCTCAGCTGAGTATGAAAAAAGTGTAATAACCTCAGGACCAGACTTCGAGGTTATAACTCTTTTTTCATATTCAACTCAACTAAGCAGGAATTTTCCCTGTTCATAAAGGCTAAACTACCGAGAAAGATAAAGCTTTTTCTGAAGTTTTATTTATCCTGCTAATAAATGTTAAAATGCCAACACTCTTATAAAAATGAAAGCCATGCTCAGTTGAGTAGAGCATGAAAGATGAAAAAGTTTTATCATCTTGAGGCCTGCTTTGATTTAAAAAGTAGTTAGACCTGCAAACCAATAGTTTGGAAACGAAAATGAAGAAATCTGTACTATAGGTTCGAAACAGTATACGCTGGCGCTTTCAACTTAGCTCATAAGATTTTGTTGACCGAAAAGGTTGCTTTTACTAAATGTCGTTTCAGCAATTATTTGAAGACGTCGCCAATTTATCAACTGACACGCACAACAAGACCATGACTCGTGTCATGTGAAACATAACAATTTGCTTCTCGTTTAGTTCATGCGCGGACCCAGAGCGGTGGGGGGAATGGGGTCCGGACCCCCCCCCCCCCCCGAAAAATCACAAAATATAGGGTTTCTAAGCAAAACTGGTCCGGATCCCCTGAAATATCACAAAGCTACCCGAGCCAGCATTCATCGGCACTCCAGCGAAACGCCATTTAAAAGGCGTTTCGCTGGCGTGCCGATGGTGACCCCTTTATAGTGGTATTTGGATCCTACCAGCTCCCTCCCCCCATCAATTAAAAAAACAAAACCAAAAAACGTCAAAGTTGCACCCCCTCTCATAAACTTTCTGGATCCGCGCATGTTGTCATTCTAAAGCAGGTATGCACAGGTGTCCATTGGGGCTCATTTTTCATGTGATGAATCAATTACCTCCCTTAATTTCTCATCGCCCTTGCCAAATTATTACTAGCTAAATATATGCAAAGAAAATAGATAATATCGCTGGGTATTGTGTTATTGGTGTCAATAATGTTTCACGGTGAAGAAAGATATATCTTAATTTAATAATTAAGTCTAAGTAACATGCGATATTGAAAAAGGTAGTTTTGCCAATGACTGTCGGCAAACACTACGCTGAGACTTTGCAATACCGCAGCCTTATTAGATTATTCGCCGCCCAGGCCTACATACTACCAATGCACATACAAACTGAACGGGTCTTAAAATATTTTTCACACTGATTTTCACAGTTTGGTCTAAATCTCTGCTAACAACTGCACTGTGAGGTCTCCATTTTGAGTAAGGGCTGGATGTTAAAGGTCATTCTGTTGTGGACGTGGCGCAGTCAATTATTGAAGAAGCCTGAAAAAAGTCCTGAAAGGCATTTACCCGCGGAGAACAGCAAAAAACCTCTATCAGCCAGTGTACATAAACATTCTAATCAGATGTTCATTTTCGAAAAGAACCATAAGTGGTCAGCAATACTTGAGTTAGTCCGCTGCAATCATAATGTTTTTTACGCTAAGTAGTTTTGTCGTGATGCAGCTCGATTTATCATTGTCCTGCCGAGCCCAGATGAATCCTTTATTTTTTGAAAACAGCGTAGATCCAGATCAGCTGGCTTCTGCAAGAGCCAGCTGATCTGGGTCTACGCGGTTTTCTTTTCAGCCATTAATAACTATGGATCCCATAGTTATGAATGTAATTTTGTGATTGAACTTGCTTATAGACAGAAGTAGGTGTATGATATCTAATTCATCGGGACAATGGTTCAAAATATAACATTTATGATATAATTGTCACCAATAATATTTGGTTTCGTGTTGTAAGAAAATATTCTATTTCTCTAAGTTTCTTGAAATAAATAGGAATAAAAGGACGCACTAGATTTTTCATATCATGTGACAATCTCTACTAAACGATGGCTGGTTTCTGCTACTCCATAAATCGAATGGTGAGGCAATTGGAATAGGTATGTGTGAGTCGACGAAACTCAATCACACCGGGTAGGCGGCTATCGAAAACGTCAATACTATCGACGACCGTAGATCAAAATCGTTAGAAACAGAATTTTCGATTGTCATTTGTCGTCCGACTGGCGACAAATGCCAATCGAAAACACTGTTTCTATCGATTTTTGATCCGCGTCTGTCGATTTTGAAGAGCGTTTTCGATTGCCGCCTATCCGGTGTGTCAATTGAAACGACGTTTTCGTTTGTGATTTCGTCGGTCGACCCACGTTCTTGGACTCTCAGAGAACTTTTTATAGTCGCCTAGAGCTACTGGATGGGTCGGTCAGTCTCGACCGCGTGTGTTGGACAATTAAAATAATTGTGTATACTGCAAAACATTGCGGCGTCTGGTCAAGTGGTCGGCACCAATACCCGGTTACTTCTTGTGAGGGAATATTCATACTCAAGTTTTTCATGAAGTAATTTGGAAAAAATGATACATTTGTTCGGTGCAAAGTATTCTAGAATTGCGCAACCAAGTAGGAATTCACAGGCTTACTTCGCGCAGAGCCATTCTAGAATGGTATCGATTGCTACTTTGCGCAGGACATATATACACAGTATGTAAACTGAAATAAACATCATGTACCCGTTCCTCCTAGCTCACGCCTTATACATTATGAATTACAGCACTCGTGCGTAACCAGTTGTCGGAAATCGTGATGTGAGAGTTGTTGGTACAGCTGTAATTGCGAGAGCCCACCTATTAAAATTCATTTTTCCATAGATCTAAGTAACTGTTACAGTTACAACCATGTAATCATGTATACATGTGATTGCCAATTCCACTAAAACCGTGAAATCTGGCATTTAAGCTCGTTTTCGACACAGAACGGCTCTGATTGTGAGCAAGTCGTTTTTTAACAAAGCGAAATGCAAAGGAGGAAACCGCTAAAATCATGGAATAAAACGGAATAAAATAGATAAAATGGCTTTTCTGACCTTGTTCGAATGTGTATTGTCTGTATCGCTAACAATATAAATCGAAACGTGTACATGTACCTAAATACACGCATTTTCCGACTACTGGTTACGCACGAGTGCTGTTATTCATGTTTATAAGGCGTCAGCTAGCGGAGGAACGGTACAGGATGTTTATTTCAGTTTACATACTGTGATATATATTAGTTTTATTCACATAACATAATTTAGCCAGCACGTTTCAAGTTTTGGTACTTAATGCATAACTTAGACGAGCTACGTATCTGCTCAGTCCAGTCAGAGACATCGCTACTCGCATTATCATGATTATACAAACTGAATGAAGGTAGATGAATAGATGAGGGATCAAACTAGATATTAGACTCCTTGCTCACTAGATAGCTGTGCATATTACAGTTAAACCTGTGTAAATCGGCCACTAAAAATAGACAAAACAAAGATCTTAATAACAATTGTAAGCTTAATGAAGGTCGAAAGTATTGCAGAATGCTCCATTAAGCGATAATTGGTCTTGAAAACTAAAAAAAGATGTACATTATATCATGGGCTGAACCATATCTGTTTGTGCCATGTGATTAAGGCTTCTGGAGTAAACAAAATTTTGGGGTGTAAAATTAGTAATATGTTGTTATCCATCAGTTTAACCATTTCTTATCGACGAGACGGTTCTTTTGAGTACCAACAACATATGTTTTAGTTGAGAAACAAGAACAAAAATTCAAATAAGATTACGCACTCTTATCTGGGGATCTGAATTATGTGAACAACAAATGTGCAGATTGATTTGTGCAGTAGCAGAGTGGGTGTTCACTTTATGATCGAAGTTTAAAGATTTTAGCTAGTCTCTGTTGCTGAGCAGACTACTTTTTAGCATAACCACTTAGCGTTGCTCGTGAATTGTTAACCCTTTTAGCTCCACTTTTACTATATAAAGTATGGGTTGAAGAGTCTAATTAAATTACATGGTCGTGTCAGCATCGATATGACCCACATCAAGAGCCGATCAACAGATCTGTTCATCTGCTACTTGCCCACATTTTTCTGATTCACAATACCGTTTCCATCTGAATTCATGCTCATTAAAAACACATTTTGTTAACTTGTTAAGGGTTCCTAGGAAGATTGGTTTTACCATTAGGTTACCCTCTAAAATAAAGAATTAACCAACTTTCTTACTTACTTACTTATGACGTCTTTTCAGGAGCTTGCTCTTATGCATGGTGCCCGACGTAGTGCGACGGTAACGTGCAAGACTGACGTTGAACTGCTAGCTGTTAGTAGGGAAGATTTTATAGATATATTCATGCACATCGAGAAGGACCGGGAACCAGACCACATACAGTTTCTACGGACTGTTGAATTACTCAGGGGATGGCCTATAGAAAAGTTGCCATATGATAACCCGCGGATATGCCTCTTTACATTTTTCAGGTAAGATAACCCGCTGTTATGCCTCTTTACGATTTTTCAGGTAAGATAACTGGACGATATGTCTCATTACATTTTTCAGGCAAGATAACCAGCTAATATGCCTCTTCACGATTTTAGGCACATGCCTTTTAACTTTTTTAGGTAAGATACGAGGGGCGTTCAATATGTAATGAAACAGCCAAGTATATCCCAAAGTTTTATATTTACACACTTCATAATTACTTTCATTAAAAGGTCTGTTTCTTGGCTAAATAAATGTAAAATTGCACTTGTCATCTTATTTACACAAGACACTTTCAAGATAGGGTGCTGAAGTACACTGCGATATGAAATAAAAAAATGTTTTCAAAAGCAGATAGCTACATGAGCGAGGGATGTTTTCAGTCTGCTTCTTCGTGTAGTAAATGTCCATATATTGGAAATTCATACCTGCAAAAAGTTTTGACATTGCTTAATATTCTATGAAATACTGAGGCTTTCATTTTGGTTAAAATCTTCCTTGATGCTACATTTTTCTGGCATTCCATTGACAAAGTCGTTTTTGCGTGAACGAATACATAGCAAAAATTCATACGAAAATCATTTGTAACATTTTTTCTGGTCGCTTCGATGTTCATTTGCAAGTAATACAGCCGATTTTGAAATTTCCATATTTAATCTCACTCATAAAGTACCCCAAATACGTCATTTTGAAATAAGAAAATCACTTAAAAGAATGCCATCATTAACTTACACTGAAATGGATCAGAAAAAAATACCGCGTTTCATTGATGTTTGCATTCAGATGCATTCTTTGGACATTGTTACACGTATTTACATGTACATAATATGGCTGGGTAATTTCAGACAATAAAATTATAGGAAACGAAAATGGTATACCGCTTAGATGAGATACCTCTAGATATTGGTTTCAGATTAGCTGGTCTGCTGCCTATGCACTGTGTGTATTGAAACTTCGATACAATCAAAATTGTCCTTTCTTGGTACAAAGCCACATTTCCGATTTTCAAGGACCATTCATATTTTAGTGCTACGTCCATTGCTTTAAACGACGTCAGCGTAAGAGGGGGTAACGTAATAAACCGTTTGCACGAGAAATCGGTACCGCTTAAACGTTTGTATCGTGAAAGCAGATAAAGGGGAAAGGAATCAGAAAACTATGGATATGTGATTCATGCATGTTAAATATTTGATTTAAAAAATGCAGCATGCCTTTCTATCTTTGTTAAAACGAGTCTTTACAATTCGGAGGAAAATATATGCAGTGTATATAAGTGTGCTTTTTAAAAAGTCTGTAACTTATTGAATTTGGAAAGATAAAAAATGTTTCGTGCACCATTATAACGGCGACGCTTTGATCTTTCGTTTGGCATATGGCATTAAATCCTAACGCGTTTGTGGATGGAGTTATAAATGGGTTTTCATTACATATTGAACCCCCCTCGTAATACGAGGATATGCCTCTTAACGTGTTTTAGACAAGATAACCCGCAGATATGCCACTACTTTTTCAGGTAAAATAACACACGGATATGCCACTTTACATTTTTCAGGTAAGACAACCCGCGGATATGCCTCTTTACGTTTTTCCAGGTAAACATCGCAGTTTCAAGTGGCCAAACGCATGATATATCGGCACTCACCTCATCGGCGAGCATCAAAGGCCCAGATGAGCCTACCTATATGTGCAGGCTCACCAGAGCATCTTTGCTACATACACAAACTATAGTTGTTGATGAAGGCAAAGACCAAATATCAGACTTCTTGCCCTACTTGATAGCTATGCATGAATGTTAAAATAGTAATAGTCATCTTCGCAAGCCAAGGGTACTAACTCCACTTCGTTCCTTACGAAGTGGAGTTAGTACCCTTGGCTTGCGAAGATGAAGGAACGAAGTGGAGTTAGTACCCATGGCTTTCAAGGTCATATGAAGGAACGAAGTGGAGTTAGTACCCTTGGCTTGCAAGGTCATCTTCGCAAGCCAAGGGTACTAACTCCACCTCGTTCCTTACGAAGTGGAGTTAGTACCCTTGGCTTGCGAAGATGAAGGAACGAAGTGGAGTTAGTACCCTTGGCTTGCGAAGATGAGTAATAGTAAGCATGTGCGATAAGTACCAGGTCCAATGATTTTTATCATGTTGCGTTTGGTTTATTTTCAGAAGAGGCGTGTTACTCTGTAAAGACAGCAATACCTCGGAATGGATCTACATAGTAAAGACAGGTTCGTGTCGAGTACTCAAAGATCTCATTGAGACAAGGCCTAACATCCCTGGGCTTGAATTTATTGATTACTCAGCATTTGACACCACTGTTAGTAAGTACATAGCTTTTTCTTACAGTTACATAAAGTGTATGTTGATCTTGCTCTTACTAGCTTGCTAAGTAATGGTGATTCGGTGGCTGTTCACATGTAAAGGAGATACTCTACGAGCTAAAGCTAAGATTATCTCCCGATATGGACAACACATGGTTAAACTACAGTAAAACCTGTGTAAAACGGCCACTCATAAATAGACAAAACAAAGATCTTAATGACAACTGGTAGCTTAATGGAGGTCGAAAGTATTGCTGAATGCTCCCTTTGGAGCATTCTGCAATACTTTTGACCTGCATTAAGCTATAATCGGTCTTGAAAACCAATTTTCGGTCTTTTTGAGAGTGGCCGTTTTATACAGGTTTTACTGTATTTACACACAGCATCGACTCTTTGGGTGGAGACAGGGGTCAACACTATGATTTTTCTTTCTGAAAAAGGTCAAGTTGTAAAAAAAAAACGTAAAACAATATACAATATGCAAGCAAAGCTTTCTACCTTACACATACCTCAGAGCTCTAGTGGAATTAAATCAAAAAGGTCAAATATTGAAGTGTGCTGTGAAGTCTATTAATTTTCTATTAGCACTTACATGTTGCCACTAAAACAAAAGATGTACTACATTTTGACAGACTTTATTTAAGCCCTCCAGTGGCTTTGGCTGCTGTCCTTTCTAAGGCGGTGGTTCTGTTGTTGTTGATTCGTTGTTTATTGTTACTCCCATTATGGGATTCTGTAATTGTTCTATGTTTTGCTTCGAGTTTCTTTGTGTCATTTCTAGTTTTGCAATCATCTCGATGGGAAGAGAGAGCTGGTTGCTTTGCTTTGTTTGTCTTCCTGGTGTCTTTCGATTGTTGGGTGGCTCTTCCTCACGATGCCACAAGTTTGTCAACAGTTTGTGATTTGGGTATTTCCTGATCATACTAACTTATTATAGATGACAAAAAAGCAAAACTTCACAAATAATTATTTATTCAATGTTGGCATTTAAATTGGCCATGACGGTTATTTAATAACATTTGTCTATGGATATATCAACTTCCATAATCCAATTTTCCACAAACAATTATGATAGTTCGTTATTTTACAACAAGGACATTTGTTTTAACACCATCAAATATCAACTGTCAACTAGTCATTTTATCAACTATTACCAACCTGATAAATGTATCAACCAAATTTTAATATTTCACCACTTAATGTCACATGATTAGGTGGGGTACGCAACCAAATCATGAATTTAAGAAATCAGACGATCAAACTGCTGAACAGCAGTTGACAAGCAAAGAAATACTGTCTTTATTATACTTTGTTCTAGACAGCTAGCAAAGAATACCAGTTCTCAACAGAGGTTGACACAGTAGTTTTCAACTTGCGCCTTAAGGTGTGTACGCATTCCCAGGAATATTGGTAAACATCTTCTACATAGCGTTGATAATCTGTTTCGATGCTGATAACCGTCATGACATGTTTCAGGTGTAAGTAATGTGGACACCACACTCATTAATGTATATATGCAATACACCTGGCAAGCAGCTTTGTTACAGATTGTCAACTAAAAGGTAATCTGCACTGATTCTACAGAAGCCTTTTCAAAACTAAAGTCTGCTGGTTGGTTTGAAATATCACTTGTTGGAATTAAGTGTTTAAATTGACCCTTGCTGTACGTGGTTATCTATTGACTCTTTTCTCATTTACTATTTACCACCCATGTAACCAAAGTCAATTAAATCTCATCCTCATTGGCGTGACTCAGCCTTATTTCAGACGCACAGACATCAATCATTTTATAGAAGATAAATCATGTTATCTTTTCATTCAGTTACCGCCAAAACAACCAAAGGCACTTAGAAACAGTGCAGTCCATGATGAAATGCCGCCATATGCGGCATTTCATCATGGTGTTCACTATTTGCTAAAGTACCTGTTTACCAGTATACAGAATGAAAAGGGGTAATATATCTTTTATTCTCTGTTTCAGAGTTACCGCCCATACAACCAAAGACAATTGAATCTCATCCTCATCGTCGTAAATCAGCCTTGCTCCAGACACACGGACACAAAACATTCTACAGAAGATTGCCTGAAATACAAAGTATATCAAAAGAAGAACGTATGTAATGTCTAAGAATTGCTTTATAGTTCTGTTTGTTTGTTTTCGAATACAGCCCAGGCAAATATATAGAAAATATTCACTATTTGGAATGACGATGGCTTTATATTTCACCATGTGAAGTGAATTATTGAGCTGTCAATTTTATCAACAAAAAAATCAAAATATTTGCCTCACTATGAAAATTATAATCTTAAAATTATTCTTCAATCTGAATTCACGTACAAATTATATTCCATGTTCTTGCTGTGTCTTTTCATTAAAGTGGAGGCAATATTGATAGCAAACGAATTTTAAAAACAAGCCCTTATTAGACTATGCAATCTGCCCCAATTCAGATCAAAATTAAACCAAAAATAAGAAAATAACAGATGCTTGGATAGTAGATAATTGAAAACAATAGAGGGAAGCCATTTAAGGCCTGGTGACATCACACATTTTATGGCTTGTTCAAAATTGACAGGAAGTTAATTAAATATTCAAAATGGCGGCTTCCATTGGCTGAATACAAATCCAAATTTTGATTTTCTGATTGCTATAACTTTCTTATTTTAATTCCAATTTTGATAGGTTTGTGGCAGATTTTATAGCTTTATGAGAGCTTGCATTTCAGATTCACTTGCTATCAATGTTGCCGTGCCCTTTAATAATGACAGACTATTTTTGCTGGGTATCTACTCTCAAAGTGCCAGTTTAATGAATGAAGTTGTTAATGTAACCCACTATTAGAAAACACTGTACTCTTTGATATGAAACTGAACTTGGAGTAATACCCATAGCGTTTAGTCAATTTTGGAAAAAAATGTTTTTTATCAAAGTATATTCATTTAGGTGATGAATAGGCAACATTCTAAATAACTGAAATGAATCAATGCAGGACTTAAGTTAAGAGTGCATAACGACAATTTAATTATCTTATTTCTCAACCAAAACATATGTTGTGGGTACTCAAAATAACCGTCTCAATGAGACGGTTCTTTTGAGCACCCAAAACATATGTTAAAATTGATGGGTAAGAAAAAATTTACAATTTTATACTGATTTTTTTTGTTTATCTAAACCTGTGACTCCTTGTATCGAAATGCCAGAGTTGTGATTTTATTTTTTTTTATATTTCAGTTCTTGCCACAGCATCCGACCATCTGAATGAAATCAACAAGATATTCACACAGAGACACCGAGGGTCTGTGGACATGAGGAATGTAAGCAATATAAGCCTCGACATTTGATTTCCAACATGTGGTATTTTGACAAGAGTAGACTCAGACAAGGTTGTGTGGCCTCTTTATAAACTTAGAAACTCCAAATTATGTTCGGGCAATAGCTTAATATTCAGAATATTCAAGTGACAAGCAAAGGCTCTGATCAGACTGCGAGTATTCGCAGACTGATCTGAGGCTTTGCTGGTCGCACATACCACATTGTTGGAAATCTCATGTTGCGGCTCATATATGTTTATTTGATTGTGTCCATATTTTAAATTTACCACCAATGTGTATGTGCTAAGATGAGTTGGTGCAATGGTTCTTTTACTCCAACATGCTTAGTTGCCGCTGATGTAATCTAATGATTACACAAAACATAATTGGGCGGCAACATGAGCTTTCCAACAGAGTGATATGGATGACAAGCAAAGGCTTCGTCCAGCCTGCGCATATGCGCAGACTGATCAGAGCCTTTGCCAGAAGCCAAACTGCCACAGTGTTGGTAATCAGATGTGGCGGCTCAATTATTTTCAAAATGCTTATTTACCGGTGATATTATGTGGCTCCCTGTCACTCGTCTACCCCTAAATTGGACAAATGAGTGGCAACATGTGATTTCCAACAATGTGGTATGTCCGGGATCCTTTTAAGCTCAGAAATTCCAAATGATGTATGGTCAGTAGCTTAACAGTCATAGATTATTCAAATGACTAGCAAAGGCTCTGATCAGTGTGTGCCTATGTGCAAGCTGGTCTGAACCATTGCTGGTCATACATACCACATTGTCAGAAATCTCATGTCAAGGCTCATATTTCATGATTCTAAATGAGTTTGAGGCACTGTATTCGACTGTATGATACTCCATGAAAAATAGATAAATAATTGAGGTTTTAAACACCTGCTTTTTGAGAAATATTTTGGGAATATGTTTGAAAAAAACACACACAATTTTTTAAGACTAACCAACACATATCATGTTGTAGCATGTAAAGTCTTGGAAGAAGAAATAAATGTGCACGTCATGAGCAGTGCATAAAACTAGAAAATCCAGAAGCTTGTGGAAAGTTAAAATTGTCTTGGACTTGATTGTTAGTAACAGTTCTTATAAGAAACATTTATTATGAACTCCTACAAAATCCAATTTAGATTTTACAAACTGAACATGGTGGCATCTCCTGTTGAGCTAATCATGCGCGGATCAAGAGGGGGCCCTGCCCCCTACCCCCCCAGAAAATTACAAAAATAGGAATTCTTAGCAATACTGGTCCGGATCCCCTGAAAAATCACAAAGCTAGCAAGCCTGCATACAATGTTTGGCCATCATTGGCACGCCAGGGAAACGCCTTTCGAATGGCATTTCAACTCGGGGCTATGATGGTCCACTAATAGTGGTATTTGGATCCTCTCTCCCCTCATCAACTAAAGAAAGTACAAATCGTTGTCAATGTTGGACCCCCTCTGACAAAACTTTTCAGATTTGCACATGATAATTATTACAACATTTGAAGTATCTAGTAGCATTTGTCCCTTAGAACTATCATATTATAAGAAAATCTTATTGGCTAATTTATTTCTAAATTAAAATGTTATTTTCCACCCTTCTCAATTGGATAAATCCATTTCGAATTTAATGGTTGGTGGGTGGTAATTTTCAATTTTAATCAAATTTTAAAAGTACAGTCAATAACCAAACAGTGCAGAATCTGATCAGACGCCACGTTCTGTGGCGTCTGATCTGATTCTGCACTGTTTTCTGATGTCCCAAAAAAAGCGCTAGGCTGAAATGGGTTTAACAAATTTTGTGTATGTGTTAAAATACCTTTGAGATTGCTCTGGCAGTAAGTTGTTTATGAAGCTCATCTTAGTGGCATTATTATCTCATTGTTTATCTACCACAAACGGATTTATTCTAATTTTATAGGGTGAAGAAAAGCTAATAGAAGATAGAAAGCCTGACACCAGTAAAGTGTTCGTCCAGATTCAGAAACTTGGGCCTAAAGAAACATTTGTAAGTACGAACTCTTTACAGCGTCATTCTTTTTAACAGTAAAATTCTTTTCAACGTCAATTGAATTGGCACAAATGTACCAGTTTAGCTTAAGTATGAATTCATTACAGCAGAAATTCAGTTTAACGTCAAATGTTTTGGGGACATACAGTGTCGTTGTAAAGAGGGTTCACTGATTCTATCTAAACAACCATACCACTTTTTCATACTCTGGCTGCTTGTGATTTTAAGCTGAATGCCATTCAGAGGCATAAGACTATAAGATTCTATCATCAGTGTTATAGTAGGATAGATAAATACGTCCTGAGGACCATTGTTTGTATCAAAAGTTTAGTGATGACAAACACTGATACATGATACAAATGGATGGATTTTTCAATCTCTTCCTCACACAAATAATGGATGTTTTGCTCATCATTAAATTTCAAACTTTATTTTTAAATTTGTCACTTCTTTAGGGAGAAAAATAAACAGAGGAGATTACATGAGAACTCGTGTATTATTGAATTTATTAAACGAGTTGGGGAGAAAAAAGCTAGATTGTGTCAATCATTTTATTGCTTTTTTCGCAACAATTTTAATAAATTCAACAAAACCAGAACACGTAGTTAGATTCTAATTATATACTCCTAAACCTACTTTGAAATCTCATTAAAGCGTAAAAAAGTCAAGACTTTGTCATATTTAATGACGTTTTTATCATGGCAGCCATTATATGATTTTACTATGTCGTATGACTGATATTTAATGTGCATTCTAATGCACTTGTGTTCGTAACGCGACGTCTGATTGGATAGCATCAAAATTTGCAATTGAATAACCTGAAATATACCGTTGGAAATAGTTTGACATCATTATTGATGTCGCATTTCGTTGGATGGCATATGGCTTTATGCAGCCTACAATGCTCCAATTTGAGATGAAACTGCAGAACTGCATTAAAATGTAGATAACTATATTCCAAAAATCATTAGGGGAGGTACATCTTCAGATTTATGGTCGGAAATTACGTTTTACGGCTCTGTTTGTGCGTCACTGTAAAACTGAATTTCTGACCATATATCCAACGATTCACCCCCTCCCCCCACATACGAAAATTTTGAATACAGTTATCCCCTTCATTCACTGCCAATAGATAATTTACCTTAAAGGTAAATTCTTATTTATGCTACAAAATCAGCTAGATATCACCAAAATTAGTCATTTGCTGCAGTCATAATTTAAATCGTATTTTTTCAGGGTCTTGAACAGACGACATTTAGCATGATGGGTCAGACAACCGGTTGCAGTCTTGTATCAGATGGTTGTGAATGTATTCTCATTAATAAGAAATTCTTCTTACATCATCTATCTGACGACATGGCAAAGAAAATAAGAAAAACGGTAAGTTGTCAACAAAATTGATATTTAATGTTATTGCATCTACAAGCCTTCATGGCCCTAACATGTATCAAACATGAGAATTTTTACAATTGGACCAACTGCAAGCTGATCAGTCCTGTAGAAAAGAGTGCACAATTGAAAATTATATTTCTTATTTTTCAAGATAAATATATGCTGTGGATACTCAATTAGCAAATGACAAGATCATAGAGTCTTACTGATGGTTCCAAGGCTGTGCTTCTTTTGTGGATCATTTTTGTTATTTATGTTTCGTGTCGATCATGCTGTCTTATCTGTTCATTGCAGCCTTGTGATCACATGCTGGGAAAGGGCTGGCCTCTTGGCATTTTTGTGTGTGGTGTTTTCTTTGTGTTTTGTCACTTTCCCATGTGGTGCCCTTGGTCAGGTGTCATATACTTGATTGTATGGATTCCTGATCTTTGCCTTCTTGCTTACTTCCTTAAATAATTCAGCGAGCGACAAAAGAAGCTGAATCTTGTTGTGGTTGGCTCTTTTTAGGCTTCATATTAAGTTTCTGTCCTATATTGACTTGGTATCAGAGCGCAACCCATAAAAACGAATTTAATAAGAGGAACACATTGTGTACTTATAATGTTAAGAATACTGTATCTACTACAGAGTTTTTATATCATTTCAGATACAGCCTATTCCAACAGAGGAAAGCTTACAACAGAAACTTCAAGACAAAACCAACTGGGATGCTTTTAAAACAATGACAATAACAAAGTTTATGTTGTATAAGAAAGACTTACATGACTACGCTTCTCTGTACTACTGAAATAACTACTTTTTTGTATTACTGAAAATGATTATGTCTTTGTATTACTGTAAATCTCAAAATGGATAGATGATGACAGAGGAAAGCTTACAGCAAAGGGTACAAGCCCAAACCAACTGAGATGCTTTTAAAATAATGAAAATAACAATGGTTATGTTGTATAAGAATGACTTACATGACTACGCTTCTTTGTATTACTGAAATGAGCATGCTTTTTGTGTTGCTGAATATAATTAATATGTTGTTTTTTTTGCATTACTGAAAATAACGATCATCTTTGTATTACTGAAAATTACTTTGTAATAGTGTTGCTGGAAATTTCAAAAGTGGTAAATGGGAACCTTACACAAAAGTCATGTAGTATGAAATTTATGAAATGAGCTGTCATTTAATATGAAATTATTTAAATGAGCTGTCATTTAATATGAGATTATTTAAATAGGCCATCATTTAATATGAAATTTATGAAACGATCTGACATTTCATATGAAATTTATGAAACGATCTGTCACTTAATATGACATTATGAAACGATCTGTCATTTAATATGAAATGTATGAAACTAGCTCAGCCTGTCATTTAATATTGAATGACCACTAGCCTTTTCATTATTTTACTTTTTTTTAAATTTGGAGGCTGAAACCTAGAGAAGATGGCTGATTGCATGACGTTTTAACCAAACTGTTAGACTTTTTTTTAAAGAAGACAATTATGTCATTAGAAAAATGTCAAGTTAGGCGGTAAAGTGTTATTAAATATGTGGTCAAAAATTTCTTATAATGATATTCACTAAAAACAGAGATGCCATAATTGGGCCTCAGCGTAGGAAAACCTGTCTTTGTGGGTTTGCGAACAACAAAGGCGCAGACCAGCCTGCGCATACGCGCAGTCTGATCAGCGCCTTTGTTATTCACTTTATGAAAAGTATAATATCTAGAAATGCTACAAATGAAATTTCAATTGTCTAGCTAGTCTCTGAAGCTGAGTAGGATGGTTTGAATTTCACTTTGTCGTAAACCCTGAAGACAGGTTTTGTCACAACGCGGCCCATATTATAGTGATTGTTCTATGACTGGTAGCCTTGTATTTCTGTGTTTAGCTACATAAGACCTAATTATAAAAGTCTTGTATCCGTTTTCTAAATGGCCCACTGGCGTTTGGATAGACTGCAGTGATCAGGGTCTGCACTGTTTTTCTATGTCCCATAAAAAGGGCACTTAGCCTGTATGTGTAAGATCTGATCTATTTTCCATGCCCTACTTATGGTGACATTGTTTTATATTCTGCGCTTCGTAAACAGTGATGCAAAATGGACATAATAATGAACTTGTTGATATGACGTACTTTTATGCTCAACAGCTTTTTACTTTTAATTGAAGAATAATAAAAGTGTTGAACATGGCATATTTTTCATGCTCAGCTGCTTTTTATCTTTAATTGAAGACTACCCATTTGCTGAAGTCTGGTGCAAAAATGGAATGCGTATTATATGTAGGTCAAGATGTCCTATATTGCTCTCTTAGATCAACGAGTCTGAGTCTGTCCAGTCCTTGTGTACACGTCAAATGACCATGGTTAATCACGAGTTCAAACGAATATATACAAAAATCATCATACCCCAAAATAGTATTTTTTTGAACCCCCCCCCCCCAAAAAAAAAAAAAATATATCAATAATTTAAACTATAAGCTAGCGAAAGCCACCAGCAAACCAATTCGAAAGTCCCTGACATAATGTGTTAGTCTCGATTTTTTCTGCAAATACCCACATTCCATAACAACAGAACCATTGCATTCTAACCCAACCTTAAATCATCAAGCAGTATTGCTTGTTTTCAAATCCTGTTATTTGCTTATATATTATTATATTGTTAAAACATGCTTTGTACTTTCAAAATAAATATTGTTTAAACTAAATCATCAAGCACCTTTCCCATTTTAATCTACCTTTAAACCTCCAATCACAAGCTAGCAGGCACAGGAATGAAGATGAAGATGGATTGGGTGCAAGGTTTACTATTGGACCATCTTTCTCGCACACCAGATCGTGATTTCCGCTGTTTTTACCTACATTAGATTATAAGTATCCATCATGAGTGTGAGGATGGGATAGAAAAAACCGTCCCGAGGATCACCGATTGGCATCACGAGGCTTCCCCAGTGATGACAAACTGGGATCGCGATGGAACATTATTCTATCCCATCCTCACACAAATAATGGATTCTTTTTCTTGCTCACCACTAAATACCTCATTTTTATTTGAAAACATTGAAAAGGCAAACATAAAATCCTAATAATCGGGACGGATTTTTCTATCACACCCTTACACTCATCATGGATTCTTTAATTGAAGAAGGCAGCACATAGTATTGCCATAGTTAGTGGAATTGTGTAAAGATAAAGGTTTTTTTGCTTGCTGGATATAAATATTGAAGTATCTCACCCAGGCAGTCACTTGAAGGCTGTACATCAGTTGTACTGGAACTCACGCACATGGCCGTCAAGTAACGTCATTGTCATGTCAGTGACGTCATTATGTTATGTCGCTTCTCTGCTTATCTAGGAACGTCATAGAGATTATTTTTAAAATAAAAATGGTAAATTCAATGGTGACCATGAAAAATCCATCAGTTATGTGAGGATGGGATTTATAATCCATCCCTCAGGGACATCATCCATGCGCGGATCCAGGAATTTTCGTCAGGGGGGTCCAGGTCAGACTGACAAAAAAAAGCTCTGACAACGATTTTTTTTTTTTTTTTATAGTCCTCAGCTTGTTTTATAGAAGTCAAATGGGCGATTTCAAAGAAATCTATCATTTTCAAGGTTCCAGAGGGGGTCCAAATTTTTCCAGGGGTGGTCCACTTTTTTTCCAGGGGGGTCCAATTGCTTATTCCCTATAGAAACCCATATAACTTGTGATTTTCCAGGGGGGGCGTGTCCGGACCCCCTGTCCCCCCTCTGGATCCGCACTTGTCATCTGTCATCACTCAGCAAGCATTGCAATGTTCCTCTGGACAAAGTTTTCTATCATGACTAATTCTTATATTAACTGCCACATTGATGTCACTCCGAATAGACTTCAAGTTAAAAAAGGGTCCTGCACCCCTAAGGAATTTCGCAGACATATACTATCTTAAAGAACAATCCAAGCTACGTCAAATAAGAGATGTTTGCACTCTGTAAGCTTGAGTGTTAGCATGTAACAGCATGTTACATGTATATGTTACTATAACAAATTAAGAAAAAAAGTACAATGACAGTTTGAGCTACAGAAAGAAGACATTAAATTATCTAATTATTTAAATTACTCGTGTAGTCTGCATGCTAGATGCCTAAGCTACATAAAAGAAGCATTTTGAACAAGATTACGCCTTCCAATGGTGATATGCGCGTTACATATATTAAATTTCCCTTGGAAATTGTAACTGTGACTAACATGATTTACTTTTACAACCAATTTGTGCATTTTTAAAAGTTTTTAACCTTGTTTAACTAACATCCTCATTTGACTAATAGAAAAAAGTTAGCTTTCCAATCTCAAATATACTGTCTTAAATGAGCTGTTAAAGAATGATAACCCGAAGTTTAAAGGAACCAATTTTAATATCTATTATTGGAGAAATATCTTAATTTCTGGGACTGTCTTGCAAATATAATAAAGAGTCATAAATTTGCAAGTTTGACACCAGGACCAGAGCACTTATTAAAGTCTGTAACAAACGTTACATGGCATAATAAATGAGCAAGGAAATTGTCTTGCTGTAAGAGATGATTCAGAGGAAAAAGAGGAATATTTTTCACATGGCTTCCAATAAATCGCTAGCCTCTGGTGCCTTAATCTTAGGAATTATAGTCATTGCTGAAAATAAGCCCATGGACTTGTGTCGTTCAGATGTTATAAATAAACTTTTTATCACATATCTGCTAATGTGTATAATACTAAAATATATGCAGAGATACGAATAGAAAATAATAGTTTCACATTTAAACAAGACAATTTAATAAATGTTCCTGTTAAATGTAAATATCCAAAACTAATCGTTATTTAAAGCAACCTCACATACAATGAAATCATTGTGTCTACTTCTCTGCAAAATAATCCTCTATTACATCACGACCAGTAGAATTAGCGCAAAGTAGTATGACTGCAAGCTGAGTAAGGCCGTGTTCCACGCTACCCCTTGGGAATTGTGCAGACATATCCTATCTTAAATAACAATTCATGCTGCGTACAATGAGAATTGTTTGCACTTTGTAAGCTAGGAGGTTAGCCTGTAACAGCATGTTACATATGCTACCATATCAAATTAAAAATAAGTAAATTGAAAGTCTGAGCTACAGATAGAAGATATTAAACTACATGTATCTATCAATTTGTATTATTCTTGTAGTTTGCATGCTGAATGCCTTTACGACATGTGAAAGCTTTTTGAACAAAAATACAGTTTCCTATGGTGTTATGTGCCTTACATAAATTGAATTGCCTTTTAATTAATGTTTTTGCTGTTGTCGAGCCCAACGGGTTTACCTGTTGGATTTCTTTTGCTCAGATATTCAGTCTTGATTTATATGTTCTAAGAGATGATGCATATATTCGTTAGGGGTCTTTCGTGCAAACCAAATACCTGTGTCTTGATCCACTTTTGAACTAAGGGTGGGGTTTGCGCCGTGAATTCGGTTTAAGCCCTCCAGTAAAATATTTTTACTGACCATTTCAATGTGATGCTTCTTTTGTGGATCATTTGTGTTATGTATGTCTTGTGTTTATCATGTTTTCGGGTCTGTTCATTGCTGCCTTGTGATCACCTACTTGGAAAGGGCTTACCAGATGGCTCTTTTTGGTGATGTTTAATTGTACTTTTGTAATTTTCCTATGTAGTATCCTGGATCAGGTGTGGTACTTGATTGTACCGATTCCTGATCTTTTCGCTTTTCTTACTTTTATTCTAAATTTGGTAATTGCGACAAACATCCCTTATAAGAGTTTCCTGTACGTGTTTCTCATAGTTTGCCCTCAAAGGACTTAATTGAGTTTTCTTTATATGTGTGGCCTGTACTAGTATCAAACAAAATGAATGAGTTATAACTTGAATACTTTGTATTCTTCAAAAGCGGAAACAGCATGTCAGTGTCAGGACATCAAACACCAAACTAAACATGGGTAGTGTTGATGCTGTTACACATATACTATTGGCTTAAAGTTAAGCACATTGTATTTCAATTTGCCAAAATAATTAGATCTGATGAGCTAACATTAAATTTTAGAATTCCGTAAAGTATATATTGACTCAAACTGACTCAAACGAGTGAGTGTTCTGAGGATAACCTCAGTGTGCAAAGCGCCAAACTTCGACGCTGTTTAAAAACAATAAACAAAGGATGGCTTACTTTTTCAGACTTTTAAGACCAATGCTCCATCCAAGTTATGGCAGCAAAAGTTATCAGATCACATGATCTGTTAAGGAGTAGTTTCAAAACAAAAATGTATAAGATTTAGTCATGAAATGCGTTAATGAAATGCAATTCAGTCAATAATTTTGTTATTTGAGCGTTTTATGCGTCTTTATTTTTTGCAAAGTATGGCTTGGCGATGTAAGAATAAACATTGTGGCATTTACAGAAAATAAAAGTTAAGAAATAGATTTCCTAGGCAATATCCGAAAATATCAGTCTGGACCCAAATGGCTATAATTCGTCAGTATTTAAACCCATTTGAAATCGTCAGAGACATACAGCTATGCCAGGGCGATTTAGCAGGGATGATTATCTGAAAACTTCGAAAGACAGTCAACAACACCGTTTCTGACATTTTGAGAAAAACACATTTTTTTATTTTGGGGGCGTACAAGCAGGTACAGTTCTCAGATTGCGTGACGTCATCAGGATTGGAACATTTCTATATTGCTGCCTTTTGGATAGTTAAATAACAATAAATTTTGTTGTGCGATACAATATTTCTTTTTAATTTTTAATTTTTGTTAATAAAAATTAGCATCACCATCAAAATATGCTTAACTTTATGCCATTAGTATATATGCATACAATGGAATATGATTCTGGCATATGGTTCCTCCTGTGAAGTGGCCAGAGCAATCTTACTGTAACTGCCTCTGCCTCCGTGCTAGTTAAGTGATAGCATTGCTATGATTTTGCTAAAAATGATATGTCTCTAACGTGTACATCTAAGCATGCATTATGATTTCTGCCATTGGTCAAACATAAATTTGATACGATGCTTTTTTTGTTAAAATCACTTGTCATGGAACCTTTCCAGTCCGTTGAAGCTTTAGTCTTGAGGTCTTAGATCAAGCGTATTTTCGATGTTTCACGTTGTTTGCACCGAAAGACCTTAACCGACTTTCCTTTAGATATATCTGTACTTGATGATTTTGGCAGATGGTCTAATACCTATTCTGCTACACCTTGAAAGTTACCTGGTATATATTACATGCCGTAATGTAAAAATTCTGATCAGGAATGCCCTCAGTTTTTTGTAAAAAGGGCAATTTGGTAGTTTGTGTGAAGTTGAAGGTTGACTTTCAGAGTCTCCTTTAATCTAGACAGTCTCTCTGTCGTATGTTCATGAAAAGCTACGTGCATTAAGGGGCCAAAAACTGAAAGTTGCTTTTCACCAATTTTATCCTATTGGTTTATTAGAATAATAACCCAATTGTAAAATTCTGACATTTATTTTACTTTAACCGTTGCTATGGTAACAAAAATGGCCGACAAAATAGGCTTACAATAGAGAAATTACCAGTCTATTCTTAACTTCTAACAAAGAAAACAAACACAGTTTGCATGTTGGCGCGCTTTAATGTGAGCAAATGAGCAGCGTGACATGGAAGGACGTTGTAGACCTTGATGAGATCTATTTAAGAAATGCTTGTAAAAGCCCAGTGCCAGCAACACAGTTTACTTAACCCTTAGATCTTCTCATTGCCGAAGTATCTGCCGTCCAGCCCACATGACACCAAACTTTTATTTTTTGTTTGGCGAAAACTTGCTGTGATTTTATACAGTGCAGTATACCCCATAGCAATGACGACGTGCAAATCAACACGGCAAGATCTCTCGCTCGAATCTATACAAAATTGTGTGTGTTGCTCACGTCTGTGAAGCCGCCTTAGAACTAATTTTACACGACACTTCGATTGCTATTGCATTACCTGTTTATTCTCAGTCCGTGCGTGACTGAGTAATAATATACTGCACAACCTTTGTTAATGCTAGTACCGACTAGACAAATATTCTGCTCTATTCGATGAAACGAGCAGAATGTTAATTTTGGGCCAAATTTAAGACTTTTGGAGACCGATTGTTTTAAAGAATTAGATATCAGCATAAGCGATTACCCCCTACACCACCACCCCCTCCCCCCCCCCCCCCCAAAAAAAAAAAAAAAAAAAAAAAAAACTTTTAATATGGTGTGTGTCATCACGGTTAATTCTCATCATCTGTTAAATATTGTACCACAGCCACAATATATTTTTGGTATTTGCTTGTGTTTTGTTTTAATTTCTCAAAATGTCTCAAATTTGCTCCAAAAACGTCATTTTCCTATTTTCAGCCTATTTTGGCAGCCTTTTTTGTTACCAAAGCAACGGTAAAATTCAAATCAATACCAAACTTTTACACTTCTGGTATTGTTCTGATAAACTAATAAAGGGTAGCTTTTTGTAGTTATTTTTTGACCTTATGGAGTCCAAATTAGATTAAACAAGAGGCCTCTTAATGCACATAGCTCTTTATATCTATCTTTTTTTTAAAAACTGATAAAAAGTAACAATCCAAATACGTGTATTGATCTCTTAGAAGGAATCAAGGAAGTAATCAACTGTGACGACGGGCGTTAGTCTATGGTTAATTAGTGACGTTCTAATAAAATCTCTTTCACTTCCATATATGGAGGTGTCTCCGTTATGCAGTCAATTATAATATATTTGCTCTGCCAACGTGTTGCACCGCCAGAAAATATTGGTCATGTTGGTGCGATCATCAGTTTTAAATTTTGTTTTGGGTGCTTAAAAAACCGTTGCATTGAAACGATCTTGGATGAGAAATAAGAAAGATAAATTTTGCTTACGCTTTTTATCTTCGACTAGCGGTCTGTGCAAATTAGGGTCACATTTGCACAGAAATGATTCCGATCGATCATTCTCTTGCGCGGATCCAGAAAGTTTCATGTAGGAGGGGGTGGGGGGGGGGTCCAGAACCAAATGTTTTGTTTCAGTGGTACCAGTATTCCTATAAAACAACAACTATACATTGAAATCAAAACGGGCCATCATGGGCCCACCTGCGAAACGCCATTTAAATGGCGTTTCACAGGCGGGCTGATAATGGCCCGACACTGAATGCTGGCTGGGTAGCTGTGTGATTGTCCAGGGGATAGGGGAGGTTGGTCCATACAAATATTCTAAAGGAAACTTACAGTTTTGTGATTTTCCAAGTGGGGGAATTCCTGTCCCCGTCTGGGTCCGCGCATCACTCACGGTCATTAGCGAGACCACCCTCTGTTAACATGACCCCTGTCTATCATTAAAAAGAGTGGTTAATAGATTTTCAGCGGTCAGTGAGTAAACAAAGGCCACTTCAAGAAATCTTAAGAAGTTTTTATGTAGGTTAAAGTGGCCAGTAAGGTTTATTCCCATGGTAAACTTGTAAAATAAAAATGCGTCTCCAATTCTGTAGACAATGGCCTCTCGATAAGGCAATAGCAAATACATTTTTAGATTCGCATCCCCACCCGCCCCTCTATAATATAAGCATATAAAAATGGGGTGGAAAGTTTTTTGGAAAACCATTCCACTCCCTTTTTATTTGCTTATAAATGAATAAAAAGTTTGAAAAAAGTGCAATTTTCTTTCCAGCATTTTTGAAAAAACAACCTGTTCTTTTTTAAATCATTTATTCATTTTGACAATTTAATTTTTAATGTATTAAAAGTTTCTTTCAGCAGTGTGCTGTTCCTTAAAGATGCTGGAAAATTAAAAATTTGGATGAGAATCTAAAAGATTATTAGGTTTGGCCTAATATGAATTTTGATAACGTGAACTGTATGTTTAACCTATTTATTTCTGATGAAATTTCCCATCCTTATCAATTGGACTAGTCCATTTCCCTTTTAAGGGTTGCTGGGGGGGGGGTATTTTTCAATTCATTCAAAATTTAAAAGTACTGTACATGTAAGCAAACACTGGAGACCCTGATTAGATGCCGCGTTTTATGGCGTCTGATCTTGGTCTCCACTGTTTGCATATTTCCCATAGAAAGGACGGTCCAGTCGACTAGAATAAGGATACATTGAATCTTCTGAATTATTTCACTTAATTTTTCAGGAAAATACTCTATGGGCCAGTGCACGAAATTTCGGTACTAATCGCACGTGCACAAATACCTCCAATAAACGTTCATGCTGACGTATCCAACGGGGCTAAATATCATAATTTTAGTCTAAACCTTCATATGCACCCATACTTTACATGTATTAAAAAAATATGTATGTGAGCAACGAAGGCTGCTGCGATAAGCAGCGACATCTCGTGTACTAGTCCTATGCTGTGTGTACGTTTACACTTTTCAAAGATCCAGCTCATTGAATGTGAGGTGCGACCTTATTCCACACCGAATTACTTTTAACAGCCACAAGACATAAGTGTTCGTCCCCTTTAAAACAATGCATTTCCAGATTTTTTTGTTTTTTGAAAAGTTCATGGGTGCAATGTCACATAACTTACAGGGAAGAAAAGTTAATGCAGAAAATAGCAATATACGATATAAAATATAAAAAATGATTGCACTTCTTGGTTCCAAAGTAGAGTTCGAACACGTTTAAAGTGAATGCAAATTTTAAAATATTATGATTCCCATTGACGTTAATGTAAACGTCACCGAAAAAAACGACATTTGAATTTGTAACGAGTTTAAATGACTGCCATTAAAAAAAAAAAAAAAAAAAAAAAAAAAAAAAAAAAAAAAAAAAAAAACGATGAAACTAAAAAATATGAGTATTGCCTTAATCAATTTGTAGCTTCTAAAATTTAGCTTTGCAGCAATAATTTTTGCAAAAATTCTAGAACTGCATTGATTTGAACGTCCACGTCAGGAGGTGACGAACAATTATGTCTAGTGACTGTATGGTAGCAACCGTTTTACTTTTCACTTTATATCCCAGGTACAGTGGCGGATCCAGGATTTCTGGAAAGGGGGGTTGAATGTATTAAGCTGTGGGGTTCACTTTGCTGATTTTATCTCATTTTTTAAATATCCCATGAAAATAAAATAATTTGGTCTTACTGAGACCAAATTATTTCATTTTCATAGGATATTTAAAAACGGGTGGGGCGTAGAGGGAGGTTCGGGCAAACCCCCATGAACCCCCTCTGGATCCGCCAATGGGGTACCTGAGTAACACTTGAAGTGAAAAGTAAAAAGAGGATATAACATGGATGCTTATGTATTATTGAATTTATTAGACGAGTCGGGACAAAGAGATAAAATGCGAGGCTTGTCGAGCATTGTATCGCTTTTTCGCAACGAGTAAAATGAAATTCAATTATACAAGAGGATGAATATTAGATTCTATTTATCATATGAAAGGTGGGGGCGTATATGTACGCTTCAAAACAAGTGTGCAGTGGGGATTCAGCTCTTTCAAGATCAAGCCGGCACCATGTTTAAAGAGTACACTTCTTAAAATGCACGTGTTCGTTTAGACAGCCCCATGTCGTTATTGGTTTTGTTTCTCCTTCTATCTACATAACAAACCTGACGGCTAGTATATCCCAAATCTATTTATAGAACCGGAAGTACGTCACGATAAAAGCTCCTGTTTCTTAATTGCATCTATAATCCAAGCTCACCTGTTAACCATGGCGGAATAATAGCTTTTTGTGCGGCTGTGCATCTGTAAGATGGTTTACTTTGACTGCAGAAAAACAGATATTCATTCAATAACAGAACACATGTGATTGTTTCTGACAGGTGCAGCTGATTCGCTAAAGAATAATACGGTTATTAATTGAGCCGTTTCCCAAGAAGCTACTCTCCTGCCAGCCAAGAGTGACAGTGACGTCATGTTTTGTTTTACAAAGTTATCAGGGACTTATTATCGACAGATCACTTGTTTATTAATCCTATCCGCAGGATAGGATTAATACACAAGTGATCTATCGATACGCATTAGCTCAAGCAGAGTGTGTCAATGTTTTACTTACAATTATTTAAAAAAAACATGATGTTACTGTCACTCTTGGCTGGCAGGACAGTAGCTCTACCTAGAAATGTGGACAATAAACAAGCTACGGTAAATGTTCTAAATTTTCAAACATAAGTTGGCTACAAAAATGGTATAGACAAACTGCGCAGACCCAGATCCGACTGATCTACGGTAAATGTTCTAAATTTTGAACATAAGTTGGCTACAAAAAAAAATCTAGACAAACGGCGCAGACCCAGATCAGACTGCGCTACGGGTTAATGTAATAAACTTTTGAACATAGTTGGCTAAAAAAAATTCTGAAGAAGCAGTCTGATCGTTTGCTATTCTGACATGCATTTTAAGAATCCCAGCCCTGGCCCCGATGTTGTATAACTTTTTTCATGCTCAACTCAGCTGAGCACGAATTTATCCTGCTCATAAATGTTAAATAGGCCAACAATTGTTGGTAAATTGTTGGCATTTTAACATTTATCGGCATGATGAATACCACATCTGAGAGACTTAAAGCAAGAATCTACTTTACTTTTCGGTATTTTAGCTTTAATCATCAGTTGAAATTCCGTGCTCAGTTGAGTTAAGCATGAAAAACGTTTTATAATCTCGGGCTTTGATAACAAAACAGAAAGAGACTATAGGCCCAACAGCGAAACGCAATTTTTCAAGACGAATGTTATATTAATAAAATTATTAAAATCGTGTTTACCTCAAAAATTTAAATTTTTCTGCAAAAATTTCGGGCCACTATTGGCCTACCAGCGAAACGCCATTTGAATCGCTTTTTGTGCTTACTAGGAAGGGGGTAGACGAATAAGAATTGATGGCAATACTAAAACCTTTCCTTCTCATTCAAGATGACAAAGTATTATCAAATGATTCAAATTGTGTTTACCGCAAAAATGAGATTTTTTTACAACATAAATACAATGGTCAAATCGCCTAATCACTTGTATCCGTAGCATGGATATACTTGACATTCTCACCATTATGCAGAGGAAATTCAGACACACTTTACCATTATTCCCGAGAATGAGCTGGCAACACGCTTAAATCAAATTACTAAAATGTACGTGGTAATAAGTGAAGTACAATGTACGAAAATGTGCAGGCGCATCTGGCCTCGAGGTTATAAAACTCTATATTCATGCTCACCTCAGCTCAGCACGGCCATTCATCCTGCTTATAAATGTTAAAATGCCAACAATTGTTGGTATTTTAACATTTATTAGCATGATAAATACAACATCTGAGAGACTTAAAACAAGAAACTTCTTCATTTGTCGGTTTTTTAGTTTTTATAAGCAGTTGAAATTTCGTGCTCAGTTGAGTTGAGCATGAAAAAAGTTTTATAACCTCGGGGCTGGGCTATGTTCTCATGGGTTTGCTCAATTTGTGGTGTTCATTCATTCTCGCGAGACCTGACGATACCTCATCTAGATCTCTCGCATTTCGCCCTTGCATCATGGGTAACTAGCGATATTTGGCTAGTCCCGTTCAATTCTCGCACTGCTGTAGTTACAGAATTTATTGGTAAAAATAGCAAAAAATTAAATTTTTGACGGTTTATCATTTCTCTTTTAGTCAATATTTTCTGGATGTAAAAAGCCCCGAGTCATGCAAGCAGTGATCCCATAATATATTTTAATAAAAATGGCGGCTCAATCCCAGTGTGCTAGCGAGCTTCCTGTTTGCGACAATGGTGTTCATTTCGATGCGTAAATTGAAACGCGTCTGTATTCGTAGGTAAATATTTTTTCATAGTAAGTTAGTATTTCATTCAACACTTGTGTCAGTGAAGGATGCATTCTGAATAAAGGGTTGTTAGGAACATGGATAAAAACGGCTATATTCCACCGCTGGAGTGCAAAGGTATTGTATTGTTTTTTTCTCTCTAAATGATTACTGCATTTCAACATTAACTCATCCATATCGAGCTCGGACGTTTAGCAAAATAGGACTTTTTTCCTTGAAATAAGTATTTTATTGAAAATTCTTTTAACGCATTTAAGCCTAGTGTCCTTTTCGTGGAACATAGGCAAATAATGCAGACCTAGATCAGACTCAGCATAGCGTGGCGTCTGATCAGGGATTCCACTGTTTGCTTACATTTCGATTCAAAATGAAAAATACCACCCAACAAAATGGAAATAGACCGATCCAATTAATAAGATTTGGAAAATCATTCGGTTTTAATGAGTAAACTGCATATTAAACATAATTTTGGAACGAGCGAAATTAATAATCACAAATTTTTGATCTACTGTTTGGCTTCTTTTGTATCATTTTCCCATAAAAATGGTTTTAGGTTAAAATTTAAAAAATGGGCCAGCTCATGAAAAAGCCTCATTTAAACGCCGATTCTGACGTACAAGTATCCAATGGGCTGGAGGTCTAACTTTGGTCTGGAGTTCCATCTCAATCCACACTTTGTGTATGCCAGTAGCGAAGGCTCTGTCGAGTCTGCGCATTTGCATAGGCTCACCAGAGCCTTCGTTGCTTGACTGCGATAAGTACCAAAATCATATGGGTCTCTGTGCAAGAAAACCTGTTTTCGGGGATTTGCGAACAGCATAGGTGCAGACCAGCCTGCGCATCCTCGCAGTCTGAGCAGCGCCTCTGGTATTCGCTTATTGGAAAGTAGCATACATGTATGTATGGTCTGCGCAAAGTGAGAATCTGGACAATTCCGGAATTATCCGGGGGCAATGTGAGAATTCCTACTTTGGCGGCCAGAGTGAGAATTCTTACTTTGCGCGGTTCAATTCCGGATCTGTCCGTGTGCAAAGCAAAGTGAGAATATCGATCGTACCGTGATTTATGTACTATTTTTCTGAAACATGGGTATGTAAAAATTAATATATCATGCGTTTTCATATTAGTAGGGGAGCCAGAGATTCAAAAATTGGAAAAAAGTGGCCTGAAAGTAGCAGAATTTTAGACTATATCCTGTGTTAGTATGATGTTTCATAAGTGTGAAAACAGATATTGTACAAATTTTAAGTCTTGCAAAAGATGTTTATTTATGGGGTAACCATAGCTACCCTCATGCAGGCTTCATGTAGTAGGCTATTCGCTACATTACTG
This sequence comes from Loripinus fragilis, assembly GCA_964019695.1. Classification (NCBI taxonomy): domain Eukaryota; kingdom Metazoa; phylum Mollusca; class Bivalvia; order Lucinida; family Lucinidae; genus Loripinus; species Loripinus fragilis. Next base: position 34,912,704 of record OZ026521.1, read on the forward strand.
AAAAGAAAAGTTATTTAGACCAGATAGGTCACATTTTCTTCTATCTACTTATTGCTTTACAGTAACTTAATTAAAAGCACAAAACTGACAATAAGTTAAATGACTTACGCACACGTAATTGTTATATACGTTACTTACATTCAAATATATTACTATTGATTACTTGGCCATGGGCTGCCAAAAGACTTGTGGAGGGAGATTTTTTTTACATTAAGATTTTCTTGGCTACTTTATATATTATTAAATGTCTATTAGCTTTAGATGAACATGTGCATTTACCATGCAATAGCCAAGTTTAATACGTTACCATTAGATAATAAGGAAACTCCTAGTATAGTGTTATTATCATTTGCATCGTTTTCTTACATATCGTTATGATATTTAAATAAGATGCAGCTTAACAGCAGAATAATAATCTTAGTTAAGGCACCTGGAAGCTCTGTTATATATGTTACTTTCTTTTAAAACAATGTTTTTGTGAAATGTTATGTGTATATGCCTTCAAACAGCTAGTACGTGAAAATGAAATTGACTACCATCTTAGTGCTCAAACTTAGATTGGAAATATTGTATTTTCAAACATTTAATATGAATTAAATGCAACATCAACAAAATCATATTTGGTTTAAAGGGGAAAACTTGAAAATAAAGCACATAGATGCCATTAAGTATATGTTTTAGGAATCCTGTAAATAGGATAATTGATACCTATTTATTATTCATAACTAAATTGCTTCAAAAAAGCTTAAACCATTCTTTAAAATCTGTGCCACTACCATGTATTTGCTTCTTTTTATGCATCAAATGGCGTTAAATGACATATACAAGACATTTTCTTTCACCACTAACAGCTCAATGAATAAATAAAAAGCACGCAGTAACATAGTCAGATCCATCACACATTGTAAAAGCCATCAAATACATGCATTTATAAACACTTATTCGTTAAAGCAGCTATATTTAAAACAATAAGGCACAAAATATACCTTAAAACTCTATAAAAAAAATAAGATATTCCAAGCAGAAGTCCAAATCAAGAAGTGAAACATTAAAGATACCTTCATCGTGTCATATGAAATAAAACTGAAGTTTGTGGAAATCGTGATGATTTCTGTCTCTGATTTAACACCCGCCTTAGCTATCCTTGGGGTTATAATATTTTAGTATCTATAGCGTGTCTGCTTTGATAAAAGAGTATTATTTATGCTGGTAACGTATATGACAAAAATATAAAGATCATTACTGTAATCATTGTGTTTCCTGGTTCTACATGTTTGTGAAGCAATGAAACAGGACAGCATTTATTCTAAATTAGCATTTTAATACTCTAGAAACAGACACATGTCTGTCAATAAGTTGGAAAAGCTCCCCTGCATTGTTAGTATTGTAGACGTTTCTAAATGATTAGACTTCGATAATCAGGACCTTGTGCAAACAACTTTCTAGAATAGGACTTGATTGATCTTATATTCCAGAATGTTCGCAGACATTTGTTTTTTAACTATATAGCTTATCAGCATACGTGATAGAATCTGCTTTAATATTTGTTTTATTCAGCAGGACACTATTTATTTTTTACACTCACAATAAGTAATCATAACAACCGTCATTCAGTCCTTAAAACTAACTAATTAATACCCATAAAACATGTACCAACTTGTTAAACGATGGTATATTTATCGTATATTGATAGTTCATGTAATAGAAACAAAATCCATATTATGCTACTTTCAAAGAATACTTTCAGAAAGTATACTCAACAAATGCTATGCTGTATCATACTTACATATAGTGCAATTGGCAATAGAGACAATGTTATCACCATCTGAGATGTATCATCATACTTTTACAAATAGAAAGAAATACAATTTCTTATGCAGAGGATTGATAAAAAAAGAGCGACAGATAAATTAAGTAATAGTTATACCATGGGTTGTCTGCCTGTATGTGGAGATAATCCACGAGCTTTAGCGAGTGGATTATCTTACGTACAGGTGGACAAACATGGTATAACTATTTTATGCCACCTACATCAGTGTAGACATTGCACATTACGAGATATTTCATGCTAAAGTTGGTAAAGGTGGTATAAACATGCATACATACTATTTGCTAAGTCTATGCATACTTTCTTAACATAACATGTAAATCTATTATTTGTGTAAGCAATGATACTAACTATTGTGCCTTCTCTATTGTCCATATAATTATCATTTTATTAGCGTAGTAGATAACTTAATGTATGCCTTTTTGTCTCTATACCCTGATGTGTTTACAACTCCTCTATTATTAAACGCACATAAAAGGAATCAAATGACAGGATTCCTGCAACAGTTTTTTTTTAAAATGAAGTCCAGTGACTGCTATGGTATTACGATAGAACTTAGCATCAGCTAATTGCTAAAACTAAGTTTGATCTAATGACTACTATTTTTACTCTAAGATATTGCTATTCCTATCAACATTCTGATTAACGCAAATAATCTTTTAAACGGTAATTTTAATGTGTCTTAGTTAAATTTGGCTTAAACATTTTCTCTCTGTTGAAATTTTATAAAGTAAATTTGGTATCATAAATTATAACTGAAGAAATCTAGATTTCTTCGATATGATCACTCCCTTGCCATGTAAAATCCATCCTTATGGATGATTTCTCCAATTTCAGCGGCAATAATTCATTTTGGATAACCCATTCAGTTTTAAAAATTACATTGCTTTGACAAATGATTAGTAGTGTTAAGTTAAAAGGACTATCAATAATATTAATCAAACAATAAAAGCCATGTTAAAAATGAGCTGAAGTTCATAGCTAGAATAAATTCAAGAGTCACCTTCTGAGTTTTGATATATGCATAAATATATGTGGCTTAAACAATTTGCATAACAGAGCCACTCTCTTAAAGAATAAATGATAACAAACACTTATGTTTCCTTAAATTTAATGTAACGTAATCAACATTTCATTCTATATATTCATAAAGAAGTGATGCTGTCTAGATTGCCAGCAAACGTCTTCTTTCTATAAGTGAACATGACTAGGAAATGTCACATTCACAGACTCCTGACTGACCCACTGCACCTTAAAGAAGGGGCACGGAACACAGATATATACAATATAATTAAAGTGAAGCAACCAGCTCTCTTCCTTGTCAAGATAAGTGCTGAACTAGAAACAAATTAGAAAACAAATGCCCGATACAAAACTCCCACAATCAAAAGGAACAACAACAAACAAAGTTTCCAACATCCACACATCATTTCAGAAATTCTTAGATATATTATCATAAATGAATCTGATTTGATAGAATGGATATGTTATTTACTATTTTATATATTGTAATGAGTATGAACAGGTTCGACACAAAGCTTTGGCTGCTTCTGAATAGCTTATTAGATTGTTTTGTTCAATTAAAAGAAAAAATGTGCAAATATTTAAATTTGTTTTAGGTTTTCAGACTCAGTTGTATATGGAAAACGGTTGAGACAAATATATAATCATTTATTTATGGTTACATATGTTACTTTAGCAAATTTGACTAAACAAGCTTAAGGGAATGTATCCTAGTTGAGATGTTGCATCAGACTTCTCATTTTATAAGTTTATAAATTGCATAACATAGCATAGAAAATTTAGCAAACAATGTGTTTTGCTTTAAGTCAAGAAGTATACCATTTCTTAAAAGAAAAAGTTACAACCATAAACACAGTCTCCTAATTAGTAATGATAACTTCTTATTTTGGAACAAATGCTCTTTTTATGCCTATCAAACAGAGCCCCTACCCCCTTTTAATGAAATAAACTTTCCAGTGATGTATAATTTAAGCTATTAAGCAATATTTGTTTATTTTCAACTTTGTTTTATACGTTACATATTGAAAATTGAACAACAAATTAATATTTTACCTCAGAAATGTTATAAAGTATTACTCTGAAGTCGGTAATACCAAAACAATTATCATAAGGTGTTTAAAAGCTAACAGAAAAAATGGCATGCACATTTTCAAACTTAAGATGTTCTAAACTTATATAAAGTTTTATCTATGGTCATCTAATTAAACAGCTTATAACTGACAAAGTATTTATGTTGGAACTAATCTGTTTGCAGTTTTGAAATGGTCAGTTAACACTTTTTTAAATACATGTTATCTTGAAGTTGAACACATTTTAAAATGTTTGTCAAATGAAACTTTTTAACAAAATATCAATAATTTTAAGGGTATAGTTTAAAATGTAACGTAAATGACATTATAATGGACCCAAACAACTTTTAAAAACATCAATATGTGTAGAGAATAGCATGTTCTTACAGATTGCATAAATGTTATGTTCATTTGAATATTTCAACATCTACCTAAATATACTTAATTACATATTTTTGTTTTTGAAAAAATGAGGGGTAACGTATTAAACACACTGTTACAGGTATGTTTGCAATACTTACATTGGGTGCAATATCTGGTTTCATACTGCCTATACTATGTACTAAAAGATAAAACAAGTGAAAATTCTGCTAAAAAGGGGGCATACCTAAATGCTTATTTTTGTCATTTTTGAACGCTGGCTCCTCTACTATATCGTTATGAGAATTGTTAATCAAAATGAAATGCGTTGGTAGTTAGATGCTGCAATGGTATCAAGTTCAAGTTGAAGAAAAAGAAAAAAATATTTCCTGCGAAAACTTCTAAAATAAAAAAGTGACTTCCATTTCTTTACAGCTGCACGTTAGTTACGTCGTTCTTTCTTCTCTGCACAAGACCTGCCTTCTCAACCAATATCATTCTCACTTTGTCCAGTCTATTCCTACTTTGCGCAAGTGGTGAACTTAGTAAAAATCGATAAAATACCCCTTGCGCGATTCTAGAATTGTCCGGTAATCGGCGGACAAAGTGGGAATTCTCACTTTGCGCAGATAAAATTCCAGAGTTGAACCGATTCTCACTTTGCGCTGAACATATATACTTGCTTCTATCAAATTTTCTATCTTCTAGCTAGTCCGGCTCTGGTTTGAATCTCACTTTGTCGGAAACCCTGAACGTCGCGGCCCATATATGCTGACATCGCATGGAACCGTCAGTAAAAATACTGGATGGCTTCGACATGTTTAATGGTATCAACCACACCCTTAGTTCTGATGTTAAAAATTACGCTCTCGTGTTAATAATCAGGACTAAGAACAAATGTACATGGACAAGCTCAAGTGCAAAAAGCAAGCATGTGCAATATGCAAGAATACATACAACGGTATTGCTGAACGACCGCCATCTTTTTTAAAGCTAATAATTGTAGAGAGGTGTTGGTCTTTTTCAAACGTCTTTGTTGCAAATAGTGTGTGCCCAGATCAGACTGCTTGTCTGTATGCGCTGGCATTTGCATGCAGCAGACAACTTCAGCAGGCGACATTTTCGCATGCTTTTTTGTAGCATGTGGAGGACTGGGGCCGAAGAGGAAATGAAAATTTACTCTCAGACAGGTTTAACGCGAGAGGTCCCTAGTTTACTGGAACTCACTGGAACGCCTATTATTTTTTATAAAACAAAAAACCAAGTCCCCGTTTCAGTGAAATCCTATTCAATTTTGAATGGTCAATGAGCTGTCGACGTGTATTAACAGAATGTAGGGTAAGGACGGGTGGTGGGTCGTGGACTTACGTATTAGTTGGTTAGTCGCACAAACAAAGAAGTAAGTGGGTATGATCAGGAAATACCACAATCACACACTGCAGACCAACCCACGACACCATGAGGAAGAGTTACAGAACAAATACAATCACAAGACATCAGGAAGACAACTAAAGTGAAACAACTAGTTTACCACCAGATCAGGATTTCCGTTGTTTTTACCCAGGTGATATATTTCTTTCTCACATACCAACGCATACAAGATTGAGTGATCCCTATGTAAGCTCGCTGTCGGAAAAATCTGTCCCACATCGCTACCCATGTGAGATAAGCGTAACTAATGCGATATAAGCCACATGCGGCCGGTTACTAATGCGAGATAACATTTTTGGCGCATGACTGTATTCCTTCGAAAGCGAAAGTTGAATTGTTATCAGTCAGGAAAAAATGCAATGTTGAATTTTCAGCGATCTAAGTCGGCCTTCAACTTGGTTTAAAAGTAAAACTGCGCATTTTTTTCTTACAACCTTTATTCAATGCTTTGAACATGCTGAGTGCATTGCAATTGACATATTTAACCTGTTGTGACGTGAATGCACCGGCCCGACCTGGACGGGGAGCCTTGACATGTAAAAAACCCCCACTCACACATTTTCCTCAACCAGAAAAATCCCAACCCTCGGGTCCACCATTCAGTGGGAAACTCGGCAAGCTTCGTTTCCCACTGGAACGGTTGGCCCTCGGGTTGGGATTTTTCTGTCCCCACTGAACACCAATGATGGATTCTATTTTTCTCACATACCAACGCATACAAGATCGAGTGATCCCAATGTCAGCTCGCTGTCGGAAAAATCTGTCCCACATCGCTACCCATGTGAGATAAGCGTAACTAATACGAGATAAGCCACACTCGGCCGGTTGCTAATGTGAGATATCATTTTTGGCGCATGACTGTGTTCCTTCGAAAACGAAAGTTGAATTGTTGCCAGTCAGGAAACAATTCAATGTTGTATTTTCAGCGATTTATGTAGGCCTTCAACTTGGTTTAAAAGTAAAACTGCGCATTTTTACTTACAACCTTTATTCAATGCTTTGAACGAGCTGAGTGCATTGCAATTGACATATTTAACCTGTTGTGTTGGACAATGAGTGACTGAATCCACCGGGACGGGGAGCCTTGACGGTGTAAAAAAACACACACACATTTTCTTCAACAAAATTACTTACTCTAACTGTGGCTGATAAACTATACTGAAGGACTTTAGAAACGCACCAGTTATATATTCACTGTCTCTTCCACATTGTTGATTTGAGGATGTTTTCTTTATCACTTTTTATCCGCTTACACAATGGACCATGAATTGCCATAGTTTCGATCTGCTAATGGGGTTCATTCTGACGTAACACTGACGTAAGTGTTTTTCAACAATTGTCGTTTGACAGCTGTGAGATTAGTTCAATTTAAAAGCAAACACTTTGAGCTGGTAGACAGATGTCTTAACCCCGGTCTTAACCAACCGAAAAACAAGAAAAGTTTTGGAAATAATCGGAAATAATCGTTTAATTACACTCCCAGTCGCAGCGTTTCTTTGCTAACGTCAGTCTTAATCTTTCAAACAGCAATAACAGGCGGATGACATTCGCGCATGTCAGGATACTTTTGTCTTCTACCCAACGGGTTGCGGAGTATCTTGTTGCACTAAAACATTTTTATTGTTCCTGATCCTTAGGATATAAACAGCCAATTACGTCAAAAACAATAATGACGTCAGCTAGACGAAATGAACGTTACCAGAGGCCTAAAACTTTATGATTTGATTTTGTCTTTCCTTGTGCTTTCAAGAACAAACATCGGTTCGAAAACTTTTTTGCGCTCATAATGGAAGGTATTGGTACTCTGTGAATTTTTAAATTTGGGATGTCTCATAATAATCGCGACGTCATGGCAACCATAAGTCACAGCATTTCGATTTTCTTATTTAATGCAAGCTAAATGAAGGGACTTGTCAATTTTATTTTTCACATAATTAAAATATTACATTTTGACAATAAATTAGCATTTTAGCAGGTGGTGCGTTTCTAAAGTTCTTCAGTATAGTTATTGTAAATCCATTTTAATGAAATAACCATTTGTTCATTATTTAATGCGCTGTTCATTTGCTGTTTCAAGTTGATTTGTAAAGCGCGCGTCATTGACTGTAAACATCGACCTCAGTGACGTCACCAACAAATATTACACAGTACTGTACCGTACGGTCGTGGTATTTGAGAAAAAGAATCGATCATTGGTGTTCAGTGGTTCCAGAATAATCCCAAACCTCGGGTCCACCGTTCAGTGGGAAACTCGACAAGCCTCGTTTCCCCCTGGAACGGTGAGCTCTCGGGTTTGGGATTTTCCTGTCCCCACTGAACACCAATGATGGATTCTATTTTTCTCACATACCAACGCATACAAGACCGAGTGATCCCTATGTAAGCTCGCTGTCGGAAAAATCTGTCCCACATCGCTACCCATGTGAGATAAGCGTAGCTAATACGAGATAAGCCACACGCCACCCGTTGCTAATGTGAGATAACATTTTTGGCGCATGACTGTATTCCTTCAAAACGAAAGTTGAATTGCTGTCAGTCAGGAAAAAATTCAATGTTGATTTTTCAGCAATTGAAGTCTGCCTTCAACTTGTTTTAAAAGTAAAACTGCGCATTTTTACTTAAAACCTTTATTCAATGCTTTGAACATGCTGAGTGCATCGCGATTGACATATTTAACCTGTTGGACAATGCGTGACTGAATGCACCGAGAAGGGGAGCCTTGACGATGTAAAAAATAACCCCAAAAAACCAACACACACACATTTTCCTCAACAAAATTTCTCACTCGAGTGGCTGTGGCTGATAAGCTAGGTCTTATTTATCCATTTTGATGAAATAACCATTTGTTTATTGTTTAATGCGCTGTTTATTCGCTGTTTCAAGTTGATTTGTACAGCGCGCGTCATTGACTGTTTACATCGACCCCTGTGACGTCACCAACAGATATTACACAGTACTGTACCGTACGGTCGTGGTAAATGAGAAAAAGAATCGATCATTGGTGTTCAGTGGTTCCGGATTTTTCTGTCCCCACTGAATCTATTTATCTCACATACCCGTACCAGCCCTAGGGAAAAATACAAAACAAACAGCCGCACGCTGGCCGTACGCTGATCCGTGACGTCATTGTAATGTTAAAATTGCGTCACCATGTCGCATCTCAGCGTATTCAAGATTTTTCTAGAAGGCTTTTTCAAGCTTTTTTAAATATAAATGAGGTATTTTGTAGTGAGCAAGAAAATAATTCATCATTCGTGTGAGGATGGGATAGAAAAATCCGTCCCTCGTGATCACCGTTTGTCATCACTCGGCAAGCCTCGTGATGCCAATCGGTGATCCTCGTGACGGATTTTTCTATCTCGCCCTCACACTCATGATAGATTCTTTTACTCCCTTCCCTCTTCCTCGTCAAGAAGATTACAAAAATAGAAAGGACAAAAAGTTTTGCATAACAAAAACAAAGAACAAACACAGAGCCCCACAATGGGACTTAAACAATGAATCAACAACATCAGAAGCACCGCCTTAGAATGGACAGCAACCTAATTTACGGGGGGTGCTTAAATGCATTTTACTGGTGCAAAATCTTCACCTTAAAATCTGTTGTTGTTAAAGCACAAAAAAAAACGACGACGACTTTCAGGATGGCATGGCTTTGTACAGCATCTGCATGAATCCATTCCAAGATGGTCTGGATGGCCCGAACAGCCATGTGTTTTTCGTCTACAGGCAATGTTATCATATTCTAGCTAGCCGATACTATAAAACTGTTTTCATGCTCAACTCAACTGAGCATAAAAATTCAACTAATCATAAAACTAAATTAAAGAGATTTATTGCTTTCTAAAAAATTAACTCGCATGTGTTGTATATACAATTGTAGGCATTTTAACATTTGTGAGCAAGATTCAATGCTTAGTTGAGTCGAGCATGGAAAAAGTTCAATAACTCTGGGTCTGGGCACGAACTCGCGACTGCATACCAAAGACTCAGTTGAAGGCAAAGTGGCTTATATATGTTTCATTCCTTATACTTGTTAAGCCACCATTTTTTTTTTTCAGCATAAAATTTCAGTTTTCTCTTTCATGTCTGTTTTACATGCACTACCAGGTCAACCAACTGTAAGTTTGGACGTCTAGTGATAAATTCGAGTCACCTAATAGTTAACAGAATGACAGGATTATTAATTAGCATAGCTCATTATAAGCAATATAGCGTAAAATTTTATGACCCTTGGGTCTGCACTATGATCACTATGCGAGTCCATCCGTCCGTTAGCAGTTTATGAAAATGTTCATAGCTCTTGAACAACATGGTTTATTTTGATCAAATTTTGCATACATATGCATGTCAACATTATTTAACCACTTGCATGTCTAAGAGCCTTGTTTATGGACGAGGCTTTGCTGAGCATCATTTCAGCCAGTATTGGTCAGTTAGAAAAATGCTCATAAGTCTTGAACCGCAAAGTAAATTTGGATCAAATTGTACGCTTATTTATTTTAATGTCACTGGTATGTATGCCAAAAGGTTGACGAGGCTTTGCCGATCATCATTTTGGCCGGTCACGGTCTTTTAGTGAAAATACTTATAACTCTTGAACCGCACCATATATTTGAATCAAATTTTGCAAACTTATACATTTTAACATTGTCGAAGCACTTGTGTGCAAAACGGTGACAAGATTCTGCCGAGGATAAGTCCGGCATCTCGTGGTCAGATGCTCATAACTTTTGAATCACATGGTATAGTTCGATCAAATTTTGCATACCTATACATTTTAACGTCATCTAGACACTGGTATGTAAAATGATGACGAGGTTTTGCTGAGCATCAGTTTGGCCAGTCATGGTCAGTTAGTGAAATGCTCATGATTCGTGGAGCCACTTGGTATATTTTCATCAAATTTGGCTTACTTATACATTTTAAGGGTGTCTTCGGTATATCAAATAAAGTTAAATAATAATAGGGAACAAGAATAAAGTCACTCTAAACAATCTTTTTTTTATAAATCCCAAGTAGTATTAACTTTTATATGGGTCAGTCATATAAGCAAGTGTCTATATCAAGGGAAGTGACGCAGTCTATCAAAAATGCACAAACTATATTAGTTACTTAGCTTACGACAATGACTTCAAACATGAGTTCTTGCTTTGGGGGAATGAGACTTCCAGAACTAAGAGAAGAACTTAGAAATAGAAAACAAAACTAGATGGGAGAAAGACTTCTGACTTTTTTTTTACCTTTTTTACTTATTAACAATATGGCGTTCTTTCTCAAATTGATTCAAATATGGCGTACTTTCCCTGTCCGATTCAAATATACGAGTTACATCGCTTGCAATTTCATCAGTCAATATTCATTCTAGTGTTGACTTCTTATTTTACTATTACACACTATTTAATTGTTTGTTACTTCCTCCTTTGAACACTCATGACTTTGACATATATTGTGGGACTAGAGATCTAATTTTCGTCTCAGATGTCGTTTTTACGGTTTCCTAATGTTCACAAAAGATTTAGAGGCATTTTTGACTAGGGTTGCCCGCTGAAATACTCATTGAGTAGTGGGTGGGGTAATGTAAGGGGATCCAGAAATCACAAAAATAGCTCTTACGTGTTTTATGTACCAACGTTAATTATTTTGCGTTAATCGATTGTTTAAGGGTTAAACTACATATGAGCCAGTGCATGAGATTTCCAGCGATCAGCAAAGGCTCAGACCAGCCTGCGCATACGCGCAGTCTGATCAGAGCCTTTGCTTGTCGCTTGAGTATTCTATGATTGTTACGCTACTGACCGAGCGTCAATTGGAGTTTCTAAGCTTAAAAGGAGGCTGCACAGGCTCATCTGAGTCTACACTTGTCAAAATGTCAAATTGTTGGAAATCACGTGCACTGGCTCATATTGTATTGGAGAGTTATGGGGTTCTTTATTTCGAAAAATTGACCTCATTCTGCTAGCTCCTAAACAAGACCACATCCCCTTGTGTGCCTTGTCAGCACTGAAAACATTAACAATGCTATTTTGACTTTATGAAAACGCTATTTTACGAGACCAACTTTGCTTGTATAAGTTGCACACAAAATAGCATACGTAAGGCTGAATAACAATTCTCACCTTAACTTACTCACCCACTACTTTATCAACAAAAATACCACCAACTCTGTTTGTAATAACTTTGAGAAGGCATTGTAATCTTGGGCCCTGGTCTTTCGCTTACAGTCTATATTGATGAAGGGAGAGCTACACGGTATTATACATTTCTTATTTTATAATCATGTAAAGAAAATATTCGATAAAATAAACTGGTCAAAATAAATTAAGCCCCACCAGAAATTTTTCCATAGACTTAATGTAAATACATTCATGTTTAATTTATCATAAGATTTTACTGAATAAAGTTGTTTCCATAACATTTTCAGGAAAGTAGCAGCAATGTTTCCTCTCACCATATGCTAGGTTTCAGATTTATTGATAAGTTTTCCATAGAGCTCCACACATTCCAGTAAATGTCCCGTTTCGTTCCCTATCATTCCTATAGTAAAATTGGCCCAAAATTGGATACTCTTGGAAAATTTAGCACACACCAAAAGAAAATCGCTATTGTCAATTCAAACTTTGTGTTATTACACCCAAGACATTGTTGTCTAACTTGGATGGAATTAGAATTTTCAACTACCATCGATATTTTTGAAATAAACAACTAAACTTTAGGAATTTAACATTATGGCTATGGGAAAAAGTGACATGGGGTTTAACTTATTTTGACGAGTTTATGTCCAAACAAACGGTAATGGCGCTGATCAGAACTTTGCTGATGCGCATGCCAGCCGATCTGCAACTCTCTTGTACGATGAAGCTCACTCGAAAGGCCCGATATACGTATAATGTAGCAGATTTATATGTTTTTAGCGGTCGATGACTTTTGGGGTCAGCGACGTGTGCATTAATGACACTATCATTTGTTTAGTAATAACTTTTATTAAATAGGCACGGTGGTTGTTTATTGTTATGGGTCATAACCAGAGAAACATCTGAACTTGATGTCCGATAGTGTCTGTATCAAACCCCTCCTTCCATCCCATTCTGGAGACAGTGTTAACCTCGCCCGTCTGTCAGTACATATGTATGTTACTCTGTCTCAAACTTGTTGCCACTATGTCGATGAAAAAACTGCCTAACTTTGAGGACCAAGTGGGCCCAGTATCGCTCACCTGCGTTCTGTCGACAACATCTGAAATATGTGTATAATAGAAACTGGCCACGCCCCTGGCAACATATTTTTTCAACAGATAAAATGCTATTTATCTGTCAAACTATTTTGAATTTCTGACCACTGACAATGGCTCTCTTTGAGCACTTCGTGCTACATGTAAGATAAGCTAAAAAGCCGGTTCATGAAAAAATAAAGTTGCATGAGCTCCGTTTGAAGAACCCGATCAGCCTTTCAATAAGTATATTTTTTTTTTATTTTAGGCCAATGCTTAATTTAGCGTAATATGCAAATTGATCCAATTGTAAATGAACACGTTACTTGATTCCGTAATTGCACAGGTACAGGTCCTCGGACTGCTGTATTGCCCCTCAGCGTTCGGCCGAGTTGGTCTGTATTGACCGAGTCAGGCAAATAGCCTAGTTTATGCCTGGTATGGTGTGGACAGCTTCGTTATTTAATAACTGTAGTTGATTAAAAGATGCTATGTTTTTACCGCTGCAAAAAAATCAAAATTTTACGCCTAAGGGTTACTTCTGGACCCTTGGTCGTGCAAGAAGCTATGCAATGCGTAAGATGTAGCCAACGTGTCGCAGAAAAGCCTCAATAGTCAAAAGACCAAAAAGTCAGTATACTATAAGAGGGCATAGTTATGCGAATAGTATAAGAATATATCATGAGTGTGAGGGTAGGAGAGAAAAATCAGTAACGAGGATCGCCGTTTGGCATCACGAGGCTTGCCGAGTGATGACAAACGGTGATCCCGAGGGACGGATCTTCTATCCTACCCTCACACGAATAATGGATTCTTTTCCTTGCTCACCAATGTATTTATTTATTTATTAATTTATTTTAAAATAAGCTTCAGGAATTCCCCGAATACGCTTAGATGCAATTGCACATGATGACGTTACTTGACGTCCTGGGTAAGATAGCATGGGTAAGATAAGCATCTCAGATACCCTTATCCGGTGTGCAAGAATTATTTTCTTCCCCGTGCGTAAAAGATTTATTTGATAAAAAGGAAATTATTTCGTTTTCATCGTGTTTGACATTCCAGATAACGACGTTTCCGAGGATAAACAAGATGGCCGAAACGAAAGCGATCCTTTACACCAGAAAGACGGCGTTTGTACAGATAGCGCGACTCCCAAAATCAAGCGAAGAGAACAATGGACAAGGAAAATTGACTTCTTTATAGCCTGTTGTGGATTTTCCATAGGTCTTGGAAATGTTTGGAAATTTCCTTTTCTGTGTTACCGAAATGGAGGAGGTATGTACTGAGAGGATCTTACATGGGTGCTCCTGTTTTATTGAATTTATCAAACGAGCTGAGGAAAAGAGATAAAATGCGAGGCTTGCCGAAAACTCCTGATGATCTGTATAACAGTGAAACCGGTAGAGGAATAGAAAATTATGTTTAAAAAATTGTGTAATCGGACTTAATCTTGTTTTATATATATAAGAATATTTGAGCCGCGACAAGAGAACCCCAACAATGTGGCTATATGTGAAGAGAAGATTAAGACCAGCCTAGGTATAAAGCATCAGCTCAGTCTGACCAGGGTCTTCGCTGTCGGCATGAAGAAAGCGTGGGTCCTTAGGCATCCACTAAGTGTACAACGAAGACTCTGATCAGTCTGGGCGGTTCCGCCCAGACCGATCAGAGTCTTCGTTTGGTGCACACTTATTTTGTTACTTTGTAATGTCTTGGCTCAGACATTATCGAGAATGATAACTAATATAAATGCATATTTTTTTAAAATATGTCTTGCGATAAAATCATTTATTATAACATGTTACTGATCTCATGACATTGCGCTGGGGCTTAGAGCAAATATATATATATATATATATATATATATATATATATATATATATATATATATATATATATATATATATATATATATATATATATATATATATATATATATATATATAGTCAAGGTTCAGTTTGATCTTGCGTTAGAAGTGTGGTTCAGTATATATATATATATATATATATATAGTATATATAGTATCCAAATAAATAAATGGAAGAACGTTCATTATGTTAAAGTACAGGAGACGCAATTGCTCTAAGCCCCAGCGCAATGTCATGAGATCAGTAACATGTTATAATAAATGATTTTATCGCAAGACATATTTTAAAAAAATATGCATTTATATTAGTTATCATTCTCGATAATGTCTGAGCCAAGACATTACAAAGTAACAAAATAAGTGTGCACCAAACGAAGACTCTGATCGGTCTGGGCGGAACCGCCCAGACTGATCAGAGTCTTCGTTGTACACTTAGTGGATGCCTAAGGACCCACGCTTTCTTCATGCCGACAGCGAAGACCCTGGTCAGACTGAGCTGATGCTTTATACCTAGGCTGGTCTTAATCTTCTCTTCACATATAGCCACATTGTTGGGGTTCTCTTGTCGCGGCTCAAATATTCTTATCCGAGTCGCATCACTGGCTGAGTGCACTGGGTGAAACAGAATAACAATGCACGGTTTTATACGTAGGTTTATCTAAACAACATCTTGTCTTGGTTCGTGACTTCTGGTGCGCGTTTCATGAACGGTTTTTTGGACAAAAATCGGTCATAGAATATAACTTACATCAGTTTTCACTCTGAAACTAAAATAAATGTACGTGGAAAGCGGCTTGTCACACGAGGCTTAAAGACTATCTTGCGACCCGTGTATAACAAGTCATGTGACGCGGAGCGCAGTTGGTAAACCGTTTGATTGGAGACAAAGTTGAAGGGTTGCTGGTTCAAACCTCAGCGCCGGCGAAGTCACTGAATTTTCAACATTTATTTGTCAGTTAGCGCCCACAGAAACATAGTTTATGCAATATTGTAACCACACTTACCAACTTTTGCAGGAAGTATCTCATGATATGCAAGATCTACACTGATGTATGTGGTATAACATAGGTGGTATAACATAGTAATACCATATTTGTCCACCTGCACTTAAGATAATCCACTCGCTAAAGGTCGTGGAACAGGCGGACAACCCATGGTATAACTCGTACTTGTACAATATGTAATTTTAATTGAAGCAACCATACAATACTTCATGCACGATACACTGATATAATTCTCTTAATATAAAATATGACACTACAATGCTTCTTTTACTTTCTCTCCTTAAGGTGCGTTCCTTATCCCCTACTTCACGTCTGTAATTCTCGGTGGTATCCCAGTGTTCTTTCTCGAAGTCTCTCTGGGTCAATTCATGTCTCAGGGCGGTATTGGTGCCTGGAAGATATGTCCACTATTTCAAGGTAAATGAACTTGTTAACCCATAAAGCGACACCTATAATTTGCAGCAGACGACAATTTCAAATTTTGCTTCTTTTTAAAAAAAACAAAACAAATAAGGCATAATGTTTCACGAGAATCGTCTGCTGGCAGACGATTCTCGTGAAATATCATACCTTGTATTTCTCAAAGATAAAGAATATGTTGTAAAATTTGTCGTCTGCTGCAGTAGTAATTGGTGCATTAAGAATTAACCCTTTGTATTTGTATTTGCGCTGATGCTTTACATCCCAGTCAACAATTTTCAGTAATGCCGGGACGTTTTCCTGTGTTCCAGTGTTGAACCAGTAGTAAGAAGAGGATAAAGTGTCTCGCTCAACATTTAGGCAGTGGAAGGAAAACCTTCCAAGCCAAAAGTACAAGACCTGTTTCATGTTTTTTTTGAACATATTTGAATTTCACTTTTTGCGGTTGCATATAAATAAAACAAACAAATATTGCCTTTTCATGCATAACGGACATGTCCCTGGTATTGCAAAATAGACATGATGGCACTTTAATTCATAGCCATAACACGGCGGTCCTAAATACACCCCATCAGCCTTTAACTGATTTTATATATCTTCTAAGAAAATACGTGTTTAAGTGTGAGATTTTTTAAAGTTAAAGGAACACTCAGTCTGTTATTCAAATGAGAAAAAGCCTAGGTGTGCCTGTTTTTGCTTGGAAACTAGGCTTAATAAGGTTCATTCATACAAGTGCCCAAATGGGTATCTCATGTATAAAATGTGTCTTGGAAGAATTTTTGAAAAAAAATATCTCAAAACTCAGAGTCGACTCAATATCTTAGATATTTTGAGTATCTATTGCCGAAAAATCTGATCACCAAATATTGCATTTGAGTATTTTGCGTACAATTTAGTGTTACTATGTAAACTGTAAACCCTAAAATTTGATGGTCATGTCGCTTCCAAAAAGTAAATATCCAACTGGAATGCTCTATTTTCTAACAGAACACACTTTGATTATTTATGTACAATATATAAATGGTTCCAAGAGAAAAACTTCATATCTTTTTAGAGAAATGGTCCGAGAAAGATTTAGTATATTTCGTTTCAGACAGCATTTTTAAACGCTTAAAATTTGACTACTCATCTTCAGAGAGTGTTTCAAACCAGAAAGTAAAAATTAAAAACTCTTTTCTTGATGCCTGTGTATTCCTGGAGATCAGACAAACCCATGAAAATCAATTATTATCTAATAATAATAAAAATAAATGAGTAGAGGCATTTTCAAATTTGTTCAAATAAACATGAAACACCTCTCGTATATCTTTTTTTTGGGAGGAAAAGTCTTCCAACTTAACAATTTCATTATGAATGGATGCCGTTCAATTGTTCTTTCACTGAAAATTGGAAGGTCTTACCATACACCTTAATGACAAGTTTTGGATGGAAAACCCTTCCAAAACACCCTTTTCATAGCAAATCTGACATCAGATTGGTTGTCAGATTGCAGGGTTAATGATGTAATTAGTATATTTTCATTACATAACCAAGCAGAAAACCATGCTTCTACTTGATAAACCTTATTTGAATATAGGTAACAGTTAATCAAGATCAGTTATCAATCTTTTCTTGTCACTGGTATTTGAGAAAGTTTGCAAACTTTTGATGACTTTTCTTGAAGATATCTTTTCATGTCATGCAGTATTACATATGTGTGTTAGTACAAATAAATCTGGACGGAAATCCAGGTAATCACAAAAACAGATGCTTTGGCTTATTAATGAGAAGAAATGTTTCATATTTCTAGAAAAGCAACTAAAATTGAGAGACTGTTAGATTGGAAGGCATTTACATCCAATTTTGTTGGAAGGTTTTCCTTCCAGTGCCTGACTACTCAAGGACACACCACAGTGCCTCCGACGAGTCTCTAACTAGCGACCATTCGACAATTCTACCACTTAGCCACTGCTCTCCCCTTTGTACAGTAAAACCTGTGTAAAACGGCCACTCTAAGATCAAAAATTGGGTTCCAAGGCCTTGTATCGCTTAATGCAGTTCAAAAATGTTACAGAATGCTTTCTGCAATACTTTCGACCTTCATTAAGCTACCAGTTGTCATTAAGACCTTTGTTTTGTCTATTTTTGAGTGACCGTTATACACAGGTTTTACTGTAGTACCAACATCTTGTGTGCTGGCATATTTATTTACTGAGAAAAAACTCACCGAAATAGTGAATCCTTATTTCCATCTTTCTGCTGTGCTCAGTTTCTATCTAATGAGCCATAATATTTTCTATTTCTAGGGATCGGCTTTGCCTCTGCTGTCATCGTGTTTTTGGTGAACTGCGACTACAATGTTCTGCTGACTTGGTCCTTCTACTATCTGTTTTCCTCTTTTACCTCGGTGCTACCCTGGTCTAAGTGTGACAACGACTGGAACACCGCCGATTGCTCCACAGGTCACAGAAGAGCGGGAACAATCACTGTACTGAATCAAACATACACTTCCGGTTACAACGAATCATATAGTAACGTTAAAATGGGGACAATTGTTGAAAATGGTACTGTTACAATAGCAAAATCTTTTGTCTCTGATCCTGTGACAGAATTTTGGGAGTAAGTAAACACGGCTCCTGATAAGGATTTAACTCTTTGCATGCTGGGTACTTTTTATGCTTTTTGTCCTTCGCCGATTTTTGTCTTCAAATTTAATGTTTTCAAAACACTCTTTCAGACAATACATTAGAGAGTTAAACAGTTCATGTCGTCGTTTTGTCAGACCTTGTCTGGGTCCAAACTGTTTGCAAATGTTATTAGAAAAATGACACTAGAAGGCAAAGTGTTAAAGTCTGAGTATTTTAGCCCCTGATTTTTTTTATCTAGTTTATTATACCACCGGTACGAAGTATATAGTGGGTATATAGTTTTTGCCTTTTCTGTAACTATGTTTGTCTGTTTGTCTGTCTGTCTGTATGTATGTAAACTTTTTTTCTGTCAAATATTTCTCAGCAACTACTTGACTTAGGACTTTGAAATTTGGTACAAAGCTTCATAGTGATGAGTTGTATTGTGTAACAAACAACCAGCCACATATTGCTTATCAGTTCCTTTATTTTTTCATTTTTCTTTTTCCCAATGATTTTTTTTTTCAGTCAAAGATTACTAAGCAACTACTTTACTTAGGATTCTGAAATTTGCTACAAAGTTTAATAGTGATGAGTTGTATTGTGTAACAAATAACAGCCACATATTGCTTATCAGTCCTTTTATTTGTTCATTTTTCTATTTTTCTTTCTCTCCAATGAAATTTTTTGTTTTGTCAAAGATTACTAAGCAACTACTTTACTTAGGATTCTGAAATTTGCTACAAAACTTGATATGGATGAGTTGTATTGTGTAGCAAAAAACAGCCACATACTGCTTATCAGTCCCTTTATTTGTTCATTTTTCTATTTTTTATTCTCCAATGAAATATTTTCCCGACAAAGATTACCAAGCAACTACTTGACTTAGGATTCTGAAATTTGCTACAAAGCTTGATAGTGATGAGTTGTATTGTGTTTCAAAACAACAGCGCTATATTGCTTATCAGTCTCTTTTATTTGTTCTTTTTTCTATTTTTCTTTCTCTCTAATCTAAATTTTTTCCGTCAAAGATTTCTAAGCAACTACTTGATTAAGGATTCTGAAATTTGGTACAAAGCTTGATAGTGATGAGTTGTATTGTGTAACAAAAAACAGCCACATATTGCATATTAGTCCTTTAATTTGTTCATTTTTATACCCCAAGTACGAAGTATATATAGGGGGTATATACTTTTGCCTTTTCTGTAATTATGTTTGTCTGTCTGTCTGTCTGTCTGTCTGTCTGTAAACTTTTTTTTCTGTCAAAGATTTCTCAGCAACTACTTGACTTAGGATTCCGAAATTTGGTGCAAAGCTTGGTAGTGTTAGGTTGTATTGTGTAACAATAAAAAGCCACATATTGCTTATCAGTCCCTTTATTTGTTCATTTTTCTTATCTCCAATGGAAATTTCTGTCAAAGATTTATCAACTTCTATTGGAGCCAGTGTTTTCAAATTTTGGATACACCTTCAGGTAGGCAAAGTGTATTGTCTAAATGAAAATCAAGATGCTTATCCTCATTTTGTTTTCTTTTTTTCAATTTTCATATTTTCCTTCTGTCACTTTTATATTACACATTTGGGCATATTTTCTGTCAAAGATTTCTCAGCACCTTCTTGAGTTAGGAACCTGAAATTTGGTACAAAGCTTGATAGTGATGAGTTGTAATCTGTAACAAAAATCAGCCATTTTCACAGATCATTAATTCATCTGTCAAATTAATTACAGGACTATTTATTGGCTTAATGCAAACATCTGGGAGCATTCGTCTTACAGCAACACACACACATTAACCTGAGTTTACCTCTTTGTGCAGCTCAGCTAAATGATTAAGGCAGCACCTTCAGTCAATTTCTTCATTTGATATTGGATAATGAATATTCCGTTTTAATTACAATCAATAGTCAGATCAATGCAAATTAGAATGTTACAACTGTCTATAGAAAAGTAAAGTTTGATTTGATTTTAATCTGTCTTTTTGTACCCAAAATGAAGAAAATTGTTACAAAATATGTCGTCTGCTATAGTAATAATTAGTGCTTTAAGGGTTAAACTTAAGAAATAAATATTAAAATTCAGCCAGGTATCAAAAATACTCATAAATGCACACAGTGCTAAAAATTTTACTCTGAAACATTGTTATTTTTTACCATTACAAGTATCTGTTATTCTGCTTGGGTAGTGTGTAAGCAGTTGGTAGTGCTTTCAGTTTTTTTGTGTAGAGCTCATTGACCTGAAAATAGCCAGACCCCCATAGACAAGCAAAAGTAATTAATTACAGGCTAATTGAAGAGAATTCACAAAAAATAAATGAGGGATTATTCCTGCCATACTGTAAGCTCTATAATAAATGCATTTGAAAAAGTGTGAATTTTCTTAATCTTTTAGAAAATGTCGGAATGCGTAAAACATGAACATAGTTGTACCTTTATTTTACTTGTTTTCACCTCCTAGGCGGAAGGTTCTTCACCTGTCAAGTGGTGTTGACCAGCCAGGAACCATTCACTGGGACCTTTGTCTGTGCCTGCTTCTGGCCTGGATTGTTGTCTATTTCTGTATATGGAAGGGAATAAAGAGTTCTGGAAAGGTAATAAATAGCGAGCTCTAGACAAACTTTAATTAGGGAGTCCATTTCAATCGACGATACAAGGACAATGAATACAATGAAGCTCCAATGACTTGAACAAGCATTGCTCCTTCCCATTTCTTTTTAAATTTATAGAACCGGAGCGGCCAAAGAACCTTTATCATGCATGGATCCAAAAAGTTAATTCAGAGGAGGTCCAACTTTGAATATTTTTTAGTTGATTATGGAAGAGAGTATCCAAATGCGCTTACAAGCGGACCATCGTCGGCCCGCCAGCGAAACACCATTTAAATGGCGTTTCGCTGGCGTGCCGATGATGTCTTTGTAGCTTGTGATTTTCAGGGGATCTGGACCAGTCTTGCTAAGAGACCCTATATTTTGTAATTTTTCAGGGGGTGTCCGGACCCCCTGTCCGTCCCCCTCTGGATCCGCCCATGTTTTTTTTCTTGTACACAGGATAAGAATATCTGATGTTTTATCCTGGCTGTCATATGAGAGCCGTACATTGGTTGTATTAGCGCTCACGCAAATGGTCGTCAAGTGATATCATTGGTTTAGTCACTGACGTCTTCATGTTATATTACATCTCAGGGTATTCATGAACTCCTGGCAGTTCATTTTAAAATAAAAGTTCAATGGTGAGCCAGAAAAATAATCAATTATTTGTGTGAGGATGTGATAGAAAAATCTGTCCTTCGTGATCACCGTTTGTCATCATTGGGCAAGCTTCGTGGTGTCAATCTGTGACCTTCGGGGCGGATTTTCCTATCCCACCCTCACACTCATGAAAGATTCTTATTATCTATCACTCCAGCTATCCATATATTTAGGATAATTTAGGTAAGTGTATCTTATTTAAGAAATAGATCAGCTCCAGCAGTGAATTGTTGAGTAATAATTCACTGTTTGGAGGTCAGTTGTAAAGAAAATCAAATCACGAGCGCGCAGCGCGAGTGATTTATCTTCGTACAACTGACCGACAAACAGTGAATTATTACTCAACAATTCACGCACAGGAGCTGATCTATTTCGATTCTAACACACAATAAACGACGAAACACATTCGAAGTCTTCAGCTTCTTCGAACTTTCCGCCATTGCACTGAAGAGCTCCCGCCAATACTTAGACTACGTCGCATACGTTTACATGTAATTGTAACGTCTTTCAAGCGTAAAAACGACGTTACACCGTCTAATGCCTTGAATGACGTCATTTTCCAGTGACGTCAGCTATCACACATTTTAGCTGTGAATTATTGTCCGATATATCACAATTTGTTACCGTTGGCTCTATAGGCGAGGTGTGTTAGAATTCATCTTCAACAAGTATTTTGTTTATAAACTTTAGAATCACCTCGTTTAGGCGATTCAATGATAATACACAGCATACATTTATTTTAATGAAAACCAAAACATTTTCCACATGTCGAGTACTCGGATAGCTCAGTTGGTAACGTGTTTAGCTCTGACTAGCTAGATATCTCTGCCACGCAGGTTCGATTCTCGCTAGCGTCGCTAGCAAAAATATCGATTATTGAAACAGTTATCAAATGGTATGTATCAATGGTGTGACTATCACCTTCCTGGTCACGGTGGCTTCTCAGGGTATTTCCCGGCTGAACGCCAAGAACTGCACTCGTCTTCCCCCACCAATGGACATTCAGCGTCTTGGAAGCAGAATTGCTTCAATGATAAACACTGCGTTGAATAATGAATGAAAGCAACCCAAAGTACCTATCGTATTTAAATTACATTTTGCTATGTACATTGTATCTCTGTCATGTATAAGGACTGAAATTAATAAAGATACTGTTTTGTTCTGTTATATTCTGCTTAAGTCTGACGTCTATCTCCAATAAGTCATATATCACCAGTGAAGAAAAGCTGTATTGTTTCAATTGTTGGTTACTTAACTGGTGAAATTATTTTCTTTGAAAATACATTATAGCCAAAAGATATGTCAGTAGTTCCTTTGCTTTGTTTGGTTCATTTGTTATGTGAATTTTGTGTTGACAAGAGTCTCCAGTAACTCCAACATTGAATTTGAAAGCAACCAATATTAACCTTTCTTTTGTCAGCAATATGTTAGGATACATAACTAGGCGTATTTAATTGAATGTTAACTTTTTTGTTTTAAATAGGTGATGTACTTTACAGTGTCAATTCCGTATGTACTGATGTTTGTCCTACTCATACGAGGACTAACATTGGAAGGTGCCCTTAATGGAATCAAGTTCTATCTCATTCCAGACTTCTCCAAATTGGCAGACGTACAGGTTGTATAAATAGTTATAAAAATTGAAATTTGTCAAAAAAGTCTAAAGCATACACGATCAATTAATGCCACGGTCTGAGTTCAAAGCACTCATATTCTATCAAAAGGAAGATATACAAATCAGTATTTAGCATTTTTTACTATTCGTCGCTTCAGTGTTATAGTGTTCTAAGTGACATTTTGGTCAAAAATGAGTTATGCATACCGTTGGAAAGGGGGTCAAATGTTCTATCTACTGGTGAAGGTTTCATTTACCTATCTCCTACCAGTAAGCTTAAAATCGCTGTGCATTTCTGTTCTATCTACAAAAAGACAATTTCTATCAGTGCTATAGTGTTCTAAGTGAATTTTAATCCAATGACCAATGATGATTATGTCACGTAACTGGGTGAGTTCAGTGTCAAAGTGTTCTATCTACATAAAGTCACCTTCCTTGGAGAAATTGCGAGAAATTGCAGTTACCTCCCTTACATAAATTCAAATTTCCTAAATTTAAGGGCAATTGCGGGTAATACTTCCCGCATTAAGATCTTTTTAATTCTTTGCATACAGTTTGTTATATGTATGGACTGTCGATTTATGAAATAAAATGGATATGTCACCATGCTCGATTTTTCATAATCTGACATGGAAGTTTTCAGCATTTGACCAATTTTATGAAAAAAAACAGAGTCCTAAATATTAAGTTAGAATAGTTGTAATCGCCATCCAACTTCTTTATTTAAATTTTAATTATTACTCACGACATCAAGCTTTATAGGAAAAGTGAAAATTTATTTGTTTTTCCAAGCCGTGGCAAGATACTGAATGATATATTTTGGGAATTCCCCCAAAATTGGAATACGATTTTTAGATTAAATTGTATATTAAAAAATCTGGCATTAACAATCTCAAAGTTTTGTTTTTATTTCATAGACATTTATATAATAATTTAGAAAATAATAAAAAATGGGGGTCACCAGACTAATTTTCATTCAGGAGAGCAAAATTTACCCCTACCCCCACATATTTTGAGGATAATTGAATATAAAACGTTATGGAGTGTACTTTTAAAAAATCTGGCATTAACAATCTCAAAATTTTGTTTTATTTCATAGACTTTTATATAACCTTTTAAAAAAATAATAAAAAATGGGGGTTACCAGACTAATTTTCTTTCAGGCGAGCAAAATTTACCCATACCCCCGTATATTTTGAGGATAATTCAATATAAAACGTTATGGGGTGTACTTTTAAAAATCTTGCATTAAAATTCTCAGTTTTTTTTATTCCATAAACTTAATATAACATTTTAGAAAAACGAATAAAAATGGGGGTCACTAGACTAATTTTCGTTCAAGTGAGCAAAATTTACCCCTACCCCCACATATTTTGAGGATAATTCAATATAAAACTTTATGGGGTGTACTTTTAAAAATCTGCCATTAACAATCTCAAAGTTTTGATTTTATTCCATAGATTTTTATATAACCTTTTAGAAAAACGAATAAAAGATGGGGGTCACCAGACTAATTTTCGTTCATGAGTGCAAAATTTACCCCTACCCCCACATATTTTGAGGGTAATTCAATATAAAACGTTATGGAGTGTACGTTTTGTCATTCATATCAATTTATATTACTGGTAGGAAGTAAACCAGTATCATAAAGCTAAAAAAGAAGAAAAAACCCCAATGTTTGATAGGTGCCAACCCAGGAATCGATCCTGGTCCGCTGGTTTAAGAGTCCGACGCGCTAACCAATAGGCTACAATGTCAGATCGTGCGCCGCCTAAATTAACCGTATATATTGGACACGCAATCCGAGTACCGGCCATATTCGTATTCGCATACACGGTATAAACTTGATAATATTGTATATTGTTTGAATTCGCCAGATCTATTTTTATCAGCATTTGGTACTGAGACAAGCATTTATAATAACGGGTCAATAGATATTTCGGACACATTTTAGTTACAAAAATGCGGAAATATCCACTAGACGTAAACATATCTGAAACCTGTATTGATGCGAATTTAAAAAGGTCGAAAGACGGGTCCCAGACAGCTTTCCCCGTTTCCCGCCGCAGGAATGATGCGCGTAAATAATACCCGAAATTGCCCTTAAGTGGTTTGTTGGTCTTATGATGAACTTATGGATATATCGGGTACATTTAGGTCCAAATAATCCGCTCAGTCAAAAATATAACGCAAATTTATCCATGGATAGAATGATAAGCTGTAGAAACAATTTACCTCCCTTAAACATATTTAAACTGTTTAAATTGAGGTTATTTCGTCGATGTTATTACAAAGCAATGGTTAAATTTGCTTCTTTATGGCCAAATAATTAGTTCAGTTTTAAATATTATACAAATTGATCCCCATTGACAGAAAAATTAACTCTACAAACAGGTTACCTCCCTTACATAAAATTGAATGGCATAATCCGTGCGTTGTGGTACTGCTCTGCCAAATAAATGACTAAATCTGCTACTTTTAGGTACAAATAATCATTTCTGTTCAGACTAGTATATGAAGTGACTCCATAAACAGAATAATAAGCTGTAAGAAAATATAGAACACTATAGCACTGAATGCAGAAGGCGATTTTTAGGGCATAATTTTCTATCTGCAAACTGTAAAATGCCCGTAAATTCCATATTTCTGTACACATTTCTTCAAACCAAGGGTCATTTACACTGTATGTATATATTCTAACCCTCTGGTATGATTCAAAGGTCTGTGATAAATAAAGCATCAATAATCAGGATGCTAAAATTTTGAAGCTTATTTTTCTCAAAACTTGTGCAATGGTAGATAGAACACTATAGCACTGAAGCGACGAATTGGTAGTTTGGTATGAAATTTTCGAAAACCTTTAATGAGTTTTATTAATTGCAATTAAAATGACCGCGATCATTAAGTTTTGTTTAAAGCATATGACAATTTTAAATATGGATATTAGGTCTATGAAGTAGATAGTGAAAAACGGTACTGTTGATATATGTATGAAAAAGCTGCATTAAGTTTGCCAGAACTGGCGCCAGGAAAATTGGTTCTGTAGCATGTGGGGTCTATTAAAACATTATTCTGTCAACAGAATAAATGAAGTTAAGGTTTATTTTCAATATAATATCGAAATAGCGATATTTTATTGAAATAAACTTCACTTCATTTATAGCATCTTGTGGATATTGTAGCAGTTTGTGCCGCTGCAGTCGAACTTGTTATTTTATTGGCATGGTTTCTGTGACGTCAGCGTCACGTTATGTGACGTCAGCGTCACGTTATCAAAGTGGACACCCGATGTACAATTCCACGGAATTAGCCAAGGCAGTTCCGATTGTAGCTACATTATCAGGTCTGCAATGTTAAGTAACAAAATAATAAAATGAAAAATGATCAAGACAGACACAAACAACGTTTTCTTGCACACCGGATAAGGATATCTGAGATTTTACCCTGGGATAGAAAATCTTGTTTTACCCATGCTATCTTACCCAGGACGTCAAGTAACGTAATCATGTGAAATTGCATCTTAGCGTATTCAGGCACTTCTGGAAGCTTATTTTAAAATAATAAATTAATAAAAAAACAGTGGTGAGCAAGAAAAAGAATCAATTATTCGTGTGAGAGTAGGATAGAAAATTCCGTTCCTAGGGATCACCGTTTGCCATCACTCTGCAGTCCTCGTGATGCCAAACGGCAATCCTCGGGACAGATTATTCTATCCTACTCTCATACTCATGATAGATTCTTATATTTTCATTACTTTGGCCAGACACTGAGATAATGGCATCTACCGCATATATGCTTAACTTGTTTAAACAGCTATCTTTTTTAGGTCTAAAACCTCAGCTAATTCAATACTGTTTTATATGAGCACCACTGTCTCTAGCAAGGCTTGTATCAGCATCAAATTGGCTTCTCCCTGATACTATAAATACTAGACGGGCTCCAGTCCTTAAAACAATTTATCATCAATGTGTCATATCATATACTTGCAGCCAGTCTAACTCTGATGGCTCTGTTATAAAACAGAGCCATCAGAGTTAGACTGGCTACAAGTATATGTTATGACACATTGATGAAAAATTGTTTTAAGGACTGGAGCCAGTCTAGGAAAATACCAACATCTTATTTACTAGCTTACAGTAATCCTATGCCTCACTTTCAGTTGTAAAATAATATTATTTCTGTTTTAAGGTTTGGGCAGATGCAGGTAACCAGATATTCTACTCGTATTCCTTATCTTTGGGTACTCTCGCCGCTCTAGGCAGTTACAATAAATTTCACCACAACTCATACAGGTAAGATAAACATCTTTTTTGTCGATACTGTCCTGCCAGCCAAGAGTGACAGTGATGTCATGTTTTGTTTACAAAATTATCAGGGACTTATAATGGATAGATCACTAGTGTATTAATCCTATCCACAGGATAGGATTAATACACAAGTGATCTATCGATTCGCATAAGCTCAAGTGGAGTGTACAAGTTAATGTTTTACTTAACAATTGTAAACAGAACACGACGTCACTGTCACTCTTGGCTGGTAGGACAGTACTTATGTTAACATTAATATGACAACTGACCAAAATAAATAGTTATTACTTAATGATATTTAATATGATAAGTCACATGTTTACAATCTAAAAGCTATCATAGAAAATTAAGCAGAACAGTGTTTGTACAATTAATAAAGAAAAAAAAATGTTTTGAAAATCTAGCGTCGTCGTTGATAATTGTCCCAAAGTATAATTTACGATGTTGGCAGATTTTAATGTCAAAGCGATGTAAAGTTTATGGGATTCTGGGTTTCTTTTTTTATATTAATTTAACATGAAAGAAAGAACCTAATAGACAAGGGAAACAACCCAGTATGAAGCATATTATAAGGGTTTTCATTGTGGGGTTATTATTTATCTAGACTTGGGTCAGCATGTTCACATACAATGCTTAGTCGACCTGAGACTTAATTGAAATTTATGCCTTAATGTTAGTTCCTATTTATGCACCGCTGAGGTATCTAGTATATGATAAAAAATAGTCTATAAACAGTGTTAAAAATATGCATGATCAGGAAAAAACACAACGGCACTGTGTGGAAGAGTTACAGAACACTAACAGTCACAATACATCAGGAAGACAATTAAAGTCAAGCAACCAGCCCATTCTTTCCCATCAAGATGATTGCAAAACTAGAAAGGACACTAAGTACTACATAACAAAACAATGACAAAACACAGAACCCCCCACAAACAAAGAGAGCTACCAATAAAAACAGAATACCTCATATAAACACGGATTAAAACCTATGGTTTAAAAATAATAACATTGCTCCTGCTGCGTAACCTGCAAGCAGCATCCAAGAAACTTTAGAACTAACAGTAAAACCTGTATAAAGCGGCAACTGTCAAAATGTCCAAAAATTGGGTTTAAAAACCAATTATCGCTTATTGCAGGTCATAAGTATTGCAGAATGCTCCAAGGAGCATTCTGCAATACTTTCGACCTTCATTAACCTACCATTTGTCATTAAGATCTTTGTTTTGTCTATTTTTGAGTGGCCGTTTTACACAGGTTTAACTTACCTTAATGTTCAAGTATAATTGATCCGATGATTCTATTAATATTTTTTCAGAGATGCTATACTATTTGCAGTGGCAAACAGTTTGACTAGTCTATTAGCAGGATTTGTTATATTTTCTGTTTTGGGATTTATGGCATTCAAGCAAAATGTCTCAGTTGCAGATGTGGCGGAGTCAGGTAGACATTTTTCCTTCTTTTTAACTATTTTTAGATAAATGGAGTGTCATTTAGCTTGGCACTATAGGTTTCTGACATTTACATTTTGAATGTACATACAGTAAAACCTGTCTTAAGCGGCCACTCAAAAAGAAGATCAAAGCTTACTTTTCAATACCGATTGTCCCTTATTGCAGGTCAAAAGTATTGCAGAATGCTCTCTTGGAGCATTCTGCAATACTTTCGACCTTCACTAAGCTACTGTTTGTCTTTAAGACCTTTGTTGTTGTTTTTTTGAGTGGCCGCTTAAGACAGGTTTTACTGTATGTCCAAACCGCACAATTGGTAGTTCATAACTTGAGACAAAGATATCTCTTCTGATGCATTCTTATGTTGTTTGTTTGGTTTGTTATTTAACTTTCTAGTCAACAGCTATGATCATGTCGGGATGGTCAGTTCACCTAAACATACCTTTTTCCTGTGTAAGCTTGACTAAGCGTTTAACCAGTACTTCTTGCTCATAATTTCGCTTGTAACTGACAACAACCCTTCTTGAATCAGTGGAAGGGGGGGGGGTAAAATGCCCGTAGAATTTATTTCATGATCAAACTCCAAGAAAGTATGGAACTGGGCTAGGATCGAACTCGGGACCCCTGGATCTGCAGTTAAACACGTATCTGCAGTCAGACGCGTTACTGATTGGGATCTGATCTATTGTGTTATGTGCCTTATAGTTCAATGCTTATAACTTATTTATCTCAGGAAAACGTCTAATGAAGAGTGAATCATTATGGACTGGGACGTAAGGCTTCAAAGTAAAAAGGGAAGCCATTTGATGCACGTATATATTGTGCTTGTGATTGCTATTCTGTTAGATGCCAAAAAAATCACACTTTCAAACAATATGCCTACCATAAGGTTTTACATATTTTAGAATATTAACTACATGTGACAAAATAACAGTACACGCATAAGCGCACACGGGTTATTTTTGTTTTGTTTATACTATACTCGCCTCAATTATTCAGTCAATTTGGTGATACAACTTCATTATCAATATGGATTGATCGTGTGGATGAAAACAGTATGGATCCTGATCAGCTGGCATCTGATCTGGATCTACACTGTTTTCTGTTAAATGTCTAGTATTTGATAAAAATAGTGCTTTTATCATGTCAATTATGGCAGCTAAAAGAGATGTGAAGTTAGCAAATGAAAATTTACAACATCGCTATTGATACAGGTATCCAGATAAAAGTGTTTATTTTTTTCTTATTGCTCAACCAAAACACATGTAACATGTACTCAAAAGAACCGTCGCAATAAGATGATTCTTTTGTACACCCAAACACTTGTTCAAACGAATGTCAAGGCCGTCGTCGGCAGTAGGCCGGTCCGGCCATGGCTGGACCACTTTATTGGCAAAAAAGGTTTTACCTGGACCACTTTTTTTGCAGAATATGTTTTTTGTCCGAGTCATTTTTGCAGTTCCTCTTGATTTTTTAGCTTGATTATTAATTGATAACTGAAGCTTGCAAAAAACCTGAAGCGTGCATGGGTCAATAGTTCGCCTGCCTCAGGGTGTGAAAGGCGGTCGTTTAAAAACAAGATTGAGAAACTGACTTAAAGAATTGTCGTTTGGGGTGAGCTCAGTTTTCCTTTTATAATAAATAAGGCCAACCTCCCTCCGAGAAGGAACAGAGAAAATAATATAATTCTGTGTTCCACAATGTAACATTTCAATAACACATATTAATGATGTAGATGTGAAGCCTGACTTGACTCTTCTCTCGTTATAGAATCATATAGGTCTATATAAATGTTTTGGATACTCAAAAGAACCATCTCGATGAGAACGGTTCTGTTTAGTATCCACAACATTTATTTTGGTAGAAATTTTAACATATGTTTTGGTGCTCAAAAGAACCGTCATATTGAGACAATTCTTTGAGTGCCCACAACATATGTTTTAGTTGAGAAATAGGAAACTTATTTTTAATTACGATCTCTTATCTAGAGGCCTGAGAATGTATGATTATGTATGTATAGAACTGTAAAAACAACAATAACAAACCCCTAGAAACAACAACTAAAACAACAACAGATATCTGTATCAGAATTACTAGCAAACTGTCAAATTTGATGCAGCGCCTGATGAGACCCACCGAGGGGTCAAAATATAACTTTGTTCATACATTAATTTAACATGTACTCAAAAGAACCGTCTCAATAAGCAATAAGAAGATTATTTTGCACAACCAAACACATGTTTAAACTGATGATCATGTGTAAGAAAATAATTTCATTTTACACTTAGAAAGTTTCTTAACTGAACATTATGTGATATCCTGATTTTTGTCATAAAAATGGTATGCTTTGAAACGAATTTTATTGTGGAATGCATAGAAGTTTATGCGTGGTACTTGAATGAATCGATTGCTGATCTTTGCCTTCTACTTTATTTCATCATTTATTTTTAGGTATGTTCAGATTAGATTATTCTCCCACACCAGATCGGGATTTCCGTTGTTTAGCCCATGTGAGATAATTCTTCTCACGTACCAATGCATACAAACTGTCCTGCATTGCTATCCATGTGAGATAAGCATAACTAATACGAGATAAGCCACATGAGGTCAGTTGCTAATGCAAGATAACCTACACACGACATTTTAGGCACATGACTGTATTCCTTTGGAAAACGAAAGCTGAATTGTATGGACAGTCAGGAAAATTTTCAATGTTAAAATTTCAGCGATGAAAGTTGACCTTCAATGTGGTATAAAGTAAAACTGCGCATTTTTACAACATTTATTCAATGCTTTGAACTTGCTGAATGCCTTGGAATTTACATATTTGACTGTTAGGCAATGAGTGACTGAATGCATCGGGAGTCTTGACGATGTAAAAAAGAAACATATTTTATTCATTAAACTTATTCAAGTCACTGATGCTGGAAAGCTAGTTCTTGTAAATCCATTTTGATGAAATAACTATATGTTAATTGTTTAATGTGCTGTCTACTCCCTGTTTCAAGTTGATTTGTACAGCGTTGGTCATCGACTGTAAACACCAACCTCAGTGACGTCACCAACAGATTTTATACAGTACGTCGCTAAATGTAGAAATGGTATATGAGAAAAATGATTCATACTTACTGTTCCATCATTCCAGAAAAAGCCCAACCCTTGGGTCCACCATTCAGTGGGAAACGAGGCTTGGGCCTCGGGTTGGGATTTCCTGTCCCCACTGAGCACCAATGATGGATTCTATTTATCTAACATACCAGTTCCAGCCGGTAGGAAAGACAAAAAACGAACAGTCGCACGCCGGCCGCACGCCGTTCTGTGACGTCATTGTAGTGTTAAAAATGCCGTCACCATGTCAGATCTTAGCTTATTCAGGATTTTTGGAAGCCTTTTTCATGTTTTTTTTTTGCAATATAAAATGCGATATTAAGTGGCAAGAAAAAGAATCTATTATTTGTGTGAGGATAGGATAGAAAAATCCGTTCCTGGTGATCACTGTATGTTATCACTCAGCAAGCCTTGTGATGCCAATCCGTAATCCTTGGGACAAATTTTTCTATCCCACCCTCACACGCATGATGTATTCTTATAACATACAATCAAATCTCCATTTTGCTGTCCTGCTTTCTTTTACAGGACCTGGTCTGGCGTTTATAGCCTACCCCGAGGCGGTTGCACAAATGCCGATAGCTCCTCTTTGGTCAATACTTTTTTTTGCTATGCTAATTCTTCTAGGCCTCGATAGTCAGGTAAAATTACAATGATTATAATGAAACTGTTCACCATATGGTAAAGTCCATCTGATTATTACACTTATTGCACGTATGCATCTAACAGCCATGCAATGGGGGCTAAAGTTCTATTTTTGTCAAAAAGTATATCTGTCATACCTTGTGTATGCCAGATGAGAAAGTTCTTTTGCGTATGTAAGTTTTACTCGAGCAAGTCTTTGTCACAGCATAAACATTCTTGACTTGTTCATTTATATCTTACTGGATTTTCTTTGTCAAAGTAACCCTTTCTACACAGCATCTCATCTGGGTCCACAATGTTTGGACCAATGTAGGTAAATTATGTTCTACTCAAAATTGTTAAGATTTTAAAACGTGCCTGTCACTATTAAAACTAGCCATGTATATTTTCATGTGATAGAGAATGATTGATTGCATTTTCGTCATAAAATGTAACAATGTAAGATGATCATAGTATAGTTTGTCCTTTAGGCATATATTAATGGTATGTAAATCATTTAGCTTAAACTTGATGATATCATACATTAGACGTTCTAAATACACACAGACATTTAAAACAGAACATGGATTTTCGTTTGCCAGTAGAAAAAAAAACTGAATGTCAATTCACATATTTACCTTGGTATTATAATCTACGTATATGCTTTAATATGTCGACCAATATATTATATGCACTTTACGACAATCTACCCATACCAATTTACATTGACTGAACCAGATATGATAAGCTTATCTGCTTATAAGCTATACTTCCAATGATTATCTGGGTGAAGAATGCAAATTACATACCAAGTCCCAAGCAGTTATTTTAGGTGAGATGATGCATTGATAAGTTAGGGGTCTTTCATGCAAACCAAATATCTATGTGTCTTGATCCACATCTGAATTAAGGGTGAGGTTGGCGCGCCGTTAAACTGGTTTAAGACCTCCAGTAAAATATTTTACTGACCGTTCCAAGGCGGTACTTCTTTTGTGGATCTTTTATGTTTTTGTTTTGTCTTATGTTTGCGGTGTCTTTGTGCGCGTCTGTTTATTTGTGCTTTGTGGTCACCTGCTGGGAAAGGGCTGACCTCTTTGCTCTCGTTTGTTGCGTCTCACTGTGAGTTTGTAACGTTACCATTGGTATCCTGGGTCGGGTGTGGTACTTGATTGTATCGACTCCTGATCTTTGCACCCTTACTTACTTTTAAAATGAGCCGCGACATGAGATTACCAACAATGTGGTATGTGCGACCAGCAAATGTTCAGATAGGCCTGCGCATACGCGAAGTCTGATCAGGGCCTTTGCTAGTCACTAGAATATATTCTGTGACTATTTAGCTGCTGACTGAACAGCATTTGGAGTTTCTAAGCATAAAACAGGGCTACGCAGGCTCATCTGAGTATACACTAGTGAAAATGCCACATTGTTGGTAAATCACATGTCACAGCTTAATTATGTTTAAAGATAATCTATGTGAATATTCTACAGAAAAGCAAAATTGAAATAAAAGTGTTTATAAGTAGGTGGTAAACAAACTAAAAATGATGCAAATATAAAAATATGTCCCTTTTGTTATTATAGCAAAAAAAAAAAACATACCGATAAGAAAATATTAGTAGTACAGTATCAGGCTTACAATCTTATGCAATTTATCTTCACAGGGAAAAAAACAATCAATTTTGATTATTGTGAGAAAACAAAGAAAAAAAGGTTTTTAACTCACAGTCTGTCACAGCTGAAAAAAACTAGCTGATCCATGATAGGTCCAGCAAACGACAAGCATCAGTCACCAAACCCACTGATATTGATTAGCAGCTTTGTAAATGATTATTTAAACTTGTTGGCAATATCAACGATGTACTACAGTAAAACCTGTGTAAAACGGTCACTCTAAAAAAGTCAGAAAATTGGTTTTCAAGGCCATTTATCGCTTATTGCATGTAAAAAATATGCTCCAAAGGGAGCATTCTTCAATACTTTTGACCTTCATCAAGCTACCAGTTGTCATTAAGACCTATGTTTTATCTATTTTTGAGTGGCCATTTTACACAGGTTTTACTGTACGTCATATTTCACATCCCTGGGTGAGCATCAAGGTGTTTTTTAAGAGCTTGAGAAATGGAACTTTCTTTTGTGTTTTCACTTTCGACGATTGCTTTCTTATTTTTCCAGTTTGTAGGTGTAGAAGGTTTTATCACCTTTGTAATGGACCTCTATCCAAGTGTATTTAGAAAAGGCTATAGGCGAGAATTGCTTATTGCTGCTATCTGTGCCATTTCCTTCTTAATAGGTCTATCTATGGTGTCTGAGGTTTGTACATCAATTTATTCTTTTTTATGATTGTTAGCACACTACATTCTCGCACACAAGGTCAGGATTTCCTTTGTATAAATTCTATCTCACATTACCAAACCAGCTGGTGGAAAAAAAAGGAACAGCCACATGCTGGTCGCACGTGGATGCGTGACGTCATTGACATTTTAATGACGTCACAATTGTCGCATCTCACCGAATTTATGATTTTCTGGAAGCCTTTGTTATGTTTTTTATTAAAATTTTGGTACTTAGTGGTAAGCAAGACAAAGAATCAATTATTCGTGCGAGACTGGGGTAGAAAAATCCACCACTCGCGATCACCATTTGTCATCACTTGGCAAGCCTCATGATGCCTATCCGTGATCCTCGAGACGGTTTTTCTACCGCACCCTCACACTCAATGGATTCTTATAGTACTATTAAGTATTTCCACATGTAGTTCTGCCTGTCCATCTACATTTTTGTTGGCTACAGCTAAGATATTTGTAGTCTATTGTTTACTATTTTCATCCACTGTAACAACATGAGATAACAGGCATAGTTATAAGACCTGTTTTGACTGAATTTTATTATTACTCCTTGTAACAATGCATCTTTCTTTGCTGGTTGCACATACCACATTGTTGGAAATCTCATGTCGTGACTCATATAATAACGGTGTCAAACATACCAACATAGGAAACTTTCATCGTGGTCTGTTTTTGCATAATATTTGTTCCACGTTACATGAATACATATGGGAGAAAAATCGCACTTCTCCGTGTAGATCAGCCAGTACATTGGCTTTATCAGCTAAAACTTTATTTTTGTCAAAATTAGATATAGCTTTTAATGTCCCTATTGAATATACATAAGTATGCACACTGGGCAGAGTATTTTGAATCGTTTCCTCTCATCATAACTATGCTATTGTACTATAACCAGTATGCTAAAGAATAAAAAATGGGAATACGTTTTTTTTCTATAATGATCTTGTATATGAGATTTAAAACAATTTGACATTTTGACAAGTGTATACTTGGACGAGCCTCTGCAGCCTTCTGTTAAGGTTAGAAACTCCAAATGGTGTTCAGTCAGTAGGTTAACAATCATAGAATACTCAAGCAACTAGCAAAGGCTCTGATCAGACTGCGCGTATGCGCAGGCTGAATTAAAGCTTTGCTGGTCGACCAGCACATACCACATTGTTGGAAATCTCATGCATTGGCTCATTATTATCAAAACCAGATATTTTTTGTTAAAAAGCAATTGTTATCCTTAGTATGTGTTCGTTTGTTGTTGTCATTAATGCCTCCCTTTCCAGGGAGGAATGTACGTCTTTCAGCTGTTTGACTACTTCTCAGTTAGCCGGACCATCTTTATAATTGCCTTCCTTGAATGTGTGGTGATTGCGTATGTCTACGGTATGTCCAATATGGATAAGGTGTATCAGCTGTTAGGGTTTAGGTGTATAAGTTGTTTAATTGAACTAAAACATTAGCTTCAAATTATTAAATTTTCAAATATATTTAAAGGCATATCAATGATCAGAAGTAAATGTAAATTTAAAAATGATATCCGTTTATATGTGTAAGTCTCCAGCACACAAAGATTATTTATATTATATAGTATTACATCAAATATTAATCTTGTTTGATGATTTGTTGAATTGCATTTTATACATTTCGATATGAATAGCAAAGTGTTTTAATCAACATAACATTGATGAAAAAGCATATAATATTATTCATTTATTCGGCTAAGAGTACATTTTCCCTATTTTTGATATCCAAATTGTGTGAACCTTTCTTGCATTTTTCAGTTCAGAGTTATTTTCAAATACTAACAATACTGGTCAAAAAGCTAATTGTAAGCCAGAACAAGCTTCTCATGTTATTATTTGCATACAAATTAAGATTAATCTTTCATGCACAGCAACTCAGTAGGGTTAGTGACAATTTTATGGAACCTTTTATTTTCTTTCCACTTGTTGTGTGTAAGGAACAAGGTTCTGATGAGAAGGGATGTCTACGCAGTTTCTCGTTATGAAGGAACAAATATAAGTGCCAAATCAGCAAAATATGTATGGAATTCTAGTTCATCCAATGATTTCTAGTTTTTTCAGACATTGACTTCATGAACTAGAAATAAAATTGAATCAAAAAGGTTAAACAAAGAGGATCTTACAGTAATGCTGTAGTTTTGTTGAATCTATTGAACTAGTTGAGGAAAATAGATCAAAGGTTAAGATTTCCAAGCATTTATCCCTTTTTTTGCTGCAAGTTTAAATAAAACTCATTATGCAAAATCACAAATGTTAAACTGTAGTTTTCATATGGCACTAACGTTTTTTTCTAAATTGTGTTGCTGTCGTGTTAATATCAGTATTTTGCCATTATATATGCAATATCGTTACAGCCACTTTTATGTTATGTAACTTAATGGTTTAATACAAAGCGTTATACCACTCCCAGCTGCGATGTCATGTTATAAAGCATGATCATCAGATTGGAATGGTTCATTTTATCATGCAGACAAAACACAAATATTAACACCATTATTTAATCATTAAAAGAACCAGTGCAGTCATGAGCGGATAAGCTTACTTTTAAAATTAATGATCAAAATTACTGGTAAAATCTAAAAAAGTTTGTCTATATAAGTTAAAGATCTGCTCTATGTTAGCCAATTTGATATATCATTTAATCTACTTTTATAAAGAATATCAATGCACTTCCTAAGAACCAATAAATTAACCGATGGGGCTCTAGTGAGGCAATTTATTAGACAATAAAAAAAGAAATATATCTAAGAAGAACCAGTGCAGTCATGAGCGGATAAGCTTACTTTTAAAATTAATGATCAAAATTACTGGTAAAATCTAAAAAGTTTGTCTATATAAGTTAAGGATCTGCTCTATGTTAGCCAATTTGATATATCATTTAATCTACTTTTATAAAGAAAATCAATGCACTTCCTAAGAACCAATAAATTAACCGACGGGGCTCTAGTGAGGCAATTTATTAGACAATAAAAAAAGAAATATATCTAAGAAGAACCAGTGCAGTCATGAGCGGATAAGCTTACTTTTAAAATTAATGATCAAAATTACTGGTAAAATCTAAAAAGTTTGTCTATATAAGTTAAAGATCTGCTCTATGTTAGCCAATTTGATATATCATTTAATCTACTTTTATAAAGAATATCAATGCACTTCCTAAGAACCAATAAATTAACCGATGGGGCTCTAGTGAGGCAATTTATTTGACAATAAAAAAAGAAATATATCTAATTATAGTTGGTTGTTATCTTTTCTACTAAACTTCTAGATTCATTTTCATGTATTATTTATATTTTTAAACACACAGATTAAAAAGAAATACTTTTGAGTTTCATAATGTTGAAATATATTTTAGAAGTTTCTTTTGAATATCCAGATTGTATGATTTAGGTAAATGAAATTTTGTATATAAATTTAAGTATAAATCAAGCCAGCCTGCTCATCTTGAACCACTTAAAGATATACTTGAACTACACTTAATACAGTGAATTTTCATTGCAGGAAAAAGCAAGTTAAGTGGGCAAGGAGACCAACATATTTAAATCTTTTCAATATTATCTTTTCGCGTAACCAAACAAAAAGTCTCTTTAATGGTACCAACTCGTAATTTGGTACCCCTTTTCATATCAAGAAATTTATTTCCCTATCTGTGAGAAATTATTTATTTACGCTGTACATCTTTAAATTAAACATTTATTGAGTTTTGCTTAATAGGAATTCAATGAGACTTAGTTAAAACTTGCTGAGTTGACAAATCTCCTACGCTTTCTCTGGTTTTAATAGCTAGTAGTAGATATACAACAGTTGGGAGAGAAAATGTTTTTCAGTATGAAAAGGTGTTTGTTAAACCAATTTAAGGACTGTAATTAATTTCTTACTTCTCATCATATATTATAACCAAGTGTTGTACAGCACTGGGCGAATAACTTGTACTAACTCTCATCTGACACAGAATCAATTTTTCTGATCAGTGGTACACCTCACTAATCCTTTTGATTATTTAGATAGATAACCTAAAAGGGCATGTATCGAATTAGGAGCACTAATACTTGCAATATTATTTGGACATCTTTACGCGTAAATTAAACACAGAATTGTATATAGAGAATACAAGGTGAGTGTCTTCTGATATTCAAGTTTACCAGGCAATGCTTTAAGGCTGCTTGTTGACACCATGAGGCTTGCCGAATGATTCAATCTGCGTTCTTAAAGCCAAGCCTGCTAAACTTGATATCAAAAGATGCGAACCTGGTGTTCTATTTATCAGTAAACCCATTGTTTCACTCTTCGAACTAGCGATTATGCCATAATCATCGATGACTGTTTCGATTCAGCTCATGGTGGATGTCATTCAAAAAGCGCAACGTCATCATGACCTAGTAATGGCAAATGCCTGAGATAGACACCGTTTATCAGACCAACGTGTAACAATGCAAAAATATAAGCGGTCACTGATAAAAATAATGCCAAACATCCAATTATTTGCACATAGGCTTATAATTATACAAATTGCAAGCCCAGAATTTGTTTTTAAGAATAGAAAATTCTGACAAGGCAAACAGTGATTACAATTAAAATTAATATGTATTGTTCTTTAATGTTTTACATTTGGACACCATCGTATCTACCTCATTTGATCTTTTATCTTGAACCAATTTTCACAAATATCAGTGAAGTAATTCTGTAATATAACCAAAATGTTTCAATTGGATTATTGTTAGAAAAATGCCTTTTTTCGATCTGAAAGAAGCAGTTTATAGTGTTAAAATATCCAGTTCATCCATTTGTTTGTTATGTTTCAGGCGTTAATCGCTATTATGACTGCTTGGAGCTAATGTATGGTTTCAGAATTCTTCCAATCATGAAGGTCTGTTGGATGTCTATAACTCCTGTCTTTATTATGGTAAGTGGCCCCTTCAGTCTCGGCATCAAGGTTAGTTAATCTGTTTCATGCTAAAATCAACTGATTATAAAATTTCAAGTACTCATAAAACTTAAATACTGAAAAAAGTAAGTTTTTTTTCTTTAAACCTCTCAGACGCTGTATTCATTCTGCTTATAACGTTATAATGCCAACACTTCTTGACAGCTTAACATTATAAGCAGGATTTACTTCATGCTCAGTTGAGTTGAGCATGGAAAAAGTCTATAACCTCAGGGCCTGGTCTCATGGTTAGAAAACATGTTTTAAGTTCAACGTATCTGTGAATAAAATGTTTCCTCGTTTTAAATGTTAAATGCCATCACATGTTTGCAATCTGAAGCTTATTAGAATACTATATACAGCCAGAAAAGTCTTTATATTTTGGTAATATTATGAGAACTTCAAATGTATGCATTATTGAGTTGAGTACAAATATCTTTATTAACTAGAGGCCAGATATGCCGCATTTCTTAGTAACACATTTGTTATCACTTGTGTTTTCGTTCTCAAAAAGCATTCCCAAGAAGATGGTGTCTACAAATGTTAAGCAATAAATGAGCCTTTATATTATGAGATTTCCAACAATGAAGTATGTGCGACCAGCAAAGGCTAAGACCAGCTGGCGCATACGCGCAGTTTGATCAGAGCCTTTGCTAGTTGCTTGAATATTTTATGACTGTTAAGCTACTGTCCGAACAGTATTTGGAATTTCAAAGCTTCAAAGGAGGATGCACAGGCTGGTCTGAGTCTACACTTGTCAAATGCCACATTGTTGGTAATCACGTGTCATGGCTCAAATTATGAAACTAATTGTTCTAATTAACCAGTCTAGCTAGAGGTGGCCTGCCCTTTCGTGCTGACACCACAATGCTACATCTAACCATTTAATATTTCGACAAGTCTCTGTAGCTGATGAGGCAGACTTATGTCTTACGTTTTAAATACCATGAGCAGGTTTCTTTTGACTATCAAATTAATCATTCAATGACATTGCATTAGCAATAGGGCAATACATCCCAAGTTGCCCCTTATTTTCTTTTACAAAAAAATAAAGTATAATTTGATTTTATAAATATGATCATGAAAAAATGATTAAGCAAAAGCAGTTTAAAGCAGTAAAACGAAGTAGCAGTTCTGATGATTGAATACTTAATACAAGTAACTTCTAATGTTAAAATGACTCCCCTGACCCCACTGGGCATCATTAAAACAGATGCAAAGCACGGATAAATATCAGAATGTGTCTAAACAGCCTGTGTGCAAGTTGCATGGCAGATTTTGTAATGAGTGGACAGACAGTTCTCCTCGTGGACGACCGCCATACAAGGATAAAAAGCAAATTCTGGCCGTCAAGAACGTCATTGGAAGCAATCATTGGAATACAGTGCGCCAAGTAGCTGTTTGTGTCGGTTGCAGCAAGTCTACTGCTCAGCGCGTTTTAACTGCAGACCTGGGTTTGTCGCACGTATCTGCTAGATAGGTACAAAGACTACTAACAGAGGAAGAAAAATCTGCTTGTGTTGGCGCATCAACACAATTCTTGGATATAAGTTGATCAGACCCATCGTTTCTGGATCGCATCATCACTACGGATGAAACGTGGGTGCATTATTTTGAACCTGAGGATAAACGAATGTCTATGTTATGGAAGAATCGTGACAGTCCACCCCCTAAGAAGGTAAACGTGGTTAAATTGATGGGAAAAGTTATGTGTGCTGTATTCATGGATAGTTTGGTGTGATTCTAGTCCACATGGTAACAGCTGGCCGCGCGGTGAAAGAAGCATTTGCGTGGAAAACGATTTCAAGATCGCGAGGAGGTCAGATACACTATTCGAACTTAAATACTGTGTGGTTCAAAGAAGTGAATGAAAAATGGGTGAAACGCCACCATAAGTGCATTAACTTTGCAGGAGAGTACTTCGAAAAGGAGTGAAAAGAAATGACGTTACGTCATAAAATTCTGGCGCTTACGTTTGACGTGGTCCGTATGGCGACATGTGGTGCTACTAGAAGTTTGCTACAAACCATAATCTTTGAGCTATTGGCGTCAAATTTTCAACAATTTTTTTCGAGAATAATACAAATAGAATCTATTAACATTTGAATAAGATAAGTCTTATGGTTTTAATACAGCGCAAAAAGTCCACGAAATAGTGGGACGACCCTCGTACATACTACATAATCAAGATAAGACTTGATAACCTTTTTAACCATAACAGTTATTCTATTTAATTTTATCTTTGACTGTATATATTAAAACACATTAAAATTTTGCTTTCCTCTTTAATTCCACGCTGGCAGGTCGGACCTCAGACTCTATAATGGTTCTGACTTAAAGATTTATCTATAGATGAGATTGTTTATTGGGGCCTGATGCTGCGTCTGTTATCCAACCCACCAGGGATTAGCTGTTGGATTCATTTTGCTCCAGTATTTAGTTGCATGTACTGTTGAGCCTTTATCTTTGTTTTATCTCCTTTTTATATCTTGATTTATATGTACTAGGAGATGAATCATAAATAAGTTATGGATCTTTCATACAAACCAAGCATCTATGTGTCATGATAAAGGGTGAGGTTGGTACAGTTAAACTAGTTTAAGCCCTCAAGTAATTTACTTACTGGCTATTCGAAAGCAGTGTTTCTTTTGTGGTTCTTTTTTGTTATCTGTGTTTGTCTTTGCCATACTGTGGTGTCTGTTTCTTGCAGCCTTGTGGTTACCTGTCAGGAAAGGGCTAATCTCCTGGCATTCTTGTATGCGTTGTTTTCTTGTGTTTTTGCCACTTTCCCTATCTGTATCCTGAGTCAGATTTAGTACTTGATTGTATCGATTCCTGATCTTTGCACATTGAATTACTTTATGGAAATTCTAAGCGTGCCCAACACATTTTGATTATTACAGAAAATGTTTGTTACAACCACGCAGCTACCGGGTAAGCAAAGAGGTAGTTCATGAACTCTAATTTTGAGATACAGCTGTCATGCAAATATAAACATTTTCAGTAGAGTGACAGGAATTTTAATACTGTTTGGCAGTTTGGGATGTTTAAAAGAGGTAAAAACAATGGACATGATACTTGGAAAATGTAAATTTCCAAATAGTGTTTTTCCTTATTTTCAGTAACATATGTTGTAGGTACACATTGGAATTGCCTCTATGAGGCAAATCCAATGTGTACCTACAACCTATGTCTTTTAAAAAATAGTTTTTCACCATAAGCTTAGCTTAAAGAAATTCTCAACCACTTTCATTTATTCAAAGAAATAAGCATGAAGACATGAACAACTTTTCAGTTTGTCATGCACCTGGATTACAATGATAGACTGTCTATTCTATGCTTCTGGCAGTTTGTCTTGAGATGTGTCATGGGAGTATATTGCTAAGAGTATATTGCTAAATTGCTAATTGCATGGTATTTGATTATTCCAGGGCCTATTTATTATGGGCGTACTTACCTACTCAGAGTTGAAGTATGAGCGAAAATCGGTGACGTATGAATATCCACCCTGGGCGATAATGATTGGCTGGATAATGGCAGCTGCATCTATTACCTGGATACCAATAAATATGGCTTATCAAATATGTCAACAGCAAGGATCACTAAAACAGGTAAGCTATCAAAAATGTGGTATTTAGACTAACCAAAGCCTGTATTGTGTTGCCAAACGATGATCGATAGGGACTGATATACTTCTATCAGCCAATCTCACAAATGGCAGGTTGTTTTTCTTGAATATTTCTCAATTTCCGCGTTTTATTTTTAATTTATTTCTTATCCTGA
Source organism: Loripinus fragilis (assembly GCA_964019695.1). Taxonomy (NCBI): domain Eukaryota; kingdom Metazoa; phylum Mollusca; class Bivalvia; order Lucinida; family Lucinidae; genus Loripinus; species Loripinus fragilis. The sequence goes on from OZ026521.1 coordinate 34,956,943, forward strand.
CAATAGTTTTGCCCTAAGATATTTTAAAACTGCTGATTATTATATCTGCTTCATATATCCACATTTACTCAGGACAACTTACTTTTACCATGGAAGTAAGCAATGAAAAATGCCCTATAGGAATTTCATATTGTTTTCGAAATATGATACCAAAGTACACCAGCAGGTATGTAGCCGGGCGACATGTGTTGTGCATGGCTTGAAAAGGGTTTTAATAATATTCCCAATTAGTGGTTCCAGAAATATATATTTCCTTTTGCATTGCAATGAGGTCTACTAATAATCAAATACATGGTTTTAATTGTAATTAATATACAGTCCAAAACTAAGGGACAATCTGGATTACCATAATGCCCTTACATTACCATGAGATGAAAGATCTTACACAATTTCTCATGCCTTTTTGAATGTATTACACTTGTTGGGGAGACGAGATATAATGTAAGGCTGTGCTGAGCATTTAATCACTTTGCTGCAACTGGTATACACAAATCCAATAAATCAGAGGCACATATGTTAGAATAAGAATCCATCATAAGTGTGAGGGTGGGATAGAAAAATCCATTCTGAGGATCTCCAATTGGCATCACGAGGCTTGCAGACTGATGACAAATGGTGATTGTGAGGGACTGATTTTTTTATCCCACCCTCACACGAATAATGGTTTCTTTTTCTCACTCACCACTAAACACATACTTCAAATAGTGATGTAATTTTAACATTACAATGACGTCATGTATCGACGTGTGGCCAGCGTATGGCCAACGTCCAGCTATTTGTTTTTTATCTGCCACACTGGCACTAGAGATAGAATTTTCTCACATGGGTAAAAAAAACGGAAATTCCAATCCGGTGCATGAGATATTCGATTTATCATATAATACCAACATTTCTTTGAATCTGTGATTTTGCAAAAATGTTAGTACTTTGACATATATATGCGACGTTGTTATAAGCATCATAACATAGCATTACTAAATAAAAACAACGTTGTTTTATTGATTTTAATACATAGCGCTATATCAATACAAGACGCAAAATCGTACAATAAGAATAATTATCCCTCGATAATATATTTTCAGAGATTAAGAGAGTCTATAAAACCTATTCTGAAGAAACACCAACTTAAGCCAGGCCAAGATCTTTCTAAAGTGAATCTAGATGAAGATAACTGGTTTGATGAGAATGCAGAAACGCCATTAAATTCCTTTGTCAATTCTGAGAAGCGGTGATACGTAGATGTTGTACTATCCCATTCAGCGTACAGTAATCGGCCTCCATCTACCCGCCAGAGAAACGCCATTTGAAAGGTGTTTCTCTGACAGGCAGATTATGGCCTGCTTTTAGCCAGTGGCGGATCCAGAGGGGGTTCAGGTGGCTCGCTCAAACTCCCTCCCCTCCCACCGTTTTTAAATATCATATGAAAATGAACTAATTTGGTCTCGATGAGACCAAATTATTTCATTTTCATGGGATATTTAGAAAAAAATTAGATAAAATCAGCAGAGCGAACCCCCTGACTAATAATATATTTGAACCCGCTTTCAGGAAATCCTGGATCCGCCCCTGTTTAGGTGCTGACTGGGCTTATGTTGTTAGGCGTTGGTTCTGTTGTTGTTGACTTTTTGTTTATTGTTACTCCTTTTGTGGGAGTCTGTAATTGCTGTATGTTTTGATGTGTCCGTTCTAGTATTGAAATCGTCTTGATGGGGAAGAGAGAGCTGGTTGCTTTGCTTAATTTGTCTTCCTGGTGTCTCGTGATGGTTGAGCGGCTCTTCCTCGCGGTGCCACAGGGTTGTCTGCAGTTTGTAATTGTGGTATTTCCTGATCATACTCACTATTTTTTATGGTTGACTGTTAGAAGGTTGATGAACTATAGAGAACATAATGGTGAACCCATTTGATATTTGGACTGGGCCACATGAAACAATGTCCATGGTGTAAGCAATCAGGCATTGCTTAAACCAGTATGATTAGCTACGGACGCTAACAGGAATCTTGAAATTTGGAATGTAGCATATGACTTAAGACAGTTTTTATTTTCTGGGAGTAAAACAAACAAGTACAAATACAAGACAAAATTAACATATCTTTTTGATTTAATGTCCACCTCAAACATAGGAAACAATCATGCTTTCTTATAACACAGTACTATCTAATTTTAGGCCAGATTTTTTATTAGTTGATTTACGGGAATCGTTTTTCAGATTTAGGGTCGGGGGAACTAAAAAAAATAAATAAAAAGCTCTAAAATTGACCAGTTAACTGGTCATTTTAGGTCTTTTTTTAATATCTCCAGAAAAAACAGTAAACTAGTAAGGCAAACCAACAGTCTATATTAAATTTTTATATTTTCTTAAAAATATGGACAGGACAATCACTTTTTACAGTGTCACTCTCAAAAATACACAGACAGAACCTCAAAAAAATATCATTTTTTTCAACAAAACAAATAATATTGCCTCGGTTACATTTGCCAAAGTCGTCGTACGATTTATTTGTCTATGATTTTCCCTACGATTTTTTCGGCATCGTAGGCGGCTATAAGCTACGACGTATGTGTTTACATTGCTTACGATTACCTTACGATTTCTTTCGGCGACAAACTAGGACAAAACCTTACAGAGACTTTGCAGATATCGTACGACAACCGCAAGGTTATCGTACAATCATCGTGTTATCTTCACGACCTCCCTATATAAATCGCAAGATGCCCGTACGATGACCTTGCGGAAGTCGCAAGGAGTCGGTACGCTGACTGTGTAATTGTCACGTAATTATGTGCATGGTTTTAAACGGCCATCCATGTTCATTTTTGATTCCACTTGAACTGTGTTTCAAAGTCATGTGACAACAACTCGTGCTATGAAGAGGCTAGAGTTTTTTAGTTGAACATGGTCCCAAGGTATGGAACAGCGTGATACGTGTGTGTAAATTTTAATGTCCTTTTTTATATACTGCAGTTTTCATAAAGTTTAAGTCACAGAATATAACAACAACCATTTTTCTATAGTACACTTTTATAATTCGAAAAGTATCACTTTAATTGAAAATATAAAGGTGCTTTAATTGCACCGTCTCGTAGATTCAGCGTAGAGTAAAATGCTTACTATGGTTTTGTTCAGTTTAATCATCCAAAGGCACTCTACGGCCAGCAATACATACAATCCTCGTCATAAGCAAAAGTGAAGTCGTTGCATGCGAATAACAAAGGTACTGACCAGAATGCGCTTTCTTCCACCCGACCTGGTCAGCACAGTTGCCATTCTTTTTCCATTCTTTTTTTAGTAAAATACATTTTGTAGAACAAAGACAAATATTGAAATGAAACAAACAGCTAATGAAAACCAATATATACCCGTCTGGAAATTGTTGACACGTCGCAAGGCGCCCGCACGATCATTGTGCCATCGCCTTGGGGTTACCCCAGGGTGACAGTCCGAGGTTCATACAATTTTATGAGCCCTGCAAGGGTATCATGCGGCGACCTTGCGGGCTCCCTACGACTGTCACGAGAGTCTACGATCATTTTTGGGCCAAAATGACAATCTAAAACCCTGCGTTGTCCTCACGATCACCGTGCGGTGCCCGTACGGGGATCGTACGATGTCACTGCGATGTGTCTACGGGCTACGGGCTTACGATTTTTGCAAATTTGTCATTGTGCGGAGTTAAACAAAATCGTAGAGGCCACGATGCCCGTAAATTCGTACGATGATCGCAAGGTCTCCCTGCGGAGGCCCCATAGAAACGGTGATTTGGACATCATAAGGGCATCGTATACTCGTCGTAAGGCAAATGTAACCGAGGCATATTTAGAGTCGGAGGATAAAATAAAAAAAAATTTTAGAAATTAAATTTTATTTTCTTCCTACTTTCCGGAAAATTACAGTAGGAGGGTTCGTAAATCAACTAATAAATAATTTCTGTTCTTATGCCATGTAGGAGAAGGGTTGGTGGGTGAAGCACAGTTTGGCCTCGCTTACTACAGCTGACATGAAACTAATACTGTTACCACACGTTAAAATGGATTGACCTTAGATCAATACAGATGTACTGTCCTGCCAACCAAGAGTGACAGTGACGTATGTTTTGTTTACAAAGATATCAGGGACTTATAATCGATAGATCACTTGTGTATTAATCCTATCCGCAGGATAGGATTAATACACACGTGATCTATCGATTCGTGATAACGCAAGTGGAGTGTACAAGTTAATATTTTACTTTACAATAGTGAACAAAATATTACGTCACTGTCACTCTTGTTTGGCACGACAGTAGTGTAATTAATTAATAATGATGTTTAATGAATATTAAATATGTCTGATTTAAGCAAAAAAATGCAAATATAGTTTTGTATTGTATATATTTAATAAATATAGACTGAAGATGTTTTGAATGATACAGTCATTGAGTAAAACAACAAGTCAACATAAGAATAAACCTTATCCTGCTAATGTTTTGTCCCTAAAATGTTCTCTGCATATTCAGACTGCTTAATATATTTAAATGTACTTGGGACTACTTTTTATCATGGGGCTAAGAAGAAGACTTAAGAACTCAGAGTACAACTAGCAACATAACACAAATATACAAGACAGTTCCTGAAATGTTGGTGCTTTACGACATGCTTAAAACTATTCTTTAAAAACGCATGCATAGGTATTGAGTGGCCTTAAGTTTAGCAAATAGCGGATCTTACATGAGTGCTCATGTTTATTGAATTCATTAAATGGGTTGGGAAAAAAGAGATAAAATGTGAGGCTTCCAGAGCATTTTATCTCTTTTTCACAACAAGTATAATAAACTAATAGACTTTGATAACACATCACCCAGATTAAATCCTTTATTTCACAAACTGTGAGAATGACATGAAACTTACTTTGAAACATTTTTTGGGTGGTGGGGGCGTGAAAACATTAAAATTTTGTCATTACGTTCTTTACAACGCTGTTATGGGCGTCATTACATAAAGTATACAAGGTGAGTGTCTTTTGATATCAAGTTTACCAGGCCAGGCTTTGAGAAGGCATTTATACATCGCAAGGCTTGCCGAGCGATTCAACATGCATTCTTAAAGCAGAGCCTGTTAACTTGATATCAAAAGGCGCAAACCTGGTATTCTATTTATCAGTTTACCTATCGTTTCACTCTTCAAACTGTTGATTATAACGTACTTTTCAATTTTTGTGTTGAATCAGCGTCATTGGAGACGTCATTCAAAAAGTGCAATGTCATCATGACCTGATAAAGGCACATGCCGTGAGATAGACAACGTTTATCAGGCAACGTGCAACAGTGCAGTTAATATGGATTAATATGAGATGTAACTGATAAACACCATTACTGAACCCCTTGTGGTATAACAATTATAATACATGGCGTTGTATTGCTCCCTGACGCACTGTCATGTAATAAACAATGTTGTCTGATTGTTACTGATCAATTACATAGCCCAAGTCCTTGATTATGTGTGCAGTGTTTTCCATAGTATATCATTAAATATGCTAGGGTAATAAGAAAAATCAGTGTAGAATAATTGAACCCTTAAACCGACAATCACGACTACAGCAGACGACAAATTTTGTGACATCATTCCTAGTTTTCGACAAAAATAAGGTATATTTCTCATGAAATATCATGCCTTATTTGTTATTTAGGAAAAAGGGGGCAAAATTTGAAATTGACGTCTGGTGCAAATTATAGGCGGCGCATTATGGGTTAAGAAACGAAGAGCATTTGCAACAAGATGAAGAAAATCAAAACAAGATGCACGCGATGCTTCTTATCTCCACCATTCATAGAATTAACATATGTTGAGCTGAGAAACAGTATCCCTAGTGCTTCCGTCGTCGTGCTTTCTGTTGTCATAACAGTCGTGTGTTTGGTACTGATTGCTGTGGACAAAAACAGGAGATGGAAATCAAATAACATGATTCAGCATATTGCATGGATCAGACCAGTAAGCAGTGTCTTTACTGGAAGCAGTAAAAGCAGAGCTTGACGGGCCCATAAAGATTGAAAACAAATGTTTGCTATAGCAAAAGTTATACCTATAGCCCTACTAGATGATTGTTAAAGCATGATTAAAAAAGTAACTGCCCATCTGCAAAAGATACCAAAGTATACGGTGACCATTTTTTATGAAAAACACTATAGTTTTTAGAACCAGTAGCAAAGGCTCTGTCAATATTATTCGCGAAAACAAGAATCTCTGAATTTAAGGTATGGGCCCCTGTATAGGGGTTTCAGATAAAACAAGATAAAACAAAAATATTTTTATTGATTGTTCCAAGGCGATACTTCTTTAATGGATCATTTGTGTTATTTCTGTCTTGTGTTTGTCATGCTTATGCGTCTGTTCATTGCTGGTTTTTGGTCACCTGCTGGGAAAGGGCTCTTTTTGTGATGTTTAATTATGTTTTTGTCACTTTCCCATGTGGTATACTGGGTGAGGTGTGGTACTTGATTGTACTAATTCCTGATCTTTGCCCCTCTCTTACTCTAACAAGCCTGTTCAGTTACAGAAACAAGGTAGAATATTGAAGTTTGGCTTATAAAACGTAGATCTATAATAATAATAATAATAATAATAATAATAATAATAATAATAATAAAGGCGCTGATCAGACTGTGAAAACAAAATATTTGACCATAACTCCCACATCCCTTCTTTGTGTGTGCAACATGTATGAGTTGGGTCTGGTAACACAGCATCATCTGAGTCTTCGATGCTTGCCTATACGTGGTACGTATCAAATATGATTTTCAAAATGAATTATTGCATAAAAAGCCACGTCGCACGATATTAACAGCACGATATTAACAGCCATGTTTTTACCCACAAAAAACCCATGAAATAATCAGGCAATTCATGTACTGTTGATGCACGGCTTTTTATACTTTACAATACACATTAAAAGCTGTCACAAAAAAATGACGTCATCAACAGTAACGTGCATAGGGATGAACGGTATTTAGTGACCTTATGATGACACAAGCCTTTCATCTGTAGCAGACATTATCAAAACCTATGAATCATTCATGCTTTGAGCGCCATTCTAGTAATGCAAACATGATCTTTTAGAAGCGTTTTTCAAAAGTTATCAAGTGAGAGAATGATTTTATGCAATAATAACGACCAAACATGTTTTTAGGATACACAAACATCTGCTAGACCCCTTTCAGGCTGGGGTTTCAACATCACCTTTGGGGTCGAGCAGATGTTAATGCATAGAAAAACATGTTTGACACCTATATTTTTGTATAAAATTTGCGTTGCACGCTATTAACAGTCATGTTTAACCTGCTCAAACCCATGTATTAATCAGGGAATTCATGTGCTGTTTTTACATATACAAATTCTGTGGCCTTCATAAAATTGACGTCATCAACAGTAATGTGCATGGAAGCCAACTTAATTTAGTGACATCAGGATGACGTAAGTCTATGTTCTGGAACAGGCCTTTTTAAAACCTACGAATCCTTCATGCTTTTGCGCGTCATTATAGGTAATACGAATTGAACTTTTCAAAGTGTTTTCCCAAAGTTTTCAAGTGACAAAATAACGTTATGCAATAATAGTGATCATACATGGTTTTCTGTTACACTAACATTTGCTAGACCACTCTGGGGTCGTTAAACCCCTCGCCTTTCAGACTCCAGTTTCAACACTAAACTGGGGTTCCAGCAGGTGTTAATGCATAGAAATTTTGATTTTCATCCCTATATTGAAACAGAGCATGTATAAGTTCTAATACGGAACACTAAACTTTATCCATAAGTCTGGGAGTAATATAACGCGACATATTAAAATCAATTAAACCACTATGGTATGTCGATTTTGGTAACGTTATTGAATGGATGTAGACTATTTTACACCAAAAAAGCGATAACAAGTTATTTTAACATCATATCATATGAGCCTCGTCACGAGAAAACCAGTCTTTGGGGTTTCCAATAAAGTGGTATTCAAATCCGCCTGCTCAGCTACAAGGACTAGCTAGAAAATTGAAACTTCACCTGCGGCAAGTTTAGTTATGATACTTTTCAAATAATGAATAACAAAGGCGCTGATCAGTCTGCATGGATGCGCAGGCTGGTTGTTACGACATAAAGCCGGTCAGGAAGGAAGAGGGGAAATCTTATTGGAAAATTCCTTTGTGCGATGACGATGCTACCAGGGAAAAATAATGCACACAACTAGTAATAACTTTGCAGTACTTTATGTACTAAAAAAACATCGACAACACATTAATAATACAATGACGCCACCTACGCTATTATTTCTGGCTAGTTGACCATCATATACTAGGGCAAGTTGCCACTCTAAAATCATTTCAATTAGAATCAATCTTAGAGTGTCCTGCTCTAGATGTACGTCAACTAGTCAGAAATAAGAGACGTAAAGAATATGATTCACATACAATCCAAGCTCTAAGAAAAAAAAACTGGGCCCTTTGGTACTTAAGTATCGCGATGTTGACTACTTTTCTTTAGTCTACGCGTTTCGCGAACACTATTTCTTCTTGGCCATGGTTTTGATCGTCTCTCCGTATTGGGACGTCAAATTTATTTATATGGGATTTCTTATAAGATGGTTTTGATCGTCTCTCCATATTGGGACGTCAAATTCATTTATATGGGATTCCTTATAAAATGGTTTTGATCGTCTCTCCGTATTGGGACGTCAAGTTTATTTATCACAATTTCAGCCGTTTGGCTAACAACTCGTTCTGGCTACGTAGATAGTCGCGAATATTGGGACCTGATCCCACGCTGTTGGTGGCCTGAGGGGACAGCTACTAAGTGCCCTCAGGTACTAGATTCTGTGGTTCACCAACATGCGGCCTCCAACGTAGGAGGGGACACAAATCAGAGATAATTCTGCAAAAATAAATTAACTTTTAGAATCTCAGAATCACTCTGTTGCGTCAATAATGGAGTTGTTTGTTTCAAGTTTAAAAAATAAAATAATTTCAGTGGTCTTATTTTTTTAAAATTACAGCCTAACCCTATAAGCTCGCGATTAGCCCTCACCAGTGGGTATATGGCTAACGGCTCCCATGCAGTTAGGATGGATCGCTCTTCTAAATATCCACACTCAAAAATGTGTAATAGAGAAGTATTTTTAGTGACTGGCCTATGACAGCGCTAAACAATACCTCCTATGCCAAACGAACAAACCCATAAGTTACAAAAATTTCCAGTACGCTGTCATAACGTCACTCTGGTTTGAGACGCTATCGCAGCCGAAACATCAAGAACCCGTGGCCTTTTTTTCCTTTCAGGTCACGTAATCTAGATAGTTTCGAGGTTTACAAAAACTGATACCAATTCTCTTGGAATTCCAGGAAAACGTTGAACAGCGTGGTGCCGACGTAACGTTTGGACGTTTATGTCGGACATCACCCTGCCTTCGCGCTAATTTCGTACTTGTATAACGTATCAGTTGTCAACAGCTAATTATGACCCCTCGTCAAACATATTTACATCAATATTGAGAGATTACATTCTGCTGCTTTATGCGTGAAAAACGTACAATATTTTTACATGTATTTTGGTGAAAAAAACACCTACCTAATCTCTAAACATACATGTCAGCTATCACCTTATTTATGTTAGTGTGTTGTAGTGTATGCACCTAACCCTTATTCTTATATGCGTTAGATATAACTCGATGTGACACATACAGGTCGCTACAGAAAGTTGACTATCACTGGCAGTTAAATCGTCTTTCAAACAACACAATATAAATCACAATAACTTAAAACCAAGCTGCTAAAATTGTTTATTCCCCTATCAGTCTCCGGTAAATCTTCCAGCATACAATTATGGTTTTATGTGCAGGCCCCACTTGGCCTGCGACCACCTTTGGCCGAAATAACCCTTTGAGTCCATCCGGACAGCTTTACTATAGCCGCAAGAACGGTCCCAATAGATTTTTAGGCACTACGCATGTGCGTAGATTAATACGCAAATGTGTAACAATTCGCTATTTTCGCCAAAAAAACGGACGTTATTGATAACACCCGATAGAACCCGTACACGGAATGCTGGCCGATTCAACAGACGACAAAATAGAAAACGAGTGACTTATTATTTTAATACAATGTGACCTGCCAGAGACATCGCGATTCAATGTAATAACACAAATCGCCATAGCCCTGTCATGTACAATTTCAACACAGTCAAATATATATAACTTCACGTACCTTTCTATAATAATGAATAGCGTCTCTATATCGTACCTCGCTACAGTATCTTTATAATGTCCACTAACAAGAATGGGCAATTCCACCCTTTATATAGTGAGAAGTAAACAAGATCTTCAAGAAAAGTAACAGAATCATGCAAGCGTTACTAGATAAAGACACAATGAATTCCATCTCAGACAAACCACCCTTATATTGGACTAATGGTAGAAAAGGTACCGTATCACGGTTCGTATAGGTGACCAGGTGCATACCTAAACCTTTGCGTATTTGTGCGTATACGCAACCATCACGGATTCTGTTGTTCCTTACATTATACATCGTAACACTGGTCTACACCTTTGTTGTTCGCAAACCCCGTAGACAGGTTTTCTCGCCTCAAGGCCCAATTAAACCACTATGGTTTATCGGTTTTGGTAACATTATGGAATGGACTTATATGGAAAAATCTAAACCATTTTACACCAAAAACGTGATTACAAGTTATTTTGAATCTTACATTTGTGCTACTGTATTAATGAATTAATTAAAAAGTGATAAAATGATCGGCAAGCCTCGCAAACAAGTTTAATTAATTTTTACATGAGTAGTCGAGTAAGATTCTCTATTAAATGGGTATACAAATGAAATAATATTGAGCCTCGACACGAGACAATTTGTCTTCGGAGGATTGCAAACGACAAAGGCACAGACCAGACTGCGCATATGCGCAGTCTGATCAGCGCCTATGTTATTCGCCTTTTGGAAATTATCATGCATAATCTTGTTACTGGTGAAATTTCAATTTTCTATCTAGTTTCGGTAGCTGATGAAACTGGTTTGAATCTCGCTCAGTCGTAAATCCCGAAGACAGGTTTTCTCGCGACAAGGCCCATTATGATCTCCGGTATCACCACTTGGGCAGTGCAACTTTAAAGGTTGCAAACTTATAAAGGATGGTCAAAAATTTGCCTCGACGCGAGAAACCCTGTCTTCGGAGGATTGCGAACAACACAGGCGCAGACCAGCCTGCGAATCCACGCAGTCTGATCAGCGCCTTTGTTATTTCTTTTTGAAAAGTATCCTATCTAAACTTGCTATAAGCGAACTTTCAATTTTATAGCTAGTCTCTGTAGCTAAGGAAACTGGTTTGAATCTCGCTGAGTCAGAAACCCCAAAGACAGGTTTTCTCGCAATAAGGCCCCGTATGATCTTTTGTTTCACCATTTGGGCGAAGCTACTTAAAAGGTTGCAAACTAATAAAGGATGGTTAAAATTTGCATGTGCGGATCCAGAGGGGAGGACAGGGGGTCCAGACCCCCCTTGCGATTTCACAAAAATATAGGGTTTCTTAGCAATACTGGTCTGGATCCCCTGAAAATAACAAAGCTGCTAAGCCAGCATTCAATTTTGGGCCATTATCGGCACACCTACTGACGGGCCGAAGATGGCTCGCTTATAGTGGTATTGGCATCCTCCCTCCACTCATCAACTAAAAAAAGAGTCAAATTTGGACCCCTCTCCCCCTCTTCCTGGCAAAACTTTCTGGATCCCCGCATGAATTGGGTCACACTTACCCGATCTATACTTGAGAACAAACCCTTTTCCGGCCAAATAGTCATTTGTTTTCCACCAGACATAGACAATATTTGTTCTGGAGATGACAGGTGGTGGTGATGTGTTGCCGCAATATTTTCCCAGCACTGTATCGAGGTAATAGAATCCTTCACTTATCTGAATCAAATGTATCACAATCACACTAGATAGGCGACAATCGAAACGTTAATACTATCGACGAACGTAGATAAAAAATAGATAGAAGCATAGTTTTCGACTGACATGTGTCGTCCAACTGGCAACAAATGGCAATTGAAAACACTGTTTCTAGTGAATTCGATTCGCGTTCGTCGATTGCCGCCTATCCAGTGTGATAATGGAATTAGTACCTTACCACGGCATCCAAATGAGGTCATCTTGCACCCCCCCCCCCCGCCTCCCCCGCGGGATAATTTTTATGGGTGCCAAATTGTTCATTTGGACCCTTGAATGCGAAACGAAGTTGTCCTAAAAATATTTGGTATGGACTGTATGAAACGCATGGTTTCCATGGCAACCCCTTATATGATTCTCAAGAATAGTAGGTCTACAAATTCAATCCTATCTAGAGTTCTACTTATCCTAGATTACTAAAAACTGTGTCAAATTATAGCTTAGACACATACCTTTTTCACAGTAGTCAGATATGTAAATCACCTAATTTACATATTCATGAATATTAATTACAAAACTTGAAAAAGGTGAAATCATAAAAAACATAAACGTCACCAAACCACCATTGTTGCAAGTTTGTCTATCATCAGTGAGTGATACAATTTGATAAATCTTTTCATCCAGTGGTCCTATGTGAAAATTATCTCATTTGCATATTCATGAATATTAATGAAACTTAAAATGAATGAGAAACATTGGATAAACTAGTATCCAAGGGGGTAATCAGACCGACATTGAACACATAGGATTTTTCATTATGGGTGTAAATTTGTTCAATGGGACCACTTAAATACAAAAAAATATTTTCCTATAAAAGAAATGCGCTTTGATTATATGACATTTCATGGTTCCCAAGTCAACCCATTATGCGACTTAAGATGGTGTGTACGTACAAAAGTACTCACATCTCAGCAGCAACTCATCCTAGAGTAATAAACTTGGTATCACATTAATCCCTCGACATACCAGGATTATTAAGTGGTTGAATATGCAAATTACCTAATATCTATATTCATGAATATTAATGAAAACTTAAGAAATGATAGAACAAAAATCAAAGAAAAAAATAAGGAATGTACATATAAAATTACCAATATCTCACCTGCTATCTGTTCTAGTGTATCAAACATGGTGTCAAATCAATGCTTAGACATACTACTTTACCTCAAGGTCACCTTTGAAAAATATTTAACCTTAATATTCACAAATTTTAATCAAAACAGTAGAAATCATAAAAAGGCCATTAAAATCAAGGTGGTGAACTTGTTCCAAACTTGGTTTTGAATTAGTTCCATGTTTACCAAATGATATCATATCATAATATTCATGAATATTGATATAATATTCATGAATATTTATGAAAGCATGAGAATTTTGAGAAAAATACTTGAAATTTATGGGGATAAACCTACAAAAAGACTCGTATCTCAGCTGCTTATAGCGCTAATACAGCAAACATGGTGCTAACTTATTGCTACGACACAGCCCTTTTGCTCAATGGTAATATATGCAAATTGTCTCGTTTGCAAATGCATGAATATTAATATAACCATATTAGAATGAAGAGAAAAATTGCCAAAAATTAAAGGGGTATACATACAAAATTACCAATATCTCAGCAGCTAATTGTCCTAGAGTACATGTAGCAAACATTATACTTAATTTAAATCTATGCATAAAATTTTATACTTAGTGGGCAGATATAATAATTACCTAATTTGTATAAGATCACTATTAACGAAAACATAAAAATACAAGAAAAAGATATGAAAAACTGATAGTCATGTAGCTACAAAATTACTCATATCTCAGTTGCTATGAATCTTAGACTTTTTATTTGGTACAAAATATGCTGTTTTAAATGGTACCAAATCTAATACTTTAGAGCAATTGAAAGCTAAGCTTTGAATAATTTTATAGGTATACCTCCTTAATTTTCCTTATTTTTTTGTTCTTTAATTTCTCATGTTTTCGTCAATATTCATGAGAAATGAAAGAGCTACGTGCATTAAGGGGCAATTTTGCCCCCCTCTGGAGCCAGAAACTGAAAAGTGTTTTTCACTCAAATCACCCAATTGGTTTGTTAGAAGATTAGCCCAATTGTAAACTTCTGGCATTTATTTTACTTTTACCATTTCTATGGTAACAAATATTGCCGACAAAGTAGGCTTAAAATTGAGGAATTGCCATTTATCAGATAATTCAAGACCTTTGGAGACTGATTTTTTAAGAATTCAAATCAGCACAAACGAATACCAAAAATCCCTGTTAAGTATCAATGAGACGGTTCTTTTAAGCACCCAAAACATATGTTAAAACTGATGGGTAAGAAAATATTAACATTTTTACGCAAACTACTTTCTGTTTATCTACACCTTCATTTGAGCCACGACATGATATTTCCAACAATGTTGTTTGTGCGACCAGCGAAGGCTCAGACCAGCCTGCGCATACGCGCAGTCTGATCAGAGCCTTTGCTGGTCGCTTGAATATTATAGGACTCTTTGGCTACTGACCGAACATCATTTGAGGTTATAAAGCTTAAAAGCAGGCTGCACAGGCTAGTCTGAGTCTACACTTGTCAAAATACCACCGTGGAAATAACATGTCGAGGCTCATTTCAATAATGCATTCCCGTAGTCTTACCTGAATATAATCCTTACTACAAGTAGCATCGTATTCCACATCGATTGTTTCAAATTCAAAGAAAACAGCCTCTTCTTCAGGAACAACAATAACCCAAGAACAACTGATTAGGTTCTCATATCTACCCTTAGAATCGAATGGACTAGACTGTATGATGCCAACTGTGCCATTTAGAATACCACCACATTCCCTCTGCAGATCTGACAAACAAATGTAAATACAAGTAATGTCACCCATACGCGGATCCAGAGGGGGGCAGGGGGTCCGGACCCCCCTAATAATTCACAAAATTATAGGGTTTCTTAGCAATACTGGTCCGGATTCCCTGAGAAACCAACAGCTAGCATTCAACTTTAGGCCACCATCTGCACGCCAGCGAAACGCCATTTCAATGGCGTTTCGTGGCCCGCTTTATAGGCGCGTTGCTGAATTTCATATAAGTCTTACTTTTTGAGAACACTTACCTCATCGTCATAAAGGATGAAACCGGTCTCAAATCAAAACTAAATGCCTCTTCTTAAATTTTGATTGGGTCGTACGTTCGAAAATTGGTAGCATCATATCTAAAAAGGGGGAGATAACTCTTTCCTTGCAAAAAGGACAATCGTGAAGTACGAATTTCGAAAAGATTTTTTGCAGTTTTAGAACATTATTTTTTCGTAAATTATTTTATTTTCTAAATTCATTTTAACTTTTATTTATTTCTAAATCAAAATTGGCTCATTTTCTTCATTTGCAGATATAGCTAATGAGGGATAACTCTTACTACCCTATAAAATAGAACATTTCCCTCGATATCGTTTCTAATAAAACCGTTATTTTCAGTAAAAATGCGTAAAACTTGATCAATTCGAAGAAAAATATAAATTTGCTATTCAAAAACATGATTAACAGCATTCTGACATGCTTGACGGCTCGGGAAATTGCTTGCAAAGGTGCTACCCAGGTGTGAAAAATACTCTGTTTTCGTGCATTTCACCAATACACTTAATATACTATTAGGCGCAGTTTCTGAATGCTTTTGAGAAAATTTACCTCATCGTCCTAAAGGATGAAACTAGTCTTTAATTGAAGATAAATGTCTATAATTAGTTTTTGTTTGGGTCGCACACTCAGATATGGGTAGCGTCATATTGAAAAAAGGAGAGATAACTTTATACTCGCAGAAAACAGAATCACGAAATACGAATTTTAAAAGAATCAAGTATGGACTTTTTTCTGCAGACAAAGGGTCTGGCACATTTCTTTACGGTAATTTGGTATGCTTAATCCGAAAACCAATGTTGGCAAGCTGAGAAATGGCGTCTTATTGAGCTTATTTGCATGTTTTTAAGATGGCCGCCAAAATCATACAGAATCTTACATTGTTGTTGATTCATGGTTTAATGTACCTCAGAATATTTGCGGGGGTTCTGTGTTGGTCTTTCTTTTATTATGCATCTCTTTGTGTTCTTTCTATTTTTGTTAACACCTTGACGAGGAAGAGAATGATAGTTGCTTTGCTTTAATTGTCTTCCTGATGTCTTGTGACTGTAAGTGTTCTATTGCTCTTCCTCACGATGCCGTGGGTTTATCTGCAGTAGTGAGTGTGGTTTTTCCTGTTTATACTCACTTACTTTTTGCTTATCTAGTGTCCAGTTATTATAATGAATGTTCATTCATAGCACTATCTTAAACTACTTTCAAGCTTTTAAAGTGATAAGCGAGAAATGAGTTTTGAGAATCGACAAGTAGCTTTGATTTAACTGTCGTCATAATGATCATTCTTCCTAGCAATACCCACAAAATGTGTTACACTATCTATATATCAAAAATAAAAGCATTTTTTAAAAATTCCTTAAAACCCAATGGTCGAAAGTAGACCGGCCTTGCGTCCTCAGAACAACTTCTCATGGGCTTCAAATTGTTTTCTGGGACCGCCTTCAATAGGTAAAAGTATTGCCCTGAAAATAACCCCATTTGAGCTATGTGAAATTGTGTGGTTTCCATGGCAACAAACAATGCGCTTCAAATCAGTTGGGCATGTCCTTACAAATTCCTAATATATCAGCAGAAACTCATCCTAAAGTACTAACTCGATAAAAAACAAAAGTAAGCCATAGCAGCTTCATTCAGCGGTAAAGTATGCTAATGATCAAAATTGCATATTCATGAAAACTAATGAATACATTAGGAAATCGTAAAAAATATAAAAGGGTGTACCCATAAAGATACTTACAACTCAGCTGCGAGTTATTTTAGGCAACCACTCTTGAGACCAAATAATGCCAAAGCACTGCACGTTTACCAACTTGTCCATTTAACAAATTTTCTAACATTCTCGATCATAAATATTAATCAAATTATAAGAAAATAAGAAAAATTTTGGAAAAAATAAAGGGGTGTACTTACAAAATTGCACATATGTCAGTTGCTAGTTATCCTATTCTCAAATTAAAGCCTTGAACTAATTTTATCTTTCTGTGTTCTTATTTCGTTTTGATGTTTTCTTATATATTCATAACAATGTAAATGAAATCATTTGTATATTCATCATTGGGTCAACGAGCTATATCTCAACTTTTAATTTGGTACAATAATAAAAATAGTAAATGAGTATGATCAGGAAATACCACAATCACAAACTGCAGACAATCCCGTGGCACCGTGAGGAAGAGCCGCTCAACCATCACGAGACACCAGGAAGACAAATTAAGCAAAGCAATCAGCTCTCTCTTCCCCATCAAGATGATTGCAATACTAAAATGGACATAAAGTAACGGACAACAAAACATAGAACAATTACAGACTCCCACAATGGGAGTTACAATAAACAGAAAGTCAACAACAACAGAACCACCGCCTTAGAACGGACAGCAGCCTAAGCCACCGGGAGGCTTAAATGCATTTTACTGGTACCAAATCTTCGCCCTAGATTCTGCTGTTGTTGAAGTACAAAAAATGTTCAGCTCGCATGGAGGCCATCTAACTAATGCAATGTATCATCATGGAAAAACACTCTAATCAAATTACTACACTATGATGAAACAAAGAAAAGGGCTCATGACTCACAGATAGTCAGAGCTAAAGAAAACCTCAAGTTGAGCCACGGTGGGTCCAGCTACACATAAGCATCAGGCACCAACCCACCGATTAAAGCTTTACGTCAGAGCCGTCATAGAGTCTGAGGCCCGACCCACCGTCGTGCAATTAAAGAGGAAACCATAGCTATAAACCGTGATTGGGTTTACAACTAGGCATGCAGATTGTCGCATGATATCCAAGTTATATCCAACCCTTATATAACGTTTAACTATCTTATTGAATTGATCACTAAAGTTAGTTTTTCCAACAATTCGTTTGAATTTATAGACTAAATCACCATAAAATATAGGTTCTGATATGTTTGGTAGTCCAGGATATATGGCTGAAATATAAGTTATTTTGTAGGTCAAACCACTTTAGTTTTCTACTTTTTTTTACTTATTCTTTTTATCTGTTCTTTAATATTCGTGAATATGAAAATTAGATATTTCGAATACATATAATCATAGGGTAGCATACCTGTATCTTTACTATTATTTGGTATCAAGTTTTGTAGCCTAGAATAGTAAGCACAGAACGTAAAGGAAATTTGGTAGGGATACCACCTTAATTAATCTACCAATTTTGTCATATCTCTTATGTTTACATTAATATTTATGGGTATTCAAATTAGATCATTTGTATATTTAATCATTTTTTATCAAATGAAAATGTCTCAACTTTTATTTAGTACCTAGTTTTGAAGCTAATCATAGTTAGTGGTTATTTTGAACGTAAATCACCTTATTTTTCTACAATTTTCCTCTTATTTCTTAAGTATTCATTAATATTCATGAATATTCAAATAAGATAATCCATAAATTTAATCATTTGGGTCAAAATGCAATGTCTCAACTTGAATTTGGTTCTAAGATTTGCAGTCTACGATAGTTGGCAGAAAACATATAGGTAATTTTGTAGCTATAACCCCTTAATTTTTCTACCTATTTTCTCTTATTTCTTATGCTTTCATTCATATTCATGAATATTTTAATCAGAAAATTTTTATATTTTATCATTTTGATCAAATGGCTATGTCTCAACTTTTATTTGATACCAAGTTTTGTAAGATAGGATTGTTATCAGCTAGCGTCGTGTTAATTTTGTAGGTATACCACTTTAATTTTTATACCAATTTTGTCTTGTCTCTTATGTTTACATTAATATTCATTAATATTTAAATTTAATAATTCGTATATTTAAAGCTGCATAATCTGTAACTTTTGATCTTCTAATTATAAAAATAATGTTGTTATTTTTCAAGAACTCAGTAAAAATACTCAAATTCAGGTAAACATTTTACCATTTTCGTAAATCTTAACAAGTTATCACTAACAAAACAACTGCATTTATGTTAAAATTCAACGGTCTATAATTATTGGAGGGACGCAAATAATTACCGACAAGAGAAAAATACACCTATTTGATAAGATAATTCACTTTTCCATGCAGTTTTCAGCTGTGCTGAACATTTTTATTGTGAAAACATAGCTTAATTCTACTTTTACAAATGATTTAAAAAGAAAATATTTTTTTTCGAAAACTGTTCATAGTTACAGAGTATGCAGCTTTAATCACTTTAGTCAAATGGCTATGTCTCAACTTTTATTGGGTACCAATTTTTATAGTCTAGGATAGTAAGCAGCTGGAGTACAAGTAATTTTGTAGGCATATCCCCTTAAAATTTCTACCAATTTAGCTTTATTTCTTATGTTTACTTTAATATTCATAAATATTCAAATTAGATAATTCGCATATTTTATAATTTTGGTAAATGACAAAGTCTTAACTTTTATTTGGTACCAAATTTTAAAGTCTAGTCTAATAAACAGCAGACATATAGGATATTTTGTAGGTATACCACCTTCATTTTTCTACCAATTTTCTCTTATTTCTATTTTTTAAATTAATATTCATGAATATTCAAATTAGATAGTTCTAATATTTAATCATTTTGGTCTAAAATACAATGCCTCAACTTTAATTTGGTACCAAGTTTTGTAGTCTACGATAGCTAGCAGTAGATATAGAGGTAATTTTGAAGGTATACCACCTTAATTTTTCTACAAATTTTCTCTTATCTCTTATAATTTCATTAATATTCATGAATATTTAAATTAGATATTTCGTATATTTCATTATTTTGATCAAATGGCTATGTCTCGGCTTTTATTTGGTACCAGGTTTTGTAAGTTACGATAGTTTGCAGCCAGCGTCTTGGTAATTTTTAAAGTATACTACCATTATTTTTCTACAAATTTTGCATTTGTCTTATGTTTACATTAATATTCTTGAATATTCAAATTAGATAATTCGCATATTTAATCATTTTGGTCAAATGTCAATGTCTCAACTTTTATTTGGTACCAAGTTTTGTAGTCTAGGCTAGTAAGCAGCAGACGTATAAGACATTTTGTAGGTATACCCCTTAATTTTTCTAACAATTTTGTCTTAGTTCTTACGTTTACATTATATTCATGAATATTTAAATTAAATGATTCGTATATTTAATCATTTTAGTCAAATGGCTTTGTCTCAACTTTTATTGGGTACCAAATATTGTTGGATAAGACAGTTAGCAGCTGGTGTAGAGGTAATTTTGTAGGTATACCCCTTAATTTTTCGACCAATTTTCTCCTATTTCGTATGTTTTCATTCATATTCATGAGTATGCAAATTAGATCATTTGCATATCTATTCGGTTGGTCATTTTGCCAATGTCTCAACTTTAATTTGGTACCACTATTCTAAGTCTAGAATGATAAACAGCGACATATAGGTAATTTTGTAGATGACACCCCTTAATTTATTCTTCATTTTTTCTCATTTCTTATGTCTTCATTAATATTCTTGAATATGCAAATTAGATAATATTAGTATGAAATAAGAGCGTCATATTGCTGTTTCTGAAATTCTACTTTATCTATTCAAGAAAGAAAGACTAAATATTTCAAACAGATATACTTTTGTGTGAGTAAAATAAAAAAGCAGAGAAGCAGTATTTCAAAGAGGTACTTAACGGCGCTCATCTATGCTGATTTTACATTATTTCTAGTACCAGAGTTACCTCCCCATTTTATGAATGGCGATACTCGACTTTAACGTATGATCCTCACAAATGGATAGTACAGATACATTTATCTTTAATTGAGGCATGTGTCATCATTTAGGACGATAATGTAAGTTTTCTCCAAAAGTAAATCAGCGATTCTCCTATGCTCTTATCAAGTGTATTGGAAAAATGCATTAAAACGCTGTTTTTTCCACACAGGGGTGGCAACTTAAGAAGCTAATTTCTGAGCTGTCAGGCATACCAGGATGCGGCAAATCATGTTTTTGAAAAGCGAAAAGACAATTGTTTTAGAAATTATGAAGTTTTGCGGATTCTGATTAAATATAACAGTATTATAAGGAAAGATATAGAGGAAAATATTAAATTTTATAGGGTAGTAAGAGTTATCCCCCCAAAATAATATGTTTAAAATTATAAAAATCAATAAAATTCATACAAATATAAATGACAGTAAACTTACTTATAGAAAATAAAATAATTTGCGAAAAAGAACGTCTTTTTGTCTATACAAAATCAGTTTAAAAACCGTACTTTTCGTTTCCGTTTTTTGCAAACATTGAGTTTTCTCCCCATTTTTTAATATGATGCTACCAATTTTGGAGCGTACGACCCAATCAGAAATAAAGTAGAGTCATTTATCTTGAATTTAAGACCTGTTTCATCCTTTATGACGATGAGGTAAGTTTTTTTCGAAAATTTGAATTTCAGCAAAACGCCTATTAAGTGTTATTTTGATCCTCTCTCCCCTCATAAACTAAATAATAATAATAATAATAATAATAATAATAATAATAATAATAATAATAATAATAATAAACGTTGTCAGAGTTGGACCCCCTCTGACAAAATTTTCTGGATCCGTGCATGTCACCACAATTAACCCCTTTCCAGGCAGCCATTGCTTTTGTCGTCTTCATCTCTCGTCTGCTTATGTTCTTAAGTAGACTATATATGTAAACACTGTTGGCCCAGATCAGACTGTTCCAAAGGGAGTCTGGCCATGTTTCATTGTGATTTTGTTCATGATTAAATCAATTCTGAAATACACCTTAATATATGCAGCAGACGTAAAAAGCAGACGACATTTTCAGTATAAATATATTGCCAGGATAAGGGTTCAACATTTTTCATACGGATGTGTTCTTCAGTGCACTGATTTATGGGTGTAACTCATTATACACGTGAAGAGGTCAGTAGTCAACAATGAAGTCGTTTAGTCTTTTGAATAAAATTTTCATCTATGCCAACAGTGCAAACAGCATGATGAAATGTCGCATCCTGCAGCATTTAATCTTTGTCTTCACTGATTGTCAAAGGAGATGTACTGTTAAGGCGTGAAATTTCCCTAAAAGTCATTTGTGTAAAATGCTAAACTTTCAAACTGTGAATATTTCAAAATGAAATTCGTGACTATGAATGACCGAACGTGTAAAATATTCAAAAACATTCTTAACGATTTTCAAACCAAGGTGATTTAGGAGTTAAACACGAATCGTTTCTGAAATAGGGTCCACCATGACTAAGCTTGAGATTTTCTTTAACTTTGGCTATCTGTGAGTCGTGAGCCCTTTTCTTTGTTTTCACCATAATGTTTTAATTTGATTAGATTGTTTCTCTGTGATGATGCATAGCATAAGTTAGGAAGCCTCTGTGCAAGCTTAACACTTTTGTGTTTAAGCAACAAAAGATTCTAGGGCGATGCTTTGGCGCCAGTAAAGGTAAATTAAGCCACTCATTGGCTTAGACTGCTGTCCTTCTAATGCCGTGGGTTCTGTTGTTGATTCATTGTTGTTCATCATATGCCGTCTCGTCTAGCAGTAAAATAACGCCATACATTTAGATCGATAAACCACTAGTGATTAACAGATATTCGGGTAACGTTATGAAATGACGCCCATCAACGTTGCGCATGTCAAAATCTTAACTATTAACGTCAGAAATGACCTTTCGAGGTGGTCTAAATGTTATATGATTGAAAGAATCTAACATTTATTAAACTCGTTGCCAAAAAGCGATAAAATGCGCGCATTTTTTTGCTTTTCCTCAGCTCGTTTGATAAATTCAATAAAACATGAACACTAATGTAAGATCCTCTATTTATTGTAACTCCAATTGTTTGTCAGTGTTCTGTGTTTAGTCTTTGTTTTGTTATGCAGTACTTATCATTTAAATGTATAAGCATGTATAGGTGCCTTTCTAGTTTTGCAATCATCTTGATAAGGAAGAGAGAGCTGATTGCTTTATTTCAATAGTCTTCCCGATGATTTGCACCTATTAGTTTTCTGTGGTTCTTCCACGCGATGCCGTTAACAATGCAGTTTATATGGGAGGTAACTGATAAATGCAGATTTGGTGCCAGTATGACGATCATCTGTCCATTCCAGCAGCTAAAAACAATGTTGAGAAGATTCAAACCAAGAATTGCGGTTTTCCACTTAAATGGCACTTTTTCTTGAAAATTGTTTAAAATTTTCTAAAATTATATAGGTAAGCTATGCAGTCCTCCATGCCAAAATACATTTTCACATAATCAATGCTTTTAAAATAAGCTGAAAATCTTTTAAAAATAAACCTTAAAGTACATGTGATAAGAGAATTGCGAGAATTTCATAAAACATGAAACCAGTCCAAGATGCAAAGGTTTCAGATCTGATTAAAAAATCTGCGTATGCATCTCTTTTATAATTACACAAGAAATCTGAATACCTTAACATGTATTAGCAACATGATGCATTGTAATTCATCTTTTTTTTTTGCTTCTAGTGTTTATTGTTCTTAAAAGATTAGTTTATATACTGTCATTTACCAGATCTGACCTTAGGATTATAAACATTTTTCGTGCTGATGAAATTTGTCCTGCTCATAAATGTTAAAATACCAACATTTGGTAGGAACATGCCGTCTCTCACCTAACTAGACAAAATGGCGAATATCAGGTAGTAGTCTGACTACTCAAGCAGTATCAGGGCAATACTTTCCACAAGAGAATATCCAAAACGGTCTGGGTTTCACCCACGCATGAATGCATTTTGCTGATCATGTCTTTATTCACCCTTTCAACCTGTCAATCTGATTCAGGATGATATGCCATTTTCCGTCTTTTTTCTAATTTTTTAACAGCTCACACATACGATTGCCTTGACCTGTGTGGATAGCTTTAGGCATTCCATGTATCAAGAAGTATGTTATATGAGCGATAGTTTAAGCTTTGTGGTATATACAAATACATCAAGCCATTTGCTAAAATAGTCTTATAAAACCAATCTAACAATATCCTGCGTTGATCTTTCCCAAGGGAAGGAATGGGCATCCTGCTGGTGTGGTACTGGAATATATATGGTGGTACCTTAGAAGCAGCACAACTCCTATGCTGTTAAGAGAATAACTCTGTATCCCTCTGATACTGGTAGAAATAGAAATAGAAACGAGTTGTAATCTTTGCATATTACTTTTCCAGCCAAGATGACCAACTATATGCTGGATATAAATGGCATTCAATACATCTCTTGTAAGGAATTTTGAAACTACTGTCTGCAGTGAAACGCGATGTCCTTCTAGTGTCTGTTTTCCACCTACAATAAAGCATACCTGTTTAACTGTCAGTCTAGACCACTGCTCAGTAGACCTCGAAATTCTGGGTTTGTATTTTCTAATGTCGCTCTGATATCATTTCTTATCATCTCCAATATAGTCCTTTGATTACCAGGAAAGGCCTTGTTTTGTAAGCTGCTATCTGCTGTAGAGGCAAACCAACATTGACGGAGCTCACATAAGTTCCATAATGTTATACATATTCCACTACAAATGTCAAACTAATACAACCTCGTTGTTCAGGCGTGGATCCAGGAGGTAATGTCAGGGGGTGCAAAAATTAAGATTTCTTTTATTTCTTTAGACATCATATTCTACAGAGAGGAGAGGGGTCCGTACCATTATTCTTAGAGGCCTACTATCAGCCCGCCAGAGAAACGCCATGTTTCCCTGGTGGGCCGATGATCTCGCACGGTGATGGCGTTATTTTCTGGGTGCGGTGGTTGGAACTCCTGTCGCCCACCCTCTGGATACGCGCATGCTGTTGCAGCCTCTTTTGCAAACATAATGCCACTAAATTTATTTACAAATAATATTATTCGAGTTTGTAAGGCCTGACATTAAGTATCTGGTACATTACCTATATCGGCGTATATAAGCTTAAAGCTACTGTTGTTGTTCCTAGAATCTGAGTGGAACAAAACTCGCACAGATTGTTTACTATATGTTCTCACTGACGGTGTATCTGAGCCACAATACCTCTCTTTGAGATCATCGTCTATCACCTAAAGGAGAGAAAAACCACAGCGGCCTGAAGACTCACATGTTTAGATATGCAAAAAAAATCATCACAAAATTGTAAATATTTTCTTACCCACAGTTTTTATCACATGTCATTGGTGCTCAAAAGAACCGTTTCATCGAGACGGTTCTTTTGAGCACTCACAACATATGTTTTGTATGAGAAATAAGATAATGATATTTCTGTTACGAATTCTAAACTTAAGACCAGTGAAGTTTTAATTTCTTAGTGATTTTAGCCTTAGGAAAGCATAATACGTGTGTTGAAATGAAAAAAATCCGACAATTTATGGATATAATAAAATATTCAACTGGAGCATGAGAAAATTGTTTTTTTCTATTATTCAAATTTCACAAAATTTCATTTTTTTCCTGGTCTGTTATTTTTTCAAAATAATGAATGGAATTGAAGAGAATGTCCTAAAGCATCAGACAAACTAACAAGTGTTCATAACTTTAGGCACCTGTGAGAAAATACATTAAATATGATTATCACATGACGTCGGGTCTGGGAGTAATATAACGCCATGCAATAAAATCGATAAACAACTAGTGGTTTATAGATTTAGTAACGTAACGTAAATATGTACATTATAACGTTGCATAAAAATGGCAAAATCTTGACGTTTTCACAACAAAAATGCGATTTTAAAGTTATTTTGATGTCATGTGATAAATAGAATCTTACATTCGTGCTCCTGTATTATTGAATTTATTAAACTCGTTGCGAAAAAGGGATAAAATCCTCGGCAAGCCTAGCATTTTATCTCTTTTCCTCAAATCGTTTAATAAAATCTATTGGGTCCAATCGGAAATATCCGCACTTTTAATAAATACCAAATAGTATGGCATATGTTTTTTTTATTGTGGCCTTTTGTCTCCAAGGTCGTATCAACAATTCAAAACCTTTGCTGCCATCTACAAACCATAGACAGTCAATGTCCCTAACATATATCGCGTACATCTATTAAGACGTAATTGTTACAAGCCATATAAATACATTGTAAGTATTTTGACATTGATCTTTGAATCAAAGCTCAGGCTCAAATACAAGTGGCTTTTATTTGGGCCTCGTCGCGAGAAAACCTGTCTTCGGGTGTCCGGCAATGTGAATTTCAAAACAGTCTCCTCAGCTACAGAGACCAGCTAGAAAATTGAAATTTCACCTGAATCATGTCTACATATGATACTTTCCAAAAAGCGAATAACAAAGGCGCTGATCAGACTGCGCGGATGCGCAGGCTGGTCTGCGCCTGTGTTGTTCGCAAACTCCCGAAGACAGGTTTTCTCACGTTGCGGCCCATTTGAAAAGTAGTGAAAGCGTAGGAGTCATTTCAAGGAAAAATAGGAAATCATCATGAATCTAATAATAAGAAGAATAAGTTTTAAAGCTGCATACTCTGTAACTATGAACATTTTTCGAAAAATTTTATTTTCTTTTTAAATCATTTGTAAAAGTAGAATTAGGCTATGTTTCCACAATAAAAATGTTAAGTACAGCTGAAAACTGCATGGAAAAGTGAATTATCTTATCAAATAGGTGTATTTTTCTCTTGTTGGTAATTATTTGCGTCCCTCCAATAATTCTAGACCGTTGAATTTTAACATAAATGCAGTTGTTTTGATAGTGATAACTTGTTAAGATTTACGAAAATGGTAAAATGTTTACCTGAATTTGAGTATTTTTACTGTGTTCTTGAAAAATAAAAACATTATTTTCAAAATTAGAAGATCAAAATTTACAGACTATGCAGCTTTAAAGGGTTTCCATCCCCCAAATGCACTTTTTCTAAAAGAAAGTTGTCCCACAATGCATTAAACACATCTGTGGAATCTAGTAGTCACAAAGAGATGGAAACCTGCTGAATGTGCTAAAGTGTATCGCCTTCTCTATAAGAATGGGGCCCTCAGAAGCTTTAGGGTAAATGCTAAATTATGAAGTTGGCATTTAAGACAAAAAGTGAGTGTAAACCCACGCTGCCATAAAAAACACGTCTGTGGCTTCTAGTAGTCACACAAAAAAAATGGGAAACTGCTGAATGTGCTAAAGTGTCTCAGCTAATTTTATAAGAATGGGGCCCCCAGAAGCTTTAGGGCAAATGGTGAAAATTCCCCCGATATCAGATTTCCTGAAACCAATTATGAAGTTGGCATTTATAGTCAGGGGCGATCGGGACTCCCGTGCGAATTTGATGCCGATTTATGGTGACCTATACCAAATCAAATTTTAGGGGATAACTAATGAAAATCACCTGGTCACCCATCTGGGTTTCACGTCTGGACGTCATTATGACGTCATCAAAATAGCGTATGTAGTATCAGTGCAATTTAAACGGTAAGTCCATTGTAGTCTATGGGGATCAGGACTTTCTTGCATTGTGTGTGCCAATTTCAGTCAAAATGCACCAAATTTAATCTTAGGGGTGAATAATTAAAATTAACATGTCGCCCATATTGTCTTCGCATCAGAACAAAAAGATGACGTCATTGAAATGACGCCTTATATGTAAATACCACATATATATGCATTTTGTCCATTTCTAACGCATGGAAATATTCCTTTAATGAACAGGTAATCTGAATGCAAACTCTTTTAAATCGTAACATACAAAATATATTCAGATAGGGTGAAGTCAGCTCGAGGGTAGGACGTAAATGCCGTCACGATTTACGAATAAAAAGACAGTGGAGTGAATGAAAAACAAACAGTGTTTTTGATAATAAACGGAGTAAATATAATCTCTTATGCTTATATATATATATGTACTACGACCTCTGACCAATGGCCTTTGGGTCTTTCTATTTCAAACGATTGATGCAGTATACGTAAAATTAGCCAGTCCGGCTAGAATATATGTGCATGTCAAAGCTTTTATAGTAAATGTAAATAAATGCCTGAAACCCTTTTTTCTAGAACAACATATCAATATTGTAAATAGAGTCACGCTTCAAAGCTTTTGGTTTATCTGTAGCTGCTTATCCTACACCCAAAGAAAAGATAGTAGTAATAATCATTTTCATTCACAATCAACCAAACTCATTATAGTCCGATTTTGACCACTGAAGGATCAAAAGATAGAAGAGTCTACTTAGTAGTTCATAATATAGAAATAAGGATAAACCCCTCTACAAGTTACCCATTGTACTTTGATAGCACAGGCAATAGAAAACTTTATCTCTCGCATGCTACTAGGTAGAATCGTCTTCAAATGTCAAAATCGGACAATAAGGCATTCTTGCTGATACAGCTAAAGAAATTTCTGAATCCACATGAAAATAGTTGTTCAAAAGTCATAAGCATATTGATCATTGGCAATATTTTACATGATTCATCTTCTGCTCCACAGCAACACAAATCAGTACAATATAAATGGTTTGCTTTGTACTTACACATACAGACATGCTGCAACCACATTTTATCAGCTGCAGTGGAGTTTCGGAGGCAGGAGGCAACATGCGATGATCCAGGATTTTTTGTCAGTTTTATTTAGTCCTCAGCTTATTTTACATTTTAAAGAGGGGGTACCAATGGTAAAGTAACAAACTCACAGTTAGACATCACAAACGAGAGCCAAGAGGTCAGGACAATTTACAAATATATTACTCTTTTGCATCCGCCACAGTGCTTTCTAAGGGCACTGAGCCGAGGTGATAGAATGCTTCGTGGATAGAGTCTCCAGCATAGTTAAATGCCTGCCAATATGATTTCTTGCTCTTTCCTGGCATTGAACTAGTTAATACCAGCACCTGAAAGTGCATGGAATTCGATCAGAGCCCTGGTTGTTGCATCATGGCACATTGACATCTTTTATAAGTGTCCTGGTCTTAGAAACTTGATGATATATGAGCAAGAATGTTTAAGAAAATGTAAAATATCAACACTCTGCAATTGTTTTTATATGTGTTTTATTTAAGCGGCGAAAAGAAAATTTGCTCCTCTGCAAAACTGGGGGTAGAGTTGTGCATTAGCTCATATAAGACAAAATATTTAAGATAGAAACGCAAACTTTGGTTTGTATTCGTCAATTGAGTATATGTTTGTTAAACCTAATATAAAACGGTTTGAAACCAACTCAGAGCAGTCGTTAAACTAAATGACGATAGCCAAAATTACCACTTTTAAATTATAATTAAGTTCATGTAACGCACATAATACAACATGGAGCCGCATTAATGTTAAACAGCTGTCATATGTAGTAAAGACATCCAGTAATTTGCAGACTATTAGAATTTTCATTGATTAGCTAGTTTTAATATCTTCTTTCTGTACCTCAAACTTTCATTTTTCTTATTCTCAAATTGATAAAATAACATATGTAACAAGCTGATACAGATTAACGCCCATGCTTACAGTGTGCAAATATTTCCTATTCGATGCACCTTGAATTGGTACATACGATAGAATATGTCTAAAGGGTTGGGGATGGAGCAGGTCATTACTCAGCTTGCAGTCAAAATCTTTTTGAGGATTATTCTGGTTTTTATGATATGAGGAGGACAATTAATTAACCAGAGAAGCAGAAATAATAATCGATATTGTATATGACTTGGATAAGGATTGGTTTAGAATATTTACATTAGAAAGGGACATTTACTAAATTGTACTGTTTAAATGTGAAAAGATTATTTCCTATGTTCCTCTAGGATGTATCTTTATTTTAGAATTATTCATATTAATAAATATTGAACACAAATATTCATAACATCTGTAACAAAGGTACAGGGGCTTAATAATCATCAATACCTAAGATTTAGGCACCAGAGGCTAGAGACTTTAGCTAGGAAAACATGCGAAATATATTCATTTTTTCCTGAAATATCATTCCTTACATCAAGTCAATGTCCTTGCTCATTTATTATGTCATGTAACATATGTTACAGCCTTTAACAAGTGCTTCAATCTTGTTGTTTAACCTGCAAAATCTATAATTCTTTATTATATGAGCAAGACAATCCAAAATATGCAAGATATCCAACAGCAGCAAATGTTTTCATATATTTTTACTTAAATGATGCCTACCAAATTCGGCTCCTTGAAATTGGGTGTAGCCTTTGGGTTGTTTTTAAAATTGCTCGTATAAGACACTATATTAAAGTATAAAAGCAAACTTTGGATTTTCATTAACCCAAATGAGTTTGTTAGTATAATCAAAACATTTTGAAAAATGCACATATCAGCTAAAAAGTAAATGATATTGGTCACAGTTTTCATGTTTAAAGGGTATTCTAATTAAAATAACGCACATAACACCACAGGAAGCTGTTATTTTGCTCCAAAAGAATTTATATGAAGCTAAAGTAGTCAATATGCAGACCATATGAGTAATTTAAATAATTAGCCTTCTTTCTGTAGCTCAAACTTTTATATTTTTTTTTCTAAATTTAATATGGTAACATAATGTAACAGGCTGTCAGAGACTAACGCCCCGGCGAACATAGTGCAAACATCTATTACAAGACGCAGCTTGAAATCCTCTTTTAGATAGGATAAGTTTGCGAAATTCCCGAGGGGGAGCAATAACATTCTAAGCCATCAGTCTAAAGGTGCCCGATAAGCTGGTCATTTATAGGAAATCTACAGTATTTTGCATGCAAAATATAGTTATCGAGAAATAATTCATTGTCCAAGTCAGGTAAAGCATTGATGTAACCATCATATGACTAAAATAATTGATACTATGTTAAAAAAGCGTTCGTGTTGGATAAACATGACCATACCAACACAAACCATAGCTTTCATTAACGAGCAGTTTCTCATTATGGTCGCCATATTTATGACGTCATAACTAACATCAGACGCGGATTTGAGATGGGTGACCACCTTTAAATCAAAGGTAAGACTCCATTGAAGGTTTTGATAAAGGTCACCATAAATCGGCACACAATTCGCACTGGACCTATTTTTTGTCCCTAAGGGCCCTGGCTATTAGGACAAAAAGTGAGAAATAGTACTAGTTTCCTGAAGAAAAGTAGGCAAAAGTAGAAAGAGGTAAAATAAATAGGAAAATGAAGGAGAAATTTGGACTATTTGTTGCCTGGATGCTATATACCTGTAGATAATCTGTGTTGCAGACAAAATCAACGTTGTGTATGTGCATCTTGGTAATCAACAACTGTATACCCGAGTTGTCTCCTGTGGACTCTATCTCCCACTCACAATCCAAATGACTGTCAATCCAGTCGCTGTTAAGGCTTGGGGAATGGACAAGACCAGCATTATATCGGGTTGAATGACCACAACTAGGATCTGCAGTAATAATGTACACAGTATGTAAACTGAAATAAACATCCTGTACCTGTTCCTCCTAGCTCTCGCCTTATAAACATGAAAAACAACACTCCTGCGTAACCAGTAGCCGGAAAAATGCGTGTATTTAGGTACATGTACACGTTCCTATTTATATTGTTAGCGATACAGACAATACACATTCGAAAAAGGTAAGAAAGCCATTTTACCTATTTTATTCCGTTTTATGTTCCTTTCCATTTTGCTTTGTTAAAAACGAATTGCTCACAATCAGAGCCGTTCCGTACCGAAAACGAGCTTAAATGCCAGTTTACGTGGTTTTAGTTAAGTTTGCAATCACATGTGTACATGATTACATAGTTGTAACTGTAAAAGTTACTAAGATCTATGGAAAAATGAATTTTAATAAGTGGACCCTCGCAATTACAGTTGTACCAACAACTCTCACATCATGATTTCCGACAACTGGTTACGCACAAGTGCTGTAATTCATATTTATAAGGCGAGAGCTAGGAGTAATGGGTACAGGATGTATATTTCAGCTTACATACTGTGATGTAAATTCATAAGATTTCGTGAGTGTTTCATTTTCGTAAAACTTCGCATCCGTGAAGTTTCACAAAAATAAACCCTCGCGAAATAACGGAATTACTCTGACATTTACTGATGTTGGTAAATCATGCTACAGTCACGAATTTTTAATGTTGCAAATATGTCTATTAACGCTATTCACGCAAATTAAATTCTCGCAGAAATTTTTGAATTTACAGTATTGAGCGAAAATTGTATACCAAATATGCAAAATTGCACAGAAGTTGCTCCTTTAGAAACCTGTATATTTAGGTGATGCCTTTCTGATCATACATATGCAAAGCAACCCCATTGCCTGGCACAAAAGGCAAACGTTTTTAGCAAAGTTCCTATTCTTAACCAATCATTCTATGAAGAATTTGAAGTTAGCCTTATGCTGAAACCAGTTGTTTTTGGACATCTTAAAAAGCAAACAATAAAATAAAGGGTAGCTTGACAAAATACTGAATCAATTTGTATATGCAGATTTAACTTAACCAAAAGCAAATGCCTACCTGCTATCTGCCTAAATCTGGCTGCGAATCCTCTGCCAGTAAATTTGCTGTTTGTGCCAAATACTACCTCCAGGATTCTTCCATCTGATGTCACGCGAACTGGCTGGATCAATTCATTACCACAAATAGTCCGATCACTACCATCATAAATTGGCGTAAGCTGAAACATAAACTTGCATTTGATTATGGTATTATAGTAGAACCAAAAGGTTTTGCCGGTGATGGCAACTTTGATAATCATGTTTGTGCCATAGGATGATAATTCCTTCATACCAGTTTCCTATAATTTGAACCACTCCCCATTCCTTTATCCTACAGCCCCTCATTCCCAGTTAACCGGATCCTATAGCCCTCTTCAGTTTATGTACTTCACATGGTTGATAATAGGGTGATAATTTCTTCATACCTGTTTCCTATAACTTGAACCACTCCCCATTCCTATATCCTATAGCCCCTCATTCCATATTAACCGGATCCTATAGCCCTTTTCAGTTTATGCACTTTACTCACTCAAAAGGTAGTCACCATAGCACATTACAGGTAGTGTAGATTTAGCTGTAGTTAGATTCCAAGTGTAACGCTTCGATGCACTTGCCTTCCATCCATACACCTGAGTGTGTTTGACATAAATCATATTTATGAAGTATTAGCTCAGAATATATAATATTACACTGTATATTACTGGTTAGTGATGTTTTTCAATTGTTTGTTGGAAATGTTGTATGGTATTATAGTTTTAAAGATGCATAGTAATGAGGCAATTTTATTTTTCTTATAAACAGGTAAAGCATGACTTTTCACTGACTCGCGCATATGCAGTAATCTGTGGTAGGTTCAATATAACTGTAAACTGAGACTACCTGCACGCCCAAAATCAAGGTAAACTCGCCAGGTTTTGTTTACAACAATTCTCATCTATCTTTATGGTAGTACCGGACTCACCGGCATATGTCCAAAAGTGTTTTATCTTTTAATATATTGTAATATAGACTTATACTTATAATCTAAGACAAAAAAAACAATACCTCACCGTTCTTTTTAAAAAGTTATTTGATGTCAAAAACTGCAAAATCGCAGGTTTTTGAAATAAACAAACACAGATTTTGTTAACAAATTAACAAGAAACGCAATACAGTTTTTTTCAGAACAAATACTACTCACACAAGAGATATAAATGAAAACAAAAAATAGTGAAATAACATGTATTTACACAATTTATTAAGCAAAATCCTAATTAAGTCAAACGAATAAATGCCAAAAAAACATTGATATTCAAAATAAACATATCAGAGAATGTAACTGGAACAACAAAAAACATATTTTTACAAAGATATTTTCATGAAGAATCTAATGATTGAATAAAAAATATGTGTCACCGTGCTCGTTTTTTTGTTTTGGTGACTTTTCTGAAAAATCCTGAAAAAAATAAAGACTATAATAAGTGTTGTCTCCCCTTTCAACCAATTTTTTGTTTGTCTACGCCCTATTGTATATCACTGGGCGGAGACATAGCTATTATTGATTAAGCACTGACAAATGGGCGTAGAAAATGACAAAAAAGATTTTGACCTAGCATATGTTACCCAGCACATTACATTATGATTCTCATTAAAGCGTGGCTATAGCATGTCTTGAGACTTTGATGCTTTCTTACACGTAGGATTTATGTAGATAAAAGCTAAAAATTATAGCTTTATTCCTGATGCATAGATCTAAATGTCATTTAAAGAATAAATTTGCAAATATGCAATAAGAGGATAAAACATTCTTTTCCTTGTATTAATGTTTGGCAAGCCTGAATGTGATGTGTTGCAACCAGAACCACACAGCGGTGAGGCCTGCAACACATTATCGCACAAGGGCTTGACAAACGTTAATATACAGAAAGGAATGATATATTGTCATTGTAATATATTATAGGACTTTTTGGGTACTGTAAAGGTGGCAACTTTAATTTTCATATCTGGGCGTGGTTCGGTTATTTCAACTGCTCAAGAATGGAAATCAGGTTCTGTCCATTGGTTAAGCGTTTAAACGTTGCTTGAGCCGCGCAGGTCTGCGTGCATTTCATGAAAGTCCTGTCCGTTAATGCACTGAACCCACATTTATTAACCATTAACACAATCGTATGTTTTTTTATCGTCTATTGAAATATTATGAAGCCTCTTAAACAAACAGTGTAGATCTAGAGCAGACTGCTCGTCCGGTCCCATACTTTCGTGGAGATTGATCATGAAATGATTTCTACGATCATTCTCCTCCCTTCTGCTGATTCATTCAAGAAGGGTTGTTGTCAGTTACAAGCGAAAGTATGTGCACGAATTACTGGTTAACCGCTTGTTCAAGCCTGCCCAGGAAAAAGTGTGGTCAGGTGAACTGACCGTCCCGCAATGACCATAGCTGTTGACTTGGGACGTAAAGCAACTAAACAAACAAACAAACAAAACCTAGAGCAGTCTGATCTGGGTCCACACTGTTTGCCTCTATCCTAATGTTAAACAATAAACAAACACTTTCGAATGTAGTTATAACGCCTCTTTTTCAGATTTTACCTATGTCTAAAGTAGACTAATAAGGCAGTCATGAGGTGCCGCCTTTACAGTATCCAAAAAGTTCTAGAATACTTTCCTTTCAAGCAAAAGCATTTCCAAAAAAAAAATGTCCATTGTAACATCGTGAAGCATACAACAAAACCACACCTTATAGGCGCAATCGAAAACATCAATACTATCGACGATTATAGACCAAAAATAGTTAGAATCATAGTTTTTTTTTTATTACCATCACTCATCGAACAGGCGACACTTTGCAATCAAAAAACTGTTTCTAGCGAGTTTTGATCCGCGTTCGTCAATGGTTAACAGTGTTTTCGATTGCTCACTATCCGGTGTGGAAACAAACTTTTTTTTTCAACAGAAACATGACTGAAAAATGTAGATAACTCCTAGCTCTTTGTTTCAGATTGTTTTGGTTACGTATTCATTGTATCAATACACATACCGGATAGGTGGCAATCGAAAACGTTGATGCCATCGACGAACGTAGATCAAAGACTTTTTGGATTGCAGTTTGTTTACCTGACTGGCGACAAATGGAAAATTCTAGCGATTTGCGATCCACGTTCATCGTCTCGATTGTCGCCTATCCGATGTAATAAAGTAGCGTATCTTATGATAATTGAATATTTTGGTCATTTCTCAATAAAGCATAAGCGACGGTATCTTAACTCGCAGAGGATATCCGTGAGCAGGTTGAAATGGCAATTAAGCACTCTGCAGCCATGTTTTATCGGAAATAAAGCCCGCGGTCAGTGATTGGTCAACGATCAACCAAAATATGACACATTATTAAATAAAATGTACAATTGTCAGCGATTGAAACACCTCAAGTTTCTATAGTAAACACTTATTATAAGGTATATAACAATAAAAGGATGATACATTCTTCTGTCTATTAACGTTTGCCAAGCCCAAATGAGATAATGTATAGTAGCCTTAACCATGAAGCTGTGATGGCTGAACCAAGTGCGGATCCAGAGGGGGGGGGGGGCAGGGGGTCCGGACCCCCTCTGGAAAATCACAAATTAAATGGGTTTCTATAGGGAATAAGCAACTGGACACCTCCTGGAAAAAGTTGGACCCCCTGGAAAAAATTGGACCCCATCTGGAGCCTTGAAAAACGATAGATTTCTTTGAAATTGACCATTTGACTTCTGTAAAATAAGCTGAGGACTTAAAAAGTCATTGTCAGAGCTTTTTTGTCAGACTGACCTGGACCCTCCCCCCCCCCCCCCTGATGAAAATTCCTGGATCCGCGCATCTTTACCATGCTTCCAAACCGTTAATATACAGAAAAGAATGTTATATTGTCATATATCTTCCTTTCAGGCACATGCAGTTCCAATTAATTTTATTAAAATGTATGCAGAAATGTCCATTTTATCATCATGAAACATGCAACGAAACAAAATAATTTTTTCAACAGAAACATTAAATAACTCCTAGCCCTTATATCAGATTGTTTTGGCTACGTCTTCAGTATATCAAAAACACACTAGATAGGCGGCAATCGAAAACGTTAATGCTATCGACGAACGTAGTTAAATATTGTAAGTAACAGAATTTTGGATTGTTGTTTGTAGTCCGATAGGCAACAAATGGCAATCACAAACACTGTTTCTAGCAATTTGTTATCAGCATTCATCGATTGTTTAGACTGGTTTTACTGCTGCCTATCCGGTGTGATAATGTAGTTGAAATAGTTACGTCATTTCTCCATAAAACATTAGTGACCATGTACCTCCATGGGACCTAAAACATGAGAATGTCACATACAAGGCATGTGCACGTCTACAACCCCCCCCCCCTTTTTGGGGTGGGTAGGGTCTTAGGTTAGTGGCAGCATGCAGAAATAGCAACCGAGACATGTATATAGTATGTATATTTATACGGTCCACAACTTTTAACCATCAAAATACTGAATGACTTCATACTCTGGGTGATGTTTTTAAAAGCTAATACTTGCATTCCTTCTTTTTGTGAAAGCAAAATACTTAAGCTAGTATCTCACTGGGATGCGAGCAATGTACGACTATTTCGAGACTAATTTGAGACACGTTTTGGCGACAGAAATACGACATTGCAACCATATTCACATTGCGGTCACACCGAATAGGTGAATAAGACATATTTGCGACAGTCGCACGAATGTCGTACGACTGTCGCAAGAATCATTGGCGAATGTTTCACGACATTCGTGCGACATTCGCGAGACACTCGCACGATGTTCGCACGATGAAATTGCGAGCATTTATTACCATCGACCGCCTCACGACGTTCTCACGAACGTCGTGCGACTGTCGCGCGATGGTCGTGCGACTGTCGCACGATGGTTTTGAGAGAAATGATAAACCAAGAAATATAAACATTCTAGCAAGCATTTAAACTTCAGACTAGGGAGGTACTACGCTGTTGGAAGGAACTAGAGGGCTGGAAAGAGCTAGATTGTTGGAAGGTGTCACGCTGCTGGGTGATGTTGGACTGTTGAATGGTAGCAAATATTGAGTTAGAAAAAAGTTAACTCATTTAAACTGCACAGTTATGATGGCTCATCAAGCAGCTTAAGAAAGTCAGTCGAGAACGCACAT
Organism: Loripinus fragilis; assembly: GCA_964019695.1. Taxonomy (NCBI): domain Eukaryota; kingdom Metazoa; phylum Mollusca; class Bivalvia; order Lucinida; family Lucinidae; genus Loripinus; species Loripinus fragilis. Next base: position 34,994,501 of record OZ026521.1, read on the forward strand.
GCTCTAATTGCCCATACGTATGGCATGATGAGCCCAAACAAATCAAAATTGCAATGATTTCGGATGAGCCTCGTCCTGCGAAAATCTATTTGATACAGTTATGCGCACAGCAAAGGCACATATCAGACTGCACTGATGCGCCTTCAAATCAGAATCTTAGTTTTCCGCTGCAGTGATAATTTGTTTATAAGGGTTCTGTATGCCAAATTCAACTCTTAGAAGGGCAGCTGCTACTAAGCAGGCTGTTGTAGTCTTACCAAGACACAATAATAATTCCTTTATACTGTAAAAGAAATAGTTAACATTTAAGTAGGCCCTATAAAACATACTTAACAAAATTATTCTCTCAGAATGCAGAACCATTTTTAATAACTGAAATTACTCCAAACAGTATACAAAATGTACATGTAAGTGAGCCTAATCAATACACCATACTTATATGAAACTATCCTCTCAGATAGCAAGAATACTTGACAACTGGAATTTGTCAAAAATATATACTTAAGTATGTCTAACCAAGATCTCGTACTAGAGGGAACTATCATCTCAGATAGGAGGAACTCTTTTAACGAACCTTTGGCGACATAATTGCGAGTAATTTAAGATACTCGCGCGATAGTCGTGAGACGTTCGTGAGACTGTCTCACGACGTTCACCAGAACATCGCTTTTTTTAATTTACTCGCAATGTTGTCGCGAAGTGTCTCATTTATGTCGCAATTGAGTCTTAATTATCTCGCAAATATGTCGTGTTCCAAAATGATTGCGACTAAATTGCGAGGGGTCGGCGACAAGTTCGCGACGGTTTCGAGACACCCGCGATGACTTTGCGACTATTTTGCGAGGAATTTTGTCGCATAAAATTTTTGAACATGTTCAAAATTTTCGCGACTACTTTGCGCCACTTGGCGACACATGCGAGGAAATTACGAATCACTGGCGACTGTTTCGAGACTGCTTTGCGACCCGCTCGCGATGTCTGTCGCCAGCTGTCGCAAAACAGTCGCAGTCCAGTGAGATAGTAAGTAAGTAAGTAAGTAAAGACTTTATTTTATGAGGGTGACTCAGTTGGTATAACCAATCTTCCCTGAGGCCCTCTTAACACAAGCATAGCATACATGAAATAGCAAACATGACAATAAATTATTTACAAATACAAGTGAATATGAGTGGAAAGAAAATGATGCAAAATTTAAGAAAAAAAAGGGGGGGTTCAAAAAATCAACCTTTAATAATGTATGTTTAAATACATTTTGGCTCTGTAAAACATCGAAACTGATTCGGCGGTGGAGGTATGTGAATACAAATATATAAACTAAAGGTCTTTCATCCATGTTATACATTTTTTAACAAAATCACCAATAGTATTGGCATTTCTTATTTCAAGTGGAATGCTATTCCAAATTAAAGTACCTGAATAAGATAAGCTGTTTTTAAACATGTTTAATTTAGGTTTTGGTGTTTTAAAATTTTTGTTTGAATCTGAACGCAAAGTCATTGTATCTTCATTATTACACTCTTTAATTTGGAACATTTCCATGATGTAAATTGGTGAAATGCCTTGAGTTACCTTGAACATTACTTTAGCTTTGTTGACGAAAACTAATTCTTCAAATGACAACATATTTAATTGTCTTCGCGCATCTTCCAATGATATATAATCTGTACCAAGTATTAATTTACAGGCTCTTCTCTGTAATTTTTCAATTTTATGTAAATTAGAATTAAATGAATTCCCCCAAATCACACAACAATATTCAAAGTGAGGCTTAATATAAGCATTGTAAAATAACACTCTGTGTTGTAAAGAAAGGTATGTTTTTATCTGGAACAAAAGCCAAAGGTATGAAGATATTTTTTTGAAACGTGTTGAAAATGATTTGTCCATGTTAAGTTGTCATCTATATGGACACCTAACACCTTTTCACAGCTTGTTAATTGCAAATCATAATTATCATATTCAATTGACAACTTTTGTCTACTTGATATTAACATTAATTTTGTTTTGTCTATATTTATTATCATACCATTTTCTAGACACCACATTTTAAGTAAATTCAAAGAGTGTTGCAGATTATTTTCTACCGTATCTTTATCTAAATCAATATCATACAATGTTGTATCATCAGCATATAAATCTACAGATCGAATTGAATCCCCAATAAATAGGGGTAAATCATTAATAAATATTAAAAATAACAGAGGACCTAAAATGGAACCCTGTGGTACGCCATATAGTACACTTCAAGTTTTTGACTGATTTGTATTGATGTTTACTTGTTGAGTTCTGTGACTTAGATACGATTCGAACCACGAAAGACTTAATTTATTAATTTTATACTGTTTTAACTTTTGAAGAAGTAATTTATGGTCTACCAGATCGAAAGCCTTGCGAAAGTCTACTAAAACACAACTTACAATATTACCATCATTTATTGCTTGTAACCATGTATCTGTCATATGAAGTAGAGCGGATTCAGTTGAGTGGCCAGATCTAAATCCACTTTGCTTTTGATTTAAAAGTTGATGATGATTTAAGTATGAAATAAGTTTCATATGAACCCACTTTTCAATTATTTTTGAAAGTGTAGGTAATATGGAAATTGGCCTGTAATTATTAAGTTCATCTTTAGCTCCTGATTTGTAAAGTGGTTTTACTTTAGCATGTTTCCAAATTGACGGAAAAACACCAGAAGTAATGCTTTTATTTATTATAAAAGTTATACTGGGTGACAAAACTGTAGAGCCTATTTTTAACAGCCTGGGGCCTATGCAGTCCAAGCCTGTAGATTTAGTACCATCCATCGATGAAAGAAAAGAAGTTACAAATGTACAATTAATTAGGGGTATATCAAAAGAAACATCATCAGTCAGTTTCGAATTAATGAAATTGCTAAGTTTTTCAAAATGTGAGGGCTTTAGTGGCTGTTTCAAATTAGAAGCTATATTTATAAAGAATTCATTTAAATGATCAGCAATCATTTGCTCGTTCGTGATAACCTGTTCATTAATTTTAATGCAGAAAGCATTTTCTGTAGATTCCATTTTTTTGCAGGCACCAAACTGTTTAAATATTTTCCAAATAGTTCTAGGGTCATCTTGTCCCTCTTCAAGTTTATTTCGATACATTTCTTTCTTTGCTTTATCTATCATTTTTGAAATTTTATTTCTTAAAATTCGGTACTCATCAATTTTACCATTAATTTTACATTTGTCTCTTTCTTTCATTAAGTCTAAAATTTCAGATGTTAGCCATTCAGGTTGGTGTTTCCTTTTTACTCTATTGGTTCTAATTGGAGCATGCTTGTTCACTATTTCCAAAAATAAATCATTCCATGTTTGTACCATGTCATCAACCTTATCAAAAGCTGCTATTGTTTCCCAAGGAACCTCTGCCAAATCCTTAATGAACATATTTTCATTGAAATGTCTAAATGACCTATATGTAATAGTGTGATGTTTTTTATTTCGTAATTGACTATTTAATTTCCTATTACCGAAAATTGCATAATGGTCACTGAGTGAAAATTTACCTACGTGTACTCTCAAAATATTTTCTTCACGATTTGTATAAATGTGATCAATTAATGTACTGGATGTTTCAGTAACTCTTGTCGGAATACTTATTAACTGACCCAGACCTAAAGATGTGGTGAAATTTATCCACTCTGTCCCAATTTCCTTGTTAAATAAGTCTTTATTAAAATCTCCCATTAAAATAATTTCCTTCTCTTCTCTCATAACATTATCAATAAAAATTTCAAACTTGTCATTAAATTCTACCTTTGAGTTTGGAGGCCTATACATATTTCCAATCAGAAATGACTTCCCCCGATCTGGTGTTATTTCAAGCCAAACACACTGTATATCATTAGTTTCTAGATCATCTCTACGTTTTGCATTTATTCCATTTTTTACATAAACCATTTATTTTTTTACATAATTACGTTTCAAGCATCAAAGAGTTGTCAGGGGAGAATAATATCTACCGTCTTAGAAAATAAGTATTCTCTTTTAAAAACAAGATTCAGGAACGATAACTCTTACACTCTTACTTTCAAGTAAAAGTAAGGTTATCTTTTGACATGGGTCCCGCACTACCTTAAATCCATAATACTGTTATTTGGGCAATATCCTGTTATTGTCCGCTAACGGACGATTATTTCTGCCCTTCTTCATGTCCTTTCATTCAACCGAAAATGATGGCAAAACCAGTCTGATGCTTGATCAGGGTCACCAGGGGCTTGGTTTTGAAAGTTATGCAGAACCCATGACATTCATGGATTTTCCGTCGCACTGCTGCTGTCTGCATACGATTGTCACGAAGAAAAGGAGCAATAAGTCAAGCAAAATATGAAATGTCGTATTTACGCACACGTTGATATAAACGCATACTGAACATCTGTCAAGTAATTGCAGAGTATGAACAGCCTTTAATTGATGCAGCTTATTCCGTTAATGTTTCTATTTACGGAATAAATCTCATTGCAGAGTTTGATCAGTATATGATTGATGCAGCTTATTCCGTTATTATAACAACAGAATAAACTGTATCAGTCATAGATTGGTCGTACTCTGCAATGAGACTCATTCCGTAAATATATACATTAACGGAATAAGCTGCACCAATCGAAGGCTGTTTATACTCTCCAATGCGATTTATTCCGTAAAATACCTTAACGGAATAAGCTGCATCAATCCCCCTGTGTCAACCATAGACTGGCCATACTCTGCGATTGAGATTCTTTCGATAAATTTACATTAAAGGAAAAGTTATTTACGGAATAAACTGCACCAGTCACAGACTGGTCATACTCTGCATTCAGATTTATTCCGTAAATATACCTTAATGGAATATCCTGCATTTATCATAGACTGGTCATACTCTACAATGAGATTTATTCCGTGAATATAAGCTTGACGAAATAAGTTGCATCTGTCATACAATGCTCATACTCTGCAATGCGATATATTCCCTAATGACATATCAACGGAATAAACCGCATCAGTCATCATAAAATGCACCCAACAATTTTACTTACTTTTAACCATCTGATTAAAGGTACAGGGAGTAACTGTGGTAGTACACACCTTCAGTCGCAGACACACCTCTGAGGTCTATTATGGGGGCAAATTATGCACTCGAAAGGCACAGACATTATCGTCCACGGCAGATTATTTCCAGCCTATGATAGTATTAGCTCAACATATCTTGAGTCTGTAAAGGTTTTAGAAATATCGTAACTTAAGACACTTGACTACCCCAAAAGATTGCCAAGCCCCATTTTCTAAAGTAATTCTCCCCCAAATAAAACCCGTTTCCCGGGGAATCTCCCCCTTCCAAGGCAGTTTATAATGTTTTTCTTCAATTCGTCTCTCTCTCTCTATATATATATATATACTCCTGTTATTATCCGCGGATGATAACAGGAGTATATATACTTAAACGCAAAAGTTTGGCAACCGTTTAATATCTGTGTTTTCTTCAGTATGGTCCAAGTTAGACTATTCATATAATCACATTTTATGCTCCTGCACAATGTGGAATGATTTACCATTAATCGGTTTTGAGCATACTCTTCATTCTGACGTTAAAATGACGTCAATGTTTTTCAACGATTTACGTCTAGCATAAAGATTATTATCTCGATTTGAAAACAAACGGTGCGTTGTGATAGCTAGATGTCGTATCTGACGGAAAACATTTTAAGGTTTGACAATTAACGTTTATCAACGCTCAAAGTTGCTGCGTTTCTTTGTTAACGTCAACCAATTTATCAAAATTGTTCATTTTATTCCGTTATGTCGCGTGATACTTCAATGTGTTGGAGTCTTTCACTTGTGACATTAAAAACTCGATTATTGATATTCAGTTGTGCTTAAACAGCCGATTACGTCAAATATTGAAGGTTTTACGTTGACGTTATAAACGTTACCAAATGCATAAAATAACCAGCTCTGATTTGTCTGCCCTTCTGCTTTTGAAAACAGATAACGGTTTAACACCTTTTCCGAATTAAATGTATGGTGGTGTAACACTGTGACTCGATAAAATGTTAGGTATTGTAACTCTGTGACTTTTCAAATTTGGGTTGTCTTACATTTCTTGTTGAAGATCGGCAATCGTAAATCTCACTGGTCTGATTTTCATGTTGTTTGGACGGCAAATTATTGGACTTGTTAATCACAATATCATGGAGTAAAATATTTGGCTCAAAAAGAAGGAAATAGCAATTTAGTAAGAGTTGCGAAACTTTTGCGTTTAAGTATATATAAAGACGAAACTGGAAAAAACACTTAATTGCCTTATAAGTTTAAGATTCCCCGGGAAAAGGGTTTTCTTTGGGGGACAAATACATCAGAAAATGGGGCTTGACAATCTTATTGGGTACACAAGTGTCTTAAAATGCTATATTTCTAAAAATTCTAGACATACAGTAATACTATAATATATGGGAAATAATCTGCCGCGGACGATAATATCTGCGTCTAATTGGAAATGAACATAATAAACTGAGATTTTAGAAAAAAAAAATGCATTTTAAGACACTCGTCTACCCCAAAAGAATGCCAAGCCCCATTTTCTGAAGTAATTGTACCCCAAAGAACACCCTTTTCCTAGGGAATCTTCCCCTTCCAAGGCAATTAAGAATGGGGTTTTCCTTCAATTTGTCTATATATATATATATACTCCTGTTATTGTCTGCGGACGATAACAGGAGTATATATATATAGAGATGAAAAAGAAAAATCACAAAATAAAATGCCTTGTAAGGGGAAGATTCCCCTGGAGAAGGGTTTCTTTGGGGGACAATTACTACAGAAAATTGGGCTTGGCAATCTTTTGGGGATAGTCAAGTGTCTTAGATTAAGATAATTCTAAAATCTTGACAGACATAAGATGCATTGAACTAATACTGGTATAGGCGGGAAATAATCTGCCGCGGAAAATAATGTCTGTGTCATATTGGAATACAGGTAAGTCATACTTTCTATCCTTATGGAACCCCAATAGTATTTCTGCATTATATCTGTTTGAATTGAAATTTCACGAATGCAAACCACATGCAAATGGTTCTAATTATAATTTATTCGCCTTTATCTGCTACTCTAAATCTATATGCTTAACCCCCACGTCTCGTGCTACGGATCATTTTCTGGTTTGGGAAGCGATCTGTCTATTTTAAGCATGCAAGCGTCTGAGTGATCAAGATCAGATAGGCGGCCATGTAAACTGTCGCTATCGCTTACTTACTAAAAATGTCAGAATTAATATTATTAATATTCAGAATTATTATTCACATTGTTATCTCCTTTTGCAATCGCTCTTCAATTGGAAAATCGATAAAGCCGTTTTTGAAAATGAAGGGGCAGATTGCTTATTAGTTACATTGGCAAAACACATAGTGATGCTTTATAAGCCGATTGTTTTGGCCTTTCACCGCTAGAATGAGATACCATTTTCTAGGAATTAGATAAATTAATGTTTTCATATACATTTTATAAATTTTCAGTATTTTTTCACTTTATTTAAGTGCAAAATATACTTTGATCTCGAGCTAAAATCGGCTTCTTCAGGCACGAAATCGCTTCTACTTCAGGCACGAAATCGCCAAAACGTTTTGAAACATATGCCAACTAATAAGACAAACGAGTCTGTTATGCGAACATCGACAACTCAGACGAGCCTTGGCAAATGCACAATCTCAACAGGGCATTCGCTGCTCGCACACACATCGGATCCATTGTTGTGTCTGAGCGCACATAAAGAAAGGCGGTGCATGTAAACGAAGGCTCAGACAAAAAAAAACAGACCTACGGATTCCAGCCCCACTAGAGATCACTAGATAAGCATGAAGTAGCACACGCATGGTACTGCTGCTACTGCATGCTACCAAATAAACGTGCGTGTATGCCCATAATGACTAAGCATATGCGATAAATGTCGAAATCGAACAGTAATTACCTTCAATCATATACCCATTAAATGACATCATTTCTAAACAACGTCCGCTTATGCGCAGGCTCGCGAGAACCATCGCTGCTCGCACACACAAATTATGAATGTAGATGAAGACTCATATCTCTCTTTTTAAAACACAAGTCCACTGGTTATGACTGTTTGGCGCCTTTTACGTATAATAACAATTTGTTATTATTGTTTTAGTATTGTTTTTAGTATTGTTTTTATTCTGTTGTTGTGGTACCTTCTCCACTGTCTATTTACATTTAAACTTGTATGCATCTTTCATGTATTTAAAAGCCAGTGACAATAATATACTGGCTTTACATTAAAAGTGGCATTATCGCTTCTTTGTAAGCCTGAACATATAGATTAAATACCAAGGACCAAGATCAGTCTACACTTATATAGACTGTTTTCGGTCCTTGCTATTCGTGAGATAAGCTATTGAATATAATTGAATATAGTTGTGACATCAGTCCGCTGTCACTTTATTTGTTATATGTCTTATATGTTTTGTAACAGATGGGCCGATTGGCCTAGTGTTTAATAATAAACTTCCAAAACTTCCAAACTTCCGTATATGTGATAATAAGTACAAATTAAAGAATCGCGTCATAAATCAATCATCCCCGTGCCAGGTACGTGTGCTTTTATTGCTTTTAGAGGGCCCCAGGCATAGGATTAAAGGACAGGATGCACAGTAGGGTATATTAAAATGGGCCTCGATCGCGACGCGAGAAAGCCTGACTTTGGTGCATGCGAACAACAAAGGCGCAGGCCTGTCTTCGTATCCACGCAGTGTCTGATCAGCGCCTTTATTGTTCGCTTGTTGGAAAGTATAATATCTGAGCTAGCTTACTGCAAAATTTCATTTTTAGCTTGTCTCTGTGCCTGAACAGACTGGTTTGAGTCTTACTCAGTCAGAAACCCGCAAGACAGCTTTCTCGCGGGATGGTTTCTTACCACTTATTTTAACCAGAAAGACCGTGTTTAGACTCCAAGTGTGTGGAATGTAATCATAGACCATGTAGACATTGAATAAACATGAAGCTGACCAGACTCTACACGGCTCGCATACGCATAGTATGGAAGGAAATTATCGATAGGCCTACAGTGTATGTTATAATGTATGACCAGCACAGTAATGCACCCGCTCATTTGGAAAAAATGCAATCGTGGATATGCTTAGATATCTTTCTAATCTCAAATATTCAGAATATTGGAATCAATCGCTTATTTTTGTAATATTTATCATTTAATTTTACTATTTGTTAAATCTTTATTTGCGAATTTATTTTTCTTCTAATTGTTTTCCACATTCCATTGTGTAATGTAAGGCATCCGTATAAAGGTTGCCCCTTAACGTGTTTTCTCGCGGAGATAACGCGGAACGAGACAGTTTTGCGCATGCGCACTAACAATGTGAAAAGAGTCTATTGTCCGCTAGCGGAGACAATAACAGGATATTGCCGTTATTTGTATTGTATTTGTACTTTTGTGTATTTGCATATTTGCATTTTTGTCATTTTTCATTGAACCTGCATACGGGTGCAACGTTTTGCATCTGTGTGTGAGGTTATGTAACAAATGGTGCATTATACATGTAAAAGAGCAGCTGCTTTCAGTTGTTCTATTACATGGCACTTGCCTTCCATCCATACACCTGAGTGTGGTTGTCATATATTATATTTATTAAGTATTAGCTCAGAATATATACTCAGAAGTAAAAGTTTAGTCAGTACAGACACTGTGTGCAATAATTTTGTAAGACAGTCTTAATATTGACAAAAACCTTACTAAAATGAAATTCATGTAATGTCTTACAAATGTGAACATTTTCAACAAAACATTCCGAAAATATACCCATTTTCTTCATCAAAAATGCACAAAGTGGTCAATATTAAAATTCAAATTTCATAACTTAAATATCAGTCTAGCGCCTCTCAGACGATTTCTGGTAGTACAGACGGAAATTATCGAATCTGTTGCATGACTAATGAATTTAAGAAGTTTCCAAGCGGCCATAAAGCGATTACGTCATGTTGACGTCACTATGACCGGAACTTCAAATATCGTCGTTATCCGTGGTCTCCCCAACGGTAGCTTGTCATTTTTACCGCCATGCCGTTTAAAACGTGTTTGCAGACGATAAATTGTTTGTTCACTGCATCCAAAACTGCGTGTTACGTCACCAACACGTGTACCTGTTTCAAGACGTCAAAACGCGGTATTTCTGTAATTTGTAGATTGTCTGGACGGCAAATTAAGCTTGCTAGCACTGCATTTTCTCCGGATTATTGCAATAGGAACAACTCTCTTTCAATATCTAACAGTATATGAGAAAATAACCCTGCCGGTTTACCGCAGCACGTGCACATCGTGCATTTTGAAATTTGGTTGATGCAGTCTAATAAATGCATTATTTGTCACGCAATAAACAGGTAAATGTAAAGTTACGATAGTATAGGCCAATTTTGACCTCAGACGGATCAAAGGTCAGACGAGTTTACTTAGGAGCACGAGAAAGGTAAATAAGATTGTAACGGTTGTTTTCTCACCAAATACTTACTGCTCATGCTATCGAAGTAACAAACTTTCCAATAAATATGTAACGACATTTCCAATACAACATCTACAGGCTTAGTCGAGCGGTCTACGTCTTAAATTGCAAGTATTCAAAATTAGAAAGTTTCAGAATTAGAATCCCTGAGTTCGAGTCCCAAAGTTTTTTTTCTTTTAAGCTTATCTTTTTGTTCTTCGAGAAAACTTGAATTTCTCATGTTTTACGTGAAGGCTTTTTTTCTATTTGGCGCGTGCTCAATTCGTTTGCAAACGAATCCAAAGAAAACACCATGCCGATGCAGTGCAGATGCAGAAGATCCATAACCTTTGTAAACAGGAAGGAAGTTGGGCTAACAATATCACTGGACCAGGCAAAGGAAAGGGCTTCAACCGAGGCAAGAGTATCGTTGAGCGACTGATGAAGCGAGACCAGACAAAAGAGAAGGAACCTGAACGGTCTAGAACGAAAGAGGGTCCAGCTGCACGACTTTGAAGTACGTTGAGCAGGTTTTGTCAGTAGAGCGTGTATACTGGTTAAAGAAGATCGCGATAAAGGAAGAACATGAGCCAGTGGTGATCGATCTTGCGTCGGAAACCGACTACAGCTCCGATTCTGACACTGCCAGCGAGACGGAGGGCATGTGAAATTAAATGAATCTGAAAGCTAATACGAAATGAAATACATACCATGGTGAAAAATTATAATATAAAAAAGCACACACACACGCACACACACGCACGCACGTGCGCACACACGCGCGCGCGCACGCACGCACTCACGCGCATTAAAAGTAAAAAAATATGCCTGACCGAGACTCGAACTCGCATTGAAATCTTTCGCCTTAAAAAACAAAATATAACATAGTGACCTTTACCTACTGAGCTACAGAGAACGTTGACTAAATGCTTGAAAGTATACTTCATACTGTATTATGTATTATACATGTAAACACCTATGATACCGCTTTGTAACGGTTTCTACCTGTTTCCCCTTTCACGTGCTGTAAATTCGAATAGTCTGATCTTTGATCCGTCTGAGTTCAAAATTGGCCTATACAACTCATGTAAAAAATTTGACAATGATATATGCAGTATTGTTGATTTTATGAGAAATCATAAATACTGACTAAACTTTTTCTTCTGAGTATATAAAATTGAGCCGTGACATGTAATTTCCAACAATGTGGCATTTTGACAAGCGTGGACTCAGACAAGCCTGCACAGTCTCCTGTTAAGCTTAGAAACTCCAAATCCTCTTCGGTCAGTAGCTTAAAAGTCATAAAATATTCAAATGACTAGCAAAGGCTCTGATCAGACTGCGCGTATGCGCAGGCTGATCTGAGGCTTAAACGGTCGCACAAACCACATTGTTGGAAATTACAGGCTTTGTGTTCATTTAGAACCCACGCCCATCTACCAAAATAAACAAAGGACCTGGGCCCGGAATTACAATGCCACCTTAAAGTTAAGCAAGACTTAAGTTAAGTATTGATATTTCAACATGCTATATTCAAATGCTAAATAAATAGCCTGGATCGATGTGGTATTTGTGGTCAAAGATACCATTGTGATCTTCAGGAAAATTAAAACTATTTTGATTCTAATCAGTTTTAAACGTTAGTTTTCGCATCCTGAAAAATCAATACTTAACTTAAGTCTTCCTTAACTCTAAGGAGGCATTGTAATTCCAGGCCCAGATACCCAGCTGTGGACAATGGTGGCCAGTAATTGGATGAACCATGCAAGCCCAAGAACTCTCACTTGAACACCCCAACATGATCAGCGGTAATTTAGCACATTCTGATTAACCGGTTTTTGGATCCGTTCCTGGAATATCCTGCAATCGCCTACGATGGACTGGAATGGACTAATGAGGAACTAACAGATAGCAACGCATGTGACAGGACAGTTGGATTATAGGACTTGTGAACAATGTTTGTGATCATGTTTTTTTTGTGCATTCATATGTGTTTAATTTGTGCTAGGATATATTTATATTGGATAAGTTTGTGCTCAGGTAAGATTTTATTTTCTTGTTTTATCATCTTTTCGCAAAATGTTCTAATAACAGTAGCTGAGTAGGCCTACACCATTCATCCACTTGTCATCTTTTTGTCATAACACGTCATCATGTCATGTACAGTCCAAGTAAACTAGTATAGTGCAGTTATTTGCTTCCCCCCCCCCCCCCCAATACAGCCCTTACCAGCCCTCTCCATGCCAATCCAATATCCTATAATAATTATGCCCATTTTTCTCTCCTCTGTAATTTACTGTTTTCCCCTGTAGAAAAGTTGTCAACAAGTTTGTTAGACTTACAAGTTTGTGTACCCACAAAAAACCCTGTTTCGTGCTAAAACATCTTTGTGGGACTTAATTTTTGTCCATGGTCTTTAAATCATTCAAACCCTGACTCAATGTATCTAAACTAAACTTTGTTGGACTTTGTATTTTTTCAAATGGCAAAAATTACCGTATTGACGTGCTCTGAATTATAGCCATCTACATAGTGACTCGAGTCTCACACGGAAACGATATAAAAAATATAATAAAAACCTTTTTCCTATTTCATTTTGTTCTGTCGTCGTTGAACGGGTAAATACATGCCATATGTTGTGTTGTTGCTTTATAACGTTCACTAGTTTTCGCGCTGTCTATTTACGACGTTGCGTCAAGGTGTTTCATAGCAGTTCTACAGACTAATTTGCGCTTTGAAGAACTCAACACTAATCCGGCGTTTTTGCGAGTTTTTTTGACAAATATTGTGAAAACGTGTGTTTGTTTTTGTTGGACCAAATGCTTTGGGGGCTCTGTGCATATTTCAGAACTTTGAAGCAACATCGTTGTAATTGGCGATTATCATTCTTGTTACAGAAAATACGCAGGCCCGACGTGTTGATGACGAATTTTTGAGACAGCATCGCAAAATTCGGTGATTTTGTTTCGTTTTACCACATGTGCAGCTAGCCTCGCACATATTCGCGAATTTTGTATCCAGAATTGCGATAAAAGGCAAATTTTCTTTGGCGCTGCTCAGGCTGCAAAGTACACATAAGCAAGAAAAGCTAAAGCCTAGCAATAGAATACTTGCTGTTGTTAGCGTCAAATGCGCAGTCTGGCCAGGAACTATTCTTGTGCAGTGTTTATAATAAAGAAAATATATTATACTTCGCTGGCTGGTAATGGAAGTAAAAAAAATCATACCACACCGCAAATACGGCTATCGGGATGTACTGTACGGATAGGTAAAACATATTTTACACTCTTGATAATATGCTACATAGGAACACACTCGCTTGCAATATAAACTTTCAGGTACATAATTTGAGAGTACAGATTGTTTAGTTATTTAGCACATCCCTACGTATATTATCATTCCAAGAATGTACACTCTGGGAGGTGCTACGTGAGGAATATAGGACAGAAATAGGGTCACACTCTTAGTGCATATCATTAGAGCCGTGGCATGAGATTTCCAACAATTTGACATTTTGACAAGTGTAGACTTGGACGACCCTCTGCAGCTTCCTTTTAAGCTTAGAAACTCCAAATGGCTTAATAATCATAAAAATCTCAAGCGACTAGCAAAGACTCTGATCAGACTGCGCGTCTGCGCAGGCTGATCTGAGGCTTTGCTGGTCGCACATACCACATTGTTGGAAATCTCATGCACTAGCTCATTATGTATTTGTATTCCTACACAGTTAGGAAGGCTGTATAGTGATTTGTTTGCTTGCAGTTTATATGTTCTCCTGATAAAAAAGCGCTAGCAATTATATTAAGCGCATACATGTTTCATTCCAGGGATTTTTTGTTTGAGATATAGGAGTTCGTATGATCTCCTTATAAATAAATCATAAGCGAATTGTTTTGCTAGACTTCTCAATTTTAGGGCTTTTCTTTCAGACCACTTGTATAGGAGTTTATAATCCTTCTCCTTAAAAAAGTGCCAATGTGGTATATATAGAAATTTTACATGAGTGCTCATGTTTTATTGAATCAATTAAACGAGTTGGGAAAAAAAGATAAAATGTGAGGCTTACCAAGCATGTTATCACTTTTGCAACGAGTTTATTAAATTCAACAATACAAGAGCACGAAATTAGATTCTATGTATCATATGACATTAAGATTACTTTGAAATCTTTTTTCTGCCTTAAAGGCCAACATTGTGGCTCACCATGACAGCTTTTAGCACCTATCAGTTATAATTATTGTACCAATACCTTCCCATTGATGCCATCTGAAGATGTTAAGATTAGACCAACATGTGCACAGAGCTGTGTTTGGAATGACCAAATAAATAGGCTGAGAAGCTACCCAGAGAAATCCATATGAAGCAGTTGCTAGTGGATTCTATGCTTTGCTTATAGCTTATCATTTCATTTGGCAGACTGCCCAATTTGAGCCATACCTAGCCAAGATACTCCAAAGACAAATGTTCTCGCTAAGTTTAAACCGCTAAGCTCAGGACCTTTCAGTGTATTTGCCCCTTTTCCACCAGCCACTTTTGCTTCGTACTCTCTCATCTGATTTTGTTTTGTTCTAAGTATATATTGCAAAATACCCAGATAAGATTGCTCCCTTGGGGTCACTCTGATCAGGGTCAAAGTGCTTACTTCCACGAACATGATAAAATGTTAGTCTAAAGTACACTTGAATATCTGCAGCAGACGTTAAAGGCAAACAACATTTAGGACAAATCGATTTGGCCGAAAAGGGGTTAACTCATTGCATACTGGGTTATTTATCATATTTTTGTATTCGTCTGATGACGTTTTTCAAAGAAAAATAATTGAGGGAGCGCAGTGGTTCAGTGGTAGAGTGCTTGACTCGAGACCGAGGGGCTGCGGGTTCGCACCTCACGGGCGTCACTGAGTTGTGTTCCTTGAGCAAGACATATTTATCCTAGCTAAGTACTGGTTCAACCCAGGAAGACCCGTCCCTGTTTAACTGAAAGATTGTTGATTGGACGTAAAAAATCAAATCAAACAAAACAAAGAAAAATAAAAAAAACAGTAAGGAGCGCTATCTTAGTGTGAACCCGTTTGGATCGAGATCAGGCCCGACCCAATGTCGAGCCAGATATGGGAACAAACTGTTTGCAAATGTTATAAGCACATGCAAAAATCACCGTTGGTAAGGAAATAGTATTATATGCATTCATATGAAACAGTTCTTGATAGTTTGGATTACACATGCACGGCAATCTAGTCGGGCTAGAGGTTGCCTATATTTTGTCCTCATCGACAACGACATTTTTGGCAGCAAATACTTTGACGAGACTACATAGATGTGCAGGCTCGTGTTAGCCTTTGCTGATCGCATATGTGATTATTCATAAATATCTAGCTCATGAGGACAAAAATATAGCCAGCTTCTGGTTCCAAAATTCAAAGGGCGATGCATAAATGTTCTTTTACTAATATGGAGCTTATATGTATTATGAAAATTTACATTGAGATCAAATGTCTGAATAGAAGACACTCTGTAAAAATTGAAGTTGAAATTTCAAGTTGAGGTTTCATCATGTGTAAGATCAACCGTCTTCTCATAATTTTAATTACATGACTTTTTTTCGATGATTTTTTTTTAATTTTGTATTTCAACCTCTCATTACCAAGCACATAAATTCCTGAAACTGTTTTCACCATTTTTCGTTCCCCTTGCATTTCAACTGTTGACTTTCTACAAGTTCTATCGCAATATTTCGATAGAAACCAAATTTTGAAGTACTAAACAATACATTGAATTGCTTGCTTTTACCATATTTTTTTGACCGTATATTAGCGCAACATCACCATCCAAAAAAAAAACATATGCGTAATGTGAAAAATAGACTTTAAAAAGTCAATATGAAAAAGTCAACAAACATAACATCTGCAGCGACCCTTTATTGCTGTGTGCTCATGGTGCAGTTGGTAGCTAATAAGTACAAGTTTCTCTATATGGACAGTGAGTGAATCCGGGCTGTGAATACTGATCCGACAGAACTGATGACCAGGCGGCTGATCAGTCTCTTATCTGTTAATCATGCATATTAATAATTTTGTGTTTTACTTTTCACTGAAAGAGAAGAGAACACAGAAAATGCGCACACTCTCTGCACAGTAAACAGTTGGAGGTAGGAAAGTGTGCAGCCAATAATTAGCATTAATTAGTGACCACAGTTACAATTATGGAGCAAAGATGTGTTTCCCTGGGGAAGCGATGTTGGCCATTAAAACGTTATTATGTACGCAACGTTGTTATGGACGTCATAACATCTCCTGAAAATCTGCAAACCACTAGTGGTTTATCAATTTTTTTGCACGGCGTTATTTCACTGCGAGACGCAATGTCATATGATAAAATTCCTTTTCAGATTTTTTCTTTTCAGAGTTATATAGGAAATAAATTCAGAATGGAAAAGTTGACAGAGGAATGCAAGAGCTCTGAGAGGACAACAGGCACAATTAGAGATAGAAAAGAAGGATATATTAGGGAAAATAAAGAATGAATCCAGATTATTTGAAACCCTGCAAAGTAAAGGAGGAAAGCAGAAAACACTGATAGTGGGCATGAAATGTGATGCCAGGAACACCAGAATCAGAGACAAAGATCAACAGACAACTGTTGTGGAACAACCATCAAGGAATATGAGTTGAGATAAAGAGCTGACTGCTAGAACAGATGATGAGAGTACACCAACATATACAAGTATTGTTATGCACACCCATTTTATATATATATTCTCCCCTGGCATTTGTTTTGCTCTTTTTCATATCTAGACACACTAATTGTTTGGTGTATTTATATATATATATTGATGTTCAAGCTTTGAGCATAAAATAGGATTGAAATTCCCTCTTGTTATACCAATCAGTGATTACCTTTTTCATCCAATCAGAAGCCAGGTGTGGACCAATCAATGATTACCTTTTTTATCCAATCAGCAGACAGTAGAGTTGATTAATAGCCAATCAGATATTTGTTTAATGGAATAACCCTTGAAATGAACTTGCCCATATATAAAGCATTGAAAGGAGTGCATTTGATCAGTTGGCTTATGACTGCTGAACCGAAAGGTCTGAATAAGATCAATTGGGAGGCTATAAAGGCTATTGGACAGATAAGAAGATATTATATACTGGTAATTTACCTACAGAGTGAGGAGTTGGCTGAAACATGTATACCGAGCTTTGTAGTGTATTTACCCATAGTATATAGTGGCTGAGCTTCAGAGAATTTGCTCATTTAAGCTCATTGTCTTAGAAGGCTATTAGTGGCTAGGCCTCTCATGAATCCTGTATAAGGCGATTAGGAGACCTGGCTCACTGAATCTCATAAGTTTACAAGACAACTTTGTGGCTGCTCACACTGTGACAGCCTGTTTTATATATTTAACCTTGTGGTTGCTCCAGCAGTGTTGTCACTCCGGTAATTGTTGTACAACACAGTATAATACTTATTTAGCTTTGGTTATTCCAACGGCTAGCTGCTTTGACAGCGTATTGATACTTGTTTTCCTCTATAGGATTTTGACTGCTCTTGCAGTATTTGTAATAGTGTTGTACTTTTGTAGTCTTTGGGCTCAAATTACAAGGTTGTTAAGGTTGTTTTGAATAGGTTAGTTTGAGCTGCTCAAATATTTCTCTGATATTACTTTTGTGCTCACTGTGGCTCACTGTATATATATATATTTGATCAAGGGTTTACATTTTTACTACTTGGATTGCTTTTATGATAGTTATTGTCAGATTTGGCCTGCTCATAATTTGACCACAGTATTTGGTCTTATTATTAAACACCAAGTAGGTGACTCAATCATTGTTTGGAGCAGATAGCTCTGTCTTAATTGGGAAAATCATTTATAGCTCATTTGGGCTCATTTAAGTTGACCTCTTTTGAATTGTATTACTTTCTTGTTGCACCTAGGCTTGCAAAGCATACTTGGGCGTAACAGTATGCAGACCATTGATAAAGTTGGAGATTCCTCTTTTGAGAGTAGAGACTATGCTACAGAGTCAAAAGAAACAACAGCATCTGGGTTAGGCTCAGAATTTGACCTACAGTTCAAAATAATGTGAAAATCGATTAAATGAAAAAAATAAAGAAGCAGATAAAGGTAGAAAGGATGGTAGGTCTTCTTTCTAAAATGAAGAACAGCTTATTTTAGAATCAGAGAACTGCGATGGTTTTTACTAAGCACACAAAAATTAAAGTGTGATTTTAGTTTACAGAAATGGAACAAATGAAACAGTAGTCTGACAAACATGAGTCAGTTTGTCTCCAGAATTGAGTGAAAAGCATACACTAGTATCAGAGGAGCAAGCCATAAAGGAAGATGCTTTGAATAGAAGTGAAGAAAACTAAAGACATTTAGAGAAAGCAGCAGAGGGCAAATAGTATTAGAGACACTAAGGCTTAAACCTACAAGTACATGCAAGGTGCAAACTCTAGAAATGTCTAGCATGGTAGATACAGTCCAGAAAGACAGACTGACACTAATTCTACTAAAGATAAAGATATCACTAGTAAACGAAAAGAGATGCCACCATTCCTCAAACCATATATAAATTTATTTTCCAAGGCAGAACCACACCCAAGAATGAAGGTAAATTGAGAGACAAAAAGTAGAAATAGAATGTTTAAAGGAGTCAGGTGTATACCCTGAATATATTGTTAACCAATCATTGCAGGATTATGTAAAGGGTCAAGCTAGACGAGTGCTGTTCACTCTAGGATCAGCTACTACTACAGAGCAGGTAATGGATAAACTTGAAAGAACATTTGGCAATGTTGCAAGTGGCCAACTGTTTGTTCTTCAATAGTTTTATACTGCTGAACAGAGAGAAAATGAAAGTGTGACGCTATGGGGTATATGACTGGAAAATATTAGAGGGCTGTTGTATACAACCTGTTGAGAAAGGTTTTGCCACTGAAAATCAAAGAGACAGAATGCTAATTGAGAGGTTTTGGAGATCACTTTGAAGCATAGACTTACATCACCTGTAAATGGTAGGCAATTTTCCATAATCAATAATAATGATATGGACTGAACTTTATCTGATCTGATTTATGTTATAACTTGAAATGAAACTAATTGTAGAATGCAATATGTTGGACAAACTGGCCGATCCCTTAAGACTAGGTTTCGTGAGCACTTTCTTAAAATGAAAAAGCCTAATAAATTTGACACATTTCTTTATCGCCATTTCAAAAGTAATGGTCATTCACCTAGTAAAATAACAATTCAGCCGGTTGAAAAAATTATATATAAATTATATATGATCCAAATTCTTCAACTAGATTAAAAAATATAAAGGGACATGAAACTGAACTAAATGGATTAAATTTTTGCAATCATCTTTTCCTTTAGGCTTTAATGATAATATATACCATGAAGGTAACATTTCTAATATGCCAGATTTTGATGTTTATTCTGTTTTGGAATGTAAAAAAAGTAGATCTCATGGTAAACGTAAAAATGGCAACATTAAGCGCAAAATTTGTACTGAAAAACGCTTAAATACTTCTCTAAAGGATCGTTCTTTGGCTTTAACTAATCATGGTCGTCATGGCTTATTTTCATTTTTAAGTTCCTTGCCTATCTCAGTTTTACGCAATTTAGAGTTAGAGGCTAATAAACTTTACGATAGAGCAAAAAAATTATATAAAGCAGCTCTCCTTACAAGGTGTTATGTTCAAAATTTCCTTAGTCCTTATATCGATTCTGAGGTCAACAATAAATGACATTTTATCAAAATTCTATTCATTAACAAAGGTATTGTGTTTATTGATTTACATAGTATCTTCAAGGATAATTTAGTGATTTCATCTATTCCAAATTACTTTAATAATTCTGAAACTCCTATCATTTGTTATAAATATAACAAACCAATTAGGTCTAGTAAATTAAACTTAAAAAAATTGTTAATGATATAGATTTCAATACTCCTGCCTCCTGACATTGTAAAAATTCTAATTATTTATATCCCACTGCAGGGCATGTTATTACAGGTAATCTAAATGTCATCCCTGACGCTAGAAATCGCAATATTATTTCTAAAGGTCCAAAATATAGATTTCCGTCTAATATTGATTTCTCTAAATGTCGTAGAGAGATCGCTGCTTCTTTAAATGACTGTAGTAATCGTTGGTGCAAACGGGAAAATGTTGAACCTGATGCCTTGAAAATTATTGATACTCATATTTCATTTTTTCTCTCGTAATACACATCTTTTACCCCCTAAACCTAAATCTTCTTTTCGTCATCTTAAACAAGGTATCCAGGATTTTCATATGAACTATGTTTTGGTTCCAACAGATAAAGCTGCTAACAATGTTGTAGTTGTTTGACGATTGTATTATATTAATACTCTTAAGCGTGAGCTTGTTGACACTAATGCCTATAAACTGCAGCCTTCTTTAAGTAAGAGAGTGATTGTTGATGGGCATGGTTGTCATACAGCCCAACATTTTGGTGTCAAAGCTAAAGAAAATCAAGACAAAGTTCCTACGTTGTACTGGTTACCTAAACTCCATAAAACAGCCTATAAAGCAAGATTTATTGCTAATTCTAGTTCTTGTACAACAAAAGAACATTCTAAATTGTTAACCTCGTGTCTTACAGCTGTTAAAAAACATGTTATCAAGTATTGTGAAAAGGTATATGAGAGATCCGGTAAAAACCTATTTTGGTCTATTAAAATTCAGGTGAAATTTTAGATAAACTTAAAGCTAGAGATTTCAATGCGACCAGTTTGTCTACTTATGATTTTTCTACTCTTTACACTACTTTACCTAATAATTTAATTAAAGATCAAGAAGTTTATCTTATTGAAATAACCTTCCAGAGAGAAGGCTCTCCTTACCTGGCATGTAATGACAGAAATGCATTTTTTACTTCAGAAAAACCTAAAAAATATCATGCATGGTCGTGTCAAAATGTATGTGATGCGCTGACCTTTTTGTTAAACAACATTTTTGTTCGATTAGGCACCAAGCTGTATCGACAAGTAGTTGGGATTCCTACGGGCACTAATTGTGCTCCCCTGGTTGCAGATTTATTCCTGCTTTGTTATGAGAGGGACTTTATGATATCTCTTTCTGATGATAAGCAGGCTGATGTTATTGATGCGTTTAACACTACATCTAGATGTTTGGGTGATATTTAAAATATTAATAATGTTTATTTTGACAATATGGTTAGTCAAATACACCCTTCAGAGCTCCAATTGAATAAAGCCAATACCTCTGATACTGAAGCCGCATTTTAGACTTGCATTTGCCAATTTCTAATGATATTGTTTCTATCAAAATTTATGATAAACGTAACGACTTTTTTGAAATTTTGAAATTGTCAGTTTCCCATTTTTAGATGGTGATGTTCCTCGTTCTACATCCTATGGAGTCTATATTTCTCAACTCATTCGTTTTGCTAGAGCATCTAGTTATGTTGCTGACTTCAACACCCGCAATAAATTGTTAACTCAGAAACTTCTTAAACAAGGCTATCGGTATCATAAACTTCGCAAAACATTTTCAAAATTTTATAGATTACTATGTTTTGATTATTAAATTCCAAGTTGGACTTAAATCTCTCTTGCGCCAAGGACTTTTGGAACCTGATTTCTATGGTGACTTGGTGTATAAATTGAAGAAGATTGTTGGCTCTAATAATTTTTCAGCGCAGTTCATTAAAATAATTATAAAAAGATTGTCTATAACATTAATGTATTGCAACAGACTACATGCTTGGTGGTCAACCCAATCACGGTTGGCAACTTTGCTTTCCTCTTTAATTGCACGCCGGTGGGTCGGACTTCAGACTCTATGATGGTTCCGACTTAAATACTTATCTATTGATGAGATGCTAGGGGCCTGGAAGCTTTGGCTGTTTGTCCGGCCCACTGGGGTTTACCTGTTGGATTTCTTTTGCTCCGGTATTCAGTTTTATTTACTGTTGAGCTCTTATCTTTGCTTTATCTCCTTGTTGTATCTTGCTCACAAAGGCATAGCAAACACAAGACAGAAAAAACATAAAAGATCCACAAAAGAAGTACCACCTTGGAACGGTCAGCAAAAAAAATTACTGGAGGGCTTAAATCGGTTTAACCTCACCCTCTATTCAGATGTGGATCAAGACAGTTTGCATGAAAGACCCCTAACTTATCAATGCATCATCTCCCAGAACACACAAATCAAGATATAACAAGGAGATGAAGCAAAGATAAGGACTCAACAGTAAATAAAACTGAATATCGGAGCAAAAGAAATCCAACAGGTAAACCCCTGTGGGCCCGTCAAACAGCTAAAACCTTATCTTGTTGCATACTAACACCAGCCTGTGCGGATGCACAGGCTGATCAGCGCTTTTGCTACTTTCTCTCTGAAAGTATTGCAGCCAAGCTTGATATCCGCATACTTTCCATATTTTAACTAGTCAATATAGCTGAGCAGGTTAAATTGAGCCTTAACCCATATAGACCGAAAGGACTTGCCTACCATTCTCAGTAAGGCGATCCCATTTTAAATTTTAGGGTGATGAGTGGTATTTTTCCCCCAAACTTTAATAGAACATTCTGCAAGTAAACAATGGAGACACTGTTCAGACATGGGTCTGCACTATTTATCTATGTCCCACAAAAAGGACGCTAGGCTTATATGGAATAACCTTGTCACAAACCCCGAAGACAGGATTTGCTTATTTCTGTTTTTCGATGAGGCCCCAATCGAAGTATAACTAAAATGGGGTCAATCGGTCGAGGCTATTGGGAAAGCTCATCACAGTCCGAGAATCAAATCAAGCCTAGGGTGTATGAAAGGCGCATTACGCGTAGTACTATGTACGAAAAAGCTCCATTTTTTAGCCGGAATTGGCGTAAGGAAAATTAGTTCAGTAGCACCTGGGTTCAGCTGTGTTTAAATAGATTATTCTGTCAATAGAATAAATGGAGTTTATGTTTTTTTCAACAAAATATCGCTCTAGCGTTATATTATTGAAAAAACCTAAAACTGCATTTATTGCACCTTGTGGAATGTTGTAACCGTTTGTTTCGCTGCAATCAAACTTGTTATTGTATTGACATGGTTTCTGTGGCGTCAACGTCAGCGTCACAAAGTTGACCCTCGATGTACATCCGAGGTCTGATTCCACTGAATTCCACGGAATTGGTACAGGCAGTTCTGATTGTCGGTCGAGGTTGGGGCATCGAAAATAACTGCTCTTACATTAAATATCACATACTTTGACATTGTTTTGACCTTGACCTTTGTCTGCAATAATATGAACCGCCAATATTAAAACATGTAAGATATATTCACTTTACAAGACATACGCCCAGAAATTATTATTGATTATTTTGACCTTGACCTTTGAATCAAGAGTCATACCTAGAACACAAATAATATATTGCTAGACGAATCTTATAATTTCATTGTCAGCTCTTTCTTACTATGGTTCTGGCCTGAATCTCTATTGGCTTGATCTTACCTGTCACATGGTGACGATTGTGATATCCTATTAATCACTTTTCTAATGATTTTATTCTTTCCATAGGTTATTTCAATAGTTTTGCATTTTGGTCTTGTGTTACTGAACTATGTTGTGCCTTTGGCATAAGATCAGAACCAAATCAAAACCAGCTTTCGATACACTTATTGTATCAGCGCTTTGTTCATTGTTTTCCTTTTCTTTTACTCTAGTGTCTGTGGCCTTTTTGTTGCTTGCCATGGCATATTCTTCTGTCCATATATTCTGCCTTAAAACTTCGAAATACTGAATAGAATGATAACATATACACTTGTGGCGTTCTGTAAGTAAGTAAGGGTGCAAAGATCAGGAATCGATACAATAAAGTACCACACCCGCCCAGGATACCAATGGGAAAGTGACAAACTCACAGTCAGACACCACAAACGAGAGCCAAGAGGTGAGCCCTTTCCCAGCAGGTGACCACAAAGCACAATTAAACAGACGCGCACAAAGACATAGCAAACACAAGACAGAACAAAAACCTAAAAGATCCACAAAAGAAGTACCGCCTTGGAATGGTCAGTAAAATATTTTACTGGAGGACTTAAACCGGTTTAACGGCGCGCCAACCTCACCCTTAATTCAAATGTGGATCAAGACACATAGATTTGCATGATTGACCACTAACTTATCAATGCATCATCTCCAAAACCTATCAATCAAGATACAACAAGGAGATAAAGCAAAGATAAGAGCTCAACAGTATCATCAATAGATAAGTATTTAAGTCGGAACCATCATAGAGTCTGAAGTCCGATCCACCGGCGTGCAATTTGTGTTGTGGTTTATATCGTATAAAAAGTGTGACTTTTTGAAATGAGGATACCTCTTCTCTAGCTTCGTCCGTGAAAGAAGTACACGTCATTTTTAAATGAAAAAATCTTGCAGAGTCTCGGCACAGTATTGCTTCACTTAAAAAAAACATGAATTTTGTATACCCTATGTTTCACTTTCTGAACTAGCGTAAAATGTAAGATGACCAATTGGCAGTTGGTTTTAGTATATTTCATCAAATGGGTTGGGTAATACAACAGTTATTTCATGATTGGTTGGCCTCGTGCAATAGTGCACCAGGTCGTCCACGGCACCTCGGGGTAATAGTTTTGACTATGCTACAAACAGGCATGAAATAACTGTATAATAGGCACCGGCACATGAAAGTAGGTAAGGGTGCAAAGATCAGGAATCGATACAATCAAGTACCGCACATGACCCAGGATACCAATGGGAAAGTGACAAACTCACAGTTGGACACCACAAACGAGAGCCAAGAGGTCAGCAAGAGAAGAGGTATCCTCATTTCAAAAAGTCACACTTTTTATACGATATAAACCACAACACAAATTGACGTTTTTGTTTGTTTGAAGATGTTACTGGCTAGCGTTATATAAAAAGTATAAACTTCAAAAGTTTTGATTCAATCGGACTCGTCGTTTTTGCTACTCAACAACATAAGACAAACACTTTTAGCAGGTAAATCGTTGAAATTCAGCTTTAAGCTTGCAATTTACATAGAGACTTTGCACTGTTCTGTACGCTTTATTATTAGCGACACAACATTGAAATTTTCAGCGATTGATCATTATCACCAGACGTCACCGTCCTTTTTTAAGAATTGAAAGAAAAAATTATGCTACCAAATCGATTTTTAAAGTCTCATATTTAAACCGGAAGTGTACAGTAGTCGTAAAACAATAATCGCCAAAAATGGACTAATCAAGTTCTACTTTGTTTGGCCTACAGTGTTCAAATAAAATTAAGTGCATTTAACAATTTTACCAAGAAATACTGGTGAATTTAAAAAATCTCGAAAAATTTTGAAAAATGCAACATTTTGAAAACGCGTAAAAATTCCACCATAAGCACAATTTCAATTGTTTGGTGTTTTTCAAGTCGGACAGGCCAGTTTGTAACTACCTGAACGTCAATTTTATAAAACTACTCTCCAAACCATTTTTTCTTTAAAGAAGTCGATTTTTGCATTTTTAACCCAAAAAACTTTGAAGTAAAAGAAAACTGTTCAAAAACACTGCTAAACGTTTGCCCATTAAAATGCACATATATCAAAAAATCAGTTCAATTTTATTAGCGTTTGGTCAGAAAAAATGAATTTGAAAAGTGACCAATTAGAACTTGGTTTTAGTATACTTAGCAGTGTTTCTAGCATGGAGTTGCTGTAGACGATGCGGTTTTGTTGCAAAGCAGAAAATTTCACCAAATCTGCTCATTTTTGGTCTCAAAATGTTCCGCTCGTTCTAGCTAAGAAAACGAGTGCCCACACTTTATGTTTCTGACCATTAACAACGGAGTTATTGGAGTTTAAAGTTGCCAAACCATGCCTTATATATTTTCACCATTGTTGCACAACGTCTCCTTTCATAAACGCATCGTTGTCGCGCATGTCGATAAGCGCCTGTGTATTTAAACAGGGAAACGGGTAACCAGTCCATGGTAAAGTGCCAGTCAATAGTCAAATTTATTGACCGGTCAATAATTCAGTGACTCATGACATAGCAAAATATAAACAATTATTCCGTATATAGACGGTTGGGTAATATATTTGAATCAAGCGCAATACAGGAGGGACATAACGCTCACATTTTCACTTACGATTAGGAATATGAATTCCATACAATCTGGCTGGAGATCTAGTTCATAAATAGAAAATTCAACAACATGGTCTTCATCTGCTATTATAGTCCAGTAACAAATGAGACTATATCCATATAAACCATCTCCGTCATTGTCTGGGGACCGCAGCACACCCGGAAAATCCCGAATTTGGCCGCCGCACGCCTCACAAAACCCTGAAGAGAAACATATGTTTCCATTATATTTTAACCAAATCATCAATTGGGTTACTGTCCTGCCAGCCAATGAGTGACAGTGAGGTCATGTTGTGTTTACAAAGCTATCAGGGAATTTTAATCGATAAAATACTTGTGTATTAATCCTATCCGCAGGATAGGTTTAATACACAAGTGATATATCGATTCGCGTCGGCTCAAGTGATGTTTACAAGTAAAATGTTTTACTTAACAATTGTAAACAAAACATACGTCACTGTCACTCTCGGTTGGCACGACAGTAGAACGGCTTCAGGAGATGTCATTTGAAGACTGTCAAGGAGGAAGCCATAGCAGACATCTTGGACATCCAAGCTAAATCATTTTAGCAATTATTGTCAAAAATTCAATTCAACATATGGTTCGGGAGAAGAACTTTCAAGACGGTTGCCATATCGCCCGGTTGCCATATGATGATATGGCAGTCAACTTGGAACGATTTTAGCAAGAAAAATTCACAAACACAATTTGTCACGAGAACTTCTCGTGTTCTTTGATTTACAGACTCCCAATGTCCTCACTCATTCGGAACGATATTTCATCATTTCATCATTTCCCCAGCATCTCTGATATCATAATAGAGTTTACCGTTCAAGGATTAAAAAGGAAATAGCCAAAGAATTGTCAACCTGATAAATGACAAAAGGGGTACGTGCAATAAGGGGTTAATTTGGCCCCCTCTAGAGCCAAAAACTGAAAATTGCTTTTCATCAATTTCTTCTGATCGGTTTATTAGAAGAATAACTGAAGTGTAAAATTTTGGCATTTATTTAAATTTTACCGTTGCTATGGTAACAAAAATGTCCGACAGAATAGGCTTAAAAAAGGGAAATTGCCATTTTGAACCAAACTCAAGGCTTTTTGAGAGCGATTTAAAAAAAAAAGATATCAGCACAGCTAAATACCAAAAAATCCTTTTAATATCTTGTGTGCCGTGGTAATTCTCATCTTCTGTTAAAATATCTTTTTGGTATTTGCTTGTGCTCTATGTTAATTTCTCTGTCAAACCTCTCAAATGTGCTCCAAAATGGTCAATTACCTATTTTCAGCCTATTTTGCGGCCATTTTTGTTACCATAGCAACGGTAAAAGTCAAAGTAATTTGAAACTTTTACACTTTGGTTAGGGTTCTAATAAACTAAAAAGAGCACATTGGTGAAAAACAATTTTTTAAATTCAAGACCCAAGATGCCCTTTACATATGTTGTAAATGTTTATAGCGACATGTCGTTGTCCAAAGGGCATCTTGGGTCTAGGGGGGGCAAAGCATCTAAAAATAAACTGAAAGACACCAGTTTCATCTTTCCAATGACAAACGTCACAATTTAGGTGTATTTTGTACGCATGCGCAGAAGGAATATGGTAAGGTTTTGGAAATGAAGAGCACTTATATCCTTAACAGTTTAGCACTTTTATTTTTTTTAAAATTCGCAATGCGTTAACTCAAAATCTGGTCTAAACCAGGGGTAACAACCTACGTCATAGCGTGGGTGTTGTAAACACGTAGTATGACGCCATCTTTGATTTGCAAGGTTAGTTTTTCCCTTCGTAAATGTCGTACAAATTATTGTCTGTCAAAACTAAGCAGTGCAGGCGGTGCCTAACATCACACTTGAACAGAATATACAATGGTCACGTCCAAAAATGCCGTTGCCTTTGTAAACATTCACCCACAAAAATCGAAGTGGGTGACTGCTAAAATTATCCTCGTGTCTTCCGCTTCGATTCTTGTGGGTGAATGATTACAAAGGCAACGGCATATCGGGGCGTGGCCGTTATATATTCTGTTCAAGTGTGATGTTAGGCACCGCCTGCACTGCTTTGTTTGTACAGACACTCATTTGTTTAATTTTACGAAGGGGAAAACTGACCTTGTAAATCAAAGATGGCGCCGCAATACGTGTTTAAAACATCAATGCTATGACGTAGGTTGTTACCCTTGCTAAACGGCACCCAGTATAAAGGCGTTAAATGAGGGGTGGGGGTAGAAAGTGCACGTTTACACCGTATTGTAAATAGCGAATCGCTTTAAAACGTATTTTGTTGCCTACTATGCATACTTTACTGCCAAACTACACAATTTTTAAAAACATTAGGGCAATTTGAAAATTTCGTGTTTGTAATCATGTCAACTAGGGAAAATATACGCCTTATCGCTAGAAGTTCTTTGAAATGCTTATCTTTGAAATGGCTCTAGCTATCAGCCATTATGTACCATTCATGCGTGGATCCAGAAAGTTTTGTCAGAGCATGTCCAACTTTGATGTTGCTTTTTTGTTTTGTTTTTGATCGTTTTTTTTTCAGATGGTGATGAGGTTTGTAGGATCATCCAAATACCACTAAAAAGGGGCCATCATCGGCCCACCAGCGAAACGTCATTTAAATGGCGTTTCGCTTGAGTACTGATGATGTCCCAACATTGAATGCTGGCTTGGTAGCTTTGTAATTTTTCAGGGGATCCGGACCAGTATTACTAAGAAACCCTATATCATTGTGATTTTTCAGGGGGGTCCGAACCCATTGCCACCACCCTCTGGTTCCACGCGTGCAGTTTGTGTTCCTTTTCACACTGTAGATAACGACATGATACAGATAATGATTCAGATCAAAATTGTTTAAGACGCGACATGTGATTTCCAACAATGTGACATTTCGACATGTGTAGACTCAGGTGAGCCTTTGAAGCCTCCTTTTAAGCTTAGAAACTCTAAATGATGTTCGGTCAGTAGCCTAAGAAACATACACTATTCAAGCGGCTAGCAAAGGCTCTGATCAGACTGCGCGTATGCGCAGGCTGGTCTGAGCCTTTACTGGTCGCACATACCACATTGTTGGAAATCTCATGTCGGAGCTCAATTTTGATTGCGTAAACCAACATAGAAATCCGTATAGCACCAAAAAAAAATTAATTCGAGATTTGTTCCACCAAGAAAGTGACATTCCTTAGCAAATTAAGAAAATAAAGTATTTTTATTGTTGCCACAAAATAGATTTCTTAATTTGTGTATTATAAGAGGGTCTGGATGGGGGGTCTGGTATTCACTATTCATTAAGAATTTAGCCCATTATTTATCTCATTAAAATTTTGAGTTATTCATTAAAATTAGACCAATTATTCATAACAAGTGAGAAAGATGGCAAAGAAATCTGATTATTCACTATTCATTAATTTTTTCTCCAATTCATTAAAAATAGGAATTTTCATTATTTTTAGGCCCTCATCATTCGCTTTTCAATATTCTTTGGCTCATTATTCACTATTCATTATAAAAAAAGGTCATTATTCACTAATCACTATACCTCATTTAGACCCTCTTATAAGTATTCTAAGTAATGGTCACATTGATAATTCCCATACAGAAAAATACAATGATGATGGGATTGCCCATTATATATTATATGGGGTAACAGCGAGAAATTTCCAAATGATTATGAACTTCATTCCCTAAAGAAGTTTCGATCATATGAATCAGTTTCACTCAAACTACCGATTACTTAAAGAGAAGATTCGTTTCGTGGACTTCAATCTAATGAAATATCATAGAAGTTTGGGTAACAAAAATATAATGACGATTAAAGTACTATCAAGATTTATAGCTTACTCTGCCCCTTTCTGTGCTTCACAACCAATCGGTTTGCACAGAAATTTGAATTTTTGGCCAACTTAATCACATATTTTGTCAATATGTGTAATTTCTATTAAGTTAATCATTAAATAAATCCGTGAAGTGGTCAATGAGGCCATTTCTAAAGGGGCAGTCCTGAAAAAGGAGGAGAAAACTATAAATAAAAAATGTTATAGAGCATATATTACGAATTATAATGGAATTAAGTGGTTCACTCGCTGCGCTCGTCCCCACTTAATTACTTTATAATTGAAATATATGATATATAACCTATACATATATGTCAATGTTTACTGTTACTTGTCAGCTCTATCATAAACGTCAGAAAACACAATAAAATTTCCTGCATGCTGCTTCCTTCAGAATTGATTTCCATACTGCGGTATCGGTATAGAAAAATGATATTTTATATCAACTAGCTGAAATTCTTAACCAAAAAACGATACTTATGGTGTTGAAAACACTATAAGCATGTCTCAAGATGAAAGTGCGGACTTGAACATTTTCTAACAATCTCAGCCACCAATATGAGCCACGACATGAGATTTCCAACAATGTGGTATGTGTGACCAGCAAAGCCTCAGATCAGCCTGCGCATACGCGCAGTCTGATCAAAGCCTTTGCTAGTCGCTTGAATATTCTATGATTATTAAGCTACTAACTGGACGTCATTTGGAGTTTCCAAGCTTAAAAGGAGACTGCACCGGCTCGTCCGAGTCTACACTTGTCAAAATACCAAATTGTTGGAAATCACATGTCGAGGCTCAATTATGTCGTTGTTAATCAAAAGAACCGTCTCAATGACGCATTACTGTACTTATTCCTCCAAGAAAACATCTGTTCAGGTGTCCAGATATTTCCGTGGAGAAATGAGCCAGTGCATGAAATTTCCCAACAATTTGACATTTTGACAAGTGTAGACTCAGACGAGCCTGTGCAGCCTCCTTTTAAGCTTAGAGACCCAAATGATGTTTGGTCAGTAGCTTAATAACCATTGAATATTCAAGCGACTAGCAAAAGCTCTGATCAGACTGCGCGTATGCGCAGGCTGATCTTAGGCTTAGCTGGTCGCACATGCCACATTGCTGGAAATCTCATGAACTGGCTCAAATAATAAGTTCCATTGAGCACCTTAACAGATGTTTCCGTGACGAATTAAGTTCCAGTGGACACCTATGCAAGAATAACAACAGTAATATGCTGTGTCATCATAGACTTTACCCAGTAAAAATGTAATTTAACCATTAAAGCGCAAATCGCAACAAAAGTCGTTGGCTTTTCTCGTCTGCTGACATGTTTAAGAAGCCTCTATGGCAAACTGTGTGGACCCAGATCAGACTGCTCCTATAGGAGCAGTCTGTTCTGGGTCAACGCTGTTTGCTTTTATACTTAATTCGTCAGTAATGCTAGGCAATTCTTTGCAGCAGACGACTTCAGCAGACGACATTTTCAGATGCATTTTTTTGGCGCTTGAAGGGTTAAATACAGCTTGAAATGAAATGCTTGAAATGTTAATTGACACTACATCAGCTTGTTTAATTAAGGTTTCGTTTTTAACATTTATTAACACTTATTTCTTTGAAAGTTTGCTTAACATACTGAAACCCAAGAACATATGAGCCGTGGCATGGGCTTTCCAACAATGTGGTATGTGCAATCAGCAAAGCCTAAGATCGTATGCGCAGTCTGATCAGAGCCTTTGCTAGTCGCTTGAATATTCTATGAGTGTTAAGCTACTCACTGAACATCATTTGGAGTTTCTAACCTTAAGAGGAGGCCGCACGGTCTCGTCTGAGTCTACACTTGTCAAAATGCCACATTGTTGGAAATCGCATGTCACGGCTCATGTACACTCGAGTTTCAGTGAAAGTTGGAACGCTGAGAAAAGAAATGACAACAACAAGGATTATACAACAGGGCCATAGTGGCCCTTAATCGTTCACCATTCTGTACTATGTGCATCAGTCATATATGCTTATGCGACCCCTAGGGAGGCCCATTTTTGGCCCAAGGGGCATTATTTGAACAAACGTGGTAGAGATCCACTAGATGATGCTACATACCAAATATCAAGGTACTAGGCCTTGTGGTTTTAAACAAGAACATTTTTCATGTTTTCTCTATATTAAGCCTATGTGAAGCATGTGACCCCCGGGGCAAGGCCATTTTTTACTCCAAGGGCATTATTTGAACAACGTACCAAATATCAAGGCCCTGTGGTTTCAGACAAGAGGAATCACGCTTTCACTATATAAGCCTATGTGAATCATTTGACCCCCGGGGCGGGGCCATTTTTGGCCCAGGGGTATAATTTGAACAAACTTGGTAGAGGTCTACTAGGTGATGCTGACTACAAAATATCAAGGTTCTAAGCCTAAGGGTTACAGACAAGAAGATTTTTTTCACATTTCCCTATATAAGCCTATGTATAACATGTGACCCCCGGGGCGAGTCCATTTTTGGCCACAGGAATATTATTTGGACAAACTTGGTAGAGTCTCACTAGGGGATGCTACATACCAAATATCAAGGCTCTATGCCTTGTGGTTTCAGACAAGAAGATTTTTTTCACAATTTCCCTATAGAAGTGTATGCAAGACATGTGACCCCTGGGGCGGGGCCATTTGAAGCCCCAGGGTAATTATTTGAATAAACTTGATAGAGGTCTATTAGGTGATGCTACATACCAAATATCAAGGCTCTAGGCCCTGTGGTTTCACACAGGAAGATTTTTTACGTTTCCCCCTATATTTAAGCCTATGTGAAACATTTGACACCAGGGGCGGGGCACTTTTTTGGCCACAGGGGTATAACTTGAACAAACTTGGTAGTGGTCCATTAGGTGATGCTACATACCAATTATCAAGGCTGTAGGCCTTGTGGTTTCAGACAAGAAGATTTTTTCACAGTTTCCATATATAAGCCTATGCAAAACATGCGACCCCTGGGGCGGGGCCATTTTTGACCCCAGGGTAATTATTTGTATAAACTTGATAGAGGTCTACTAGGTGATGCTACATACCAAATATCAAGGCTCTAGGCCCTGTGGATTCACACAGGAAGATTTTTTCACGTTTCCATCTATATAAGCCTATGTAAAACATTTGACCCCTGGGGTGGGGCACTTTTTTGGCCCCAGGGGTAAAATTTGAACAAACGTGGTAGAGGTTCATTAGGTGATGCTACATACCAATTATCAATGCTCTAGACCTTGTGGTTTTAGACAAAAAGATTTTTTTCACATTTTCCCTATATAAGCCTATGCAAAACATGTGACCCCTGGGGCGGGGCCATTTTTGACCCCGGGATAATTATTTGAATAAACTTAATAGAGGTCCTTTAGGTGATGCTACATATCAATGGTCTTTAGGCCCTGTGGTTTCAGACAAGAAGATTTTTTTAAGTTTTCAACTCAAAATCTATTTTAGCCTCCGTGACCTAGATATGCAATGGACCAGAACCATCTGAACAATTTCGGTAGGGGGTCACCCAATGATCATTTGTGTGAAATTATTTGAAAATTGGACAAGGGTTTTTTTAGGAGTTGTCATTTAAGTCAATTGTGATCAATTGTTAATGGATGGACGACAGACGGACGGACGACGGTCACCGGATGACGGACGAAGACCGATCACAAAAGCTCACCTTGTCAGTACATGGCAGGTGAGCTAAAAAAGGGATCGAAAGAAAAACTTGGCAATCCCATCTCCTTCCGTAACCACGTGCCTTGCGGAGACTAAACCGGAAGTTAAGAAGTTAAGACTGTGTCCAAATACATTTACATTATAATGTATTCATAGTAAGCATGTTTACGAGGGACGTTTATTTAATTCGGGCACTAATGCGCCTACATACCACATGGCTGTAAGAAACTCGTGGAAAGTGTGAGTGTTTTTGAATAATGGAGTGATGTTTCGTTTGAATGTTCACTCTTTCAAACGTTATTGAAAGTTCAAACAGGCACAGTCGTGATACACTGGCTAAAATGATGTGTGTTTAATAAAAACTCAAGCATGTTTTGAAATAAGGTCCTATTTTATAGGTCTGAACATTTCATAGTGAATTGTGTCAGATACATAGAACACATGCCTCGTTCAAACCGTAAGTTTTCATGAGGCACAAGAAATTTTAAGATGGCGTCCCTTACCTAAAAGATTGTTGCCGTCCTGGTCAGACCAAAACTGTTGTCACAAGTGGCTATAGGTTTCCTTAGAAATACTGATATGGATCTACGGACCCCCCTCGAGAAGCAATTCTCGAGGGAGGTCCGTACGACCCTCTGTGAAATACATTGATGACTAAAACCGAAGTTGTCAGGACCACACCCACCCCAACCCCTGATGGAATTTTCTGGTTCCGCGCATGTGTCTTAGAAGCGCATGCATTCTTGGGTCACATACACAAAGCAGGGCCTGGCGTCTTCGTGGTCGCAAACTGAACAAATGACAGATTTTCAAGTGACGTTGCACGGGGATGTTCACGGGGACGCAATCCATATCGCGTCGACGTTATTACGTGGATTAGTAAGCGTCAGTATCCATGACAAACATAAACGTCACGCAAAGTTTCAAGGCTTTGGTGATTAAAGCGCTATCACTGGGCGAAGCATTTTATTTTTTATCTTAAATATGGACATCGAACGTGCTGTGAACTTGACTATTACAGATCACAAGTTACTCTTCGATATAATGGTAAGTTAATATTTTTTTTCTATTAATGATTTATTACGTATTTACTGATTATCAACTTTATTTATTATTTATATATTTATATCCCAGCAAAACGACGCGAAGATTTTGGGTTGCTGGGTTGACCTCGGAATTATTAAGTTGTATTAATTTTTCATATCAAAATCCAGTGGTCAGCCAATCTGTTTTTATTGCATATGTTATTGTTTTGTTATGCCCCAGTCACACACACACTTACAGACACTTACGAAGAGTTTCGGATCAAACCGCAGTCGTCCGCAGAAAAATAAGGGCGGAGCCTAATTTCTTGGTGCGTTAGCAAGACGCAGTTACCTATAGTTGCGGGTAGTAACGGATCATTGCGGATAAATGCGGATGTCAGCGGATTGGTGCGTTCCATTGAACCGACCCATTGCGGACAGATACCAATAGATACGGACTACATCCCTTTCATTACGTTCCTTTACCTTTAGATACGAGTAAATGCGAATAGATACCTTTAGATGCGGACTGTTGCGTATACTTAGTGGATCTAATGCCCCAGTCACACACACATATACGGACTCTTACGGAGAGTTTCGGATCAAACCGCAGTTGTCCGTAGAAAAAAGAGGGCGGGGCCTAATTTCTTGGTGCGTTTGCAAGACGCAGATACCTTCAGTTGCGGGTAGTTACGGATCATTGCGGATAAATGCGAATGTCAGCGGATCGATGCGTTCCAGTGGACCGACACAATGCGGACAAATACCAATAGATACGGACTACATCCCTTCCATTACCTTTCCTTACCTTTTGATACGAGTAAATACGAATAGATACCTTTAGATGCGGACTGTTGCGTATACTTAGTGGATTGACTTTGCACCCTATCATTCGTTCATCGTTTTTCTTTAACATTATGCCTCGAAAGAAGAAGCAGCATGTCTCTAGAAGGTACACTCTCAACCCCAAATATCTCAACAGGATGACAACTATTATTACGCCTCAGACATAGTCAGCAAGAGGCAGAGGATAACGACGCAGGTGTCACATAACGAAAGAAGAGGTATGCAAATATTATGAAACTCCATTTGTAGATTAAATAATATACAAATAAGTTACACATACGTTGCTATATGGCGACGGTTTATAAGCAATATTAGGTAAGATTCTTGACAGTAAGGACCTTTATCTATACATGCAAATGCAAATATGTCGTATGATGAATAGAATATTGCATTTGCGATCCAAAATTATTTAACTAAATGATAGCATCCTTGGCAGAGCCTCACATATTATCAATTTTCCTCATCTCATTAAATAAATGCAAATAATACATGAACAATCATGTAAAAAATCTCCATGTTTTAAAAGGAACTCTAGCGATAAGGCGTATACGAGGGCTGTTCAAATATGAATGCAAGTAGCATCATAACGTTCTTCACATATATGCTACAACAAAATGGTAAACGTTCCTATAAAGGACTATATGTCACCTTTAAACTGGCACCAGACCTAAAGAAAAATACAGTATACTTATCGAGCTATAGCCCTTTGAATGAGGGTCACGTTAGTATACTAACAAACTCAATGCTTCGAACATAATCTAGTGATATAAACTGGCTATAATTCTTCGATAAACAGGTGAAATTTCTTGAAATTTTTAAGGATGTATACTCATAGTCTTATATAATGATTCTGTGAAAGTTGCGAAAATCCGACATGCTCTTTTAAAATTACAACGAATAGTTTTCACTAAAGTCTCCTTATGTTTGCAAATAAATGATAAACAAAACACCACCTTTCAGTTTTCAGTTAAACTTATCTCTAACAAAATGCACGAAGCAACATTTAAACTAATTTTAACTCAAAGAAAATATGTTGATCGCTCAAACTGAGTTGTTGCTACAAGTTATTGTTGGATAGTGGGTCATTTTTAAACGCTGAAAAGCATTTTTATTAAGTCAAAAATGCCTTAAGTGAGGGGGTTATAGAATTTATACTTATTTGTTTTTGTCATAACATTGCGGCTTTATTCTAAATTTGAACGTAAACTTAAAGTTTGATCACTATATGCATTATTTACAATAAAATTTCTCACCTGGTCTTGAGGACTAGACAGATTGAACATATTTTAATTAATGTAAACAAGTCATGAAGAGGCAGAAAAATGCTTGAAAAATTATAGAAAATGTGATTACTCTATAAATAGATGGCGGCGCGTTTTGAAAACTCCCTTATGACATATTTAGCATGTCTTCAGCAAAATGCAAAGGAAACGACACAGCGATGTTCATTATTACATCACCAGTAGCTAACTTAAAATGAGGTTTATCATAAAATTAATGACGTCACAAACGTGCCTGTTTACTCGAGATTGAAACAGGATTATATATATTTTATCCTAAAAACAACTTTTAGATTGTTACTCAAACTTGCATCTCAAATTTGGTGCTATTTTGTCTATAACTTACAAAGATATGCCACTGTTATCCACACGTGTACCAAAACGTGTATTGCACTTTGCTTCAAAAAACTTCAGTATACAGGAATGACCTTTATATAAGGATCTGTAACTCGAGAAATATAGTAAGTGTGTCTTTATGTTTGGTGCCATTTTAAAGGAAACAAACAGTTCTTTCCAGAAAGGTATGGCATTTTGTCGTAGCACATATGTGAAGAAAGTTATGAAGCAACTTGCATTCATATTTGAACAGCCCTCGTATTTTCCCTAGTTGACATGATTACAAAACCTAAATTTTCAAATTGCCCTAATGTTTTTAAAATTGGCCTGTTGCGGTAGTAAAATTTACATAGAAAGCATCAAAATAGGTTTCAAAGCGATTCATCCTTTACAAAACTGTTAAAACTTGCGCCTTCTACTCCCACCCCTCATTTTACATCTTTAGACTGGGTGCCGTTTAGACGAGAGTTTTAGTAAATCCTTAGCAGGTTTTCAAAACGTAAAAGTGCTAAAATATTAAGGATATAAGTGCCCTTCATTTTCGAAACTTTGTGGTATTCCTTCTGCGCATGCGTACGAAATATACTTAAAATTGTGACGTTTGTCATTGAAAAGATGAAACTGGCGTCTTTCAGTTTGTTTTTAGATGCTTTCCCCTCCTAGACCCAAGATGCCCTTTGCACAATTAAATGGCGCTATACAAATATATAACATATGTAAAGGGCGTCTTGGGTCTAGGGGGGAAAGGGGGTGTATAAGCGAAAGAAGACATAAAATATCTGACAAAAAATAGACCACTTTGCAAGATGGTCGTTTTTATTGTACATCAACTGTATAAATAGTTTTATTGTACATAGCGTGATAGGACGATTGGTACCCTTGTTTAACGGTCTACAGATATCCAAATTGCTTTGAGGCGTGACTAATCCTATTAATATTAAACTCATCCTAGAAATAGGGGTGTCAGGTGTCTATTAACATTTTTATATTTTATTTTTAACACATAAAGTCTACAGCCGCACTGGTTCAGTCGGCAAGGTCGTACTTTTGGTAAGTGGTCATATATTATTTTTGTAACCAATGAATAGGAGATCAAGCGTTCGAGCCCTGTCGATGGCATGCATTTTTTTTTAATTTGCACGAAATGAGCGTGGCTTTTTTCACGAAATAGGCGTGATTTTAAATTATTGCATAGTTTGCTGCTTTCAAGACTTTGAAAGATCATCAAAGAGATGATGCAGGAATGTCTTGCCAGTATCACACCGAAACACTGGAGTGACTGCATCGACCACGTTAAGCAGGTGGAGAAGGTCTACTGGGCATCTGACATTGCTAGGGATGAGATGCTCGAACCCGTTGTCATCACTCTGACTGAAAGTGATGAAGAAACAGACACGGCAGATAAGTTCGAGGACGACATGAGTAGTTATACATCTACATGTACATGTATTGTTCAGAAATGAAATAAGTTATAGATCTCACACAGTAAGAGTATTGTCCGTCATGGATAGAGTCCAATAGAAAACAGGTGTAGCAGCTTAAATACCGTTATTCATTCATTAAAGTTCATTCAGAAAAAATAATAACACTGCAGGTAAAACAATTGTACCGATTTAGCGATAAATAATGATCATGGCATGTAAATCCTCGGTGGCTCAGTAGGTAGAGAGAGGCAACTGTAATAATATGCACGTGAGCTATGTAAAAAGTTAAGGGTTCGAATCCCATTGTTAAGCATTTTATAGGCTTATTGATATGCTCTATTTTTTTTCATTTGTTTCCATTGTGTATTTTCTTATTCTAGATATCTTCTTATTTTGTGTATTTTCTTTATATTTTTTAATATTTTATTTTTTCACTTTTTATATTTTAATTTTTTTAACGAATAGTATTTTATTTCAATATATATATATGATATAAAAAGTTCATAAAATAATGCCAGCATAGTGAGATTTTGATCGCAATACTGAGCATCAAAGGATCAGGTGAGCATGCAGAAATACGCAAACTCACCAGAGCGTTTGCCGCTCGCATACACAACGTACTGTGTGGATGTAGATGAAGACTCATTTTAACTTTAATTATTGCATAGAAACCCGTGTCGCACGCTGTTAACAGCCATGTTTTAACCGACAAAACCCATGTATAAATCAGTCAATGTACGTGCTGTTGATGCACGGCTTTTCTACTTTACATATACGCATTCTAGGCCGTCACGAAAATTGACGTCATCAACAGTAGCGTGTATAGAAATGAATGTAATTCAGTGGCGTTAGCATGACGTAAGTTTTTGCTCTGGAACAGGCCTTTTCAAAACCTACGAATCCTTCATGCTTTTGCGCGCCATTATAGTAATGCAAAAATGAATTTTTG
The DNA here is from genome assembly GCA_964019695.1 of Loripinus fragilis. Taxonomy (NCBI): domain Eukaryota; kingdom Metazoa; phylum Mollusca; class Bivalvia; order Lucinida; family Lucinidae; genus Loripinus; species Loripinus fragilis. The sequence goes on from OZ026521.1 coordinate 35,034,522, forward strand.
GAAGCGTTTCAAGTGACAATATGACTTTATGCAATAATAACGATCAAACGTGGTTTTCTGATACACTAACGTCTGCTAGACCCTTCTAGGTCGTTAAAACCCTCGCCTTTAACTGGTTTTCCTGTAAAGCCTGAAATATCGACATAAGCCTTTTTGTTCAAAGGCGGATCCACGACTCCAGGAGAGGGGATTCAGATAAATTAGGGAGGGGGTCGATTTGCAGATGATCTCTCATTTTTCTTGAATATCCCTTTAAAAATGAAATAATCTGTTCCGAAGCCCCCTGGACCTCTTCTGGATCCGCCACTGTTTGTTACAGCGCTAGGTAATTCAAACTGCCCACCGAAGGAGTAAGAAAAAGAAAAAAAAAGAAAATAAAAACTCAGGGATTCGAAACCTCAGAAAAAATACAAGTTCGAATATGTAAATATCGCTACTTAACCACTGGACCACTGGTCTGTAACACCCAAAGTTGGCTTTAATGCATAAGTTAGGATATAACTACCAATATCCTCGTTTGTTTACCTGCCTAAATGCGGGATTACCTTTTATTGTCAGTAGACCTCTCCGATTACAGTTATAATTAGTGACGTCACTCTACTCTATACAAATTTTACCTATAAATAGAATGATTGAAAATAAAACAAACAAAAAAATAAAACAAAATACAAGAAATACAGCATTCGTCAGTTCTAACACTAAAAAAATGTCACAATACGAGAAAGCAGCAACATATTTATAAAAAAATATATGGATTATGCGGGTCTCGAACTCACATCTCAACGTTCTACCGCAAGTATAAGCCTTCTGTGTGTAACCAACTGCGCCACTACGGATTGTATTAAAATACCGAAATAACAACAATTTAAACATCATTTTTTAACGTAAACTGGTACCCGTTCCAGATCAATCTTTGCTTTTGAAATGGAACACTCCGATCCAAAGGTCATTGGTCAGAGGTCGTGGTATATCTATAGTTCCCATATATGTTACTGAATAACAAGTACAGTTGATTATCGAAATAAATTCTCATTCAATAAGAAGTAGAGTTATTACATGCAATAAGGAAATCCTGTTTTAAATATACAAATTCGGGGGCAATGGTGCATCGACGGCCCGTCTATATACATTTGTTGAATGTGCCTAGTTTCTCCAGTCGTTATTTCAACAAAATAAAACGAACGTCTCGTTTAGGGAGAGTGCTCGCCTTATCGCTAGAAATTCTTTAGAACATTCAGTCTTTTCTGCATACACTTTCTCCCCCTATAGCCAGTATGCCAAGGCATTCTCAACACATCGTCTGGCACAAGAAAGACGATATTTGAAGACTCACCCTCCTGTTCTAGGGGCACTGTAGCAAGGGGCTTCATCGTCCACGTAAGGGGTCGTAACCATACGTAGTTATCCTCATATGAAATCAGTCATTCGCAACTATCCACAACGATCTGCGTGTATAGGTAAAATACGCCGAACGCGATAAGTAACAAAGCCTTACTAAAGGTAACGACCCGAATGAAACCGTAACAGTCCGCAACTTTTGGGTCGACTGCGGAATGATAGGTTTTGATACGTTTAGATGCGGATGAGATACGGATGCGATACGAATAATTACGTATAATTGCCCAGCGTTACGTATCATTGCGTTGTTTTCATCCGCAGAACTATTTTGATATTTTTCAAAATTTGGTCGCGGATGGAAATGGCCTTGCGGTAAGTTGCGGATAAGATACGAACTGTTACGTTCTCTGCGGATGTGATACGTATCATTACGGAATGAGCGGATAGTTGCGGACGGGCTTTACGTACCATCCGCAGAGAACGTAAGTGTGTGTGTGAGAGGGGCATGAACAGCACTTTGGCCGTATTGTTTTAAAAGTAATCAACCCTTTCACTGGTAAATTTTCTGCAGGACTGGTGAAGACTCGCAGGTACATGTACATTACAATAATTTGAGCTTAGGTTCGGTTGTTAGAAATATTTTTATAGAATATTTAAATTTCAAAATGTTTTTGTTACGTTTAGAGAACCTCTTTAACCCGAATTCTCCATACATATCGATACAATAGGTAAAAGATACAGGTAGAAGTTTCTGAATTATGACGTATTTCTGTCTCTGAGATTTGTTTTAATCTTAGCAAACAGTGCAGAACCTGGTGAAATGCAGCATAATGCTGCATTTCATCTGGGTCTTCAAAGTTTGCCAAAGTACCCTTTTAGGAGTTTCCAGTATACAAAGGATTAAATATGCACATGTTTACACAGGTATCATCTAGTATCAAGCGGGCCAGACGCTTAGTCTTTAACAGCGACTGGCCATTTGTGATCGAGCCAGCATCCCCTTACCAGGAGAGGAAGAATTCGCCACTTTTTGGCATTTCAGACTCCTACAGCTGGCACAGATACTTATAATAGCAGTTTCTTTCCACAATGGAATGGCCTCCCAGAATTTGTAATTTGCTCTTCTGAAATTGCAGATGATTGTGTTGCCAAGTTTACTTCTCTGACGAGAGACCTAGGAACTAAGTTCTCCTCAGCTCCTGGCGCGGGTCAGCTGCACTTTAGTGGGTCTCTTCTTAAAATAAGTGGCAACATTCTACAAATATTGGGGGCTGATGGTGGATGATGGACAGTTTGGGTGTTTCATCTGTAAACTATCTTGATCTTGATACAGATAATTATAATAGCAGTTTCTTTCCACAATGGAATGGCCTCCCAGAATCTGTAATTTGCTCTGCTGAAATTGCAGATGATTGTGTTGCCAAGTTTACTTCTCTGACGAGACCTAGGAACTAAGTTCTCCTCAGCTCCTGGCGGGGATCAACTGTACTTTAGTGGGTCTCTTCTTAAAATAAGTTGCAACATTCTACAAATATAGGGGGCTGATGGTGGATGATGGACAGTTTGGGTGTTTCATCTGAAAACTATCTTGATCTTGATCCTGATCTTCCAAGTTACAGAAGGTAGAAAGTATATGTGCTCTGTAAAGCTTTCAAAGTATTATTGAGAAATATCGAAATGTTAATTTTATTAACTTACATGTACAACTTCTCTCTCTCTCTCTCTCTCTCTCTCTTACGCACACGCCACGCACAAGCCTGTTTTAACCCTTTTTGCACCAATGAAATTTCCCGTCAAGTTTGATACAGTTAAGTCAAAATTGTCCATTATATATATGGAGGGGTCACAGACTATAATTTTGAAAACATATTGCAAATATTCTCCGATAATTGGTTGCATTTATTCTCCGATGATTGACTTAGTCTAAGCAAAAAGTGCAGACCCTGATAAAATGCCGTGCAACGCGGCATTTCATCTGGGTCTTCATGGTTTCCCAAAGTACCGGTTTTGGATACAGGTAGAATTTTCTGAATTATGATGCATTTCTGTCCCTGAAGGGTGTTTTAATCTAAGCAAACAGTGCAGATCCTGATGAAATGCAACATTTCATCTGGGTTTTCACGGTTTGCATAAGTACCCGTTTTGGGATACAGGTTGAAGTTTCTATATTACGATGTATTTCTGTCCCTGAAGGGTGTTCTTTAATACCGTGCAGACCCTGATGAAATACAGCTTTACGCTAAATGCAGCATTACGCTGCATTTCATCTGGGTCTTCACGGTTTGCGGAAGTACCCGTTTCGGAAATTCTGATCCACAAAGTGCTAAGTAGCCCAATTGTCTTGTTTTTAGACAGCTTCAGAAGCATCGATTCAGTTAGACCCTGTATCAAGAGAGTGGAAACTCTGGCCTAGGGCAGCGTACCTCAACTCGAAGTTCTGCAGGAATCTCAGACACGTACAGTTCCTGTTACAGACCGGCAGAGATGATCTCCTCAGAAGCGTTTTCTTTGCCCCTGTCGACGTCCGCCATCTATTTCAGAGGGCAAGGTTCAAACCTAAAAAATGTAAGTTCAGTCTATGCATAGGTCCATATACGCAAAACATACAAGAATAAAATCATGTGCGGACCCAGAGTTGGGGGTGACAGAGGGTCCCGATCCCCCCTGGAAAATCACAAAGCTATAGGGTTCCTTATAATACTGGTCCGGATCTCCTAGAAACTCACACAGCTACCAATCCAGCATTCAATGCTGGGCCAGCGAAACGCCATTTTACGTCCGCTTTTAGTGACATGTGTTTGGGCCCTCTCTCTCCTCATCTACAATAAAACCGTTTGTCAAAGTTGAGTGTGACCCCCACTGAAACTGAAAACTTTCTGGATTCGCGCATGGATTATTTCTCAATCAGTCTAAACATACATTTTATTTGCTAAGAAATTCCCGTTTTAACGAGACATTTCTTTTGAGTAAAAATATAGTTAGTTCATGCTTGTTTGAAGTATAGTAAAAACTATTACCCCGAGGTTCTGTGGACGACCTGATGTACTATAGCATGAGGCCGAATGCCGAGTGGAATAGTGAATCAGGTTGTCCACGGCACAAACAAACCGGCATGAAAAAACTGTTTTATTACCCAACCCTTTTGATGACCCCTCAGCAGCGTTCATTGAATGGAGTCGCTGGAGACGATGCGGTTATTTTGCAAAATAGAAAAATTCACCTAATCTTCTCATTTTTGGTCTCAAAGTGCTCCGCCCGTTCTAACTAAGAAAACGAGTACGCACAATTTATGTTTCTGACCATAAACAACGAAGTCATTGCCAAACCATGCCTTAATTCCGCCATTGTTGCATAACGTCTGCAGGCATAAAATAAACCGTACGCAAAAAATAGACAATTACTCCGTATATAAACAACAAATATTTCCTAAAAACATAATATTTGTGTGTAATTATTGCAAACGTATAAAGCGAGAATAACAAGAAATAGTTCGCAAGTCAATGGCTCTAAGGTACATGTATGCAACTCACTGGTACTCATGAAGTCCATTAACTTACCTGAAGCATAAGCAAGGGAAAAACTAAGAACCCAATAAATCTTCCCACTTGTGATGAAGAAACAAAAGTTGCTGTCATTTTTTTCAGGGAGACATTTCGATAGAAACCAGTATAGTGATGGGTATTGCCAAACTGATTGCCGATCATACACAGACGGAATGTGCCAAGCAGAAAAGCATGCTAGAGAGAATCACTGCCAAACTGACAGCCCCTGTTTTACGCATTCATCATGTCAGACCTCCGAGGAGATGTACCCAAGACATTGCTTTCAGAAACGCCACAGTCCTAACAGATGGTCATCAGTAAACAGTGCATCTGCAGAGGAAACTGACAGAGAAACTGTACCAAGGCGTACAATGCCCAATAATACTGAGACGTGTCCAGAAGCAGGGAATGACGAAGGTAGTGTAATGAGGGACAGGGACAAATACAAAGCAATCCAAATGAACGGAAATGAAACGTACATAAAAGCGAGTAGATTCAAGCATGGCATTCTTCAATTAGATACTGATGAAGATGGGCAGGATGGGGAGCATGATTTCGGAGGAGGAGGAGATTGTCACTGCGGAGATGAAGGTAACAGAATGAAAACCCTTTACCTCATAGAAAGGCCTTTAAACGCTTTTGCAAACAGAGCAGACCCAGATCAGGCAGCTGCCTGATCAGGGTTTCTCTATATTTGCTTACGTAAATATGTTATATCTGACCATACACTTGTAGATCTGACAAGTAATTTCTTTGTTCTATGTCCAACATCTACACCGCGTCAACATGGTCAATAGTTGTGATATTTAAATGAAAATTTAAAAATACAGGAATTTCGTTACAAAATAATGAGTTTTCGTGACTTAACAACTTTCCGCTAACGCACTTAAAACTTCAAAAATAATCCCCAACATCTTGAGAAAAAAAAACTTTTCCACACAAAACGGTAAACCTTTTTTCATGTACACAAAGCTGCAATTTTGAACGCACGATCACATACCTTGTCAAAATACCATGATTGTTTCACTATACGATATATTTATCGTTTATTTACATCACATAACCGTGATCTGAAAAAAATAGCTACGAAGTTAGTGGTGCTTAACTTTTGACGCTGTGTATATAATTATTCATAGTCGGCGGACCCTACATGAATATTCATGAAGGAAAGAGTTAAAATCAATTAAACTGCGAGTGATGAGTCCACCAAAATGATATGTGCGCCAGGTGATGACTCAGACACGCATGGGCATAAACCCAGTCACATCAGATTCTTCAGCTTGTGTTCAATAGCGACCTAAGGACATATGCTTTCTTAATGCACAAGGCGCAGACTCTGACCAGACTGGGTGTACGTGCATGCTGACTAATCATTGCTGGCGCACAGGGTCCGGAATTACAATGCCTCCTTAGAGTTAAGTAAGACTTAAGTTAAGTATTGATTTTTCAGTATGCGAAAAATAAGGTTTAAAACTAATTAAAATCAAAATAGTTTTAATTTTTCTGAAAATCACAATGATAGCTTTGACCACAAATACCACATCGATCCAGGCAATTTATTTAGCATTTAATATAGCATGTTGAAATAACAATACTTAACTTAAGTCTTGCTTAACTTTAAGGAGGTATTGTAATTCCGGGCCCATGTCATTATGTTGGTCAGTTGAAAGACATATCCCAAGAAACACAAGCTCGGGGGTGGGGTGAGTCTGGCCCATAAAGCCCTCTTTGCTGGGTTATATGTTATTCTTTTTAGGCTAAACAGCTTACTAGATGGCATATATGCATACTGGGCACCAGTAACAGAAACCTTGCTGACCACCATATTCATTTATACATGCTGCAAGCCCAACAGCACATAAGAACCACATGTGCCAAAAAACGAGGCTGTATGAACCGACAATTAGACTTTCATAGCAATGGGTGGCCCGCACGTAGACTTTTATGTCCTGCAGTTTTTGTCCTGCTTTCTTCAAATTTCATTTCTGGATTTGGGGTTTAAAAATCTACACCACCCACTCACGTAAGACTAAACTTTAAACGGTCGATCCATGTGTGGTCTGCTGATAACATTTGCAAACAGTTTGGACCCAGATCATAATGTTGGTCCTGATCTGAATCCAAACTATCGACACTGATGGTATTCCTGATTGCATTTTTCGAAAAAGATGATTTTGAAAAAGAAAATCAACAGACTACAAAAAAAACAAAAAAAAAACATGAATATTTATCCAGTAGGCAAAGGGTTAAATATGTTCTTTTTCTCTATTTCAGACGAGCCATCACTGGACAGCATCACTCTTAGTTGGAAAGAATATGAATCACCCATTGAACCACGGCCATGCTTTATGCATCTATCTCCTGTAGTATCTTTACAGCCCGTCAGTGTCGTCAGACTGCAGCTACCAACACTGGAGCTTTCCCAAAGCCCGACCTTTCAGGTGCCCAAGTTCACACTGAGTGAAGAGGAATCAACCAAAGCATTTTATAGTTATATCCAGAACAGACTAGCCAATGACAATACAACGTCTAGGTCCATATTGCATGTTGACAGCGTACAAATATTCACCTATACATTTATCTGTGTACTTAGCTTTGCTCTCTTTCTAGATGTGTATCCAACAACTCTTTTTGAATAAAATGTTTTCTATTTCATGAAATCTGTCAATAATTTGGCTTTATACAGGTAAATCATGTGATATTGAAGAAAACATGCCAATTGCGCAAGTTTTTGAATGGCCCTTATATAAATCATATTTGAGCATATTAAACGGCCCCCATCTCCTCAGAGCAATGATTTTGACAGATCAAAATATAATGAGAAGTCTAATTCCCCAAAAGTACATTTGTGGCCAATTGTTTTCAGTCAGACATTCAATTTTTAACAATGATATTTAAAGTGTTGCCATGGTGATGAGAAGCCAGCATGGACTCTTAAAATAACTTTGAAAGGCTGTCCATGGGTCATTCTAAAAAACTAGAGGACCTGAAGCGCTCACCTGATCTCCTAAATAATGTTAAAATAGGTCAAGGTCAACTACAGCTTATAATGAAACACATTATTGGGGTTGCGGCCATTTTGGTGAAGTGACTTTAAACAATCTAATGAATACTCCATCATACAGCCAAGTGATTTCTGAGAAAAAGAGTGAAACATTTCTTCCAAGTATTATAATTTCGGCTAAAACAGTTATAGAAAAATGAACATTTAAAAATTTTCCAGATATAAATGAATTAGGAATCAAATTTGACCTTGCTATAAAGTAGGTCAAGGTCAACCTAGATTCATCATTTGTGCAAATCTGGAAGGGCCCACATCCTCAATGGTATATACCAAGTCCCAAGGCCATTGGCCTTTTGGTTCCAGAGAAGAAGATATTTAAAGGTTTTTTTACCATATAAGGGCATGGTGGCCATCTTGGTCATGTCACCAGAACAATTTGTATAAATTTTGGCTTATTATAAGGAGTCTTCAATAGGCCTAGTGGTTTCTGAAAAAATGTTTTAATATGTTGAATGGACTCCAACATGAGCGACCTTGACTGAAAGATCAAAGGTCAACCTTGACCTCTGAAACTTTTTATTGTCATTTTCTCGTTATGTTTAACATATCAAGTGAGAATAATGACTTTGGCTTTGACAGTATTCAAAAAATCAACATTTCAAAAAAAAATCCCATTTAAATACATAAGGAAGCAAATTTGACCTTGACGTTATGTAGGTCATGGTCACCTTAAGATCATCATTTGAACAAACTTGGTAGGTCCCACATCCCTAATGCTATATGCCAAGTCCCAAGGTCACTGGCCTCCCAGTTCTGGAGAAGAAAAATTTTAAAGGGTTTTTACCATATATGGGCGAGGCAGTCATTTTGTCATGTGACCAAAATATTTTGCATAAATTTTGGCTAGCTTATCATAAGTGTCTTCACATGAAATTTGAGTTTAATTGGGCCAATGGTTTGTGAGAAAACTTTGTTTAAATATATTGATGGGACTCCAATATGAGCAACCTTGGCTGAAAGGTCAATCGTCAACCTTGACCTTTGAAACTTATTTATAGCCATTGTCTCATTTAGGAGGCTTTCCACTAAATACTTCTCCATTGCAGACAGTGCAAAATAGCAGTAAAATAATCCATTCTCAAAATCAATTCACAAATACAATTTTCACAAAAAATTTTATATGAAAGACCTGCCATTACTTATTTGATTTATGTAGACAAACATGGATGTTTCCCATCTCAAAAATTAGTCATGTGTAAATAAGTTGGGAAACCCCCTAGTCTGGCAGCAAATAAATAGATGATATTTTATCAGAGGGGGTACTCTAAAAAGCTAAACAATAGTCTCCTTCTTAGGGCATATAATGTTCAAACTCTCTGGATTTTGATTTATTTTATCTGGCCTCTTATCACCTTCTAATGAAGCAAACGGAATATGACCAATGGAATGATCCACAGGAGTTTTATTCTGAAGACTACTTCCTCCCCAGAAAGGGCATGGCCACACCTCATATTTAGTGGAGTGCTACCTATAGGTTTTATATATGAAGAAAGAATAACTTTGGCTTTAACAGTAATAAACTAGAGGACCTGAAGGTCCTGAATCGCTCACCTGATCTCCTTAATAATTGTAAAACTAGTCAAGGTCAACTACAGCTTATAATGAAACATATTTTGTTTACCATATATGGGGGTTGCAGCCATTTTGGTCCAGTAACCAAAACAACCTAACAGCCCAGTGATTTCTGAGAAAAGATGTTTAGATAGGTATGTAGCGGTCCAAATGAGTGGCCTTGGATTAAAGGTCACAGGTCAGCTTGACATTTGGTACTTATATAAAACCATTGTCTCATTAGGTTAAATATTTCACACAGGTATTATGATTTTGGCTAAAACAGTTATAGAAAATGAACATTTTAAGATTTTCCCATTATAAATGCATTAGGAATCAAATTTGACCTTGCTATAAAGTAGGTCAAGGTCAACCTAGATTCATCATTTGTGCAAATCTGGTAGGGACCACATCCTCAATGCTACATAGTAAGTCCCAAGGCCATCGGCATTTTTGTTCCAGAGAAGAAGATATTTAAATACTTTTTACCATATATGGGCTTGGTGGCCATCTTAGTCATGTGACCATAACAATGTGTACAAATTTTGGCTAACCAATCATAAGGAGTAGTCATATGAAATTTGATTTCCATTGGCCTCGTGGTTTCTGAGAAAACTATGTTTAAATATGTTGATGGGACTCCAATATGAGCAACCTTGGCTGAAAAGTCAAATGTCAACCTTGACCTTTGAAACTTATTAATAGCCATTGTCTCATTTATTTTAACATATCAAGTAAGAATAATGACTTTGGCTTCAACAGTATTCAAAAAATCAACTTTTCAAAAAATTTCCCATTTAAATGCATAAGTAAGCAAATTTGACCTTGACGTTAAGTAGGTCAAGGTCAACCTAGGATCATTATTTGAACAAACTTGGTAGGCCCAACACCCCCAAGGCTACATACCAAGTCCCAAGGTCATCCGCCTCCTGGTTCTGGAGAAGAAGATTTTTAAAGGGTTTTTACCATATATGGGCGTGGCGGCCATCTTGGTCATGTGACCTAAATGTTTTGAATAAACTTTTGCTATCTTATCATAAGGAGTCTTCAAATGAAATTTGAGTTCGATTGGGCCAATGGTTTGTGAGAAAACTAAGTTTTAATATATTGATTGGACCACAATATGAGCGACCTTGGCTCAAAGGGCATAGGTCAACCTTGACCTTTGAAACTTATTTATAGCCATTGTCTCATTAGTTTTAACATATCAAGTAAGAATAATGACTTTGGCTTCAACAGTTTAAAAAAAAATCAACTTTTCAAAAAATTTCCCATTTAAATGCATTAGGAAGCAAATTTGACCTTGACGTTAAGTAGGTCAAGGTCAACCTAGGATCATTATTTTAACAAACTTGGTAGGCCCAACACCCCCAATGCTACATACCAAGTCCCAAGGTCATCGGCCTTCTGGTTCTGGAGAAGATTTTTAAAGGGTTTTTACCATATATGGGCATGGCGGCCATCTTGGTCATGTGACCAGGACCATTTGAACAAACTTTCGTTCCCGCGTCCTAAGGAGTCTCCATATCAAATTTGAGTTTAATTGGCCCAGTGGTTTCAGAGGAGAAGATGTTTGAAAATGTTGACGGACGGACAACGGAGTGACTGGTATACTATTAGCTCACCCATGAGCCTTCGGCTCAGGTGAGCTAAAAAAATCAACTTTCAAAAAATTTCCAATTTAAATGCATTAGGAAGCAAATTTGACCTTGACGTTAAGTAGGTCAAGGTCAACAAAGGATCATCATTTGAACAAACTTGGTAGGCCCAACATACCCAATGCTACATACTAAGTACCAAGGTCATTGGCCTTCTGGTTCTGGAGAGGATTTTTAAAGGGTTTTTACCATATATGGGCATGGCCGCCGTCTTGGTCATGTGACCAGGACCATTTGAACAAATCCTAAGGAGTCTTCATATGAAATTTGAGTTCAAATGGCTCAGTGGTTTCAGAGTTGTTTCAAAATGTTGAGAGACGACAGACAACAGACGGACACCGGAGTGACTGGTATACTATTAGCTCACCCATGAGCCTTCCGCTCCTATGAGCTAAAAAGGAAACGAGGAAAAAAAATCAGGCCCACAGCCTAGACAGCTCTTGTTTTTTGATGGTTCAGAAAAGAAACAAGTTTACCAAGGCAATTATTTTTGTTTTTGACAAGAAAAAGTGTGCTTTGGATGACTCACACTAGACTTTTTGGTACCATCGATTCCAATGCAGTTTCATGGGTAATATTCAACAATGAAAGTACTGGTGGACCCTCCACACAAAAGTATTATCCCCTGACAAAGTCAGAGGATATAGTTTTGGCATCATCCTTCTGTCCAGAACCATATCTTAGTACCTACTGGTCAGATTTGATGCATTCTTGGTACCGTGGACAGTCTATGTCCTATAAATTGACTTATGAGCAGACGAGTGGATCTTTTGTCCCCTGCAATATGAATCATTTTCTTCTGGAAAAAATACATTGTTAAATGAGCGGTGGCATAAGAAACCCAACAATGTCATTGTGTTCAAATTTTAAAAATCCTGAACTTTCGAAACTCAGATCTTAAACTTACAGCATGCCCACTTAATATTAACAACTTGAAGTTTATTCATGGTCAATTGTCTTTAGACAGACCCAATATAAATCGAGGAACCTATTGTAATCTTCCTTATTCAGCATTTTGAGGCTGACTTTCTATGGAAAGTCAGCCTCAAAATCCTGAATTCAGGAATAATCCTGAAAAGGTTCACCTATGCAATATGGCTCACCAGAAGACTCAGATTAGCTTAGGCATCAGCTCATTCGGATCATAGTCTTTGCTATCTCTTTCGAGAAAGGTTGGATCCATTGTTACCCAGAACGCACAGCGAAGAATGTCTTTGCTTTGCACACTCATTTTGCTGGTTTTGTCATATAGTGGCTCAAAAGGCTCATTCATGATACTTCTAAATTAGCAAATTTTGCGCCAAAAAGTAGAACAACAAAATGTGCAAAAATCATTTGGTTTTAATCATTTTATTATCAATGTAATAAATATATAACATGCCAAATGTGGATTTAACCCATAAAGTGCCACCTATAATATGCAGCAGACGACAATTTCAAATTATGCTGCTTTTTCCAAAGGAAAAAATACGGCATGAGATTTCATAAAATTCTCATAAAATGTCATACCTTATTTTTTTTCTAAAATTAAAAAAGATGTTTCAAAATTTGTCGTCTGCTGCAGTCCTGATTGGCACTTTAAGGGTTAATGAGAACGAGCCTGATCAGTTAGCAAGACCCTTCTTTTGTGGGAAATGTTCAAATTGCAAATTGAACTAAAAATAACTAAGCCCCACTCTTGCAAAATTTGCATATTCTCACAAAGCCAAAAAAGACATATTTAGATGAACAAAGGGCAATATCTCTTGAAGGCATGGTGTGATATGGACCATTATTGAACCTGAACATGACATGGTACTTAATAATGTGACCAAGTTTCATAAAATTTCGATCAAAACTATTCGACTTTGAGAGCTGACGTTGTTGATGTGACATACATACTTACAGGCAGACGGAAGGACAGGGCATAAAATTCGTAAGAGCTGAATATTACCAAAGTTGAACTTTAAAATTCTTTCTTAAACCTGCAATGTGCCTATAAAATATGTATAATTTCAAATGGTTAACTGTCCTTAGATATCAACCCACAAAGGAGCCTTGACACGATGAAACCTGTCTTCTGGGTTTCCAACAAAGCGAGACACAAAACAGTCTCCTCAACTACAGAGACAAGCTAGAAAGTTGAAGCATGTTTAGAAATGATACTTTCTAATAAGCCAATAACAAAGGGGCTGATTAGGCTATGCAGGCTGGTCTGCCCCTTCGTTATTCACAAATACCAAAAACAGGTTTTCTCGTATCAAGGCCCAAATTAGAAAAGCTTTTATAGTCCACCAAATTCAATACTTTATGGCTGACTTTTCATAGAAAGTCAGCCTCAAAATCCTGAATTAATCCTTAAAACTTCTACCCATGTATTCAAACTATTACCATGCTGGGTAATTTTACATGCTTTTTAGTCATCTCCTGTTGCTTGCAAAAGGTTATAAGCTCTTAACAAAGTTTGTCCATAGTGTGTTAGGAGGTATCATAAGATCTGATATGCATGAAGGCTCTAGCTAACTTGATTGAGGCTCATTATGAAATTGCATTCCGATAGAAATACATCTTCCGACAGCACATATATAGATATATAGAGAGAAAAGCGTTATCTTATTAGATAAAACTCAAGTTAAAAACACCTCCAGCAATTGTGGATAATCCTCACATGATCTCATATTATACAATCCATTCTAACATGAAACGATGAAAAAAAAAGGTCTTTTTAGAACTAGCATATTTCCCCTAATAAGCACATTGTGCGCACAACTTTTTCAAAATTCTAGACCACCTCTTGGAAACAGTGTGCATCCAGATCAGCTGGCTTCTAATGAAGCCAGCTGATCAGGATCCACACTGTTTTCCATCCATATTGATAAAGCAATTGCATCACTGGATTGATTGTAAACCACAAGATCACACAGTGCAAACAACTTTATCTGGCAGCGACACGAGATTTCCAACGTGGTATATGCGGCCAGCAAAGCCTCAGATCAGCCTGCCCATAAAGGCAGTCTAATCAGAACCTTTGCTAGTAGTTTGAATATTCTAAGAGTGTTAAGCTACTGACTGAACAAGATTTGGAGTTTCTGCACTTAAAAGGAGGCTGCACAAGCTCGTTTGAATCTACAATTGCGGCATTGAATGTCATGCCTCATCTGTAAAGATCATAGTGTGTCCATATAGGAGGAACAGGTTTGCTTATTGGGTAAAATACAGTAGGTCCGAGAAAAAGTGAAATGCATGCATACTCTAGCAGATAACAACAGGGGAGACAAGTCAGTAAATCTTAACTTTAAAATCTACAAATCTCAATGTTATTTTTTTGTTTTTGATTCTCAACATCCTAGTCAACAATTTTTCAGTCGAGTCGGGACAGATTCCTGGGTTGAACCAGTACTAAGCAGAGGATAAAGAATTTTGCTCAAGGACACGGCAGTGACTCCGGTGAGTCTCTAACTAGCAATCCTTCGATCCCCAGTCTAATTCTCTACCAACTGAGCCACTGCACTTGGCGTGTAACTGACCAAGGTGACCATCAGGATATCACTAAAATTGTTGAAAGCAAAGTTAAATTTCAAAATAACAATTTATTAGCAATTTACTATAACCTTAATGGATGCTTCTTAATGAATGGTGAATTAAGGATGTCACATACTAAAGTTTTAAGTCAGTTAGGATTGCTCTAGTCCTGAACTTTACTACACATGTAAGGCTATAATCATAATTTTAGAAAATGTTACAAATAGTTTTTTTTTATTGCATTGGCTTTAACATGGGTGAAAGTCCAAAATCCTGAACTTTAGAAAGTCAGAATTTAAAACTTGCTGTATGCCTCCAAATTATCAAAAATTCCAAGTTTAATGGCCAATAGATAAACGGAACCTACATCAGGAAAGCTATTATTACCTGCAGAATTCAGCAATTTGAGGCTGACTTTCTACGGAAAGTCAGCCTCAAAATCCTGAATTCAAGAATAATCCTGAAAACTATCACCCATGCTATAAACTATGGTTTAGGACTGATGAGCAATGCCAAAACTATCATCCCTGCCTTTGTCAGGGCATAAAGTTGCAACAGCACAACATAGGAAAAATGGCATATCTTGGGGAATAAATTGGTTCATGATTTCAATATGTCAAGAAACACAAGGATGAGAATAGGATTTTTCAAAAAAGAGGAATGCCTGTCAAAAAAGAAGAAAACCCCTATACCCCTTCAAAATGCAACAGATTTGAACATACTGGGTCAAACCTGAAAATTTATTTCAGCAAATTTTGATCAAAAAGGAGAAATCCTCTATAAGAGGAAGATTCTCATCACTTGAGACACATCTAAATCAATGGAAAGTTTTATAAAATCCTGATTAGGCCCCAAGATAAGAGTCCGTAACTGAAAATTATATTTCTTATTTTTCAACCAAAATATATGTTGTGGGTACTCTAAAGAACCATCTCAATGAGACAGTTCTTTTGAGCACCCAAAACACATGTTTAAACTTATGGATAAGAAAATAATTACAATTTTACGCTAACATTTTTGCTTAACTGGCCCTATGCCTGATGCCATCACAAAAATAACAGAGAACCTCATTCCATTCATGGTTCTCTCTTTGCCTTTTGGGTAATTCAGCACTTTTTTGTAACCTGCAGATATCACGGAGGGTCAAACAGTTTAGATCAAGATCAGGTCCACAAAATGTTGACATTTTGCCAGGGCAGACCTTGATCCAAACTGTTTGCAAATGGTGAATAGATTTCAGCACTAGCTTGGAAAATTAAATTCCTATCTGACACCTGTAATACTGCAACATGTCCAAGATATAGTCTGTGTAGAAAGTTCAACTCAGACCTCAACTGAGCCATTACATGATAAACAAAAACAGAAAAAAATAGTTTGCAAAACAAGACGTCTTTTCATTAATGTCCTGTTACTTTTCTGAAACCCAACGTGTACAGCAAAACAGGTTTCAACAGATATATATTATCATAGCAAACTTATGAAAACTATTTGAACAATTTAAGGCAACAAAATCTGACATTGATAATAAAAAGAGTGCATTGTTTTATTATAAAGCTTATCAATGTCTTTTTCCCATATTTTTTTCTGTTTCCTTATAGGTTAGCAGGTTAGTGTAACATATAAACGCTGAACAGGAGGTACAGAGTATTTGTATTGTATTGAGCATAAAATTGTAAATATCTTGATATCAATTAATCTAAACAGACCTGTTCTTTTGAGTACCCACAACATAAAGTTCTTTTTGTCAAGCGAACTACTGGCAAAGCTTCAGCTTGAGGACCTCCACCTCATTTTGAGAGAGAGAAGGCTTCGATGGTTTGGGCATGTGGAGCGTTCTAGTGGTGCAATCAGAACAGCATATGATATACAGATTGAAGGCAAGGGGGGGGGGGGGGGGGGGGGGGGGGGGGGGCGGGGAGGCCCAAGCAAACATGGAAGAAACTGACAGAGAAAGACTGCCGTGAGTGGAAGCTCACCACAGTTGACCCTCAAGAAAGGAGCACCTGGAGATCAGGTGTGAGATCTGCTATGCGTGCAGCTAGCCAGTTACCTGGAAAGGGGCCCACTGATGTGGATGATGCCCCTGCACCTTAATCAAAACTCCGATTATGATATTGAGAAATAAATGAAATCAAATAATAATTACCCCCTCCATGTCAGAAGACCTATGGTTTAAAAGATGCAAGGCCTGATAAAAATAATTCTCTCTCACTGAGTTACTCTGCACCTCGTGCCAAGGCCCATTTGTTGTTAAGCTCATTGAAAGTAAATGGGCAGCACATTGCTATGATTAAACACACAAAAAAAAAGCTAGGTAACTCGGGAGATTTTGAGGCTTAGGCCAAATAAAAAAAAATAAGTGTGTTTAAGGTAACGGGTCTGAAAATTTTGAGTAGGGTAGACACACATATTTTTTTGTTGTTTTTTTTTCTGGAAAAAAAAATGTGATTTTATGCATTTTGAAAGGCATTTTGCCTTTCAAAATGCATAAAATTATATTTTTTCCAGAAAACCTGAAATTTTTCTTCTAGGTTTCACCAGCAAAGTAAGATAGGGTAGGGTTACTTTAAACACAAGGTTTTTTTTATTTGCCCTTATTATCTGATTATGTATGCATACAGTCAGGTTGAGATAAACTTTTGAGCTTAAAATTGTGATTATTTTCTTTTCCAACAATCAACTCTTTTCCTTGCTTGTGCTGACTTTTGTTGTCTACTGATAAATCTTTGAAAACTGTATGGACCCAGATCAGGCCTTATATTCTGTTGGGCCAGATCTGGTTCCAAACTGTTGACACTTTGATAGTGTTAAAACATGTGTTCAGGGTACTCAAAAGAACCATTTCAATGGGGCCAAATAATTAAGGTTGTCAGCAGATTCCAATAAATTCCCAGGCTATCTGTGCTAAGCACACTCCAGTTTGTATCCGTCTGCAAAAGAATCGCACCTTTAAAAGCGCCTTCCGTGTAAATCAGTGGGCGTTTGATATCATACTACATCTTGTATTTCCATATCACTCTTAGCCCTTTTGATACTAATGGACTTCCATCTGGTTTGATACAATAAACGTTGGACGGTCCATTGTATATGTCAAAAGTTTTGATTTTAAAATGATGTGAACCTTTTTTGACTAAACAAACAGGTAACCTTGATCTGGATCAACACATTTATGCTGAATGGACTTTCCTGCTCTTATCAATTGGGCCAGTCCATTTCTGTTTTAAGGGATGTTGGGTGGTATTTTCATTTTTATTCAAATTTTAATAGAACATTCTGTAAGCAAACAGTGGAGACTCTTATCAGATGCTGCATAATGCAGCGTCTGATCTGGGTCTGCACTGTTTGTCTATGTCCCACAAAAAGGATCCTAGGCTTATATGGGTTAAGGAGCCTCTTCTAGTATACAAAGGCTTAACTGATACATTGTATGGACCGAAGAAATAAAAAATTATTTTCTCAGAAAACATAACAAAAGTCAACTAAGGGTGATTCAATTGGCACATAAAGAGCAAATGTATGGGAAAATGGTACATTTGGATGAACTTTCAGGGGAGTTGATTACTTTTTTTCTGCATGAAGATTTGTCTTTCCTTCAAAGATTACACAGAGAATTTCCTGTTTCTTAGGGAATTTCCTAACACAAATCTAGGGCCAAACATACGGAGATATTAATAAACTTGTTCCCAATAATGGCCTCCCAATGAATAGAGAGTTGTTAAATAGAGAAACTTTTTGATCAATTGTAGACCCTGTATTAAACAAGCATACATAACAATTTTTAGGCTAACGACGTGTCAGTAAAATAGCATCAGTCCAATGATATCTAAAGAAGCTTGCATGCTCCAATCCTTCGATATCCCAACTTAGGACCAATACTAAGATACCAGCGTAAAACCCCTATATTACAAAGACATAAATGCAGGCTAATCCAGTCCCTTTTCCGAAATAGCCCGAGTCCCTGGCCCAAAACAGATGTGGAGGAAAATCCCTAATATCCTCTTAAACCTTAAAGCATGACTGCAGCAGACAACAATTTTCTGGTTATTTTTCTTTTCATGAAAATAAGGCTTGCTATTTCACGTGAATCATCTGCTGGAGGATGATTCACAAGTAATTTAGTCATATCTACTTTATAAAAGGAAAAGATGAATAATTTCAAAATGTCGTCTGCTGCAAACTTTTGGTGGCCAATTTAGAGTTAACAGCCAGAATCCATGGTCCTTCTGAAAAACCCTTACCACTAAAGCACCGGAAAAAAATGCATTTAAAAAGTCAACTGCTTAGTTGTCTGTTGCAAATATTTGCTAACATTATTGACAAATGTAAGTAAAGAGGCAAACAGTGTGGACCCAGATCAGACTGCATCTACAGGAGCAGTCTGATCTGGGTCGACATTGTTTGACCAAGAGGCTTCTACAGCATTTAGGCAGACGACAAAACCAGACAACATTTTTTGTTACGCTTGATGCTTTATGGGTTAATGAGAAAGGAATAAGCAGGAATCACAAAGTTTATGTCATGTCAGAAGGTTGGCGGGTGAATCCATTCGCTGTAAGACAATCCCATAAGCACTCATTCCACTATACACGCACACACTCAAACTGAGAATTATGACGCGGAACCATTGGTTACGATTTGTTCTGACTGACTGCTTGGTATTATGAAAGACGGTACGTATGGAAATAGTTTGTGGCACTGTCCCTGATACGATTGTGCTTCTTGTTCACATTTCCCGAAGTCTCCACGACACATTGATTCCAACACTTCGATACAATTCTGAAAAAGAATTGGGACTGTTAGAAGCAAAACGATAACTTTAATTCTTTGCATCCTGGGTAATTTTTCATGCTTTTTTGTCGTCTGCTGACTTTTTTTTTCAAAATCAAGTTTTTCAATTCTTTCAGGAATACCATCAGTGTCAAATACTTTGGACCCCGATCAGGCCCGATGTTTTGTCCGGCCTGATCTGGGCCCAAACTGTTTGCAAAAGTGATCAACTGACGACACTAGGAGATGAGTTATTAACTGTTTTTCTATCATTAATGACAATTGTACCCTGCTTGCTTATATGCTTATATTCAGGCCATTAGATAAAAGTGCGTAATTAAAAAAAAAAATAATTCTCACCTCACAGCCAAAATGTATGATAAGAAAATATTCACAACTTAACGCTCAAAATGTTTGCTTGTCTAGACCTATGTTGCAAACTGTATGAACCTAGATCAGACTGCTCCCTTAAGAGCATAACAGAGCATTCTGGTCAGAGTTCATACTGTTTGCTTCCATGATGAAAGTAGTCTGCAGTGCACTTTAAACTAATATATGCACAGGCCTTTAGTTAAGAGTGCGTACCAAATAATAAATTTTCTTATTTCTCAACCAAAACATATGTTGTGGGTACTCAAAAGAACCATCTCAATGAGACAGTTCTTTTGAGCACACAAAACATATGTTAAAACTGTTGGGTAAGAACATATTTACAGTTTTACGCTGATTTTTTTTGTCTATCTAAACCCAGGGTGTATGCAGCAGACATAACAAGCCGACATTTTAGGACAAAAAATATTGGCAGGATAAAGGTTAACACTTTCCCTGCAGGTGTCGAATTTTGTCATCTGCTGATAACCTCTGCCTACAACAGGTTGGATAAAATGTCTGGCCTGACCTGATCCCAAAACAGTTCAATTGACACTACTTTTTGAAGATAATCCATGATATTAGGAATGATTATGCTTAACCACCATAGGGCCAGCTAAGGAAAAATCATTTGCGTAAAATTGCGATTATTTTCTTATCCATCAGTTTAAACATGTGTTTTGGGTGCTCAAAAGAACCGTCTCATCGAGACGGTTCCTTTGAGTACCCACAGCATATGTTTTGGTTGAGAAAAAAATAAATAAAAAACAATTTCAGTTACGCACTCTTATCTGGGGGCCTGACCACCAATCAAGGAAATTTTAAGGGATCAGGAGTTAGCTAACAAGCATGTACATGTAAGGTACATTTCAACATCCTGCACACATCCCCATACATGTGAACTTTTGAACACAGTTATCCTCTAAATGATCAGTTCTTAGAGGCATTAAATTAATTGAAATCAAGTAAATATACCAAATGTATTTTCAGATTTTGCTACACACATGCATACTGTGAGTAATGCTCGCAGGGTTTCTTTTGCTCTTTGGGGGAAGGTGGTCACTACCTTTAGGTGGGGAATTTGAACCGTATGGGGGTAGGGGGGAATGAGCCTAAGATGGGTATCAAGTGCTAATGGGACATGTGGGACTGAGCACAAGAAGGGGGTATGGGGGCCTCACCCGAAAATTTTTAAAATCTACTTTGCAGGAGATGGCTTCTGACACGCAGTTCTGGGTATTTTTTTTTTGTCTATTTGCCATTGATTTTTAGGTCTTATTTGTCATTGATTTTTATTTCTGAATTAAAATTCAGTCCTTGTCGATGGAAATTTCCAAGTAATGCTGCAACACTACACTCAAGCCTCAATTTGATAGTTATCTCGATACAATTCAGAAACACAGTCTTTTTTAAAGTTTAAATCACAAAACAGCTTTCAAAACAACACAAAAATGTAATTTCTGACAAGAGGTACATCCCTAAAACACACTTTTGACTTGAAATGTCAGGGTCCATGCAATGCAAGTAAAAACAAAATGTCCGCTTACTTTTTGTAAAAGCCAAAACTTGTGTTCTTTTCATTGAAAAATTGGGGGGCGGGGGGGGGGGGGGGGGGGGCATAGGAAATTACCGAATATCGCCGTGTATTTTGGCCAAAAGAAACCCTAGTAAGGAACATCAATGGACAAAGCCTTGTTGTTTGTAACATGTTCCAGGTTGTTTTTTGCAGAATTGGGAACTTTTCATGTCATTTTGGTAGAAACTCTCACTGTATTTAATATAATTTAATAAAACAAAATATCTAATATTTGGTTCATTCAACTCCTTTTATATTTCACTCATAAGTACATTTTAAAATTTGGAATGCAAAAATACAATTTGCTGAGGCACAGTGCAGTTAAAATGAAGGAAAATGACCTAATAGCCCCCCCCCCCCACACACACCCAGTACATGCATGATATATTTTTTCCAAATACATTCCTCATATATAGGACGCCACAAGCTTACCTTTGGACTGACACCGTTCATCTCTGTGCTGATTTGTGTTGCAAGTTCTAAAGCTTTACACTGTACACTGGGTTGAGAATTCAGCTCATACATCATCCGTGCAGCTGTAATAATATTGGAAAGGTGTTAAATAACTGAAACATGGGTAACATGGGTGAATGTTCAAGAACTTTAGAATTTCAAATTTTAAAACTTGCAGGAAGCCTACAAAATGGATATTTTAAAGTTAAAATGATTAATTGTGTTTAAATAATCTGAAAACTAATCAAAGAAACTACTATAATCTCCTTAATTCAGCATTTTGAGGCTGACTTTCTATGGAAAGTCAGCCTCAAAATCCTGAATTCAAGATTAATCCTGAAAACTTTCACCCATTGGCTAAAAGCTCTGGATACCGGTCAACAGGTATTTTGGCAAACAGTGAAGACCCAGATGAAAAGCCCCATTATAGTGCAGCATTTCATAAGGGTCTGCACGGTTTGCTAAGATAAAAACAATCTTCAGGGACTGAAATATATTAAAATTTTGAAATTTCGACCGGCAAACCCTTAAAATACAAAATGGACAATTCCATACTGTTACGGGCCAGGCACTCTCGCCTATATATCTACATAAGGTAGATTTCGCATAGCTTCTAGTATATAATCAATCTATGACAACTGTGTCAGAGAGTCGACTCTTTGGCTCAGTGGTTAGAGCATTGGTCTTGTACCAGGCGACCCAGGATCGATTCTCAGCGAAGGCATGGGAAATTTTTCAGCTATGCTTTGCTTTGTTACGACTTTCACGTCGTGTAAGATGGGGGTTCGTCCGGGATTGGACCTTATTTCGCCTAAAAAGGCTTTCCATCATCATAAATGATGACTTCTTTGAAGAGGGGGAGTGTTACCTGCCAGGCACTCTCGCCTATATATCTACATAAGGTACATTTCGCATAGCTTCTAGTATATAATCATTCTCTGACAACTGCGTCAGAGTTGACTCTTTGGCTCAGTGGTTAGAGCATTGGTCTTGTACCTGGGCGACCCGGGATTGATTCCAAGTGAAGGCACGAGAAATTTTTCAGCTATGCTTTACTTTGTTACGGCTATCACGTTGTAAGAATAATTATAGTATCAATATGTCTGGGAACTTCCATCAGAGTGAAAAGTATAAAACTAAAATTTCCTACATCCTGAACTTTAGAAATTCTTAACTTAAAACTTGCAGCATACCTACAAACAAGAACAATTTCAATTTTAAAAGGTCAATTGTCTTTAGATAATCTTAACATAAATCAAGAAGCTATTATTAGTTGCATATTTTAGTATTTTGAGGCCGACTTTCAAAAGAAATTCAGTTTCAAAATCCTGAATTCAGGACTTATCCTGAAAATTTTCACTGGTGTAAGCTTAAATTTTTTTTTTTCTTTATCCTAAACTTTAGCTTTTCAAATCTTCAAACTAACAGTATGCCAATAAAATACAAACTAAACAGTATCATGTTGTCTTGAACTAAAGTGAAATTAAAAATCTGAAAAGATTCTATATCAATCTGCCTCAATTCAGTATTTTGAGGCTAACATTCTTGGTATACCATGTAAACCATCTGCCCATGGGTCCAGGTAAGGAAACTTTTTGCACCTAAAATGGTAAATATTTTCTTACCCATCAATTTAAACATGTGTTTTGGGTACTCAAAAGAACTGTCTCATCGAGACTGTTCTTTTGAGTACCCACAACATGTTTTTTTGGTTGAGAAGGGAGACAAATAATTTTCAATTCAGCACCCTTATCTGGAGGCCTGAATTCTGCCTGTAGCCACTTCACATCAAATGCCGTGCCTAATGTTTCCAGGAAATCTAGGTAGAAACATCCTGGCATCCAGATCAGTGCCTAATTGAAAATCATTTTTCTTATTTCTCAAGCAAAACATATGTTGAGGGTACTCAAATGAACCGTCTCAATGAGATGGCTCTTTTGAGCACCTTAAACATGAATTTAAATTGATGGGTAAGAAAATAATTACAATTTTGCACTCAAAAAGTTTGCTTAACTGGAGTCAAGACCTATGTAAATCACAAAACTTGCCCTGTGCTATGATACAAATGATACCATAAGGGTTATATCTCACTCACCAGCAGCTCTGTGTAATACTGAATTACTATTCCGTTCCAAGAATTCATTGTTCAGCGTATTGGAATCTTTGCCATTGAAGATTTTCTCTGTTTCCTGCTCTATGACACTCAACACAGTCTCTGATAGAGAACTTCTTTTCTGTTTGACTGAAAAGCAACAAATATCTCTTTACTCCATAGGCTATTTGTAGATTGTGACATCATTTTCTACTTTTAGAAAACATTGAAAAATTTCAAGAAAAATTTAAGTTAAGTTTTGAATACTTCTGAAAATATTATGGAAACTGGAGCATTTGCTCCCAAAGAGCAAATGCTCCATTTTCCATCATACTTTCAAATACATAATATTTCAAAGGCATATCAAAAGGTGTAATTATGGAGTAAAGGGGTAAGAAAATATTTATCTTTTAAAGCGAAGAATGGTACTTTGCTCAAGTTAAGTGAAAAAGGTATTTATTAATTAGTTACCTCTCATATTACTTCTAGACCTGATAAACATTGTCTATCTCACGGCACTGTTACCTTTATCAGGTCAATATGACGTTGCACTTTATGACTAAATTGTCGCTTAAACTACACTTTGAATAGACTCACCCCATACAAATTCATGCTTAAGATTATCAATTATTACGTTTTGACTAGATTTAACGCATATTTTTATTGAAAAAAAATCCCGCAACTGTCACAAACTAATTGGAATTCACCAGCTGACTTAATGCTTGTCGAAAAAAAGTCGGAGCGCGACAGAGAAAACAGACAATTAGGTTATAATCACCAATTTAAAAAGTGAATCAATGGATAAACAGAATACCAGGTTCAGTTTCCCAGGCTCAGCTTTGAGAACACATGTTGGATCGCTAGTCAGAGCCTCACGATTCAACATGCACTCTTAAACCCTTACCTGGTAAATTGGATATCAAAAGACACTCACCTAGTATTCTCTATGTAACAGGTTTGAAGTAATACCATTCAACAGAGATCAAATTTAGGATTTTTATTCACTTGCTAAAAATAATGTTTAAGTGGTGTTTTCAATGGTTGGAGTTGGGTAAACTATGCAAGATTAACAATCACACATGTTTGTTTCATCGCATTAACACTTGCCGGGTCCCTCAGGAGATGTAGAATCAGTCATTATGAAACATCACAGGACCGTCTGACATGTCTGGCAGATTTACCTGCTGTCTGACAAGAGTACCAACTGTCCTGTGAAACCTGAGCCCAAAAGTTACTGTTTTGGCGGAATATAACAAAATACTCTGTTTTAATCAACCAATCAAAAGCCATATTGGAAAACTGCAATTTGCAGCAATCACTATTTTGTTTACTGAGCTGTCATGGATAGTTTGTGGTCATTGGTCTTAATACATTATATTACATTCAAACTTAAAAACTTATGTTTTTTCTTTTTTTGTTGTTTGTTCTAATATGGTGTCGGTCTGGTGAAGTTGTGGTTGGTCAGGCAGATTTTTCCAGTCCACCAGACCGGCTGTCCTGTAAAGTCTAGGAAACTTTCGTAAACTCTGTAGAATGAGTTGTTTTTTGTTTAGCTTTCATGTCTGCCTATTCAGCAAAATGCATTTTTCAATAGGCAGATAAAAAAACTCATTCCAAGGCTAATTTTTTTAGGTGGGTATGAAATCTCAAACAAACTAGAGGACCTGAAGGTCCTGAGGCGCTCACCTCATCTCCTTAATAATGTTAAAATAGGTCAAGGTCAACTACAGCTTATAATGAAACAAATTTTGTTTTACCACATTTTGGGGTTGCAGCCATTTTGGTCAAGTGACCTAAACAATCCAATGAATACTTCATCAAACAGCCCAGTGATTTCTGAGGAAAAGATGTTTAGATAGGTATGTGGCAGTCCAAATAAGTGGCCTTGGATAAAAGGTCACAGGTCAGCTTGACATTTGGTACTTATATAAAACCATTGTCTCATTAGGTTAAACATTTTTTGCAAGTATTATGATTTCGGCCTAAACAGTTATAGAAAAATGAACAGTTCAAGATTTTTCCCATATAAATGCATTAGGAATCAAATTTGACATTGCTATAAAGCAGGTCAAGGTCAACCTAGATTCATCATTTGTGCAAATTGGATAGGGCCTACATCCGGAATGCTACATACAAAGTCCCAAGGCCATTGGCCTTTTGGTTCCAGAGAAGAAGATATTTAAAGGGTTTTTACCATATATGGGCATGGTGGCCATCTTGGTCATGTGACCAGTGCAATTGGTATAAATTTTAGCTAGCCTATCATAAGGAGTCTTCATATGAAATTTGAGTTCAATTGGCCTAGTGGCTTCTGAGGAAACTATGTTTTAATGTGTTGATGGGACTCCAATATGAGCGACCTTGGCTGAAAAGTAAAAGGTCAACCTTGACCTTTGAAACTTATTTATAGCCATTGTCTCATTAGGTTTAACATATCAAGTGAGAATAATGACTTTGGCTTCAACAGTATTCAAAAAATCAACTTTTCAAAAAAAAATCCCATTTTAATGCATTAGGAAGCAAATTTGACCTTAACGTAAAGTAGGTCAAGGTTAACCTAGGATCATCATTTGAACAAACTTGGTAGGCCCCACATCCTAAATGCTACATTCCAAGCCCCAAGGTCATCGGCCTTTTGGTTCTGGAGAAGAAGATTTTTAAAGGGTTTTTACCATATATGGGCATGGCGGTCATCTTGGTCATGTGACCAAAACATTTTGTATAAATTTTGGCTAACTTAGCATAAGGAGTCTTCACATGAAATTTGAGTTCAATTGGGCCAATGGTTTGTGAGAAAACCATGATTTAATATATAGATGGGACTCCAATATGAGCGACTTAGCTGAAAGGTCAAAGGTCAACCTTGACCTTTGGAACTTATTTATAGCCATTGTCTCATTAGGTTAAACATTTCAAATGAGAATAATGACTTTGGTTTCAACAGTATTAAAAAAATCAACTTTTTAAAAAATTCCCATTTAAATGCATTAGGAAGCAAATTTGACCTTGACGTTAAGTAGGTCAAGGTCAACCTAGGATCATCATTTGAACAAACTTGGTAGGCCCCACATCCCCAATGCTACATACCAAGTCCAAAGGTCATAGGCCTTCTGGTTCTGGAGAAGAAGATTTTGAAAGGGTTTTTACCATATATGGGCGTGGCGGCCATCTTGGTCATGTGACCAGGACCATTTGAACAAACTTTCGTTCCTGTGTCCTTAGGAGTCTCCATATGAAATTTGAATTTAATTGGCCCAATGGTTTCAGAGGAGAAGATGTTTGAAAATATTGACGGACGGACGACGGAGTGACTGGTATACTATTAGCTCACCCATGGGCCTTCGGCTCAGGTGAGCTAAAAATTACTTATGTCTAGGAGTCAGCTTTAATACCTATCAGACTCGCTACCCACTCGGCCAAACACACTACCCACTAAGCTGATTGGACCAGCACTTGGTACATATATTTGCCACAAATGACACCTTTTTTCAAACATGCATATACAACTGTCCACTGAGGGTACATGTAAAGCTTTCAAAGTGAATCTTCATTTGTTCATCATCATGTGAAAACCTGATTTTGCAGCATGGGAACAACAGATGCAGTCCAGCCTGCACAGTCTGCTCAGTGCCTATGATATTTGCTCTATACAAAATATGTTTTACATCCCAATCAATAATTATTCAGTCATGTTGTGACAGATTCCTGTCTTCCTTGGTTGAATCAGTACTAAGCACAGTGCCTCTGTTGATTCTTTAACTAGCGACCCCTTGATCTCAAGTCTAACACTACCATAGTGCTCCTCCTCAAATACAAAATGTTGAATTACAGTAAAACCTGTGTAAAACAGCCACTCAAAAATAGACAAAAGAAAGATCTTAATGACAAATGGTAGCTTTATGAAGGTCGAAAGTATTGCAGAATGCTCCCCTTGGAGCATTCAGCAATACATTTGACCTGCATTAAGGGATAATTGGTCTTGAAAACCAATTTTCTGTCTTTTGAGAGCGGCCGTTTTACACAGTTTTTACCGTATTTCTATATTCAAGCCAGTCTCTATAGCTGAGCAGGGTTCATCCTAGGATGGGCCCGATCCATTTTGTGAGAAAACTATTAATGTTTTGCTAAAATGGACTTTATTTTTGGCTGGGCCCCATATACAAGCTATTCAAATCTCATGTCAATTATGCTCTAATGTGGATATTAAGGATTCTTTGGCCCATCAAATTTTCAAAGGGCCCATAAAAATTTCAAATGGCCCATTAAAATTTGGAAATCTGCATGTATTTGAATGGGATATGGGCCATTGGCCCATTTTATGGGCCCATCATCATTTTGGGCTAGGATTAACCCTGGCTGAGCAAGCTGGATTGAGTCTTAACTCTTTACTCCATAGGCTATTTTTAGATCATGACATCATTTACACTTTTAGATAACATTGAAAAAAAATTACGAACAATTTAAGTAAAGTTTTGAATACTTTTGAAAATATTATGAAAAATCAAGCATTTAAAGAATATTTTCCATATAATTTTCAAGTATGTTGTATTTCAAAACAGTCAAAAGGTGTTATTATGGAGTAAAGGGTTAACTGGATGTGAACCCCAAAGAAAGGCGTCCAGTTACTACTGTGCTTCCAGGATTAATGTGACCCTCGTTTTTTGCCGTTTATTACTTAATGATTATTTCAAGTGAAAAAGAAATTTCAGAAATGAATTTAGATATAGACCGGGTATTTGGAGTATTTTTCTCACTGAAGTACAATCTTTTATATAGGCTGGGATTAGATGGAATTTCTGCTTGTTTTTGTTCGTCCACTTTGAATTAGTCCCAAAGTGTACCTTATCGATATATAAATGAACTACTGATCAGTAGTGTAAAACTCATGCATTTAGCTTATGATAACTAATAAAGAGGCGCAAATGGGTATATATCTCAAGGAAAATCTGATTTGCAGGGCATTTGGGCCTTAGTTCAAAATAAAGTTTGCTCCCAAAAATAAGATATAGTTATGCTTTGTGCATTTTACATTCACATGCTAAACGGCGATCGTATTTGTAAAGGTTAAAGTTGTTAAAAAAAAGAAAAACGGAGGTCACTTCAACCCTGGAAACACAGTAACACATTTGAAGTACCTTCTAAATAAGTTTCTTACCTAATTTTAAGAACCTGAGATAAAACACATGTAGTTGAGGATTGTCTCTGTCTATCTGACATCCCCTCTTCAGAGATTGCAACATTAATAATAATTTATCTGAAATAGAATAGATAGAGGATCTTACATGAGTGCTCATGTTTTATTGAATTTATTAAACTAGTTGGGAAAAAGAGATAAAATGCGAGGCTTGCCGAGCATTTTATCTCTTTTTCGCAACAAGTTTAATAAATTCAATAATACAAGAGCACGAATGTTAGATTCTATTTATCATATGACTAATACTTTGAAATCTCATTTCTGGCGTAAAAACGTTAAAATTTTGCCATTATGGACGCAACGTTGTTATGGACGTCATAACGTTTCCCGTAAATCGATAAACCACTAGTGGTTTACAGATTTTATTGCATGGCGTTATTTCACTCCCAGACGCGACGTCATATGATAAAAATGATACAGTTCAGTTCCCAAGTTATAAAACTTTGTTCATGCTCAACTCAGCTGAACATGAATTTATACTACTCATAAATGTTAAAATGCCAACAATCATTGGCATTTTAACATTTATTAGCAGGATAAATACAGCATCTGAGAGTTTCAAAGCAAGAAAAATCTGATTTTTTCAGCAGTTTAGCTTTTATGAACTATTGAAATTTCATGCTCAGTTGAGTTTATAATAATTAATTTCTGACCTACCGTCAGGGCTCCAGATAAGAGGGGGTAAAGGGTATTTCAGTATTGATTTTTTGAAATTCTGCATTGAACATTAAAATGAAGGGCAAAAACACCCTTTGCAGTTTGAGGTTTCAGTGCTGATATTCAATTTATGTGGTGAAATCTTTTGTTCTTGGTAAGAAAAAAACAATTAATATTCACCAAATGTATAAATCTTGGAAGATTTCCTAAAAACACAACATGTATTTGATACAAGCAACTTTTCTTTAAAATATGTTAAGCAAATATTGGGTCTTTTTACAGGGCTTTGCATTTTCTGCAATTTGATATTTTAAATTTGGAGTAAAATACTCATTAAATTAACAAGTAGGGGGTGAGATACCCATTGGTCCAAATCCTTATCTAGACAACTGCCTACCGTCTCTATTTGAAAAGCCAATATAAGATGAAACACACATAAACTTTTCTTCTTCTGCCTTATAGTAAGAAATGTAATAAGGAGGGTCATGTCTTTACCTTTTCTAGAGTAGATTTCATAAGCACATATATGGGTGTCTATTCTATCTGGATCTAGTAACTGTAAGGGTTTGAGGAATTTTATTGCTTGTTCTAATGGATCTTCAACCTGAAAAGAGACCAGAATTAAAGGTCAAGTTTTTTTGCAATTAAAATTGTGATTATTTTCTTATCCATCAACTTCATGGACAGAGTCGCTAGCTCTGTATATGGAGGCTGAAAAAATTTGCCTAAAAACTATAAGATTTTCTTTTATCGTGTAAAATAGCGAAAAAAGGAGAATGTAGTGCTCCTCTTCTAATCCAATCTGATGTGAGCTGCAAATTGTGTACCATTTTATCTGAATTGTTTTTGTTGTGAGGTAAACAACCTTCATGTACCTCATGATAAAAAGGATTCAGACAAAACAGTACACAATTTGAAGCTGGCATCAGCTTAAATAAAAAGTTTGAAGACCAGAGCGGAGCACTACATTCGTTTTTCGCTACATTACACCATAAAAGCACCGAATGGAAAACTTTTGGTTTTTATACTATTTTTTTTTTTACCCTCAATTCAGGGTTCCCACACTTTTTTCAATTTCAAATTCAAGGACTTTTCCAGGACTTTTCCAGGTTAAACAGGTGATTTTCAAGGTCTCATCAATGCAAAATTCCAGGACTTTTCCAGGTTAAACTGATGTTTTTTGTGGCACGAAAGCCTAAACTTATCAGGATAATGCATCTACATATAGCTACAACATGTAAATTGCTTTTGAAGTGCTCTTTACATTTCCGCATGTTTTTTCCTATTTTTAAATCCTCTTCAGTCTTCACCCATGTCTGGAACTATGGACGTAAACATGTACCAGCGTAGTCTGCTCTTCAAACAGTTTGGACCCAGATCAGGCAGGATAAAATGTTGGGCCTCATCTGGATCCAAATTGTTTGACACTGGTTGCACATGTCATAAAAATGTGAGGCTTACAATCATACTTTAATCTCCTTCTTCTCTCCAAAGCCCTTGCTAGCTAACCTACTCGTCCTGGCACCCCTTTGCACCTTCTCCACAAAGAGGATTAACAGAATGTTTTCAAGTGGGGACAGGTTTTTATTATGTCCAACACATGCAGGGCTTATTTTCACCATTTCGGGACGGTGACCCATACCCCTTGGCATTTTTAGTCAATTGTGGTTTTAACTTTATTGACAAATCATGAAATACATCAATATATTTATCTGTACATGCATTTAGCTGTACTTTTCACTTACAATCACCACTGCATGATGTATTATATGAGACTGTACAATGTTGAATATTCCAAAGGTTCCCACTCATATTATTTGAGGGTGTACAAATTTTTAGAGGGGACATGGAGCCACTAAAAATCCTACAGCTACACATTTTGGAAGTGCAGAGTAGGCCTAGATTTCAAACTGCTAAAAATAACTATGCAAACCCACCCTAAACAGATTTGAGTAACGCTACTCTTTAACAGAATTCGCTTGAAAATGACTAGCTTGAAAATGACTAAGTTAACACACTGAAAAAAAATTGGGCAGGGGTTCCCCTACACATAATGATTTTTCGTTCACCCCCAGCCCTTTCCCCGGCCAACATAAAGTGGGGATAAGATAGAAAAAATGAAGGAGTGGGGTGGGGTACTTGGGACTACAGAAACTTACACCAAAGTACCAACTCCTTCAGGTCTGATAGAAGAGAGACAGTTAAGATAGTCAAAATAATATCTTACCTCTTTAATTTTCCATCTCATTTGAGTCCAATTCTTACACACAAGTGTAGCTTTTTATCAACAGATCCTTTGACAGATGCAAACTTTGTTTGCTGACTTGTTATTCAGCAAAAATGGGTATTTTGAAGATGTAAACATTCAGATCATGCACTCTGTAAGTCGCTCAGGTAGTTTATTTTTGACCAAGCCTCGATCTTTCATTCTTTTTATCAATTTGTTACAGAAAGAATTGGGATTAAATATATAATATTCGGTGAGAACGTTAGATAATTTCATGATATGTAATATACAAACCTTCAATGTGGACAAAATAATCTAAAACATGTGGGAAGAAATGCTCAAGAGAACGGTAAAGTTTTGTTTTGATGTTTAGTCTATTCCACTTAGAGTTACTTCCCTTGTCTATCGAATGATATTGGCCGGTACCAGTAAATACTCCCCAGTACTTATCCCGTCCTTCATTTGCCTTATCACAAATGCCGTAGTTGAGCTACAATTGAGCCGTTTTCTCGCGAAAAAAAAGTTGGTAGACTAAGTTCAACATCCAAGCATAGCTATGGCGTTGTGGATGGGCGAGACTGCAAATTTTCCCGGACAATTCACGGCTCAAATCCCCAAATGTACTAATTCCCGGACTTTTCATGGCCGGGAACGACCAGTATCTAATTCCCGGACTTTTCCCGTTTTCCCGGTTGTGTGGGAACCCTGTCAATTATACAGAACCGGAGAGACCCTCATGAGATTTCCTTTTCAGAGCCACAGTTCTTGTTTATGAAGTTTCCTTCTTGCGTGTGTTTAGCGGAGACCTGGCTAATGAAGAGAGATTGTTTAAAAACAAACTATTTTTAGCTCTGGCAGCAAAATTTTGAAAGAGAGCATTATGGGGAACATTTGCATTAAAGTATTATAAATTTGGACCAGTGGTTTAGGATATGTAATTTCAACATATTTCTATTTTTAGCTCTGGTGGCTATTGTGTCTAGCAACGTGGAACAGTTTGTGCAATTTTGGTATGAAATTATTTTGAATTTGGGCTAGTGACGACAAGAGACATACAAAATTTCTCAGTAAGCGCAAAGAGATAAGGGCAAATATTGGGCATGTGACAGTAGAGTGAATACAGTAAAACCGGGTCCCTAGACTTACCGGAAAGACCCGAATTACCGGAAAGACCACCGAAATACCGGAAAGACCAAAGAATAATAGGGGGTTATAAAATGTATTGATTTTACTAGCCTTATTTGTATAGGAATTTTTGTTTTTAGCTATTATAAAGCGATATATGTACTTTGTAAATCATTTTAACTTCAATCTTGTTTATTGAAAGGACTAATAGCTTGGATTAAGGCCTAATTGAAGGGCCCTTGTTAACACCTAGAACTAATCAGTGTGTCAATGAGGTGGAACTAACTAGCCTTATTAAAGGACCATTGTTAACACGAGGAACAAACCCAATCAACGAACATGTTTCAGAAAAAGGGAACACATCCATCCATCCATCCATCCATCCATCCAATAAAAGACGTTATGCAAGAATGTTTAAATGCATTTTCTCAGATTTATATCTTTTAATGTCCTTTAGTTTGAACTTTGAAGCTCAGTTTATGATTCTTATATTTTAAGCTTTGGTCAATGATTCTTATATATCCGCATATGTTATGCCTTTTTGGTATTTTAACTATCGAGCCCCCATTTCGGTAAGTCGATGTATGGTTATGCCATGTATATGCCAGCTTTATTTTCTCACAAATCACATTTCGCCAAACACACAACTATTCTATAATATGATTTGACGTATTTAAATTAAGCCATACATTTTAATTTGGAAAGGGAAATCTACTTATCTTTTTTTTCAACTCATGTTTTCAAGACAAAATGATCATAAAAATGAATAAAAAATATCAAAAAATATATAACAAATTATAACATATATACTAAATATATACTAGACACTCAAATATTAACAATATTCAATAATAGCCTTCTTAATTGGCGAAGGGCATATCAATATTTCCCTATTATTCTTTGGTCTTTCCGGTATTTTGGTGGTCTTTCCGGTAATTCGAGTCTTTCCGGTAAATCTAGGGACCGAGTAAAACCTGTGTAAAATGGCCACTCAAAAATAGACGAAACAAAGATCTTAATGACAAATGGTAGATTAATGAAGGTCAAAAGTATTGAAGAATACTCCCCTTGGAGGGGAGCATTCTGCAATACTTTTGACCTGCATTATTTTAAAACTTGAAACCCAATTTCCAGCCGTTTTACATGTAGGTTTTACTGTAAGTACTCACTTTTGCAAGTTTCTCCGGAATGAGATCTTCCTCCTTAGGACCATCTAGTTCTTGCTCTTGTTGTTTCTTGCCTCCCGTGTGTTCTTTCTTCTCCTGCTCTAACTTCTGTTTCTCTTTCTCTTTTTCTAATTTCTTCTGTGCTTTTCTTCGTTTGTTCTTTAATTTCTTTAATTCACTAGGTGTCAAGTTTTCTGAAACAAAAGTTTAACTCATTATGCACTAATGGATTCTTCATTCTGGTTTGATATGATAAACTTGGGATGCTGGTCCATTCTATATATTGAGGGGTCACAGGTTAAAATTTCCAAAACAAATGTATTTCTTTCTCTGAAGATTGAATCTGACTTTAATAGCAAATAGTGCGGACCTTTTGTTCACTGTTTGCAAAAGTACCCATTTAGGAGCCACTAGTATATAAAGGATTAAGGGAGCTCTCTACAGTTTTCCAGGACATCTTTTTTATAGATCTGCTGATTAACATTTTAGAAAAATAGTTTAATATACTGTATTAACATTAAACCTTTTCATTCCGATGGATCATCCCATACATAATTGACACAATTGTCAATTTTGTATTTTAAGGGGTTGCCAGTCAAAATTTCTATGGAACGATGTATTTCTGTCCCTGAAGTTTTTTTTATCTTTAATAGCAAACAGTGCAGACCCTGATGAAAATCACCTTATGCAACATTTCATCTGGGGCTTCACTGTTTGCTAAAGTACCACTACCTGTTTAATGAGGCCTTTATTTTTTCAATCATTTTGACAGTTCTTTTGAGTACCCACATCATGTTGTGGTTGAGGAATAAGAAAATTAATGTTTTGTTTGTTTTGTTGCTTTACGTCCCAAGTCAACAGATATGGTCATGGCGGGACGGTCAGTTCACCTAACCACACTTTTTCCTGGGCAAGCTTGAACAAGCAGTTAACCAGTACTTCATGCATATACTTTCGCTTGTAACTGACAACAACCCTTCTTGAATGATTCAGCGGAACGAAGGAGAATGAACATAGAAAATATTTCATGATCTCCACGAAAGTATGAGACCGGGCCGGGATCGAACTCGCGACCCCTTGATCTGCAGTCAGACTCGCATCTGTTGCCGGACACGTTACCAACTGCGCTACGCAGCCCGGTTATTAATGTTTTGGTAGGCACTTATAACTAAAGGCCTGTTTATGCTTAAAAATGTTGCTGATCTAGATCTAAGATATTTTACCTGTATCTTGTAAATTGTCTTCATCACTATCCGTCAACGGATGATCATGTAAATGCAAATAGATCTGAAAATAATAAAATGTAGTTAGAGTATAGAATGATTGTAATACTAATGAAGAACTTTTATCAGCCACAGTATAAAGCCAGTTATCAAAAAATTTAGTCTAAAATTGCGATTATTTTCTTACCCATCAGTTTTAACATATGTTTTGGGTGCTCAAAAGAACCATCTCATTAAGATGGTTCTTTTGAGTACCCATAACATTTGTTTTTGCTGAGAAATAAGAAAAATAATTATCAGTTAAACACTCTTATCTGGGGGCCTGACAAGGACCTAATAAAGTCTTGTGTCCAATTCACTCTTATTAGAGCCAGCTTCCAGCAAGGTAGAAGTTGGCTGTGCGTACAGTAAAGATTCAGTGTGCGCATCCACACAGTCTGATCAGTCATAGTTTTCCAACTTTATGAAACATCAGACCCTTGGCTATCCATAGAGTGCACATCGAAGACTGATCTGAGTTTTTGATTGGCGCAAATGCCAACATGTACCTGAGGCTGGGCACAGGCTCATTTTTCAGAAATGGCATCATTGGTACCATGGTAGGTTGTGCTGGGTGTCAATTATTTTTTTGGATACGATTGTATTGATACAAAATTATCGATATTCCATATATCATTTGATATTTTCTCACGGAAAAGAGGACCTAATAGCCAGCTTTCTAGCTCTTGAACCCCATAATAACCTGTAGCCTAAGCACTTTTAGTTTACCAATGTACCTAGTGGCTTTACTTCATCCTATTTGCCAATATTATAATAAACTTCCGTAAAAAAAAACGAAAGTGCAAGTCATGCTTGTTTTCCTTAACTGTCTATGCCCATCGTCGTATAACATTAAATGATTTCCAATAACCACTTTTACAGAAAATAGCCACTGTCAATGAATGAAAATCTTCGTGCTATTTAGCTTTAAAGCAAATGCTTTTACTTGCTTAACATTATTTATTTGTATTTTTGGCCCTCATTGATCAACTCAGTTGTCAATACGTGGGAGATAACTGAAACTGCCAATATTTTATCCAATGGTATACTGGTAATGATAATTCAAAGATGCATAGTAATGTGGCGATTCTATACTTCTTAAATACAGGTAAGGATGAAGTATTCACTACCACAAGCATATGAAGTATTCTGTGGTAGGTTTATTATAACTGTAAACTGAGACTACCTGACATGCCCAAAAACATGGTAAACTCGCCAGTATTTGTTTACAACGATTCTTGTCTATCTTTGAAACTACTATATAGACGCTGCATTTGAAACCTTTCGTCGGTTATTATGTTGCTTTACTGATTGCATACTGCAATTGTGTTTAACATGCAAGAACTGCTTTATAAACGCAGAAAAACCAGGGTGCCCACTCTTAGTCGCAAATGAAATTCCCTGACTTTTCACTGACTTTTCCCTGACAAAAATTCATTTTTCCCTGACCATTTTACCGCGTTTTCGCACCCGCCTCTTCCCCTTACAGCCGTCTGCTATGTTCGCATCTTATTAATACTGACATCAATGAAAAAAGTCAATAAGCAATGCTTATTAGATACCCCCCGCACAGTAAGAGTCAGTGAAAAACTTGGCAAGTTATAGTTCGAACAAGAAGACCTTAGTTTTGATAAGAAGATTTCAGTAGAATCTGTGCAAACCAAAATTATAAACTCCTTCATGCATATGTTCAATGTGTCTACATTGTGTCCGCAAAGTATCAAATTGCTCCATCAAAAGCTGTAGTAGGAGTTGATCGGCCCATAAAGGCACTATCCATGCATATACAAAAGCCATATAAGGGAATAATTGTCTAAGTTCTCACAGTTGTCATTTTGTCAAAATTATTTTTTGTGAACCAAACTCCTTCATGCATATGTTCAATGTGTCTGCATTGTATCGGCAAAGTATCAAATTGTTCCATCAAAAGCTGTAGTAGGAGTTGATCAGCCCATGAAGGCACCATCTATGCATATACAAAAGCCATATAAGGGAATAATTGTCTAAGTTCTCACAGTTGTCATTTTGTCAAAATTATTTTTTGTGAACCAAACTCCTTCATGCATATGTTCAATGTGTCTGCATTGTATCGGCAAAGTATCAAATTGTTCCATCAAAAGCTGTAGTAGGAGTTGATCAGCCCATGAAGGCACCATCTATGCATATACAAAAGCCTAATTAGAGAAAAATTGTCTAAGTTCTCACAGCTGTCATTTCGTCAAAAATTATTTTTTCTGAACAAAACTCCTTCATGCATATGTTCAATGTGTTTAAATTGTATAGGCAAAGTCTCAAATTGTTCCATCAAAAGCTGTGGTAGGAGTTGATCGGCCCATGAAGGCACCATCTATGCATATACAAAAGCCTTATTAGGGAGAATTGTCTAAGTTCTCACAGCTGTCATTTTGTCAAAAAATATTTTTTCTAAACCAAACTTCTTCATGCATATGTTAAATGTGTCTACATTGTATAGGCAAAGTATCAAATTGCTCCATAAAAAGCTGTGGTAGGAGTTGATCGGCCCATAAAGGCACTGTCTATGCATATACAAACACCTTATTAGGGAAAAATTGTCTAAGTTCTCACAGCTGTCATTTTGTCAAAAATTATCTTTTCTGAACTAAACTCCTTCATGCATATGTTCAATGTGTCTACATTGTATAGGAAAAGTATCAAATTGTTCCATCGAAAGCTGTGGTAGGAGTTGATTGGCCCGTATATGGCCTATAATAGCATAAGCACAAAGCACTATATTAAAAGCCATTTAGAACTACAAAGGGAAATAACTCTAATAGAATTGGCCCCTAGCCCTTACTTTTTTGTCTCAAGTATTTGTCTTGCATATATGAACATGTTTGCAAGGTTTGATGAAAATCCAGCAATGACTCTTCGAGCTATTAAGGAAAAAGCACTATATTAAAAGCCATTTAGAACTACAAAGGGAAATAACTCTAATAGAATTGGCCCCTAGCCCTAACTTTTTTGTCTAAAGTATTTGTCTTGCATATATGAACATGTTTGCAAGGTTTGATGAAAATCCAGCAATGACTCTTCGAGTTATTAAGGAAACAAAGCGTTACGGACGGACGGACGCACGGACGGACGGACGGACGCACGGACGGACAACGTGAAAACAGTATACCCCCTACAAACAAAGTTTGCGGGGGGTATAATTAAACTAAATCCCTAAATGTATGAGCTTAACATCAGAAATAAGCGTTTAAATCTAAAAGACAAAGTGTGTAAGAAAAGAACATTACATAACTTTGTGTTGCGTAAGATGATTTGTTAATATGTAATAGTATACTGCTTACCTGTCTGTTGGCCACGGTTTCAGATATTTCTTTCATGCCTTTTATAATAGGAGTTTATGGGAGCAAATGACCCACAGAACAGGGCTTCCATTAACTTTCAAATCCAGGAAGTCCAGACTTCCTACCCTTGAAATTTGGAAGTCCCATTGAATTTTTTTGGAAGTCCCACTTTTTTCTGTGATACCATCGCGGTGTGGCGGATCGTCAAACTGGCTTTGAAAAATAAGATATATATTTCAGAGATCATTCTTTGTTCCTTGCAAGATGGGTAGGGCAGGGTAGGGTAGGTTTAGGTAGGGTAGGGTAGGGAAGGGAATGGTAGGGTAGGGTAGATAGATAGATTTGTTTGGGAGGGTGTTTGTGTAGCAATTTTTATTTTAAAAGCTTGTTCTTATTTGTGTAACAATTAATTTTTATAAGCTTGTACTTATACAGAATGAGATCATTCTTTGTTCCTTACACTGCATAGATAGGTAGGGTAGGGTAGGTTAGGGTAGGGTATGGTAGGGTTAGGTATGGTAGAGTAAGGTAGGGTAGGGTAGGGTCGGGTTAGGTAGGGTAGGGAAGGGAAGGATAGATAGATAGATAGATAGATAGATAGATAGATAGATAGATAGATAGATAGATAGATAGATAGATAGATAGATAGATAGATAGATAGATAGATAGATAGATAGATAGATTTGTTTGGGAGAGTGTTTGTGTAGCAATTTTTATTTTAAAAGCTTGTACTTATTTTGTGTAACAATTATTTTTTATAAGCTTGTACTTGTACAGCGTAAAATTGCAACAAAACAACATTCGTTTTTACTATGTTGTATGTTCGTTGGTGTAGTGCCTGTGTAGAAGGAGCGTTCAAGTACTAAATTATCGCATGCGCAGGATCTACACAATTTATTACGACGCAGACGTGTAGAGTTTGTAAAAGTTATTTCACAAGCGTGCAAAGTGTCACGTCGGCACTTCAAACAAAACGGATAGTGATTGGGCTGTTGGCCGTTTCGCTTTATTGCTCAGGGACTGGACGTGTCCAGTCCGTCTCGCGGGAATGGTTTCTAAGGCCGTTGTCAAGATGTGTCGTTGTAAAATTTCACACCTGTTGGATGACACGCTTTTATAATTACCCCTCCGACTGAAGCCTACACGTGACACTGGCTGTCAATAAAACTCTCGAAATCAGTCAAGTGGGACGTCCTAGCATGGTCAATAAACAAAATAAACGAGTTTCCAATACGAAGGCGGGACATTAATCACGTAATCTGGTAAATGTGGGCGGGTTTTTTCTGCCGACAGGACGTCTCGATATCCATTTTCGGCCGTACTAAGGAATTTTCAGAAGTCCACGGTACGTCTTTGATGTGCAATTTCGGCGTCAGCAGCCGATTTTTGGACGTAATATACGGCGTACGTCCGCCTAACGGAAGCCCTGACAGAACATGGCCAATTTGGACCCCAGGGGCATGGTTGGCAAGATTTATGTTGGGGATCACTAAACATTGCTATATTTATAATAATATACTTTAATAATATATAAGCTGTGGGTTTCATGGTGTTAGAGTTTAATTTCGATTTATAGTCAATGGAAGATAATGGCCCCCAGAGGCCCAGGGGCATGGTTGGCGGGATTTATGTAGGGGACCACTAGACATTGCTTTATATCAAATATATAAGCTGTGGGCCTGAAGGCCATATACTAAATATAGTAGAACTTCAATGGCTCGAACTCTGATGGCTCATTCTCCTTGGCTGGCTAGAACTATCATTATGGCTCCTAAAGGTCATTTTATGCATAATCCACCACTACCCTTGGCTAGAACTATTTTTCATGGTCCATAGCCTATTTGAGCCATTGAAATTCTTGTATATACAAGCTGTGGGTCTCATGGTTACAGAGAAATATATTCTTAAGGGTATTTTCCATTATAAGTCCTATTACTGTCTATGGGATCAGGACAGGGTGGGGCCAGTTTGGACCCCAGGGGCTTGATTGGCAGGATTTATTTAGGAGACCACTAGATATTGCTACAAAATAAATCAACAAGCTGTGGGGCTTATGGCTTCAGAGAAAATTTTTAAAGGTTTTCCCATTATGGGAGCTTTATGTTGCCCATGGCAACTAGAGACCCAGTCAGCCCAAAAACCGTATGCAGCCTTTCCCCTTCCTTATGTGCTTTACATGAAATTTGATCACACCTCGAAATATATACTTCTTTGAAAATGTGAACAGATAATGGCAACAGACCATCAATAATATACTCACTATCATACCTCAATTGAGCCTTTGACTCAGGTGAGTTAATACAATGTGACCAAAAAGTAGGTCTTAGATCAAAATAACAGTTACTAGCCAAGAGAAATATATATTAGAATAACTGGATTGCATATTCTATTCACACTAAACCATTTAAAGTCATCATCTCATATCAGTTTGTTCAATTTTTGAGGGGTTAACCAAGCATGATTTTAAAATTCCCTGACTTTTCCCTGACTTTAGAAGATTTTCTAATTTCCCTGACCATTTTACAGGATTCCCTGACTTTTCCCTGACCTTGAAGAAAAAACAAATTTCCCTGACTTTTCCCTGACGAGTGGGCACCCTGAAAACAACATTGTTTATTGGTGGGGTTTTTTTTCACACAAAATAAATTGATTTATGCATAGATAAGATGATTTCACGCAACAGAAAAACAGGCAGATTGGGATTCGATATTTTGATTTGATACTATACGACCCAGTCAACAATTTTTTTCAGTCATGTTGGGATGTGTCTTCTTGTGTTGAACCAGTACTAAGTAGAGGATAAAGTGTCTTTCTCAAGGACACAACACAGTGCTTACCACTGAGCACCGCGCTCCGCTTACCATACAGGGGTAATTTGGCAAAAAGTGAAGACCCAGATGAAATGCTGCAGAATATAAATACAATTGATATCTGTGCAATTACCTCTATTGCAATTCTTGCTGCTCTGAAATAGAACGGATGTCGCCGCAAAACATCTTCTAACCTTAACAACCCGACATATGACCGTAACGTCATCTTTCTCATACAGTATGTGTGGAAATCAAACTGATCTTCTATTATCTCTGTAAAGTGCTACAAAAGAAAAACATGTCAGTAACCACAGAGGCCGAGGTAAAATGTTTAGCGTAAAATTGTGAATATTTTATAAACTGTGAATTTTAACATTTCATTTGGGTGATAAAAGGAGCCGTCCCATTGAGACAGCTCATTTGAGTAGCCACATTTGTTTAGTATTAGAAAAAAGAAAATCAAATTTAATTACACACTCTTATCGAAAGCCTGGTACGAGGGTCATCCAATAAATTCTGACAATGACCTCATAAAACAAAACTTATTTCTCTAGGACGAGTTTCAATAACCTTCACATGTTATTTAGAATATAGCAAATTGAATCACCTATTCAAATATTTTCCATGTTGCATTCGCAATGGTTGCTAGGCAACTAAAGAACACAAGGTAAAGGACCATGGACGGGACACTATATGCGGTATACATGCCCAGATTTCTAAGAAATTACAAACTCTATTTTAAACTTTTAAATATAGATAAATAAAGACATTATGTATGTTGATTCTAAATGCCAAAGATAATGGTTTAGCCTGCGAGTGTGGTGTTAGCAGGGTTTTGATTATGGCATTTCACCGATTTTGCAAGAAAAATTTTACTTAAAAATGGGTTGTACTAATAGTGTATTATATTTGGTATATAGCATTTATTGAAAATTATTATTTTCATTGCATTAAGAAGACTATAGAACATATTAATCGAAACATGTTTTCTATAAATATGCAAATTGATCGCTATATTGGTTTTTTAAGCGTTCAAAATATACTATTTTATAATTAAAGCTTAAATTGAGGCAAAAATGTAATGTTCTGTTGTTGCCTAGCAACCAAGAACATTCAAAGCAACTAGGTTAATGTCATTATAGTATTTTCTTTTATGGGTCAATTGTGTATTCAGACAACATCACCAAACACTAATATACTTGACAGCAAAAGAAACGCATATTATCCAATATCCTTTTAATACCAGAAAATCTTATTAAATTTTACTCTAAATGATATGAACATGTTTGAACGGACTCATGCGTTCATTCCAGACCATTTGTTTTGTCATAACACGGTTAATTATTATTTTTTGTTAATTAATGCAAAAACGCAAAAAGTGCCGTACATTGAAAAAAAAACATGATTTGAATCCGATTTCATTTCAAGTTACGAGAACATAATGTAACAGATAAGAAAACAGCATAAAACTTTAAAATTCATTGCTGTAGGATTTATACTGCCAAATCCAAAAATCTTCATTTTTGCATTTTCTGCATCGGTATTGTAAACTACTGGAGTCTTTGGGGTGTAAGAAAATCTGGCACAGTATGATTGATGTCAAGTAAGAAACTGTCCAACAGAACCGTTCAAAACAATTGTTTGGACACTTTCTTGCCTGTCTTAAGCACACTTCCGGTTGATTGTCTGATAACGTAACTGGGTCACAATGGTCCACCTTGAAGAATTCCGGACATTTTAATCTTCATAAGTAGTCTGTATGTCCAGATTATCACACAGTGTGATTTTCAGGCAAATCCGTCCAGTGGGTTTAGGCATACACCATCTCGGAAGTCACCTTTATTATTAGCTATTTCGTTACGCCCAGAGTTACCCCCCTTCATTATCATTATTCAAATGAGCTATCCATTTGTGCTGCAATTGATAATACACATGTTCCATGCATCATTGATACCTTGAATATCATTAGATCAGTATTTAAACCCCAATTTATACACTATACCAAATATGCAAAATATGCGTTTCTTTTGCTGTTCAGTATATAACTTTCCAAAGATACAAACTGCATCTTTATCTAACACTACGCCCAGCAAAAAGTTGTTAAAAACGTGATTTTTCGCGGCCACGAGCTTACACAGTGTTGTTTTCAAATTTGTATACCATAAGATCAGGTTGTGATAAAAATTCCATATTTCAAACATGAATAGGCAACACCCATGGCCACATGCAATGGGTAATAGAATTCTGATTTCAATAACAGTTTCTGAGATATAAGACCATTGTAAGAACTTATTGGATGACCCACGTATCACTTTGTATACTACTGCAGGGATTTTCCTACTTTTCTAAAGTCGGGGCCAGGGGCTTGCTGAATTTGGGGAAAAAAAGCATAAGGACCATCAAAATTGGAAAAATTTGGTGCAGTCTAAAATTTTAAAAGGATTAAAAAAACATATAAGGAATTAGCAGGGTAAAGCTGTAAAATAGTTGTTCCTTTAATTTCCCATCATAAAAACTCATGAAAATTTGCATAAAAATGTGAATGAAAACACGTTTTCATTCATTTTTTGTAAAATTTCATGCATCTGTAACTTTGATATTTTTGTTCTGGTCTTCCTGGGTTGAACCAGTACTAGGCTAGGATTAATGTGTCTTGCTCAAGGACACAATGATAAGATGCTGGTGAGGCTCGAACCAGCGGCCCTTCGGTCTCCAGTCAAGCACTCTACCACTGAG
Source organism: Loripinus fragilis (assembly GCA_964019695.1). Taxonomy (NCBI): domain Eukaryota; kingdom Metazoa; phylum Mollusca; class Bivalvia; order Lucinida; family Lucinidae; genus Loripinus; species Loripinus fragilis. The sequence continues at coordinate 35,078,924 of OZ026521.1, forward strand.
CCACTACGCTTACATATGTTTTGGTTGGGAAATAAGAAAAATAAATTTCAGTTATGTCCAACCAAAAGCGAAGGTCATATGGAGACTGGGCTACAGCTTAGAGTCTCATCCAACAGATTGGAGGAGCCGGGGAGATTCCTGGCCGGACCGAGTGAAGTAGTTATACTTACTCTGTCTATTTCGTGACATTTTTTGAGAGCTTCTCCCCACTTCCCTAACCTCTGATATGCTGCTGCACATTCCACTTGGAACCACATACATTGCATCTCGTTGAGGTTTTCCACTGCAGAGACTCCTTCCTGAAAACAGATAGGAGGTATTTACTTTTTTTATTTATTTTTTGTTTTGTTGCTTTGCGTCCCAAGTCAACAGCTATGGTCATGGCAGGACGGTCAGTTCACCTAACCACACTTTCTTCCTGGGCAAGCTTGAACAAGTAGTTAACCAGTACTTTGTGCACATACTTTTGCTTGTAACTGACAACAACCCTTCTTGAATGATTCAGCGGAAGGGAGGCAAATGACGGTAGAAATTATTTCATGATCAATCTCCACGAAACTATGGGACCGGGCCGGGATCGAACTCGCGACCCCAGGATCTGCAGTCAGATTCCCATCTGTTGCCAGACATGTTACGGATTGCGCTACGCGGCCCGGTTTACTTTTTTTTAGGAAAATACCATCAATTTCATTGAGTGCCGTGAAAAAACATCCAGTGAAAATGCTGATATTTTCACCAAAAAAAAAGCCATCATTAAAAAATTCTTTGTTTGCCATCACCAGACCAACTAGCTCAAAAAGCCACTTACCCAAAATATTTTACGGCTTTTTCAGAGAATTTTTTAATTATAACTTTAGACATTTTTTCTTTGTTTTTAAGGTGTTTTTAACAAATCAAGAGAAAAATAAATAAATACCTACTACCCACTTGGAAAATTATGAGTAGGGTGACAGCAAACAAATTTTTTTTTGACCCAAAAAGAAATATATCTGGTAAAAAAAGGTTAATTTTCTTTTTATCTTATACTTCAAGGAGAATTACAGAAAGCAAAAACAAACTTATTTAATGGTCGTTTCTCGTCAGGTCTGACTCTTTCGGTTTGTTCATTGGGTATAACATTGAGTGGAAACATAGTTTGCACCTAGAAAATGACTTGAGATTTTTATTTTAACCCTTTACCCCATACTAACGCCTTTTGACGCCTTTGAAATATCATGTATTTGAAAAAAATATGGAAAATGGATCATTTGCTCCATTGGAGCAAATGCTGCATTTTTCATAATATTTTCCGAAGAATTCAAAACTTAACTTAAATGTTTTCTTGATATTTCTAATATTGTCTAAAAATAGAAAACGATGTCATGATCTAAAAAATAGCCTAGGGAATAAAGGGTTAATGAAATAAATCAACCTTAAATATGCCTAGTGTGAAGGGACCGCGGCACACCGACATCATAATCAACCTTAAAGGAAATTCTTTTTAGTGTGCCTAAGGAGTGACATCACAGTGACAGGCAAACTAGCACTAAGCCATGACAAAGAGTGATGTCACAGGGGCTTAAAATTGACACCAAAACATATGTGGCATTAATTCTGACAAAGAACTTTCATTTAAAACCTTTTAGAAAAAGTTTCAATCTCTGAATTATTAATAAATCATATCATTCTCATTCTGGTTCACTAATGAATTGATATGACACGTTTTCACTGCAGAAAATATCAATTTTATTTACATTCGATATCATGCACAATGTATAGTGTTCACAAAAAGTAGGGGATATTCAAATATAATAAATCATAGCATTTACCAAACTAATGTCATAAACCTGAAACAGCTAGTATTAATCAGCCGAGTCATCTAGCTGACAATATGAATACAATTTTCTAGGATTAATCTGGTCCCCGTGTTCCTGAGACAATCATATTTAGACCAGGGGTAGCCTTTCGGTTTTCACACGTGAATATCACAGTGACGGATTATGCAATGGCTATGTTTTTCATAAGAAAATATCCGTTATTCATTATTTTTAATGTTTAGAATTTGTTTTTATCTCTTTTTCCTAAACTTCAGGAATGTGAGGCTAAAATCTGTCACTTTTAAGTGAATTTTGCCATTTTTTACATTTTTGTCACCATCCTTTTTCCTAGAACAAACAATTATGGTACATGAAAAAAAAATCTTAAAAAAAACGAAGATTTCCAAAAGTCATCTTTAGCATGCATTTTCGAAGCATGACAAAAATTTTGATACTTTTTTGTGAAATTTGACCCTTGACCCCTAGTGTCTTTGGCACGCCCTTAAGGTCACATTACTATTTTTTCAGTCCTCAAATCATGCAGGAAAGCTGGCTTACATATTGCTACATCCAAAGACAAAATTATTTATGCGACAAATTAAGATTTTAATTTCTAGATTTTTTTATGTCCCAATATTCCCTACTTTTTGTGGACAGTATATGTTTTGGTTGAGAGAGAAGAAAATTAATTTTCAATTATGCACTCTTATCTGGAGTCCAGACTTCTATATAAAAGCATAGGTTTAGATAAACAATATTTTTCAGCGTAAAATTGTTAATATTTTCTTACCCATATTTTTTAGCATTATTTTGGGTGCTCCTTGAGACAGTTCTTTTGAGTACCCGCAACATATGTTTTGGTTGAGAAATTAGAAAATTAATTTCCTGTTACACACTCTTAACTATTAAGGCCTGTAAAAGCTTACCCGTGTAAACTTTGAACACATATCACCGGCCTCTTGAAAGAGATTAGCTCTCAACATATACTTGGCACATTTAGAGTTGATGTATCTGTCAGCTGTGTCTAAGGACTGTGCCTCATCCATCAACCGCATAGCTTCTTCAATATCACCCGCATGCTACAAGAAATAGAAATATATATCAGAGATGCTTTAAAACATTGCAATAATGACTTAACCTAACTAAGACTCATATCAGTCTGGATATACCAGGGTTTGATTTTGTTTGTTTGATTTGATTCTTGAAGTCCCATCAACAATCTTTAAGTTAAACAGGGACAGGTCTTCCTGGGTTGAACAAGTACTTAGCTAGGATAAATGTGTCTTGCTCAAGGACCACAACGCAGTGACGCCGGTGATGCTCAAACCCACTGCACTTCGGTCTCGAGTCAAGCACTCTACCACTGAGCCACTGCGCTCCCTAAGGATATCCCAGGGATTTTTTAGTGTGCCTCAGGGGTCTAGTTTTTGTCTCCTAAAATTGCATTTGAAGACATAAATGGTCCTTTAAAACAGAATTTACATGGTAATATCGGAATCTAAAAGCCTGAAATCTTGCAAATTCCTGTGAAATTTGAGCCTGTTATTTGAACGCTAGAAAAAAAATCATTGATATTGTTGCTTTGTTTGTTTGTTTGTTTTGTTGCTTTACGTCCCAAGTCAACAGCTATGGTCATTGCGGGACGGTCAGTTCACTTAACCACACTTTTTCCTGGGCAGGCTTGAGCAAGCAGTTAACCAGTAATTCGTGCACATACTTTTGCTTGTAACTGACAACAACCCTTCTTGAATAAATCAGGGGAAGGGAGGAGAATGACCGTAGAAATTATTTCATGATCAATCTCCACGAAAGTATGGGACCGGACCGGGATCGAACTCGCGACCCCTGGATCTGCAGTCAGACACCCATCTGTAGCCAGACACGTTACCAACTGCGCTACGCGGCCCAGTTGCATTGCTGCAGATTTAAGTAGCACACCTTCTTCGATTTAAGTACAAAAATGTCCTGCAGTTAAAAAACTTTTTTGCATACTCAACTAAAGAGCACGAATTTTGTTCTTGCCATATATTTTAAAATGTTGGCATTTCAAAATTTATAACCAGAACAAATGACCTTGTCTGCAGTTCTGAGCAAAAAAAACAAAAAAAAAAACCAAACAACTCCAACAAACAAATGCCTCATTGGTTTGATAATGAAGATCGTATATTTCATGCCCACATATGTTGAGCATGAAAAGTTTTATAACCATGAGACTAGAACTTGTCCTAACTTACCTTATAAATTTTTGCTTTAAGAACATAAAGTTCTATTAATAATGGCGTATGCTGTATGGCAGTATCGACATATTCTAAGGCTCGAGAAGTATCACCAATAAAGTCGTAATGTTGAGCAAGGAAGTAGTACACCCACAACAACGTGGTAGGCGGTTCTTTCACACCTTCATCTGAAAAAGGAGCACAAGGATGATTAAAAACATAGGTCACAGTAAACAAAGAATTTGAGCTTAAAATTGTATAAATATTTTCAAACCCATCATTTTTAATATTTGTTTTGGGCGATCAAAAGAACCGTCTCATTGAGACGGTTCTTTTGAATACCCACAACATATGTTTTGTTGAAAATCAAGAAAAACTTTTCAATTACACTCTTAATTAGAGGCATGTCAAAACCTACCCCTCATTCAACCAAAAACAGCAGTATTTTGCTTATTACTCTGTGAAAAGACTTGTTGTGATGCTCATTAAAAGTGAACCATTGTGCTCCCAATGAGTTACTGCAGTACTCACTCACAGCATATGCTTTTGGCCAGGAATAATTTCTTCCCAAACCCCAACAGCATATATGCTTTTGGCAAAAATAAAACTAATACAATTTTTTGTTTATTATTTATATTACCATGTAAACAATTGTTGTGGTGCTCAATGGAAATATCTCAGAGGCTTCCACGCAAGAAAATACAATACATTTTTTATATTATTTCAAAACTTTTGTTGTAGTGCCTAAGTTAGATCCTTCAAATAAGTACCCACAACAAATTGTCTCCTAATACTTAGACCTTGACATTTTCCGGTCATGTATGTACCATGACCAATCACAGTTTTGGCTCGTTTTAAAAATTTCATATGAAAAAATCACTCATGTAAGATCCACTATAAATACAATAAGGGCCTTGACGTGAGAAAACCAGTCTTCGGGGGTTTGCCAACACCAAAGGCGCAGACCAGCCTGCACAGTCTGATCAGTGCTTTTGTACATCCCTGATTGGAAAGTATCATATCTAGACTTGCTAAGAGCTAAATTTCAATTTTCTAGCTAGTCTCTGTAGCAGAGCAGGTTGGTTTGAATCTCACTTTGTCAGAAACCCCAAAGACAGGTTTTCTCGTATTGCGGCCCATATATTGGATATTCAATATATCATTTGATATTTTCTCACAGAAAGGAGAATGATCTAATAATCAGCTTTTTAATATTTGAAGACCATACTAGCCTCTAATCTAAGCACTTTACACAGGTACCTGTAGGCTCAGTTTTGAGTTATCTTTATATCACAGGATATGTTCAAAATATGAAACCTGTGCAATTGCACAGGTTTCATATTTTGTACATTTCACTAAGTTGCACAGCTTTAAAGCAGCCTTAAACAGGATTTTGAACAGAATGAAAAGTAAAACTGGAAACCCCAAAACAGGAGCTTTTTGCAAACAGCATTTCATTGGGTCTGCATTGTCTGCCATGACAAGAGATCTTGAGAGAGAAAAATATTTTTGGAAATTATAACCTGTGACGCCTCAATATATACAATGGACCTTCTTGACTTTATTGAATGGAGCTTTATGGAAATTTCCATTGATCTGAATTTCTGAAAAGGGTTAATGGAGACCTACCAGATCTACTGAAGACTTCATCCTCCCGAAGACATTCAGCAAAACCCAAAACAAGTTCTTCTATAACTTTAACCTGAAAGGAAAAACAATGCAAAATAATCTAGGACTAAGGTAGACATTGTTTGTATAATTGACTGTTTGTTTTGTTGCTTACGTCTTAAGTCAACAACTATGGTCATGTCGAGATGTTGAGTTCACCTAACCACACTTTATCCTGCGCAAGCTTGAACGAGCGGTTAACCAGTACTTTGTGCACATACTTTTGCTTGTAACTGACAACAACCCTTCTTGAATGCTTCAGCCAAAGGGAGGAAAAATGACTGTAGAAATTATTTCATGATCAATCTCCACTAAAGTAGGGGACCGGGCCGGGATCTAACTCGCGACCCCTGGATCTGCAGCCAGACAAGCATCTGTAGCCGGACACGTTACCCACTGCGCTACATGGCCTGGTAATAACTAAGCTTGTCTTTAGCTTGATACATTACATACCATCTTGCAGTACACTCATTTGGGCCGAAGTCATATATATGTTAAATATCAAGGTGAATGTTTTCTTATCCATTAGTTTTAATATATGTTTTGAGTGCTTAGTTGTATGTGCTTTACTTGAGATTGTGGGGTCTCAAGTTTAAGCCTCACTTGAGGTAATGTGCTGTGTCCTTAAGCAAGACACTTTATTCTCTGCTTGGTACTGGTTCAACACGGAAAATGTCCCAACATGACTGATAAATTATTGCTTGGACTAAAAATAGATGGTCAGTTGTCTTTTATCTGAAACCTAGCCCTGGGGTTATAAAACTTTTATTCATGTTTAACTCAACTGGGCATGAAAATTCAATTGCTCGTAAGAATGTAAGTGCTGAAATATAAAGGCATTTCTTGCTTTCAAACTCTCAGATGTTGTATTTATCATGCTGACGAATGATAAAATGCCAACAAATCATGAAATGTTGCATTTTAACATTTATGAGCATGATAAATTTCATGTTCAGTTGAGTTGAGCATGAAAAGTTTTATAACCTTGAGGCCTGGCTGTAAATACCTTTTTGGGATCTGAATACAAAGACTTCAAAGTTATGAACAATGGTGGTACTCCTTTCTGGAAGGCCACTCTCAGATACTTGTCTAACAACTTAAGAAATAAATCACCTGAAAATATAAAAGAAAAGGTTATTGAGCTCTACATAGACAGGCCTTCAGATTTATGGTGAACCCGGGTCATTGTCCCAGGATTTCAAAAATATAGCAAGAAGTGAGCAAAGCTCACATACCCCCGGTGGTAGCCACCTGAAAATATAAAAGAAAAGGTTATTGAGCTCTACATAGACAGGCCTTCAGATTTATGGTGAACCCGGGTCATTGTCCCAGGATTTCAAAAATATAGCAAGAAGTGAGCAAAGCTCACATACCCCCGGCGGTAGCCACCTGAAAATATAAAAGAAAAGGTTATTGAGCTCTACATAGACAGGCCTTCAGATTAATGGTGAACCCGGGTCATTGTCCCAGGATTTCAAAAATATAGCAAGAAGTGAGCAAAGCTCACATACCCCCGGCGGTAGCCATCAGAGGTTGTAACACTTTCAGAGAAAAGACAAAATTGTCAAAGATTTCATAATCCTAAATCAAGTAGTTTCTGAGAAAACTTTGATGAAAAATGTCCATATGTGTTATATAAGAGTGACAGAAGAAAAAAATGAAAATTTGAAAAAAGAAGGCAAAATGAGGGTTAGCACCTTAGTTTTCATTTGCCTATCTGAAAGTACACAAAATTTCATAATCATAAATCAAGTAGTTGCTGAGAAAACTCTGACAAAAAACGTCCATATGTGTTATATAGGAGTGACAGTAAGAAAAATTGAAAAAGAAGGCAAAATGAGCTTTAGCATCTTTATTTTCATTTACACAATACACTTAGCCTACCCGAAGGTGTACACTAAGTTTGAAAACACTGGCTCCAATAGGAGCCGAGAGATCTGCGACAGAAATTTTCATTGGAGAGAAAGAAAAATGAATAAATAAAGGGACTGATAAGCAATATGTGGCTGTTCTTTTGTTACACAATACAATTAATCACTATCAAGCTTTGTACCAAATTTCAGAATCCTAACTCAAGTAGTTGCTGAGAAATCTTTGACAGAAAAAATGTCTATATGTATTATATAAGAGTGAAAGAAAGAAAAAATGAAAAATTGAAAAAAGAAGGCAAAATGAGGATTAGCATCTTAATTTCCACAGTACACTTTGCCTTCCTGAAGGTGTACACAAAATTTGAAAACACTGGCTCCAATAGGAGCTGAGAAATCTGTGGCAGAAATTTCCATTGGAGAGAAAGAAAAATGAACAAATAAAGGGACTGATAAGCAATATGTGGCTGTTCTTTTGTTACACAATACAACTCATCCCTATCAAGCTTTGTACCAAATTTCAGAGTCCTAACTCAAGTGGTTGCTGAGAAATCTTTGACAGAAAAAAAATGTCCATATGTATTATATAAGAGAGAAAGAAGGAAAAAATGAAAATTTGAAAAAAGAAGGCAAAATGAGGAATAGCATCTTAATTTCCATTTAAACAGTACACTTTGCCTTCCCGAAGATGTACACAAAATTTGAAAACACTGGCTGAGAAATCTGTGACAGAAATTTCCATTGGAGAGAAAGAAAAATGAACAAATAAAGGGACTGATAAGCAATATGTGGCTGTTCTTTTGTTACACAATACAACTCATCACTATCAAGCTTTGTACCAAATTTCAGAATCCTAACCCAAGTAGTTGCTGAGAAATCTTTGACGAAAAAAAAAGTTTACAGACAGACAGACAGACAGACAGACAGACAGACAGACAAACATAATTACAGAAAAGGCAAAAACTATATACCCCCTATATACTTCGTACCGGGGGTATAAATAATCTTTGACAGAAAAAAATGTCCATATGTATTATATAAGAGAGAAAGAAGGAAAAAATGAAAATTTGAAAAAAGAAGGCAAAATGAGGAATAGCATCTTAATTTCCATTTAAACAGTACACTTTGCCTTCCTGAAGATGTACACAAAATTTGAAAACACTGGCTGAGAAATCTGTGACAGAAATTTCCATTGGAGAGAAAGAAAAATGAACAAATAAAGGGACTGATAAGCAATATGTGGCTGTTCTTTTGTTACACAATACAACTCATCACTATCAAGCTTTGTACCAAATTTCAGAATCCTAACCCAAGTAGTTGCTGAGAAATCTTTGACGAAAAAAAAAGTTTACAGACAGACAGACAGACAGACAGACAGACAAACATAATTACAGAAAAGGCAAAAACTATATACCCCCTATATACTTCGTACCGGGGGTATAAATATCTTAATTTCCATTTAAACAGTACACTTTGCCTTCCTGAAGATGTACACATAATTTGAAAACACTGGCTGAGAAATCTGTGACAGAAATTTCCATTGGAGAGAAAGAAAAATGAACAAATAAAGGGACTGATAAGCAATATGTGGCTGTTCTTTTGTTACACAATACAACTCATCACTATCAAGCTTTGTACCAAATTTCAGAATCCTAACCCAAGTAGTTGCTGAGAAATCTTTGACGAAAAAAAAAAGTTTACAGACAGACAGACAGACAAAAATAATTACAGAAAAGGCAAAAACTATATACCCCCTATATACTTCGTACCGGGGGTATAAATATGGCCTATATTTTTCAAGGCAGTGGGTGGGCCCAGTGGACCCAACCTTTTTAGTTGTGAAAAATTCACACTTTATAAAACAAAGATCTTCATGACAAATAGTAGCTTAATGAAGGTCTAAAGTATTGCAGAATGCTCCCCTTGGAGCATTCTGCAATACTTTTGACCTGCATTAAGCGATAATTGGTTTTGAAAACCAATTTTTGGTCTTTTGAGAGTGGCCGCTTTACACAGCTTTTACTGTATTTGGACTATGCAACTCGCCTTGAACTCAGCACTCATGTTAAGATCATCTTTGTATTATTATGTTTCTTACCAGTAGTAAATGTAAGTGGAAGTCTCTTTGGCGCCGAAGACCTTGGAAATATTTCCTCTGTGTCTGTATATAATTTCCACCGAGCCTCCTCCGTCTCTGTAACAACCAATATACATCACAGATTTAGATAAAGATAAATTTACAGCGCAAAATTGTAAATATTTTTTTACCCATAACTTTTAACATATGTCTTGGGTGGTCAAAGGAACCGTCTCATTGAGACGGTTCTTTTGAGTACCCACAACATATGTTTTGGTTCAGAAATAAGAAAAATATTTTTCTGTTACGCACTCTTATTTAAAGGCCTGTACATCCATGTTAACACTGTCCGACCAATATATCGGTATCATCAGGTCAAAAAAAATCCTTGAGCATAGAATTGTGATTATTTTCTTATCCAATATCCATCAGTTTTAACATTTGTTTTATTCAGTTTTAGTTGAGAAATATGAAAACTATTTTTAATTTTAATTACATAGGTGAGCTAAAAAGTCAGATAAAAAACAGGACATGAACATATTTCTGACAGAATTTTTAGGAAATTGAACAATTTCATTCAGTCTGCGACTTCAGAATTCATTTAAGGTAAAATTTGACAAATCCTCTGTTTTCAAAAGCCCTGATAATAATTCTAGCACATCTTTAATTCTTACAGATTTTCAAGAATTTAGATGAAATGTGGTAGTGCATCACGAGAAGTCTCAGATCAGCCTAGGTATCAGCTCTGACTGATCAGAGTCTGCAATGTCAGCTACTCATGAAGAAAGCTTGAGTCCTTAGTTACCCACTGAGTACACAGAGATGACTATGATCAGAATGGGCAGATGCTCAGTCTGATCAGAGTCTGCAATGTCAGCTACTCATGAAGAAAGCTTGAGTCCTTAGTTACCCACTGAGTACACAGAAAAGACTTATCAGACTGGGCAGATGCCCAGGCTGATCTGAGTCTTCACTGGGTGTTTTCGGTGCACACTCAGTTTGTTGGTATTGATGTGTCACAGCTCATAAAAGTATGTCCCACATACATAGGGCCAGTTAAGCAAAAAAAATTAACGTAAAATTGCGATTATTAGTTTAAACATATGCTTTGGGTGCTCAAAAGAAATGTCTCATCGAGACGGTTCTAAAACGCCATCACTAGCAAGGAATTAAGATAGTTAACTTTCTCACCTGGTCTGACGGAATCTTCTAGACCTTTATAATAGGCCCAGTTTTCTGGATTTCTTTTTATCAGATCTAAATACACATTAGCTGCCTCGTCTCGCCGATCCAAACTTAATAGAATTTCTCCTGAAAAAGATGAAAGCATGGGTGGATCAAGAGAGAGGGGGTCCTGACCCCATCCCCCCACCCTGAAAAATCACACAAGTGGCAATAGGTTTCCTTAGATATTCTGCTACAGTTCAAGAAGCAATGAACTGCTTCTCAGGAGGTCCATATGCCTTACAACATTATAGCCGTAACAAATGTAAAGCATAGCTGAAACTATTCCAGCGCCCTGGCTGGGAATCGAACCCGGGCCTCCTTGGTACAAGACCAATGCTCTAACCTTTGAGCCAAAGAGTCAACTCTCTGACACAGTTGTCTGAGATTGATTATAAGCTTGAAGCTATGCGAAATTTACGATGTGTAGATATGTAAGGTGAGAGTGCTGGCCCATAACATGACGGCTTTCAAGATGCACAATTAAAATTATATTTTTTCCAGAAAACTTGAAAAAAAATAATATAGGTTTAACCAGTAAATTTAGGTAGGGTCGGGTTACCCTAAACACAGGTATATTTTTTATTAGGCCTTAGCTAACTTGAACAAATATTTATAGTAAAACCTGTCTTAAGTGGCCACTAAAAAGAAGATCAAAAATTGGTTTTCAAGACCAGTTATCTCTTAATGCAGGTCAAAAGTATTGTAGAATGCTCCAAGGGGAGCATTCTGCAATACTTTCGGCCTTCATTAAGCTACCATTCGCCATTAAGATCTTTGTTTTTTCTATTTTTGAGTGGCTGCTTAAGACAGGTTTTACTGTTTTTTGTTTGTTTTTTTCAAAAAAATTTGTCAAGTTACCTCTTGTTTCTTGTAATGCTGATTTGTCTACTATTTGTTCTTCATACTTGTCCAGATGTCTCAGTGCCTCCACAATCATACCAGCTTCTCTCAGAATCATGTTCTGGTACATAAGTAATTCACTGTGTTCATAATCTTTGGCCTTCGGCTGAAAGTATTGCAAGGTCAGGACTTAAGTTAAGAGTGCGTATCAAAAAACTTATTTTCTTATTTTTCAACCAAAACATATGTTGTGGGTACTCAAAAGAACTGCTCAATGAACAGTTCTTTTGAGCACCCAAATTATATGTTGAAACTGATGGGTAAGAAAATATTGACAATTTTACGCTCAAAAAATTTGTTTATCTAAACCTGTGCAAGGTTCTTTCAAAGACTTTTCAAGGACTTCTAAAAGACTTTCCTACCATTTTCAAGGACATAAAACTTATGAAAAATACTGTTTTACACATCAAAATTCTACTTCTGAAATGCTAGACTGCATTACTAAAGATATTAGTTTTAGAAAATTAGTATAAAATTGTGGTGTCTTTATGGTGCAGCATATTTGCTGCACCAAATAAAGGCACCACAATTTTATGCTGATTTAGGTCTTCAAAGACAGTGTTGAATCCTCATGTAAATGGTAAAATTGAAGGACTTTTCACGGCCTTTGAGTGTTTTCAAGGCAAATTTAATGTATTTTTCAAGACAGTCCAGTATATCCAAGTATTTTTAAAGCCTGTGCAAACCCTGTATTAGGCAACAGCTTTCAAGATAAGAGGGAAGTCACTATCTATAATATGCAATGAATAAATCAAAGGCCAAGATGAGCTCAATCTTGGAGTGTAAAAATGTTGTTGTTTTTTTCAATCAATTTCCAAATTTTTTTGGGGTGCTCAAAAGAAGTTAAAGAGCCATCTCAATAATTTAGTTCTTTTGAGTGCTCACAACATATGCTTCATCCAAGAAATAAGAAAACAAATTTCAATTAAGCTCTTTTAAATTTTTCAGGCGACCAAAAAATAAAGATGAAAACAACATTTGAAATTTCAAACTTAAAACAAGTATTGTCAATATATAAATAAATTCTTATTATAGGACAACAACTGCCCAGATCAGCTTGTAAAGAGGTCTCTGACATAACAGGACTTAAGTTAAGAGTGTGTAACAGAAAAATAATTTTCTTATTTCTCATACAAAACATATGTTGTGGGTACTCAAAAGAACCGTCCAAATGAGACGGTTCTTTTGAGCACCCAAAACATATGCTAAATATTATAGGTAAGAAAATATTTACAATTTTATGTTGAAAATATTTGTTTATCTAAACCTGTGCATAATCTTTACACATAATAAGCTCCAGATTACCCAACCGTGCCTTATTTTTTGCAATGACTACAACTTGTGTTAGTTAGCAATAATGAAAAAAAGTTGCATACATTATATGATTGCGTGGTGAGAAAGCATGACTGTTGTGTGCTTTTTGAAAAGCATAATAATATTTTTTATCAATTCATGTAGCGTTTCTGTCAAATTCAATATTCTAGCTAGTCTCTGTAGCTGAGCAGGTTGCTTTAACACTGAGTTGTAGTCGGAAACCCAGAAGACAGGTTTTCACGTGCTGCGGCTCATATATTCACAGGTTTAGAGGAACAAAATTTTTCACCGGAAAATTGTAAATATTTTCTAATCCATCAGTTATAACATATGTTTTGGGTGCTCAAAAGAACTGTCTCATTGAGACGGTTCTTTTGAGTACCCACAACATATGTTTTGGTTGAGAAATAAGATTAAATTTTCGCTACACACTCTTAACTAAAGTCCTGTATATCGATAGGCTAAAATGAAAAAAAAAATGTTACCATTTGTGTTTTTCTGAACTCCTCCAGGATCTTGAGTGCCATATCATAGTCCTTCAGTAGGTGGAATGCCATGGCATAGCCTATCCATGAAGCCCTCTGTCCAGGCCGTAGCACCAGTAGCTGATAACGAGTTTCCTACAATACACAGATGCATGGGTGAAGTTCAAAATTTCCAAAATCCTGAACTTTTCGAAATTTCAATCTTAAAACTTGCAGTATGCCCACTAAATATCCGCAATTTCAAGATTAAATGGTCAATTGTCCTCAGACAGACTGAAAAATAAATCAGAGAAGCTGATATAATCTCCTTAATTCAGCATTTTGAGGATGACTTTCTGTGTAAAGTCATCCTCAAAATCCTGAATTCAGGAATAATCCTGAAAACTTTCACCCAAGCAGATGAGCCAGTTCATGAGATCTTTGTACTAATTGCAGGGATTTTCCTAACCCTGATTTCGGGCCGAACATCAGCCCCTTCCCAATTCAAAAATGAGCAAAAACTTCCCAAAATGGTGTATTAATTTATTCCCAATTTCTTATTTCTACATTTTGGTAAAAATTTCATGAAAATCCGAAGAAAAATAGCAAAGTTACAGATCCATGAAAATTTGCATAAAAATGTGAGCATGTGAACAGATAAAAACCTGTTTTCATTCACATTTTTATGCAAATTTTCATGAGTTTTATGAAGGGTAATTAAAGAAACAAATATGTTGCAGCTTTACGCCACTTATTTAAATCTACTTAAAATGTCCAAATGTTTTGTGTTTTTTGTTCTGACTTCAGAACGGTAGGAAAATCCCTGAATTGCATAGGTGAACAGCTAAGGCTTTGATAACTTCAGCCTACACAGCAGTGATTCATTTACAATTTTGGGCTTCTGAGTCCTGGGACTCGCTGTTTCCCATATCAATGAGTCTAACTGCAAACTTATGAGTCCAGAACACTTTTTTGATGACAAGTCTGCAATACTATTGCATCCTGGGACTAGCTGAAATAAAAACTTTGAATCCCAGAGACAAAATTATGCGCAAAAGATGCAGGATGTGCAGGTAACAAAATCACTGCTACACAGTCTCACACGAGCCTACACTGCTTCCACATACAAAGGAGGGATGTAGACGAGAACTCATGTCAAAATTCACTCTTCAGACACCACTAGATAGCTATGAATTTATTTAACTATTTCCTTGCTAGTCACAGCTTTTGCCATCTGATAACCTTGGCAAACAGTTTGAATCCAGATCCCGATATGGATACGAACCATTTGACACTCTGATAGTGTTAGGATTCTTTTTCTTTTTGAAATAGTTTATTTTTCAAAAATTCAGCTGTTAACAACGAAAGCATGAAAAACTGTCCAGCATGCAAAGAGTTTAAAAGAGTGACTTTAAGCATATGCATATTGCCAGTTAAGCAAAATGATTTCGGGGTAAAATTGCGATGATTTTCTTATTTTCATCAGTTTAAAAATATGTTTTGGGTGCTCAAAAGAACCGTCTCATTGAGACAGTTCTTTTGAGTACCCACAACATGTTTTGGTTGACAAATAAGGAAATAATTTTCAGTTTAGCACTCTTATCTAGGGGCCTGATATGCGGCAACTACCAAAATATGATGAACTGTCTCAGATCATAACAAACTCATGCTGGTGAAACAGTCAACTTGTATCCATTCAGAACAGTAACAAATAAGCCAGCTCATAAGATAAATTGTTTCAGATTTGGTTATCAGAATATCTTCACTCCCTAGAGGCAAGTCAAGGGGTGATGTAGTAAACCCCTTTGTCAGGGATATGAAAAAGAAAATTATCTTATCATTTGCTTGTCAGAGACATTGAGGAGTCAACAAGATATATTTGAAGTTTTAGTTGCATCAGATATAGATTATCTTCATCTCTGGAGACAAGTTGAGGGGTGAGTAAGCCCCCTTGTCCCAAGTATGAAGGATCCATTGGACTCATCACTTGCATGTCATAGCGTGTAACATTGACGGGTTGGTATATTCTAAAGTTTCAGTTGCATCGGATTTAGATTATCTTCACCCCTGGAGACAAGTTGAGGGGTGAGTAAGCCCCCTTGTCCCAAGTATGAAGGATCCATTGGACTCATCAATTGCATGTCATAGCATGTGACATTGAGGGGTTGGTATATTCTAAAGTTTCAGTTGCATCGGATATAGATTATCTTCATCCCTGGAGACAAGTTGAGGGGTGAGTAAGCCCCCTTGTCCCAAGTAAGAAGGATCCATTGGACTCATCATTTGCATGTCATAGCGTGTGACATTGAGGGGTTGGTATATTCTAAAGTTTCAGTTGCATCGGATGTAGATTATCTTCACCCCTATAGACAAGTTGAGGGGTGAGTAATCCCCCTTGTCCCAAGTATGAAGGATCCATTGGACTCATCATTTGCATGCCATAGCATGTAACATTGACAGGTTGGTATATTTAAAGGTTCAGTTGCATCGGATATAGATTATCTTCATCCCTGGAGACAAGTTGTGGGGTGAGTAAGCCCCCTTGTCCCTAGTAAGAAGGATCCATTGGACTCATCATTTGCATGTCATAGCATGTAACATTGACAGGTTGGTATATTTAAAGGTTCAGTTGCATCGAATATAGATTATCTTCATCCCTGGAGACAAGTTGTGGGGTGAGTAAGCCCCCTTGTCCCTAGTAAGAAGGATCCATTGGACTCATCATTTGCATGTCATAGCATGTAACATTGACGGGTAGGTATATTCTAAAGGTTCAGTTGCATCAGATATAGATTATCTTCACCCCTGGAGACAAGTTGTGGGGTGAGTATGCCCCCTTGTCCCTAGTAAGAAGGATCCATTGGACTCATCATTTGCATGTCATAGCATGTAACATTGACAGGTTGGTATATTTAAAGGTTCAGTTGCATCGGATATAGATTATCTTCATCCCTGGAGACAAGTTGTGGGGTGAGTAAGCCCCCTTGTCCCTAGTAAGAAGGATCCATTGGACTCATCATTTGCATGTCATAGCATGTAACATTGACGGGTAGGTATATTCTAAAGGTTCAGTTGCATCAGATATAGATTATCTTCACCCCTGGAGACAAGTTGTGGGGTGAGTATGCCCCCTTGTCCCTAGTAAGAAGGATCCATTGGACTCATCATTTGCATGTCATAGCATGTAACATTGACAGGTTGGTATATTTAAAGGTTCAGTTGCATCGGATATAGATTATCTTCACCCCTGGAGACAAGTTGTGGGGTGAGTAAGCCCCCTTGTCCCTAGTAAGAAGGATCCATTGGACTCATCATTTGCATGTAATAACATGTAACATTGAGGGGTTGGTATATTTAAAGGTTCAGTTGCATCAGATATAGATTATCTTCACCCCTGGAGACAAGTTGTGGGGTGAGTATGCCCCCTTGTCCCTAGTAAGAAGGATCCATTGGACTTATCATTCGCATGTCACAGCATGTAACATTGAGGGGTTGGTATATTCTAAAGGTTCAGTTGCATCAGATATAGATTATCTTCACCCCTGGAGACAAGTTGTGGGGTGAGTAAGCCCCCTTGTCCCTAGTAAGAAGGATCCATTGGACTCATCATTTGCATGTAATAGCATGTAACATTGACGGGTTGGTATATTTAAAGGTTCAGTTGCATCGGATATAGATTATCTTCATCCCTGGAGACAAGTTGAGGGGTGAGTAAGCCCCCTTGTCCCAAGTATGAAGGATCCATTGGACTCATCATTTGCATGTCATAGCATGTAACATTGACAGGTTGGTATATTCTAAAGGTTCAGTTGCATCAGATATAGATTATCTTCATCCCTGGAGACAAGTTGAGGGGTGAGTAAGCCCCCTTGTCCCAAGTAAGAAGGATCCATTGGACTCATCATTTGCATGTCATAGCGTGTGACATTGAGGGGTTGGTATATTCTAAAGTTTCAGTTGCATCGGATGTAGATTATCTTCACCCCTGGAGACAAGTTGAGGGGTGAGTAATCCCCCTTGTCCCAAGTATGAAGGATCCATTGGACTCATCATTTGCATGCCATAGCATGTAACATTGACAGGTTGGTATATTTAAAGGTTCAGTTGCATCGAATATAGATTATCTTCATCCCTGGAGACAAGTTGTGGGGTGAGTAAGCCCCCTTGTCCCTAGTAAGAAGGATCCATTGGACTCATCATTAATAATAATAAATAATAATAATAGTCTTTATTTTCAGAGGGTAACACATTTAGCAAAAAAAAAGCTAATCTTCCATGAGGCCCTCTATGAACTTCCACCAAAAAATAATACAAGTATAAAATACAAAGATGATTTACATGTATACAAGATAATACAAACATCATGGAACACTTTCAAACCTACATACACACAGGCATACTTTTTTACATAAGTATCATATATATCATACCTCTAGATACAAGTGATTAGTAATACCAATTTTATCTACATACATGGGTTCTCAAAAGAAGCGTCTCAATGAGACGCTTCTTATGAGCACCAAACTAAATAATTAAACTGGGGAACAAAACATATTCACAATTTTACGCTCAAAATTATGTTCATATGGACATATAATTACATAAGTTTCAAAGATTGAAAGATAGACTGGATTTCATCCACTTAATACATTGTCTATGAAAAGAGTCAACAGTTTCTAAATTCTTTAAACAGTCTGGTAAGTTGTTCCAAATGACTGGACCTGAATAAATTAAGCTTTGTTTGAAAATTTCTTTTTTTGGCTTTGGAGTATAAAAATCCAATGCACCTGTTGATCTTAGAGACTGAAGTGTTTCATTAAAAGGTCGAAAAGAGAACATTTGATTTACATATGAGGGTAGGACAGATTTAGAAACTTTAAACATAAATTTAGCCTTCCTGAGGAAAATGCGTTCATATATGTTTAAAATTTTAAGCTCATCCATACTGTAGGCAATGTTATCATATTGGTAATTTACTATGATTTTAACAGCTCTTTTTTGTAACCTATAAATTCTGTTTAGATTATATTGAGATGTTCCTCCCCATATTGTAGAACAATAGTCAATGTGGGGTTGAATATATGTTTTGTAAAATTGTACTCTGTATTCGGTGGATAAATAGTCTTTCAATTTGGATAATAGCCATAGATTTGAAGATATTTTCTTGGCAATAAAATTAATATGAATAGACCAGGTTAGATTGTTATCAATGCGAACACCAAGAACTTTCTCATTTTCAACTGAGTTCAAAACATCATTGTTGTAAGTTAGATGCAAAATGTCATTATGAAGATGTAGACGTTTTTGAGAGGTGGTAATTAACATTGCCTTGGTTTTTTCTATGTTTAATAACATTCCATTGAGCTTACACCATTCAGAAAGATTTTGTAAAGCTATCTGCAAGTTTTGCTCAATAAAATCTTGAGTTTCACCAATCATATACAATGTGGTGTCGTCCGCATAAAGATCGGTAGAGACATTATTGGTATATAGTGGTAGATCATTTATAAACATTAAAAATAACAGTGGACCCAAGATTGACCCTTGAGGCACACCAAACAAAACATTCTCAGTTCTTGATTCAATATTATTTATGACGACTTTCTGCTTCCTGTCCAACAAATAAGAAGAAAACCAATTAATTGTTTTATCTGAAAGTTTATAGTGTCTTAGCTTTTTAAGCAAAAGTGTATGATCTACCAAATCAAAGGCTTTCCTAAAATCAACCATGACCATACCAATTATCTGACTGTTATTTATAGCTTCTAGGAATTTGTTGATCATCTGAAGCAATGCTGTTTCACAAGAATGATTGGGTCTGAATCCTGATTGTGTTGAATGAAGCAATTTATGAGAGGTCAAATAAGTCATTAAGGAGTCATGCACATGTTTTTCTAGCATTTTTGATATGACAGGCAAAATTGAAATGGGTCTATAATTATTAGTGTCATCCTTAGGACCATTTTTATATAAGGGTCTTACTTTGCCCTCTTTCCACTTATCTGGAAAAGTTGAATTAAGTATGCTTTGATTACAGATATACATTAAACTGTCAGAAATAAATGGAGCTGCTAGCTTAAGTAATCTGGCCCCAATGTTATCAGAGCCAGTGGCTTTGGTAATATCAATGTTTTTAAGATATTTTTCTACTTTTTCTTGTGAGATACATGGTATTGAAAAATAAGTATTTGCAGGGATTTTGTTATCACAGAACTCTTTTAGTTTATCAAAATTAGATGCCAAAGGCGGTTCTTTGATTTTTGATGCTACTGAAACAAAATATTTATTGAACTGATCTGCAATATCTTTTGGATTTTCAATGCTATTATTGTCAACTTTCAATGAAAATATTCCACAACTGTCCTTACATTTACTTGCCCCAATTTCTTTGAATAATTTCCAAACACTGGCAGGATTGTTAGCATTTTCATTTAAAATTTCGGAATACTGATGTTTTTTAGATTGTTTTATCAGGGAACATACCTTGTTGCGCCAAATTTTATACTGCTCATTATCATTTATAGACTTGTACCTGTCTCTTGTTTTTATTGCCTCTATTATTTCACCATTAAGCCATTTTGGTTGTTGTTTACGTTTAACACGATGCTGTTTCAAAGGTAAATGCTTATCAATAATGTCTAAAAATAAAGAAGACCAGCTTTCAACAATATCATTTGTGTCATCAAATATTTTGATAACATCCCAAGGCGTTGAAGACAAATCATTAATAAATTCAGTTTCATTGAAATTTTTGAAAGACCTATATGAAATTGAATGATGAGACTTTTTAAGTACTGAAGATGAATTTAGTTTTCTTGTTACGAAAACAGGGAAATGATCACTAAGCCCTAAGATCGGCACCTTTGTTGAGAGTACATTACTTAAACTATTACAATATATGTGGTCAATTAGTGTTTCTGAATGATCTGTAATTCTAGTTGGAGACATAACAATTTGTTCAAGGCCAAATGATTCCATATATTCAAGCCAAGTTTTCTTTGTATTGACCTGCAGTAAGTCACGATTAAAGTCTCCCATCAAATAAATTTCCTTTTCACATGCTAATATTTTATCAAATTGATTGTCAAAAATTTCATTCCACTGAACAGTTTCATTGGGATGCCTATACATATTGCCAATCAAAAAACTTTTGCTATTTTTAGGGAAAATTTCTAACCAAATACATTCAATGTTCTCACATTCTAAATCTAATCTCCTCTCACACTTGATTCCATCTTTCACATAGACAATAATTCCGCCCCCTTGTTCAGGTCTTACAGCAGAAATAACTCTGTCTTTCCGAAAAAGTTGAAAGTTTTTTATATTAAAAAAGTTAGAAGTGTGAGATTCATTTAATTTGCTCTCACTCAGTCCAAATAAATGAATGTCATTTCCAGAGCTATTTAGCAGTAAATCAATTTGTTCAATTTTATTCTGAATTCCCTGAACATTTAAGTGACCCATTTTAAAACCTTTTTTACCTAAACCTAAATTCAGCATGCTTTGGGCACTCATGGAAGAACAAGTAGAGTCATGCACATTGTTTTCAGTAGTATGTTCATGCACATTGTTATCAATGGTAAGATTTGTGTATTGAATATTAGTTTCAAAACTTTGATCAAAAAGTGTAGATAAATCATATATGTAGTCATTGACTGTTTCTGAAAATGAAGTATCATTTTGATAAAAGGAAATTATTTTTGAAGGTACATTTGAGTCTAAATCATTACATTCACAGCTAATACAATTACAAGCACCACATATATCTGATAGAGAATAGAATCTATTTTCTGACAGAAATATAGGGTGTTTATCAAAATCAAGGGCATATTTGCCACTGTCCTAAAAGTTCCAACACACTGAATCTTTATGACCATAAAACTTGCAAATATAACATTGTAACTGTTTTTTGTGGCGACACTGGTAAGTTTTATGGTTTGTCAATCCACATTTAAAACATCTCTCCACATTATTATGGTGTTGGACCCCTCTTCCATGGTGGTTGTTGGACGAGGGAGCAGACAGTCTGCTCTCATTCCGTCTAGGGTAAGCGGCACTGTCTATCTTAGCTGATGGTCCATAATAGGCACAGTGCTTGAAACTTTCAACAATGTCTATGTGCTGATTGATACAACCAAGTAGTCCTCTTGTGCCCGAAGAAGACAAATGAATGTTGTCCCTGGGTTTGTAAAAATGTGATTTCAACTGGTTGTTTTTATTAAAGAAAGTTTTGTTTATATCGATGAAGGTTCCTCCATGGATATCACTTTGTCTTTTTATTACTTCATTAATATCATCAACACAAGTGTCCCCACGTGGACAGATACTGCACAAGTAAATATTTATGGTTGGGTTTTTATCTTTAATAAGACATACAAGTTGTTCATATTTTTCTTCAATGTACTCAATGTCAATGTTTTGAGAAGCATCATTCCCAGACACATATATGATAATATTCTGGAAAATTTTTAAGTCATAAATTTTGATTTTCTCCAAAAGTGAATCAACTGAAGCCCCAGAAACAGGTTGACATTCAACTTTGTTTCTCAGGCCTTTTTGATTTACTCCTGAAAGAATTGAGTCCCCAATGATCAATGTCTGGGGTGTAGACTGCTTCTGACTGGCCCCAATTTTATGACTTTTTGGGGAAGAATTTTTAGTTGATTTTCCTGTCTTTTGCTGTGGTTTATTGTTAAGATTAGTGTCAGTATCACAAGGTGACTTTCTTTGATTATTTCTGGTCTGAATGGGAGGCAGTTGTTTGGTGTTAAGTGCTTGACTGTAACTCATATTTCCAGGAATAATTTTTGAATCATTAACATCCTCATTAATTGTTATAGGATTGGATTGATTGTCCATGCTGGATTCTACAGACAGATGGTCTTTAATTGTCTCAGCTTTCTGTACATCTTCAGCTTTTTGAATAAGCTGGCTCATAACTTCATTTATCTTGTTTATCTGTCCTTGTAGATTTTTAGTGATTTCACACAGATTATTTAGTTGTCTGTTTATGTCTGTCATTGTTGGCTGGCTTGATTGCATTTCGCAATGTGACAGTGATTTACCAAAGTCAATAGGAGACAAGGGGAGCATTTTGTGTGGCTGGTGCCTTGACTCAACTGGAGTAGAACTGTGGATCTTATCTGGTTGCTGTGCCTCATTCTCAGAAGCAAATATCTTAAATAGTCTTAATGACAATCTTATAAAAGTAGTTTCTCTCCAGATACTGTTGCCTGGTCCTGTAACCACTATGGAAGAATCTGATTTTTTACATGTTATGACACATTTTTTCCCCTGTAAGTGTGTTTGATATATTGGGGAATCCTTATTTGGAGATCTTGAATGTAACTCCTTGTCTAGAGAATTTACAAACTGATTGTATAATCCCTTAGTAGAAAACAATATATTGATCTGATTGTAGGTAGGTATCACATGATATAAGATCCCATTGAAATTGTCAATAACATGGCGCTCCTTCTCAATAGCTGAGCCATTTGAAACAAATTCAGAGAAACCCGAAAGTTCTTCATTGTCATCTTTCGAACTTTCTTGTTCAGAAAATACTGTGTCACTCATTTCACTATGATGTTGTGATAAATTTGATTGATCTTTTTTCTGAGTTTCACTGACAGGTGTTGGCTGGGGTGAGGAAGGCATTCTGATAATAGGTCCCTGAGGTAACCAAAGACAACTTGGTATTGATAAAAGGCTAGAATTGTCACTGGTTGCAGTTTTATTTGCAGATAAATAATTTACAAAAGAGTCACTGACAGAAAATTCCACTTCTTTATCATGTTTATCCATTTTAGTGGTCAACTTACAGCCTGGTATATACTAATATCACAGCTCATAAGCCTCTACAATTTAATGAGTTCTTAAAAGATCAATCATGATAGTCTCTATCTGGTATTAGATACACTCCATTAGACTAGAGATTGATGAGCTCCCTAGTCTATTAAATAACACTAATGTTCACATAATCCAATAAAAAGATATATCCTGAAAATTGGAGCTTCATGGTAGGGCTATTAGCACAGGAAATCACCCTTTTGATGTGAAATTGAAGAACAGAGACTTTTGTTCATATATGAATAGATTCTAAAATAAATACACTGTTTTTTATTCATAATTCTTTAATTTATCAGTTAATAATGTTGAAAATCATATTTGCAAAAACTGCATGTCATAGCATGTAACATTGACAGGTTGGTATATTTAAAGGTTCAGTTGCATCGGATATAGATTATCTTCATCCCTGGAGACAAGTTGTGGGGTGAGTAAGCCCCCTTGTCCCTAGTAAGAAGGATCCATTGGACTCATCATTTGCATGTCATAGCATGTAACATTGACGGGTAGGTATATTCTAAAGGTTCAGTTGCATCAGATATAGATTATCTTCACCCCTGGAGACAAGTTGTGGGGTGAGTATGCCCCCTTGTCCCTAGTAAGAAGGATCCATTGGACTCATCATTTGCATGTCATAGCATGTAACATTGACAGGTTGGTATATTTAAAGGTTCAGTTGCATCGGATATAGATTATCTTCATCCCTGGAGACAAGTTGTGGGGTGAGTAAGCCCCCTTGTCCCTAGTAAGAAGGATCCATTGGACTCATCATTTGCATGTCATAGCATGTAACATTGACGGGTAGGTATATTCTAAAGGTTCAGTTGCATCAGATATAGATTATCTTCACCCCTGGAGACAAGTTGTGGGGTGAGTATGCCCCCTTGTCCCTAGTAAGAAGGATCCATTGGACTCATCATTTGCATGTCATAGCATGTAACATTGACAGGTTGGTATATTTAAAGGTTCAGTTGCATCGGATATAGATTATCTTCATCCCTGGAGACAAGTTGTGGGGTGAGTAAGCCCCCTTGTCCCTAGTAAGAAGGATCCATTGGACTCATCATTTGCATGTCATAGCATGTAACATTGACAGGTTGGTATATTTAAAGGTTCAGTTGCATCAGATATAGATTATCTTCACCCCTGGAGACAAGTTGAGGGGTGAGTAAGCCCCCTTGTCCCTAGTAAGAAGGATCCATTGGACTCATCATTTGCATGTAATAACATGTAACATTGAGGGGTTGGTATATTTAAAGGTTCAGTTGCATCAGACATAGATTATCTTACCCCTAGAGACAAGTTGTGGGGTGAGTATGCCCCCTTGTCCCTAGTAAGAAGGATCCATTGGACTCATCATTTGCATGTCATAGCATGTAACATTGTCAGGTTGGTATATTTAAAGGTTCAGTTGCATCAGATATAGATTATCTTCACCCCTGGAGACAAGTTGTGGGGTGAGTATGCCCCCTTGTCCCTAGTAAGAAGGATCCATTGGACTTATCATTCGCATGTCACAGCATGTAACATTGAGGGGTTGGTATATTCTAAAGGTTCAGTTGCATCAGATATAGATTATCTTCACCCCTGGAGACAAGTTGTGGGGTGAGTAAGCCCCCTTGTCCCTAGTAAGAAGGATCCATTGGACTCATCATTTGCATGTAATAGCATGTAACATTGACGGGTTGGTATATTTAAAGGTTCAGTTGCATCGGATATAGATTATCTTCATCCCTGGAGACAAGTTGAGGGGTGAGTAAGCCCCCTTGTCCCAAGTATGAAGGATCCATTGGACTCATCATTTGCATGTCATAGCATGTAACATTGACAGGTTGGTATATTCTAAAGGTTCAGTTGCATCAGATATAGATTATCTTCATCCCTGGAGACAAGTTGAGGGGTGAGTAAGCCCCCTTGTCCCAAGTATGAAGGATCCATTGGACTCATCATTTGCATGTCACAGCGTGTGACATTGACAGGTTGGTATATTCTAAAGTTTCAGTTGCATCGGATGTAGATTATCTTCACCCCTGGAGACAAGTTGAGGGGTGAGTAAGCCCCCTTGTCCCAAGTATGAAGGATCCATTGGACTCATCATTCGCATGTCACATTATGTAACATTGAGGGGTTGGTATATTTAAAGGTTCAGTTGCATCAGGTATAGATTATCTTCACCCCTGGAGACAAGTTGAGGGGTGAGTAAGCCCCCTTGTCCCAAGTATGAAGGATCCATTGGACTCATCATTTGCATGTCACATTATGTAACATTGAGGGGTTGGTATATTTAAAGGTTCAGTTGCATCAGATATAGATTATCTTCATCCCTGGAGACAAGTTGAGGGGTGAGTAAGCCCCCTTGTCCCAAGTATGAAGGATCCATTGGACTCATCATTCGCATGTCACATTATGTAACATTGAGGGGTTGGTATATTTAAAGGTTCAGTTGCATCAGATATAGATTATCTTCATCCCTGGAGACAAGTTGAGGGGTGAGTAAGCCCCCTTGTCCCAAGTATGAAGGATCCATTGGACTCATCATTCGCATGTCACATTATGTAACATTGAGGGGTTGGTATATTTAAAGGTTCAGTTGCATCAGGTATAGATTATCTTCACCCCTGGAGACAAGTTGAGGGGTGAGTAAGCCCCCTTGTCCCAAGTATGAAGGATCCATTGGACTCATCATTTGCATGTCACATTATGTAACATTGAGGGGTTGGTATATTTAAAGGTTCAGTTGCATCAGATATAGATTATCTTCACCTAGTGTTGTATCGATGAGCGATTATAATTGATGATCAATCGAAAATTTCTTTCGATTCTACTAATCGATTGTGTTTGGTAACAATCGATTATAATCGAAAAGATTCACACCTGACCCTCTTGTAGGCTACTATTCTAAATTTGCAACTTTGCTACAAGAAAATGCAATAAATAAATTGGAAGGTTTTTAATGTGAGGAATAAAGAAATAAACTGTAGCCAGGTTTGCTGTGTATTCTATCCCCTTTAAAATTATGACTAAGAAGTCTCCAATGCAATCTTAACCCATTGTATACTAATTACTCCTAAATGGGTACTACTTTAACAAAGAGTGAAAACTCTGATGAAATGCCACAAAATGAAGCATTTAAACAGGGTATGCACTGTTTGCTATCAAGGACATAAAAGATCTTCAGAGAAATAAATATTTATTTGGGAATGATAACCTTTGACCCCTTGATGTTAACAATGGAGCTTCCCAAGTTTATTGTTTCAAACCAGAAGGAAAATTCCAAAGTGTATAAAGGGTTTAAAATGCCAATGGCTGTTACTTTGAGTTTGCTGTCAGGACCAGTTGTAGTATTTGATACTCACTGTACATAAAATAGCATGACACTGATGCTAACATTTTTTTTATAAAGCTAACAAGTTCCAAGCAGGACAAGGGTAGACATTCTATGGGATGGAACCTGTGTTTCCCTTTCATTTGATAATTTTCGATTATAATCGATCATCAATCGAAACCTCTTGACCGATTATTTTCGATGATCGATTATGAAAATCCAATAATTGAACACTATCTTCACCCCTGGAGACAAGTTGATGGACGAGTTAGCCCCCTTTTCCCAAGTATGAAGGATCCATTGGACTCATCATTTGCATGTCACAGCGTGTAACATTGACGGGTTGGTATATTTAAAGGTTCAGTTGCATCAGGTATAGATTATCTTCATCCCTGGAGACAAGTTGAGGAGTGAGTAAGCCCCCTTGTCCCAAGTATGAAGGATCCATTGGACTCATCATTTGCATGTCACAGAGTGTATCACTGACAAGTTGGTATATTTAAAGATTCAGTTGCATCAGATATAGATTATCTTCACCCCTGGAGACAAGTTGAGGGGTGAGTAAGCCCCCTTGTCCCAAGTATGAAGGATCCATTGGACTCATCATTTGCATGCCACAGCATTTTAATGGCAAGCTTTACATTTGGTTATACTGGATTATGGACATCCTAGCCCCACAAAATACAATAACTAAGTCCAGATAAACAAAACTCTGAGACAGTTATTCTAGGTTTCAGCCTTATAATTCAAAAGTTAATAATGAAACTGTGCTAGTATATACCCACCTTGTAGCCCTCCAAGTCTCTCATCTGTATTTGTAACAATGACAGATCTCTCAAAATCTGTAGATTGTCCTAAGAAGAAAAAAGACACAATTCATTAGATATAACTAAATGCATAACTAACAGTTAAACCCATTTCCAAACCATTCACGACCGTGTCATCTGCACTCTTGTTTGTTTAAATTTGTACCCAGGCAGCCAATATGGCAAACAATATGGGACTAGACCAGACTGCCCCTTTAGGATTAAAAAATTTATTCTGGCATCTATGTTTTGCTACTTTTTGTGCAGCACATTTTGAGCTCAGTTAACCCAAATCAGTGAGCAGAGTTTACTTACAGATTTTTTATTTTCAAGTTTTTCACACGCACATTTAACATGCAATGTTTTTATATTTTATATGTGGGTGTTTCTTTTCGTCTTGGTATATAGTTTATCATTTTACCATACATATTCAGACAATTAGTTTCAAGCAATGTATACTCAGACCAAACTTCTATTGGAGCAATTTTGATCAGGCTTTACACTGTTTGCTATTCCAGAGATTTTCCTACGCCAAAATTTGGGGCCCCTCAATATATTTGGCCTCCTTCCCAATTGAAAATTGACCAAGAACTTCCCAAAATGATGAATAATATTCCCAATATACATTTGTGAAAAGTTCATGAAAATCTGACCAATAATAAGAAAGTTACAGATGTTAACATTCACATTTTGATGCAAATATTCATAAGTAATTATAATGGCAACTGCAACCGATTATTGTTAAAGCTGTATTCTGATTTGTTAAGGCTTAATTTTCAATTTATAATGGAGATCTTTTTAATTAAGACAGAATAAACTTTTCCTAATTTTGATGGCTAAATCAGGCCTTTAGTTAAGAGTGTGTACAAAAAGCTTAATTTTCTTATTTCTCAGCCAAAGCATGTTGTGGGTACTCAAAAGAACCATCTTAATGACTAATAATGAGACGGTTCTTTTGCGCACCCAAAACATATATTAAAACTGGTAGGTTAGAAAATATTTACAATGTTACACTCTAAAATTGTGTTTGTCTAAATAGATGGCCAAATGCTATTTTCTCAAATTCAGGTAGGAATATCCCTGTATTCACTTGTTTTAGAAACATCCGACATCTGCCAGAAAACTTGATTTTGTTGCTTGCTAAGACATAGGAGCAGACTAGCCTAGGCCAGCCAGGTAGTGTAACCAGCACCATTGTTATTGCCTTATTGCAAGTTATTGGCCCTCTGGAAAGTAAAAACCCGCTGCATGCAAAGATTAGAGGGTCAGGCCCGGAGGTTACTAAACTTTTTTCTTGCTCAACTCAGCTGAGCATGAAATTTCAACTGCTCATAAAAACTAAAATGCTAAAATGCCTCTGAAAATGTTGTATTTATCATGCTAATAAATGTTAAAAAGACAACAATTGTTGGCATTTTAACATTATATGAGCATGATAAATTTCATGCTCAGTTGAGTTGAGCATGAGAAAAAGATGTATAACCTTGAGGCCAGACCTCTAGATGAGAGCTCCATGCAACGGTTATAATGACAGTTCTTTTGAGCATAGAAAACGCTTAAATTGATGGGTAAGAAATAAATTGCAATTTTACACTCGAAAAACATGCAGATCTGGACCTATTAGCCTAGGGTGAAAAAAAAGCCATTTTGCATTTCTTCTGAAGCCAATAATTAGTTCTAAGTTATTTTCACCAATACCTTCTGATTGGATGACTAGAGTATACATAAGTGTAAAAGTATGGTATTTATTAGACTTTGCCATTGCTATAACAGAAAATGGCATCCTCTTGAATATACAGAGTGAACCAAAACAGGCCTCTAATACTCGTTACTTTTTTCAATATTCTAACTAGTTTCTGTAGCTGAGCAGGCTGGTTAATCCTTCAACCTTACCCGGTAGCCAAATCCTCAAGTCAGGTTTGCAACAGTGATCCGGGCATAATGTAAAAAATGTTCTAAAATTGTTTAGAAATATTGTTACTTGAACAAAAGGTCAAGACACATATTGAAGACCCTGATCAGACTGCTTTTAAAGCTATATGGAGTCTGATCAGGTCCATTACTTTTTGCTGTTCTGCCAAGGTTTAACTTAACCACTCCAAGATTTGCTAGCTCAATTGAGCTGCAAACCCAAAAAGAACATTTTTTTCTAAAACATTTTCACACCGCTCCTAGAGGTTATGGGCAATCAACACCTTGTTAAATAGACTTATGATTGATAAGGCATAACCCTATCCTAATTCAAACTGCAAAAAGTAGGCTTGGTAAATGAATTTTAGTTTTGACCTTGGTCTGTGACCTTGACATTGGGCATACAGACCTGGATCATACACACGACTATAAAGTTGTCTTGTTAACTGTTAAGGCAGACATGTGTGCTAAGTGATGTGATAAGGCCTTTTGTTAAGAGTGCATACCAAAAAAATATTTTTCTTATTTCTCAATCAAAACATATGTAGTGGGTACTCAAAAGAACCGTCTCAATGAGACGGTTCTTTTGACCACCCAAAACATATGATTAAACTGATGAGTAAGAAAGTATTTACAATTTTATGCTCAAAAATTGTGTTTATCTAAACCTGTGGTCTTGTTATGCTGGACACCTGCGCCATCTGTTATGAAAATCACGAAAAGGATCATTTTCGGAATTTATGCTCAGGAGTCAGGAAACTCAGGAGTCAGGAAACAAATTATTTCCAACATATTTTCCATTTGACCTTGAACGAACAGACCAAATTTATATTCGCAATACATCGACTGATTATGGTGCACACCTGCCCCAAAGTGATATTATAAACAAAGTTATGCTTAACAAGTTAAGGGAACAAATATTCCATTTGACCTTGGCCTGGGACCTTGTCCTTTGCCACAGACCTGGGTCATATGTGTGATACATTGTATTGCTATGGTGGAGACTTAAGCCTAGTTTTATGAAAATCAAGAAGTGGCTGAGGAAACAAAACACTTTTTATTGGCCTAATGAGCAATCGCCGGGCAAATCAATAAGTACAAATAAAAAATAAGTGTGTTTAGGGTGACGGGTCTGAAAATTTTAGGTAGGGTAGACACACATATTTTATTTAAAGTATTTTTTTCTGGAAAAATATAATTTTATGCATTTTGAAAGGCAAAATGCCTTTCAAAATGCATAAAATTATACATTTTTTCAGAACCACCCCACAAATACTAGGTTTCACCAGTAAATTAAGGTAGGGTGGGGTTACCCTAAACACAGGTATTTTTTATTTGGCCTTATTATTACTAACCTTATCCCATTTTAAAGCATTTCTGTAGCACTTTATCGCCTCATCATACTTTCTGTCTGACCGCTGAAGAAGTCCAAACACATGCCAACAAACATGACTTTTAAGATCATTTCTTAAACCACGTCGAACCAAGTCATATGCTTCGTCTTTTCGGCCTAGACAGTTCAGGGTAAGACCTTTCATGGCTAGTGTTTCTGTAAAGTATAATGTTCAAATAACTCAACTTTATCTGCAAAATAACACTTTTAAACAGTCTTACTACTACAACCATAATGAAATGTACAAAATATGTCACTTTCGTAATTAAAACAGAAAATAGAACTATCACATGCATTATAACTAAACCTAGATTTGCAACGGATCCAGTCCTCAAAACATTTTTCGATCAATATGTCTTTTTGTATACTTGCAGCTATAGTCTAATTCTGATGTCTCTGTTTTAAGAAACATCTGACTAAACTCCAGCTGTTAAGTTTTTAGAGCTGATTTTTTGCAATAACTTTTTAATCTTCAATTTAAGCATATTGTGTTCGCGATGAAAGCTGTCGAGGAGACTTTCCACCAACTTCTCCAAAAGGTCTGGTGCTTGTGGCGCAAACAGATTTTTGTGTATATAGATGAAGATTTTGCTATAAATTTAATTCGTTCAAAATATATGTCTTTTATTGACAGATAAAGTTCGTATAGGCGTGACAGAAAGGGGTAGTCTCAAAAAATAATTGTAAGCGGTGCATATGCCGTTATTCAAAGGTTTTGCATAACATAAAACTGCCATTTGCATACTCAGAATTTACCGTGCATATGCAGAATCAACTTAAAGCAGACTCAGTTGTAGGAAAAAAGGTTGGGTTTTCGCATGACATACTTTCTTTTTTGCACATGCTATGAAATGAACAGTTTTGAGATGACCCCACTAGCTTAAGGCACAAGCAAATCAGGGGCAATTTTCATTATACATTTATTTGGACAAGCCATCCATCGCTTTAGTAAATGAATTAGGGCGGTGCAATTAATTTTTTGACTGACATCTTGGACTTGGTTTATTAGCGTTTTGCTTAAAATGTTCAAAGAGTGCACCTAAGCACAGAGGAACCTGCAGCATCTTGGATGTTGGAACTGTTTGGAGTAGTTGGCGGAGATGTTCCTAAATACTTTTAATTGGATAAGTATTTTGATAAATGACGTAGTAAATAGTTATCGCGAGAAAATAGTTCTAAAAACATTGCAGCTGGAGTTCAGAAGTGGCAAGAATTTGTTGATTAAAGAAAAATCATTATGATTGCAAATTTATATTGAAATTGTTTCATCAAACTATGACATTGTTTCAGACTGTAGCCAGTCTAATTTTAACCATTCAACACTACAGACCTGTAAAAAGGGCTGGCAACGCAGTATGTATCCAGATGAGATGACTCATATGAGCCATCTCATCTGGATCTACACTGTTACCTTTGATACTCATCTGCTTTTTTTCTCAAACTAATTTTTTCAGAATTTGTCTAGCACCCCCCTTTTAACACAAACAATGAATTCTTCTAAAATTTAATATGGAAGAGTTTACCTCAAAATTTTAGGGGTCTGGGGTTTATTTTTTAAACAAGCTGTCAGCTTATTCTTGAAAGTGTTGGTAAAGTTCATGTACATCAGGATTTCTACAGTAGAAATTTTGTCTTGAAGGGCAAATCTACTGCACAATTCATAGTTCTAAGTAAGGCTGTGTAAAATTCAAGGACTTTTTTTCAAGAGCTGCTTAAATACTATCCACCTGTTTTCGTGGACAAAAAGCTTATTTACAAACAAGAGCCAGTTGAACTCACTGGAGTTTTTTTTTTTGCTTAACCATGTCAACTGGACCTTTGCAGGGGTGTGGAAATAGTAAAATTTTCTACTTGTCCAGGGACAAGTAAATGGCCATAATGTACTTGTCCAAAGAAAATTTTACTTGTCCGAAACAACTATTTAGCTTATACATTTCTTTGCTTAAACAATTTACTGTTTGGAAAACAGTATGAAACCAGATAAACGGTGTTGATTCTGATTAGCTGGCTTCTCTTGTAAACAGAGTAGATCCAGATCAGCTGGCTTCTTCAGAAGCCAGCTGACCAGGGTCCACACTGTTTACAAAGCAACATGTGAGCTCGTAATAATAAATCAAAATATGAAATACAGAATTGTATTCACTTTATACGTTTGTACTTGTCCAAGGACAAGTAAATAGAAATTTTCAACTTGTCCTGAATGAGATGGGGGACCAGGTAGGACAAGTCGGGCATGGTATTTCCACAGCCCTGCTTTGCTAGCAGAACTATACATACCTCCATGTTCGGAGAACTTTGGATTTGATAGGATCTGTTTTGAAAACTTCAACCCATTTCTGTACTGTTTCTGTTCATAGCATTTCTGCAATGTAATTTAAAGCTACTGACATGACTACAGGGGACAAAAATATTTCAATATTGCACTGGTCCTGCAGGACGAGGGACTTATAATTTTCACTCGTCCTGCAAACACATATACACAGGGTTTTACACCAAGTTGAATCTTTGGGGGTCCTTGGGACTCAACTTCCTTTATGACGCGGGTCCCATCATTGAAAATGGGGGTCCCATCTTTTTATATATGGACCTTCCGTGAAGGGTTTCGACTAGGCCTTAGCTGTCAAACAGGTGTCGCAAAACATCAAGTAATTTTGGTATCTCAACCTTTTGTATCCACCTAACCAGCTAGATAGGAATTTTATATCTTTTTTGGGGGATGGTTTTTGAGATGATTGGGACTTAGGCCTAAATGAAATATATGTGTGGTTCCTGTTGCATACCAACAAAATTTAGGGTAGGTAGGTAGGGAAATTATTAAATTTTGTTATAACATTTAACTAAGAAAATTAGTGACAAAATCTGAAAAAGTGCCCATTTTAGGTATTTTTTCTTCAAAGACCATTTTAATGTTTAGGGTAGGGTTAAAAAAAATTAGGGTAGGTAGGCAACAGGAACCACACATATATTTCATTTAAGCCTTATCTGACTCCAAACAGTCGCTAGAGGATGGTTCTTGGTCTGTTTCTGCATTTCATTTGCAAAAAAAGTTTCTCAGATCGCTCTGTTCCTATTTTTAGCAGCCGTTTATTTCTAGTCATTTACACGCTTGATCGTAATAAAACCCGACGACAAGCGTCTATATAACTCAGAGCGGGAGCGAGACATGATGAAATTTCAAAGTGCCATAGCAACAAGAATTTGATTGGACTGTTTTGACACACCTCCCGATATTATTGGTTAAACAAGAGCACCTGTCCTATTTATTTATAGATAGCCTGTAAATATGGAAGAACCCGAATTGTTAGGAAATAACTTTGAAATTTGGGATTTTAATGAAAGGCACAACAAACACGTCTGCGTCCCAGTGGACGCAGGTAAGGTGAATTGAGGGGTCCTATCTAATGATTTATGCGTATAAGACACAGGATATTGCGTCCTGTAAAACCCTGTATACATGTCCTTTAAAAGCGTATGCAATAAAGAACATAAGGGAGTAATATGTAATATGACTTCCTTGAGTAATTCTTCCCAAAGCACTGGTCCTGTAGGACGAGTGCTTTGGGAAGAATTACTCGTCCATTCTAGCTTTCACTCGTAATTACCAGCGGACGAGTGAAATTTTTGTCCCCTGGACTGTGTTGCAACCTTAAAACATATCCTACTTCGGACTAAAGAACTTTACAGACCATGCATAAGACTGAAGCTTGATCAAAATGATAAAATTAAGACAAGACAAATTTAAAGGTTTCTTAGTTAAATATTTTGATTGAATTTATCATTTAATATTGGTATAACCATAACACTATCAAAATGTCATTTTTCAGAAGCAGTCTAATCTGGGTCTGCACAATTGTCTAAGCCTTTTTAATAGCCAACTACTAGTGCAGGACTAGCACAGGTTTAGATGAACAAAATATTTGAGCGTAAAATTGTAAATATTTTCTTACCCATCAGCTTTATTATATGTTTTGGGTGCTCAAAAGAACCGTCTCATTGAGCCCGTTCTTTTGAGTACCCACAATGTATGTTTTGGTTGAGAATAATTTTTTTTAAAAATTCATTGCGCACTCTTTTAACTTAATTCATGACGTTATGATTATTTACTGTATGTGCCATTATTTTTATAAATGAGGTACGTGCATTAAGAGGCTTTTTTGGCCCCCTTATGAGGTCAAAAAATAAAAGTTGCTCTTCACCAGTTTCTTCTTAATAGTTTATTAGAACAATAGCCAAAGTGTAAAGGTCTGGTTTTGATTCTACTTTTACGGTTGCTATGGTAACAAAATTGGCCGCCAAAATAGGAAAATGACCATTTTGGAGCAAATTTGAGACATGTAACAGAGGAATTAATATAGAGCACAAGCAAATACCAAAAAATTATTTTAACAGATGATGAGAATTATCACGGCACACAATATATTAAAAGGTTTTTTTGGTATTTGCTTGTGCTGATATATAATTCTTAAAACATCGTTCTCCAAAAGCCTCAAATTTGGCCTAAAATAGCAATTTCTCTATTTTAAGCCTATTTTGTCGGCCATTTTAGTTACCATAGCAACCGGTAAAAGTAAAATAAATGCCAGAATTTTACACTTGGGCTATTCTTCTAATAAACCAATATGAAATTGGTGAAAGGCATCTTTCAGTTTTTGGCTCTAGAGGGGGCCAAAAAAGCCCCTTAACGCACGTACCCCTTTATTATAAATGTTCTTATCATCATTATTATTATAAAATCATATGAAATGTATTACCCAATGATGCAGTCAAAGTGCATTAGGTACCTGGACACAGGACATTTGAAGAGGGATTCGGAAATGCGTTGGTGGATCAGCAGGCGAAAGAAATGAGTGCATCAGATGTGAAGGTTACTCCTTTCAAGAAATAAAGAATCAAAAAGATGAAAGTGGAATAAAAATCTGAAAAAGCTGAAAAAAGAATAGTTTATTTATGTAGTGTTTTGAGAGGTTGGAAAAGATGTAAAAGACAGAGGCTGAGAGAGACCAGAGCTCTCGGAAACGCAGAATTACTCCGTTTTTTCCCTGGGACGCATGATTTTCGCTAGGCGAGAGTCCCGTGTACGCATGTTTTTTAGTCGGCACGCGCTAAAATACCAGTAGCTGATAGATAAATAAGAAGCCCTTTGATATTATCGATCGCGACACGTTTTTTTGAGCCGCGGGAGACGAACGAGATTGTTGTCCTGTCTCTGTTGACCAATCATATGACTCGGACTGCAGTGTAGCAATTCTGACAGGTGATTGACAGGATTACCGATGCGGGACAGTGTGATTATTACGAGATGATTATTAAAGTAATTAAGCAAGGATTATCGGATAATTGTTTGAAACAGATGCGCTACCGAGTTACCGTTAATTAAAGGGAGAAAAAACTATTGTAAACAACATCGAACTACCGAATTCCGAATGTGACTGATTAGGGATGAAAGAGAAAATGTAGGCTATTTAATTGCATTCGTTTGCGATTTGAGCAACATAAACATGGAGAAAAAACAATAAGTTTACGGATTTGCATTTCTTCATTCATTCATTGCTACGGCAACCAAAAGAGTCTGAGAATTGTTGAAGAAGAAAAAACGGTACAGCGGTAAGCCGTATACGGTAACGTCCGACTGACAAAAGTTCCAAATGAAGCTACACTACAAGCCGTGCGATGAAATGTATCATCCGTTCAAGCCGAGCGAACACAAACAAATCACTTTCAGCAAGTAAAATTGTTTATTCTAAATCATTGAAGCCATGTTAAATGGCTAACAGGTAA
Organism: Loripinus fragilis; assembly: GCA_964019695.1. Lineage (NCBI taxonomy): Eukaryota > Metazoa > Mollusca > Bivalvia > Lucinida > Lucinidae > Loripinus > Loripinus fragilis. Next base: position 35,115,513 of record OZ026521.1, read on the forward strand.
TGTCAGTTTATTCATTGCAATCGCCGTAGACACTAGCGAGATGCGTTTTTTAGAAGAAAAAAGACTTCCATCTGCATAAGATTATACAAAACAGAGGACTGCTGTCTGTCTGTCTGTCTGCCTGCCTGTCTGTCTGTCTGTCTTGTTAGTGAATAAAACAAGTACCAACAGTTTAATCTTTTATTTTGATAAGGCCAAACGAAAAATGTGTGTTCAGGTTACATAAAAAAATATACCAAAATAGTTTGTTTTGTTCAGTAGGAACAATCCATTAATGCTTTAAGGTTTGAATTCAGTTGATCTAAAATTTTTTCAAAATGTATCACTTCCGGCTAAAATGGAAAAGATATACGGTATGCACAAAGTGGTGGGACTCCAACTTTTTTGGAGTGGGACTCCTACTTTTTGCCAGATGGGAGTCCTGAACTCCTGTTTTCAAAATCCTAGTGAGAGCTCTGGAGACATTCTCTACTTTACCGGGCCGTGTAGCGCAGTTGGTAACGTGTCTGGCTACAGATGCCTGTCTGACTGCAGATTCAGGGGTTGAGAGTTAGATCTTGGCCCGGTCCCATACTTTCGTGGAGATTGATCCAGAAATAATTTCTAAGGTCATTCTCCTCCCTTCCTCTGAATCGTTCAAGAAGGGTTGTTTGTCAGTTACAAGCGAAAGTATGTACACAAAGTACTGGTTAATCGCTTGTTCAAGCTTGCCCAGGAAAAAGTGTGGTTAGGTGAACTGACCGTCCCACCATGACCAAAGCACGCAGTCATTATGAAACATCACAGGACCGTCAGTCATGACTGACAGATTTACCTGCGGTCTGACAACAGCTATCTTGTCACAGGACTGACTGTCCTGTGAAACCTGAGCCCAAAAGTTACTGTTTTGGCGGAATATAACAAAGTACTCTGTTTTAATCAACCAATCAAAAGGCATATTGGAAATCTGCATTTACCAGCAATCAATATTTTGTTTACTGAGCTGTCATGGATACTTTGTGGTCATTGATCTTTATACATTTATATTACATTCAAACTTAAAAACTTATATTTTTTCTTTTGTTTGTTCTTATATGATGTCGGTCTGGTGAAATTGTGGTTAGCCAGGCAGATTTTTCCAGTCCACCAGACCGGCTGTCCTGTAAAGTCTGGGAAACTTTCGTAAACTCTGAGCATGTAAAGCAACAAAATATTCTCTACTTTGTGATCATTCTAAATTGAATAGTCATTTGATCAATCTAAGATTAATTTCAGGATATTCTCATCATAGGTAAGATTAGAACACATTTAGGGTAATATCATGGTGGGTAGGTAGGAGCATGGCAAACCATTATTTTTTAAAGTCTGGCCTCCCAAGCCTGCGCATGTTGCTGCAATATCTGGGTCCCCCTATACTTTGTTTTTCCACACCATGCTTAATCATAAAAATGGCCCAAGTGGTTTGAGGACCCTTAATTTACAATTTTTTTACATCATAAACGGACAAAAACAGGGCTAGACTGCACTTTACAGATCGACTTTGACTAAGCTGTATGGGTGGGCTTGCATCCAAATATGTTTATATTGTTCATAGTTCTAATATGCTTAGGGCATACTTATTTACAATGCTGCAGGGGTGTGGGGGCAGCAGCCCCAATTATCTGATATTAATTGTGGATTTAATTTTAAACGGAGACCAGTAAAGTGCAGGTATTTTCTTAATATATACATAATTTAAACTTTCAAGAAGAGACTCATCGTTCTCATTTGATGGCCACGTTACGGAGTTTTAATGAAGTAAACATTTACGGCTATCTACTGAGGGCTAATCCCTGCACTGCTTTTTTAAAAAAAAAACAGCCCCTATGTCTCTACATCTACATCCTACGTTGATCCGTCACTTTTGACAATTATTCAACGGTTGACTTCATTATGGTAGCACTAGAAAAAATGAAAAACTATAGAATATAGGCAGTTAGAAGTAATATACATAATAATATAGGAATTTGTCTTGGTTTGACACTAGTGGACTTTAAGTTTCAAAGTAAGAATCCAAACATGCTGTTTGATTTCTTCGTGATTCGGTCGATGTGGTTTTTCCACGACAGTGTTGACTGGAGATCTACGTCCAGGTACTTGGTGGTGTCTTGTATCTCAAGTAAGGCTGCCATGTTTACCAAATTTGGTAAACGTTTACACGAGTTCCAGTAACCGAAACGATTCTGTTTACACGGAACTTCCAGATTTGATTTTTTTCATTATGCAGAACGGTAAAAGCGCTGATATTTTTCCTAAAAAAACTCTTTGAAAAATGTACCTTGTGTGAATATTCGAAATTGGTTGGCTGTTGTGATAGAACTCATTTCAAGTTATTTGAAAGGGATTGCAACCTTCACAGAATTGTAGATTATCGACATTTTTTTCAGTTGCAAGTGTGTTATTAACGAGTGGACACACACAAGACACGACTTCCAATCATCAACGCATCAATACACACGCCTACAGGAAGTAAACAAGATGCATCTCTACAAAACCTTTACATAACTGTTAAAATTACAGGAATGTAATTAATTGCTCCAAGCAGCGACTGAGTTGACGATTTTCAGGGCATTTTTATGGTATGTCGAGTCACTGTCTGTGCAGGCGCGATACTCAAAGAATTTGAAAAAATGCTCCCTATAATAAGATAATGTCTGTTGAGCATGTCCGCCCTAATATTCTAAAAGCAGTAAATACTTTATCAAAAACAGCCTAATCTGAGAAAACAAACAAACTGCGTAATCCAGAACGGGATGTTCATTAGGAAATGCTATTTATAAACCACGACGCTGGTCACATGCTTAAGTTCATGTAAACGATAGGCCAGGGCTCTCACACCCCTTTTTGGGAATGGGGTCGGGGCCCATGGAATTGGGAAAATTAGCGGTGTTTTGACTAAAATTGGGAAATTGGACATCGTCCTTATGTATGACGTTTACATTGCTAGATTGATTCCAATAATTAAACTTACCTTAGTGTACTATGAGAAAAGGGAGAGGAAGAAGCAAGTGTTTTTTATATTCTATGAAATATAGAGAACCAAAAAAAAAAAAAATATTTTTTGTCAAATTGGGAATTTTTTGTCTGGAATTGGGAAAAAACCATACTTTTTGGCATTGGGAATGGGGCCGAATTTCGGCCCGAAAATCGGGTGATCGAGAGCCCTGTAGGCCAATTTTGTAAACGTTTATTGCCAAAACACAAAATAATACCGTTTACACATGTAAACGTGGCAGCCCTAATCTCAAGAGTATGTCCTTTTAGCTAATAGGCATATCTGAGGGGGGTGCGTGATCTGGCCTTGGGGTACTGCACTTTTGGGGGTGAAATTCCATGCCCCACTTGTCTTCCCATTCTGCCAAGATCTTCTTGTAGTGCCTCTTGGTCTGCATGGTCTCTGATAGTGCGGTAGACGATACAGTCGTCAGCAAACAGTCTGGTGTTAGATCCTATGTTGTCCGGAAGGTCGTTGATGAACAAGAGGAACAATAACCTTTAATGGACCGAGCACCGAGTCTTGGGGGACCCTGCTGATCACTGGTATACTTTCCAATTCTAAACCTTCGACAATAACAATAAACACTATCACGGTAATATGCGCCATATTGAATTGGGGGCATTCTCCACTGGCTGGTATTTGCACCCTACAGGTAAATGAGTGTATTCTGCTATAAAACTGACAAGTGGCTGTGTTCAATCAATTAAAAAGGAGTTTTAACGAAGTTGTAAAATCTTCAAACTTTCAGGAAGTAATCAGGAGTGAATATTCTTTAATTTTATGCTTTATTACATTTATAAAAATTAGCAGAAAGATAGAAAATATATGATTAATGTGACCTCTATTTGTTCTAAGAAATTCTATTGACTAAAAGTTCCCACGCTCAGCATTCTTTCTTCAGTATAGGTGTGTGTCTAAAGTGTGGTCAGCAATTTAATTTTTTAGTCAAATGATACACAATATAAGTTATGAACGGACATTCCTAAGTTAATGAAATAATGGGAAAGCATGACAGATGTTGCGTTGGTGGGTGTAATAATGATAAGAGATACTCTGATAAATATGTTATTCGTTCCCATGTTACTGACTTGAAGTTTCATATTATACCATCAGATCTAAACAAAAGGCAAATTTGGGAAAAACAGATTGGTAAAGGAAGGAAAGGATTTCAAATTGGGAAATCTATGCATGTCTGTTCAAACCATTTTCAAGACGCAAAGCCAACGAGCGCGAATCCTTTCCCAACACTCTTTTTAACAGAAAGTGATTCAAAGAAAAAGTCGCCAGTGAAACGCAAATGTCGAAAATCAACAGAGCCAACTCCATCCAAGAAATTACTGAAAGGACAAGCCTCTGGATGCCAAGAACCTTCTGCGTTAACAGCTGGGACACTGACATTTGCGCAGCTCACTCGAGAAAGTGATGTAAAATTTTACACTGGTTTTAAATCGACTGACATGTTTAGATTAGTGTTTAGTTTTTTGTCCATAAAGGCTATTAATATGCGCTACTGGAAAGGTGGAAAGCAAACTCAGCTAGAGACTCACGGTACTGACCCCTACTTAAAGCCTGGTGATTACAACCGACCAGGTCCCAATAGAAAACTTACACTTGAACAAGAGTTCCTGCTTGTAATGATGAGACTACGGGTTGGATTACTTGTTCCAGATTTGGCATTTCGGTTCAACGTCTCCACAGGGTTAATAAGTTCAATATTTACAACTTGGATTAAACTCATGAGAAAGGAACTTGGATGGCTTATAATTTGGCCAACACGACCAGATACTAGAAAATCATTGCCAGAGTGTTTTAAAAAGTGGTTCCCAAAAGTGAGATGTATTATTGATTGCACGGAATTCTTCATTGAAACACCATCATCACTAGATGCTCAAGCTATGTGTTGGTCAGAATATAAACATCACTGTACAATTAAAGTGCTTATTTCAATCACTCCGACAGGAATGATTTCATTTGTATCTGATTGTTATGGTGGCAGAGCGTCAGATAAGTATATTGTACAGAACAGTGGGTTTTATAACTTTATTGAGCCATATGATCAAATAATGGCTGACCGCGGTTTTAAAATAAAGGAGGAGCTACTCCAGCGTCAAGCGTCACTGTCCATTCCACCAAGCAAACAAGGTACTTTACCAATGACAACAGGGGATGTTCAAGAGACTTCGCGCATAGCTAACGTGAGAATATATGTTGAGAAAGCTATAGCACGTGTAAAATGGTACAATATTTTGGCAAAGGAACTGGAAATCACTTGTCTGCCACTGTGTGACGACATTGTGATATGTTGCTGTGCTCTATGCAATTTATTAGAGCCGCTTTGTATTTAGATGAAAACAGATGATTATTTAAGGTATATTATATTGCCTGATTCTCCTAAACTTGCATGTGCAGCTATCTAGTGGGGCTACAGTGTTATGTTTGATCCAAATTTTAATCAGTATTTTTTAAATGTGCAGGCGGCAAAATTCAAGCAAAAGGTTTGTCTGAGACTTCACTGCTTGCATGTGCAATAATAACTTAAAACTCATGTGTTTCATGTTATTTGCTTTCACAGAAGTCTTTCTTGCCCTTGTTTGCATGCCCTGCAAATAAAATTTGATGCTGCCATTTCTTCAATGAATCCTACACATCCCCAGTGGAACCACAAATCACATTTGTCACAGCATACTACATTTTCTTCTTCCTTTTCTATCTCGCCATCATTTAAGCACAGTTTTGTACATTCTGGACAGTAATATATTGTGCGCATGCCAAGGAGGACCTTAACAACATAGTTTTTATAAAATAAAACAAGGCCTTGTTCAATCTCATGCCAGAAAGTACCATCAAATTTTATAAGTTCAGTAAATGGTGTTCCTTGTCCTGTCCACACAGAAAAGAAGCAATTTTTCATTTTCAAAACTGCCATCTGGCACTGGATTTGGGTAAAATATTTATGCGATGTCTTAAGGTGAATTTCTCCATTACATGCCTCAAGAAAATCAGTTTCCTTAAATGACTCAATGATGTTTTGTCCTTTAATCTTATATGGACATTTTAATTCAAGAACAGCTTTTCCACAACATTCACAATCTACAATACCATCTGGGCTGGCTGCAATATATGGAAACTCTTTGCATACATGAAGACCGCATGTCTTGACTGTAAAGTTTACATGCCTTGGTGAAATAGTACGAACAAAATCTTCTCTAGCATTTTTCTCATGTTCTCTACCCCATTTGACTGCCTCTATATGATCAAGCGGTGGTCCACCAAACACTATTTCTGATACAAGTGGCGATACTTTCTGCTTCTTCGTTGGGTTTCTCACAACAGACTTATATTTAGTGAATACTGTGTGACATATGGATGCGGTTATTCTTCCCTTACGTTGATTTTTCCAGACTTCACTTTCGGACTGACCCCTAGATGCTTCCTCAATTTTATCAACTTGGTCGCATGTAACTTCAATGGACTCGAAAAATGTCTTTGTGACATCTGGGTCAGTCTCTGTTGTTCTTTTAGCTGATAATTCTTCGGCAACTTCAATCAATGATGGCGGTAAATGTCTTTCAAGCTGGGAAGCGATTTGTTGGGAAAGTCCAGTAAAAATGACAGATTTGGGGGACTTTTCATTCAAGGAGGTCAGAAACCAGCCCATTGCTTCAGGGTTAACTGTGTCCTCTCCTACTCTCCGAGGATCAAAGTTCTGTTTTAATTGTTTTTTAGTTTGGCGTTCTTCAGTACTTGTAACTTTTAAACGACTGTCCGTTCGAATGTCCATGTCCTTTACTTTCATTGGCATAACTTGTTTTTGGGTCTGGTCATTCCATCTTGAGCTAATTTCTGTACAGGCAGGTTTATGATAATCGTTTGCAATGGCATGTTCTATCTTGTATAGCACTGCAATGACATGGTTACATGTTGTTCCATAGCCTGCAGTATAACTGCACCAGGCCGTTAGGGGACTTCCATTTGTTTTAATTGCAACCCATAGTTCCCGTGGCTGATCTCGAACACTCTGTGAAGGAGTCACGCGAGCACGCAGTATGACCGTATTAGCATTTTGTGGTTCTATTGCACACTCAATTGCTCCCACAAACCCACTCTTAAAGTATGAAAACGCTTTTTGGATCTTATATTTTCCTATATAGTCATTTCCAAACTCTCTGTTTTCCAATATGTACTCAAATATTTTTCCCAAATCAAGAAGCGGCCATTGTGCAACATCTTTTCTCCAGACATTTGCTGGGTAGCACTTAGGGTCTGTGATATTGTGAAGATCTAGTCTTCTCTGATATTCCACCCTCAGCTTGACTTGAAGCTCTTCATAAGAACTCTTAATCGGAAGTTTCAATTCCCATGCTGTAAATGCTCGAGCGACAAGTTCACGTTTTGACCCAGTGCAGCTTAAGCTTCTTGGAGCCAAGAAATCTTCTAGTTCGCCTCGAGTCATTTCCAAAAAGTCCTCATAAACTCTATCTTTGGAAATTTCGCTCATCCTAGAGTAAAAGAAGATGGAAGTGCTTAGCTCTTTAGAAGAGAGTACATTTGAAATGGTACTGTAGACATTTTCTTTGTCTGAGAAGCAGCAGCAGTGCAGTGCTCTAATCACTGGTCAAATAATATTAAATAACAAATGGTTTAAACATTTTTAATTAACTTTTATGATTTCAGCTATTTTTCTGTTATAAACTAAAGTATATCTCATAAATGGAAAAGTTTGGGGAACTGTTATATATTATAAATCATCAGAAGTAATCATAACATGCCAGCTATTCTGGGCCTCTGGATTACTATTCACACATTTAACATGCTTATCTCTTTGCTTGCTGGCGGTGAATTTGGCGAATTTAGCGTCTGCTGATCATCAGTCCAAACAGTTTGGACCCAGATCAGACTCCACAGAATGTCAGGTCTAATCTGGATCCAAGCTCTCTTAAAGTGGCTCTGATGGTGTTCCTATAAGAAATATTTGCAAAGTTAACTTTAAATATTGTTTTTAAAAAACATCAGCAGACGACAGTTATCCATCATGCCAAAAAGTTAAGGCATACTACATTAAAATTGTGCAGTTATTGTGAAATATGCAAAAGTACACTTACTTGCTTAAAATCACTATTAATTAAACAGTAATTGATTAAGATATTGAATGGTTAAAGCTGTGTTTATGCAGTGAAAGAATCTCAGTGCTTATCAGTTTAACACCAACAGCTGTGTGAGATTGCACCCATTTCAAAATGGCGCAGGTTTCCGTGAAATTGTTTATTGAGATCTGCCTGTAAGAAAGGATGTTATCCAGCTTAGGCAGCTACGATGCCGTAATGGTGGAGTTTCCGTAGAAGTCCTTTATGCGGAACTCAGTCGAACACCTTAGAGAAGTCAAGGATCACCATATCTGTTTGGTCACCTCTGTCAAATGAAGATGATGTCATTGACGTCAGTATGTGTACCAGTCCCTTGCAAGTGTTCATCCGTGCTTCAGCTTCAAAACATTTTCCGGCTGGGTAAAACGAAATTCCCCACCCCCTACACAGGGCGTAATGATTGAATTTGATTGTGCCAGTATAACGAGATAGACAGGGCTGGAGTCCATTCTTTCAAAATGGATGGGTCAAATTTTTCCAGTTCTTGCAAGTGAAAACAAATAGGCTCAAATCGTTCTTCCTCATTCAAATCTTACAAGATCGTGTCTACTATGCTCATATGTTTTGGTATATAATGACAGGCTCTGATATGGCATATCAAACTGCCATTCGAAAGGTCTGATGAGCACATGCCTGTCAGACTAAAAAAAAAAGAAGCAAAGTTCTGGGAAAACCTGTCACTACCCCGAAGGTTGCAGATCATAATTCACTCACCAATATTCTTTTGAACAATGCATTTTCTTTCGGGGGCAATGGATTACTAGTAGGCATTGTTGCAGTTGACGTATCGGTATAATTGTGCCTCTTTTCGTTCGAGGCGTTTTGATCGGTCACCTCGTGTTGTAAAATTCCAAGATGGTGGACCGAGGAAAAAAAATAACTCTCGTTTCCCTAAACTTTGCAATTATTAGTATTACTTAATTATTTTAGACATAAATAAATAAATCTGTCTTAATGAACTTAATTTGAATAGAAAATAGAAAGAAAATAAAATAATATATTTTTTCCCGACAAGTGTAATTTCCAACGCGACGTGAATAGAATAGAACAATCGATTTTATACAAGTTACCGTTACCGAAAAAAAAATCCGCGAAATATAAAGTGACTGCCAGGCTTATAATGCCTAAAAAACAGCAAAGTTCTGGGAAGACCTGTCACTACCCCGAAGGTTGCAGATCATTCTGAAATCAACCAAATGGCATATTCCACAGAAGAAGCCACGCACGGTTGTTCTTTCATTCCTAAGTATGCTCCTGATATCACTATCCTCGGATATTGAAGTCAAGTAAGTAATGGTGCAAAGATCAGGAATCGATACAATCAAGTACCACACCTGACCCAGGATACCAATGGGAAAGTGACAAACTCACAGAAGACACCACAAACGAGAGCCAAGAGGTCAGCCCTTTCCCAGCAGGTGACCAAAAAGCACATATAAACAGACGCGCACAAAACATAGCAAACACAAGACAGAACAAAAACATAAAAGATCCACAAAAGAAGTACCGCCTTGGAACGGTCAGTAAAATATTTTACTGGAGGGCTTAAACCGGTTTAACGGCGCCAACCTCACCCTTAATTCAGATGTGGATCAAGACACATAGATATTTGGTTTGCATGAAAGACCCCTAACTTATCAATGCATCATCTCCTAAAACATATAAATCAAGATATAACAAGAAGATAAAGGATAAGGACTCAACAGTAAATTAAACTGAATACCGGAGCAAAAGAAATCCAACAGGTAAACCCGGTGGGCCCGACAAACAGCCAAAGCATCAGGCCCCTAACATCTCATCAATAGATAAGTCTTTAAGTCGGAACCATCATAGAGTCTGAAGTCCGACCCACCGGCGTGCAATTAAAGAGGAAAGCAAAGTTGCCAACCGTGATTGGGTTGACTACCAAGCATGCAGTCTGTTGCAATACATTAATGTTATAGCCAATCTTTCTATAATGGGAAACTATTTTAATGAACTGCGCTGAAAAATTATTAGAGCCAACAATCTTCTTCAACTTATACACCAAGTCACCATAGAAATCAGGTTCCGAAAGTCCTTGGCGCAAGAGAGATTTAAGTCCAACTTGGAATTTAGAAATCAAATCATAGTATCGTCTATAAAATTTTGAAAATGTTTTGCGAAGTTTATGATACCGATAGCCTTGTTTAAGAAGTTTCTGAGTTAACAATTTATTGCGAGTGTTGAAGTCAACAACATAGCTAGATGCTCTAGCAAAACGAATGAGTTGAGAGATATAGACTCCATAGGATGTAGAACGAGGAACATCACCATCTAAAAATGGGAAATTGACAATTTCAAAATCAAAGTCGTCACGTTTGTCATAAATTTTGGTAGAAACAATATCATTAGAAATTGACAAATGCAAGTCTAAAAACGCGGCTTCGGTATCAGAGGCATTGGCTTTATTAAGTTGGAGCTCTGAAGGGTATATTTGACTAACCATATTGTCAAAATAAACATTATTAATATTTAAAATATCGTCCAAATATCTGGAAGTAGTGTTAAACGCATCAATAACATCAGCCTGCTTATCATCAGAAAGAGACATCATAAAGTCCCTTTCATAACAAAACAGGAATAAATCTGCAACCAGGGGAGCACAATTAGTGCCCATAGGAATCCCAACAACTTGTCTATAGAGCTTGGTGCCAAATCGAATAAAAATGTTGTCCAACAAAAAGGTCAGCGCATCGCATACATTTTGACACGACCATGCATGATATTTTTTAGGTTTTTCTGAAGTCAAAAATGCATTTCTGTCACTACATGCAAGGTAAGGAGAGCCTTCTCTCTGGAAGGTACTTTCAATAAGATCAATAAGTTTATCTTCAATTAAATTATGAGGTAAAGTAGTGTAAAGAGTAGAAAAATCATAAGTAGACAAACTGGTCGCATTGAAATCTCTAGCTTTAAGTTTATCTAAAATTTCACCTGAATTTTTAATCGACCAAAATAGGTTTTTACCAGATCTCTTTCTTTCTTTCTTTCTTTCTTTCTCTATATACTGCCAGACCCTCTTTCGAGTATTATCGGCAGGTGTACTTTGTACACTCCGGGTTGCAGGATGAAAGCCTACAAGAAACCATATCGAAATTACCGTAGGGTTCTTTAACCTGCACAGGGGGTGACTTTCCCTGCACAGGGGACATCCAGTTAACGTCCCGATCCGAAGGACGATGCACTTATCTAGTGTCATCCCTGCAAATGACACTAGAGAAAGCGTGTTCGGACACCGAAATTTTTCTTGCCGCGAGCGGGAATCGAACCTGGGACCTCTAGCACCAGAGGCAAGTGCCTATCCACTGAGCTACCACGCTTCCATCTCTCATATACCTTTTCACAATATTTGATAACATGTTTTTTAACAGCTGTAAGACACGAGGTTAACAATTTAGAAAGTTCTGTTGTTGTACAAGAACTAGAATTTGCAATAAATCTTGCTTTATAGGGTTTTTTTTATGGAGTTTAGGTAACCAGTACAACGTAGGAACTTTGTCTTGATTTTCTTTAGCTTTGACACCAAAATGTAGGGCTGTATGACAACCATGCCCATCAACAATCACCCTTTCACTTAAAGAAGGCTGCAGTTTATAGGCATTAGTGTCAACAAGCTCACGCTTAAGAGTATTAATATAATACAATCGTCAAACAACTACAACATTGTTAGCAGCTTTATCTGCTGGAACCAAAACATAGTTCATATGAAAATCCTGGATAACCCTGGTCCGACTGACTATCCCTGCGGAACTTGTGCCATTGAGGTACAAAATACCGACCCGGCTCTTGAATGTGACGATTGCGGTCAGTGGTTCCACATACAGTGCGAGTCCATAGGGCAAAACACTTATGATGATTGGGTAAACACAGACCGCTCATTCTCATGGGTTTGCTCCGGATGTGGGAATGCGAATTATTCCAACTTATCACAGTCCAAATCTAATTCATTCACTTCAAGAAACAGTTACAGCATCCTTTCAGAGGAATCTTCCGATTCTTCCGTACCAAGCTCACCTTCGCTGCCGAGGCCTAATGCAAATAGAACATTCCAAAATAAAATTTATAACCTTAAAGTATTGAATATAAACTGCCAGTCAATAGTTAATAAGAAAGCAGAATTCTATGCTCTTCTTGACAAGCACAAACCGGACATAGTGGTAGGTACTGAGTCCTGGCTAACCCCAAACCACCTTGACAGTGAGTTCTTTCCAAAATCTCTTGGTTTTGCCCTGTTCAGACAGGATAGGGGACCGGGTACAAGTGGTGGTGGTGTCTTTATACTGGTCAAAGATACTCTTATTGCCTCAGAACAGAAACAATTGAAAACTGAGTGCGAGATTATATGGGTGAAAATTGAAATGACCACAACCAAACCCTTGTACGTGGCTGCCTATTACAAACCAAGAGATGGGGACAACCAAAGTGCAGCTGAACTCAGACGATCTTTGGAGCTCGCCCATTCACTTAAAGGTAACACATGGCTCCTAGGTGACTTTAATTATCCTAAATTCTCCTGGGACCAGGATCATGTGCCCACTATGAAGTCGGGATCCAGTCTCCCTACACACTATGAAGACTTTGTTTCCTTACTCGATGACTTCAGCCTAGTACAGATGGTAAGTGAACCCACAAGAGGCGAAAATATCCTGGATTATTTCCTTACATCAAACCCTACTCTTGTAAATGACATAGAAATACACCCTGGTATTGCTGATCATGACTTGGTGCTGATAAATGCTAATGTAAAACCTCACGAAGGTAAGCAAATCCCAAGATCTGTTCCACTCTTTAAAAAAACAAACTGGGAAGGTTTCAAGACATACATCAAATCAAGCTGTGATAAAATCCTGAAAAATCCTGACATTAAAGATGTAGAAGAAATTTGGCTCTCCCTCAAAACTGTCATTGATAAAGGTATTTCCCAGTTTGTCCCTATAAAGAAAATTGGTTCAAAAAGAAGTCTCCCATGGATTACCCAACATATTAAGCGTTTGATCCGTAAGCGAGATAGCCTCTTCCAGAAACAGAAGAAAGGACACCCCAGAGATAGACGCCACTTTAAGGAGGTAAAACACCTTGTTCAGCCCAAAAGAAGGACTGCATATAACAACTACCTTCAATCGGTACTAGGCCTCAGTGATGAAGAGGGTAACATTGACACAGTCTCAGACAAACAGAAATTTGCGCCGAAAAAATTATTCTCCCTGATAAAAAAATGCTAAACAGGACTCCCATGGTGTTTCCCCTCTAAAGGACAAAGATTCAGGTAACACATTTTCTCAAAATAAAGATAAAGCTGACTTATTAAATAAACCAATTTCAGTCAGTATTCTCACAACTATCACCTCTTAAGCTCAGCCAATTATGCATAGATAAACTTCAAGACTACTTTTCTGTCTGTATACCTAAGAGGTTCCAATGCAACTATCCTAAAATGCCTGAAATCAACATTGACCTGAAAGGTATTCTCAAACTACTTTCAAACCTCAAACCAGACAAAGCACCAGGCCCAGATGGTATTAAACCTATTATCCTGAAAGAACTTAGAGAGAAAATAGCACCAGTCATTCATCTACTTTTCCAAAAGTCAATTTCTACAGGTAAAATTCCGTCAGACTGGACAAAAGCCAATGTTAGCCCGGTTTTCAAGAAGGGAAGTAAAAGTGATCCAGCCAATTATAGGCCCATCTCCTTGACATGCATATTGTGCAAGGTGATGGAGCATATAATTGCATCTAAGCTCACTCAGCATCTCAACCAAAATAATGTTCTCTACGATCTCCAGCATGGTTTCAGAGAAAGGAGATCATGTGAAACCCAACTTATTCAGCTTGTTGAAGACCTGGGCAGGCAACTAGTAACAGGTAAACAAGTTGACCTTATCTTGCTAGACTTTAGTAAGGCCTTTGACAAAGTCAGCCATCCTAAACTCTTGTTCAAACTTTCACAGCATGGAGTGAAAGGAAATACTCTAAATTGGATTAGAGCTTTCCTGGTAGGTCGAACCCAGGCTGTGGTGCTGGAGGGGGAGAGCTCATCAGAGGTTCCTGTGACATCTGGTGTGCCCCAGGGATCTGTTCTTGGGCCTCTCCTCTTCCTGCTCTATATAAACGACCTACCACAAAATATACAAGCCCAGGTAAGACTTTTTGCCGATGACACGGCTGTCTATCTAACAGTTGGATCCTCAGACGATAGGGACACCCTCCAAGCAGACCTCAATACCTGACAGGAATGGGAGCTGGCGTGGGACATGGAAATTCAACCCTAGCAAATGCCAGGTGCTCCACATTACAAGGTCGAAATATCCATTGAACACCCAGTACTCCCTTCATGGACAGGTACTTGAGGCAACTGACACAGCAAAGTATCTTGGTATAAGTATTGCTAGGGATCTTAACTGGAACGACCACATCAGCTCAATAACTGCGAAAGCAAACAGGACCCTGGGCTTTGTTAAACGAAACGTTAAGACCAACAATGAGAAGGTAAAAGAACTGGCCTACAAAACATTAGTTCGTCCCCAAGTTGAGTATGCCTCCCCAGTCTGGTCCCCCCACACAAAGCATAATATAAATAAAATTGAAATGACCCAAAGAAGAGCAGCTAGATGGGTCAAAAACCAATTCTCCCCATATGAAAGTGTCACTAACATGCTGAGTGAGCTTGGTTGGAGGTCACTGGAAGATTGACGGATTGATGCCCGGCTGATAATGTTTTACAAAATTGTCCATGGATATGTTGCGATTCAACTTCCTGCATCCTTTGATAAACCCTTAAGATATACTCGCCACATGCACACTCTTTCATTTAGGCAGATACACATTGCTGCCAGCTATTACAAATATTCCTTTTATCCTGCATCAGTAGTTCTATGGAACAGACTCCCCTCTGAAGTTGTACTTTTGGAAGATCTTGACTCATTCAGGGAAGGAGTCTGCAAGATCAACCATCGGTCACCTTAATTTAAATACACTGTTTTTAACCTCTTTTACCTGCACCTCTTCTGCACTAACACTATAACTTTTATCAAGTCTCACTATCGCACTTTTTATCTCCTACAATCTTTCTTTTAACTCTTGCACTGACAGCGCAACTGAACGTAATACTCGAAATGAGGGTGCTGCAGAATGGATAGATAGATAGATAGATAGATCATGATTTACTCACCAATATTCTTTTGAACAATGCATTTTCTTTGGGGGGGGGGGGGAATGGATTACTAGTAGGCATTGTTGTAGTTGATGTATCGGTATAATAGTGCCTCTTTTCGTTCGAGGCCTTTTGATCGGTCACCTCGTGTTGTAAAATTCCAAGATGGTGGACTGAGGAAAAAAATAACTCTCGTTTCCCTAAACTTTGCAATTATTAGTATAAATTAATAATTTTAGAAATAAATAAATAAATCTGTCTTAAGGGAAAAAGATGGCTGATCGAGTGGACGTAGATTTCGCGCCACCGTGATTTTTGGATATTAATAATGGAAGAATTGCCAAATGTTATACCAAAATCGATCGTGGAAGTTTTAAACAGGCTGGAGAACGATGAGGACAACCTATTCTCGTGGAAATTCACGCGGAGTCAGGACAATTCTCATTAACCGTCAGTTGCAAACTTCCCGCCAAAACTCCCAACAAAGCCAAGGACAACAACAAGGTAACCGGACGTACAACTGTGAAACCAGTAAAGAGATGTCGTCGGAAAAAGAATAGATCTCCCTCTGTATTGGCCCGTTCTAGGAAGAGACACACGCGGTTCCTGGAAAAGAAGTTGGCTGGAAAACCAGATTTGGCTTCGCCAGAAGAGGACCAGCGGAATTCGGATAATTCTGTGTGTGTAAAGGAACTGGAAAATACCAATCTTTCTTGTGGTAGTAACAGTGACCTGGTGAACACCAAGCCCAATTGCTGATCCTGACCTGTTAGTGTTACACGAACAGGCAATTCTTTGTGAATTTCTGGACACCATTGATAGTGACGATAGTGACGACGATGTGAGCAGTGTATGTAGTGTTTGTTCAAACTGTAAGCATCCAGTCAAAAAAGGATAGGACCTTAAACGTTGTTCCCCCTGTCATATAACGCGCTACTGTAGCGTTCAGTGCCAGAGGAAAGATTGGGACTTTCACCGATTTGCTTGTGCGGTTGTGGCAAAGAAGTCGGACACTGTGAAAGCTTGATTCTCTACCACAAGGACCTGTACATATTTGTTAAAGTTTCACAAGTTACTATTTTCTACAGTAGTTTAGATACTTTTACTAACACTAATACTATGCCGAAAGGTGGTGCGCCTGCACAGGCGGAATATACATCCAAGAAAGAAAGAAAGGCCTCGTGAGCATCACTCCCTTGCTCTATCTTCTTTACCGGTATCGATTATAGAGAGGATATTCACTTTGTATAAGAAAAACACAGAATTTGTTATTAAAACACCATGTTCCCCGCACTACATCATTTGGAGTCTATATTTTCTCAACTCATCCGATTTCCTAGAGCATCTAGCCGTGTTATAAGGTCGTCCCTAAAATTCCTAACTAAAAATACCTAACCTTAGTGGTTCACTAAAATACCTAACATCCTGATGCCATATGACATTGTATGACATGCCAACCCAACCTAACATAACCTAACTAACATTCTTTGTTAATAATTCTGCCCTTACCTAACGTAACCTCACCTAACTTGACCTAACCTTACCTAACCAATGCTCACCTAAGCTTACCTCACCCAACCAATGCCAACCTAACATAACTTGACCTAACTTGACCTAACCAATACCCACTTAACATTCTTTGTCAATAATTCTGTCCTTACCTCACGTAACTTGACCTAACCTTACCTAATCAATGCCCACCTAAGCTATACTCAAGTAACCAATGCCAACCTAGCCTTACCTCACCTAATTTGACCTAACATTGCCTAACCAATGCCTACCTAACCTTACATACCTACCCATACCATGATATATATTAGGTACAAATGACCTAACTTTACCTAACCTAATACCAACCCAACCTAACCTCACCTAACTTTACCTAACTTACATACCTACCCATACCATAATATATATTAGGTACAAATGACATAACTTTACCTAATCTAACCTGACCTAACCTAACCATAACATGATATAAAGTTAGGTTAGGTATTTTCAGTTAGTATAACCGGTTTAAGCCCTCCAGCAAAATATTTTCACTGACCATTCCAAAGCGGTACTTCTTTTGTGGATCATTTGTGTTATTTATGTCTTGCGTTTTTCGTGCTTTCGCGTCTGTTCATTGCTGCCTTGTGGCCACTTGATGGGAAAGGGCTGACCTCTTGGCTCTTGTTTGTGATGTTTAATTGAGTTTTTGTCACTTTCCCATGTGGTATCCTGGGTCAGGTGTGATACTTGATTGTATCGAGTCCTGATCTTTGCCACCTTTCTTACTTTGATGTTGTGTCTGTGGTCAGGCCCACTTGGGTTTAAGTATTGGATTTCTTTTGCTCCAGTATTCAGTTGTATGTACTGTTGAGTACTTATCTTTGTCTTATCCTTCTTGTATCTTGATTTGTATGTACTAAGAGATGATACTTCGATAAATTAAGGATATTTCATGCGAACCAAACATCTATGTGTCTTGACTCACACCAGAAATAACGGTGAGGTTGGTACCGTCAAACATGTTTAAGCCCTCCTATAATTTTCTTACAGACCGTTCCAAGGCGGTGCTTTTTTGTGGATTCTTTTTGCAATTTGTGTTTCGTGCTTGTCTTTGTCATACTGTCTTGTCTGTTCCTTGAAGCCTTGTAATCATCTGTTGGGAAAGGGCTGTACCTCTTGGCTCTCTTGCGTGTGATGTTTTCTTGTGCTTTTGCCACAGTCCCATATGGTGTCCAGGATTAGGTGCGGTACTGGAATGTATTGATTCCTGATCTTTGCGTTCTTCTTTACTTTGAAAAGAAAGAAAAAGAAAGAATTGGTGATAGCTTATGGCTCAATAATTTATCTATCATCCTTTACGTATTTACCTATCCTGTCTGCGAGGACATTCTAGGCAGATGTGCTGTCGAACTGTGTGTTTAAGAAAGGCAGAACAATACCATTAAAGTAAATAGTGAAGAGGATGAAAGATAATAGGTTAAAAACAAGTTGAGATTAGCTAAAATCAGGTTAAAAACCACAACTTATGGATCTAGAGAACGGAAACGCTGCAGTTCGTTCACTGCGACCTTGAATGAATCTGGCTCTGGTGAGCATGCATCACTTTAATTTTTAGGTAGGGCATTATACTGGACATTAGCCAATGGAAAAAGAATACACCTAGTAGTTCCTAGATGTTTGTGTGGTGACGGAAAGCCAAAGAGTGGCCGTAAGTTATTCTTATCAACAGACTGTGTATATTCGTGAAGAGGCTCTGCCACATTACCATACATGATTTTGATGAGATAAAGACGTGCACCTGACAGTCTCTGCTCCAAGGTTCTCCAACCAAGATAGGAAGTTAGAATGATCAGGAGATACCACAATCACAAATTGCAGACAAACCCGAGAGCCACACAACAATCACGAGACACCAGGAAGACAAACAAAGCAAAGCAATCAGCTTTTTCTTCCCCATCGAGATGATTGCAAAACTAGAATGTAACTCACGACAAAACATAGAACAACTACAGACTCCCACAATGGGATTAACAATCAACAACGAATCAAAAACAAAAACACCGCCGTAGAACGGACAGCAGCCAAAGCCACTGGGGGAATAAATGCATTTTACTGGTACCAAATCTTCGCCCTAGATTGTGCCGTTGTTGAAGAACAAAAAATGATAAGGTCGCATGGAGGATTCCTAACTATTGCAATGTATCATCGTAGAGAAACAATATTATCAAATTAACGCACTATGATGAAACAGAGAAAAGGGCTCACGACTCACAGATAGTCAGAGCTAAAGAAAACCTCAAGTTGAGCCACGGTAGACCCAGCTACAGCCATGCATCAGGCACAAACCCACCGATTAAAGCTTTACGCCAGAACCGTCATTGAGTCTGAGGCCTGACCCACCGTCGTGCAATTAAAGAAGAAACCAAGGCTATAAACTGTGATTGGGTTTACAACCAGGCATGCAGACTGTCGCATGATATCCAAGTTATATCCAACCTTTTTATAACGTTTGATAATTTTTTGAATTGATCACTAAAATTAGGTTTTCCAACAATGCTTTTGAATTTATAAAATACATCACCATAAAGTATAGGTTCTGATATGCCCTGCTGCAGAAGAGTTTTTTTTAACCAATATTGTATTTAACAATTAACTCTATGTGGTAGAACTTAGAAAATGCTTTTCGAATTTTATGACATCTATAACCTTGTTTTAATAACTTACGTGTAGCAGTCAAAAATAGGTTTCTATTGTTGAAGTATTCAACATTAGAACACACTCTCGCAAAACGAATACGTTGCGAAATATATACACCATAGGAAGGGGAGCGAGGAATGTTTATCATCAGGTTGTCTGTCATTGCAATGACACTGGACAGATAGTCAAAATTGTTTGTTGTCCATCGGACTGTCATACGTTATACCTTTTCCAGCTGGAGTATTTTATCCTTATTGTGGGGTCCCAAACGGGCGCTGTATACTCCAGCTGGGGGCGGACAAAGGAATTGTAGGCAGTCTATCATACCTTTGGGTTTTGATATTTTGTTTTGTTTTTGTTTAAAATCCTAATGCCCAGTTTGCGTTAACAGTTATGCGAACCATGTGGGAGATACAGGATAGCCCACTGGATATATCAACACCAAGTAGTTTGCACTGGTGCCTTTCCTGGCTGTTGTCACCCATACCACATGGCCCTTGGATGAGTTGAACTTCATGTCCCACCGGTCCTCCAACATGAAAAGTCTGACCAGGTCATTTTGTAGCACGCTTCCATCTTCCGTATCTTCCGACTGCCAGGTACACGGTTAGGTTAGCAGTCAGGCTAACGATAAATGCCCATATTTCTTAACGATTTACGATTTTTTTTACCTAAAACTTAACAGTTACATGAAAGCCATAATTTTCGAAATAAGCTGATTTTTTTTTGTAAAATGTCTATACCGAGTTGTGATTAAGGGGCAACTATTTTACCAATTAATGATTCAGGGCCCTCCCCAGATTCTCGTATTTGAGGTTTAGGAAACATTACATATTGGCACGAACACACAAATTATTTAGACTAGTAGTGAAGCGTTATAATTGTTTGGGTGCGAATACATATAGATGGCATCTTATTTTTCAAAAAGCAAAAATAGCGATCTTCAGTAAGAGACTCAATAGACTTTAAACATACTTATTTGTCAACAAAATACCTTTGACTGCACTCAGCACAGGGAGCAGTCAATCTTTACAATATGTCTTCTAGTATAGGTAAAATGTTAGCAAACCTTAATTACTGTAGTGTGGCATACCGTTAAGGTCCCCATCAGACCCAGTACCATAGGGCGCTGAGACCTTTTTGATAACTTTTGTACATTTTTGCTGGCGGCCACAGACCGCAAGCATTTGAAATGGAATAGTGATACCCTCTAGCTGGTTGCTGCCTTCATCCACGGTTTCAGTTGTGACCGAATACTTAGTACATAGAAACGGGAACCAAGCTTACGGTAAATCAACCTTTTTTGTTGTCTATTTATATAAACTAACTGAGGACTTGTGGAAAGGAGTCGTTAAATGAACCAATATTGACCCGCAAGTAAAGATAACTGGTCGCAACTAGAAATATTGTTAGCATAACGTCGGGCCTAGTATTTTGACAGTAAAACATCCCCAAGTCAAAACACCCTCAATTGACAAACGTCCAAACGAGCCTCACATTAGTCAACGTCCTTTTGTGATTTTTATCTACATCATTAAGAAAATTACATGAATTGAGGCACTACCTTATGACGAACATGACAGACAGTTTTTATACGTCCAAAGGGTCGCATACATTAGTGTCCATCCTAAGTGTCTGAGTCATCACATCGTGTCCAGAGCATATCTCCTATATTTTTAAAGGCAGGAGTCCCATATTCGGCGTGCGGATGCATCTTGGATTTGCAAAGTGTCGTGTTCCATTTTTGGGGTCATTGTTACCTTGACCTTGACCTCTCGCCTCAGTTCCAGGATTGTATTGTATTGAGCATATCTCCTATATTTTTTGACGTAGGAATCGCATATTTCGTTTTTGGATGCATATTGGTGTTGTTGATTGCATCGTTCTATTTTTTGGGTCACTGTGACCTTGACCTCTGACCTCACAGTGATTGGAATCGGTTGAATTTTTTTATTATCATCGGTTCAAATCAAGTGACCTATCATTGAATATAATCGAAATCCATTCATAGAAACGTTAAAATGGTCACTAGCATTGTTGAATATTACCCTTTTTGTCATATTTCTCTTATTACAATACTGCAGGCGTATACTGGTTTGCAAGAACTGAACAAGTTTCCATTTAAATACACAGTCATGTATAAATTCTCAGTACAGTTTTATTAAAATGCATGCATATTATGCATACATGTACATGATACAGGTCAAAACTGTATACAATGTATAAATTTTACGACTGTAAGATTTCAGCAAGTACATTTAATTTTAATTAAATACTTTATGACTTTGAATATTAATTATATAAATTTTAATTAAGTCATTAAAATATCAATGCCTTTGCAGCAGCAATCAGCCATTTTGAAAACTTAAAGCATTTCTTGTTACATTTATAAATGCATGCTTTTCACCTGCTCCACTGAAGACTTAAATACTTTCTGTTTCAGTATAATTAGGTGAATAATTCCATACTCTATAAGGTTTGCTGTCTATTAGAGACTTAAGAAGACACGAAGGCTGCAAATTCATCTTTTCGTGTTTCAATCAATTAATAGAAATATACATTTCAGGCTCGATTAATCGAAATCCGCCGTCAATCAACTGACTTTCGATTATTGTCAATTATACGGACACCACTAGACCTCAGTTCCATTATAAAGTTTCCTTTTAAAAGGAAAGCTTTCCCAGTTTTGAAAGGGAAATTTCATCATACTATAAGTCTAAAGAAATATTGATTTAAGCCAAATGCACAGGCCTTATATTTGTTTAACATAAGAATTTGTAAACATTTTGTAGCAATACTAATTCATTGGTCCATGGTATTAAAATACACTAAACTATATATATACGGAGGGAGGGATATATAGTGAATCAACTGAGCCAATAGATGCTGTAAATATTTTGCCTCTAGCGAGATTCGAACCCACGACCTCAGCAACACCGTCTTGCACTACACCAGGCTTCGACGCTACCAACTGGGCCACTGAGACATCCCCAAAAAGGATGTTCAAGTAGCGCTGATATTGACGACGACCAATGCAGTACACGTCGTATATTGGTTCCTTTTCAATGCATGTCATCTATTTCGTTCGCAAGAGAAAGCCTGGTGGATCCAAGGATACAAGTGAAATTAGATAAATATCAGAAGTGCAGAAATACAATTTTACAAACATCATTGCTTTCGAGCTACACAGGATCAGAAACTGATGCAGATTCACACAGTAGATAAATACGGAGGGATATATAGTAAATCAACTGAGCCGATAGATGCTGTAAATATTTTGCCTCTAGCGAGATTTGAACCCATGACCTCGGCAACACCGCCTAGCACTACACCAGGCATCGACGCTACCAACTGGGCCACTGAGACATCTCCAAAAAGGATGTTCAAGTAGCGCTGATATTGATGACGACCAATGCAGTACACGTCGTATATTGGTTCCTTTTCAATGCATGGCATCTATTTCGTTCGCAAGAGAAAGCCTGGTGGATCCAAGGATACAAGTGAAATTAGATAAATATCAGAGGTGCAGAAATACAATTTCACAAACATCATTGCTTTTGAGCTACACAGGATCAGAAACTGATGCAAATTGACACAGTAGATAAATACGGAGGGGTATATAGTGAATCAACTGAGCCGATAGATGCTGTAAATATTTTGCCTCTAGCGAGATTCGAACCCAACAACTCAGCAAAACCGCCAAGCACTACACCAGACATCGACTCTACTAACTGCGCCACTGAGAATTCCCCAAAAAAGGACGTTCAAGTAGCGCTACTATTGACGACGACCAATGCAGTACACGTCGTATATTGGTTCCTTTTCAAATGCAATGCATCTATTTCATTCACAAATGAAAGCCTGATGGATCCAAGGATACAAATGAAATTAGATAAATATCAGAAGTAAACAGTAAAGAACAACCACTGTGAGTGCAGGTTTTAAAACTTTCAATTGACCTTTTTCACAAATTTTCTGGACAATTACATTGATTTGTTAGAAATGTGTCCATTGTTTTTCAGCTAGATTATAACCCTCACTTCACCGAGGCTTCACCACACATAGTTTTGAGTCACATTCTGTGTGTGCATGCATACACATAGAATAGTAAAGAACAGTCGAGTGTGCGGGTTTTAAAACTTTCAATTTTATTTTTTTCCGAAAATTTTCTGACAACTACAATGGTTTGCTATATCCCTGCAGGTGGCATAAGTAAAATCATGCAATATGTTAGTTCCAAAACATACTTAAATCCTTCTAACCACATCCTGAGGAAACCAGCTTTATGACAATGTAAACAACTAAGACTCGACCAAATCTGCGTAGGCGGATCAGCATCTTTGTCATTCGTTGCATAGATAGAGACTGTTACATTTCTACATTTCTACAGACTCTATGACGGCTCTGACGTAAAGCTTTAATCGGTGGGTTGGTGCCTGATGCTTATCTGTAGCTGGACCTACCGTGGCTCAACTTGAGGTTTTCTTTAGCTCTGACTATCTGTGAGTCATGAGCCGTTTTCTTTGTTTCATCATGGAGTGTTAATTTGATTAGAGTGTTTTCCATGCTGATACATTGCATTAGTTAGATGGCCTCCATGCGAGCTGAACATTTCTTGTACTTCAACAACAGCAGAATCTAGGGCGAAGATTTGGTACCAGTAAAATGCATTTAAGCCCCCTGGTGGCTTAGGCTGCTGTCCGTTCTAAGGCGGTGGTTCTGTTGTTGTTGACTTTTTGTTTATTGTTACTCCCATTGTGGGAGTCTGTAATTTTTCTATGTTTTGTTGTACGTTACTTTATGTCCATTCTAGTATTGCAATCATCTTGATGGGGAAGAGAGAGCTGATTGCTTTGCTTAATTTGTCTTCCTGGTGTCTCGTCATGGTTGAGCAGCTCTTCCTCGCGAAGCCACGGGGTTGTCTGCAGTTTGTGATTGTGGTATTTCCTGATCATTCTCACTTACTATTTTTTTCTAGGTACTGGTTTTCTTAACTTGGGTAGAGCAGATCGGTTGTGTCACAACTGGTTGGAAACCCCGAGCACAGGATAGCTAATTTATAGGTTTTCTTAAGACAAATACTGAACCCGGGGCGGACTTGAATTAGCAATTTTAGAGTACACGGAGTACTCCAGAACAGCCATCGAAAACAAGCATAACTGGGCATTTCGGAGTTCTCCAGAGTAAATCAAGCACTTGTTGCTTGAATTGTGAAAATATAACACAATCCGATTGCTAAGAAGAAAAAGATAGAATGACAAAATACATGTGCATTCAATCCCTTTTACTAAAACCATAAATTTACATAATTATCAGAACTAATCGGGAAAGGCAGAAAAATATTTATGTACAGTGTAGGCAGTGCCCAGCCATCTTATTTTGGAACAGGTCACGTGACTGTTCTGTCTACACCACCTTGGAAGACGGAGAAGCTGGAGTACGCCAGTACAAATGTTCCAGCACACTTGATTTATGTTTTGTTGTTCGGAGTAAGGAGAGTAAAGGGAACTGCTAAATCAAGTCTGCCCCAGTAAAAATACGCTAAACCTTTGTTTACGTCTTGGGCCCACTTCGAATCAAACTTTAGCTTGTACTATAGTAAATATAGTTTGATTCGAACATCAATAGTCGCTACTACACTAGTGATGTCACGTACCTAATAGAGAGCACCGTTACTCTACTAGATGGCGACTAGCGGTCAGTTACCAGACCTGTCAATTGCCTTTTACAGAATAAACCCTTGCTATACTCTTTCAGCAGTCCCTATTGAAAAATCTAAGTAACAGAGTACACGGAGTACTCCAGAACAGCCATCGAAAACAAGCATAACTGGGCATTTCGGAGTTCTCCAGAGTAAATCAAGCACTTGTTGCTTGAATTGTGAAAATATAACACAATCCGATTGCTAAGAAGAAAAAGATAGAATGACAAAATACATGTGCATTCAATCCCTTTTACTAAAACCATAAATTTACATAATTATCAGAACTAATCGGGAAAGGCAGAAAAATATTTATGTACAGTGTAGGCAGTGCCCAGCCATCTTATTTTGGAACAGGTCACGTGACTGTTCTGTCTACACCACCTTGGAAGACGGAGAAGCTGGAGTACGCCAGTACAGATGTTCCAGCACACTTGATTTATGTTTTGTTGTTCGGAGTAAGGAGAGTAAAGGGAACCGCTAAATCAAGTCTGCCCCAGTAAAAATACGCTAAACCTTTGTTTACGTCTTGGGCCCACTTCGAATCAAACTTTAGCTCGTACTATAGTAAATATAGTTTGATTCGAACATCAATAGTCGCTACTACACTAGTGATGTCAGGTACCTAATAGAGAGCACCGTTACTCTATTAGACGGCATACATATTTATTCGTAATTGTCAAGTAGAATAGGCTGTGCAGTATATACATTTATCCACCCTTTTCGTCTTAAGGAAGCATACAGAGCTGGTAGAGCTTCGCCCATTTTTGTTTACTTGCTAATCGACTAAAGTTGCAACTATAGCCGTTTGGGTGTAAATTTGCGTGCACATTTATTACATCAGAAATTTCGTAGGAACTTTAGTTCGATTCGAAGTAGACCTTGATAATTTATAATATCTGGTTTCCGCATGTATATAAATATTAGCTTAGAGCCGAACACCAATACTAATCTCACGGAAATGTCATGTTCTAAATACAGGGGCGGACTTGATTTAGCAATTTAAGAGTACTCGGGGTACGCCAGAACAACCACATAAAACAAGAAGAACTGGACACTTTGGAGTACTCTGGTATAAATCAAGCTATACAAATATTTCCGCACATTCAGGTAGTGCTCCGCCATCTTTTCTCGGAACAGGTCACGTGCCTGTTCTGTCTACACCACCTCGGAAGATGGAGTACTCCCGCGCACACCAGCACAGATGTTCCAGCGCACTTGATTCCTGTTCTGCCTGTTTGGAGTAGAAGGACTAAAGAGAACAGCTAAATCAAGTCTACCCCAGGATAATTTGTAATTGTTGCTAAAACGAAAGTAAGAGCAATCAACTTTTCTGCGGTTTCGAAACGAGCATGGAACGTAGTTCGTTGAAGCTATCAAATTGGTCGCAATGACCGACATTGACTGAGCCAGTATCTAAGGGACTGCTCATTATTTAAGTGTCAGGAGGGGGTGGGGGCGGCTTAAATTTAGATCGATTATCCAAAATTTGGATTACCCCCCTCCTAACAAGATGTAAATACAATGACCCCCCCATGGAAACCACAAGAAAATTAACCTGACCCCCCCCCCCCCCACACACACATACATTTTATACTTATGCACTATTTAGCGTTCATATTACTGTGGTTAGATTGATTGTATTTTTATAAAATACCTTTGATGCTCTGTCAGTCACCATAAATACGCTAGATTATTGCTAAACATATAAGTGTACATGCAGTTTAGAAATAGACCAGAACTCGACTTTAGAACTGTGACTCCAAGTCACTCTGTCAATGACTCAAGACGCACTTTTGCTATGCTTAATATAGAACTATCGTACTCTGGGCTAGACAAGTTTTGACCAGCATTTTAATTGGTCATCAAAACTCGTCATGAATTGAAACTGAATCATAAATTTTATGAAACATTAAACTCCAGCTGTTAAGTTTTTAGACTTAATTTTTCGCAATAACTTTTTTGTTTTCAATTTTAGCAAAATGTGTTCGCGATGAAAAGTATTCAGGAACATCTCCGCCAACTTCTCCAAATGGTTCCAACATCCTAGATGCTGCAGGTTCCTCTGTGCTTAGATGCACTCTTTGAATATCTTAAACAAAGTGCAAATAAACAAAGTCCAAGATGTCAGTCAAAAATGTACATTGCACCGCCCTATTCAATTTCTAAAGCGATGGATGGCGTGTTCAAATATAATAGAAATCGCGCCTGATTTGCTCGTGCGTTAAACTAGTAGGGTCACCTCAAAACCGTTTATTTCATAGCACGTGCATAAGAGAAAAAATACGCGTCATGCGATAACCCAGCCTTCGTTCCTACAAATGAGCCTGCTTTAAGTTGATTCTATATATGTACGGTAAATTCTGAGTTTGTTAACGGCAGTTTTATGTTATGCACAGCCTTTGAAGAACGCACTTCCGAATATTTTTTTGAAACTACCCCTTTCTGTCACGCCTATACGAATTATACCTGTCATTAAAAGACTTAGAAATTTAGGACGAATTCAATTTATTGCAAAATCTTCATCTATATACACAAAAATCTGTTTGCGCCACAAGCACAATACCTTTTGGAGAAGTTGGCGGAAATTCTCCTCTACAACTTTCATAGCGAACACATTTTGCTAAAATTGAAGACAAAAAAGTTATCGCGAAAAATTAAGTCTAAAAACTTTACAGCTGGAGTTTAGGTATCTTTTAAATATGAGATCATGATTATTTTGTTTGTTTTGCTTCTTTTCGACCATGTCAACAATTTTTCAGTCATGTCGAGACGGGTCTTCCTGGGTTGAACAAGCACTAAGCTGCAGATAAAAAGGCTTTCAAGTGCCCTTCCACAAAAAGTAGGGAAAGAGAAGGGATAAAAGTTTTGAAACTTCAAAATAGTGATTTTGGATGTAAAACAGTAGGGATAGAAGGGCTTTTTCAAACACATGATTGATAAAAAAGAGTCAGTAATTAGGATGTCAAGTGCCCTTCAACACGAAAGATGGTCTTAAAAATTGAAAAAAAGAAGTGAGAAATTATGAAAAGTAGCGATAGTAGGGCTTTTCAAAGTACAAAATCATTACTTATTGTTATTAGAAAAACATCAAATAAGAAACTGTAAGCTCAATATATAAGCAGGATGATAGATGTGGCAATATAACTAGCAAACAGAGAGACTTTTTTTGTTAAAAATTAAAAATTGAGGTGTTTATAGCTGTCTGCTCCCTGAAAAAAAAATCTAATATCTTATTTCTAAAATTCGAGCGAGTGAAGCGAGCAAGGAAATTTATTCTGTATTTTTATCGTGTAAATGATATTTAGAGTGAAAAAGTAGAGATAGAAGAGCATTTTCGACAAAAAGTAAGCACACAACATTAAGTAGGGGAATAGTAGCGAAAGTACAGTCATGAAGGGCCCATTTGAAAGCCTGATTACTCGATCAATTTTCGATCAAAATCAGCATGATAAAATAAAACCACCAAAACAGAATAACTTTTACATTTGTAAAAATAAAAACTGCGAAATTTAGTGGCCTGCCTAAGTAAATGTAACAGCTTTAAATTATAAAAAAAATGAGTGAGCGCAGAAATTTTTAATGGTTTTTATTGGAACAATTTAAACATGACCCCCTGCTGGGCAGCCAAAGTTAAAGGTGACCCCCTACTAGCCACACGGAAATTCAAATGGCCCCCTACTTTTAGCTGGCCACCTGACACTTAAATAATGAGCGGTCTGTAATGAAAGAAAGAAACAATACTTATTCGCCAGTGGATACTTCCTACAAATCTGTAAAGCAACGTATGCTTTTGAACATCCCTCAAGCGAACTATAGTCAAACGCATTGTAAAGCGTCTATACGATGCTCAACGGGCTAACTCAATGAAATCATCTTTTGTTCTAAAAACACATCAAGGGCACCACTATTCCAAAAGAATAAAGGCTTCCGACCTAAGCCCGGAGCCAAAAATTGTGTACGGAACATATTGCCTATACTATATGACATAGAAATCCCAAATTTGACTTGTGGATATTGGGGTGGAATGGGGAATGTTGCATACTGTTTTAGGTCACTTTGACCTTGACCTCTCTGCTCTATTATTGCAAATCGTATCCGTGACATATATCATTCATTATTTAAGGTAGCAATCTAATCTCAAATTTCGTGTGGGGGTGCATCTCGATGTTGGAGATCGTTGCATACTATTTTTGGGGTCACTGTGACCTTGGCCTCTGACCTCAGTTCTATATCATATGACATGGAACTCCCAAATTTGGTATGTGGATACATATTTTGGCCAGGGTGTGTTACCTACTGTTTCCTGGTCACTGGGATCTTGACCTCTGACTTCAGTTCTAGATAGGCGGAGCTCGTAGCATATTTGTATATTATTTGAGGCAGGAACCCAAAATTTGGTGTGTGGATACATTTTCGGGTCATGGAGTGTTGCATTATGCTTCTGGGTCACTTTGACCCTGGTCCCTGGTCTAGGTTTTAGAATAAAGGTATGTCCAGTGTTGTCAAAAATCTTTCCACACATGTCTTGCATTCACCATGTAACTCCGATACACCTGTTTGCTATAGACTATAGACAGTAACATAAAAAGAGTAGGATATTTGCTGGAGGCCAGAGCAGGACTTTTTTTTCCATCTCATCCTTTTTATTATCACCGTCCGAATGCATACACTGTTGGTCTAAGATACTGTAAACTCCTCAGAATGTTGCTGCTTGGAATGTATTCAAAACAGAAATTACCGAATAAGTACTGTACATAAAACACCCCACAAGTCACTGAGCCAATTAAGCTCATCTTCCTGGGCATGAGGACACACAAGTTTGCATAAATTGTCCAAGTTAAATCATCAAGATGGCCGCCACAACCATAATTGGTATAAACCATACACAATACATATCCTGTGTTTGACTCTCATTCAAGAGATGTCTTCTGTAGAAATAGCATATGAAAGTAAATATAGGCCTACTTTTTCTATTCTTTGGCCAGACTAGTTCCTGTGGTCTTGGCAACCTGAATACATGTATGCTAAGGATGAGTAGTGTTTTGCAACTTTTAGGTTTATACATTTGAAAGCAATCAACTAGCCAAGTCCTCCTTTTAAAGAGGAAAATATTGTGATCGGCCATGGTCGGCCGCTTATATAACCCTTTTTACATGAATGAAGTCATATCAGGCTCACATGCCAGTGATGGAACTGACCTTTCTTTGGACACAGAAAGGTAAATTGCTAAAGAAAATATATTTTAATTTGACCTTTCCGATTGAAAGTGATAGCAAAATTACATATTAAACAATTTGTAAATTCATGTTTGTTAGCTTACCTGAGCCAAAGGCTCTCGGTGAGCTTACAGGATGGGACTCCGGCCGGCGTCCGTCCATGCGTCCGTTCACACTTTCAGACATCAATATCTCTGAGACTAGCTGGCCGATCATGATCAAATTTCATCTAAAGTATTATTGCGGTAGTGAATTGGCTGCAAAGTGCAGCGACTAAAACAGACCTTCACTGTTTACCTTTGAGTACAAAATATAGTTATCGTAACAAAATTAATCAAGAGAAAAACATATATTTTCAGAATTTATTAAGGACACACACACCCTCTAAGCATTCTTTGATTTTGACTCAAATGAAGGCGGAGGACCAAGATCGTCACCCAATAGCATGTGACATGTGCCAGTGCTGACATCAGCCATCATGTAGCGGCTTGCATTGTACCATTCATTATACCACGATGGGCTTCTTAACTTTTTTTGAATTTGAAATAAACTACCTGGCCTATGATCTGGAGAGGCTACGTTGGATTCAGGTCTGCAGAACCCCAGCGGAACCAACAAATTAGGACTGGACTGGAGGCCGGAAAGACTTTCGAATCGATGCTCCATGTACCCAACTATTCTTTAGATTGTTTTGCCATCTCTAGCAACCCAGTGCTAAGGACCTCAGCTGGTCTGAGTGGGATAACTGGGTAGAGACACTGGCTAGACGATTAACTTGGTACGATTTCAAGAAGATTTCCTTTGTATGATGTAAAGAAGATTTACTTGGTATGATGTCAAGAAGATTTACTTTGTACGATGTTAAGATTTACATTGTACGATCCTGATACGATTTACATGGTATAATGTTGATGCGATTACATGGTAAGATGCTGATACGAGTTACATGTTACGATGGTGATACGATGTACATGGTATGATCCAGATACGGTTTATATGGTACAATGCTGATACTATTTACATGGTACGATGTTGATATGATTTACTTAGTACGATGCTAATACGATTCGCTTATTACAATGTTGAGATGACTCGATTGATACTACATTGAGACGAATTGATTGGGGCAATGTTGAAACAATGAGTGTGGTGTGATGGCAAGAGGAAACATTCAGAAACGTTTAATATTGAGCCAAAGGATTTTAGCAGGTGGCAACCCTGTAATGGTCTCTTAACATGCGATCGACTTGTTCGAGTGACTGGGTCTATCCATGTTTTAAAAAAGCATATGTAAAGTGTGTTTCATAAAATAAATGAAGTAAATACATTTGAATTAAGTATGAAGTAGTAAGGGA
Source organism: Loripinus fragilis (assembly GCA_964019695.1). NCBI lineage: Eukaryota > Metazoa > Mollusca > Bivalvia > Lucinida > Lucinidae > Loripinus > Loripinus fragilis. The sequence goes on from OZ026521.1 coordinate 35,147,309, forward strand.
AATCTAATTATGGTGTTGCTCTCATGTACCAGAAAATGGGTTGTCAGCTATTAATCTTTTGAGGAACTTAGACTGAGTTGGGTTTGTATGTGGGGCTCTGTGCTCAATTCCCTTTAATTTGATATACAACATGACTACTTTCAACAAAGAAATGTTTTGTCCCACCTCCTGGGATCGAGGATGTGTCTATGGGCAAAATATTTGCTAGAATATTGCAGCATGCAAGCACATATTCTGTTTTACTCTCACCCTAGGGTAGGTGCCTGATGCTTGTCTTTAGCCTGGGCCACCGATGCTCAGCTTGAGGTTTTCTTTAGTTCTGACTATATGTGAATTGTGAGCCCTCTCCTTTGTTTCATCATATTGTGTTAATTTGATAGATTGTTTCTCTATGATAATACACTGCAATTGTTAGAAAGCATCCATGCGAGCTAAACATTTTTATGCCTCAACAATAGCAGATTCTAGGGCGAAGATTTGGTACCAGTAAAATGCATATAAGTCCCCCCCCCCGCTGTGGCTTAGGCTTCTGTCCATTCTAAGGCGGTGGTTCTGTTGTTGTTGATTCGTTGTTGATTATTACTCCCGTTGTGGGAGTCTTAATTGTTGTATGTTTTGTTGTACATTACTTTATGTTCATTCTAGTTTTGCAATCATCTTAATGGGGAAGAGAGAGCTGGTTTATTTTCCTGGTGTCTCGTGATTGTCGTGTGGCTCTTCCTCGCGGTGCTATGGGTTTGTCTGCGGTTTGTGATTGTGGTATTTTCTGATCATACTCGCTATCTATTTTTGAGCCTTTCTAATGGATGAGGCGGTTAGGCGCCTGTATATTTATATCCTGCTGCGGCATCATTGGTGGTGCAAACCTATGCAAATTAGTCCATTCTTTAAAGCTGCATAGTCTGTAACTTTTGATCTTTTAATTTTAGAAATAATGTTGCTATTTTTCAAGAACACAGCAAAAAAAATTAAAATTCAGGTATATATTTGACCAATTTCGTAAATCTTAAAAAATTATCAGTATCAAAACAACCGCATTTATGCTGAATATTAACTGTCTTTAATTATTGGAGGGACGCAAATAATTACCAACACGAGAAAAACACCTGGGGAGGGGATAGTGTGGAGAAATACTACACTTGACTGTGAAAATGCTTTATTAACAGCTCTGGTATCGAAGTTTGAAAACGACAGTTATGCTTCCTAGTTAATTGACTGGTAAGGGTGCTTGCAAGTAATTTCGAGTCATATGTGGGTACTCGGTAGACCTTTCGAGGGAAACCTCTGAGAACCATTGGGTCCTTTGGGGGCCTGGCATGATTGCTCCCAGGGTAGGTAGTATTATTCTAGGGTCAAGCTTGGTTGTTCAGGGAATGTCAGGGCTGTTCGGGTGTTGTCAGGCTGTTTGTGGATGTTCCCGGCCCCGACAAGGTTATTCGGGGGCTGCTGAGCTCTTCCGGTAACTGCTATAGTCCTGGGGGTAATTCTGATCACTGAAATTTAACATATTTGGCAGGTATTCAGTCAAGACGCTGTTCTTAAATAGTGATATATACGGTCCAGTGACTCTTTAAAATAAATTATATAACTAAGACAACTGGTGGATACACGGTCGTTTTTCTACTCTTGAAGAGAATCAGAAGTAGAGTCAATTTATGAAAAAAATTATATAGTTAAAACACTTGACGTGGTTCTGGTCAATATATTGCTCATGCAGTGTATACGGTTGAATGAGATCTTAAATGAGTTCAGATTCAGTGGCAAGTGCAATAGATAACCAATCAGTGCATTTATAGATGCTAAGTACCTATGTCGTGGTTTTCACCTCTGTGTGCATGGTGATCAGAACTCATTGGTGTTTATTTGCACAGACACACGTTATATACTTAATGAAGACGCATTACAATAGCATTTGAGCTTAAACAACACTGGCTAGGCAGATAATGTGCCCTGAAGTCAATACAGCAAATATATATTTGTTGATATAATAGCATTGTATGTTGTTCAATATATTGCGTTAATATTGATTGCTATGTGCTTTACATAAAGATACTGTTTGCATGAGCAACTGCACAGCTGCCCGTATAGTGGGTTTCTGCTGTTGCAGATGTGAAACAGTCACTATTGAGCATTATACCCAAGTTCAATTTACATACTGAGTCAGCATTAAGACAATGCAGTGCATTTGTATTATTAAACGCTTGTATTTAGTTAGAGAAGAATATTGGTATAAGGAGTTGTTTTATATCAACACCCTAGTTATGGTCCTCATTGACTCATAGGATGGGTACCAGAAAATGCTGGATCAGCATTCAGGGGTTTCGGGTAGTCCATTGGGGCCCAGATAGTTAATGACGGGGGATTTCCAGGTGTTTGGGGAGGCATAATTGATGGGTCATTGAGTACTATAAAAGGTGATTTGAGTTGCCATTAGAGGGTTTCTTTGGGTAGACGTTAAACATTCACAATGGAATTATTTTTAACATTGGCTTGGTTATCCGGTGTTCATGTTTTGGATAATATTTATTAAGGATTTGGATTATTTGTAAAATAACTATCTTGAACAAGTAATTTATATTAGTTATTTAAGGAAATTAGTGTTATGGAAACTTAATTCTTAATGGAATATTAAAAGTAAACCTCGCTTTAGCTCTTGGATTTATTTAAACCTTACCATATATGGGAACGACCTTAAAGGTCTGGTGGCAGCGACATTTATTTACCTGCGAACGACCACATTCACGGCGAAACTTTGAGAATATTACTATTGTTTATCATATGACGTCGCGTCTGGGAGTGAAAAAACGCCATGCAATAAAATCGATAAACCACTAGTGGTTTATAGATTTACGGGAAACGTTATGACGTCCATAACAACGTTGCGTATATAATGACAAAATTATAACATTTTTACGCCAGAAATCAGATTTCAAAGTATTTGTCATACGATAAATAGAATCTAACTTTCGTGCTCTTGTATTATTGAATTTATTAAACTTGTTGCGAAAAAGAGATAAAATGCTCGGCAAGCCTCGCATTTTATCTCTTTTCCCCAACTCGTTTAATAAATTCAATAAAACATGAGCACTCATGTAAGATCCTCTATGTAGCACTTCTACAGGTTGAGGAGCACCATTAGAATTATATCTGTTATGTATGATATTACTTCTGAGGATCACTTTTACAGGTTGAGGAGCAACATTAGAATTATATCTGTTATGTATGATATTACTTCTGAGGATCACTTTTACAGGTTGAGGAGCACCATTAGAATTATATCTGTTATGTATGATATTACTTCTGAGGATCACTTTTACAGGTTGAGGAGCACCATTAGAATTATATCTGTTATGTATGATATTACTTCTGAGGATCACTTTTACAGGTTGAGGAGCACCAGTAGGAGTATATAAATGGGGATTACACATTGCATGCATACTTGTAACATTTTTATGTTGAATTAGAAAACTTATATGTAATGTTTGTAATTTGTTTTATTAGTCCCCTATGGTTCAAATACCGATTTGTCGGGACTAAAGATTAGCTCGATTCCGTCCCTCTATAGCAACCATGGCATACAGGTGCGTCGCGCCCAACATTTAGCCACCGACCCCCAAGGTCAAGGTGACAACTTTTACTATATTATGATCAGAAAATGTTACACTCAGAATTTCATGTCCAGTCCATATCTTCTACAAGAGTAGACCAAATTCATTACAACTTTACATGGTTCTTACCCATAGCATGATGGTGCGTCATGCTTAGCCATTTCTGTAAAAATCGCCTGATTTCGGGTTGATAAAATTAAAGAAGAGGGCACTAAGGACTCTCAAGTCGCTCTCCTGTGATGTCCTGGCCCCTTTAAGGACCACAACAAAAAGTTATACACCACATCTCAAAGCTCTAAATGCATAATTTAAAACAAGAAGATTGTTATATATTTTTCTTCTTAAAAGCCTAGATAAAACATTTGAACCACAGGGCGGGACTCTTTCGGTCACATGGCCATACCATGAACAGAATTAGAATAGTACCACTAGGTGATGCTATATACGAAATGTCAATGGCCTAGGCATAGTGGTTTCAGAAAAGAACAATTTTGTATGTCCTCCCTATATACATAATCTGAAAAACAGATCCTTTAGAAATAGAGAGAACCTACAATATAGGAAAGCAGCAGACTTGGTTTTATTGAGTCTGTTCATGAGAATTAATAGAAAGTACTACAATTCTCACACCCCCAGTGGTAATCTGGTTTCAGCCAGAACCCAATATTACTAAAAGAACAGAATATGGCGAGGTCATTTATGGTCCCGGTGCATAACTTGAACAAACTTGGTAGAGGTCTACTAGATTCTGTTACATATATACATATAAAACCTAATTATTGAAGAGGGTCATAAAGGCATCATTCAGAATACAGCCAGCAGTCTAATGGGGAAGCGACCTTTGAAGTAATTGTTGACGACACACGACATACGACGGACATCCAACAATCGCAACAGCTCCCCATTGAGCCTTTGGCACAGGTGAGCTAAAATGGAGGGTGCGGCAAAGCGTAAATCTGCAAAACGTTAGCAAAGAATGTATTGATGATCCTTTTCAGATCACCCTAAAGATCCTGCTGGATACGACGGTCCGTTGGCATATTTCAGGCCATATCCGTCGCTGTCAGTTAGCCGAAGGAAATTTTTCGTTTTCCAGTTCGGAGTGCACATTTTATCGCTAGTGACTGACGACTACTATTTCCTTGAATCGGCATAAAGTGGACAATATAAAATTTTCGTGACCAAATCTAATCAAAAGAAAGTGTCAGACGTGGACCCTCTAGGTCGAACGTAGATTTAATTGCGTTCTCAGTAACCTCGCTAGCATCGAGCTTCCGCGCCCGGCAAGGGGACCATAGACTTCAATCGAAAAGTCAAACGAAAAGGAAGTTGGGCTATTTCACTTGAATGCAAAAGCGTATGGAATATGACATACAAGCACTACTGCATGCCACAGTCGTTAGCAAGTCTGAATGCTGAGACAGGGATTCCAAGTTCGATCCCAGTCCTATACTTTTGTGGGGATTGATAATGAAATATTTTCTACGGCCATTCTTCTCCATCCACTGATTTAAGAAGAGTTGTTGTCAGTTACAAGCGAAAGTATGTGCACCAAGCATGCGCAGGAAAAAAGTGTGGTTAGGTGAACTGATCGTCGCGACATGACCATAACTGTTGACTGTGATGCATACTTGCTAGCACGCATAATCACACACACACACACACACACACACACACACACACACACACACACACACACACACACACACACACACACACACACATGCAGAATCTGCTTCTAATAAAACTAAAGAACAGTATTTTATCTGTTTTACTATTTCAAACACATCATCAATTGATTTTAAGCAAACAAACATATTAACTATTTGTTACTTTGATAAAGAATTTCTAGCGATAAGACGTGCAATCTCCCTAAACGAGACGTTCGTTTTATTTTGTTGAAATAACGACTGGAGAAACTAGGCACATTCAACAAATATATATAGACGAGCCGTCGATGCACCATTGCCCCCAATTTGTATATTTAAAACGGGTTTTCTTTCATGCATGTAATAACTCACTTCATATTGTATGAGAATTTATTTCGGTCATCAACTGTGCTTGTTATTCAGTAACATATATGGGAACTAGACCGTTAAACAGGGAACCACGCTATGTACAGTAAAACAATTTATACAGTTGATGTACAATAAAAACGACTATCTTGCAAAGTGGTTTATTTTTGTCAGATATTTAATGTCTTCTTTCGCTTATACAACCCCTCCCCCCCCCCTAGACCCAAGACGCCATTTACATATGTTATATATTTGTATAGCGACATTTAATTGTCCACAGGGCATCTTGGGTCTAGGGGGGAAAGCATCTAAAACAAACTGAAAGACGCCAGTTTCATCTTTTCAATGACAAACGTCACAATTTTAAGTATATTTCGTACGCATGCATAGAAGGAATACCGCAAAGTTTTGGAAATGAAGGGCACTTATATCCTTAATATTATAGCACTTTTACTTTTTGAAAACCTGCAAAGGATTTACTAAAACTATCGTCTAAACGGCACCCAGTCTAAAGACGTAAAATGAGGGGTGGGAGTAGAAGGCGCAAGTTTTCACGGCTTTGTAAATGACTGATCGCTTTGAAACCTATTTTGATGCTATCTATGCATATTTTACTACCGAAACAGTCCAATTTTAAAAATATTAGGGCAATTTGAAAATTAAGGTTTTGTAATCATGTCAACTAGGGAAAATGCACGCCTTATCGCTAGAGCTCCTTTAATATTAAGTTAACAATTCTTATTGGCGTGGGCCAACATAATAAAATGTCATTGAAACATGCGCGACTGGGTTAATTGTCGCTTGTACAACACTTATAGTTGTTCAGTCTTCCATATTGGAGCACAATAGACCTCACTCCTATTATATGAGGTAAACTCTTCCTCTCTAAGTTGCAGAAGAGTCCATTGTATTAACATAGATTCCAAGAAACGAATGTGTCGCCTGGCAATACAGATGTCAAACAAGACAAATTTGTCGAATTTATATCCCTGGCGAAGGGTTATTTTAGAGAAACTTATAATCACAAAACATAAATCCCATTTATCCAGCCCCTAAGTTCACCTTGGGTATTATACAGCTCAAGGATAAAAGCCTATCAACTAGTTTTCAGTGGTTAGTTCAATAAAAAAATAAACTTATCTGTACAATTTCAATATCTGACTTCAAGATAAGACACAGGTGCCCTGGAGACAGTGTCCGGCGCCTGTGATGCGCAGAGGAGACAGAAGCTTAGCCATAATACTAGTCTAATAAATCAAAAGTATATAGTGAGTATCGAGCTTTGGGCTCATCACCTGCATATTTTGTGTTATCTGACAGTCTCTAACTTCATTGGAACAGTTTAGTTAGTTAAGTTCATAGTACATGTTTATTTTACCATGTTTAGATATCTTCTTTCTCTTTTCAAGTGGAAGCTATATAGATCAAACTGGAATTTCTGATTATAATGTAAAAAAAAAAATTATCAGGCAAAATAATAATAATAATAAAAAAAATATCTGACTTCAACCTGAGTGTAAAGTCAATGTATTTGCTTCTATGTTAGTCTTTTCTTCTTTCCCCTAAATTTCACATGCAACATGACCACATTCATACTTTTATTTACCTTTTAATCGAATCCACAATTTGAGGATGTGTAAGGAGAAACTATGTGCTTACCCTTTAATTTGATATGAAACATGGCAATGTACTGAAAAAGTTGAATTTTGACATCTTGACCCCACTCCCAAGGGTTGAGGTGGGGTGTCATCGGCCAAAATATTTGATTCCATGCATTTGTGAATCCCTTAAATTTGATATGCAACATGACCATGTTCTGAAAAAGTTGCATTTTTACATTTTGACCCCACTCCCTAAGTACACTCAGGGGTCGGACACAGTCCTTTGATCAAAATTACGTTTGATATGTTTCTTTATTATTGTACTTCTTTCTGCATGCGAAATCTCAGTCAAAACTATTGACTTGACAACTGACTGAGTTATTGCAAAATTCAAATGTTTGGCCTTACCTAAGGGGTCAGGGTGGTGGAGTAAAATTTAATCACTGTTTTGCTTATCTACAGGCACTAGATAATCATGGCCTATAGTGAGAAGTTTTCTGATACTATAGTTTTGGAGCATTGTGAAGTTTATACCACAAAAAAGCCAATATAGCTTTGGCATTAGCCTAAACCGAAGTAAGAACTGCCATAACTCAGTCAAAAGTCTGCAAACGACTTCCAAATTCGAAATTGACCCGTATTTTATGATGCTTTACCCTTCTGTATATTTTGATTAAAATTGTTGTATCCCTTCAAAAGTTATTGATGGGAAACCATAATTTAGCCAAAATATAAGTAAAAAAAGTGCCATAACTCAGTTAAAATTTTGCGGATTATCCCCTTAAACGAGCTTGACCTGTGTTTTATGACGCTTGACCCTTCTGTGAAGTTGGAATGAAATTAATGCATCTCTTCAAGAGTTATCGATCGGAAACCAAATGTGTGACAACGCGGACGACGACGACGACGACGCCGACTTAGTCATAATCCTTTTGTGTCGACCATGCTTCGCAGGCGACACAAAAAGGGATGCAAGTCATATTCTGAAGAAAAATTGAGATTGAGAAAAGCAAAATGAGTAAGTAAACAGTGAAGATCCAGATGAGATGGCTCGTGAGTCACCTCATCTAGATCTACACTGTTTTTCCAGATCTTATTTACAGGTCTGTAGTGTTGTTAGGGTTAAAAAAGTCTTAACGATAGCCTCTGAGCAGTTGTACAATTTAGAAATTTTAACGAAGATTCATAAAATATTCGTTAGCTACAGAGTGTTCTTGTTTATCATTTTTTGCTAACGAGGGCTTAACGATGATGTAACGAACAAAATTGGGCTAACGAAGCTTCTTGTAACCCACCCAAGTCAGTTTGTAGCAAATGTCCCTAATCTGTACCCCTAGTTGTCAGGAACACTGCCATGTCATCCGCAAACAGACGTGCCTAATATGACCGCTCAGTCAGTAGGTCATAGACATAAACAAGAAGCAGTATATACCCCAAAACTAAGCCCTGTAAAACATAGACGTTTGTTGATTTTCTATAGAAGCCCCTCACGTTTGCCATACCTTTTTATTTTGACTTTCAAAACTACGGCAATGATATATAAGTGATAGATAAATTCCCAATATGGGGCTCTGGCAGTCTAATGATCCAATCCAATGAACATGGTTTGGCTGCAGGCAGTAACTTATCAGTTTAATTCTTATTACCAAACTATAGGCCTTTAAGGTCCAGACAAGAGTTACTGGCTTATAGATTGTATGCTGATATGACCCTTGGTCAATAGCCATGGTTAATATCTTTACAATATATCTGTATGGTTCATAACTTTTGACTCTTCGTTCAATTTAAGATTGTGCGTAAAATATATGATAGTGTTTAGATGACAACAATTTTTGGATTGCATTAACGACCTAGGAGTCAAGGATAAAGGTAAAAAAAACTCAAATTCTATCTATTACGCACGTACGTGTAACAAGAACGTTTTATTGTTTTGGTGGCTGTTATTCGTATTTGAAACACTGATGCGATTTTACTTTAATACAAACATGGATATCTGCGATAGGCCCAAAACCGATTAGTAACTCAGTATGACTTTATTTTTTAAATGCTAAATTGTTGATTTGCATTAAATATTTAATAATTGTATTGATACTAAAACTGAGCATTTGTGATGGATGAGATACATGAGATAAGAGCGCTCAACTGAAAATTAATTTGTTTAATTCTCAACCTAAACATATGCAGGATTACTTAAAATAACCATCTAATGAGGCAGTTCTCTTGATATACAGTCAGACATAAGTTAAGCATCACACAAACATTATTTCAGAGACGTTTTTCGTGTACAAATATCTTCAGAAGAACAATCAATTTGTAATATGTTGTTACCCTAGTCTTCATTTAGTCTGCTGAACATATCAGAATGACATTTGGTCATTTTGCTGAATTTCTACGGTGTCCTGTATACACCAACCCCTATTTTAGGGTGTACCCTTAAAAAGTGTCACAGCTTAACCAAAAGTGCTTAATTTGAATTCAATTAAACGCAGAAATAATCTAGACATATTTTTTTTTAAATTATTGCCAAACTGATTCTGTCGAACTCAAGGTTTCATGTCAGTTATAGAGGATCAAAGAGATAGTTAATCGCGTGTTTATAATTTTTGCATTATCACTATATAACATGCCATTCTTTACACATCCATAACTTTTATTCTTTTAGAGATATGAATCTGAAATTTTCAGACAGAACGCTTTTATATCTGGGCGTCAACAGTGGTCGCTTTATGGGTCTTCTCGCTTTTACACCGCCTCTATTTAGTGACCGTGTAACCATTCGAATTGATATTGGTCCATGCACCGGCGACTGGTCTTGAAGTCTTTGTGCCGTCAATGTAGGGTTTACACGTGCCAGTCGCCGAAGATATATATTTTCACACTCGTCCGTTTTACGTGGTCGTCCTGAGCGTTGACGTCAGATGCAGTTCCGTCAGCCAGAAAACGTTGAAGAAGTCGTACGATAATTGACTGATTCACCCTGAATTGTTCAGCAATATTCCGTGTGCTAAGACCGGCATTGTTCACGTCCACAATTTGCTACTTTTGGGCTTCAGAAAGTTTTCTTCTAGTCATCACTTCATCAATGTACAACCATGCAACAAAACATTATTATTGGGTCCGTGCTTAAAGAGATAAAGCATGTGAAGCAATCTGGTGTTTCAAAATCGTGCATAGTAGTGTGATAAAACCGGTTCGTAAGACACCATGATACATGTAAAAATAAATTTATCGATAGTTGTTTAGTGTAGAGGCATCAGTTTGTCTTGCGACCAAATGAGGAAAAAATAAATTAGAAATTAGAAAAGTTATGCCACACTTCAGTCAGGTGATGCTTAACTTATGACTGACTGTATATTACACAACATAGTTAACCGATGGAAAAGGAATAGTCACAATTTCACAAGTGAGAAACCTTTGCTAATTGGAGACATGAAAGACCTGTTTTTAGCAGCCAAAAGCTTTTACAATGAGTGTAGATAAAGATGATAGAATCACAGCAAAATCACACGAAAACATACACATTTATATATCATTAAAAATACATTTTGAGTGTGTTCAGCATAATTGTTTGGTAGCCAGTTGTTGTTTTTAACTAAATTAGCTCCTATAAATGTTGACCTATTCTGACCTATGTTAATTGCAATAGCATTATGGATTGGTTCCTGATATTTTGGTATATATCACTGTAACATATGAGTAAAATAATTCTTTCAATATGTATGCTCAGCTACATAGTAGGGTTGGTTATAAGATTTGACCCTGGTCTTAATGTACATTCCTTTTTCACGTGCAATCAGTGCATACTTTAGTGTGAGTGCGCAGCACTGTCCTGGCATTTACTGGCCGCACATTCAATACATTTTTTTAATCTTTTGTGCGGGTCATATGGAAATTTAGTGATTAAGTACATAATAAAGTTGCATTTTTTCCGGGCCTGATTCATACTTTAAAGCAGATTTAAAGAAATCTGCAGCCATTTGAACTTGCCTGATAATTGCCGCAATATGCACTTGGTCATTAGTGGAAGTAAAGCCCCATACAAACAAATTATATTTTACAAACTTTCGAAGACTGTGTGCAGAAACCTAATACTCTGAATGTTATGCTCTTTAGCCTTTTAAAAATGGCTACAATGTTAGAAATTCTGTCTTTTGGGTTTCTGACCTAAAAAGACTCAAACCGGTCTGCGCAGCAACAGATACATGCACTAACTAGAATGATTGGCGAATCCAGAGGGTGGGGGGAGGGTGGGGGTGGCAGGGAGTACGGAAGGTGTTCCGTACAGCCCTCTTTGAAATACGTTGATGACTAAAAAAAAACTTGTCAGGACCTCCCCCCCCACACACCCCCGCACGAGATTTTCTGGATCCGCGCATGAGAATATTGAAACATTGCGCATAGCAAGCTGACCTATTATATTTTCTAGAGAGCAAATAACGGAGCGAAAACCAAAATCGCAGATCAGACTGCCGGATACGCTGTCTGGTCTGGGCCTTTGAGGTTTGCATGCACCAAAGTCAGGTTTTCTCGCGTTGAGGCTATGATAATAAGGAAAGGATAGTCGGAATTTCCAAATTATGTATTTTTGTCATTGAAATTTGCTTTTATCTTAGCATACACTTGAACCTGATCATTGTCTTCACTTTGTGTTAATATTTAAGTTAATAGGAAGGGTTAAACGACTGGATATAAAAAGACCATAGCACATCTCCTACTACATAATAGATCTGAGCCCCGACATGATTTCCAACAATGTGATATGTGCGACCAGCAAAGGCTCAGATCAGCCTGCGCATACCCACAGCCTGGTCAGAGTCTTTGCTAGTCGCTTGAATATTCTATTAGTGTTAAACTACTGACTGTTCATCATTTGGAGTTTCTAAGCTAAAAAGGCGGCTGCACCCGCTCGTCTGAGTCTACACTTGTCTAAATGCCACGTTGTTGGAAATCACATGCCGCGGCTCATAAAACACATCGATTAATCCTTTTTTTGGCAACTGGAAATTCTTTAATAGACACATCCTCAGAAGTATAGACCATAAGAGACCAAAAGCCTTGAAACTTATTTCTCAGCTGAGCTTGCGCTATTTGCCAAGATATGACTCAAGAACAGGAGCACACAGTGAATTTTTGAGCTTTTATCCTGTGTCCTAGCAAAATACGACATAGACAGCACATGGGATTTCGATTCTTATTACATTTTGATTATCGATCACATAGAAAAGCCTGCAAAAACGAGCAGACCCGCTGCCTACAAATACAATCTTCTGATGAAGATGAAGACTCTGATCAAACTCTAGACCTCTATTCCTGCTGGATACGCCAACAGGGGCGTTAAATGGAGGTCTTTTGGGTAAACGAGATATGTACCAAAATTCCATGATCTAGCACATGGAGTTTTCTATCAGTCAAAGTGTTGGATGTCATATGTCAAGAAATATCTAAAAACAACCACCAATTCAGCATATACGAGTATATGAACTAGGACGCTGGCTGACATGTATTCTTGTGACGCTCTTTCCAGTCCCGTTTTTGGCAAACTTTATCGCAGTAATACACTGTTTTACATCTAGTACATTTCTTCAGATCCGGGCTTGATATACCACAACATTGACATCTGTTTATCACCAAACCCTTTTCAGCGCCAACCTTGTTTTTTAAAATCTGATGCTGTTTCATTAGCTCATCACCTAAAATAGTAACTTAAAGGTAAATGAATTAAATTCTTTAAGTACCTACAACACTATTTTAATAACAGATAAGAAGCTTTGCAGAGTTTTCAGAGTTTTTATTAATTGACCAAACCCCTAAATGGGGTACAAGTCATAAACATAAAAACAACAAAAATATGAATAAAACATTCTGTAGAAAGTGTCGAATTTATCTTGACCCGGTACACACGGACTGGTCACTGGCACACAGGTAAACGTATTTATTGGATACGTTGTCGTATTTATTGGATACGTTGTCAAGGCTGAGATTTCAAAACTGGCATTTTTTGAAGATTAAATAATCATATCTCCATTATTTATCTGCATATCTGTGAATTTCTTCAAAAGCAATGGTTCAAAATACTATCTTTAAGATTGTATTAGTATTTTTATTGAAAGTTTATCCGTCTTTATGAACATCAGCTTGAAACCAAGGTACCCTTTTAGCTATTTTCGGCACTTTTAGCCAAACATGGTCGGAAATCAACCTTAAAAGATGATAAAACTTCAATTTTATTTACTGTAACTGGCAATATTTAACTTTGCATACCGGGAATAACTTATATAAGTGACGTAAATGATACTGAATATAATATTATATTAATATGTGTGAGTAATTGTCTCTATTATTCTGACAAGTGTCTGGGTTAAGATAATAGTCTGGTCTCTAGATACAGGTTAAAAATCAACTTTATCATTCCCATTTCTTTATCAGAGCATGTTGTGGTACTTAAAAGAACCATCGCAGTGAGAGGACTCCATTGAGCATCCAAAAGGCATGTGAAAATTGATGGCAATCAAGAAATATCTTCAAATTGCTGCTACGAATCATCAAAGTCAAAATTTTCGACCCCGCTAAAGTTGTGGAAGCTAACGAATGGAGCAAGGTGTATCTGGCTTTTTTGCTTTTGTAAATCATGTCTGATTTAATGATGTTATTTATTTGCGACAGTGTATAGGTACTGTCCGAAATAGTTTGACATCATTAATTACGTCACATTTTGTCGGATCACAGGCGCCTTTTTGCGGCTTGCAACGCTCCAATTTGAGACGAAACAAAGATTTAAATGTCAAACAAGTGCAGCAGAGCATTAGAGTGGGAATAAACGTATTCAAACATTTCATTTGGGAGGTATATCGTCGGATATACTGTCGGAAACAACATATGAGGAGGACAATATGATCCATGGAAATTTATACATCTTTATATACACCCTTTTTGAAAAAAAAGTCATCTATATGGTAATCAGTCCCATCCGTCGGCCCATCCATCTATCTATCTGTCTATCCTTCCATCAGTAGATTTTGCTCAATAGACATTTAGTTTTTTTTACCAAGAGTGTTGATATTTGAGACAATTATTTCCTATGGTGTTTAAATAAAAAGAAAGGTTTCCTAACACCGATATGACCATGTCAACTATACCTAAAGAAGTAAGAAGGTATGACCAGGAAATGCAAAACTCTTTGCAGACGTCTCCATGAGGAAAAGATTCAGAACACAGACAGCCACAACATAATTAAAATAAAGCAATCAACTATCTGAACATGGAAGAACACCAAGAACGACGCCACAAATTAAGGACGCAACACAAACACCCCTAACACAAAAAAGAGCAACAACAATCAACGGATATTAAAACTTAAACAGTAACAGAATAACCGTCTTAAAACGGGCAGTAGCATAGGCCGCCGGGGGGGGGGGGGGGGGGGTGGGAGCAGCTTAAATGTATTTTAATGACCAAATCTTTGCCTCTATTTTACTGTTGTAAAAACACAGAATAAAATGTTAGGCTCGCATGGTGGCTTCTTCTTCAGATTCTATGACGGTTCCGACTTAAAGACTTATCTATTGATGAGATGGTAGGAGCCTGATGCTTTGGCTGTTTGTCGGGCCCACCAGGGTTAACCTGTTGGATTTCTTTTGCTCCGGTATTCAGTTTTATTCACTGTTGAGTCCTTATCCCTGCTTTATCTCCTTTTTATATCTTGATTTATATGATCTAAGAGATGATGCATTGATAAGTTTGGGGTCTTTCATGCAAAGCAAACATCTGTGTGTCTTGATCCACATCTGAACTAAGGGTGAGGTTGGTGCACTGTTAAACCGGTTTAAGCCCTCCGGTAAAATATTTTACTGACCATTCAAAGGCGGTACTTCTTTTGTGGATCTTTTATGTTTTTCTGTCTTGGGTTTGTTATGCCTTTGTGCGCGTCTGTTTATATGCGCCTTGTAGTCACCTGCTGGGAAAGGGCTGACCCCTTTGCTCTCGTTTGTGGTGTCTAACTGTGAGTTTGTCACCATTCCATTGGTATCCTGGGTCAGGTGTGGAACTTGATTGTATCGACTCATGATATTTATTTGCACCCTTACCTACTTCTTACCAAAGCCTTCACGCGTGGGATGTACGTTGGTTGTAAAGTTATTGTAGGACTTATGTACATAGACGTCGAGTAACGTTATGTCAAAGTTACCTTATCTTGTAATGTCGTAGGAACTTCTTGGGACTTATTTTATAACTAAATTGCAGAATTTTATGGTGAGCACGAACAATAATCTACTATTTTTGTGAGCCTGGAATAAAAGATCCATACCGAGGATCACCGTTTGGCATCACGACCCCACCCTCACACTAATGATAGAATCTTATAAACTTGTTAAGGCGTACACTATTTGCTAAAATAAAACAATATGCATGAAAAAAATACTATCTTTTTCAAGAATTTAAATCTGCAATTCCTCAAAATATAATAGACACTTATTTATCTATTTTGCAGAGTTAAGCTAGCTAGTAAAACAATTCCTTTAGAAAAGATTGCCAACTAATTGTAACTTACGCCCATCGCGAGTCTGCAGGTGTTTTACTAATGTATTTTCTGGTTCAATGGAATACACTGGTTGAATAAAAGAGTTGAAATGCCACTGTTGAGAACCTGATGTCTCAGATTTCTGGACAGTACGACGGGTGTTGGCTCGGAGCAATTGTTTCAGCAATATACTCTCCTGTTAAAAGAAAAAATACAGTAAAATCTCGTTGAGGTCAATTAGACTACATTTTCTACTTGAATTAGCATTAGTTTAAGCTAAAAGAAGTAAATTATTAAAAGAAACCAAACCAAACAGAACATACTGACATTTGATTGATCTACATAATTGGAAAATATCAGATTTAATCAAGTTAATTCTCATGAGGGTTAGTTGTAAGATTAAACGAGACTTACACAGTAAGTTGAATTTTGATCAAGATTTCATATACCATAAATACCCTCATGGGTCCCCAAAGAGTACTAGTCACGTGATCACTGGAAATTCATAATGAGGTTGTCATGAATGCTGGAAGCAATTTAAATTTAATTAGCAACTTTTTTTAAACTCGTGAGTTTGAGTTTATTTGATATTGTCTTTTAGTTGTATGCTGCATGGGGCGCTGTAAACCTGTTTAAACAGGCGTAGTCATCATTCTTTGACAGACTTTTGGCGTTGCATGCTTTACAAGCATTTGGAACTTTGGTGTCCTTTGTTTTGGCGTAATTGTGTGACCAATTCATTGAACAGGCGAATTGATCAGTTTTCTATAAAATATTTTCGGATATGAGTTGCCCTGGGTCAGAAGACGCTAAGGGCAACAATTTGAAGAGCAACCTGTAAGATTTGGACGATTGCAGGCTGTTGGGTTCCCCTTCCGAACAGCGGGATGATAATGTAACAGCCTTTGGAACAACAGATTGTTGCGCAGGCATAAGTTTGCGTCCTGTTCCTGTTCATGTAATGGCTGCGTCAACTGTTTTGGGAAAAGTTTACAGAATTTATCAAACAACAACCTATATTACGTGAGATTTAGCGTGGAATGACTGATTTGTGTTCTTGCGTTGAAGATTTAGAACGCAAAATCCTCATGTGATAGGAATACAAGTGAAAGGAATATTAGTAAAAAACTGAAATTATTAGGAATCGAAAGTAAAAGTGACGAGGATTCTGACATTGAAATATCAAACGAGAAAACACCTGACACACAACAACCTTCTATTTCTAAGGAGTTAGATAATATTTTGTCAGAGGGAGAATTGGTTTTGGAGGATGAATCATATGATGACATTTTAAAGCAATTAAAATCAGTTTTTAAAAGGACTGAGAAGTCTGGTCCAGCTATATATAAGGGGCTGGCAGGCATAGCGAATGAAGGTTTGCGATCGGTTGGACAATCAGAGGAAGTGAAAAAGCTGCGAGAGAAATTTACCGGACCATTCAACGTAGATCGTAATTTGCAAGTGTCCAAGTGGAACAAATCATATGGCGTAACAACTCAGACAAACGAAAGGTGACAGATGCAGCTGTGCAGAAAACTGTGTCCAAATTAATGCCAGGTTTACCTGCGACCGCCAACAGTTGGAACTTATGAATAAGAACAAAAAGAGCTTAAGAAAATTCCAGTTTTCAAGGAAATTAAAAAGCTATCCACTGAGGCAGTTTCAGCCCTCTCACACGCAATTTCTGCATCATGCAAACAGCGGGAGGATGCTATAAAGGCGGAGTTGGACAGTAAATTTTGCAGTCTCTGTAAGCCAGCTCATGCTGTTTCTGTCACACAGTTATTCAGAGATATTTTAATGCAGAATTGAAAAAATTAGATGACTCAAAGAAAGTATCCATTGCTATGAAAAGGTTTTATTTGAAGCCAGAAAAAAAAAGAACAGATACAATAAGAAATATTCTTTACAGTAGGATTTTCGTTGGTGATTCTCAAAAAATCACAAACCTTTTCAAGGGAAAAAAGTGAATCAACAAGTTCCAAAAAATAATTCAAAGGAAAATGGTCACAGAGTTATGTAAGTAGAAACTATCGTCAATACTTATCTTTCATCTAGTGAATGCCCCACAAAACTTTATGGCAGGGAAAACAGAGCTCAGTGGAGTAAGATTACCTCAGATAGATGGATTTTAAGAACCATCTGTGGTTACCAGGTGGAATTAACTGATAAGCCTGACCAAGCTTTTGTTCCATTCACTATAAAGTTTTTTTTATGTTAGAAGAAGAAGTGATCAATATAGAAATTTTAGACTTTACTAAGAAAGGAATCATTGAACCTGTTGTGCAGAAAGATCTGGATAAATTTATATCTAACATTTTTGTAAGGTTAAAATCTGATAGAGGTATTAGAGTGATCCTGAACGTTAAACCCTTTAACCAGCAATATGTTGACAAAATACATTTTAAGATGGAGAGTCTGAAATCAGCTATCAATGCCATGACACCAAATTGACTTTTGGCCAGTGTGGATTTGGAAGACGCATTTTACTTAATTCAAGTGAGGGAAATGGACAGGAAATATTCCGCTTTTATTAGAGGGGACAAAATACCAATTTACTTCTTTAATCATGGGGTTGAGCTCCTCTACCCAGGTGTTTTACAAAGAAGTTAAAACAGGTTCATCATCTTGATGGGGAAGAGAGAGCTGGTTGCTTTGCTTAATTTGTGTTCCTGGTGTCTCATGATGGTTGAGCGGCTCTTCCTCGCGGTGCCATGCGGTTTGTGATAGTGGTATTTCCTGATCATACTTACTTACTATTTTTTATGCAATGCTTCGTAGAAAGGGACATATTACTACAGCTTACATTGGTGACTCTTGTTTGCAGGGTCGCACCAAACAACAGTGTTCACATAATGTATCAGGTACTGTTCATTCACTTGATAATTTGGGATTTACGATACATAATAAGAAGTCTGTCTTTATACCAACAAAAGAAATCACATTTGTCGGCCTAGTTTTGAATTCAGCAAATATGACTGTGAGATTACCACTGGAAAAAGAAAGAGTATATTATAAAATTGTGCCTAAGTATAAATAAACTTTCACATGTTACCATAAGAGAATTTGTCAGCTTAATTAGTAAAGAAGTAGCCACTGCACAGGGAGTAGAATATGCCAAGTTAAGGGACAAAACCTTAGAGTGAATCAAAGAAAAATATGTTAAATTAAACAATGGCAATTTTTATTTAACTATGATTATATACAAATCTTATAAGAGTCATAATCAGTGGTGGATTGATAATTTAGAAGTTAGTTTCAAACTTATTTCTCATGGCAAACCTAATAGGAAACTCTACATTGACAGTTCCAAGACATGTTTGGGGCGTATGACAAAACCAAAAACTTCCATACAAGGGGACATCGGTCAGAACAAGAACAGGAAGACCACATTAATGTTTTAGAACTGAGGTCTATATTTTGGTGCTGAAATCCTTATGTGGTACAGAGTCCAATACACATATTCAATTATATTGTGTTAAACTTCAAGTTGTGCATAGTTAAGAAAGTATGGAGAAAAGAAGAGATATTTGATTGTACTAGCTATTGATATCTGGAACTGGTGCATTTCCCGCAACATTCATTTAAGCAGTTCTCATATGGCAGGTTTTTTTAATGTAGAGGCATAGAACTTTCTAGAGGGCTTAATCTTAATGAGGACATTTAATGGGCTTTAGATATGGACACTTTTCAGGATATTGTGCGTAGGTTTGGCAAACTCGACATTGACTTTTTTGCCTCTAGGCTCAATCATAAAAATCATAATATTGAAAAATACATTTCATTTAGACGAGATCCTAATGCAATGGCGGTGGATGCTTTTTCAATATCTTGTACTAAACAATATGTCTATATTTTTGCAGCTTTCAGCACCGTCAGTATGGTTTTACAAAAGATTGTGGAAGAGGAGGCGGAAGCACTAGTAGTAGCCCTATTATGGACGCAAAGTTGGTGGCCACAACTGTTTTCTCTGATTGTGGATTTCCCATAAAACTTCCTCCATCACGCAAACTATTGTATCAGCCAAACAACCCAGAAAGAACCCGCCCACTACTGAACTGAGATTTGGGGGCATTTTGCGTTTCAGGGAAGATTTGCAAGGCAGAGGAATTCAGGAAGAGTCTGGTCTGCAGAGCTCATCATTCAAGCATGGAGACAATTTAAAAAGGAACAATATGAGTGCTATCGTAGAAAGTGGCTCAAGGTTTCAAGTTTTTGGGAAAATGATCCACTTCAAACCTCCATAAATATAGTTATTGAGTTTTTTATGATCTGTATAAATCAAGAGACCACTTTAGTGGTATTGGGACAGCAAGATCTGCTTTGAGTGGATTTTTAAGTTTATGTTCTGGGGTTCAAATAGACCTTGGTAATAGTGTATAAGTCAAGAAATTTATGAGAGGAGTACTTAGACTCATCCATCACCTAGCACTACCAGAAGGCAATAAGTCGCAAAGCACCTGAAAATGAAATATAAATCAACACTTTATAGATATTGGGGAATTGTTACCATACATCGCATGACACACGCTAGGGTTTTAATAGCTAAAACAAAACAAAATTAGATGGTTGTCAACAGATTGGGGCCCATCTGAAATATCCATGCTTACATTAAATACAACATAGAACGACAGTTTTTGATCTTGAACTTTGTGTCTCTAAGGTCACTGGCAAACCAAAACCTTTGTCCCCAGGCAAACATTGTGTCAATATGATTGTCCTCCATAAAAAGAGGAGTCGAAACCTTAAAGCATGATTTTATACATGTAATTTGACATTGACCTTTGACTGAATTGTCATATTGGCAATCATTGTACAAAATAAGAAACACCTCTGCTCAAAATACAAGTGAAGTTTGTGTTAAGAGCAGTAGTACAGACCAATGTACATGTATGTTTACCTCTGACCTTTGATCCCAAGTACATATAATGATCTATAACCTTTGTTTGAATCTACACATCATAAGCAATATGCTTGCTAAATTTGAACATCCACTGTCAAAAAATAAAAGAGAAGCTATAGAACTGATTTAAATTATATTTAACCTTGACTTTTGACTCCTAAGTCATTGCAGTGATCTGAAACTTTCGTTGCAATTTACACACTATATATGTAATTATTGTTTGAACAAGAAGATGTTTAGGTTGAAGTGGCATCCAGAATATGGCAAGGAATAAAAGAAATATTTGATCAACTTCAAGAAAAAAAATCGACAGAATGGTTTTACGAGGTGATGCTGTTTGAATTATATTGCGGCAGACGCCTAGCAACAGACTGATGAGCGCACAAACGACAGATCACTGACACCTCCTGATTAAAAAAAGCTCACATTAAGCCACTTGCTCAGCAGGTGAGCTAAAAAGCGACCATTAGCAACCATTTTTACACTTTATTATTGTTATTTTAACAGCAGCTCTAGCGGAGATTTTCAAAGTTTTTATAATGAAAAATAACCATATGACCAAATTTTTTCAATAAATCCAAGTTGGACATTTTTGAACGAAGACTACACTAGAATCATTTCTGTGAAGTTAAGTGAAATTCAACAAATTGGTTTAGGATTGAAGCTGTTGAATCTATGGTGAAAAGTATGCTCACAAATGTATTGTGTTTTCTTTTCTTTTTGTCACTTTTCCATACGGTGTTTCAGGTCTAGTAATTTCCTTGATTGTATCTATTTCTGGTTATTGCATTTTTTTCTACGTTTAATGTATATTTCAGACTCTACCAGAGGCCTCTGCCGCGTGTTTTATAGGCTACGATTCTTGTTTTGTTCGCCCACTGTTTGTGGATACTCCCATTATCTGTAGGTTTTCATTGGGTCCTTGTGTTTTTGTTACATAGACCTTAGTGTATTGTTTAGGTTTAAATCATCTTGTTGAGGAATATTGAGGAGAATTTTTACTTTGCTTTGGTTGTGTTGTTGCTGTTGTATGGCTATCTTTGCCATGTGTGTCTTTCTTGCGGTGCCGTGGGTTAGTCTGGTGTCTGTGATTGTGGGATTTCCGCGTCATACTCACCTGTTTGTTTGCTTTGGTGTTTTGCAGAATGTTACCTAGTGACAATTTCTGCAAAAACATGTGCTTAACTCTGACAAACGTTTTCAGTCATGGCGATATTAAAAAAAAATCATATACTACAATAATCCATGCTCCCTCGCTGTATGATTTTAGAGATCTAATCCGTTCAAGGTTTTCAATATAGGGTGTCTAAAAACGTGGACCTTTTAGATGACAATTATAATTTATTAAAAACCAGAATAAAACAACATTTTGCAGTATATATACCTTCATATTAACAAGCTTTAAAACCTGCTCTGTTTGGGTGCTTTAACAGTTTTGCTATTCTCACTTATATCCACTATGACCTCCTTTACTTTGAAGCACTTATTCCAGACGTTTAGGCATGCTATGGACAAGGGCTACTAATGTTTCACTGTTAACTGATTTCCATGTTTGTCATTGTTTTCCTTTGAGTTGTTTAGTTGTCATTGGTTCAAAATCTACATAGAGTTTGTCATCCAGAACGCTAAATAAGTTCTCAATTGGGTTTAGATCTATTAAGTCTATTTCTTGGTCAGACCACTTTCTAAATGAAATCCGTGAGATTTTAAAACAGCAACAGTGTAGATGACAGGAAATGATGTCATGATTGCATTATGATGTCATCATGACATCACTTCCTGTTGACGCACAATCAGGTGTTGGAAAATCATCTGAGGAAAGGGATACCACTTAACTACAGCCACACAAAATATCAAAACGTTTCACTTTGTATACAGGAATTATAGCAATTTGGAAAAGGGTCCACGTTTTAGACACCCTGTAAATGGTCACCTTTTGACGTTCTCTGCAAGATAGTTTTCAATTCTGACCATACATTCATAGAATATGTTTAAATATTCTGAAATGAGTACATATTAGGATACATAACGCACTGTAATGGCTATTTTAGGGGAGAATCAAACTTGTATATTTTGTAAGGACACTTAATGACATTTAAGCCAAGAAGATATAAATTATAACTACCAGTGTCAAAAAATGCCCCCTGGTAGTGGTTTGATTTGATTCTTAACGTCCCAGTCAACAGCTATGGTCATGTCGGGATGGTCAGTTCACCTAGCCCCATTTTTTCCTGGGCAAGATTAACTAAGTGGTTTACCAGTATTTTGTACACACACTTTCGCTTTTAACTGACACCAACCTTTCTTGGATCACCTGAAGGGACATGAGTGGCCGCAGATCTGGATCTGCAGTCAGGCACGTATCTGCAGTCAGACACGTTACCGACTGCTCTACGTGGCCCAGCATAGTGGCGATCAATTGTTATTTTTATTAGGGTCCAACAAAAAAAAAGGTTGGATAAAAATGGTTTAGTTGCTCAAAAGGGTTATCATTTAGTTGATTCAGTAATCAACATAAACCATTATTGTGCCCAGTAGTCAGTTGTTATGGCTTACCTTGCAAGAAATCGAAATCCCGTGATGAGACTGAGGGGAAAATGCTCCATTCTTTGCCTGAAACCTTTCTGCTTCATTAAAGCTCCTTTCTCCTTTACCAGAGACCTATGAAAAACAACAATCAATTTTTAACAGGTATTTAATAACATCGGTTGTGGTTCTTTGTATCCTTTCTAAGTTAGCAATCATCTTGCTAAGAAAGAGAAAAAAGAGCTGGTGTTGCTTAATTTTAATGGTGTTGTGCTGTCTTTGTTGTTTTCTCTGTCTCTTTCTCTTAGTGCAGTGTTTGGTCTGCAGTCTGTGGTAGTGGCATTTTCTGCCAAAATCATTTGTTTTAGAAGTGGTTATTTAAAACAATTCACTAAGCTGACTTTTCAAACGCTCATTCTTGAAGTTTTCATAATCTTTCTATTGTATTAAAACAGTTATCTAACTGATAGGTTTTAGTCCAGAGCCATATGGTGAGTTTTTCAGATAACTTTTAGTTACTTGAACCCAGTGCAAAGCAGAAAGCCTGAACCATTTTCCAATAAACATTTTGATTTGGTCATGATTAATGTTGAGTCTCAAACCTAATTCATTTTTCGGGCCGCAAGATGAAAGTACATAATTGATTTTTTCATTTGTTTTACACAATCAAAACATATGCTTTGGTTACTCAAAAGAACCATCTCAATCAGATGGTTCTTTTAAGCACCCAAACAGACGTTAACATTGATAGGCAAGAAATTAATGACAATTTATGTTCAAAAAGTTTGCTTAAATTGACCCATGATTTTTAGAAAAGTATCTTCTGATGCTTTTGGTATCTTAGTAAAAGGGGAGATAGACACAATAAGTTTCAGATGCAAAAAAAAAAAAAAAAAAGAAAAAAAAACAACAACAGCAAAGTCATTTTGATCATTTTTATACTAACTTGCATCCATGGAACCAACTGGTGGGTTATTTCAATTTCATGGAACAAAAAGGTTGAAAGATTGAAGTTTGCATAAAATATCTAAATTCGATGCTTTTCAAATTTGAAAGCATGAAGCAGTATCTTAGGTGGATATTAAACCTTGCATTTTTACTATATTCAAAAACTGACAGAAAAGGTTTTAATCTTCTTCCACCTAAACCTAAATTCACTTTTAGAAATTTGAAGAAAGGGATCCAGGAATTCCATAGGAACTTTGTTCTGACTCCGGCAGATAAGGCTGCTTATAATGTTGTGGTCGTTTGAAAAGGTACTATACTGACGTCAAGAAAAAAACGCCTCATCTAAAAATAAACGTGAATATCCCTTAGACTTATCAGACTAAAGTTATAAATTTTAGTGCATTATAACATCTTACCAGTTAAGCGTATCTCATGAAAACAAAATTGCTGAAAGAATATTTGAGGCTGAGAAAACGACCTCGGTTTGAGACAGGGGTCACCATTTTGTGCGACACAAGATTTTAGCCACAGTTGCTTTGTTTCCAGACACAATCCGTTGACAGGAAAAACGTGTTTCACCATTGTAAAACAGTCTCTATTTTACCAAAAATGCGTTTATAATGCTCAGACAATGTTTGTAAACGTCTGCTGAAAGAAACAACTTACCCCACCCACCTTTTCACCATGCATTTCAGTATAACTTAAATGTCATGACTCTGCAAAGTGGGCGAAAAGATTGTTTCGAATCCTTTGCAAAAGTCTTTAGTCTTTAACCAGCGACGATTTCGGAGGAAACGCAATCTGGCACGTGTTCCAGACGGCCGTTTTGGATGACGTTAACATAGACTAATGACTGGTCACTAGACTTTACAGCTTATCTTAAATAACGTTATTTTATGTAGGCATATTTTGTGTGCATTACCTTATGTACCCCCTTATCATTTTTATCCATAACTTAAAGGAAAATGAGAATGTTGGCAAGTTTTGTAAACGGACCTTACATTTTGTCTTTAATTTGACGTCAAAATTTAATAAAGTTATTACTCGCAAGCACAATTGTTTGAAAAAGTGATCCAAATTTGTTCTTTGATTAGCAAAACACTTACGGCACAAACTGGATGCAATTTCAAATTGAAAACATAATCGATCGATGCGCAATGCCGTCATGTATACGTTGAGCCTGTATGACGTCACCTGAATTTCAAATTGAGGTCATTTTCGAACATCGCCTAACCTCTGCATAAAGAAGCAATACGTCGCTGTTCATTTTCTTTTATCACCGCTAAGAAATCAGTGATAATGAGTGAAGCGTTTTTTGTTGACGTCAGTATATATTAACACCCTTAAGCAAGAAGGAAGCACTGCTAAAACATATGAGCATAAAAGGCTTGATGAGACCTCTGTCTTTGATAGGCATCGATGCCATATGGCGCGTTTTATCGCTAATCATAGTTCATGCACAACTACTGAGTTGTCTATACTTTTGACTTTTACCTCACTGCAACTAAAAACCATGTTATTAATATGGTACAACAGTTTATGAAAGAAATGGTAACAAATTATTTTGGACTATTAAAAATAAATTAAAATCTTGAAGTTTTCTAGCATCTGGTTTGTCTACAAATGAATGATTTCTCTTCTCTCTCATATGATTAAAGAAAAGCGGAATTAATTGAACGCACATTTAACAGGGATGGCTCACTTTATTCGGTTTTAACATATACTTCTCAACAACCTAAACGATATAAGTTGTGGTCATGTCAGAAAATGTGTGATGTTCTCCATTATCTTTTGGACAATATGTCTATACGATTTGGCTCGAAATTACATAGACAAATTGTAGGTATTCCAATGGGTACTAATTGTGTTCCTCTTGTTGCAGATTTGTTTTTGTTTTATTATATTGTCTCTGTCAGACAATAATCAAACTAATATTATTGAAGCTTTTAACTCAACCTCCAGATATTTAGATGACTTACTTAATCTTGATAATCCTTATTTTGAACAAATGGTAGGTCAGATATATACAACTTAACTTCAGTTAAATAAGGCGAATTCTTCTGATACAGAAGCTCCGTTTTTGAACTTGAACTTGTCCATAAAAAATGGCATAGTTTCTTCTAAACTTTATAATAAACGGGATAATTTTAATTTTGAAATAGTAAAATTTCCATTTCTTGATGGAAATGTTTCTCGCTCCCCTTCCTATGGTGTATATATTTATCAGCTTATTCGTTAATGCAAGAGAGTAATCTAATGTTAATGACTTCAACAACAGAAACCTATTTTTGACTGCTAACTTATTTAAACACAGTTATAGATATCATAAAATTTGAAAAGCATTTTCTAAATTCTACCACAGACACTCAGAGTTAATTGTTAAATACAACATTGCTTTAAAGCACGTCTGCATCAAAGCATATCAATACCTATATCTAATGGTGATTTAGTTTATAAATTCAAAAGAATTGTTGGCAAACCAAATTTTAGTGATCAATTCAAAAGATTATCAAACGTTATATAAAGGTGGATATAACTTCACTTTCCCATTGGTATCCTGGGTTAGGTGTGGTGCTTGATTGTATCGATTCCTGATCTTTGTCATCTTTCTTACTTTGGATGTCTTGCGACAGCCTCCATGCCTGGTTTTAAACCCAATCACGATTTCTAGCTATGGTTTCCTCTTAAATTGCATGCTGGTGGGTCAGGCCTCAGACTCAATGACGGCTGTGACGTAAAGCTTTAATCTGTGGGTTGGTGCCTGATGCTTATCTGTAGCTGGGCCAACTGTGGCTCAACTTGAGGTTTTCTTTAGCTCGGACTATCTGTGAGTCATGAGCACATTTTTTTGTTTCATCACGGTGGGTTAATTTGATTAGAGTGTTTCTCCATGATCATACATTGTAATAGTTAAAAGGCCTCCCTGCGAGCTGAACATTTTTGGACCTCACCAACAGCAGAATCTAGGGCAAATATTTGGTACCAGTAAAATGCATTTAAGCCCCCTGATGGCTTAGGGTGATGTCCGTTCTAAGGCGGTGGTTCTGTTGTTGTTGACTGGCTGTTGATTGTTACTCCAGTTGTGGGAGTCTTAATTCTTGTATGTTTTGTTGTACGTTACTTTATGTCATTCTAGTGTTGCAATCATCTTGATGGGGAAGAGAGCGCTGGTTGCTTTGCTTGGTTTGTCTTCCTGGTGTCGCGTGGCTCTTCCTCGCGGTGCTATGGGTTTGTCTGCGGTTTATGATTGTTGTATTCCCTGATAATACTCACTTACTACTTTTATCTGGGGAAGACTATCTAATGACCAGCATGGCTTCAGAAGAAGTTCAGAAAAAAAAGAGTTTAATTGATTCATTCGGCGTTGACATCACATTAGGTGGGAATCTGAACCAAAAACCAACTCACCTCAAAACAAGTCATCTCACATTACATTTGCCTTATGATGAATCATCCCACATTTGCAATGCGTGTTCATGCTGTCGTGTGTGTATTTGTTAGTGTTCTGGAGTCGTGGTTTTACTTAATGGAAAAGAGTTGACCAGTAAATGGATTTCAGCCTCCTGGTGGCTTTGACTGTTGCTCTTAGTTTACAAGTCGAAATCCAAAAAGGCGTCACAGTATCAAAATTAATTTGCATTATTTAATTGAAGTTTTGTGGGATAAATCTGACTTACCATCTGTTCAAAATAAGGACTATCAAAATTAAGTAAGTTATCCAATTTTCTTGAAAACTGAATACATCAATAATAACAGCTTGATAATTGCTGAAAAAGACGACATAATAATAATACCAAAACATCTCTGCAACACTAGAAGCACGATTGGTAACCATCGAAAAACTTTCAGATTTGTCTATACAATGCAGAGAAAAATTGAATACATTTATCGACCAATAGATAATGAAGAATGGCATGCAATTTCATTAATGATAATAATTATATTTAATGGTAGATCAGAAGCAAGAAAGCGTATTTTACATTACAAGCCAAATAAAGTGAGCCCTCTTAATATACTTTTTTGAAGCGCTGATACCTACTCTGATACTTTAGCTGACTCGTTTTTACAGGGGCCATGTCAGCAGTTATCTATCTGTTCATATATTTACTCATCAGAAATAAGGGTGAGGTTGGTGTCATCAAACATATTTACGTAAAAGTAAGAAAGAAGGCAAAAATCAGGAATCGATACAATCAAGCACCACACCTGACCCAGAACACCACATGGTAAAGTAACAAATACAACATAAAACATCACACACAAAAGAGCCAAGAGGTAAGCCCTCGTTCCAAGTCAGTGCTTCTTTTGTGGTTCCTTTTTGTTATTTGAGTTTCGTGTTTGTCCTTGTCCTACTGTCTTGTCTGTCCCGGGTCAGGTGTGGTACTTGATTGTATCGATTCCTTACCTTTGCTTTCTTCCTTACTTTGCAAGTACGTAAATTCAAAGATTCAGATTTCAAAGTAATTAATTTTGGAGTCAGTATCTTATTTGAATGTGGAAATACAAAATTCACAAATTTGTCAGTCTTTTTATTAGCCTGTTCATCCTTTATGCGCGAGCTGTAAGTATGTTAAAAACTCCAGTGTCTAGGATTCATCTGACCGCTTGTCCATTCTTCCTCCCTTAACATTTTATAACATCATTTTTGAAGGCCCAAAATCAAATTTACGCATTTTATATGGAAATAGCTCTGCTAGCATGCTGTTTTGTAATATTACCACTATTAGAAATAAAACTGTACTTAACCACACCAATGGGTTGAGGGTTTGTGTAAGGGCACACTACTTGCTTGCATTTTTTCAACGTCTCGCTTTCTTAAAATTTATTTCTTCTTATTTATACTCATTATACTTACAAACAAGATAAACTTAGTCATAGACAAATCTAATCATTACAACATATTCTTAAATGACTGAATATAGGGGTTACCTGGGACATCAGTTTTATCAGGTTATTTGGTCAGTTGCTCAGAAGAAACTACATATAAATGTTTGGAGTTGAAGCAGTTTATCTCTGGTATTCTGGCTCTTATTCCTTTTTTTATTAATGCACAGAGTGTTCTAGCAGCGAATCTTTGTATATTTGAAGATGCTAAATACATTATCACAGAGTAAAAGTTAATAAGACTGTACAAATGATTGTCTTCATCTTGGACATAAAAACTGCTACTTGAATTGACGGTCTTAAATTATCAAAATTCACGCCATAAAATGTCTGCTTGTATTTCATAGCACATGTATAATGTTAAGTTTATATGTTCAGGTTATATCAGCCTATTGTATTTCCCTGCAGGTCATATACTGGTTTGGGACTACATGCTTGCTCGATTCTATCTGTTAGTCCATCAGTCAAACTGCGTTTCTTATCAGGTCCATATCCCATATAATGGTAGGTTAAATAGTATACTGAACTACTAAAGAAACCTGACACTTTTCAATTGCTTCAAACTCGTTAATAACAAATTACAGAGCTAAGCCAATATGCTTTTTTTTTAATAACAAGACATTAGAAAATATTCTTCGAAAAAATATATCTATCAAATATAGAACATGGCGTCACGACGTCAAAATACCGTTTTTATCACTTTTGCCTCGTGAGTGTATGTCTAGATATTTTTTGAAAACCTTTTGCATGTATGCAAGGCCAATACCAATACAGACAAAAGTGCATTCAAAAAATTTGCAATTTCTTGCTGTGACGTAAGATATGGGGATTTAAGTTGTGCTTTTGACGTTGTCAAAACGGCAGTGTGTTTTCTCCTTTGTTTAAGCAATTTAAAGGAACTGAAATGACTTGGAGTCAAACAATCATAGTAAGAGAATGCATTTTCAAGAATCAGAACTTATGTTTTGCGTCACGATAAAGGGTAAAAGCGGAATAAACCAAATTTAACGTCAATTTAGAAACAACCTAAACTATGGCTAATGACCGTTTGTTTCTTTGTCAACGTTTAGTGTGTGTTGTCTACTTTGTTATAGTGTCGATCGGCTACAATTTACTTTAATCGCGTATGAATTTCAAGCTTTACAGTATGCACATATCAGCACGTAATTGTAACAATTGACGTCGCTAAATGGACGTAAGCGGCTGCTACGGAGTTCAAAAGGACTGAAACATTGTCAAAATGCATTCCAAACATCATGCAAAGTGTAAAAAGTTGAAAAAGTGGCAGTCCTTTTCAAAAGCTCATAAAACGCTGATAACGTAAAATTGACGTTAAGAAAATTAAAATATGCTTTTGGGTTGAACAATGGATGCATGCGTTATTTGAATGCCCAGAAGATGTCAATTAAATAACAAAGAATCACACTTAAGCTGCTATTTGGTGATTTTTGCGTGATTTCTTTGTTCTCGCTAAAATTGATTTAGAGGTTACGTAACGTTTTGATAGTTGACCTCTGAAATTAGTTCAGCTTTTCAAATAATCTCAGTGCATCTTAGTCTGCCTTTGTTCAACTTTACGCAAGGGAAAGACAAGTGTGCATTGTATTTATTTACTACCAAAAATTGACACACAGTTTGTGTCAGGTTTCTTTAGTAGGTAAGTATATTATAACTTCATATGATTATTACGAGTACCCATAGCATGACGATGTTGTTGCGCACAGCCCCCAAGTCAGTGTCACAATATTGACTACAAAGGCCCGTTTGTCAGTCAAGATGAAATACTGAGTATCTTGTTTAGGCCATAACTCCTACAAGGGTAGGCCAAATTGATTATAACTACACGTGATTATTTCCCATGGTATAAAGGTGTGTCATGCATACATGTAGTCATCAACTCTCAAATTCAAAGTCACAATCTAAATTCCAATGTGTTATTAAAAAGGCTATCCTTGAGAAATAAAGGATTCACCAGGAACTGAAAGTGTAGACTGTACACGTTTCTGGTCAGAATAACTAGTTCTCACCAATTAGGCCTAATCAGTGACCCTCTAATAGATTCAAAGTTCCACAATGGTATCCATGATTAAAAAATACAAATACTTCAAATATACAATATAGAAGTCAGAAGCTGTTACACTCAGAATTATGTGTCTGGTCCATGTCTTCTACAAAATTGATCAAATTCATTATAAAATAATTAAGTGAGTATGACCAGGTAATGTCACAATCAAAAATAGTTTGTGAGTATGATCAGGTAATACCACAATTACAAACTGCAGACTTACCCATGGCACTGCGAGGAAGAGACGCTCAACCACCACAAGACACCAGGATCACAAATTAAGCAAAGCAACAAGCTCTCTCTTCCCCATCAAGATGATTGCAATACTAGAACGGACACAAAGCAGCGTACAACAAAACATAGAACAATTACAGACTCCCACAATGGGAGCAAAGATAAACAAAAAGTCAACAACAACAGATACACCGCCCTAGAACGGACAGCAGCCTAAGCCAACGAGGGGCTTAAATGCATTTTACTGGTACTAAAATTTCGCACTAGATTCTGCTGTTGTTGAAGTACAAAAATTGTTCAGCTCGCACGAAAGCCTTCTAACTATTCAAATGTATCATCATGGAGGAACATTCTAATCAAAGTTACATACTATCATGAAACAAAGAAAAGGGCTCACGACTCACAGATAGTCAGAGCTAAAGAAAACCTCAAGTTGAGCCACAAGAATACAGCCCACACATACCTATGATATTACAGTATCCCCCATTATGTGTAGACTGTTAGACTGTATTGGAAACGATTACTTTGATCTGAGGGTGAACCTGAAAGCCGAGCTAGGAATTATTGATTCACAATATGTGACATTTGACCAAGATCAATTTCCTTACTGTCCCTTAGTGTCTTTCAAGTTGGAAAAGTGGGTGATTGAGTTTGTATCTTAACATCCTATCAGCAGGCAGAAGAGCTTTACGGTCATTGAGACAGGGTCACGGCTCAGTCTCATCCGGGGATCAAACTCTAGGACCCCTGTGTTACATTTATCTTTTGTTTGTTTTGATTCGTTACAAACCAGTCAGCATTTTTTCTTTCATCAGACGGGTCTATCAATCTTCGAGGATAAAGCTTCTTGCTCAAAGACACTAGGCAGTGCCCCTGGTGAAGCCCGAACCTGCAACTCCTTGATCTCGAGTCAAGCACTCTACCACTGAGCTCCTAATTTATCTTTCTGCTGTAGAGCCATGGTTTGTTCTCATTTATATCCCCACAGTCCCTCCCAGGGGTTGGTGGGGGTGTCGCTGTTTCCTTATTTCCCTGAATGAAATGAAAGAATAAGTGTCAAAGGTCCAAGCAAACATTCTGAGCATAAAATTGTGATTTTTTTCCTTATATATATCAATTAGTTTTAACAAGTAAAGAACCATCTCATTGAGACAGTTCCTTTGAGTACTCACAAATGATTTTAATTGTAACTCTCTTAATTGGAGGCCTGCATTTTCATAGGTGTCAAATTGTGCAGAAATTTACTTTTAATTTTCTGAAAATATGACATTTCATTCAAATTATCTTTAGAAAAAGTGCTTTTCCATTGAGCCCTTTTTCTCTTCATTGAACGTAAATATTGAATGAGGGTTAAAGATAAATGTCAAAACTGTGTTTTTCTCATTTTTTAAGTACATTTATGATTATTTTCTTTATGCATGTAGATACACTATTTACACAATGTGCTTTAAATCATTTGGCAAGATTTGAAAATATTCACTTTGAATTTTATATTATAGAAACTAATTTTGACACTTAATTCATTTAAATTTTTCTAGCACGACAGC
This sequence comes from Loripinus fragilis, assembly GCA_964019695.1. Taxonomy (NCBI): domain Eukaryota; kingdom Metazoa; phylum Mollusca; class Bivalvia; order Lucinida; family Lucinidae; genus Loripinus; species Loripinus fragilis. Next base: position 35,180,158 of record OZ026521.1, read on the forward strand.
ATGAATGGACATTTAAAATGGCATTTGTTCTGTAATAAATAAATGCATATTAAATGTTGAAAAAAAGCTATTTTCATTATCGAAATCATAAAAATAATTCACATTTTCATTAATAAAATTAAACTATGTTGATTCTTAAAATTAAGAGTTGAACTCATTGTAAAATATATTTTAATTTAGAGCACTGTAATGGAATAAAAGCCTTGATGCTGACACTGCCTTATTGAAATCTAGCCATTTCAACACAATAAGCTTCCATGGTGTAATAGGAAACATACTCACTCTTGGAGTGAGGTCTCCAGGTTCAAATCCTGGCGGTAGTAAAATAATGGAAAGCTGAAAACTGATTTGGATGATTCAATTATATTAACAAAAATAGAAATCTAGCCAGTACAACAAAATTACCTTTCATGGTATAATAGAAAACATACTTACTCTTGAAGTGAGGGTTCCAGGTTAAAATCTTGGTGGAAGTAAGAAGTTGGAGAGCCAAAACTGATTAGGATATTTCAACTATATTATTAAACAAAAATAGAAATCCAGCCAGTACAACTAAATTACCTTCAATGGTGTAATAAAAAACATACTCACTCTTGGAGTGAGGGTTCCAGGTTCAAATCCTGGTGGAAGTAAACAGTTGGACAGCTGAAACTGATTTGGATGATTCAATTATATTGTTAAACAAAAATTGAAATCTAGCCAGTACAACAAAATTACCTTCCATGGTGTAATAGAAAACATACTCACTCTTGGAGTGAGGGTTCCAGGTTCAGATCCTGGTGGAAGTAAAAAGTTGGACAGCTGAAACTGATTTGGATGCTTCAACTACATGTATATTAGCAAAATAGATAAATTGATGGAATTCTACAGGATGTTTCATAATTATATTAAATGTATGTCTTATCCCTGGCCTTCCAGTTCATAAAATGCTTAATAAACCACAAATATTATTGTTCAGTGTAATAAGGGACATTCAGTGCCTCTAACAGTGTGTAATCAGGGAATGCTCTAGCCATTTTATAGCAGATTAGATATATCAGAAACCATTCAAATATCCTGGCCCCTTGAATACAGTGTTGTATTATATATACGATGTAACATTTGTTTTTGCTTTTAATAAAATATGTACAAGATGACAGTCTGAAGTCACGCAACCCATCAAGTTAACATAAAGCTTAATATAGATCTGAATCATACAGAGGGGTAGGGGGTGGGTGGGTAGGGTTGGGATGGTGCGCAAACATATAACTTTCCTGTTCAGCATGTCACATTCAATTTTCTGCACTCAATCTTTTGAATCACTGGGAGATAAAGAAATCTTTTGAGCATAAAACTGTTAATTTTTCTTTTCTCTGAGTTGTTCAACTTTTGTTTCATTTCAAAAGAACCATCTCATAAAATGCTTCTTTTGGGTGCCCACAAGATATGTTTTGGTTGAGTAATAAGAAAATTATTTTTCTATTACCCACTCCCATTTAGAGACCTGAGTGGGCGTTTTTTTTTTACCAAACTGGCACAGAAACATTAATATTTTGTGACCTTGCTCTAATTTTCAAACGCATATTGACTATCTAACCTTTTGACCAAAAATGTTGACTTGAATCGAATAATCATGATAATGGATTTTGGCCAAACTTCATATAGAACTATTGGGATAATAAAAGGAGTTGAATATACTTTGGTGGTATTTACCACATTTTCAAGGTATTCATCCCATGAAGACTGAAAAAATCAGCCTTTTTGGAGTATCTCCTCAAGTAAAAGGTGGATGTTAGCAACCAAATATAGATAATAGGTGAGTTGATAAGGCAGGACACAAAAATATGTTACGGTAAATGTCCTAAAACTACGAACACATACAGTAAAACCTCGAACATTTGATAGTCGACTTTTCGAAATACTAATTTGTAATAAGTTTGGGATAGACTGAATTCATGATCTATTTTAATAAATGCCTCTTATAACATATGTTTTTGGTGCGTAAAAGAAACCTTTCCTCTCCATAACACGTTTCTTTTACGCTCCCAAAACGTATGTTTGAAAGAAAAATAACCTGATATAAATATATTTGGGGGTTTATGGTCTTATGTCTACCTACCTATAATTTGAACTACTGATAATTTACTCTTTCTCCTTAACCAATTTGTGAAATTTGATTAAACTTGCACACAACCAGCAATAGTACTTGATAAAGAAATCACCTTAATCAATTGGTGAATTTTGACCAAACAGCAGAATCTAGGGCGAAGATTTGGTACCAGTAAAATGCATTTAAGCCCCCCCCTGTGGCTTAGGCTGCTGTCCGTTCTAAAGCGGTGGTTCTGTTGTTGTTGTTGTTGACTTGTTGTTTATTGTTACTCCCATTGTGGGAGTCTGTAATTGTTCTTTGTTTCGTTCTACGTTACTTAATGTCCCTTCTAGTTTTGCAACTATCTTGATTGGGAAGGGAGAGCTGGTTGCTTTGCTTAGTTTGTCTTCCTGGTGTCTCGTGATTATTGTGTGGCTCTTCCTTGCGGTGCCATGGGTTTGTTTGCAGTTTTGTATTTGTGGTATTTCCTTATCATAATTTTGGTCTAGTTCCATCAATATATTCCTAAGATATTTAGCGAAATGAAATCGCACGACCCTTGGGTCTGCACTATAATTACTATGTGAGTCTGTCCGTCCTCAGTTAGTGAATATATGCTCATAACACTTGAACCACATGGTATATTCTGATCAAATTTTGCAAGCAAATGCATGTCACCATTATCTAACCACTGGTATGGGTAACAACCTTTTCTGATCGAAGAGGGTTTGCTGAGCAGACTATAATCACTAAGTGAATCCGTCAGTCCATCCTCAGTTAGTGAATATATATGCTCATTACTATTGAACATCATGATATATTCTAATCAGATATTTCATACAAATGTATGTCAACATCATCTACCCACAGGCATGGGTAACAGCCTTTTTTGGATGGATGAGGGTTTATTGAGCATCATTTTAGCCATTTGTAGTCAGTTTGGTGAAAATACTCATAACTCTTGAACCGTGTGGTGTATTTGGATCAAAGTTTGCATATTCATTTATTTTAACATTGTCCAGTCACTGGTAAGCGAATTGGTGATGAGGGTTTGACAAGCATTATTTCGGCTTGTAGTTGTCTTTTAGTAAAACTGATCATAAATCTTGAACCGCACATGATATTTTTATCAAATTTTGCATACATTTTAACAGTGTAGAGATACTGTTATGCCAAAGGTGACCCAGGTTGGCGTGACAGTGTAGAGATACTGGTATGCCAAAGGTGACCCAGGTTGGCGTGACGTCATCTCCCCCTTTATAGCATATATATGAACGCCATTTTAACATTGCAAAAGTACTTGAGAGCATATGAATAACTCGCACATGAATAAAAAAATGTGAATAAATACATGGAAGTGAATAAATAGATAGATAGATAGATAGATAGATAGATAGATAGATAGATAGATAGATAGATAGATAGGTACTTAAAAATGTAAGGACCATTTCATTGAGATGGTTCTTTCCAGCACCCACAACAAATGCACTGAGAAAGAGTGGTTACAATTAATAATGATAGACAACAAAAAATATGTTGCTCCATACAATCATAATAATTTCATGAAACCATTAACTATTGGTCAGTCTTATAAGCAGGTAATTACATCAAGAAACATAACACACTTTGGTTAAAGAGATTAGGATCAACATAAATCTAGGATGACCCATTAGCGTGGTCGATAACGTACATGTTTTATAAACATATGTATTGTTCTCACGCTTGTTCCAATCCCATCTCCTGACTTTTTGTTTTAATACTTTTTTACTTATTAATATAATGGCGTTCTTTCCCTGTTTGATAAAAATATGGCATTCCTTCCCTGCCGGAATCAAATATAAACTTTAGTCCGATTTACACCACTTGCAGTCTAACCAGTCAATATGCATTCTTGTTTTAGAAAATTTATATATTGTACGTACGGCTTTAAAGAATAAATTATGATGACTGTATCCAGTATTAGATCGTAGTATGCAAGATAATGTCTAGAAACAAATTTTGGGTCATAAAATTGACAGACAGACAGGTGGATGGACGGATGGAGTGGACACATTACTAGACCAGCTTCCACTAAATTGACGCAGGTAACAATTTCTTATCAATATGTATAGAAACCATCTGATTGCTGTTTTTGATCATAAAAGCGAGTCAATATTAAAGTGAATAAATACTGACACCACACTACATAAAGAACCTTGGACAGTCTTAATGAAGAATTGCCCATAAAAAAGGCCAGAGAAAAGTTTCAAAGAAAATAATATTTTTTCCATGAAAGAATAGTAGGTTCTACCCTCAAATTATCCGTAAAAGTGTTTTTCTATTAGGACAAGTACCGATTAAAAAATATGGTTTGAAAACTCTGTTTTTGCTATTTTAACGCAAGAAAATAGAAAAAGTTTTACTGAAGTGCTTTATCCCCCGTGACCGAACTAATCCTTTTGCATACAGTTGTAATTGTACATTTCACACATCATATAAAAATGGCATGATTGGTCACGGGATGAACGCTGTCAAAATGCTAAAAAACAAAATATCATAAAAACTTATTAGGAACTAATTTTGTACAAACCTGTAGGTAAATATCAATTTACAATGGCATGTATCAGGGCTTTTATTATGATTGTGTACCAAGTAATTAACTATCTTATTTCTCAACCAAAACATATGTTGTGGGTACTCAAAAGAACCGCCGCAATGAGACGGTTCTTTTAAGCACCAAATTATAGTTTTAATCTGATGGGTAAGAAATTATTTACTTTTTTACACTCAAAGACCGTGTTTATCTAGACTCTGATGTATTCACCTCAGTGAACAAGTCAAACTGGCTGAACTTGAAACATAACAAGTAATAGTCAAAAGTCATGGACAACATACTTATTTAGAAGAAACAATGAAATAAACTCAACATGTATTTTATACAGACGCATCACTTTCCTCTCAAGTTTTATGCCGCGAACATTATATTTCCATGTTTTTAGGCGAATACAAGGCGAAACTTTGAATTTCAGTGAAACAAAATTTGGTCACAAAAATTACCCCACTTCTTAAACCTTGATGTCCTGGCATAATAATGCAATATTTTCAAAATATTTTTAGCTTGCTAGGTGCACTAAATGTAAGGGTTTTATTTAAGCACAAACATTTATTTGTCAATTATGCATTATCCTAACCACAGGCTGTCAAAATTTGGGCAAATTAAATACAAGACTGTCCGAGGTCCTTCATTTAATATTCAACAGCCTTTGACATTTGGAAATATTAGGTTTACATAGGTCAATAAGATTTTTAGGATCAATATAACACCATAGAGCATGTAGATTATACAACATTGTAATAACTACTACATCATAAAGTTGGGGAGCTTTATAAGAGAATATGTTTGCCTTGGTATCCAAATTACGAACTAAAGAGATCAAAAGTGTAACTAATTGTGAAGGTGCCATATGACAGCCTAATTGTTTAAAAGAAATACTTAAATCAGGAGTGATTAAAACATGTTTATCTTCATATTTCAGATTACCATACCATATATGTGCTTATACCACTAGATCGTTTATATATGTATATACAAATATGAACAAGACACAATTTTAGCTATCTAGAATTATTACCCAACCGTCTATATACAGAGTAATTGTCTAATTTTTGATATGTCATTAGTCACCGAACTATTGACCTGTCAAATTTTTGACCATTGACTGGATTATACCATGACCTGGTTACCCGCTTCCCTGTTAAAAACACACAGGCGCTTATTGACATGTGTGACAACGATGCACGTACGGTTCGTTTATGAAAAGAGACGTTATGCAACAGTGGTGAAAATGAGGCATGGTTTGGCAACTTAACACTCAAATAACTCCGTTGTTTATGGTCAGAAACATAAAGTGTAGGTACTCATTTTCTTAGTTAGAACGAGCGGAACATTTTGAGACCAAAATTGAGCAGATTTGGTGAAATTTTCGTTTTTGCAACAAACCGCATCGTCTACAGCAACTCCATACAAGGAACGCTGCTAAGTATTTATCAAATTGGTTGGGTAATAAAACAGTTATTTCATGCCTGTTTTTAGTATAGTCAAACTATTACCCCTCGGTACCGTCGACGACCTAATGCTCCTTTGCCCTCGGCATTTGGCATAGTGCAATAGTGCATCAGGTTGTCCACAGCACCTTGGGGTAATAGTTTTGACTATACTACAAACGGGCATGAAATAACTGTATAATATATCACCTTTATGGTAGGTAGTATCATTAAAACTAAGTGGATTTCGTGCTACAATAAGTTTATCAATTTTATTCTAATTTATGACTAAAATTTTTTCTGTGTTTCTTTAATTAGAATCCAAAACATGTAAATCTTGAATAGAAATATGACTAGGAGAGGATTAGTTTATTTAAAATGTCTATAAATGAAATTTCTCAATTTTACCACGCCTTCTAATTCATTAATAGTTCTCAGAAAATCTAGTGTTAGGTAAAAGTCATAAAGTTTAATCAATATATTGCATGTCACAATCTTACTCTCATCAATGATCTTCAATTAAGATCAGGCAAAATAACTAACAGAATTATCAACCGCAAAATTAAATTGTAGATCTCCACTATAATTCTATAAACAGCTTCTTATATTGGCATTGCATCTGAAAATGCAAGAACACATTATGTTTAGCCAATGCTTACTGCTAAAGCTTCTCAGTACAAGCGACTTTAAAAAGACACATTTTTAAATAATTTCAAAAAATCCACGACAAGACCCACCATAGAGATTAGATTTGTAGCAGAGTGAAGCTTCAAGAAAAAAAATATATATGGTAACATTGAATTATAGATACTGGTGGATTGTTGAATCGGTATAGAAGACGCATAATTGTAGCCAAAGAGAACAGTGTTACATTTCTTATCATAATGTTGGATGTAGAGAAATACCATACAGTAAAAGGTAACATTCATTCAAATTATTGATAGTGTTATCATTCATACAGCTGAAAGGCAATAGTCTGGCTCATTTGTAAACATTAATCTTACCAGTTGTCTGCAAATTTCATAATCTATCCATACAATGTCGAGAGTTGGGACACCATGTACACTGTGTAAATTTCTAACTCCAATGAAAATGTCTTCAGGATAATGTCCACACATCTGCCGACCTACTCTATTGCTGCGCAGCAATGTATAGGCTCTAATCTGAAAAAAAATCACCAGTTTGTCATGTAAATATATCTGAATGTAAGGTTGATAGGCCAATAAACCCAGCTTAATGAGAGAGAGAGAGAGAGAGAGAGAGAGAGAAATAGAGAGATATGCTATTCCTTATATTGTTTACTAACTTTTAGACAGTCCCTTAGGGATGCTTCCAGTAAGAAAACATAATTCTGACTACTGGTTTTAGAGGAAAAGTTCAAAATGAAAGCCTAAATCTGGGTGGCTATGCTCTTACCAATCAAATCCTCATATTTTTGAGGTCATCTGTGCAAAATTATATAGGGTTTTACAAATAGTAAGCGATTATAACCAGAAAATGTCACATTCCCACTTACAGGCCAATCCGTGGCACCATTAGAGAGTGAAAGAATTACAACAAAAAGCATGACATTTAGAAGACCACGAAAAGCTACCAGCCCTCTCTTCCCCTAGGGGACCATTGCAAAATTAGACAGGGCACAAAGTACTGCATAACAAAATATGTACCTAAAATAAACCCTCAACAAACAAATGGGAGCAACAATATACTGGTAACAATAAATTAAGAAAAGCAAACTACCGCCTTAGAACGGAGAGCAGCCGAAAAGTGAGTGAGTATGATCAGGAAATACCACAATCACACAGCAGATCAACAGCTGGATTAAGAGCTGGCTAGCCAACAGGACTCAGTCTGTTGTCAAGGACGGCGAGCATTCAGAATCAGTTAGCGTTGAATCAGGAGTGCCACAAGGCTCAGTCCTCTGGCCTGGACTATTTCTCTACTACATCAACGACCTGCCAGAGGGCCTAAACTCAATTGTCAGACTATTTGCTGATGACACCATAGCTTACCTGGTCATAGTAAACCCCAAGATGCAGAGAAAGTACAAGATGATCTCACCACTATGGGATTCTGGGAAGTACTATGGAAGATGAAATTCCACGCCACCAAGTGCAACGTTATAACCGTCACTGGCAAAAGGAAACCCCTGCAGACGAAGAACAAGCTAATTGATCATACACTCGCGAAAGTTACATCTGCAAAGTACCTAGGAATGACCATTACTGAAGACCTGAAATTGGACACCCACATCAATGACACATGTGCGAAAGACAACAGAACCCTCGGCTTCCTGCGAAGAAACCTTAATATTGGTTCAGTCTCCATCAAGCAGCAAGCATACTTCACCCTTGTTAGACCTCTCGTGGAATATACAAGTACAGTATGGGATCCGCATACCCAAAGAAACATCCAGAAGCTTGAGATGGTACAGCGACCGGCCGCACGCTATGTCACCAACAGACACTGAAATAGATCAAGTGTAAGTTACATGCTCCATGGTCTGAACTGGCGATCCCTGCAAGATAGAAGGAAGGATGCCCGCCTCTCTATGCTGTACAACGTTGACAGAAGACTGGTTGCCATCAAAAAAGATAGAAGGCTTATTTCTCCAAAAACGAAGACAAGAAACAGATTCTAAACTATTGGCTGTAAGACAGATAGAAGAAAGATGTCCTTGTTCCCAAGAACAGTCTGGGACTGGAATGCCTTACCACCAGACATACAGGAACTGGACTCACTCTGCGCCTTCAAGGCCAAAGTGTCAACCATGTAGGACCAGTGTGTGAAGTTGTTTTTAACCTGTTAATATGATGTTTTTAACCTTCTACACATCTAGACAGACTAAATTGATTTTGGATTGAGCCACTTTGATGAAAATTGTTCCTTGCGATTGCGCAACCTCTTTCTAGCCTAATCCTCAATAAGTTGAAAGAGGCTAGTAAATGGCAGAAGCAGAAACCCATGGCACTGTGTCGAAGAGCCACAGAACATTTATAGTAACAATACATCTGTAAGGCAATAATAGCAAAACAGCAAGCTTTTTCTTCCTCTTCAAGATGATTGCAAAACTAGAATGGACACAATATAGTGCATAACAAAACAAATACAAACACAAAACTCCAACAAACAATGGGAAACACATTAAAGAATAGATAAAAAAACAACAGAACCACGGCATTAGAACAGCACCGCAGCCTAAGCCTGCTGTTGTAAAAACACAAATTAGTTTAGCCCGCATGCATGCAAGTTGCAATAACGTGTCCTTAGTGTCAGCAAGTTTTGATGGATCAAATGTAACTTAGCTTTAGTAATTGACTGTCATCAAGTGGGTTTCTTTTCACTATGTTTCTCCATTCCGACTATTAGGTACCAACAGGCAGATGCATTAAAGTCATTAAATATAAATACATGGAAAAACAATTTAGTGTCCTGTTAGTCTTATAGACTGATTACATCCATTTAAACGTCTTTGGTTTTAGGTTTCTTTGTCGTATTTCTGACAAGTTAATTTAAATTAACTTCTAAATGTAGTTTTAGAGGAGAAATGTTTAAATAGCTAGGTTTCTTTAGCGGAATTAAGTGAAAGCCTGGGAGGTCATGTTTTAAACTGATTACTTTGTTTGAGCTTTTTTTTGGTAGAGAGTTACTTGGTCACTTTTTCTGTTATATTGTTATTGTTTTCAATATTTGTTATAGCTTAACTGCAAAATTTCTAAATATTCTTATAAAGGAATGTAAGAAACATAAGCCACGCATCTGGTTATTATAGATTTCGAAGGATTAGATTCGTTTGAGACGTTTTGTACCAAGTATTCTAAATTTCCTTGATTATCGACCAGTGTTTTCAAAGCTTATGATTTTAATTAATTGTGTTTTAGGTTTCATAAAGGGGATACATTAAACATGACATACGGAAGAAGGGATATCAGTGTACATTGTATTTATTACATACGTTTGGTGACATATATTTTACGCCACCAAAAATGATCAAACCATCTCAAATGGTATGCACATAGTTATCTGCTTAACAATTGGTTCAAGGTTAATACCTCAAACAGAATCCGGATATTACCATAAACTTATATACTAGAGGACCTTGAAAACGCATCACCATATTTTTGCACCTTTCATTCAAACCGTATATGCAATTGAAAAGTTACTCGCAGGTTTTATCGTACAACCCAGAATTGATATAAATCAGTTGTTTATTTTACTGCACTATCACGCGACGCTGCTGATGACGTCACATGGGTGCATACAGCATCCAGCACCTTTCTAAACATTCAGTTGAAGCTTTTTGATTAGTTTTGTGTTTTAACTGTGGCGTGTATGATACCATATCAGCAATAGAGTTTATATACTTTTAATTGATAACTTAAATATTTTGAAAATAAACGTCAAATTTGAAAATCAATTTACAACTGCTATTTATAATCATCTCCATAAGTTACCTTTATGCACGCTTTCATTACTAATATTGACTTCATACACTGACAATAATGTAGGAAAGACGTTCTGATGTAAATCATGGCAGGAGATCTGCTGTCATGTGATCGAGAATATCGTAAAAAAATTAAGTTAACGTTACTTGCACAATAAACAAGACACGTAATACAAGCGTAAGTTATGCATAATCTGTCATTTGTGTATGCCGTTAGCCTGTTCCAACATAACTGGGCGTAAAAAAATGAAACTTTGAAATTCCCAAGATGTTGAATTTTATTTCTAGACTATAGAAATAAGGGTTGGGTGGGGTATGTCAGTATCTTTAAAGGGTGTAAATTTGAGCATACTGAACTGTAAATTCATTTCAAATCGTTCAATGATGAATGTGCAATCGTGAAACAAACACAGGATGCAAATCGGTTGAGGCAGGAATCAACACTAACGCGTGTTAGCTTGCAGCTGAATTATTGTCCTTCATTATCGACCACCCCTGTCTTAAAACGGATACTTTTTCAATACCTTAAAGTAATTTTAAAACCATGAATTTTCTAGGACAACCTTCTGGCTGTCAGACTATGATATGCAATAAATCATCTCGCTGACATTCTCAGAGTTTGTAAAATGAAGGATTTAATCTGGGTGATGCGTTTTCAAAGTCCTTAAGTATATATAGCACAATCAAAAATTTACACAACACACAAGCTTTTGAAGTTCTTTTTATAGCGACCATTTACAGGAAGCAAGGAAGGGAAGAACAATTTAGACACGCCTTAAGACCTAACATATTACTCAACCAAATGATATCAAAATATTCCTAAGGTTATTAAAACTTTAGAGCACGCACAGTTATGCCTACTAATGAATAAACCACGTTATCCTCATATATTATAAAGGGCTTGGAGATAAGAACAATATCAACAGTAACTATTTACTACAGACGTCTTGGTCCAGAAATAAACACAGAGACATACATATCCATGTGTTTTCTGCTAGGACAATCAGGATATAAAATAGCGCGCACAGTTATGCCTACTAATGAATAAACCACGTTATCCTCATATATTATGAAGGGCCTGGAGATAAGAACAAGATCAACAGTAACTATTTACTACAGACGTCTTGGTCCAGAAAGAAACACAGAGACATACATATCCATGTGTAATTTTGCTAGGACAATAAGGATTATAATAGCAACTATATGACAAAGAGAAGGATTGGCCTTGAAGAAATGGCTTATCCAGACCACAACAATGACTTTAAACATACCTGGAGACTCGCAAGCAGCGAATTGGTCCCCTACCAGATAAAATATTAAAGTGTGGCCTCTATTCCAGTACGTTTGTGGATAACCAAGAATCTGATAGTATTTAAAAGAATTTCTATTAACATAGAAGGCATATTTTTGTCAAGCAGATGAAATTAAAAGATGCATATCCATAAAATAACTAAGTACTACCAGGAAAAGATGTAATGTTGTATAACGCATGTATTCAAATATTTGATTCCCAATCCCATAAGTTCTATTTATGGAAGTTAAATTTGCTAATAACAATATTGTTTGACTATTTTGATAGAATTACAATTTGATAATGAAATTTCTACAGTTACAATCGATTTGTTTTAGATCTCTTACATTGATAATTACTAAGGACTCACTTTTTCTAGAATGAACATTTTCAATAAATTTCTGATGTAAAGTAAACAAGAAAAACTAGTCGAATTTATATCCCATGAACAAAGGGTTATTTAAGAGAAACATGTAAACCACAAAACATAAATCCAATGTTTCTTAACCCTAAGTTCACCTCTGGTATCATTCAGATCATAACAAACGCCTGGCAAGTATGTTTTAGACCAAGGTCAATAAAGAATAACCTGTAATGCTGGTTCTTAAATAATAAGATGGTAAGTGTTGCTGTTAAAGCATTAATATATGTAGCATCAAAATTTGGCGATTTTAAAAGTATGACGTACCGATGTAGTTAAATTTAGTCTGCTTCTAATTTGGGGACATTTGTGAAATTTTCTATGCTCAAGGGGTACTCTTATAAGAAAGAAGTTGGTCCACTCTAAGAATAGTTTTTTCTGTAGTAGCCAAAGTATGGAGGATTTTAATCCACGGTAATAGACAAAAAGGACAATTTAAGAGACTTGATTTTAATATGTTTTTCACATTAATTTTTAAGGGATAATTCTTTTAATTCATTTTAGCAAAATATTTTTAGGATGAACGTCTTAGAGGATAAAAGGTTGCGATCTTGTGATGCAAACAAATTTCCTGTACATGAATGAACATTTTAGAAAAAAAATAATTCGCCCAGATTTCCTAAACTCTTTATTGACAGGTATAATTCAAAGAGGCATTACAGAAAGGCATGATTTCAAAATTTCACCAGTTGGATGTAGCATAATACTGTTATATACACACTTTGAGTTTATTCAGATTTATTATGCACACGCAGAGCCTATTTTGTGCATTCTCATAACCAGGTGCAAAAGCTATAGCTTATTTCACGACAATGTTTGCTTGTTCTTTAGATTCAGAGCTTACGGTTAGGGTTATTGTCTGTAATTGTGGCATTTCCTGGTTATTGTTGTTTTTAATCGACGCTATAGTTCAAAGGTAGTTACCTGTGCTATATTTATCTTAGATGTTATTGATAATTATCGCTTAATATACGGAAATAGATAAGGTGATCTGAAACCCACTGTATCACAACTGTGGCAGTGTGACTATAACGTCATCTGTAATGCAGTGGGCTAAGTCCAGGACTCATAGCATGGAGGCCGTAAGTTCGATCTTACACAAGTGTCTTTTTTTATATCTTTTAATGCTTTTTTTGCTGTGAAAGTTTTTTTTGCCCTGAAAACACTAGGAGAGCGTGAAAATGTACATTTAATACGAACTGTATACATGTATATCGACCTTTGGTCACACAGTAGTTGCTAGTGAGGCGAGTATAATTCGACTTTGAGACAAGCCTCCACAAAGATTAGTGGTTCGACATTCTGGTACACTAGCAACTACAGTGTTACGTGTACCACATTTACATATACGCAATGTGCGTAAAAATAAAACATTTTCACTCTTCCCTAGTGTTTTTGTGGAAACCTTATCTAAAGGAGAAAAGGATAAAAACGCTCTCTGTAAATTTGAACTTACAGCCTCAATGTCACAATGTTACGAGCCTTGCGCTTAGACCACTACAATACAGCGAACTATATACACTCACCCAAAATGAAAACTTTACACTTTATTACGTTGAATAGCTGCTTCGTTAATATACATGTAGTTGTAAGATTTACGCACGATTATCGAGATATCGTCGCGGATAATGATTATGCAAATTATATTCAACTCCCAGGTCTATTCAATCGTCAACGCCTGAAAAACATGTTCCTTACGTTGCACGTGCTCAGGAACAGGTGGTTCACTAACAGCTTTAAAACCAAAAAGAAAACATTTGCAGCTGAGTATTGAATATAAAAAGTTAATTTATTGTTACAAAACGCTTGCATTTAGTCACGGCACGTCATTCAAAAGATCCAAGAAACCAATTTATTGGTGTGCTCAAAGCGGGGTCTACGGTATATGATATCGCGCATTATTTTGGCTGCTCTAGACAGACTATTCATGATCTTATGAACCTGTACAACAGTACTGCGTCTGTCAGAGTCCGCGCAAGACCTGGTCATGCGCATGTGACAACGATACGTCATTATCACGTTACACGTAACTCACCCACGTAATCGTTTTAACCAGCAGCCATTATTGCTTGGCCTTTGCGGGGTTCATGCACAAAACATCATTAATCTTTTCATACAAAATAACGGACCTGGCATTTTCACGCATGACACTGCAAGGCTTTACACAACGCGTAAATAACCACACAATGCCAAGCACAAAATAACGTCAACGTCTTTCCTTGACCTACTTTATCCCCAGTCATAAACCCCATAGAACACGTATAGGATGAATTGGGTCGGAGTGTCAGGTCCTATCATCAATGCATGCGATAAATGACTCCAATATGCACATTTATTAGAAGGCAAACGTATCCCTAACGTGCTCATACAACGTTACGGAAATTCAATGAGGCGGCGCACTCTGCTATGCATTCGTAAAAATGGAGGTTACACTGGTTACCGATGATCTTTTTAACATCACTTACAGCACGCAGTCAGTAATTTCTTGCTTCCAAATGATATGTGACTGTTTTATTTGTCTTTAGAAATTTTCACTTTGACCCCTCTGAACTGAATTATTCATAAAAGTTATGCATTTTATGGTTTTCATCCAATTTTTTTCAGAGACATCAATAAGGCATTGGAGGTTCGATCACAGAAAAAAAAAATATTCAGAAAACTAATTTATTATCAAAATATATACGTTTGAATACTATGTAAAGTTTTCATTTTGGGTCAGTGTAGTTACACTGCTACAGTCAATGAGTTATACATAGCACATTTCAGATAACCAAATTTGCTTACGTATATTTGGCGAAAAAAGATTGGAGCACAGGTTACTTCCTTTGAACTATAGGGTCATAAAAATACGACAATATATTCACTTCTATCTTTTTTCTGTTTAAGCCCCATGTAATACTTTACAGCTTACTTGTGGTTTTTCTAACATCCAAAGCAGCATTATCTGGAGTGTCTCTTTGACTTCTAATAGCGTATTGCTGTAAATAGAACGGTCTTGTCTTCCCCTTCTGTCTGCTTGAGTAAACATGTATCCAAGAAAGTAAACTAAGTTGTTGATTCCTCCAGAATAGCGCGGATATGAAGATATTTCCATTTTTCTATGTTCCAAGTTTGAAAGTCCAGTTGTTAACATGTTGGCCTTTTGAATATTTACTGTGTCCTGTTGTGAATATGTTTTACTCTCTGGTAGATCAACTGGACATGTTAAATGGAAATGCATCTCACAGCTGCAAAATTGTTAAGCACGTATGTCAAATACACACTGACCATTTATGCATAGGATCTATTGAGTGGTGTACATTGTAGGCAAGAGCTGTAAACCCAGATGAAATCTTGCAATTTATGAGACCCTGGAAGGATTTTAGGGATATGCGGATATTGGCCAAATGATATTGTTTTGTGAAAATTCAAAATATTTTTATGGATATTTTCTTTTTGAAGTGGGGTGAATTTTGGGGATGTTTGTCCATTTACTTTTAGGGATTTGGGATAGTTTTCAGAATATAAAAAGGGATATTAGATACCTGTGACCCCCTTCCAGGGCCTCATATATGGCATCTCATCAGGTTTTACGCTGCTGGCCATAACACTAAAATTACAAGTCAGCCATTGTAACGAAAAATTAATTATTCAATGTAAATAAATCAAAGCTTACATACTAAATTTATAGTTAGAATTGTTTGGGAATTTATAAATGAATACTGTTTTATGAAGGGATATACTATTAAGATATAAAGGGTATTCAAATATTTGAAATAAATATGACATTTATTTCATCGAGTGAAGCCAAGTAAATGTATATTTCATGAGTGGCAAAGCCACGAATGAAATATACATGTTTTTCGCTTCACAAGAAGAAATAATATCATGTTCATTCCAAAAAAGAATTCTTTCTATTATATCCAATAATTTTTGAAGCATAATAGTATGTTTTGTACTGTCACATGAGGTTGCATAATGTGTTTGTCTTCCAAAACTAAAATCACAGTAGCTGGAGTTAAGAAAGTGAAAATTTCAGCAGATCCTGACAATGTTATTAACAAAATGTTTCTTATGATCTAATTAAGAAAACGAATACCCACAATTTGTTCTTTAGTCCACTTATAGGAAAATTATAGGCGTTATAAAAATTTGAAGTGGGCTCAGGGATGTGAATGGAGAAAATAGACGGTATCCAATTTTTTTATTTATCTGAAATACAAGTTTTTTAATATTTTTATATATAATCAATACTTCTTGTATTTCATTTCTTTGTATATAGTAAAATTAACGACAAATTAACTGACACTTTTTGTTACTTCATAAAGTAGATATTGCTAAACTTACATTAAATACTAATTATACTCACAGGAATTGTAACAGTATTTCAAGAAAATGAATTTCCTATATTTTCTTGTACGTTTAAACAAGGTTTGTCAAAAATTTTACAAAAGTACATGTTAGAAAGAAATATTAACATGTTCATGTTATGATATCAATAGAAAGTGGGTGCAATTCAAAATTACTTGTATGCTCTAACAAGATATGGATGCATGACTGAAATGCAGTGGGGTATACAAATTTTGTTTATTAATGTGATGGTTCTGAAAGGAAAGGAGCGCTTCAGTAGTTGAAAAAGATTGCATTTGAAGAGCAAGCGTTCTTGTGATGCGTTGTGTTCAAGGATTTAAGTCAATTTAGGTTAGTTCCACCGTCAGCGTAGAACACAAATTATATATAGGCTATATATGTTTTTTCTGATGCCCAACATTACTAAATGCATTCTATCTCCGTCGCCATTTTCACGTTTTTTGAACATCATTCTAATAACTTATTAATTCAATAATCTAAATTGATATACTGAGGGAAAAAAGTTTAGCAATCTACTTTGGGGATTCACAGTTTAGAAGAAATAGGACTTTTAATTTAATAGTGTCAAAAATATATGTTGACAAACGTTCACAAGTACGATGACATTAACAGGTTCAAATTTCACATAATGTAAAGTCTAATTTTATGCCCCCTTGCTAAAACAGCTTATCTGGCAATAGTGCGAATAGTTTTTGATTAAAAGTTTCATTTTTCTGTCAAATGTTTAGATCCAAAAGTAAGAAAGTGAAAAACGGTTTAAAAATTAATGTTATGTTCACCCTTTTCGTACATTTTTAGTTGAAAATCGTATTTATCCAAATTACCTCCCTTTCAATTGAATAACGTTTGAAATTAAAATGCTCAGCAGATCCAATTCTAACTATGAAGTAGGATTTTGCTTCTTTTGACCACTGGCGGGTAGCCATTAGTTCATTTTCAAGCAAATGACATGTTTACGAACCTGCCAACTAAAAAGATCTAATGCTTCAAAGATCGCCTATGGGAAACCCCATTATAAATATTTGCTAAACTATTTTCCCTCAGTATATATTCAAACTATCAATATACTAACTATACTGCGCAACAAAAGTTTAGAACTGATACATAAAAATGATGTTTATTTGAGCAAATGGCTTAAATTAATTAAATATCTGCTGAAATGATGGTTTGATATTTGATGAAGTTGAGGAAAGAAAGTGGTGTACTTTAACTGGATATCTACTTCGTCGTTCATTATTTGAAACATGAGAAGGACCAAAACATGTTTCAACTGCATTATTGTCAATACAAAATTGAAAAAGCATCAGTTTATAAAGTCCTTTGTTTTCCAGCTTCATCGAATCAGCCATTCTGAAATTTTGAAACAAAAGTTGAGTTTTGATAACAACTAACGTCGTTGTAACAATGCTGTTTACAAGTCAAAAAACAGTACTGTTTTCTTTGTGTAGGCATGCATTATTGAAAGGGTTTTCGTGTTTAAAAGGATTACAAAAGAGAGACAATTAAGGGTAAGGCACATTTATAAAACTTTATCCCCGGGTATTTAATTCATAAAAAGTGACGTTAACTAGAGATGAGGCTAAATGTAGGCGGTTACACTATCTAAAGAAGAGGTTTTCAAAGAATCAACTAACATAAATGATCCGGGTACTTGTGCCACTCTAGCTTAAAAAGCTTACTTAACCGCTTGATTCAGTTCGCTGAAAAGTCAAGAAGTGGGATAAATCAAGTTTTAACGTCATAATGGAACGGTAAAACGTGGCATAAATGGGTATCAAATTTTGATGTTTTTAACGTTTTTCATCATTAAGAACCTTTTGCTTTACATTAGAATCAAAAGTTTCAATTTCTGATCTAGACGTGTATCCTTTACATGCCCATGATATGAAATTTAGCGTCAATCCACTGACGACTAACCAGATTACCCTTTGTCTGGCAGACACGAAAAAATAAATTTCAGGATCCCCCTACATGTTGATAACATGAAATAAAATATTTCATATTCATTCAGAGTGAGGCATCATATTAAAATCTGTGCTAAACTTTTGTTGAGCAGTGTATTACAATAGAAATGTAGAACAAAGATAGCAAACAGTTAGTGAGTATGACCAGATAACGCAACTAGAGGACCTGAAGGTCCTGAAGCGCTCACCTTTGTTTCGTTTGTTTGATTTGATTCTTTACGTCCCATCAACAATCTTTCATTTAAACAGGAACGGGTTTTCCTGGGTTGAACCAGTACTAAGCTAGGATAAATGTGTCTTGCTCAAGGACCACAACGCAGTGACGCCGGTGAGGCTCGAACCAGCAGCCCCTCAGTCTCGAGTTAAGCACACTACTCCTGAGCCACTGTACTCCCTGAAGAAGCGCTCACATGATCTCCTTAATAATACTAAAATAAGTCAAGGTCAACTTTGGCTTTTTGTTTAACATATTTTGTTTTACTATACATCGACAAAGCGCTTTGAGGCGTGACTGTAACGGTAAATGTATTGAATGAATCTAGGGTCATTACTTAGAGGGCGTTGTAGAAGAATATCTAAAAGCATGGTGGCCATTTTGGTCAAATGACCTAAATATATTTATAGATATGACTTCCGGTTAAACAGTTATAGAAAGATGAACATTTCAAATTTTTCCAATATAAATGCATTAGGAATGAAATGTTAATTGCTGTAAAAAAGGTCGAAGTCAACCTGAATTCATAATTTGTGCATACATGGTAGGGAACACATCCCTAATACTTAATTCCGAGTCCCAACGTCATTGGCCTTTTAGATGTAGAGAAGAAGATATTTAAAGGTTTTTTTACCTTATATGGACATGGTGGCCATCTTAGACATGTAAACATTAACATTCATTATAAATTTACTTCCCTGAATTTAAGGGGTCTACATATGGAATTTGAAATCAATTGGCCTATTGGTTTCTAAGAAAACTATGTTTTAATATATTGATGGGACTCTAATATAAGCGACATTGGCTGAAAGGGCAAGGGTCAACTTTGACTTCTCAAACTAATTTATAGCCATTGTCTCATCAGATTTAACATATCAAGTGAGAATAATGACTTTGGCTTCAACAGTAATCAAAAATGAACTTTCAAATGTTTCAAATTTAAATGCATTAGGATGCAAAATTGACCTTGATGTTGAGTAGGTCAAGGTCAACCTAGGATCATCATTTGAACATACTTGGCAGGCCCCACATCTCAAATGTTACATACCAAGTCCCAATGTCATCAGCCTTTTGGTTATGGAGAAGAATATTTTTAAAGGGCTTTACCATATATGGGTATGTCGGCCATCTTGGTCATGTGACCAAAACGATTTGTAAAACATTTAACTATCTTATCGTAAGGATTCTTCATATGAAATTTGAGTTCACTTGGCCGAATAGTTTCTGAGTAAACTATGTTTTAATATATTGGTAGGACTACAATATGAGCGACCTTGGCTGAACGGTCAAAGGTCAACCTTCACCTTTGGAACTTATTTATAATCATTATCTCATTAGATTGAACATATCTAGTGATTATAATGACTTTGGTTTCTACAGTTTATCAAAAAAATCATTTTTTCAAAAAAGAATCCTATTTAAATGCATTAGAAAACAAATTTGACCTTGCAGTTAAGTAGGTCAAGGTCAACCTAGGATCATCATTTGAACAAACTCGGTAAGCCCCACATCCTCAATGCTACATACCGAGTCCCAAGGTCATCGACCATCTGGTTCTGGAGAAGAAAATTTTTATAGGGTTTTTACCATATATGGCATGGCGGCCATATTAGTCTTGTGACCAGAACCATTTGAGCAAACTTTTGTTCCCACATCCTAAGGGGTCTCCATATGAAATTTGAGTTATAGTTTGTGGTGTCTCATTGTAAGTTTGTCACTTTCCCATTGGTATCCTGGGTCAGATGTTGAACTTGATCGATTCCTGATTTTTACACACTTACTTACTTTCAATTGGCACAGTGGTTTTAGGGGAGAAGATGTTTGAAAATGTTGACGGACGGTCGGACGACGGACGGACGGACGCCGGGGTCATTGGTATAATAATAGCTCACATCGGAGCTTTGGGCTCAGGTGAGCTAAAAATCACATATCGCAGACCACACCACAGTGCCGTGAGGAAGAGGCACATAACTTCCAAAGGCAATTGCAGTAACGCAACCAGGTCTCTTTCTTCCCAAGCGAGATGATTGCAAAACGACACCAGGTATTGCAAAGGAATGTCAAAATAAAAAGAATATTTCATAAAACTTTTAAGAGCCATTCTCTGTAACCACTAAAAAGTTGTGCTACGCAAAGTCGTTGATTTTGCTGAAACTAACCTATCTTGATTATTGGGACACAAAACCAAGTAAACAACACTCCTTTCATCCATATACATACCCGTAGCCATGGAAACGGCATACGAATATTTTGGCTAAGATATGACAAAAATCACATAAAAAGGATGGATTTCCAACTGCAATTATCAATTTAAAGATATACCACCAATGATCCACATGTACACATATATAACACATCCTGGTTAGAAATAGACAATCAAAACTACATTTGGAAAACCTCTATTGTTATCCATGTTTCGAAAACTGAGTGGGGTTTCAGATTTTTGATCAAGGTGATTTTTGAGTATTTTGACCGCATAGTCACAAAAAGCAAATTTATGTGTGGCTGCATTTATGATCTTATAAAACACTGCTGATGAGACATAATAGTTTTTTGAAATAAAGCCATAAGTTGCAGACTAAAATAATGTTAGGAAAACTAAATATTAGGTTGTAACAGACTTGCCAAAAGTCAAGGCCACAGAAGCAAGATATTGACATCAAAATGAACTATTATTGCCATTTTAAAGTCTACTTCTACATAATTTGGTGTGATTTGGTTTATATATGTGATCTTTAAATGCGCAACTACAATACCTTGTAAACTGATCGAATATCCTCCAGATACCTCCAAGGTCAAGGTCAAAGAACCGTTAATATTTTTGGTTGTAAATTGGAAAAAAATGATAAAAATAGTTAACCAATTTCTATACTTCATTCTTGTAGTATGGCGGATGTATTTTTTTCTTTGATCTTTGCTGATGTTTAAATCAGATACCCTAGAATAATGAAGAAGGTGAAGCTTAAAACCCGTATTCTAACTTCCAATTTATTCAAACAGTGTTGTAGGCGGGCACTTCGTAACATGATAGTGACAAATTAACCCGTAAATGTAAAATAATTGACGGCTTTGGCCCAATGCAGGGATGAACGAATGTAAATTCACTCAGGTGACAGTGATACTTGTTTATTTGCACCTGCGCCATACTGCAAGCAAAATAAAGGATATTTCCTCGATTTTCTGTTTAAACTGCCCGGTGGGCTACGCCCACCACGCAGTTTAAACGAGAAAGCCTCGATAAAGTATCCTTTATTTATTACATGTTTATTTGTTTCATTGAGAAAAGGATAAGATGACAATATGCGTTGTATAACCTTTTAGAGGCCAAGGTTAAGATCACAGGAGCAAGAAATTACATAAAATAAGTCATTTTACAATTAGATAAGTCAATTTTTTCATACTTAAGTGTGCTACTGCTTTTTTACATTTAATTTTGGTATACATAACAGTGCCTTTCAAACTAAGTAATTAATTCCTTTAGATAAGTTTAATGCCAAGGTCAAGGTAACTGAAATTTCCATTTGTTTAGTTGTAAATTTAAAATTTTGAAAATGTTATTTATTATGTTTGTAACCAATTCCTTTATTTTACCTAAATTAGCTTTTTATTATAGATATATGTTGCATAGAACATTTATGTTCCAAAATTATGACCATAGTTCTGAAATGACCTTAAGTTTCTCAATGTCAAGGTTAAGGTCAATGAAGCAAGAAATTGAAATAAAATTAGCGATATCTGCTATATTTAAAAGGTAAGTGAGTTTGATCAGAAAACACCACAATCACACACTGCATATCAACCCACGGCACCGTGAGGAAGACCCACAGAACATTGATAGTATAAATTAATTCATTTTTCCAAAATTTAAGTCCTTTTCTCCATAATGCAGCGTAATATTGTTGTATCGCCTGCGAAGCATGGTCGACACATAGGGATCATGTCTCCATCAGCGTCGTCGTCGTCCGTTTTTATCACACTTTTGGTTTCCAATCGATAACTCTTGAAGGGATGCATCAATTTCATTAAAACCTTACAGAAGTGTAAAGCATCATTTAATACAACCTATGTTTATAAGTGGAGGTCATCCGCAAAATTTTCACTATAAACCATAATTACCCAGTGCCTCTAGATAAGCATGACAACGATTAAAATATGACCAAAACCCCTGACCCCTTAGGTGGGGTGAAGGTCAGATATTCAAATTTTGCAATAACTCAGTCAGTTTTCAATATTTTTCACTGAAATCTCGCATGCAGACAGAGGTACAATAAAAATGAAACATATCAAACGTGATTTTAATCGAAGGCCTGGGTCCAACCCCTTGATGGATTTAGGGGGTGAGGCAGAAACCAAATTTCATTTTTTCAGAATATGGTCATGTTGCATATCAAATTAAATGGAATCACGAATGCTGCAACATGGTAGCATATTTTTTTTTCGTATACCCCCTCCCCGATTCGAGGGATTGGGGTCAAAAGGTCAAAATTCAACTTTATCAGAATATGGTCGTGTTTCATATCAAATTAAAGGGAATGACGCATACATCAATATGATAGCAAATATTTTACACACAGACCCCCACCCGACCATGAGGGATAGTCAAAAGGTCAAAATTAAACTTTTTCAGACAATGGTCATGTTGAATATCAAATTAAATGGAATTAGGAAAGCAGCAACATAGAAGCAGATAGTTTACCCGCAGACCCCCCCCCCCATTGACCCTGGAGGTGGGGTCGAAGTTCAACTTTTTCAGAGCATGGTCATGCTGCATATTAAATTAAATGGAATTACGAATGCAGCAACATGGAAGCAGATAGGTGGGGTCAAAAGATCAAAACTCAATTTTTTCGGAGCATGGTCATGTTGCATATCATATTAAATGGAATAACGAATGCAGCAACATGGTAGCAAATATTTTACCCACACACTTCCCCCAGCCACTCCCTCCCCCAGTTGACAATATGGGTGGGTCAAAAGGTCAAAAATCAACTTTTTCACATGGTCATGTTGCATATCAAATTAAGTGGAATCACGTATGCAGCAACATGGTAGCAAATATCATACCCTCAGACCCCCTCCCTCCACCCCGACCCTGGAGGTTGAATCAAACGGTATAAATTCTACTTTTGTAGAACATGGTCATAGTAAGAAAGAGGACAAAGATCAGGAATCAATACAATCAAGTGGAGTGTGACAATGTCACACTTAGACATAAAAAACGAGGGCCAAAAGGACAGCCCTTTCCCAGAAGGTGACCTCAAGGCATCAACAAACAGACGTGCATGTTGCAAATAAAAATAAATATAATCGCAAATGCAGCAACATGCAAGCACATATTATGTCCTTACACACGCACTCGATCCCTTGGATTTGGTCAAAACAATGTTTTCTGAAAGTAGTCATTTTGCATATCAAATTAGAAGGGACTATACCATAGAGCATCATTAAAGCACATATTCTTTCCTTACACACACTCTCGACCCCTTAGGTGGGGTCAAAGATAAAAAAATCCTTTTCTGAAAGTAGTCATTAAAGGGAATGGAGCATAGAGCACCATGCAAGCACATATTCTGTCCTTACACACACCCTCAACCAGTGGATTGGATTAAAAGGGGGAAAAAACCCTGAATATGGTCATGTTGCATATCAAATTAAGATGAAAGAAGTAAAGACTAACATAGAAGCAAACACTTTGACCTTGCAAACACTCTGACCACTGGGTAAGGTTGAAGTCAGCTATTGAAATTATACAGATAACTTCTTTTTATTGACTTTAGCACTGAAATCTAGTCGATAGGCTTTTAACGTCGATCTGTATGATACCCAAGGTGAGCTTAGGGGTTGGAGAAATGGGATTTATGTTTTGTGATTTATAAGTTTCTCTAAAATAACCCTTCCCCGAGGATATATTATTCGACAAATTTATTAATTGACTTCTATTTTGCCAGACGACACATCCAATTCTCGGAATTCTATTTTCACATATTTTATCTTGGTACACATAACAATGCCTTTCAAACTAAACAATTTGACCTTCAGATAAGTTTAGTGGCAAGGTCAAGGTTACTGTAATTTGAATATATTTGTTCGTAAATTGAAATTTTTGAAATTACGTTCTATTTTGTTAACCTATTCCTTTATTTTTCTTATGTAGCTTTTTGCCTTAGAACTATGTTGCATAGAAAATTATTGTTCAAAAATTATAACCATAGTTCTAAAAATGACCTTCTTAAGGTCAAGGTCACAAAAGATAGATATTGATGTAAAATGAACCTTATCTCCTATACTTTCCAACAAATCTTATTTAATACTTCCAAATTTGGTATTATAATGATATTATGATGTTTTGTCGTAGCTGTACATAACAAAGACAACTAACACAATTTGCTTGTTGGCGCGCGTTATTTTAAGTAAATGAGCAACGTGACATGGAAGGACGTTTTAGACTTTGCTAAATTCAGCTTTAAAAATGCTAATTAAAAGTCATGCCAGTAACAGAGCTTACAGCGAGCCACTTTAGTTACGCACCACCTTTTCAGGGCCCACATTTTTGACCAAAATCCTGGATTCGAACATTCTCTATGCTCATTAACTTATTGACATTTAATGAATTCGACGACATAGAAAAACTATCAAAATCACTCATGCAAATCATTCTGCAACGTCAAAAGTAAATTTGCTAAAAATGCTCGTGCAACCTGAACGTTAATATTTTCGACTTGCGTTTTGCACTGGGAATTATCTATGGTGATCGTTGTGACAGAAAAACACCCAAAACAATTGTTATATTTAAGTAAAATCCCTTTATTCGGTCGTTGAAGTTAGTAAAGCTGTTATTTTTTTTAAGAAATGCTCGTTTTGACGTCACATTAACGTCAGTTATAAAAATCGAACAGGTTTTCCTTCGCAAATTGTTTTGTTATGAGTCACTTGTTGACAGAGAAGTATCAAAACACTAAAACATCGTCTTACAGCCTTGGTAGTAGTAACGTTATCACTAACGTCACCGCCTTGACGCCAATAAATCCATTAATTTTCTTACGAAAATAAACGGCGGATACATGGTTGTTTAAAATGAAAACACAAAAGAAGTGTTTTGATAACTAGTTTACTCAGAATCATATGAAATTTAAACTAACTTTAAAAAAAGTAACAAAGAATAACTTTTTTCAAACCTTGGTCAGCTGGAAACAAAAATAGTAAAACGTTTAAAAAGCTAATAAAGTTAACAAACACATTCCAGTCATAGATATTGCCAAGAATAAATCGGCTCTTACCTCTGGCATTGCAGAAATTCGACCCTAAAAAAAGTGCAATGTGATCTGAGTTTCATTCGGAACAATGCATGTGAAATGGTGTTTTGAGGGTAGTGCCCTTCAAGATCCATTTTCTCACTGGTTACTCATCTGATCACAATAAAATTTTCGCTGGCTAATGCAAATATAATTGCGCTTTATGCTGGTTGTCTCCGAATAAATGTAGCAAATGTCTTTTCTGAGAAATGTAACATTTTATTAGTAGTGCGTAACTAAAGTGGCTCACTGTACTTAACCTTTAGATCCTCTATTGCCGAAGTACCTGTCGACCAGCCCACAAAACCAAACTTTGTTTTCTTGTTAAGCCAAAAAAAAATGTGATTTGATACGTTGCAGTATTCCACATAGTAATGACGTTGTGCAAATCAACCGGACAAGATCTACACAAACGTTTGTGTGCTGCTCACGTTAAGAAAGCCGCTTTTAGAACTGGTTTTACAGTATATAGTTTCATTTATTAATACCTGCTTATTCATAGCCCATGTCTGACCAACGAGTAATAATATAATTCATAACATTTGTTAATGCTAGCCCTATTAGACAATTATGCTGCTCTATTTGCTAAAGCAAGCAGAATGTTAAATTTTTGTCATAAAAAACAATGCCTTTCGAACTAAATGATTTCTTTTCATCTAACTCCAAGGTCAAGGTCGCTGAAACTTCTATATTTCGATTGTAAATTTTGAAAGAACATGTTAAGCAAACTCTTTATTTAAATTGTGTTGAGCATTCTCTTTATAAATATGTTGTTTAATAAGATACTAATAAAATGAAAACATGTCTTTTGTAACCTGATAAAGGTGATGGCATCACAAGCAAGAAATTGACAAAAAATGAGCAATTGTACCTATATTTAAATAGAGGAACTTACACGAGAGCTCTTGTTATATTGGATTTATATATGAATTGGGGAAAAGAGATAAAACGCGAGGCTTGCCGAGCATTTATATTTTTTCGCAATAAGTTTAATAAATGCAATAATACATGGTTCACGAATGTTAGATTCCATTTATCATATGACCCTAAAATTACTTCGAAATCGCGTTTTGCTTGAAAACACTAAGATTTTGACATATTAACGCGACGTTATTATGGCCCGTCAATACATAACGCTACCAAAGTAAACCACTAGTGTTTTATCGATTTAATGCAAGACATGGTATCACTCCTGGATGCGACGTCATATGATAAGTAATTTTCTTCATAATTTAGCGTGTATTATATTATATCAATTTATTCGCAGATGTAAATATATTTGTAGCAATTTTAGGAACAATATATCAATACTGTTTTGATTGAGTTAATATGTGTGGCAAATAAAAAAGAACCTTGTACAATGAACTTGGGCCCAGACCTGTTAATGATTAGCCATGGGCCTCCATTATTGCTTTTAAGTAAGCTGTGGTCCTCACAACTCTTAAATCACAATGGGACTGCCATATAGTTACAGATTGGACCCAGTTTAATCAATAAACAAAATTGAGACATCCTGGTGACCATCGTGTTAACCACCTTTTGACCCTTAATGTGGGTAACCTACACCAGACCTGTAAATAACCAATCATAAACCACCATTATACATTTTAACTAAGCTGTAGGCCTCACGACTCTTAAATCACAATGTGGTTGCCATAAAAACACAAATTGGAGTTAAGTTTAATCAGTAAAAATGAATGTCTTTGAGATACCCCGTGACTGCCATGTTTTACTACTGTTTTGGCCTCTGAATGTAGACACCCTTCTTAAGAGGAACATTTCATTAAAACATCAACTTTTGAAGATAAAAGGTCATGTTTTCTAGGCCGCACCTGTAATCTAAATTAACATAAGCAATAAGATGCTGTTTCAAAATTTGCAGCAAATATATTTCCGCCTAAATATATGATTTGTGTTCCAAATGTTTATTAACGACCATTGACGAAACACTTTACTCTTAAATATAACGCCCACCTTTTCAGCCAATTACAGTCCTTTTCATATTTACAGGTATTTTATGCCTACAGACATAACCCTTTTCAGATAATTGTACAAAAGAATGCTTTAAATCGATATTATTTTATATCAGCTATGCCTAAAGCGTCACGCATATTAGCTTAATATATCAGTTTACAATATATACTCAGACGCCGGCTTTGTTTCCCCATCATGAGTCTTATGTGGTGTTACCCCGCTTACCCCATCAATAAAGCCAAAAATACTTGCTCCCAGCTTTGGAACATAGAATCCTTTATTTATGTATTTAATCACTTTCTTATCATTTAAAAAGTTATTTTGTACAATATGAAGCGATTTCTGCTAATTTAGTTGACAAAAGCCAATAGTGTATAACAGCTGGACGCGATGAAGAGCATAACTATACTTAAAGCCATTAAAAACGCAACTGGTACAATTGTTATTTTTCCTATAAATATCAGCTTGATACACTTTGTCTTTGTACTAACAAGTGTCCCTTACGTAGGAGAACGTTTTACCAAAACTTGAGCTCAATTGCACGCTTCTGCCAAAAATTTTGGTGAAAAATGACAAATTCATCAAATTTTTGGTAACCATATTAAATCTTGAAATTTTATCCAATTTCAGCGTGCAAGTATTGCGTTTCACTGAAACAAACCAAAAAACGGTTTACAAAACAAAATTTACTTTGCTGAAAGGACCTAAACTTTATGTTCTAAATTTCAGTTTTTGTGAAATTTCCCGTAAATTTGAGAAATCACTAAAGCTTCAATTAAACTGAATCATTTAAAAATTGGCATACGTAAGTTGTAAGGTCATAACCTATGGTTATCATTTATTGCAATATTTACCGTCGAAAGTGTCGCATTTTCGTTAACTTCAGGTTTTCATGATGAAACTTTGATGACCATTTTGAAGGTCAAAACTTCAAGACAAAAAAAATCTGTTGCGTGTGCATAGAAAGTAGAGCAATGTTGAAATTTTCCGAAAATTTGAATCCAAAAAAGCCATTCATAATGACGAGCTGATATCCAGATTTATAAGGTGGTTTTGCAGTTTTTGTGTTGAAGTTCGGGTTGTGTTCCTTTATCAAAAATACAGCCTGGCTTATCTGGACTGCTTTTTCTGCACCAAAACAGTATTGGCTTAATATCGCGACCATAGATTTATGCTTTTGATTATAAGAATGATAAAATAGCATTAAATCTCGAGTAAGGCTATACAGTAAAAGTTGCGTTATTACTGGCGTTAAGTATATTTTGCATGGGAAGGAGCCACGCTCAACGAAATGGTATTTTGACCAATTACAATTTTTTCCAAAAGCCTAGGTGGTTAGTAAAACTCCAACAGCAAGAATATTAAGTTAATTATGGCTATGGTAGTGAAGAGGTCAAGGTCATATAGATCAAAGATCAAGATAACTTTGTAATTTTATTGATCAGAAAGGTATGATTCTACAACTCATGGCATATTTGTCTCAAATTGGGGTCAAATTGTAAGAGGAAATAATCAAATTATTAATAAAACTTAAAAACTACTAGCTCAGCATACTCATTTTCTAAATGGTAGGCTATAACTTTAAACAAGTAGCCCAATGGGCAACGATCGCTCACCATGGAGCCAGCATAATCTTTGGAGAAACCATAATTTTCGATGCTCAAAGGCAGATAACTCTGAACTTGAACAGTGACCAGGAATTAATTAAAAAAACATAAGATAGTATGCCGGTTCTAGTTATCTGCAAGTATTAAAAAGATCTGAATAAAAATTGCATTGAAAACCTGGTAAAAGTGTAGCTTTCAGATACTCAAGGCAGCTAACTCCGTAGTCAGTTATGGGATCAGACCGAATTCAAACTCATCCATACTTTTATGTATGTCCTGGTAACCTACTGGGATGAAGAAAATCAAATGAAAAATGAAGGTGCTAGAGTGGTCACAACATTATATAATTATATTTTAGATGCTCAAGTGCAGCTAACTCTGACTTGTGGATGGGTGTGGAGGAAAATCAAACTCATTCCAACTTTTATGGAAGTCCTTGTTACCTACAAATGAGGAAGATCCATTAAAAAATAAAGGTGCTAGAGTGTTCACAACAGATCTCCCATTGTAAGTCTATGCAGGTTTTTATGATGCTCAAGGGACGTTAACTCCACAGTCTAAAGTTGGTTCTACTTAACATTAAACCCATCCAAGCTTTTATGGTTGTCCTTTTTACCTCAAAGAATGAAGAAGATCCAATAAAAAATGAAAGTGCTAGAGTGGTAACAACATTATCAATCAATTTTTAAGATGCTCAAGGGAAGCTAACTCCATAATAGGTGATGGGATCTGAACTGAACTCAAACTCATCCAAGCTTTTATAGTTGTCCTTCTTATCTGCAAGAATGAATATAATCTAGTATATAATGAAAGCACTAGAGTGGTCACAACAATTCTCCCATTATAACTCTATGGGGACTTTTTAAGACGCTCAAGGGCAGCTAACTCCACAGTCGCAGGTCTGATCTAGCCAAATTTTGAACCCATCTAAGATTTACAGTTGACCTTGTTACGTGCAAAATGAAGATCCAATCAAAAATGAAGGCGCTGCAGTGGTCACAACATTATCCATCAATTTTTAAGATGCTCAAGGGAAGCTAACTATATAAAAGTCGATGGGATCTTGAAAAAATTCAAACTCATTCAAGCTTTTATAGTTGTTCTTCTTATCTGCAAGAATAAAGAAGATCCATTTAAAATTGAAAGCACTAGAGTGATCACAACGTTTTTCACATTATTAGTCTGTGGGGATTTTTCCAGATGCTAAAGGGCAGCTAATTCATAAGTCCTTGGTCGGATCCTGCAGAATTTCAAACCCATCCAATCTTTTATGAGTGTCCTTGATAGATGACGAAATTCAAACTCATCGAAGCTTTAATAGTTGTCCTTATTGTATGAAAAAAATAAAGAAGATCCATTCAAAATTGAAAGCACTAGAGTGGTCACAACATTTCTCCCATTATAAGTCTATAGGGACTTTTCCAAACGCTCAAGGGCAGGTAACTCATAAGTCCCTGGTCAGATCCTGATGAATTTCGAATCCATCCGAGATATTATGAGTTTACTTGTTGCCTGAAAGAATAAAGAAGATCCAATCAAAAATGAATGAGCTAGAGTGGTCACAACATTATTCATTAATTTTTAAGATGATCAAGGGGAGATAACTCCAAAATGTGTGATGGGATCTTGACGAAATTCAAACTCATCTAAGCTTTAATAGTTGTTCTTATTGTATGCAAGAATGAGGAAGATCCATTCAAAATAGAAAGCACTAGAGTGTGGTCACAAAATTTCTCCCATTATAAGTCTATGGGGATTTTTCCAAACGCTCAAGGGCAGGTAACTCATAAGTCCCCAGTCGGATCCTGCCGAATTTCGAACCCATCCGAGATATCTTGCCGAAATTCAAACTCATCCAAGCTTTTATGGTTGATCTTGTTATCTGCACGAATGAAGAAGATCCATCCAAAAATGAAGGTACTAGAGTGGTCACAACATTTCTCCCATTATAAGTCTGTGGGGATTTTCCAGACGCTCAAGGGCAGCTAACTCATACGTCCCTGGTCGGATTCTGCCGAATTTCAAACCCATTTGAGATTTTATAATTGTCCTTGTTACCTGCAAGTATAAAGAAGAACAAATCAAAAATGAAGGAGCTAGAGTGGTCACAAGATATTCTCCATTATAACCCTATGGCAGCTATCTGTTGCCATGGAAACCAGAGTTCTGATCTGATCTTACCCAAAAATTAATGCAGTCAATCCCCCACCCTAATTATGCTCTTGATGAAATTTGATTATGATTAGCCAGCTGGTTTCAGAGATATTTATGTTTGAATGTGTGGACGCACGGACAGATGGACGCACGGACGGACGGGCGGCGGCTCGAGTCCCATACTATAAGCTCACCCTGAGCCTTCCGCTCTGGTGAGCTAAAAAGCATGCCTGTGAAATCGCATTTTGCTGCATTTTTTAAAGTGTCGTTAATATTGCTGGATTTTAAACTAAACATTAAAACCAAATAAAATGCATTCACATAGCCATCTAAAATGGATAATCTTATTAAGATCAATTTAAACTTCAAATTCAAGGGTCTATTTGGAACGAAAAACAAATCAATATGACCCAACTGGATTGCAAGACAAGAGGGCCAAGAGGCCATTAATAGCTCACCAAAGTTTTGTTTAAAGCTTGCATATAGGTATTTGTTGTCCCTGGTGACACCTTGGGCAGATCCATTTTTGTTCCCAGGGGCATTTCTTAAAACACTTGGTCTACTAGGTAAAGCTTCATACCAAATGTCTTGTGGTTTCAGACAAGACTATTTTTTCATGTTTCTTCCTATATATAAAAAATAGTAAGTGAGTATGATCAGGAACTACCACAATCACAAACTGCAGACAGCCCCGTGGCATCGCGAAGAAGAGCCGCTCAACCATCACGAGACACCAAGAAGACAAATTAAGCAAAGCAAACAGCTCTCTCTACCCCATCAAGATCATTGCAATACTAGAATGGACATAAAGTAACGTACAACAAAACATAGAACAATTACAGACTCCCACAATGGGAGTAACAATAAACAAAAAGTCAACAACAACAGAACCACCACCTTAGAAGGGACAGCAGCCTAAGCTGTCGGGGGGCTTAAATCCATTTTACTGGTACCAAATCTTCGCCCTAGATTCTGCTGTTGTTGAAGTACAAGAAATGTTCAGCTCGCATGGAGGCCATCTAACTAATGCAATGTATCATCATGGAGAAACACTCTAACCAAATTAACGCACCATGATGAAACAAAGAAAAGGGCTCATGACTCACAGATAGTCAGAGCTTAAGAAAACCTCAAGTTGAGCCACGGTGGGTCCAGCTATAGATAAGCATCAGATACCAACCCACCGATTAAAGCTTTACGTCAGAGCCGTCATAGAGTCTGAGGCCTGACCCACCGTCGTGCAATTAAAGAGGAAACCGTAGCTATTAGCCTATGTAAAACATGTGGCCGCGGGGCTGGGCCATTTTTAAACCCCGGGGCATAATTTGAACAAACTTGGTAGAGGTCTACTTGGTGATACTACATACCAAATATTAAGGCTCTAGGATCGATGGTTTCAGACAAGAATATTGTTTTCAATGTTTTTCCCTATATAAGTCTATGTAAACAATGTGACCATGGGGGGGGGGGGCAAATGGCCACAGGGACATAATTTGGACAAACTTGGTAGAGGTCTTATAGGTGATTTTATATACCAAACATCAAGGCTCTAGGTCTTATGGTTTCAGACAAGAAGATTTTTCCATGTTTGTCCCCATATAAGCCTATGTAAAATATGTGACCCCGGGGCGGGGTCATTTTTAGACCCAGGGAAATAATTTGGACAAACTTGGTAGAGGTTCGCCAGGTGATGCTTCATACCAAATATCAAGGCTCTAGGGCTTATGGTTTCAGACAAGAAGATTTTTCCATGTTTTTCCCTTTATAAGCCAATGCAAAACATGGGAACCCTGGGGCGAGGCCATGTTTGGCCAAATGGGCATAATATGAACAACTTTGTAGAGGTCTACTGGGTGATGCTACATACCAAATATCAAGGCTCTAAGTCTTATGGTTTCAGAAAAGAAGAATTTTTCATGTTTCCCTATATAAGCCTATGTAAAACATGTGACCCCCGGGAGAGGGCCATTTGTGGCCCGGGGGAATATTTGAACAAACTTGGTAGAGGTATACTAGGTAATGCTACATACTAAATATCAAAGCTCTATGCATTGTGGTTTTAGAGTAGAAGATTTCATCTTGAAAATGTTTAGCCTATGTGACCTAGATATGTAATGGACCAAAACCATTTAAACAAATTTAAAGAGGGACATATAAGGATCATTCCGACCAAGTTTGGTCATAATCCAGTCAATGGTTTAGGAGGAGATGTCCTTTGAAGCAATTGTTGATGACGGACGACGACGCACAATGTACGATGGAAATCCAACGATCACAATAGCTCACCATGAGCAAATGCCTCAGGTGAGCTAAAAAGTGGACAGGGCTACATCAGACAGGGTTCCAAGTTGTTCTTTACTATTTTCAATTGAAAGGTCAATCTGTCTAAGGTCATATTCCGGGTCATATTGCTGTCTCCTGTGTTATCTCTATGT
Organism: Loripinus fragilis; assembly: GCA_964019695.1. NCBI lineage: Eukaryota > Metazoa > Mollusca > Bivalvia > Lucinida > Lucinidae > Loripinus > Loripinus fragilis. The sequence continues at coordinate 35,214,395 of OZ026521.1, forward strand.
TTAACTAAGACACATGACAATCAATGAGCATGCAAATATGGAATGACCACATGTATGTCAACTAGAATCGTCAGAAAATCTGACTATAACTCCCCACAGCGCTTTTCATGCATTATAAAGGCCAAGTTCTGAAGATATATAGCAGGAAAATCTAAAGACATTGAGCATGAAAACATTTTTGACATCAATCAAGGGCCATTACTCTGCTACAAATCAACAATGACACGTAACAATCCCAACCTAGATGTTGTCAAAATAAATGTTATTACAAATTTGGTGAAATTCTAGTCATGTGTTCTCCAGATATTGAGTGAAAACTAAATCCAGGCCATAACTCTGATTAATAAGCAAAAAAAAATGACAGCTAGCAATCCCAACCTAGATCTTGTCAATATCAAAGCATACGTATATAAAATTTGGTGAAATTCTGTCAATTTGTTCTCAAGATATTGAGCGGAAACAAAATTCTATGCCTGAATGCCTGACGCTAATGACCTTAAAGGGTTGTTGCGTCGTTAAACTCCAACTCATCATCATCATCATCATCATCATCATCATCAATCGAATGTCATAACACTGGTACAAATTTGCGTTAAATGACGGGTAACCATCCCAACCTAGATCTTGTCAATACAAATGAATATATAAAATTTGGTGAAATTCTGTCTATTTGCTCTCAAGATATTGTAGGATAAAGATATTTCAGTTTGAAGGGCGTTCATTAAAGATTTCCTCTGACCGACTTCCAGAGGGCTGAGATAGACCATCATTACTGCTCTGCAGTGATCCCAAAATACTGTTAACATGATTTTTCTGGCAGAGGGTTGGATGCGTTCCTTTTTTGGAGGTGACGAGTCATAATGTTTCTATTGCTTTGACTGAGCTTTTATCTCCTGATCATAGTGATGAACCCATGTTTCGTCCTGTGTTATTTGGCTATCAAAAATCCTGATACATGATCAAAAGAGCTTTAGCACACTCGACCTATTCTTGCTTTTGTAAATGTGTGAGCAAACGTGCAATCCATCGAGCAGACAACTTTCCCATGTGCAAATGGCCATGAAAGATTTTTCCAATGATCTTGACCACTTTGGCAAGTTGGCACACTGTTACACAGCGATCCTTTAAAATGGCGGACCTTAACCTGTTGGCTGGTGGCATCATCAATGGCTGACTTTTGGCGCCCAGGAATTGGGACCATTTCCACTGCTGTACCACCTCGCTTGAACTGACGATGACAAGGCTTGAAATCCTCCCCATAAGCCACTTTCTTCAAATGCCTCCTTCGGTGTGCACCGTTTCAAATACTGGAACCTGATGACTACTCTGTACTCAACTGACTCCATCACTCTACCGCACCTTACCTTATTATAGCACACGTAAACAAGAAATAAATTGTAAATCAGAACAGCAAATTACTGTGTGACCTAAAGAGATATAGTCTAGTGTCAATGTACAATTCCAACGTCTTGCCTAAAACAGAAGTAGGTTAGGTGAAATCTTCAATGAACATCACTAGTTTTTATATAAATCAAATAGTAAAACAATATCACACCAAATTACAAAAAAGACTATTATGACAATTTCCTGCTTCCTTGACCATTATGAATAAATTTAAGATATGTTTTCATATTTTTTGAACAGTGTTGTAATATGCAACATATGTTAAATGTCAGAAGCTAACCATAATTAAAATGAGGGTATTGCTTAACATCCATTTTCAAAATTTAAAATTTAAGACCGAAAATAGACATTGACCCTGAAAGTATATGTAGGAAAAAATATATTAGATTTAGATGCATTGTAGTAACATTGTATATATAAATCTATATAATATATATATAAATACTAAAGCAATAACATACCAAATTATGAAGAAATCGACGTAAATTATGGAGAAATTTAATAAAAATTGTAGAAAGTATGGAGCAAAATGGCCCAATGTACTTAAATCTCTTGCTTCTTTGACCTCGACATTAAGAAGGTCATTTTAGAACTCTGATCATAATTTTGGGACAGTAATGTTCTTTGCAAAATATAACTAAAGTAAAAATTATTTAAAAGTAAAATAGATAACAGGTTAATAATATTAAAAAAATAATTTTTTACAATTTCCAATTTACAACTGAAAATATTAAATTTGAGTGACCTATTTATTTTAGCTTGAAAGGCATTGTTGCTATGCATGCCAAGATGAAATATAAAAAACAAAGGGTCCTAGGGCCCTGGATCGCTCACGTGAATCCTGGCACACGAAGAGATGATGTATTGACCTGTGGCTTGTGAGATATCATTTAAAGATATTTCTATCTTAGCACTGGTGGCCATCTCTGATCAATTGTGGTAGGAGGCATCATGAGAAATATTTCTGTGAAATTATTTTGAATTTGGATCAGTGGTTCAGTAGGAGATGCTATTTAAAGATATATATTATCTAGAGCTCTGGTTGCCTTTTGCTCAGCAGAGCCAAACAATTTGTGCAATTTTGGTAGTGGGCAATATGAAGAACATATCTGGGAAATGATATTAAATTTAAACCAGTGGTTAAGGAGGAGATGCCGTTTAAAGATATTTCTAATCTAGAGCTCTGGTGGCTCTTTTGTTCAGCAGAGGGGAACCATTTGTGCAGTTTTGGACAAGGGCGTTATGAGGAACAGTTCTATGGAATTATTTTGAATTTGGCTTAGTGGTTGAGGATGATTATCGTTTAAAGTTTTTTCTTATCTAAATCTGTGGCTGTCCTTTTGTTTGGTGGAGTAGAACCATTTGTGCAACTTTGGTAGAGGGCACAATGAAGAACAATTCTGTGAAATAATTTTGAATTTGGACCAGTAGTTCAGAAGATGTCTTTTAAAGATATTTCTTTTCGAAAGCTCTGGTGGCCCTTTTGTTCGATGGAGCAGAACCATTTGTGCAATTTTAGTAGAGGGCATCATGAGGAACAATTCTGTGAAATTAATTTAAATTTAAACCAGTGGTTTTTTCTTATCTATTTTCTTATCTTCTTATCAGTGGTTTAGGAGAAGATGTCGTGTAAAAAAAGTTTATGCACGATGGACGACAATCCAAAAAAGTAAGTATGTCCCATCACAATAGCTCACCTGGAACCTTCGCCTCAGGTACACTAACAATATCACATTATGGAGAAATTGACTTAACTATTGGAAATTTAGCTTATTTTTTGTTAATATTTTGTTTCTGTGACCTTGACCTCTGAAAGGTTATTTTAGGCAAATTGTGATATTTTCCTAACAGCGCTGTATTGTAAAACATTTTTCTAATGGGGAAAAACAAAACATGACTGAAATAAAGAAATTGATTATTAATTATTGTCTTTTTTCTTATTTACGACCAAAACTATTTACGTTTCAGTGACCTTGACCTTGAAGGTATCTGGAGGATATTTGCTTAGTTTAAAAGGCATTGCAGTTGCGTATATAAAGAATAATATACAAACCACACCACAACAAATTATGGAGACATAAACTTAAATTTTGGCAAAAAAAACCTCATTTGATGTCGATTTCTTGCTTCTGTGACCTTGAAATTGACCTTTAGCAGTCAGTTACAGCATAGTGTCTTATTTATGGATCATTTTTGTAATCAGCAGTATATTTCCTCATTTAAAAAACAAATATGACCCTATAGCAGATTTTTATGAGATCATAAATAGAGTAACACATAACTTTGCTTTTTGTGACTGTACACTGATTGTTGCTTAGATAACGCTTCTGAAACCACACTTTCCCAACATGTCTCATTTTCATGAATCAATTTTGGAAACCATGTTCTATCCCAGTGAACCATTCGACGTCACCTGAACGTGACGATGGCGTTCCCAGGTAAAAATGTGTTTCAGACGTGATCGTCACTCCAAAAGCGTGACATTTTGAAACGTTTACAAGAGGTGTTTCATGTTTATTTGAACAAATTTGAAATTGCCGTATCTCATTTATTTCATATTATATTTAGTTATAATAAATTTACATTGGTTAATCTGATCTCCAGAAATGCGAAGCCACCAAGAAAATGTCACCAAGAAAATATCTCTTAACTTTATTAGCTAGATTAAAACAGTCTCTGAAGATGAGTAGTCAAAATTTAAGCATTTAAAATTGCTGTTTGAAACGAAATGTTCAAAATCGTTCTCGAACGATTTCTCTTAAAGGGGTAAAGTTTTTCTCTTGAAACCTTTTATAAATTATACATAAATAATCAAAGTGTGTTCTGCTATGAAATAAAACATTTTCGTTGGATATTTACTTTTTTGAAGCAATTTAAACATCAGATTTTGGGGTTTACAGTTTCCAAAGCAACACTAAATTGTAAGCAAAATAGATGAATGCAATATTTGGTGATCAGTTTTATCGGCAATATATTCTTGAACTATTTAAGAACTTGTGTCAGCTGTGAGTTTTGCGAATATGTTTTTCACAATTCTTCCAGGACACATTTTATACACGGAATGCCTATTTGGGCACTTGTATGGTAAAACTTATAAAGCCCAGTTGTCAAGCAAATGCAGGCGCACAGAAGCTTTTTTACATTTAAATAATAGACTGAATGCTCTTCTAAACTTAAGAGATATTTGAACACTTTTCTACGCATTTTCAGTAGAAATACACTCGTTTTAGCTCTTAAAATCAGTAAAATGGGGGTGGGCGTGTATTTTGGGACGCTGTGTTATGGTTATGCTTTAAATTGCCTATTTGTTTATTTGGTCATAAAAGGGACACGTTCATTATGTAAGAGAAAGCAAAAGTTATTTATCTTATTTACATGCAACCTCGAAAAATGAAATTAACATTTGTTCAAATAAACATGAAACATGTCTCGTAGAACCTAATAATTTCGTTTTTTAAAACGGGCAGAAAACTAAATCAAAACCTGACATGAACACGTTTTTGTAACGTTTGTTTCGTTTTCAAGACATATTGGTAACCCCATTTCAAAGACGTATGGAAAAAATGCAGCCAAACATTATAAATCTGTAAGGAAAAAGTTTTAAAAGCTGTAATTGTCTTTCGATATACGTACCCTGAACGTTACGATGAAGTTTTCTCTAACACTTTTGAAGACATTTCCACATAACATGTGTTCGTCACTCCAAAAGCGTTACAGATTGAAGACGTCAAGCTCGTTCGCATTTAGTTTTAAATACGTGTTAAAGATCTAACGAAACCTTTGCATGAGGACGCTTTTATAAAGTTTTGATTCGTGTTAAAGACGTGATGGTATTCCCTAAACAATGTCGTTTTTGTTCGGTGCTTTAACTGTGTTAAAAATGCAACAAACATTATAAATCTGCAGTGAGTTTTTTTTTTTTTTTGAAAAAGTGTGCTAGTGATTTCTAAACGTGGCCGAGACGTGATAGTATTCCCAAAATAATGGCGTCTTTGTTTGATTTTCAAACTGTGTTTAAAACTGCATCAAAACATTGTAAATCTGCAGTTAACTCGTTTTTAACTAGAGGACCTGAAGGTCCTGAGGCGCTCACCTGATCTCCTTAATAATGTTAAAATAGGTCAAGGTCAACTACAGCTTATAATGGAACAAATTTTGTTATACCATATATTGGGTTGCAGACATTTTGGTCAAGTGACTTAAACAATCTAATGAATAACCCATCAGACAGCCCAGTGATTTCTGAGAAACAGATGTTTTAAGATAGGTGTGTGGCAGTCCAAATGAGTGGCCTTGGATAAAAGGTCACAGGTCAGCTTGACATTTGGTACTTAATACAAGATTTTTCCCAAATAAATGCATTAGGAATCAAATTAGACCTTGCCATAAAGTAGGTCAAGGTCAACCTAGATTAGTCATTTGTGCAATCTGGTAGGGCCCACATCCCCAATGCTAAATACCAAGTCCCAAGGCCATTGGCCTTTTGGTTCCAGAGAAGAAGACATTTAAAGGGGTTACCATATATGAGCGTGGTGGCCATCTTGGTCATGTGACCAGTACAATTTGTATACATTTTGGCTAACCTATCATAAGGAGTCTTCATATGAAATTTGAGTTCAAATGACCTAGTGGTTTCTGAGGAAACTATGTTTTGATGTGTTGATGGGACTCCAATGTGAGCGATCTTGGCTGAAAAATTAAAGGTCAACCTTGACCTTTGAAACTTATTTATAGCCATTGTCTCATTTGGTTTAACATATTAAGTGAGAATAATGACTTTGGTCTCAACAGTTTCGAAAAATTAAATTTTCAAAAAAATTCCCATTTAAATGCATTAGGAAGCAATTTTGACCTTGACGTTAAGTAGGTCAAGGTCAACTTAGGTTCATCATTTGAACAAACTTGGTAGGCCCCACATCCCCAATGCTAAATACCAAGTCCCAAGGTCACCTGCCTTCTGGTTCTGGAGAAGAAGATTTTTAAATGGTTTTAACCATATATGAGCGTGGCAGCCATCTTGGTCATGTTACCAAAATATTTTGCATAAATTTTGGCTAACTTATCATAAGGAGTCTTCACATAAAGTTTGAGTTCAATTTGGGCCAATGGTTTGTGAGAAAACTATGTTATAATATATTGATGGGACTCCAATATGAGTGACCTAAGCTGAAAGGTCAAAGGTCAACCTTGACCTTTGAAACTTATTTATAGCCATTGTCTCATTAGGTTAAACATATCATGTGAGAATAATGACTAAAGCTTCCAAAGTTTTCAAAAAAATCAACTTTTCAGAAATTTTCCCATATAAATGCATTAGGAAGCCAATTTGACCTTGACGTTAAGTAGGTCAAGGTCAACCTAGGATCATCATTGAACAAACTTGGTAGGCCCCACATCCCCAATGCTACATACCAAGTTCCAAGGTCATCGGCCTTCTAGTTCTGGAGAAGAAGATTTGATTTTTTGAGGGTTTTTACCATATATATGAGCGTGGCGGCCATCTTGGTCATGTGACCAAGACCATTTGAACAAACGTTCGTTCCCCCATCCCAAGGAGTCTCCATATGAAATATGAGTTCAATTGGTTCTGTAGTTTCAGAGGAGAAGATGTTTGAAAATGTTGACGGACGACGGACGACGGACGGACGCCGGAGTCACTGGTATACTATTAGCTCACCAATGAGCCTTCGGCTCAGGTGAGCTAAAAACGTGTGCTAGTGTTTCCTAAACGTGACAGAGACGGTTTTTTTTACACAAGACGTGTGCTGCCTTCCAAAAGCGACGTCAAACATGTATGCATTTAGTTTTCAGAACGTGACGGAGACCTAACGAAATCCGTGCATAGGGACGTTTGTATAACGCTTCAATTCGGGCTGAAGACGTGATGGTATTCACAAAACAATGACGTCTTTGTTTGGTGTTCAAACTGTGTTTAAAAGGGCATCATAACATGATAAATCTGCAGTAAACTCGGTTTAATAACGTTTGCTGGTATTTACGACATGACCGAAACGTTTATTTACATGAAACGGGTGTGTCACCCCAAAAGCGTTAAAAATGGAAGACGTCAAACACGTTTACATTTAGTTTTAAAACATGATAAAGACCTAACGAAACCTTTGCATGAGAACGTATTTATAACGTGTAATTTGAGTTTACTGCTAGATGGAATTCACAAAACAATGACGTCTTTGTTTGGTGAGAGAGCTGGTTGCTTACTTTACTTGTCTTCCTGATGTCTTGTGACCGTTTGTGTTCTTTGACTTTTCCTCAACGTGCTGTTGGTTGGTCTGCAGTGTTTGATTGTGTTATTTCATGATCATACTCGCGTTTTGTTAATGACTTGTTTGGTTAATTCAATGTATAGTTTGTTATTTGTTTATTTTAATTGTATTTAAATCCTCATTTCTAACAGTATCGTTCATGTGCTCTTTAAACATATCAAAACGGTAGCATTTAATATGTTTTTGATTGTTACTTTGTGATAAACATTAAGCAATCCTATAAAGTTCAAATGCCTCTGTGAGCTAAGTAATGGGCATTGAAACGAGAAACCTGACTTTGTTGCATGGAAACAACAGAGGCATAACCCAGACCGTGCATCTGTGCAGCCTGTTCAGCAACATTGTTATTCGCTCACTAGAATGTATGTTAGCTAACCAGCAAGATTCACAATTTCAGTAGCCTAGGTAGACTCTGTAGTTGAGTAGACTGGTTTGAGTCTTACATGGACAGAAACCACTAAGACAAGGTTTTTTGCGACGATGCCCTTATTTATGTATTTCAATGACAAAAGGGCCCAGTGGTCCTGAATTTCTCACCTGAGCTTGATTTCTTCTTGCACAGGTATATATTTGAAATTGGCAACATCCCTTGAGATGTCTTTTCTAAAATTTATTGAAAGCTATTTTCTTTGTAGAATTTCTGTACTGATTAGTATTCTATTGAGTGGTTAGAGGAAGAAGATTTAAAGTGTTCCTTTTCACAATAAGACACGCTAGCTGAGGCTATTATACTAGTATAGAAGGTCACCTTGTGACTATATCTGCCAAATTGTTTTTTCATTCTGAGCATTGGTTTCAGAGATGAGGAAGTTTAAATTGTTTTTAAGTGGTACACAAGGGAAACTGGCCAGGTGGCCACGAGGCCATGTTTTCCAAAAGATCAAATTTCTTTTAGCTTATTTTATATGTCACCAAGTGACAACTGGCAAATAATTTTGAATTTCTGATCAGTAGTTTATAAGAAGTTGAATTTTAAAGTTTTTGTTAGCACAATAAGCACCGCCCTGCAGCAATGTGTTTGATGGATCGTTTTAGTTACTTTTGTTGAAGATTACCTTGTTGAGAGGAGAAGACGTTTTTAAAACCTTCTGGCGGCCATGTTTTTGACAAATTAAATATGTTTAGCCATATTTGTTGGTCTCCTAGTGGCAATTTCTTAGATATTTTTTTAAGTTTAGATGAGTTGTTTCAGAGGAGTAGATTTTAAAAAAAATCTTTATCACAATAAGTCTCAACCTCTAGCAGCGCTTTTTTCGACAGAACAAATGCGCTAATTATGTAGAAAAGTAGTTGCTGTTTGTTCTAAGGCAGTGAATTAGTTACTGATTTTTCATTTCTGTTGCCTCAGTCGTGTGCTGGTGGTTTGGTGTTAAGTCAGGGTTTTGTGATTTCGTTCCCAATAAGTGATTGAGTATGACCAGGAGATGACATAATCACACATTACAGACCAATCACAGCACTGTGGGGAAGAGGCAAAGAACGACAGCAGCATAATGGCATTCAGAAGACAATAAAATGGGCCTCGTCGTGACAAAACCTTTCTTCGGGGTTTCTGACAAAACGAGACTCAAACCAGTCGCCTCAGCTACAGAGACTAGCTAAAAACTTGAAATTTCACTTGTAGCAAGCTTAGATATTGTACTTTACAAAACGCGAATAACAAAGGCGCTGATCAGACTGCGCGGATGCGCAGGCTGGTCTGCGCCTGTGTTGTTCGCTAACCCCAGAAGACAGGTTTTCTCGCGTTGCGGCCCAAATTAAAACAATCAGCTCTCACGTTTCGATGTCATAGATTTAACAGTAAATTAAGGCTGTGGTATCTCCTGGTCATGTCCACCTCTTTTTGCTGTTAACATTTTGAACGGTAACAATTTAAATACCAATATATATTATTGATATTTCATGTTCAAAGAGCACTTATGAATTCTTATAACAAACCTCGTGTCACATTTAAGTGAAATACTCCTTTTATCTTCAGCATTTTCTATCAATTCAATTTTCTGGATGACAGCACCCACCACAGTTGGCTTCAAAAGTAGTGTGAAGTAGTCTTTTGACTCAAACACATTCTAAATAAAGACAAAATAATACACTGAAACAAATAAATTTAGCAAGATTTAACATTAGCCATGTTAGCATCTCTAGATTTATGCATCAGACGAAGGTTAGCGACACAAGTCAATAGTTTCCAGCATCTTATCATCTTTTGTAAAAACAAACAAACTATGATTGTAACGAGTAATTTTGTACAGTACATTGAGCTAAGGATTCATTGAAAATAAGGAGCAGATTACGTAACATCTGTAAACAACACCCTTTAACACACTGACATTGAATCCATCTATTACGCCATGCGCCTTTTGTACATTTAGTCAATCTACTGAGTGCAGTTTTAAGTCACCTGTTGTTTCCTCTAAGCAGAGACTGAACTAGTCCCGTTTGGAATTTGATCTGTATTTTGTTTTGCGTCACGTTTAAAGGAAGATTGCAATGACCTCTAAATGTTGGGCTTATTATCCATATTTTAAATTATAATGTCTCTAATGACAATAGATTTTGCAAATGACCAAACCATAAGCTTTTTTCAGTCAATTAGGAAGTAATCCTTCAAACGCAAAATATAATTTGTTCCATATAATAGACTTTCAAATACAATGGTAGAGTTTTTGATGACTTTTTAACACGTCATTTGATGGTTTCTTTTTGGTAACAGTTGGAGAACATGTACAGTAGAACTTCAATGGCTCAAACAGGCTTGGGACCACTAAAATAGTTCTAGCCAAGGGTAGTTCCATCCATCCAGGGTGGATTATGCCTAAAATGACCTGTAGGGACCATGATAATAGTTCTAGTTACCCCAGGTGAATGAGCCATCAGTGTTCGAGCCATTGAAGTTCTACCGTATATCGCTTCATTCAACTGAATTAAAATCTAATATTCAGCATATAATTATGTTTAACTTGCACAGCATATATCACAGTTGATGTTTAGTTATTGAGTTTTACGAGAGAATACGCCCAGCTTTTTAAAAAAGCTAAAAATATGGCTCAATCCTACTTGGTCATTCTGAAACGTTTTAAATGTATTTGCGTTGTTAATGTCAGGTTCTAACCAGAAATCGTTTACAAAGATGATGTCTGGATTGTCAAGTCGATACTTGTATGAAGTTTATTTTTCCTTGTTCTTTATTGACTGACATTTAATATTTCAGTAACTTCATTCTTATCCTGTACACAAGGCAAGGTAGCTGCAATAGAGGGCAAATTAATTGATACATGGCTTTAAGGGTTAGGTTAGGATGACAGCGAATCAAAGGGGCCCTTGCATGGTATGGGAAATTAACATGGGAGTCTGCCCACGATTGGATTTTGAAAATATTATGTTATTTAATTGTCTGGGGTATACCTTTAATATGTATGGTGCGTTTGAGTTTTTATGCAATTCCATTGTTAATTTATGACGTCATGAATGATATCACTATAATACCTTAGGGTACACAGTTATAATCATTTCTAAAGTAACTGACATATCATGTAACGGGCGGAGAAATGTTCTATTAAATAGCTATATCATTGATAAGTTCGCTGTTACTTAAAATGGCTTTAGAATATTGGGTGGGCATTCATTTTTATAGCATGATACCCCAATTTTCGACTGTATATTTTGTATTCAGTCAAATTTGGAATTAACATTTTAACAGGTTGCTGTCTTTGTAAAGATACCATTTCAAAATAAAAACTATCCATATATGTTTGTAATATCTATACCAAATTTCATGAAATTCAAGGACCGGTAACATATTTTTTTAACTTGATGTAAACACATGGCCCTAATTCATCGAAATGTAAAAAATACAATAATTATGTTTTAGTGTAAAACATACTTGAATACTTGCTTAGTTTGAATCATCATGCTAGTACGTTTACTGGTAGAAGTTGATATGTTCAGTGTTTTCCCCTATTATGGATTGGAAAAAGAAAAAACAATATTCTTTGATATTAAGTGCCACGATTCTTATTTAATGAAGTGCTTACACAATAATATTGGCCAAAATGATACAATATTTTGACGCCTGTAGTTTCTAGCTTCTAACATTAAAACTACATCTAGCCAATGTTACACTTAATATGTAACATTATTAAGAATTTGAATTCATACAGAAAAGAAACCTTATGCCAAGTCAGTTCATACAGGAGAAGAACCTTATATCTATGATTTTATAATTGTAAGGCTCATTAATAAACCTGCTTCACAAAAATAACCCCTTGTCTAACCTATTGGTTAAAATTAACCATTTTGGTAACAGATAACTCTTGCCTTCAAAGGTATTGCTAATTTAATGCTTAAATCTTCTCTGTTCATTCTGTTTTGTGAAACTGATGCTAATTTCCATCAAATAGCAACATTTACACTTTAGCTGGCTGTATATTCTAGTCATACACTTATTCATGTAGAACACTGTTTTATGATACCTTTGATAAGACTCTTTTACACGTAGGGCCGTGACCTTCCGCATTTCTGACCATTGAATCATTTAAAATTGTCTAAACATGTCTTTCTTTAAGAAAAGTGGATGTAGATTAAAAACATCCTCCTTATGTCGAGTTATTGATTCATATGAACTAAATAATTAATTTTGCTAAAACTGACCTATAATCATAAGAGGTAAATAATGACAAAGTTACCGGCTTTGGATTTTCATGATATTTGGCTCAGATCAGCAGTATTTATATGGCATGTTATTGTGATAATATGATATCTTGACAAACACTAGAACATATCCATCTTTTGAATTGAATGTTGAATGTTTTGTAAATTTTTGAAAAAAAATATTGAAATTTTGCAATCACTTCTTCTGAAAACGTAAACCATAATATATCCAAATGGTTTCGTGGTAGTAAAATAATGTCTATGGTATTTTGGATTTAATCTAGATGGCAAATCATAGAAATATACAAAACTATAGATTTAGGACATTGAAATTTAGAGATGGGTACCACCTCAAAGGTGGAGTACGTCAGGGTTGCTTCCTAAGCCTCTTTCTTAACTATCTTATTCGATAAATACATTTTCATAGTTCGTATATAATGAGATTAATATGCAAAGTTTGGAGAAAATCCGTGCGTGGGCACAGATGAGAGTACCCCTTTATTTTGGGTATAAAGGGACGCTGAAGCATACATTAACATGTGGTTTAGTATGAATTTCCAAACTTATATATATTCCCTTGCAATAATGTTACCCGTAAATTTGTTTAGGATGCTATGTTTAGTTATATACATTCCCTGAAAGTCTACATGATACCTGCTAACGCTTGTATCAAAACAAATTACTCTGTCTTCCCAGCAAACGTTTTCTTCATGATAACTGCAAGAGTAGTTTGAAGTGCCATCTTGAAAGTCAGGACCTGGATCAGTTTCAATGTTCAAAGAGCTGCCATATCCAATTACAAAATTATACAAGATGACAATAGGTCCTAAGGCGCTCACCTGATACTGAGTCAAACAATCTCCAAAATAAAGGTTAAGCTATGCGATGGTAAACCATAGCTTATTATTTAAGCATATTTTGTATTGCCCACATCCCCAATGATGCATGCCAAGACCCAGACGATCGTCCTTCGGTTCTGTTAAGGAGTTTTCAACTGATATGTGCATGGCAGCCATATTGGCTATGTATCCAGAACCATACAATCATGTTTAGGCTATGTACCATATAAAATTAGGCTTCAATGGATCCAGTGGTTTCTGAGAAAAATATGTATACACATATTGATGACAGTCAAATTTATGCAACATTGGCTTAAAGATCATTGGTTGGCCATGGCTTTTTGTACTTATGTATAAGCATTGTCGGAGTATGTTTGTATATCTAGCAAATAGAATGATTTTACCTCAACAGTGCTCAAAAAATCATCCTTTCAAAGCTTTTCCTATATAAATCAATTAGGAATCAAATTTGACCTTGAAGTAAAGTAGGCCAAGGTCAAACTTGGGTCATCATTTAAGTAAATTTAGAAGAACCTATAACCTCAATGCTACACACGAAAACCCAAGGTCATTGGCTTTTTTTGTTCCAGAGAAAATTATTTTAAAGGATTTTAACCATACATTGGCCAGCTGCTGGCTATTTTGGTTATGTGTCCTTACTAAACATTATATCAAGATTGTTCCATCTAACAGACACTTCATATGAAATTGAGTTGAATTGGCTCAGTGATTTATGAGAATATTATTATAAGATTATTATGTAGCATCTCAAAATGAGCGACCTTGGATGAAAGGTCAAAGGTCAAATTGACATTTGGTACTTTACTATAACCATTTTCTCATTACAAGTATAATAATCTTGGGTATAGACAACTTTCTGAGCTTCTATTTATAGCACAGCAGAATTACACGATCAGCTGTTTGACTGCTTGGGGGTAAGAAAATATAAACATCCAAGGCGTTTAATACAGCTCAATTAAAGGTTTAGTGCATGATTTGACTAAAATAAAATACTGGAAGCCGCTGAAATACTAAAATTCATATTTTAATAAATATAAATAGTGTGTTTGGGAATATGCAGGCAAAATGCCAGTGAGAGTGAGAAAAGAATCCAGAATTGTGGCTAGATATATGATTCAGACAGCTTATAAAAGAGATGAATTTTAAGTCATTAGAAGGTGGTTCATTTGTTTTGATATATTACATCCCAGTAAATAGTATTTCAGTCATATCAGGACGATTACTTGCGTTCTTGGGTTGAACTATTAATATGTAGCCAGGCAGCAGCAGATAAAGCGTCTTGTTAAAAGACACATAAAAGTTACTCTGTCGGTGGTTAGACATGTTGCATGTCCCTGAAGTCGATGTTAATGTTTATTTAATGGCTGATGTTTTAAAGTTGAAAGAAAGATGACCTGTATCATGATACCTACATGTAGGTTACATTTTGCATGTTTTATTATAGAACGTTCATATATTTATGTCTGAAGATCTCAGATCCATACATATTAATACTATAGAATAAGCTCTTATTTATTGTCATATCATGCAGTGATTTCATGATACACTTACCAAGTAAAAATAATAGCGTCACTTTTGCTGCAGCTCAGTCGGTAGCGACTCTGATTGTGAGTTACATGCCAGCCTGCCTCATACTTATGTGGAGATTTATCATGAAGTATTTTAATATTTTCGGAGGTCTTAGCCTCATTGCATTAGCCCTTTGCATACAGGAATTTCCTAAAAGGGCTATTTTTTGTTAAGACCCAGATGAAATGCCATATTATACATAATGCGGCATTTCATTTGGATTTGCACTGTTTGTAAAGTTATTAAAGATCTTCAGACAAAATAAACATCATTTAAATTATAATCTGACACCCCTAGATATGCACAATGAACTATCCCAAGTTAATTGAATCAAATTTATCAGAAGGAAGAAAACATTTGTAAAACATCTATGTTTTAGGCTACGTAATCTGGCCTGCTAGCTAGAGTCCTGCTATTTATGAATAAAAGAATTGAGAGAAAATTATACTATGTAAGCAGGAAAAAATGCAGATTAGACAGGGCTGGATAGGATTTCAGCAGATTTTCTCATATCCCAACTTATTAATACCACACTGAAGTGAGGCATCTATGCTCATTTGTGTACAGGTTGATCAGAATCTACACTGTGTGCTTACTGGCTTTGTCCTAATCCATCCAGGTAGCAACTTTTCACAATTATTAAATTGTTTTATTACATTTAATTGATGCAGTTTCTCTGATAGTTTATAATGGGGCTGAGTCCAGCTGACCTCTTCTTACTCCCAATTAATTATTTATTTGCAACAGCTGTATTTACCTGTTCTGAGAGTTGTCTATAATGGGTACAGAAATATAAACTCACAAGACACAAGGAAGACAATCAAAGAAAAGCAACCAGCTCTCTCTTCCTCTTCAAGATGATAGCAAATTTTTTTTTTTTCAGAACATGGTCATGTTACATTTCAAAATAAATAGAATCACAAATGCACCAACATGCAAGCAAATATTTTGCCCGCAGACATCCCACCACCCTGGGGGCAAAAGGTCAAAATTCAAGGTAGGGGTTGGAGAAATGGGAATTATGTCTTGTGATTTATAAGTTTCTCTAAAATAACCCCTCGCTCAGGATATACATTTGACAAATTTGCCTTGTGTGACTTCTATTTTGCCAGGTGACACATCCAATTTTCGGAATTCTAGTCTTTAAATATGTAGTTTGAAATCATGTATTCAGTATTTAGTTAGGACAAACTTGAGT
Source organism: Loripinus fragilis (assembly GCA_964019695.1). Lineage (NCBI taxonomy): Eukaryota > Metazoa > Mollusca > Bivalvia > Lucinida > Lucinidae > Loripinus > Loripinus fragilis. The sequence continues at coordinate 35,230,360 of OZ026521.1, forward strand.
AAATAGGTCAGACTTTTCGAAAAATCAAAGATCAGGTATAATCTATAAAATAGACAGATACAGGTAATGTTCAAACAATGAATAACACACCTATAGATTTATCAAAAGCATGGAACATTCTTCTGCAAACAAAACACTATCTTCTCAAGTTTTATGCTCTGCAAACATTGCATTGTCACGTATTTAGATGAATAACAGAAAAAATATTGGCTTTCTGCGAAACCAATTAGTCACAAAAATACCCCATCCTCTAAATCAAGTGAGAACAATTAGAACAGGAAATGCCACTACCACAGACCGCAAACAAGCCAATGGCCCAAGTTCACGGCGTGTATAAGTACATTTTTTTAAAAATACAATTTTCGATAGATGCACTGTTTGTCAAAGTTTAAGTAAAGCACCAATATACGCTTGTCAAATGTTCATAGTCGTAGCCACGTGCTCTCAAAATATGAATAGAGTGAACTGGACTTCATATTACGTCCTTTTTCGTAATATAAGATAAAAATCAATATATTGCCAATACTTTTTTATATTCTAAGGGTTTCAGGGATTCAGGTTCTGACAGAAACAGATAAATGCTTTTGCTGGTGAAAGAGTATGATTGTGATGGTGGTCGAAATATATGAAATAATCATGCGCAGACCATGGGTTGGTTTGCAGTGTGTGATTCAATGGGAACTGCCTTGGTCAATTCCGTGGAATTCTGTGGAATCAGACATCTGATGTACATCTAGAATCTACTTTGATAACGTGACGCTGACGTTACATAATGTGATGCTCACGCCACAGAAACCATGCCAACACAATAACAAGTAATTCTGTGATATTGCAGCAAAACATCATAAACTTCCTTTATTTTGTTGGTAAACGTTTTGGGAAATCAAAATAATGGATTTTAATAGGACTGGACCAACAGGCTACAGTGCTATTTTTCCTTACGCCAGCTCTGGCTAACAAAATGGAGCTTTTTCATACATAGTACTATGCCTTACATATGCCTGAGGGCTTGATTCCCGAATTGGGCCCCGGGATTTTCCGGTTGTGTGTGATTGCGGTTTTTCCTGATCATACTCACTTTTTTCTTATAAAATTGATTCTCTTTTTACCCTTTAAAGCATGGAAACCCTTAAATAAGTACTTTGGCAAACAGTGAAGACCCAGATGAAATAACACATAATGTGGCAATTCATCGGTGTTTACATTGTTTCCCAAGACAAAATCAATATACAGAGAAGGAAATACACTATTGTTTGGAAATTATACAATATGTTAGATGGACCACTTTAACATAACGGTATGAAACTTTCTGGATAATTCCTTGGTCCAAATGGGGTTATTTTGTTGATCCTTTTTGTTATCTATATTTTATGTTTGTATTTGTTATGCTGTCTTCTGTGTTCCTTGCAGCCTTCTGACCACCTACTTGGAAAGCGCTGACCTCTTGACTATCTTGTGCGCTGTGTTGTAACTTCCCAATATGGTACCCAGGTCAGGTGTAGTACTTGATTCTATCGATTCCTAACATTTGCCTTCACTTTTACTTTAATTTAAAAGTTTGTAGGTGTGGTCTGCTCCCATAGAATCCGTTTTAACAGAAATCTTTTGAAATGTTTCTATAATTTTGCTTCGTATTCATCTACTAAAATTGTTTAGATAGTGTGTCATACTAAAATCGGCAAATATTTAAAACGATATTGCGTAGATGATCATGTGCATACACCCAACTTAGCGAGAGCATTTGTCACTCACATACACAAAATATGGGATATACTTTAATATAGTGGACCTATGTGGAATCCTGCCTTATAAGAGGATCTATCCATACAAATGTGGTATCAAAATAAACTTTGACATCTTAACTACACAGAAAGACCAATAATAATAGCTATATCCTCGTATAAAGTGATTATCGAGGCCTTTAAACTTCATAGGGGTCAACGCAATTTTCGCTTCATCGCGCATCAGTGTACATGATCATTTCCAACACTCGTGCAAGCCTCTGGGATTATGCACTTTGGAAATTAGGTCTTGGAACGATTGGACAATGATTATAAATGATACCCATTCCGTGTTTTCTGCAATAAAAAGGTTCTCATAGCATAAAATGCACAAATTCTTCACTCCGGTGAATCTTGTTGACAAGTCGGCCATTTTGGTAGAAAAGTAGATAAAAAGCGCCTGGATAACACTTGCTATTGTCGCGAACTCCCCAGTATCTCTCACAAGATTAAAGGGTGCCGAGTCATAGAGGGGCATCGATAACAGAAATGCCGTTCATTCCGTATAAGTTACATTGACGGAAAAACGCATTTTGATATAAAAACATTGTATTCCTAAGAAATGTGGAATCATTTCTATATAGAGATGCAACCAGATTTTTGGCAAAGACTGAATAATTGTTTTCTCAAGAAATGTGGATGCATTTGTAGTGACAGTACCATTCCTAACAGCCTCGCTGTTGGGTTAACTCTTTAGCGACATGGTTAGAGTGGTCGACTGTCACGCAGGAGTTCTGGGTTCGAATCCTGGCGGCCCCAGATATTTTCCCCTTGGAATTACTTCACTGGTGGCAGCGGTAATTCGGGAGCGCCTGAGTTGGCCTCTGGGAGCGGTAGCGGGATCCCCTAGGGTGTGGTTGATGCCCGGCTCTCAGAAAATAAAAGGGGGAAGAGTGTAGTGACAGTACCATTCCTAACAGCCTCGCTGTTGGGTTAACTCTTTAGCGACATGGTTAGAGTGGTCGACTGTCACGCAGGAGTTCTGGGTTCGAATCCTGGCGGCCCCAGATATTTTCCCCTTGGAATTACTTCACATTTATATCTAGAGATGTGACCAGATTTTTGGCCCAGACTGCATGATTGTTTCCTTAAGAAATGTGGAAGCGTTTCTATATAGGGATGTAACCAGATTTTGGCCAAGACTGAATAATTGTTTTCTCAAGAAATGTGGAAGCATATCTATATAGGAATGATTCCACATTTCCTAAGAAAACACTTATTTAGTCTGGACCAAAAATCTGGTTGCATCTCTATATAGAGATGCTTCCACATTTCTTAAGAAAACAATGTTTTCATATAAAATGCATTTTATTCCGTCAATGTAACCAATACGGAATAAACAGCATTTCTGTTATAAATGCCTGTCCATGGATACATCTTCAAGAAGACGAATAATTGTTGGGGAGTTTTACAGCATAACTCCCCAAGACATGATCGATGTTTGAAAGACGCTTGCATTTTCATTGAGAAATTGAAATGGCCGACATCAACCGTGATAAAACACTGACCCTTGCCTGATTTAACTGAGTATTACAAACGATATTTGGACCCAGGCGTATTGATTGTAGTATAAAAATGGAGATGAGATACAGTTGTATATAATTCGACAACACAAGTGTGGACACATCCTCTTATATGGCAGGATTCCACATAGGTCCACTATATTAAAGTATTTCCAAAATATGTAGTAAGATAAATGCAACAATCAAGTATTAGAAAAACACTGCAAGAAAGGAATTCATTCTTGTTTGAAGTATGACTTTATGTGTATGTAATTAGTAACCAAACTGAGATGGCTCATTTATCGTTTAAGACAGTAATGCAACAAGATGGTATTCTAATAAACTTGATTTTGTAAAGGGACGTCTGATTAGATAACGTCAAAATTGCAACAGTATTTGCTGCGATATACTGTCTACAATAGTTTGAACTTATTAATTTCGTCACATATTTTTGATAACGGGAGGCATTATGCGTCTTGCTACGTTCCAATTTGAGACATAACTGCAGAAATGCATTAGAATAGGGATAACCATATTCAAATTTTCACTTAGAGCGGGGGGGGGGGGGGGTATATCGTCGATAAACGGTCAGAAATTTAGTTTTACCGCGGCGCTTATATCACCTCCCCAAATGAAAATTTTGAATACAGTTATCCACTAAATCCATTAATCCTTGTGTAATCTTATATTAAAGAATAATTTTATCATTTTAATCATTTTAGTTTCGCAGAGAATGACAATTCCTAAAACTTTACCACCAAACTTCAATGGTTCTTTCTCTAGGAATGCCCAATTGAATTAAATAAAAATTGACCAACCTATAGATTGGTCTGTTATTTATTTAATTTAATGTGGCATTCCCCAATAAAAAACAGACCAATCTATAGATTTGCCTATAGATTGATCTGTGATTTCTTAAATTAATTTATCATATTACGTCACGTCTGAGAGTGAGTGGCTTATAGGTTTTCAGGAAACGTTATGAAATGACGCTTTGACGTCAGGCATATGGCGAAACCCTAACGTTTTCACGCCAAACATATGATTTCAAAATAATTTCAATGTAATAAAAATAGAATATAACATTCTTGCTCCTGTTATATTGAATTTATTAAACTGGTTGCGAAAAAGATTTAATATGCTTGGCAAGCCTCACATTTTATCTCTTTTCCTCAACCCATTTAATAAAATCAATCAAATATGATCACTCATGTAAGATCCATTTTGTGTCATTCCCTGGTCATACTCATTGTCATTTGTTTTCTACAGAACAGTCAATACACGCGGCTTTGTTTTATAAACTGAGAATCTAACATACGAGGGGTGATCAAAAAGTTTGCAGAAAATAGTTGCTGTTTCTACACCGTTTGATCAATAGAGCTTGAATTACAGCACATAATACTGCAAAACACATGCAGTTGATCAGTTACAACATGCTTGATGTTAGTCGTCTACTGGCGTTACAGCTGTCGTCAAGGTAGCACTTTATAGCGTGAACTGGCCCATTTTAAGTTGCATTTTGAAGCTTAACTACACAACCAATTAAACTTCAACGTTTTGTAAAATTTTGTTATGCTGTGATAGCACATATTGCGTTCCATGCATATTCTCCTCTTCTATGCAAACTTTCAAAGATTTACATCTAACGGATGGTGTTCTTAATCGATCGAATAACAGTACTGTCAAAAAGGCAAAGCTTTCAACTTCTATGAACCAGTTGCCTGTTTTGGCATGTCAATTCTTTAAAATAAACTATTTACTCACTTTGAAAAACACCCTTTTTTCAGGACAGTAGATCTAATAATGGTAGATAAGGCCAATGTTATAATTACAGTGTCGAACATTGACACGAAAATATTGTTTTTGTTTAAAATTTACAAAACCTTGAAAAATTGAAGCATTTCAGGCCTGCTGTTTGGACTTAAACCTATTAATTAGAATACATTACACAGCAGAATAACATAAAAACCTCATATTATGTTCAAAGAATGGCGGTTTATTACTTTCCATTAAAAATACCAACCAATTTAAACCAACTACGAGTCTTAGCTTGATAAGCAACCCAGGGGTACAAATGGGTTGGTTCCAGCGAAGTGACGTCACAGCGGCGCCTCGTGCTCATACGTCTGACGTCACATATTCTAAATTTCAATTTCAGTCAACTTGCTATAAACAGTTGTTTATATTTATGAATTTTCATTGCAATCGATAAAAGCAATGTGATTTAATAGCACTTTTCCTCGAACTTTTTGACCACCCCTCAAATGTGTTTATGTATTACTGAATTTATTAAACAAGTTGAAGAAAAAAGATCAACTGTTAAGAGGAGTTTTATAAATACAATAATACAGGAGCACTACTTATATTTATGATGCGACAAAACAATTACTTTGATAACATGTGTTTGGAAGACCTCAAGAATTTGCACCTTTTCATGGAAGTCCTTTCATAATGTAACCAAACATGTAATTCATAAATGGTTTAAATATTGAATGCTTGGTGGTATTACTATTCAGAACGTCATATGATAAGACATTCTAAAAATTTCGTTCATGTCTCTTACCACTGTAACGTCTTGATTCGAAGTGGATTGTGTCATCTGCTGTTTTCTAACAAGCTCCGCATCTATCACTTTTGTTGTCTGAATCTTAGCTATAGCTTTCAACGGGCCAGTTGTCACCAGGGTTGATTGTTGTCCATTTTCCCAGAAAAATGTAAGGTATGTAGTTTTTCCCAATGATTCAAATACAGTTTTTGGAAGAATGCAGGAAACAGTGATGCTTCTGTAGTTGAAATGGAGCAGTGACAAAACATGCCATGGGCTGGGATAACGCTTCTGTTTTGAATAAAGGACAACTATAATAAATGCTTCAGAAATATTAGTGTTAGTTTGGCCTGTGATTGGTTTGTTAGATACCATTTCTGTTTTAGTCCATAATGCACTTCATTGATGCATATAATTTAATCTTATTTAAACAGTTAGAATATAAAGATCACACATGTTTTTTTCATGCATTAACATTTGCCGGGTCCTGTGAAAGTTGTTTGAACACAAGGCCTTTAGGCCGAGTGTTAAAGCATTGTCCCAGGAACCCTGCAAGTGTTAATGCAATAAAACAAACAGGCGTGATCGTTATTCTTGCATTTTTAAATCACGCTTCTTTTCTAATAGCGGATTTCTCTAAACAAAATGCCGTCAGCGTCAAACTTTCGAACGTCAGTACGTCGCCACAACGTCATAGACGCGTGCAAAGTTTTTGCAAACAAAAACATTGGCGAAAAGATTATTCAAGGCCGCAACATTTTCCCGTGTAACGTCGTTCAAACCAATCAGGGCTCAGTTTAGGCTTTATCAAGTTAAAGCTGCATAATCTGTCACTATGAACATTTTTCGAAAATTTATATTTTCTTTTTCAATCATTTGTAAAAGTAGAATTAAGCTATGTTTTCACAATAAAAATGTCCAGTACAGCTGAAAACTGCATGGAAAAGTGATTTATCTTATCATATAGGTGTTTATTTCTCTTGTTTGTAATTATTTGCGTCCCTCCAATAATTCTTGACCATTGAATTTTAACAGAAATGAAGTTGTTTTGATAGTGATAACTTGTTAAGATTTACGAAAATGGTAAAATGTTTACCTGAATTTGAGTATTTTTACTGTGTTCTTGAAAAATAAAAACATTATTTTTAAAATAAGAAAATCGAAAGTTACAGACTATGCAGCTTTAAAACCATGTTCAAACAGCACGTGATTCTAATGATTTTAACATGGATTTTTGCAGTTTCAAACAGCCTCGCGCATCGAATTCTATGAAAGAATATGTATTTGTTTAAAGGCATGTGGGTTATGTTAAATATTGTTCGTCATATCAATTATTACTTGGCATATTCAAGTCATTAGATACAATTAGGCTCTGAAACAAACAACGCAGAATACAGCTTAAGCTAGTGTTAGAAGGGGTAAAGGTTGCTACACTTTCTATAAACATTCATTAACAGACTCATTTAAATCAATACTGATGTTGGTTCTATTTTATATATGGGAACAATATTCATTAAATGTAAAAGTTGGTCAATAAACATATAATAGCTTGATTCGCACTAATTAACCATTCCTGTATTTTATGTAAACCTCAGCTGTTCTGATGCAATAATTTATAATATCCTATAATCATCTGCTACCATCTAAAAGATATGTTGCCCTCTCACTTCGGTCTGAAACTTGTTAGAAAAATTGGGCTTATTAGGCATATCTTTTGAAGTGACAAAGCGCTAATACTACATGGTGGCAGCGATATTTTAATGTTTTTTATACTAAAAAGACTTTGGAGAACAAGAAATGTTACAAACACGTGACGAATGCCCCCAAAGGAATTGGTCTAGCATAAGACACATTTGAGGAAAGATAGCTGTAATATAGCACGAAAAACCTAGTAATGAGGCCAGAAGTAAAATGTCAAAGTCAAAGTGACTCAAAATGGTATGCACCGCTCCGCCATCCCAAGAGGAATCACCACCCCAAATTTGGGATTCCTACATCAAATAATATAGCAGATATGCTCTGGACACAATCATTCTTGAAAACTAGATCAGAGGTCAAGGTCACAGTCACCCAAAAATAGTTTGTGACACTCAGGCATTTACATACCAAATTTGGAATTCCTATTTCAAAGAATATAGGAGATATGTACCAGTTTCTAGAAACTAGGTCAGAGATCAAGTTCAAGGTCACCGTGACTTAATTATGGTAAGCGACACTTCCTCATCCCAAGATGCATCCACACAACAAATTTGAAATTCATACCTCAAATAATATAAGAGATATGCTCTGGACATGATTATTCTAAAACTAGGTCAGAGGTCAAGGTCACAGTGACCCAAAAATGATACATGACACTCCGCTATCCCAAGATGCATCCAAACACCAAATTTGGAATTCCTCACTCAAAGAATATAAGAGATATGCTTGGGACATAATAATTCTTAAAACTAGGTCAGAGGTCAAGGTCACATTGACCTAAAAATGGTATGTGACACACCGTCATCCCAAGATGTATTTACACACCAAAGTTGGAATTCCTATCTCAAAGAATATAGGAGATATGCACCAGACTCAATGCAGTTTCTAGAAACTAGGTCAAAGGTCAAGTTCAAGATCACAGTGACCCAATTATTGTATGCGACACTTTGTCAGTCCAAGATGCATCCACACACCAAATTTGAGATTCCTACCTCGAATTATATAAGAGATATGCTAAGAACATGATTCTTCTAAAAACTAGGTCAGAGGTCAAGTTCAAGGTCACAGTGACCCAATTATGGTACGCGACACTTCGTCATCACAAGATGCATCCACACACCAAATTTGAAATTCCTACCTCAAATAATATAAGAGATATACTCCGGACACGATTATTCTAAAAACTAGGTCAGAGGTCAAGGTCACAGTGACTGGAAAATGGTATGTGACACTCCGCCATCCCAAGACGTATCCACACACCTAATTTGTAATTCCTTCCTCAAAGAATATAGAAGATATGCACCAGACTCAATGCAGTTTCTAGAAACTAGGTCAGAGGTCAAGTTAAAGGTCACAGTGACCCAATTATGGTACGCGACACTTCGTCATCCCAAGATGCAACCACACACCAAATTTGAGATTCCTACCTCAAAAAATATAAGAGATATGCTCCGGACACGATTATTCTAAAAACTAGGTCAGAGGTCAAGGTCAAGGTCACAGTGACCCGAAAATGGTACGCGACACTCCGCCATCCCAAGATGCATCCACACACCAAATTTGGAATTCCTACCTCAAAGAATATAGGAGATATGGACCGGACACGAAAGCGAGACGGACTGACGGACTGACGGATGGACAGACGGACGGACGGACAGTGCGATTACTATATGCCTCCCAAAGTTCCTTTGGGGGCATAAAAAGTGCCCAGATGTCAGTAGTGACCTTTATACTTATTTACAATGGCATGCGTACAGTACGTAATTACGATACACCTCAGTGTCCAGGTCTGACTGATTTGGCTATAAACGATCATGTATAATCTGTGTGCTAGGCGTTAACAGGTAAAAGTCAAAAGCAATGGAAAACATACTTATTTTTACTCTGCAAACATTATTTTTCCTATGTATTGGGGCCTGGATGGGGCATATCAGTTAGCAATTTATTACCATATTTAAAACTGTAAAGCGATTTTTAGGGACCCTGCAAGTGTTAATGCAATAGAACAAACAGGTGTGATCGTTATTCTTGCATTTTTAAATCGCGCCCCTTTTCTTATAGAGGATTTCTCTAAACAAAATGGCGTCAGCATCAAACTTTCGAACGTCAGTGCGTCGCCACAACGTCATAGACGCGTGCAACGTTTTTGCGAACAAAAACATTGGCGAAAAGATCATTCAAGGCCGCAACACTTTCCTGTGTAACGTCGTTCAAACCAATCAGGGCTCAGTTTAGGCTTTATCAAGTTAAAACCATGTTCAAACAACACGTGATTCTCATGATTTTAACATGGATTTTTGCGGTTTCAAACAGCTTTGCGCATCGAATTCTATTAAAGAATATGTATTTGTTTAAAGGCATGTGGGTTATGTTAAATTTTGTTCGTCATACCATTTATTACTTGGCATATTCAAGTCATTAGATACAATTAGGCTCTGAAACAAACAACGCAGAATACAGCTTAAGCTAGTGTTAGAAGGGGTAAAGGTTGCTACACTTTCTATAAACATTCATTAACAGACTCATTTAAATCAATACCGATGTTGGATCTATTTTATATATGGGAACAATATTCATTAAATGTAAAAGTTGGTCAATAAAGATATAAAAGCTAGATTCGCACTAATTAACCATTAGTGTATTTTATATAAACCTAAGCTGTTCTGATGCAATAATTCATAATATCCTATAATCATCTGCTACCATCTAAAATATATGTTGCCCTCTCACTTCGTCCTGAAAATTGTTAGAAAAATTGGGCTTATAAGGCATATATTTTGAAGTGACAAAGCGCTAATACTACATGGTGGCAGCAATACTTTAATGCTTTTAAAACTAAAAAGACTTTGGAGAAAAAGTGCCCAGATGTCAGTTGTGACTGTAATACTTATTTACAATGGCATGCGTACAGTACGTAATTATGATACCCCTCAGTGTCCAGGTCTGACTGATTGTGCTAAACAGAACATGTATAATCTGTGTGCTAGGCGTTTACAGGTAAAAGTCAAAAGCAATGGACAACATACTTATTTTTACACTGCAAATATTATATTTCCTATGTATTGGGGCCTGGATGAGGTATATCAGTTAGCAATTTATAACCATATTTAAAACTGTATAGCGATTTTTAGCCCCATAAAGTAACGAATCTTAAATCTAACAAAGTTCTGCTTGAAATATAATGAGGATTAAAATTAAGTTGTGCTTACCGATTATTCACATTCTAAAATTTAATGATTGAGCAAAAAAAATGGCGACTATAGGCTTTACTGATAAACAGGTGTATTTTAACGATTAAGTGGACAAAATGGAACCATTAGCGTTTTTCATCTTCCACCCTATCCAGGATCTCATGTATTTAGATAAATACCTGACAAAACCTTGGCTTTCTGCATCAAAAAAATACTCCACGCCCTAAAGCTAGGATTGGTGTATGTATATGCAATAATTTCCAAGTATACTAATTTTTTGACGGACTTTAATTAAGCACAAAAGTACAGTTTTGAACTATACATAATCTTAGCCACATGTTTAGAATCTGGGCAGAGTGAATATGATTTAGTAAAAGGTCATTTAAAGTTTAATCTGAATTCTACATGTCAACCTTTACAATAAAATTCTACAAGTTCAACCTTTACGATAATAGATCATGTATGGTTCACTCTTCAAAGTCCATAGTCTGAGCCCGCAGATGAGTAATTGGCATTTATTACAGTGTCGACCAGTCATGCATGAGGCAAGCCTGCATGCTCCGAAATGCTTGAGTCTTTCCTGCTCGCGTACACAAAGTATGGATGTAGATGAAGCTTAAATCAAAAGTAAGACCTAAAGCCCATATGGATACGTTGAATGGTACTTTTTCGCATGAGCTGTATCAAATTCTCATACGCTAACTCATTTAGTAAAACACGCCATTGTCATTAAATGGCTCACATTTACCTTTGCAAATCCCATCTTGTCACTGACATGATTAAAGATGACTGCTTTATGGATGATATCAACACCAGCAGGTGGAAAGCTTGAAGTAAAATGTGCTTCATCATATGTGACAGGAATCTCCATTTGAACCAATGACTCTGAAATACATTTAAAAAAGCAAGTGAGTATTACCAAGAAATACCTTAATCACATACTAAAGACCAACCAAAGGCGCCATGAAGAAGAGTCACAGAACACTAACAGTCATATGATATCAAAAAGACAATTAAAGTAAAGTGACCAGCTCTCTCTCTCTCTTCCTCATTAAGATAATTGCGAAACTAGAACAATATTTAGTGAACATCTCCTAGCTTATGAAGTTGTGCCATAGGATCTAGAGATGCATAGCAACAGCGCAAGAAAGCATGTGCAACTTAAGGGTTTATACAAACATAGATATATCAATACAGTAATAAAATATAAAAAAAAATCCACCGTACCAACATGGCATGGGCTGATCGCTTAAGTTCAATGTATTATTGCTGTAATGTGTTTGTCAGTGTTATGTCTCTTCCTCAGGTACCATGGCTTGGTCTGTGGTATGCATGTGAGACATAAACTTGTCAAAATTGCTTGTATTTGAAGATATATTTAGACAATTACCACAGATGTCTGATAGAAACTTTTATACTTAAACAATTAAATGGTATAGATGTGGTGACAAAGAGAAACATTTCATTTTTTATAAATCTTAATTTGCATACAGTTATTTGATATTAACATTGTAATCACATTCTACACATGATATATACTACACGCATCTATTTATGGACATAGTTTTCTCACACAAGTATTGAGTTTTCTTTTTATCACTAAAATAGTATGCAGAAAAAGAAGAAAGGGGAGAGAAAAAATATTCTGTCATATAGATATTACAACAATCACAATACATTTCTTAAATTAAATGCTTCAAATATGATATGTAGTCACATTGGTCATTCGTTTGCAGTCTGCTTTATTTATGAAACGTGTCAAGTACACACCAAAGACACATACAAGAACAATTGTTTACTAAAAGTCCTGTCTACACTTCAAAGATTATGATTGGTTTCTCAGCATGGCATTTGTTGCATTGAAATGGTCAACGTCTTTTAGAATAAAACGTTTCTATTAATTTTATCACTGTGGATCTTCTTAAACTTTATTCCCAAATGTACTTACCAGAGTCATGTACCTCCCTTTGAAAGTGGTATAGTTTCAACATTTTCCACTCCATCTGTAATGGACTAAACCTTGCTCCCCTTTGTGTGACCAGTTTTGGTAAGCATCGTTCTACAATTTCTAGGAAGGGCCAAACTGCAGTAGTGAATTATTACAACAATAGAGCCAGACAATGAGATAATTCTACATTTGGGCATACATGTATGTCAAGAGCAAATGCCAATGCTAGACTGTGCTAAAGCAATCTCGTGTGAGCCCAAAATCAAAGGATGCACTTTTATGCATTCACGTGGTAATGATCTCAAATTAAAAACAATTCAAACAGTTCAACCAGACCCAGTGCCAAACGTCTGATTGGTATGATAGAAATTAGTTAGCATGATGTTGTACAAGTTTTCATTATTCTGTTTATTGCATTGTGTTTCAATGGAAATTACATTCACAAGTGTTGGTAAAAAACCAAATGGTTTGATATTTTCGATGGAATTTCCTAAAAGCCAAAAAGCTGAGGAGTGTTCAGCTCTTATAGAAACTTCCCTTCCTTATTTTGTAACATTACCAGGAATTAATAAACTAGTTGTAATAAGACAATAATTGGCCCATAACCAACATACCTTCGCAGCTACTGAATCCACCAGTTTAGCAAAAGTGGGCCAGGTCAAGAGCATACATCAGCACAGTCCATTGATAAAAGTTTGAGGTCAGAGTTGTTCTATTTCTTGTTGTGCGTTACTTAAAGTCCATTTTAGTTTTGCAATCACCTTAATGTGGAAGAGAATGAGCTGGTTGTTTCACTTAGTTCGTCTTCCTGGTGTATCGTGATTGTTTTGCGGCTCTTCCTCATGGTGCCATGGGTTTGTCTAAAGTTTGTGATTGTGATATTTTCTGACCATACTCACTTACTTTTTTGTCATTAATTAGAGATCAGACCAAACTTAAGTTATTTACAAATGTAATTGGTAACCACTATAAGGTATTCTAATCAGAAAATAAAATCAATGCATTTTGTTATATGATATTTTTGTATGATTCCCTTTCATTTTCACAACCAATACATGTAATGCTTTCACGTATTGTAGCTTAATAATTGATTAAAATATGGCTATTTGGCATTCAATTCAAACTATTGTCTTGTTACTGTAAATGACCCGTGGCTCTTCTGTACGGTGCCGAGGGTTGGTCTGCAGTTTGTGATTGTGGTATTTCCTGATCATACTCACTTACTTTTTCAGGTAGATGAAATATGTTTCAGGATTGTGTAAGTTTAAGTAACAAAAACAAAAACAATTATCAAAATGTAGCAATTAAAAAAATGTTCACGAACAGTTAACCAATGGACAATTTGAAAGTAATTTCCATGCAGATGATGCTAATGAAAACAAATCAGCATTAATGACCTCTGTACGCTCGTAAACTAGACATAGAAAATATCAGGCCACAATAAACCAATCTCAGAAAATATGATTCTCTTCAAGTCATATACCAATTATCTTATTTGCTAAATATCTATAGAAGATGAATTAATTAAATTTGTGATTAAAGCAGAGGACCACGCATGAATCGGTTATCATCGTTCTTACGATTTATCAGCAAGCTATTCAGGAAACAATCGTGTGTGGGGCACATGCAGTCTTGGCGTGACATCAGAGTGACAAATCGTTTAACTATCTAATAGGTGTGCATTATCTTCTTTTTACATAAATAACACTCCTAAGCAAGAAGCAAATATAACCAGGAAAGGATTTTAGCATCCTCAAACAAATACTCGTATTTTGTACCTTGACCTTTAAAGAAGGCCATTAAATACACAGTACATAAAAATGATCCCCTGAAATAGCTCAGTTGAGTGGTGACCCCCCAAAACTATCCACACAATACTTTTATACCAAAATTATTCATTGTTTTTCTGAAAACCCCAGGTTATAGTGTCTGCCTACAACATGTTATCTGCATTATTATACGTGTTTTATATTAAGTAAGATTTGTAAAAAGTTTCAATTAAAGATACCTGAATCTATTGTTAAGTGTCTAATTCTGGTCTATTTGTCCCTAGGAAATCTGCCCCTGTGAAAACTTTACTTTGGGGTAAAATGTCCTTCCCCATCCCCCACTCAATAAAAATAATATTTGCATGTATATTTAGTGCTTTGTTATTTAATTGTATGTTTATATAAGTTGAACAAGGTTCTTATAAAGTTCAGTGAAAGGGACCTTAGTCAATTGTTTAAATTTGTAAATTTGTAATTAATAACATCTAGTAGAGTGGGAGGCACTCTACCCCAGGGTCGAGTGTCCCCTCCACAGCACGGTTTACAACAGGCTCTTCCTCACGATGCCACGGGTTTGTCTACAGTCTGTGATTGTGGTATTTCCTGCTCACACTCACATACTATTTTTGCACTATTATAAGAGTTTTTTTTATATTAAGTAAAATGATATTTGTTAATTGTTTCAATGATAGGGACCCAAATCCATTGTAAGTGGCTTACTCTGATGTATCTGCCCTGGGGACACTTTTCGTTGGGGTGAAATTTCTCTCCCCACCCCCTCACCATAAAACATATTATTTGCATGTCTTTGTGTGCGTTTTGTAATTGAATGTTTGTTTTATACCAGTTAGGATAAGAATCTGATAAAATTTCAATCAAAGGGACCTGAATCGTGTTTCATAGTTTAAGTAATAACATGTTGTAGAGAGACACTTTACCCTGGCGTGCAGTGTCCCCCCTCCCCCTACAGCATGTTATCCTGCATTAGTATAAACGTGTTTATATTAAATAGGGTAAGATTGTGAGAGTTCAGTATTTTATCTTTGTTTTGTTGTGCATTACTCAGAGGTCGTTTTAGTTTTGCAATCATCTTGGCGAGGAGGAGGGAGCTGGTTGCTGATGTATTGTGGATGTCAGTGAACTGTGACTTTTCCCAACGGTGCCATGGGTTGGTCTGCAGTGAGTTACATTGTATAGTATTATTTCCTGATCATACTCACTTTTATTACTAGACTGCCTGAGGATAAGCCTTTGCTCTCTATCTTATTTTTAACTTGGGAGGCAGTTTAGCCTAAGGGAACCTGTCCTGTAAAACCACAGACTGTTTCCTTGCCTAGGGAACAACATGTTGTAGTTCAATGGAGGACACTTTATCCAGGGACAAAGTGACCCCCTATTACTTAAAACCCTTAACAATGGATCCTGGTACCTTTCAATGAATCATTATACTAATTTTATCCTATCAATGCAAATATATAAAACATACAAATTAAATACCAAAACAATTATAAAATATGTGTAAACTATATGTTGTAAGTATGTGTGTGGGAGGGGGACATTTTACTACAAGGTTAAGTGGCCCTGGGGCCAAGAAAGACCAGGACTAAACTATTTAACAATGAATTTTGGTCTCTTTAAATGAAAATGTATACAAATCTTATCCTGTTTAATTAATCCATTTAAGCCGAATGTACTTGCCTACCCTTATTACAGAGATAAGCTCATTTCTAATTTAAGCTGTATTGGGTGCTATTTTTCATTTTTTAAAAATTCTAATAGAACATTCTGTAAGCAAACAACGAAGATCCTGATCAGACAGAGCATTATGCGGTGTCTGATCTGGTTTTGCAATGTTTGCCTCTGTCCCATAAAAAAGATGCTTGCCGATACTATGATTTGATATCTAAATTCCAAGTAAGACTTCTAAGTAAATTCTGTGGTGACTTGGTGCATAAATTAAAGAAGATTGTTGGCTCTATTTCTCTATTTGTTTTCAGCGCAGTTCATTAAAATTATTTACCATTATAAAAAGATTGGCTATAACATTAATGTATTGCAATAGACTGCATGCTAGGTTATCAACCCAATCAAGGTTGGCAACTTTGCTTTCCTCTTTAATTGCACGCTTGTGGGTTGGGCTTCAGACTCTATGACGGTTCCAACTTAACGACTTATCTACTGATGAGATGGTAGGGACCTGATGCTTTGGCTGTTTGTCAGGCCCTACGAGGTTTACCTGTTGGATTTCTTTTGCTCAAGTATTCAGTTTTATTAACTGTTGAGACCTTATCTTTGCTTTATCTCCTTTTTATATCTTGATTTATATGTTTTAGGAGATGATGCATTGATAAGCTACAGGTCTCTCATGCAAACCAAATATCTATGTGTCTTGATACACATCTAAATTAAGGGTGAGGTTGGTGCCGTGAAACCGGTTTAAGCCCATCCAGTAAAATAATTTTACTGACTGTTCCAAGGCATAACTTCTTTTGTGGATCATTTTTGTTTTTTCTGTCTAACGTTTGTTATGCCTTTGTGAGCGTCTGTTTAAGTGTGCCTTGTGGTCACCTGCTGGGAAAGGGCTAGCCTCGTGGCTCTTGTTTGTGGTGTCTCGTTGTAAGTAAGTCACTTTCCCATTGCTATCCTGGGTCAGGTGAAGTATTTGATTGTATCGATTCCTGATCTTTTCACACTTACTTACTTTTTATATGGGTTAAAAACACTTATGGAAATGCAATATGATATTTAAGAGGGTGGACACTTTATTTAGGATAAAATATACCCTCACTCATTTCACACAAACAAATAACAATTTGGCATTACTTAAAAACATTTATAGTGAATGGTCGTTTACATTCAGTTCTTGTTCAATTTAATAAAAAATGGAAAAAAATGTCCCCTTTCTAATATGTTATTACTTAACAGTTAAATAATGGATTTGGATACCTTTCATCGAACTTTTCACAAACCTTACACTATTTAATATTAAACACACAAATAAAAACAAAACACTAATGAAATACATGAAAATAACATGTTGTAGGGGGTGGGGGGGTGGGCTTAACCCTGAGGTAAAGTGCCATGCATACAATGCGTTATTCTTTAACACAGACAATTGATTCTGGTCCCTTTCATTAAAACTTAAATGAATTGGTTTCTTTCAAATATAAAACAACATTTAATGACAAAATATGCATATGACATGCAAATAATATGTTTTATT
This sequence comes from Loripinus fragilis, assembly GCA_964019695.1. Classification (NCBI taxonomy): domain Eukaryota; kingdom Metazoa; phylum Mollusca; class Bivalvia; order Lucinida; family Lucinidae; genus Loripinus; species Loripinus fragilis. The sequence goes on from OZ026521.1 coordinate 35,248,017, forward strand.
GAGGGAGGAGTGGCTTTTTTAACTTTTTTAACCACAACGTAAAGTATCCCTGGATGTCGACAGACCAGAGGTAGACGCTTTACATGGATTGGGGTCCTTTCATTGAAACTTTATACAAACCATATCCTACTTAATATTAAAAACCCCAGAGGACCTGAAGGTCCTGAGGCGCTCACCTGATCTCCTTAATAATGTTAAAATAGGTCATGATCAACTACAGGTTATAATAAAACAAATTTTGTTTAACCGTATATGAGGTTTGCAGCCATTTTTTTAAACAATCTAATGAATAATCGATCAAACAGCCCAGTAATTTCTTGAGTAAAACATGTTTAGATAGGTGTGTGACGGTCCAAATGAGTGGCCTTAAATAAAAGGTTACAGGTCAGCCTGACATTTGGTACTTAATATAAAACCAATGTCTCATAAGGGTTAACATTTCTCACAAGTATTATGATTTTGGCTTAAACAGTCATCGAAAAATGAACATTTTAAGATTATCCCCCTTTAAATGCATTAGGAATCAAATTTGACCTTGCCATAAAGTAGGTAAAGGTCAACCTAGATTCATAATTTGTGCAAAACTGGTAGGGCTTACATCCCCAATGCTACATACCAAGTCCAAATGCCAATGGCTTTTCGGTTCTAGTGAGGAAAATATTTAAAAAAGTTTTTACCATATATGGATGTAGTGGCCATCTTAGTCATGTGGCCATAAAATTTGTATAAATTTAGCTAACCAATCATAAGGAGATGTCATGTGAAATTTGATTTTAAGTGGCCAAGTGGTTTCTGAGAAAACTATGTTTTAATATGTTGATGGGACTCCAATATGAGCAACCTTGGCTCAAAGGTCAAAGGTCAACCTTGACCTTTGATCAATTTATAGATATCAAGTGAGAATAATGACTTTGGCTTCCATAGTATTCAAATATCAACTTTTAAAAAAATCCCGTTTAAATACATTAGGAAGCAAATTTGACCTTGACGTTGAGTAAGTCAAGATTATCTTGGGATCATCGTTTGAACAAACATTGTAAGCCCCACATATCCAATGCTACATATCAAGTCTCAAGGTCACTGGCCTTCTGGTTCTAGAGAAATAGATATTTAAAGGTTTTTACCATATATGGGCTCGGCGGTCATCTTGGTAATGTGACCCAAATATTTTGTATACATTTTGATTAATTTATCATAAGGAGTCTTCACATGATATTTGAGTTCAATTGGGCCAATGGTTTGTGAGAAAACTATGTTTTAATATATTGATGAGACTCCAATCTGAGCGACCTAAGCTGGAAGGTCAAAGGTCAACTTTGACCTTTGGAACTTACTTATAGCCATTATCTCATTAGGTTTAGGTTCATTGAGAATAATGACTAAGGCTTCCAAAGTGTTCAAAAACAAATCAGCTTTTCAAAAAATCCATTTAAATGCATTGGGAAGCAAAATTTGACCTTGCCGTTATGTAGGCCAAGGTCAACTAAGGATCATTATTTGAAATAACTTGGTAGGCCCCACATCCCAAATGCTACATACCAAGTCCCAAGGTCATCTGCCTTCTGGTTCTGGAGAAGAATATTTTTAAAGGTCTGTTACCATATATAGGCATGGCGGCCATCTTGGTCATGTGACCAGAACCGTTTGAACAAACTTTTGTTCCCGCGTCATAAGGATTCTCCATATGAAATTTGAATTAAATTGGCCTAATGTATTCAGAGGAGAAGAATGTTGAAAATGTTGATGGATGGACGGAAGGACACTGGAGTGACTGCTATACATTAGCTCACTCATAAGCCTTTGGCTTAGGTACGCTAAAACACTTACAATAATACAAATAACATAACGTAGAGAGTGGGGATTTACCCTGCGGTAAAAGTGTCCCCCCTCACAACATGTTATTACTTAATGCTTAAACAAAGGTTTTGGATCCCTTTCATTGAAACTTTGCACAAGTCTTATACTATTAAATATAAAACAACATAATTAAGTAACAAAACACTTATAAAAAACATGCAAATAACATGTTGTAGGGGTGATATTTTACCCTGAAATAAAGTGTCCCCGTGGCTGATGTGTGCATATTTTCCCACAGAAATGTTAGTTGCATGTGGTAAAAATGTTCATCCTGATCCAGAGGGGAGTGTGAAGGTCCGAATCTCCCCAAAAGAAAAAAAATCACAAGTGATCATAGGTTTCCTAAGGAATACTGGTACGGACCCCCTCACACCCCTCAAGAAGCTTTTGGATTCCCACTGTAAAATGAATACATGACTTAATAAAAAAAAAAAAGTTGTCAGCTCCATGAAGCAAATTTCTGCACATGCCTCCGACGTTTATTGCAATGAATTTGGTAAGATAATGTTTCATACACGTCATGAGAAGTAGTGATCAGAGAAAGGTCAAATCTATAATGCGACTGCCCTATGCTACTAAAAGTAATATCTTTAAATTCCACAAGTGATTCTATGATGAAAATAGATGATATTACTCAAGTACCCATGTATTATTGAACTTATTAAATGCGGTTGGCAATACTTATATAGATAAAATGTGAAGCTTGATGAGCATTGTATCACCAATTCACAGCTAGTTTAAGAACTAATATAAAACAGGAACGTGAATCTTAGATTATATTTATCACATGAGTATGACATTGAATTATTTGGAAATCACAATTTTGGCGTTAAAATATTAATGTTTTGTCTTTATGTACACATGACGTATCAATAAGCCACTATTGGTTTATCAAATTTAATACATAACGTTATATCACCCTAGAAGCGACTTCACGTGATAAATGTATAAAATAAAAACTGACTAAAATTTGTAAGAAAACCACAATACTGAATCACAATATAATTATAGAATCTAACATTTGTGCTCTTTCATTATTGAATTTATTGAACTTGCTGCGAAAAAGGAATTGAATGCTCGGCAAGCCTACCATTTTATAGCTTTTCCTCAAATCATTAATAATTTCAATTAAACATGAGCACTTATGTCCTCTATATACTGGATAACGAAGGGTCTTACCTCCTTCTTCGCTGTTTGCTGAGAGCTGATGAATCAGATACACTAATGTCAACGGTGTCTTAATTGATTTCTTTAGTGTTGGATCAAATATAGTAAAACACTCATTTACAATACTTTCAAATACTTGTTGTATTTCCGGGGATCCTAGAAATAGAATGAACCTTGTCATAAAAACTGCAACACGCAAAGACGAGGACCAGTCTCCAACAGAGCAAAATGCCTTGAAATGAAACTGCGCAAGAAAACCTGACTTTGTTGTATGCAAACAGCAAAGGCCCAGACCAGCCTGTGCATCTGCACAGTCTGATAAGTGCCTTTATTATTTGCTCCCTGTACCCGTTTATACAGCAACTTGCTTCAAACAAAAATTCAATATTCTTTGAGTCTTACTTTGTCGCAGACCCAAAATAATTATTTTCTTTGTATCATGAACGTATCTGTGTTTTAAGGCTTTGCGACTTGGTGAGAGTCAAACCAGTCTGTTAAGCTACAGAGACTAGCTAGATTGCTGAAACTTTGCATTGTCGTAAGTGTATATATTACATGTTTGACGGGAAAATACCATGATTTATCAAACAAATAAAATCGGTAATTTTGTTTTTGCCTAGAAAGATTTATTTCCTCTAGGGAAATAAATCCCTTTAGCGGGAACTCTTTTTTCCTGACCACTGGTGACCCAAGGCGTCGATGAGATGAAACGCATGTCATATTCAATTTCGTTTTATTATTTACAATTTTTAAGCAAGCATAACGTTTCTCTGCACTTTTGACGTCACAAACATCTACAAATGACGTCATTTGCACATGCGATGACGTTGCATAACGTTTCTGTCTTCCAACACTGAAACTGGAGGATCAAGGAACAAAAATGAAAAATTCTAGAAAATCACAATGAATTTAGTACCAAAATGTTCGTTACGATCTAACTAAGAAAATGACTACACACACTTTATGTTTTCGTTCACTAATAAAAAAGTTACAGACGTTATATTTATAAACCTCGGGAGTAGGTAAATCTGAAAAAAAAACTCCTGCGCAAGCGCACTAGTTTCTTTATTGGATTTACCACCTCCCTCGGTTTATAAATCCCATATTTCAAATGGAACGATTAATAAACTCTATCTATTTTACTTTTCAGACAGTGAATAATAAAGGTGCTTTATAGAATCTGTGGATGTATAGGCTTGTCTGCGCATGTGTTATTCGCATATCTCAAAGTAAGTTTTTTTGCGCCAAGGCCCCTCTATCATATTGCACTAAAAGCGTTGAATTTGCATTTGTGGCAAGGAACAATTTAGATTTTGCGTAAAGTAAATGTAATTTTTGGTATGGATAGCCTTGCATTATGCTACCAAAACTAGAGGACCAAAGGTTCTGAATCGCTCACCTGACACTGAGTAACAAGATCTCCTTAATAATGGTGAAACTAGGTCATGGTCATCCTCAGCTTATTATTAAAGCATATTTTGTATGGTCCAAACGCCAATGATACATACCAAGACCCACAGATATTGGCCCTTTGGTTCTGAAGAAGTGAATATTCAAGGAGTTTTACCAAATATGTTTATGGTGGTAGCCATTTGCATTTTGGCCATGTGACCAGAACTATTAAAGCATGTTTAGGTTATGCCCCATAAACTAGGCTCCATAGGCTGTAGAACAAGGAACATCACCATCTAAATTGGGAAATTGACAATTTCAAAATTAAAATCCTCATGTTTAGGTTATGTCCCATAAAAATGCTCAGTCATTAGTCTCAGAGACAAATAGAACATATTAATGTAAGTAATGCAGAAGGCAAATATCAAGAATCTATACAATCAAATACACCACCTGACACAGAACTCCATATGGGAAAGTGACAAAAACACAAGAAAATACAGCTAGAAGTAAGCAAAGCTCACATACCACAGCGGTAGCCATCAGAGGTTGTAACATTTTCAGACAAAAGACAAAATTGTGAAAGATTTCATAATCTTAAAACAAGTAGTTTCTGAGAAAAAATTGATGAAAAATGTCCATATGTGTTATATAAGAGTGACAGGAGGAAAATTTGAAAATTTTAAAAAAGAAGGCAAAATGATTATGAGCACCTTAATTTTCAGTTACACAATACACTTTGCCTATCTGAAAGTGTACACAAAATTTCATAATCCTAAATCAAGTAGTTTCTGAGAAAATTCTGACAAAGTACGTCCATATGTGTTATATAGGAGTGACAGAAGGAAAAATTAAAAAGATGGCAAAATGAGCTTTAGCATCTTTATTTTTTTTTACACAATACACTTAGCCTACCTGAAGGTGTACACAAAATTTGAAAACACTGGCTCGAATAGAAACCAAAAAATCTTCGACAGAAAATTTCATTGGAGAGAAAGAAAATGAATAAATAAAGACACTGATAAGCAATATGTCGCTGTTTTTTGTTACACAATGCAACTTATCACTATCAAGCTTTATACCAAATTTCAGAATCCTAACTCAAGTAGTTGTTGAGAAATCTTTGACAGAAAAAATGTCCAAATGCATTATGCAAGAGTGAAAGAAGGAGAAACTGAAAAAATGAAAAAAAAGGCAAAATGAGGATGAGCGTCTTAATTTCCATTTACACAGTACACTTTGCCTACCTGAAGGTGTTCACAAAATTTTAAAACACTGGCTCCAAAAGGAGTTGAGAAATCTGTGACAGGAATTTTCATTGGAGAGAAAGAAAAATGAACAAATCAAGGGACTGATAAGCAATATGTGTTTTTTTTTTGTTACACAATACAACACATCGCTATCAAGCTTTGTACCTAACCCAAGTAGCTACTGAGAAATTTTTGACGGAAAAAAGTTTACAAACAAAAAAACAAACAGACAAACAAACAAACAAACATAATTACAGAAAAGGCAAAAACTATTTACCCCCTATATACTTCGTACCGGGGGTATAAACATCACATAAAAAAGAGCCAAGAGGTCAGCGCTACCAGCAGGTGACAACAAGGCTGCAAGGAACAGGAACAGACAAAACAGCATGACATACATGGAACACAAACAACTAAACAGATCCAAAATAGAAGCACCGCATTGGAATGGTCAGTAAAAATATTGGAGGGCTTAAACATGTTTGATGGTGCCAACATCAACCTTATTTCTGATGTGGATCAAGACAAATAGATGTTTGGTTCGCATGAAAGATCCCCTACTTATCGATGTATCATCTCCTAATAAATACAAATTGAGATATAAAAAAGAGATGAAACAAAGATAAGGACTCAACAGTATACTAGGTCGAAATAAAACTCTGGCTACGAAAGTCCCTGGCGCAAGAGAGATTTAAGTTGATTATTGAATTTGTGTATCAAATCATAGCACTGGCATTAAAATGTAGAAAAAAGGTCTGTTAAGTTAATGATAGCAATAGCCTTGTTTAAGAAGTTTCTGAGTTAACAGTAAATTGTGAGTGTTGAAATCATCAACATGGCTATATGCTCTAGCAAATCTGATGAGTTGAGAAATATAAACTCCATAGGTTGTAGAGGAAGGAACATCACCCTTTAAATTGGGAAATTGACAATTTCAAAATCAAAATCGTCAAATTTATCGTAAATTTGGTAGAAATTGTATCATTAGAAATGGTCAAATGCAAGTAAAAAAAAAGGATTTAGTTTCAAAGGTGTAGGCTTTATTGAGTTGAAGCTCTGTAGGGTGTATTTGACTTACCATATTGTCAAAATAAATATTTTAAATGCGACAATGATATCAGCCTTCTTACCTTCGAAAGAGACATCATAAAGTCCCTTTCATAACAAAACAAGAATAAACCTCAAATCGTATAAAAATTTTATCCAACAAAAAAGTCAGCGCATCACATACAGCAGCTTATTTGCATAAAGTCGAATTTAAACATCGCTATATTGGCCTTAATGTCATAGGTCAAATTGACCTTAGTACTTAATTATAATCATTGTTAAAGTTTGTTTGATATATCTAGCAAGTATAATGATTTTTGCTTCGACAGTTCTTGAAAAACAACTTCTTAAAATTTTTTGCAATATAAAAGCAGTAGGAATCAAATTTGATCTTGCCATAAAAAGGTCAAGTTCAACCTAGAATCACTTTTGTAAACTTGGTAGGGCCCACGTCCTCAATATTACATACCAAGACCCAAGGTCATTTGTTTTTTAGTTCCAGAGAAGAATATGTTTCAAGGTGCTTTACCATATATGAGCATAGTGGCCATCTTGGTCATGTGGCCAGGCACATTTGTGCAAACCGTCTTTTCCCTACCCTGAAATATTGGCTGAATTTGTCCAGTGGTGTTGAGAAAGTATATTTAGATTATTATGTAGCAGCTCAAAATGACGAATAATGGATAAAATATCAAAAATCAACTAGACCTTTGGCACGTATCTGTAACCATTGTATCATTAGATAACATGTATCTAGAAAGCATAATGCTGTTGGCTTTTAAGGAGAATATGCATACGAAATAAATTTGCCCTTGCCATAAAGTAGGTCAAGATCATCAATGTGCAAACTTGGTAGGAACAAAATCCCCAAAACAATATATCAAGATCTAAGGTCATAGGCATATTGGTTCCAGAGAAGAAAATATTAAAGTGTGCTTTTGCCTTATATGGGCGTAGCGTTCATCTAGGTCATGTGACCAAAAGCATTTGTGCAAACTTTCGTCTTGGAAGTCTCCATATGGGAGGACCTCTAACACTTTGATAGTGTATCTGCCTATTTTTATATTCTTCCCAATCTTCCACATGCATAAGATACCACTGGGTATTCTTTGGAATAAGACGTTTTATGTATTAGGAACAAATAAAGTTTATAATTAGACAGACAGACCCCCTATGACAAAACAAGAGGCTAACAAAGGTGATAGGTGGTAAAATTTGACTTCACCAAAGCATTTTGATTAATGTACGTTTAGATAGGATTGTACCAACGAGTCCACAATGGGGTCTCGATCTGACGCGATCATTATGATTGGAGCTTTCAATTTAGAACGACCACAATCGAGGATAATCATGACTTGAGCTACAATTGGACCCAAAGGTATTATGTATAGCCCAGCTATACGCTCATTTTTCTTAGCCTTCTACAGAGATAACACTAATGTCAACAACGGCGATAATGGCAGGAGTTCAGCATTTCGTTTTGATTGTTTTCCCTAAGCCCATAATCATTATATATTGAATGCTCCATAACGCTCTGGTTATTTATGATATCTTCATGCAAGTTTATAGGATTAAGAATTTAGTCAGGGCGATGTGTCAGGCACCATTATGAGTGTTCCTCCTTCCAAAGTTTGAAAGGATGCCGCCACTGTTTTAGCAAACAGGCGTATACTTACCCGCTAAGCGGATCTCTTGTTAAACAATGGAATAACTTTCACTGCTATTGACACAATTTACACGATTCCAAATTCATTTTAACTTTTTTCTTTTAGAAAAAAATTAAATTTCATTTTAAAAAATTTGAAAATTCAGTTTACTCAAAAAAGTATTTACAATCATATTATTAAACTGAAAGCACGTTCTTATTGGTCTTTTTTCAAACTCATTATGCTAATAAAATTTATAGCCTTGGAAGTAGTGACGTCATCACTAACGTCAACACGGTGACGTCAATAAATCCATTATTTTTTACGAAATTAAATGGCGGATACATGGTTGTTTAAAACGAAATTATAAAAGAAGTGTTTTAAAAACTGGTTTACTAAGAATCATACGAAATTTTATCTAACTTTAAAAAAGTACTAAAATCAACTTTTTTAAACCTTGGCCAGCTGGGAACCAAACTTGTAAAACGTTATTTTTTTTATAAAGTTAACAAACACATTCCAGTCTTAGGTATTGCAAAGAATAAATCGGTGCTTATATCTGGCATAGCAGAAATTCGACCCTGGAAAAAGTGTAATGTGATCTGAGTTTCATTGGAAATAATGCAATGTGAAATAGTGTTTTGAGGGTAGTGGCCTTTAAGATCCATTTTCTCATTTGTTTCTAATCTGATCACACTAAAATTTCAATGGCTAATGCAACTATAGATGCGCTTTACGCTGGTAGTCTCAATTTAAAAATATCCTATTTCTTTTTTGAATAATTATACATTTTATAAGTGGTGCGTAACTAAAGTGGCTCACTGTATGTATCAAAGAAGTAGTCTGAATGAATAAACCCATTGGAAAGGCCTAGTAGAAGTCTAAAAGACTTACCTTGGATGTTTATACGCGGCGAAGCCTGCTCAGCTGCAGCCCATCTGGTTGAGAAGTCGTTAACACCAGATTGTAACTTATGGCTTGGATATTTGCTAAAATAAACAAGTATTAGGTTTTAGAAAGCTTGGACCAATGCTTAGCAAAGTCAACTTTTTTAGTCATTGAAATGAAAAGAAAATGACAGAATTAAAAATGCGTATCATATTTCGCATGAGGGTAATAATTTGTACGTAAATGTGTTAGAGATGTCAGCAAAATGAAAACAAGTAGCCCAAAGGGCAACGATTGCTCACCATGGAGCCAGCATAATATTTGGAGACACCATAATTTATAATGCTCAAAGGCAGGCAACTCTGAACTTGAAAAAGTGACAAGAAATTAATTAGAAAACATAAGATATTATGCCAGTTCTAGCTATCTGCAAGTATTAAAAAGATCTGAATAAAAATTGAAGAGAAAACCTGATGAAAGTATAGTTTTCAGATGCTTAAGGCCAGCTTACTCTGTAGTCGGTGATGGGATCTGACTGAAATTCAAACTCGTCTATACTTTTATGTATGTCCTGGTAACCTACAAGGATGAAGAAAATCAAATGAAAAATGAAGGCGCTAAAGTGGTCACAACATTATACAGCCTTATTTTAGATGCTAAGTGGCAGCTAACTCTGTAGCTAGTGGTTTGGTGTGGCCAAAAATCAACCCCATTCAAACTTTTATGGATGTGCTTGTTACCTGCAAGAATGAGGAGATCAATTTTTAAACTGAAGGTGCTAGTAGGGTGGTCACAGCAGATCTCCGATTGTACGACTATGCATATTTTTATGGTGCTCTAGGGAAGTTGACTCCACAGTCTGAGGTTGGTTCTACTTTAAATTTAAACTCATCCAAGCTTTTATGGTTGTCCTTGTAACCTGCAATAATGAAAAAGATCAAATTAAAAATGAAGGCACTAGAGTGGTCACAAAACTGTTACATTATCCATCAATTTTTAAGATGCTCAAGGGCAGCTTTCTCCTAAATAGGTGATGGGATCTTGACGAAATTCAAACTCATTCGAGCTTTTATAGTTGTCCTTATCATCTGCAAGAATGAATACGATCTATTTAAAATTGAAAGCACTAGAGTGGTCACAACATTTCTCCCATTATAAGTATATGGGGACTTTTTAAGACACTTAAGGGCAGCTTACCCCACAGTCCAAGGTCTGATCTGCTCAAATTGCGTTCCCATCCAAGCGTTTATGGTTGACCTTGTTACCTGCAAGAATGAAGAATATCCAATCAAAAATGAAGGCGCTAGAGTGGTCACAACATTATCCATCAATTTTTAAGATGCTCAAGGGCAGCTAACTCCATAATAGGTGATAGGACCTTGACAAAATTAAAACTTATTCAAGCTTTTATAGTTGTACTTCTTATCTGCAAGAATAAAGAAGATTAATTTAAAATTGAAATCACTAGAGTCGTCACAACTGATCTCCCATTATAAGTGTATGGGGACTTTTTCAGACGCTCAAGGGCAGCTGACTCCGCAGCCCAGGTCTGATCTGGCTGAATTTCGAACCCATCCGAGAATTTATGGTTGTCCTTGTTACCTGCAAGAATGAAGAAGATATAATTAAAAATGAAGGCGCTAGAGTGGTCTTGAAATATATAGAATATATTCCAAAAAAATCCAAGGTGGATTATTAGCTCACCAGAGCCGAAGGCTCAGAATGAGCCTATAGGATGGGACTTGAGCCTGCGTCTGTCTGTCTGTGAGTCCGTCTGTGCGTTCACACTTTCAAACATAATATTATATTGTTTTATCAGATATAAATCAAAATATAGAAGTTGAAGGGCTAAATGCGTCCTGTATGTCATTCCTTTGGACATGTTTTTGTTGTTTTTGACGTCCGCGAAATCTAATGACATTACAAACATTTTTGTAAAGTCAATTCTTAAACAGAAAATTGCGTTGACTTCCATATACGATATAAGTATGTCCCCTGAACATTTTGAAATACAGAACAAAGATTTGCGTCCCTTTTAACGGTTAAAATAGACAGCTATCAACTGTGCCTTTAAATTTCGACTATAGTCGCGTTTGGCAGCGAACGGTAAATCCGACTAAAGTCGCGTTTGGCAGCGAAAGTGTTAAAGGTCAAGCTCAATTACACAGTTTTCTAGTTGTGTGTGGTTAAAACGTAGAGCATTATTGACATTTTCAGAAAGTTTGAAAGCAAAACAGCCAGGCAATATTAAGATCTGATGTCCTGATTAATAAAGGGAGTTTGCTTTTTAGTTTAAAGTATTTGGGTTGTGTCCCTTTGTCACAACATACAGTCGGGCTTATCTGGACAGCTTTATCAGTGCCAAAAGGATATTGCAACTGTTACCAAAAAGAAACCATCAAATGACGTGTTAAAAAGTCATCAAAAACTCTACCATTGTATTTGAAAGTCTATTATATGGAACAAATTATATTTTGCGTTTGAAGGATTACTTCCTAATTTTTGTGGCAGGAATTTCAAATTTGTCTCATGTATGTGGGGCGAGTTATCATCAATGAGTGGCGAGTTATCTTGAGAGACGAGAGGTCTCAAGACTGTTAGGTGTGTTTAATATGAGGCAGCTTGTCTTTGGGTGAGACTTATCCTGAGTCCTCCTACTGTGATGATATACGCCTAGGGATAGACAAAATCCATGATGATATTTACTAAACTGCTCGCTCAGCACAGCGAAACATAAGGTAGTCTACATCCATGACCTTAGACACTAATGTGAGAAAATATCACCATTATGAAATGTGTAGACCTTCAGATAAGAAAGCATATTTAGAAATAATAAGTATCGTTTCCTGGATATAATCTATCCCATAGCCACCATCCGTTAATTCTACAAATTTCATAAATGATTTATTTTAAGACACTTGCTCCAAAACTTTTCAAGCCCCATTTTCTGAAGCAAATTTCCTTTAAAGAAACCCCTTTTCCTTGGGAATCTTCCCCTTGCAAGACATGATTAAAGTTTCTTATCTCTAAGATTGGTTGCTAAAGAATGTTTTCTTTCCTTCTATATACTTAACGCCAGTAAAAACGCAACTTTAGCAGTAAAACCTACCCTAGATTTAAAGCTCTTTTAGCATTCGAAGTAAATGAAAAGCATAAAACTATATCAAAGCAATATCCTTTTGGCACTGATAAAGCTGTCCAGATAAGCCCGACTGTATGTTGTGACAAAGGGACACAACCCAAATACTTTAAACTAAAAAGCAAACTCCCTTTATTAATCAGGACATCAGATCTTAATATTGCCTGGCTGTTTTGCTTTCAAACTTTCTGAAAATGTCAATAATGCTCTACGTTTTAACCACACACAACTAGAAAACTGTGTAATTGAGCTTGACCTTTAACACTTTCGCTGCCAAACGCGACTTTAGTCGAATTTACCGTTCGCTGCCAAACGCGACTATAGTCGAAATTTAAAGGCACAGTTGATAGCTGTCTATTTTAACCGTTAAAAGGGACGCAAATCTTTGTTCTGTATTTCAAAATGTTCAGGGGACATACTTATATCGTATATGGAAGTCAACGCAATTTTCTGTTTAAGAATTGACTTTACAAAAATGTTTGTAATGTCATTAGATTTCGCGGACGTCAAAAACAACAAAAACATGTCCAAAGGAATGACATACAGGACGCATTTAGCCCTTCAACTTCTATATTTTGATTTATATCTGATAAAACAATATAATATCAGAATTAATCCTTATGTTTGATACTTGGTGTAGATGTATGTTTTATCTTTTTTGCATAAAATGGCTATTTATAGGCAGTTTTCATATTTCATTATGGCTTCCAAAATGGCCGCCAACGGTCACGTGACTAATTTTATTATTATTAATTCAAATAAAAGTTTTACATATTAGCAGCATTCTGTGAAAGTTTCACAGCAATATGTTGGTTGGTTCTGGAGATACCCTGTGTTGAACTCATATACCCTCAATATTCAGGAGTCCTTGAAACATGCTTGGCACTGAGGTATTGGTTTTTTGAGTTGCTTGGCAGCGAAAGAGTTAAAATGGTCACCAAAATTTGAGCAAGTAGACGAAAATGCGAGATTTTTGATGGTTGATATCGTGATAAATCATAAACGTAGGTAATGACTTAACAACGTATGCCAATTAAGAAGTGATTCAATTTTGTTGAAGTTTTAGTCATTCTTAAAATTGAGCGAAAAATATGCGAAAAACTGAACTTTAAAACATTATTTATATGCCCATTAGGTACACAGAATTTTATCTTGTTATCCGTATTTTTGTTGTTTGAGTGAAACAACGTTCATCCATACTGAAATTTAGTAGAATTTAAAAAAGGCTAAGAAGGTTAAGAATTTTTGTGACTTTGGAATTTTTCGCCACAATCTTTAGCAGATGTGCGTAATCACGCTCAAGTTTTGTTAAACGTTCTTGTACGTTAGGGAAGCTTGTAAATACACAGGCAAAGGGTATGACGTTGCATTTTATAGGTAAAATAATATTCGTATCTGTTGCGTTTTAATGGCTATAAGTATATATATTCCTGAATTTCTTCCTAATTTGTTAAACAATGAATCTTGAAATACGACTGGTATTGTTAAAATGCTTTCTTGTTCTCTCTATATATAGTCCTGATTCTTTCCTGGATTTGTAGAATGAAGAATCAGGAAATTTGTTTCTAATCTCTAAGCTCAGTACACTGAAGCTATCGTTATTAGCTTCTAGGTAGTTTGATGATTTCTTTGCTATATATATATACATGTAGTCCCGATTCTTTCCTGGATCCATTCATAAAATGAACAATTTAAGAATCTTGAGTTGTGAATGAAAGGATTAAATTAACTTTCTCTCACAGTAGATTATATCCGGTATTAAAGTATTACAGGTAAATGGGCTTATAATTGGATGCAAGCGTCTGAAAGATCAGGGTCAATAAAATATAGTGCGAAAGAAAGGTTTTTTTTAATACAAGAAATTTGGCCATCTCGTATTGCCATTAAAATAAAGTAAAATAAACAACAAAATGTGAAAAATAAGTGAAAATTAATGCAGCAAAAAGCACCTGTATTATTCAAATGTTTATTCTGAAAAGGAAGATAAATCTTGCAAATTAGGCAATATTAATTGATATTTATACTAGCAACTGAATAGCCAGGCACCTAAAATACTTAGAGTATCGAAATTGGTTGTTGATCTGTTAAGTAAAGTGTTGAATGGCTTATCGTTCAGCTGTTGTTGTTTAACTTGTTAAAGTGGATTTAAGTATGGTCACTGGGTAAATATTTGCAGCCATACAACCGCATGTACATAGAGCATGTCTGGAGCACGTGCAACTTCATAAAGGGTTCCTATTGGATAAGTACTAAGTTAAAAAAAGGCGTAGGTTGCCAAAGATATTCCAAAGGACCTTCTCAATGTGACTGAGGCGTTTTCTAGAAACTGATGCATTGAAATGTAGATCTAAACAAAGCGTCAATTTAATAACTGACCATGGGGATTATTGTTTGGTACCCTGCGTTCCAAAGATAATGTTATGGCTAGCATCTAAAAGGCCGAGTATAAAAGGTGGCCCCAAGCAGGTCAACCCTAGGCCAGTGTATAATCGTGCTTGGACGCACATATTATTATAATGTGTATATATCATATATATGCAACCTGCAGTGACTTTGCGGCTCTCATCCTAAAGAAGTCTAGTTGATGGAAGCTTAATCTAGACATTAGACACTTCTATCCAACTGGATAGCTGCACATGGACATTTAAGGAATGATTATCTACATATAGCTAGGCGGCTAAGAGCCAAATTTTGGCCTGATTGTGCTATTCCGGATACAAGCATGAAATTTGGCACAGTTGTAGACCATGACTGACTAAGCAGAATAGGATGTAGAACCATATTGGGAAATATCTACTGCGCATGCGCAAAGCATTTTCTGATATTAGGCTATTATCATAGATCTTTCATACAGCTTGACTTTAAAGAATGGGTTATGCTGGCTGTAGAATGATAAAATGTGACATAACTGATGTTAATTGTTTGTAGTTTAGTCTTCTTCATTCTATAATTGTTGCGCATGCGCATAAAATTTGAATATTGTACAAATATGGTATTCTGTTTCTCTTTTATTGTAACCTGCGCAAAACCCAATTCACCTATCAAAGGACGAAGCATGTCTTCAATATAGGGACCTACAGACCTGTTTAGACGTGCATGTGCAGTTGGTTTCTTTTAACCGGATGTTGCTTAGATGATAAACAAAGCCCCATTTAATTACAAGTCTAAGCTTTCACAAAAAACTCTGTCGACGCTTAGCATATATAAAATTGTTACTAGACTGAAAAGTCAAACTTTAAGCAAAGAGACTTGTAGGCTTTTAGCAGACAGATAGACATGCAATCAGATTTTGTTGCTTGAGCTCAAAGCCCTTGGAACACTGGACAGACTCGCTCACCACATGAGTAACCAGGGTGATCCTAAGTCACCAGCACCTATTTTCTTTGTGCTGACCAATTTGGACGGTTTTGACTTGGGGACGTCTCTGTCTGAAAAAGTTATGTTTTAAGCCAAGCCAGTGACGTATCTTATATAGGTTACTGGCCAAAGACAGACAGACTCAAAGACAGACAGACAGGCAGGCAGACAGGTATATTTTGCCGTGCTGGAGCTACGAAACCTCATATCACTGTCTGTGGATGGACTGTCTCCTAACTGTCAATAACCTGTCTTAAAAAAGTAAGTTTCCAGTGTCATACTTCCCGTAAATGAACCATAGCAAACATTAGTAAGTGTACGCCAATTTATTTTATGAGGGTATGATAACATTTCATTTGTTTTTATTTGAGGAGGGGGGGGGGGCGGTGGATGAATGCCTGGTATTCCTCATAGTTTTGGTTATAAAGCTACAGACTGGCTTCGAGGCATTACTTCCTCCTTTAAAAAAATTCACACTTGGCGTCAGTGTTGTAATTTTGGATGGAGCCTCCATTGTTCAGATGCTTAAAGGTGTAGGGGTTAGCACTGTTCAATATGTAATATACACATTTTGTGCAGTTTATCAAGTGGATTTAGTGTGCGACACATGTAGGGCGGACAGTTTAAAAGCATCAACAAAGGAAACACGAGGAAACGACATCCACCGGAGGGTCGGTCAATCAATAAACTGCCATGCCAAAAAACTGGCAAGATTTCTTGTGAGTAGATGACAATAAACTATTTCATTATCTTTCCAACTGTTGTGTTTCTTGGACATAAGATATGCCAACTAAGAAACAGTTACCACAGATGGAGATCAGGTATTGCACTATGACAGTGTGACAATACTCTAGAGAGAACCCTGTACTTTACGGGAGAAGAAGCTCAGTCTTAGTGTGTCCAGCTTGCGATATGTCTTCACTTGCGCCTTGTTTGCATGAAGAGGCAGATACAAGAATGTTTGCTCGTGCTACAGAAGCAGCCAAAAGGCTTAAACAAGAAAATAGGCGGTTGCGCCGTTGATACTGATGTAATAGTTCTTGTCATACATGTGGTGCAACAGCTGTGAGTGGCTGAACTGTGGGGTTGGCAAAATCACTGGCTAGCCTTCAAGTTGGTATGAAATTAAATTGTCTTGCTTTTTTCATCCACTCACAGGGTGCGATATAACATCCTCTCTCCTCAGTGGGTAAGCTTTCCAGCTGTGACTGGGTATTTTGTAAAAATGACCTCTACCTACAGAATACCTTTGCACCATTGGACAATTCATCGCAGTACTGTATGGTAGAACAAATAAGCACCTACAAGAACATAGACATGGCTAGAAAACATTAGTTTACCAAAAAAGGTTTGTTCGATGAAATAACAGCCCTTACGAAGGTGGCTTTGTACCAGCACATTTTAAAAGCAGCATATCAAGGCTCATGTGTTTGGCCAGCGCTAGAACAGGGGAAATGATTACCAAGTCCAGCAAACTGTGATGGATAGAACTAGACACCGGATTGTACAGTTCACTGTGGACCATCATACCACAAGCATCAATAGCTTCTCTTAACATAATGAGATATGGCTGTCTTCAAGGTAGCAGAAGTAGAACTTGCAGTTTTTCAGTGTACGACCCTTTGTGCCTGTGGTGGCAACTTTGAACACTAAATTTCTGTAAATTGTTGATGGTTTTTAAAATGGATAATGTTAAAGGACTGAAAATCCTTTGAGAAGGCAGTGGCATACCTACAGATTATTGCACATATTGCCAGCTCTCTTGGTTAAATGTCACTTTGAAAATGTATACGAATGTATATAATATCAATGTGATCTTGTCATCTTGGCCCAGGTGCCATATAACCAAAAATAAACGCATAACAGTGAATGGACATAGATCCAAAAGACAGTCAATCATTCTTCAGTAAACTCAATAACATGAGGTACAGTTGAAGTTACATTACGGTATGTAGTCATTCAACATGATAGGTAAACCATGTGTGCCCCCAGCATGACGAGAGAAATTCATTCATGTCAAATGCTGCGCTAGAGAACCACTATACTTGAACAGCATGGTCATCGGGGATTGGCTGCTGTCGACAAAGGCACAACATATACCGTTTAAGTGTACTTGGCTGTCAAAAAAGGTAACATTTTTGTCAATATTTTACTTCTGAAAATATTCTGTGCTTATTATTGTCACTTATATATCCAGCTGTGTGTCTGCTTAGCAAATATCTATGTGAGTTAAGCGTTAGTCGATGAGTTATGCCAAAAAGGGTGATATTTTTCCTGAAAAAAGGATGGAAGGCATTTTCGTTTATGCTCCGGAATAAATGCTTACTTTAGTTAGTTTAGATAAAATGCAAAATATTAGTACAGTGTACTTTAATGCGCAAAAGTTTGAAACCTGAAGGTAGTGCATTTTGAAAGTTATTCAAGCTTTTCATACTGTACGCATATCACTACATATATCGGCTGTTCTGGCCCAGTGACCTGGTCATAGATTGCATACAAATTGATTATATTAAGACCCTCGACTACTGGTACAATGCCCTTGACTAATTCTCTTGGCTTCTCAAATGTTGTGTACAGCTACAAAATGGTTTGCAAAAACATAAACAAAAATATTCAAAACTTTCTATTCATTCACTTATTTGTATTCTTTATTATGTGATGCCATTAAATCATAATTAATGACCTAAATAGCACATACACTAGTCTGTGAACACATTTCAGACACAAAGCAAATCTTACTGGCTATCCAGAAATTGGCTAGTTTTCGAATTTAAAGACTCCAATTGAGCCAGAATGCACTACAATACCTAAGTGATAATTGCAAATGAAAACATCATCAAGGAAATTAATAGCTGTTAAGAACTAGCTCATAGAATGAATCACAGTAAACCAAAATAGTATAGTGTGTGCCCTCATCGACTGCAACCGACCCGCGATGACTGCACTGTTCTAGTACAGTGGTTCTCTAGCGTGAATGCATGCACAGCAAAATCTATTGGATACATGATTGTGCAGAAACACATTTATTTCTTAGTCAAAAAATATATGTATTCCATTTATCCAGTGATTTCTACCATTTTGACACCATTAAGTGAGATAACCGAAAGTATTAGTTAGTTTGCGCATGCGTAATTAAGGAAAATATTTTAAAATATATTTGTGTATGTCTTTTAGGACATCTAGAGATACAGTGGGTCGATTTTTACCATGTTAAACGCAAATACTGGTCTGTATAGTCAAGTAAGACAAAATTTTCTATAGCGGAAGTGAATTTCGCCTTGCGCATGCGCAGAGGAAATTTGTCGAGGTGGTTCTATATCTTAAAATCATCAGCTCACCAACCTTAACAAATGTGGAAAGTTTCATGCTTGTATCCGGAATAGCACAATCTTGGCTCTTAGCCGCCTAGCTAATATGCAATAAGTATAGATAACTCATGAGCTTTTTATATGTTAACCCGCCTTTGATTTCTCCTCCAGTCACATGTTCATTTACAAATGCACGACATAAGTATGAAACATATCAGTGTCCATTACATGTATATTCAATAAATTCATACGACGAAACAATTTGCATGTGTTGATAATTTTCCCAAAAAGATAAATACTGATAAAATCTAGCCAATGGACTTGCACAATAGCAAAACAATGATCTTTGTCTGAAGCTAAACTGAGGCAAAGAATATGAAAAAGGTGCCCCACAAATTTTAATCATATCTCCCAAGCAATAGAAATAGTTGCATGGAATCTGAAATTGCAAACAATTTCAGGGTGCACTTCATTTAGTATGTTCAGTCTTCTGTTTGACTATTATCAGTTATTTGAAATTCTCTTTGACCCAGGAACTACTTGGAATTTTGGCTTCATTTCTTTTCATTCCACTGCCTCGATCAATAGCGGATCAATATGACAGGGAGTGCTTATTTTGAAATTTGGAAAAAAACTCTTTTGGCTGAGGTTATTTTACTAAATGGGGAGTGCCCTAAACTTCTTTGTGGTCTGGGTATTGACCACCGAAGGAGAAAGACTACTTCACCGTGGAAAGGTTTGGGGAAAATTCTCCATGGCATCACTGTATGTCTGGTATCTCTACAATATTGGGCACTATGTGATAGTTTTTAAACTGTGAGCAGGGGTCACATGCAATCAAAAGAAACAGCACCACATTTAATCTTATGAAAGAAGAGCAGAGAGGAATGGTCCCTACATGCCTCAAGAGATGTCCACTCAAGCTCATCAAGCATCTTGCTGACACAACTTGTGTTTTGCCATCTCCTGCAAGTTCAGTAGGCTGCTGTCCTCTGAAATTTCTCTACTTGATTAATCTGAAGTTTAGGTAAGTGCTCCTAATGGGTGCTGCATATGCAACTTCCTTAGTACTCTTAGATGCAAAGCCAAGTTTCTACAAAGGAAACCAAGTGATTTAATTGCCATATGACACTTTCGCGTTTAGTTTATCT
This sequence comes from Loripinus fragilis, assembly GCA_964019695.1. Classification (NCBI taxonomy): domain Eukaryota; kingdom Metazoa; phylum Mollusca; class Bivalvia; order Lucinida; family Lucinidae; genus Loripinus; species Loripinus fragilis. The sequence continues at coordinate 35,268,219 of OZ026521.1, forward strand.
TTCTATCTCTTCACTTTGTAATTTGGATACTGAGGCTAATACATTCCATGATAGAGCTCATCGACTAAATGATGCAACACTTCTTACAATATGATATACTCAACATGCTCTTTGACCTTATATTGATTCAGAAATTAAACATATTAGACAAATTTTATCAAAATTCAGTTTGTCAATAGAGGGATTGAATTCAATAACTTATCAAGTATATGCATGAAATGAATTCAAATTTTGGAATTTTCATGGAATCATGAATAATTCAGCCTTTTACAAAGTAATTGAAGCCAAAGGGGCTTCACTTATTTTGCAAGAGGCCCATAGTATTTATGATTACATGAAAATTCCAAAAAATAATTTATTGCTTATATTTACATTTTATTATAAATATCTAAAATATAAAAAATAATTTAGTAATAAAAAAAGTTTTGTTTTAAGATATAATCGTATTAACGGTTTAGTCGAGTGTTAAATGGAAAAGAAGAACAGCCAGCTTGAACATGGACAACCAATGGAGCAAACAAGAGGCTTGTATTGCACGTGCAACTCAGTTGTGGCTCGCTGTCAATCACAACACCAGTATTACTTCTGGCAAATGAGTTCGATGTTCGAAGCTTATTGCACAGGCAAGTGAGTTTGGCAGCTGTTAATCAAATTTGTGCAATTCATGAGGATATGAACGGTTGCGAAAATCTAAAGCCTCATTTAAGAAATTAATTCGATTTTTTGGAATGTTCATGGAATATCATGAATACTTCGGGTCTCTTGCAAAGTAAGTGAAGTACGAAGGGCTTCACGTTAACTTTGCAAGAGACCCGAAGTATTTATGATTCCATGAACCTTCCAAAAATTGAGTTTATTGCTCATATTTACATTTTATATTATCAGTCAAGTTTCAATTTTCAATTTTCACCTAACTTGGCTGGTTTTCTAGATATTTTGAATTAAATCAGACATAACGTAGGGTTTGGAAAAGCCAAAACGCAAAATTTCCGCGCTTAACGTCATGGCGAGACGTGTTCAACGTCACGCAAACGTCAGTAAACAAGCAACTTTATTGGATGGACTTGACGTTAGCCGGCTCAAATGGCTCGCATGTGGGTGTGGCTTAAATCGATTTGTTCATGAAGGTATGAACCACATCTCAAATGTAGAGGTTCATTTAAAGACTCGCAGGGAAATGTAAATATTAAAGGGTTGCTTCGAAAATGTAAATATTTAAAGATAAATATGTTATCTCCTCCATTCTGATATATATTTTGAAAATGAGGAATCACCTATGATTTGTAATAAGTATAATAAATATGTTTGTAGTGCAGTATTATTCAGCTATTCTTTAAATGTATCTACACATGCTATGCAATTTTTCTTTTTCTTGTAAAGCTTACGTAGATAGGAACCAGTTATGGTTGTGGCAAGACAGTGACCTAATAGTTGAGTATCATTAAACAATAACAAAATGGTAACTGAACTTGATATAGAAACTACTATTACTGATTTTTGAGATTGTAAAGAATCTTATTATTGATATCAACCTGCTTGCCATATAGTCACTGGGGATTTAAAACAAATACTGATTCAATAATTTGGTGTATTATATGTGAGGGACCTAAATATAGGTTTCATTTGCTGATATACTTCAACAAATGATGTGAAGAAATTTTCGTCCCTTAAATAATTATGTAATCGATGATGCAAGCTTTGATTTGATTCTTTACGTCCCATCAACAATCTTTCAGTTATAAAGGGACGGGTCTTCCTGGGTTGAACCAGTACTAAGCTAGGATTAATGTGTCTTGCTCGGGGACACAACGCAGTGACACTGGTGAGTCTCAAACCTGCGGCCCCTTGGCAAAAGCATGTTGAATCTAATGATTTTAATACTTAGAAATTAAATCTTTTTAATCTTATTGATAGTAGAAATTCATTCTATTGTAAAAAATTAGATCTTCTTCCGCCTAATCTTATATTCACTTTTAGAAATTTGAAGAATGGGGTCCAGGAATTTGATTAAGCACCTGCAGATAAGGCTGCTAACAACGTTATGGTCTTATAAAACTGTACTACATTAACACACTTAAGCAAGATCTTAGCACTGCTAAAACCTATGAGCATACTGTGCCGGATGATGGATCTGTCGTTGATAGGCATTAGTGCCACATGGCTGCTACGTTTTGTTTGTTGATGATGATCATGGCAAGCTTCAACTATATACTGGTTACCTAAACGTCATAAAAGACCCTATATTAATCACACTTTTGCTAATTCTAGTTTATGAACTATTACTGCGTTGTCAACAAGTTTGACTTTTTTGTCTCACCGCAATTAAAAACCATATCATTAAATATTGGGAAACAGTTTATGAGAGGAATGGTAAAAATCTATTTTGGTCTGTTAAAAATCAGATGAGATTCATAATGTATCTTCAAGTTTTCTAGCAACTAGTTCATCGACATATGATTTATCTACTCTTTACAATACATCGCCTTACAATCTTATTAAATAAAAACAAACTAACTGATTTAATTAAGCGAACTTTTATCAGAGAGGGCTCACTTTAGTTTGGCTTGTATTGAGAGCCCCCCCCCCCTGTTTCACTTCTAAACAACCTAAAATATATACTTTGTAGTCATGTCAGAAAGTTTGTGATGCTCTCCATTTTCTTTTGAACAATATATTTATATTGTTTGGCTTCAAGTGTATAGATAATTGTAGGTATTCTCATTGGTACCAATTGCGCTCCTTTTATTGTTGATTACCTTCACGTTGTCTCTTTCTGACAAGAACCAAGCTAATGTTGTTGAAGCATTAAACTCTACCTCAAGTTTTCTAGATGACTTATTGTAGTATTGATAATCCTTATTTCAAACAATGGTAAGTCAGATATACCCCTCTGTAGTTCAGTTAAATGAGGCCAATTTCTTCGATACTGTAGCCCCCCCCCCCCACCTTTTTGGACTTGGACTTGCCCCGAACAAGTAGTAAGTGGCACAGTTTCATCTAAATTTTACAAGAACCAAGATGATTTTAATTTCAAAATAGATAATTTTCTCATTTCTTGATGGAGGGTTATTTTTAGAGGGTCATTTGGTATACTGGCAATACTAGCTAAAAAGAAAATCTCTTGAAATAATGCAAAAATAATAATCAAACATACTCACTTACGTTTTGGAAGGAATTTCTTAAATGTGTTGAATTTTGTAATCGCTGGTGTAAACAAGAGCATGATAAGTCTAATGCCTTAAATAGTTGGAAACTAAATATTTTTAAGGTTATTGATGGTAGAATTTCATTTTATTGCAACGCTTAAAATCTTTCACCACCTAAACCTAAATTCACTTTTAGACATTTGAAGAAAGGGATCCAGGAATTTTATAGGAGGTTTGCTTTGGTCCCCAAAGATAAGGCTGCTAACAATGTTGTGGTCGTTTGGAAACAGTACTGTATTAACACCCTTAAGCAAGAACTTAGCACTGCAAAAACATATGAGCATAACAGGTTTGATGAGACATCTATCGTTGATAGTCATCCATGCCATATGGCAGCTAAGTCTGGGGTTTTTGTTGATGAGAACCATAGCAAGCTTTCTATGTTATACTGGTTACCTAAACTTCATAAACGGCCCTATAAGTCGCGTTTAATTGCTAATTCTAGTGCATGTACAGCTACTGGGCTGTCTATTCTTTTGACTTCTTGCCTCACTGCGATTAAAAACCATGTCATTAAATATTGCACAACAGTTTATGAAAGAAACGGTAAAAAATTGTTTTGGTCTATTAAAATTTCAGGTGAAATTCTAAATAAATTGAAGTCTAGAGAATTTCTAGCATCTTGTTTGTCTACATATGATTTCTCTACTCTCTTTACTACATTGCCTCATAATCTAATCAAAGAAAAACTCACAGAATTGATTGAACAAACATTTAACAGAGAGGGTTCATTTTATTTGGCTTGAAATGATAAAAATGCCTTTTTTACTTCTAATCAACCTGCACAATATAAATTGTGGTCATGTCAGAAAATGTGTGATGCATTTCATTATCTTTTGGACAATATATTTATTAGATTTGGCTCGAAATTATATAGACAAAATGTAGGTATTACAATGGGCACTAATTATGCTCTTCTTGTTGCAGATTTGTTTTTGCTTTGTCATTAGAGAGACTTTATGTTGTCTCTGTCAGACAATAATCAAACACGCTTTTAATTCCACCTCAAGATATTTATATGACTTACTTAATATTGATAATCCTTATTTTGAACAAATGGTAGGTCAGATATATCCACCTGAATTTGGTTTAAACATATTTTATTCAAATTAATTTGTACATGGTAAATACAAATTGAAACAATAAGATGAGGATAAGAATGGAAGCATGTAGCTTATATAGTTCTTCTCCAATGCGAAGTAAGATGTAAGTGGAAGGCAGATCATATCGAATACTGTACATTATAATATAGAAGTCAGTCAATGCTAACAAATATAGGTGCTTATTGAGTATGTCCCTTTCAGCATGCAGTGGTGCAAGTCCACGGGTGGAATTTATGATTAAATAATTCAAGTCTTAAACAAGACATTTGAACTATCCAATGTATTAAGCAGGACTCAAATTTAAGCATATTTGTTAGCATTGACAATACATAAGCTTTGATAATAAATGAAAAATAGGATGTGCAAGTGTTGGTTGGATAGGGAGGAGGGGAACACCGATACCATGCCAGGCCTATATGTGATAGGCAAATTGCAATAGTGGATACCGTCACATACTACATCTTCACTCTTATTGTGTCCTGAGGCTAAGAGCAATTGAGATGGATATTATGTAAAACGCTTAGTGTCAGATATGTACTTATGTACTATTTGAAAAATGGCAATATTGGTTTCATATGGAAGTGAACTACTTCAATATAGTAGCAAATTGAGAGAAACTGGCTGGTGCTTGGAGACCTTGTTAAAGAGCAATGTTCTGTGTTCATTGTATCGAGGGCATCTAAAGAAGAAATGCTGAGTGTTTTCAACGCTACCACAACTGCATAATGGAGATTCAGATATGTTTTTTTTAGGAACAGATCATTATTTAATGAGCTACAGTTTGTTCGTAAACGTGTGTGTAAGATTTGTGATTTCCGATTGCCTGTAAGATAGTATTTAGGAACTGGAGTAAAATCTCTGTTGAGGTAGTTTTTAAAGGAGCAAACACTATCTAGTTGTCTGGCGACGACATGTAGTTCATTCCAGTCCCTAATTACGGATGGCAGAAAGGAGTTATAGTAAAGATTTGGTCTTGTAGCAATAGGCCGGAGATTGTGAGAATTACGTAAGTTGTAGCTGGATGCATGATCAACAGATTGAGGCACTAAGGAGGAGAGGTATGACGGAGAAACATTTGTGCTCATTTTAAAGAATAGTGTGAGTTTGTGATTCTTTCTTCGTTTTTCAAGTGTCTCCCACCCAGTTTCTTTGTAAAGGGTGTTGATAGATATTAATTTTGTGGTACCTGTTGCTATTCTTGCTGCCTCTTATTGGATTTTTTCAATTTCATTTTTTTCATACTGAGCACAATTATCCCAAATTACATCACCATATTCGAGTATAGGTCTGATGAACGCTGTATAAATGATCTCAAGTGACTTTCGATCTAATTTGAACTTAAATTTTCTCATTATGTTAATTCTACACCAAGCTTTTTCAAGTATAAAATTTATCTGCTGATGCCAAGAACCATTATTCGAAAGATAAAGACTCAAGTGCTTGTGACAGTCTACTTCTAAGACTTGTTGATCATTCATATAAAGGGATGGGTGTAAAGGTTTGTTAATTTTTCGAGAGATGATGAGTGATTCAGTTTTATTAGGATTAAATGTTACCAACCATGTTTCAGCCCATTGTAATATTTTGATTAGATCAGCATTGAGCCGTTCTGCTGAAGCAATAGGATCATCTACGATGATAAAGAGACTGGTGTCATCAGCAAATAAGCGTATACAAGAGCCAATTTCGTTTACAATGTCGTTTATAAAAACAAGAAAAAGCAATGGGCCCAGTATAGAACCTTGTGGAACACCAATGAATATTTTTGACCAATCAGAATTGACACCAGGAAGGATTACACATTGTCTTCTGTCAAATAAGTAGTTTTTAAACCAATTAAAAAGTTTCCCAGTGACACCTGCAGCTTCGAGTTTACGTAGTAGACCAGCATGCCAGACACGATCAAAGGCCTTACTAATGTCACAAAAGACAACCTGGATTTCTTTGTTGGCATCAAGAGCCTGACAGAATATATTGTACAAGAAGGTAAGTTGATTCACAGTGGAGTCGCCTGGCATGAAACCAGACTGTAGAGAGGTAAGAAAACTGTTTTCCTGCAAATGGTTAAACAGGTGTTTGAATATTAACCTTTCAAATACCTTCACTTCAGCATTAAGAAGGGATATTGGTCTATAATTATTCACCAAAGATCTTTCGTCCTGCTGAATTTCAGTTAAATAAGGCGAATTTTCTGATACGGAAACTGCTTTTTGGACTTGAACTTGTCAATAACACATGGCATAGATTCTTCTTAAATTCATGATAAACGAGATGATTTTAATTTTGAAATAGTAAATTTTCCATTTCTTGATGGAGATGTTCCTCGCTCCCCTTCCTATGATGTATATATATCTCAGGTTATTCGTTTTGCTAGAGTGTTCTAATGTTGATGACTTCAACAAAAGAAACTTATTTTTAACTGCTAAGTTATTAAAACAAGGTTATAGATATCATAAAATTCGAAAAGCATTTTCTAAATTCTACCACAGACCATCAGAGCTAATTGTTAAATACAACATTTAATTAAATCTCGTCTGTAACAAGGCATATCAGAACCTATATTTCATGGTGATTTAGTTTAAAAATTCAAAAGCATTGTTGGAAAACCTAATTTTAGTGATTAATTCAAATAGATTGTTAAACGTTATATAAGGGCTGTATATAACTTGGATATCATGCGACTGTCTGCATGCCTGGTTTTTAACCCAATCAGGGTTTTACAGTTATCGTTTCCTCTTTAATTGCATGACGGTGGGTCAGGCCTCAGACTCTATGATGGCTCTGTTGTAAAGCTTAAATCGGTGGGTTGGTGCCTGATGCTTATCTGTGGCTAGACCCACCTAGGGTCAACTTGAGGTTTTCTTTAGCTCTGACTATCTGTGAGTCATGAGCCCTTTTCTTTGTTTCATCATGGTTTGTTAATTCGATTTGAGTGTTTCTCCATGATGATAAATTGCATTAGTTAGATGGCCTCCATGCGACCTGAATATTTCTTGTACTTCAACAACAGCAGAATCTTAGGCGAAGATTTGGTACCAGTAAAATGCATTTAGCCCCAATGGCTTAGGCTGCTGTCCTTTCTAAGGCGGTGGTACTGTTGTTATTGACGTTTTGTTTATTGTTACTCCCATTGTGGGAGTCTGTAATTGTTCTATGTTTTGTTGAACGTTGCTTTATGTCCATTCGAGTATTGCAATCATCTTGATGGGGAAGAGAGAGCTGGTTGCTTTGCTTTATTTGTCTTCCTGGTGTCTCGTGAAGGTTAGGTGGCTCTTCCTTGCGGTGGCATGGGGTTGTCTGCGGTTTGTGATTGTGGTATTTCCTGATCATACTCACTTACTATTTTGACTCCAATTCATGGTATCAGTGATAGTTATACCAAGGTACTTTGCTGACTTATTTTTTCCCCTAAAATTTGGTTGAGTAGGAAATAGTCAAAAGTATATGTCTGTGATGCTGAATCACTCTCATTGAGTGCCATTTGGCAATACTGAAATTATTTGTTAATCTGCTTCCTACCACTGTCCTAGGCTAGTTAAGCCTTCTTACAGGGTCAAACAGTACTGATGTGAAAATACATACCTATATAGGACACAGCTGTCTGTGAACAAGCAAACAGAAGAATTGATGCTATCTTGCATATCATTTATAAATATGAGGACTAGAATCGGACCTAAGACTGACCCCTTTGGCACACTGAATAACACTGGGACCGGATCTGAGACTCGGCCTTCGAAAACTCCTAAGTGAGTGCGTCCAGAGAGGCATGAGTTTTTCAAATTATGGGTGGCCCCTATTTTCACATACTACTCTAATTTGTTTACTAGCCTCCTGTGTGGAACCTTGCCAACGGACTATGCAAAATCAATTTTATGATCAAATCTATCTGAATATGTCCACTAGCCTTCTTAAGTTTTTTTCTAAAAGTTCTAGACTGTGGGCGTGTAAAAGATATTTGTTAGAAGCTAAGCCGAGGCAATATACATGTTAAGTACATACCTTCTGTATTTTACATAGTAAAATTTCCGTTAGCTCTCGGTAGTGTTTTCCATTGGACTGAATCCATATTGGCACAGTCACATGACGATGCCAAAAATCCATAATAGGGCATCAATATTGATTTTTCGCACTGCCTCATAGTGATGACGTATAAGATTCTTGCACTTTTTCGATTCTACTTGTTTCAGCATGACTAAGTAGATTTAAGAATCGTTATGAAACCTTGTTTTACGATGTATTTTACGCTCAATTCGGGCCATAAGATAGCGAAATGCCAGAGAAATAAAGAATGGGACATCAGAACATGGAACAGTTAGGCGTTTGCCAATTTCGGTTAAACAAACAGAATGACTAGTCCTGAGGTTGATATTGTGTCAAGCTGATGAGATCGATGAGCGATCGTTGTTGGGGATCGGGGATCGTTTAGTTCCTATTAGCTCTTCAAATAAAACACTTTTCGGGAAAAAAGTTGACTTTCTATGAAATACAGTAAAAGAAGAAAGATATACCCGTATTACCACGTATCTAGATATGCAAGAATGCTAATCTTAAGGCTGTCTTTAACTGTTTTATTGACAAAAGTCTGTTGAAATGTCTCGTCGTCAATGACAATGTAAACAATGTTTAGCTATCTTATGACGTCATTTTCTATGTCACGCTATTTGTTGATGCAGTTTTCATCTCGCCAGTTTTTTTTTGTCTCACTGGCGCTACTGGTTAGACAGATTACAGAAACGAATTTACGCGGATGTAATAAAAAGGTTATGATATGGTCAAGGTGTGCCTCTAGGTCATATTGGAACTGGATAGCCATATAGGCCCTCGGGCCAATGTGGCTACCCCAGTGCCAATATGACCTAGAGGCACACTTCGGTCATATAATAACCTGTAATTATTACATGCCTTCTACATTTTACTTAGTAAAATTGCCGTTAGCACTCGGTAATATTTTCAATTTGAATCCATAATGGCACAGTCACATGACGATACCAAAAATCCATATTGAGGTATCATTATGGAGTTTGGGCACTGCCTCAAAGTAATGACGTATAGATAGCGTGCAAGCTTTCGATTCGACTCGTTTTGCAATATGACTGAGAGATTTTAGAATCGTTTTGTGACCCTGTTTTCCGATGTATTTTCCACGCGATTGGGGCCATGAAATTGCGAAATGCCAGAAATATAGACAATGGGACATTAAAACATGGAACAGCTACTCTATTATTGCCAGTTATCGTAAAACAAACAAATAACTAGTCCTGAGGAAGAGGTTGATATTGAGTCAAGCTGATTGGATCGATGGGATCATAAAATTCCTGTAAGCTCTTCAAATAAAACACACTTTTTGGGGAAAAGTTGACTCTCCACTAAAATACAGTGAAAGAAGAAAGATATACCCGTATTACCACGTATCTAGATATGCATGAATGCTAATCTTACGGCTGTCTTTGATTGTTTTATTGACAAAAGTCCGTTGAAATGTCTCGTCATCAATGACAATGTAAACAATGCTTATCGTATGACGTCATTTTCTATGTCAAGCTCTTTGTTGCAATTATTTTCATCACGCCAGTTTTTTGGTCACACTAGCGCTACCAGTTTAAAAAGAGATTATGGAAACGAATTTACGCAGATGTAATAAAAATGTTAAATTAGGGTCGAGGTATGTCTTTAGGTCATATTGGCACTGGCTAGCCATATAGGCCCTCTGGCTTAACCCTCGGGCCGATATGGCTACCTAAGTGCCAATATGACCTAAAGGCACACCTCCGCCATATAATAATATATGACAACAGGTACAATTTACAAACACATTTTATGTATATCTCTTAAACAATATGAATGTTTAATAGATCTCCATAAATGGGTACATTAAGTTTAAGGAATGTTTTTCATATAAATTAAACAACTTTCGATTCTTTGATTTTGGAATTATCTGCCCTTGGTTAAATTTCATACCATAGGCATTTGATTTTTATATGCCCTGGCAAATTTTCAGTGCTAAGTAATTCTTTTGCAAAATTTCATAACCAGAAAACAGTAATACAGCAGTACAGTAATTGGCTATTGATCAACTGCACCCGCTTCCTTCTTGTACCAGATACCAAACAGCATATGTTAAACACGGGTCACACAGAAAGAACGTAATTCCAGAAAAGCTGGCAACTGAAGAAGAGGTATGCTCCTCTAATCAACACCAACTGCAAACTAGTATATATTCGGATGGGGCTAGTCAACAAATGGGTATAAATTGCATGAGAAAAACACTCACCTGGTTCCAAGTTCGAAGTTTTCTGCAAGATGCAATCCAAGAAATGTAGGAAAGAATTGAGCTGGTATTCCAATCATGTTATCCAGATATGCACCGATAGATTTGGCATCCTCTAAATGCATGGTTTGTGCCAAAAGTACTCCTGATCTACAAATAAAAGACAAAAAGACGGTGTATCCAAATAAACCATGTAACTTTTTATTTGACATATTAGATAAACAGTGCCCTACCAGACCAGACACCGCTGAATGTATTTCTCATAGGTGGGATGAAGGTAAAACCATCAGTGACCCAACATATATCTATAGCTGTATTTCTCAATATTTATGGGACAACTAATAAGAGGGCCCTGGATCGCTCACCTGAATCCTGGCACATGAGGAGATGATGCAAGATTAATTCTATCTTTAGATCTGGGGGCCATTTGTTCAGCTTAGCTTAATGGTCCAAGTAATCTTGGTAGAGGGCATCATGAGGAAAATTTCTATGAATTATTTTTGAATTACGACCAGTGTTTCAAGGTGAGATATCGTTTAAAGACATTTTATCTAAAGCAGTGGCAGCCCTTTTGTTGTCTGAGCTAGACCATTTGTGAAATGTTGGAAGATCCATTATGAGAAACATTTCTGTGAAACAATTTTTACGTTATTTCAATATATTTTTTATCTACAGTTCTGGTAGTCGATTTGTTCAGCAGAGTGAAATCATTTGTGTAAATTTGGTAGAGGACATTATAAGGAACATTTCTGTGAAATTATTTTGAATTTGGACCAGGGGTGTAGGAGGATATGTCGTTTAAAGTTATTGTGTATGGACGGACAGTGGACAAAGACGGATAACAATAGCTGACCTTGAGCCCTTGGCAAAGATGAGCTAAAATGACTTGCTTGTATATCAGGGTGGGTAGTCACGTGGTTTTTGCTTGGATACACTGTACGGATGGTCGAATACACTGTACGGACATGCTGATCGAATGTAGGTAGATATCTCTATGTTTTCTCATCTATACCCAGAAAGTTATACACCATTTTCCAGCCCACAATTTCCCCTATCAAACGCTACCAGGATAGCATCTTTAAGCTTCTTACTTTGAGTACTAACTCTGTCACAAATGATGTCCGTACAGCTTATTTCCAAATTCAGGGCCAATCTTTACCGCTAAACATTTTGTGACAGAGTCTGTACTCAAAGTAAGAAGCTTTATGAGAATATCCTGGCATCGTTAGATCGGGAAAAATGGGGGCTGGAAAATGGTGTATAACTTTCTGTGTAAAGATGAAAAAACACGCAGAAATATCTACTTACTTTTGCTTAAAACATCGGTGTGGAAAGAAGTCCGCCATTTTTCCGTACAGTGTATCCTAACAGAAACCACGTGACTACCCACCCTGTATATGTAAAATTAGCGTTCAAATAATTTATGTAAATGACTTCATAGAATCTCCTATATTAATCTGCCCGATCTCATGACAGCCCATGGTTAGAAGTATATATAATAGACAACTGTATTTTTGTGCTTGAATTATAACCTGGCATTAAGTGCACCTAAAATTACAAGACCAAACTCTGCTCTGGACCTGCGTCGCCGTTGCATAACTTCAATGTGTGAACAATCATTTTGCAAAACTTTAATGTATAGAAATGAAAATTTAATGTGCTAGAGTTACAGATTAAACTCAAATTACACAATTTAAGCACTCCAAAGGTCGTGTAGACGTAAAAATGGTTATAAGTTGGTTACTCCAAAAATATTATCAAATGTACACGGAATGTAGGGTGCACATTTTAATGTGTGAACAATCAGAATGTAAAGTTTGAATATAAAATAATGAAAACTCCTGGACTTACAGATTACACAAGCAAGACACTCCTAAGCATTTTGGATTGAACAAACTGTACACCCGTAAAAATAAATAAATATTTATCTAATGTGCACTAAATAAGAGGTGCACATGTTCAAAGTATCAACAATCATTATGCAAAGTTTGAATATCAAGGAATGAAAGCTGTTGGAGTTATAGATTACTCAAACCAGACACCATCTAAGCATTTTGAATGTACAAAAAGTTCAAGACCCCCCCGTAATGAAAAAAGGTGGACATCTTCAGTTGGTAAACAATCATTAAACAAAGTTGAAATATAAAGGAATGAAAACTGTTGGAATAACACATTACACAAACCAATCACAACCTAAGCGTTTCGGATGGAAAATATGTCTAAGTTCAACTCCCGTCAAAAGTAAATGAATACTTGTCTTATGTGCACAGAATAAGAAGTGCACATTTTCAATATGTGAACAATTATTATGCAAAGTTTGAATATAAAGGAACGAAATCTGTTGGAGTTACAGATTACACAAAATTAGACACCATCATAGCATTTTAGACGGAACAATGTCCAACACCCCTCAAAAATAAGAAAATATTCATAAAAAGTGCACAAAATAAAAAATGGATATTCTCAATATGCTACCAATCATTATGCAAAGTTTGAATAATAAGAAATTCAATCTTTTGGCGTAACAGATTACACAAACTAGGCACCCCATAAGTGTTGCAGATAGACGGACAGATGGACGGACGGAGTGGACCCATTACTAGACCTGCAAAAGCGAGGCAGGCATTATATATATACAGTATATATGGAAATATTACATATTAATTCCAGAACCTTAGAGTTTAGTGGTGGATGTATTTTTTGTGAACATTTTATTTGCAGAAAGCCAACGTTTGTCAGGTATTCATGTTCTGCAAATACATAAAATGTATAATATTTGCAACATAAAACTTGAGTCGAAAGTGTTGCGCTTGCATATAATTTGGGTCTAGAATAGTTCATTGTTTTTGGTTGTTAAATACTTATGTTGTCCATAACCTTTGACGATTTCCTGTAAATGTCTTGCACACATGTTACATCCGTTTTAAATATAGTTCAATCAGTCTGACCCGTTCAGTGCGGTGTATTATAACTAAATGTACATACTGTTTACATCTCATTGTAATGAATATAAGCTACAGGTTTGTTTTTGTATAAAATGGTAACTAATACGCTTTATAATAATTTGTTTTTGAGCCTTTAAACATCCTTATCCCTTAGACCAAGCATGCCAATGTATATGATGTGTGTAATGTAAAAAGGATTAGCTTAGTCAAGGCGGAAAGCAACTCTAAAACTTTTTTTCTAATTCATATATGTTGAATAGCGGAACCCATTTTTTTAATCAGTACTTATCAATGTGAAAAGACTTTTTACAGATAACTCGTGGGCTAAACCAACTAACTTTACCATGGAAAAATATCCTTTTCTTTGAAACTTTTATCTGACCAATCATTTATTCACCCTGTCAGAGGTCCTTTATTCATATGACCTGTATTGGAAGTGATTTTATACACATTTTGACCTATATTGGAAGCACTACCCATACCAAGCTAACCTGTATTGGAAGCACTATCCATACCAAGCTAACCTGTATTGGAAATGCTACCCATACCAAGCTAACCTGTATTGGAAATGCTACCCATACCAAGCTAACCTGTATTGGAAGTGCTACCCATACCAAGCTGACCTGTATTGGAAGCGCTACCCATACCAAGCTAACCTGTATTGGAAATGCTACCCATATCAAGCTGACCTGTATTGGAAATGCTACCCATACCAAGCTAACCTGTATTGGAAGTGCTACCCATACCAAGCTAACCTGTATTGGAAGTGCTACCCATACCAAGCTAACCTGTATTGGAAGTGCTACCCATACCAAGCTAACCTGTATTGGAAGTGCTACCCATACCAAGCTAACCTGTATTGGAAGTGCTTCCCATACCAAGCAAACCTGTATTGGAAGTGCTACCCATACCAAGCTAACCTGTATTGGAAATGCTACCTTTACCAAGCTAACCTGTATTGGAAGTGCTACCCATACCAAGCTAACCTGTATTGGAAGTGCTACCCATACCAAGCTACCCTGAATTGGAAGTGCTACCCATACCAAGCTAACCTGTATTGGAAATGCTACCCATACCAAGCTAACCTGTATTGGAAATGCTACCCATACCAAGCCTACCTGTATTGGAAGTGCTACCCATACCAATCTGACCTGTATTGGAAGTGCTACCCATACCAAGCTAACCTGTATTGGAAATGCTACCCATATCAAACTACCCTGAATTGGAAGTGCTACCCATACCAATCTGACCTGTATTGGAAGTGTAACCTATACCAATCTAACCTGTATTGGAAGTGTTACCCATACCAAGCTAACCTGTAGTGTAAGTGCTACCCATACCAAGCTAACCTGTATTGGAAGTGCTACCCATACCAAGCTAACCTGTATTGGAAATGCTACCTTTACCAAGCTAATCTGTATTGGAAGCGTTACCCATACCAAGCTAACCTTTATTGGAAGTGCTACCCATACCAAGCTAACCTGTATTGGAAATGCTACCTTTACCAAGCTAATCTGTATTGGAAGCGGTACCCATACCAAGCTAACCTGTATTGGAAATGCTACCCATATCAAACTACCCTGAATTGGAAGTGCTACCCATACCAAGCTTACCTGTATTGGAAGTGCTACCCATACCAAGCTAACCTGTATTGGAAGCGTTACCCATACCAAGCTAACCTGTATTGGAAGCGTTACCCATACCAAGCTAACCTGTATTGGAAGTGCTACCCATACCAAGCTAACCTGTATTGGAAGTGCTACCCATACCAAGCTAACCTGTATTGGAAGTGCTACCCATACCAAGCTACCCTGAATTGGAAGTGCTACCCATACCAAGCTAACCTGTATTGGAAATGCTACCCATACCAAGCTAACCTGTATTGGAAATGCTACCCATACCAAGCCTACCTGTATTGGAAGTGCTACCCATACCAATCTGACCTGTATTGGAAGTGCTACCCATACCAAGCTAACCTGTATTGGAAATGCTACCCATATCAAACTACCCTGAATTGGAAGTGCTACCCATACCAATCTGACCTGTATTGGAAGTGTTACCTATACCAATCTAACCTGTATTGGAAGTGCTACCCATACCAAGCTAACCTGTAGTGTAAGTGCTACCCATACCAAGCTAACCTGTATTGGAAGTGCTACCCATACCAAGCTAACCTGTATTGGAAATGCTACCTTTACCAAGCTAATCTGTATTGGAAGCGTTACCCATACCAAGCTAACCTTTATTGGAAGTGCTACCCATACCAAGCTAACCTGTATTGGAAATGCTACCTTTACCAAGCTAATCTGTATTGGAAGCGTTACCCATACCAAGCTAACCTGTATTGGAAGTGCTACCCATACCAAGCTAACCTGTATTGGAAGTGTTACGAATACCAAGCTAACCTGTAGTGGAAGTGCTACCCATACCAAGCTAACCTGTATTGGAAGTGTTACCTATACCAAGCTAACCTGTATTGGAAGTGCTACCCATACCAAGCTAACCTGTATTGGAAGTGCTACCCATACCAAGCTAATCTGTATTGGAAGCGTTACCCATACCAAGCTAACCTGTATTGATAATGCTACCTTTACCAAGCTAACCTGTATTGGAAGTGTTACCTATACCAAGCTAACCTGTATTGGAAGTGCTACCCATACCAAGCTAACCTGTATTGGAAATGCTACCTTTACCAAGCTAATCTGTATTGGAAGCGTTACCCATACCAAGCTAACCTGTATTGATAATGCTACCTTTACCAAGCTAACCTGTATTGGAAGTGCTACCCATACCAAGCTGACCTGTATTGGAAATGCTACCCATACCAAGCTAACCTGTATTGGAAGTGCTACCCATATCAAGCTACCCTGTATTGGAAGTGCTACCCATACCAAGCTAACCTGTATTGGAAGTGCTACCCATACCAAGCTAACCTGTATTGGAAATGCTACCCATATCAAACTACCCTGTATTGGAAGTGCTACCCATACCAATCTGACCTGTATTGGAAGTGTTACCTATACCAAGCTAACCTGTATTGGAAGCGTTACCCATACCAAGCTAACCTGTATTGGAAGCGCTACCCATACCAAGCTAACCTGTATTGGAAGCGCTACCCATACCAAGCTACATGTATTGGAAGTGCTACCCATACCAAGCTACATGTATTGGAAGTGCTACCCATACCAAGCTAACCTGTATTGGAAGCGCTACCCATACCAAGCTACATGTATTGGAAGTGCTACCCATACCAAGCTACATGTATTGGAAGTGCTACCCATACCAAGCTAACCTTTGTTGGAAGCGCTACCAATACCAAGCTAACCTGTATTGGAATCGCTACCCATACCAAGCTAACCTGTATTGGAAGCGCTACCCATACCAAGCTAACCTGTATTGGAAGTACTACCTAACCAAGCTAACCTGTATTGAAATCGCTACCCATACCAAGCTAACCTGTATTAAAAGTGCTACCCATACCAAGCTAACCTGTGTTAGAAGCGCTACCAATACCAAGCTAACCTGTATTGGAATCGCTACCCATACCAAGCTAACCTGTATTGGAAGCGCTACCCATACCAAGCTAACCTGTATTCGAATCGCTACCCATACAAAGCTAACCTGTATTGGAAGCGCTACCCATACCAAGCTAACCTGTATTGGAAGTGCTACCCATACAAAGCTAACCTGTATTGGAAGTATTACCCATATCAAGCTGACCTGTATTGAGAGGGCTACCCATACAAAGCTAACCTGTATTGGAATCGCTACCCATACCAAGCTTACCTGTATTGGAAGCGCTACCCATACCAAGCTAACCTGTATTGGAAGTGTTACCCATATCAAGCTGACCTTTATTGAGAGCGTTACCCAAACCAAGCTGACCTCTATTGGAATTGCTATCCATACCAAGCTAACCTGTATTGGAAGTGTTACCCATATCAAGCTGACCTGTATTGAGAGCGCTACCCAAACCAAGCTAACCTGTATTGGAAGCGTTACCCATACCAATCTAACCTGTATTGAGAGCGCTACCCAAACCAAGCTGACCTCTATTGTAATTGCTACCCATACCAAGCTAACCTGTATTGGAAGTGTTACCCATATCAAGCTGACCTGTATTGAGAGCGCTACCCATACCAAGCTAATCTTTATTGGAAATGCTACCCATATCAAGCTACCCTGTATTGGAAGTGCTACCCATACCAATCTGACCTGTATTGGAAGTGTTACCTATACCAAGCTTACCTGTATTGGAAGTGCTACCCATACCAAGCTTACCTGTATTGGAAGTGCTACCCATACCAAGCTAACCTGTATTGGAAGTGCTACCCATACCAAGCTAACCTGTATTGGAAGCGCTACCCATACCAAGCTAACCTGTATTGGAAGTGCTACCCATACCAAGCTTACCTGTATTGGAAGTGCTACCCATACCAAGCTTACCTGTATTGGAAGCGCTACCCATACCAAGCTAACCTGTAGTGGAAGTACTTCCCATACCAAGCTAACCTTTATTTGAAGTGCTACCCATACCAAGCTAACCTGTATTGGAAATGCTTTCCATACTAATCTAATCTGTATTGAAAGTGATACCCATACCAAGCTGACCTGTATTGGAAGATCCACCCATACCAAGCTGACCTGTATTGGAAGTAATACCAAAACCAAGCTGACCTGTATCCCACTTGTAACCTTGACTGTCGAGGTATTTAATCTTTTGTCTATTGTCCTCCTCTATGACCATCGTTATCATTTAAAATACAGCAGAGTTCGTTGTTGAAATTTAAGACCAATACGTCAGCTGCTTAACAATTTGTCTTAAATGTACAGCAACTAGTAAGAACTCCGTAAAATTAAAAGGTTTAATAAAAATCAACTGAAAGTAATATAAAGGACGCACGTTGATCGTTTGCTAATTAGAAGGAGACTCTAGGTATTTAAATTGAAAGCAATGTTTGGGTAGCCCTAATGAGTGTTTCAACATAGCTGTACTGACATAGTTTCCATAAGAAAGCTTGTTCTAATACATTTTAACATTACAGAGAAACGTAATAGTTATACCATGGGTTGTCCGCCTGTACGTGGAGATAATCCACGAGCTTTAGCGAGTGGATTATCTTACGTACAGGTGAACAAACATGGTATAACTATTTTATACTACCTACATTAGTGTAGACCTTGCACATCACGAGATATTTCATGCTTAAGTTGGTAAAGGTGGTATAAAAGTATGTAAAACATTGACTAAGCTTTGCCACAAAAAAATCCTTGGCAAAGCCTTATCATCGTTTTGCATACTTGTGTCTTGTTATTTCTAAAATGTAGTAATATGCAAAATTTGACTAGAATATACCAAGCAGTTCAAGAGTTATGAGCATTTTCACTAAAAGACCTTGACTGGCCAAAATGATGATCCGCAAACCCTCGCATCCGTTTTACATACCAGGGTGGCTGGACAATATTAAAGCTAGAGGTCTTGAAAGTCCTGAGGCGCTCACAGGATCTCCTAAATATTGTTAAAATAGGTAAAGGTCAACTACAGCTTATAATGGAACAAATCTTGTTTTACCATATATGGGGGTTGCAGCAATTTTGGTTAAGTGACCTCAACAATCTAATGAATAATCCATCAAACAGCCAAGTGATTTCTGAGAAAAAGATGTTAAGATAGGTGTGTGGCGGTCCAAATGTGTGGCCTTGGATAAAATTGCACAGGTCAGCTTGACATTTGGTACTTAATATAAACAATTGTTTTATTAGGTTTAACTATTATGAATTGGGCTTAACCGTTTAGAGAAAAATGAACATTTTAAGATTTTCCCCATATAAATGCATTAAGAATCAAATTAGACCTTGTTATAAAGTAAGTGAAGGTCAACCTAGATTCATCATTTGTGCAAACCTGGTAGGGCCTACATCCACAATGCTACATACCAAGTTCAAAAGCCAATGGCCTTTTGGTTCCAGAGAAGAAGATATTTAAAGAGTTTTAACAATATATGGGCATGTTGGCCATCTAAGTAATGTGACCATAACAATTTGCATAGATTTTGGCTAACCAATCATAAGGAGTTATCATATGAAATTTGATTTCAATTGGCAAAGTAGTTTCTGAGAAAACTATGATTTAATATGTTGATTGGAGTCCAATATAAGCGACCTTAGCTGAAAGGTCAATGGTCAACCTTGACCTTTACAACTTATTTATAGACACTAGATTCAACATATCAATTGAGAATAATGACTTTGGCTTCCACAGTATTAAAATAAATCAACTTTCCAAAAAAAATC
Organism: Loripinus fragilis; assembly: GCA_964019695.1. Lineage (NCBI taxonomy): Eukaryota > Metazoa > Mollusca > Bivalvia > Lucinida > Lucinidae > Loripinus > Loripinus fragilis. The sequence continues at coordinate 35,288,035 of OZ026521.1, forward strand.
AATTCAAATGCATAAGGAAGCAAATTTGACCTGACGTTAAGTAGGTCAAAGTCAACCCACACGTAGGATCATTATTTGAACAAACGTGGTAGGCCCAACACCCGCAATGCTACATACCAAGTCCAAAGGTCATCAGCCTTCTGGTTCTGGAGAAGAAGATTTTTAAAGGGTTTTACTATATATGGGCGTGGCGGCTATCTTGGTAATGTGACCAAAATAGTTTGTATAAATTTTGGCTAACATAACATAAGGAGACTTTGCATGAAATTTGAGTTCAATTGGGCCAGGGGTTTGTGAGAAAACTATGTTTTAATATATTGATGGGACCACAATATGAGCGACCTTGACTGAAAGGGCAAAGGTCAACCGTGACCTTTGAAACTTATTTATAGCCATTGTCTCATTAGTTTTAATATTACCAAGAAAGAATGATGACTTTGGCTTTAACAGTCTTCAAAAATCAACTTTTCAAAAACATCCCCTTTTAAATGCATTAGGAAGCAAATTTGACCTTGACGTTAAGTAGGTCAAGGTTAACCTAGGATCATTATTTGAACAAACTTGGTAGGCCCAACAGCCCCGATGCTACACACCAAGTCCCAAGGTCATCAGCTTTCTGGTTCTGGAGAAGAAGATTTTAAAGGTTTTTTACCATATATGGGCGTGGCGGCCATCTTGGTCATGTGACCACGACCATTTGAACAAACTTTCGTTCCCGCGTCCTAAGGAGTTCCCATATGAAATTTGAGTTCAATTGGCCCAGTGGAGGAGAAGATGTTTGAAAATGTTGACGGACGGCCAATAAACGACAGACAACAGACTCGGCTCAGGTGAGCTAATAAATAAGTATGCGAATGTTGATCCAAATTGCCCGTAAGGTTCAAGATTTATGAGGATTTTCACTAACTGACAACAACAGGCTGGATAATGGAATAACATACACATACCTATCAAAAACTGGTGAATTCACATGCCAGTGGTTAGGAAATGATGACATGCGTATGTATGCAAAATGTGATAAAAATATACCATTTGTTACAAGAGTTATGATCTTTTTCACTAACTGGTAATAACATAGTGACCCAATAGCGACCCAATGGTCGTGCAATCTAAATCTAACATACAAATTTCGTATGGTTTTATAGACAAAACTATGTCGCAAACAAGTCCCTAAAGGACTCTTCAAGCAAGACAATGGATGCAATTATTTAAGAAGTACAAGTTACCACTTGTAATGGGACCAAACCCATGGGTGACTTCAAAAATCACGATCTTAAGGAAGTGAATTCGAACCATGTACTAAGGAAATATGTAGAACTACCAGTCTGCACTTAACATGCATATAATTTCATGGTTTTCGTCTGTGAAATGCAATGATGAAAATCGTATTATTTTACGCTAACAGACTCTTCAAGGCATAAATTTAACAAGGCATTTGGCTACACAATCTGTCCAAGAAGAAAACAGGTGTATAGATTTTTTTTCTTGGCGACCAGATTGAAGTTTCCCCCTGTGTTTACCTATGTAAAACATTCTATCTAGCATATCCCAACAAACCTGTGGGGAAGACAAAAATCGAACAGTCACACCTAGGAAGAAAGTGACATCAGTGATATGCAAAAGTTACGTAATCGTGTTATAACGCAGAAACTTCTGGAAGCGTTATTTTAAATATAAAAATAACCACCAGAAGAGATGGCAAATCCCCCAACCCAAGTTAATGATAAGCAGTATAATCTCACAAACAAGTATATATAAATTTAGATAAGATACAGGTGTGCTAAGACTAAACCTTACACCTAGTGCATTTCTTGTTTACTACGTTTAAACTAAGATTAGACATCAAAATGCACTAGAAGTTAACTACCTAGTGGACAGTAGTGCACTAGGGAGTTAACACCATGTGCATTGCACCATTTTCGCAAGCTGGTGTAAGTGTAGATTGTAACTTCTATCAAATAAATAAATTAATTTATTTAAAAAAAATGATCTTTTATCTCCAATGTCCTTGGATTATCCTATTAAGAGTATTTTAAGTTTTATATATCTTATGTTAATTTGTATAGTGTATTTTATCTTCCCAGTTCTTGAGTAGTGTGTCATTTTTTTTTATTTCTACCGAGTTTAATAATAATACTTATACTACTAATACTGCTTATAATAATAATAATAATAATACTAACTACTACTACTACTACATTGTGCTACTACAAACAGTTATATGAAAATTAATGAACAATACTTTGTGTATCTTTCAACCCTTATTTCCTTATTTTAGGTAATTATGATAAATATTTGTAGCTCAAGGAAGTTATTTCTTCCTTAAAAACAAATAAGAGACCAGGTATTGAAAGTATTGTTGATGCAATATTTAAATGTTCTTTTGATATTTTTTCACCTTTGGTGTTAAGATCATTCAACATTATTTTCCTTAATGGTATATACTTATACTAATGGTCAGAGGGTTTGATTACTCCAAAACATGAAAAGACAGTATAGACAATTTAAACAATTACAGGGTATAAATCTGATAATTATGCTTTCTAAAATTGATACCCACATCACATATTCTTAACAAAAGGATACTTAGACGGGCATCCAAAAACACTAAATTATCTGATTGCCAGTTTAGTTTTCAAATGAACAAGTCAACTACTGATTGTATTGTCATTTTTCATGCCATCATATTAAAAGTTTTGAATGAGAAAACAAATTATATTGCTGTTTTATAGATTATCAACCAAAAACAAACAAACAAACAATCTCTTTATTTCTAGGCTCAGATAACAATTGTTACATATGAGCACATATGAAATGAGTCAAATATAGCATGGTGGCGACAACAGGAGAATAACATTGCTACGTGTCAGTAATTTTTAAAACGGATTATTTAGATGTGTTTAACTCATTCTGCAAGAGTTAAAGGGGAGGCTTTATTTTGAAGATTCTACTGATTCTAACTGTGTTAATAGCATTATTCTGCTTAATTTTGTTTACTCATTACTTTTTTTTAATATATAAATATAAAAGCCGTGACCTGGCTACATATATATTCACGACATGGCCTTTACAATTATATGTATACATAGTACGTATATAAGACAAAACTACTTTAGTTTAGTACTTCAGCAAAGCCATAGCAAGACTCTGTCAAACAACGTCTATAGTATTCGCGCCGGCACGCATGTGCACTTTGCTGGGACCAGGTTTCCCTCCTATCCGCCAGAGGATCGACCGTGGGTTCTCGTAAGGGTGGCCACAATCGATGCCCCAGGCGTGTAGGTAATAATTAAATAATAATTAAATAATTTCTTACTCTTGCCTGTACAGGAGTGTAGTTTGTTATAGGTTTAAATTGCACTGAGTTGCCTGCGCGATTTAGTCAAAAAGCACACAATATTTCAGCAAGTACGAGGGATGTCCCAGTAAATCGTGGACTTTTGTTATAAAACGAGATTGTCAATCGGAATTCCTATGAAACTTGTATGATACGTTAATATACATCTACGACACGTTTTCTACAAATTTGGGTGAAATCACAGTTTAAATTTCAAAGTAGTGAACCTTTACTTGAGGGTATCTCTTCGTATGCGGCGCACGTCACAAATTATTTTGCTGTATTTTTAGAGAGGGGTGGTCAAATGTTTTGACTTTACTCTTTTTAAATAAGCTTAAATGGTGACAAATATTGCCATATATTTGTTGAGTAAGTCTCCCTAGTTCCAGTAAAGACTAAATAGTTAGTTTAGATATGTTAAGCAATCAAAAAAGTGCGATCTTTTAGATTTAATAATAATATATTTACCAATAAAATAACTTACAGAAAAATAGCATGCGTTCCGTTAAATTGGCAAAAATGAGCTTGTCTTTGTGATATTACTAAAATAATTTTACACAAAATCCATTTTACGACACTAGTGACTCTTCGACCAATCATTTGATTTTAAAAGAACGTAGTTTTATGTGATTAATTAGCTAAAAAGTGTTGAAAGTCTAATTTTTGCGTCGTACCGTTTTTCTAACCTTAGCATTCTCTGAAAAATAAAAATGTAGTAGGTATGTAAAATCGTTTATAAAATCAATGCGAATGGCCATAAACGTTTCAAATTTTCAACACTTTACCTTGCATGGTTACTAGTTGATGTAAGAATGTATTGTTTAAAAACAAAAGCGAAATTTGATTGAATGTACACTACCTTTTGGACTAGAATAGTTTCATTACAAATTTTTATGTCGTCCGCTGAAGTCGTTCGCTGCACACAACTTCCCAACACCACTGACAAAACACCGTGGATCCAGATCAGACTGCTCCTATATAGACAGACCGGTCTAGGCCCTCACTGTTCGTCACAAATGCCTCTAGAACGCTCCAGCTGACGACAAATGCAGACGACTCCTGCTCCACACTATTTATTGTCACGGTCTGTTTGGTTGACCAATGCTATGCGAGCACAATATAAGATGGAGACGGAGGGGCGGGATAATGTGTCTCTCGTGGCTGTTTTTGTATATGTAAGCTTTTTCTAATAAGTCTGAAGACTGCATGTTTAATTCTTACAACTGGAACAGATGCAGGTCATCATGCTTGGGATTAGTGAACATAATTTCTTAGGATTAATCGAAAATGACAAAAGGTATAAACATTATGTATTACTGTACGAATAAATGCGTTTTATAATCAGTTTCACCGATAGTGGTCTTATTTGCATCGAAAGCATTTGATACTGTAGACGGGGCTCTCTTATGGCATTCTTTTTACAGAGAGGCTGCAGTACAATTATGCTTAAGGCCCTCTTCTCTATGTATGAAAGTATTAAGTCCTGTGTCAGATATAAAAACAAATGTTCAAACTTCTTCACCATACATACTGGAGTAAAGCATGGTGACCCTCTTTATTCATTTTCTTTATTAATGGCATACTTGAAAGCACATGCTCTGATAATATCGACCTGTTAGATTCCAACTACATTAACATGTTCATGCTCCTTTATGCAGATGACAGGGTTCATCTGTTTACCTGAAAGACATGTTATATAAACTACATGAGTATAGCCAAACCTGGGGCTTGCAGGTCAATACGAGTAAGAAAGAAAATCGTGATATCTGAAAAAGGTAGATCTACTAGCACAGAGATCTATTATAATAATACCTTGCTCGAAAATGTGAAAAACCTCAAATATCTGGCATTATGTTTAATAAAAATGGTTGTTGGAACACAGAGCAAGGCTATTTTGCGTTACTTAACTTATATAGACTATTTAATGATGTAACAATGTGCAAAAAGGAGAAGTTTAAACTGTTTGACACCTTAGTAGGTTCAGTCCTCAGCTATGCTTGAGAGATGTGGGGTTTTCATTGTGCACCCGATATATAACATATCCATGCTCTGTTCTGCAGATATCTTTTAGCACTTAAAAAGTCAACAAATCGAGCCGCTCTGCATACCAATTTCAAGCTCAGAATTATTCAATGCTGGTTCTAAATTATAAAAACAGATAATGTTGCTGTTAGAGAAATATTTATGTTATTACAGGATGCTACAAATGGGAATACTTATAAAGGTTCTTATTGGGCTTATCAAGTCAAAAGTTTGCTTGAAAATTAAGGATTCAACTATAAATGGAACAACCAAGCATTTAAAGAACACTCTTATTCCATATCAGGCAGAGATTACTCGACATGGCTAGCCAAGACCTATTAATGCAGATAGATTCCTTGTCAAAATTACAAACTAACTGCCTCTTTAAACACGATACAGAAATTGCTAAATAGTTAGATTTAATCATTAACTGTAAGTGTGAACTCAGTCGTTTTAGATTAAGCTCCAATAATCTGGCAATAGAGACTGAGCAATACACAGGCACTGCAAAGAAAGATATATTATGTATCCTCTGCAACATGAGAATGGTGGAAACAGAATTTCACTTCCTATTAGTTTGCCCTCATAATGTAGATTTACGTAGAAAATACTTTCCAGCATAACCAAATATAAACAAATTTTATACGCTCCTACAAGGTCAGTCTCAACATGTGTTATTAAACTTTTCAAAAATTATCTATTTTGCAGAAAAAAGAAGGTCTATGATTTTATAGCTACAATTATTTAAATTTGATATAAGCCAAAGGACACTGATCAGTTTGATCAATCTAAACAGTGGCTGTGTGCCGCTGCGTTGATGCTTCTAAGATGATGGATCAGCGCTCCTGCGTTCACCCAGCAATGTTTTGACATAAGCATGGCGACTCTTGGTATTTTTTAGTATGTTGATACAAGGGAGATACACCTTACAAGAATATTATCTATGGTATATCTATTTATCTAATTAGCAATACCTCTTGCAAATACATTTCTTATTGCTATCTGTACACTTCACTCGCATGTATTGTATTAGTTGTTAGGCAAAAAGCATTGTTATATGTTTATTGTCAATAAACTTTGTTGTATTGTATTAGTTGTTTGGATAACAAAAACGGCCTTCAATTAGATGTCCATGCCAGTTTTTTGCATGAATCATTAGGATAGACTAGACTCTATTTGTATACTTTATGTCAAATAAATTCTGGTCTGTTCTGTTCTGCCAGCCTGCTCACACAATAAATATCCAGACCAGCCTGTCATGCTCACATTGATTTTGTGATCTGCTGAAATCTACCATGTTTTTTTTGTTTTTTTTTTTAAAAATAAAATCTTTCAGAAACACTTTCAGATTGTCAAAAGGTTTGGATTCGGATCAGGAAGTCCTAAACTGGGTCCTAACTGTTTGTATTCCAACATGGTTGATCAAGACTTTTATTTTCTGTCTATTAAATGAAAGTCTTAATTTTAATGCAAAACAATAAATATACTAAAGGAATAAAGATACGCAACAGATGAAAAAATATTTTTGCGTACTTATATGATATTTTGATTAACTTTCTTTTAGAATGTGCTTACTAACTATTAACGACATCTGATGAAATGCAAAAACGTCACTTTAACGATAAAATTAACGCCACAAGATGAAAAGACTTAAAAACGTAAAAATGTGACATGGACGCCAGAACGTAGATCATAAATTCTGATCTTCTGCATGATTTTTTACATGGCACCGACTTTACAATGTGTAAATAAAGAAGGCATCGTATCATGCTGAAATGTCAGTCAAATATATTGCTTCAAACAAGCTACTGGATTGCAAGTATACACAATGGCAAAGAATAGTCATTTAACGTCAGTTAAAGCTGTCGAGCTGAGGTCGTTGGTGCATTAATGGATCTATCAAACCTAAAGATAACAGGACATGCTTTTTCCGCAAAAGCTTCCTAATATAGCCTATAGAATTATGTCAGCAAGGCGTTACATTGACGTTAGTCAAATTGAAGACAGCACAAATTTGCAAATGAAAACAACCTGTTACATGTATATGCGGGAAGTAAGCATTTAACTTTCTAACTGTGACCAAAACTTTGCCACTTGGTCATTCTCTCACCAGAAAAATGTGTTAGCATTATGGTGCCTTTAAAGTGCAGAACAATGAATTTTGACATCATAATACACATTTAATTAATGTCTAACATTCTTAAGTCATAACTCTTGCAATAAATGTGCTTTTATTGAATAATCTCAAGAGGAATAGAATATTACCCCATTTAACACAATATTTGGTCTTGATGTTAATGGCGTTAAACCGTTGAAATCATAACCTAAGGTACAGGCTGATCATTTCCAAAATCCCCAATTTAATTCCAAATGTTTTGTAAACAATGAACCAGTTTTATTTACTTTATTTATTGTTTTTCACAGTTTTCTACTGGGGTCAGGATGATTACACGCATGCTAGCCGGCATACACAACCACAGTTGTGGCTTAACCTAATGTAATGTGACAGATACATGTTTGTTTTATGAAATAACATCATCTTTACAACCAACTTGCGTTATATTATTTATTTAAATGAATTGAAGTGATTGTTGCGATTCTTTATTCCTTAAGTATATATATCTTGAACCGCCATTTAAACCAGAAGATCTTTTTCTTTTAAATATTTATTAAATGCATGTTTTAATGTGTTGTTTGTTAATGTCTGCTGAATTTTTGTTTTTAAAATTATTTTTTTTTTTCAAAAAATTCTTTCAGGAACACCATCAGAGTGTCAAACAGTTCGAACCTAGATCAGGACCAACAGAACGTGAACGTTGGTCCTGAGTGGAGTGTCCACTTCAATATGTAATAGTAAAGCGTGTGTTTGTGTTTAACATCCAACCAACAGCTATGCTACCAAATGTTATCGAAATATCAGAAAAGAAATGCAAGTTAATGAGTGAAGAAAGCTTTTGCTTAAAGACTCATACAAGTGACATAAAATAAAATTCATAACAGGTAGCAAGAGAAAGTAACTATTCTTGCGCAAGGCAGTTTGTCTCCAACTAAAATACACTCCTCCCAACATTAATAAAATACCCAAAGGGGTTGGAATGTTATAGAGGGTTCCTTTAAAAATGTTAGAGTTAGATTACTCTAATACAAAGTAAGGGAGAGCATATATTCTTGCTCATCACACATTATCTTGACAGAAATAGTCCTATGATATATTATTAAAATAATTCACAGGGTATGGAAGATATATAGTTCTAAGGGAGGTAACATTAATAGGAAGCAAGGGATAGTTGCATGTTTGAAAGTGACAGACTGTCTTGTATCGATATATATATCTACCAAATAGTAACGAAATATCTCAAATGTGGTAGCTACTAATGTGTTTCCAGAGTTTAAGTGACCCCCGTTTTTCTTTTTTAACAGCTTTAAATTGAACCTAGAAGAACGGCACTTAGCATGTGGATTTAAATGCACACTGCGTAGCTAAAACTTATTTTTGGGAGACGCTCTTATTTGTAAATGAAGCCCAAATCCCCTGTACAATAGAATAACATAGCTGTTTTTCCCTATGCATATACCCATGTGTACCCCTATAGATACACGTGGTATATTTGCATTGCTATGATGATATATACTAGCCTACAGGAATATCTATATTCGCTGATTCAACATAAATCTATTCCGCAAACCTCACTCGTCATCACTTTGACACATACACGCACGCACACGTGCAATTGTAAAAGTCTATATGGGTCCTAGACCGTGCCGTATTGAAAGCAGGGAAATATAAGGCTTAAGCATGAAACCTGCATGTACATGTAGCACCTTCCATTTCAATTCATCCACTTTTTTTGCCTACGAGGTAATTTGCCATGGTTTTGTCGTCTGCTGATATATTTTTTTTCAAAATCGTTTTTTGTTGTTGTTGTTGTTTCTATTTTTTTCGATAATACCAGTTGAGTGTCAAGCAGTTTGCATCCAGATCATACCCATTGGTCTAAATTGTTTGCAAAGCTTATCAGCAGGCGACACTAGTAAGTAAAACGTTTATGACGACAATTCAAGCAAATTAGAGAATTGACGAGAAATAGTGAATTGGGGATATACATTAAACTTAAAAAGCATCAAATATTTGCCTGCTTAAGACATTTCGCTGATAAACTTTGTCAACAGCTGAAGCCAAGTTCAGGCTATAATGTTGGACATTATTTGGATCCATACTGTTTGAAAACCTACTTGTATTCATGAAAGACATGTTTTAGTGAATAATTATCTCGAAAGAAAATTCAGCAGAAGACAACAACAACCCAGCATTAAAGGTTAAGCCAATACTATTACTTGAATTGTTTTTTAAAGATGCATAGTCTGTAACTTTTGATCTTTTAATTTTAGAACTAATGTTTCTATTTTTCAAGAATACAGTAAAAAAAATAAAATTTAGGTATGCATTTTACCAATATCGTAAATCTAAACAAATTATCAGTATCAAAACAACAGCATTTATGCTAAAAAACCTGTCTATAATTATTGGAGGGACGCAAATAATTACCAACACGAGAAAAACACACCTGTTTTTATAAGATAAGTCACTTTTCCCTGCAGTTTTTAGCTATAGTGAACATATTTATTGTGAAAGCGTAACTTAATTCTACTTTTACAAATGAGTTAAAAAGAAAATGAAAAAAAAAAAACGAAAAATGTTCATATGTGCAGACTTAGTCTCTTTAACTGCATCGGTTTGAGATGTACATCAAAGTTTATAAGTCAGTATAAGCAGTAACTCATAGGATAATACGCAAAGATTGGTCCAGTTAAGCAATTTTAGCATGAGCTGCGACTGTCTTCATCAGTTTAAACACGTGTTTTAGGTGCTCAAAAGAACCGTATCATCGAGACGGTTGTTTTGAGTACACACCAAATAATTCTGCAAATATGTTTTGGATGAGAAATAGGAAAGATAATTTTCTGTTACGCACTCTTATCTGTAGGACTGACGAATTACCTCCACTGACCCGTATTAGCCATGTTTTATTTATATCGTTTGGCTCACTTGGGGACTAATTCAAAGGGGAGTGGCAAAAAACACCAAAATTCCATCTAATTCCAGCCTTTACAAAAAGTCACATTTATGTGGAAAAAAATAGTTAAATTACGCGGTCTATATCTCAATTCATTTCTCTAATTTATTTTTCAATTAAAATCACCATTAAAGAATAATTAGCAAAAAAACGGGGGTCACATAAGTCCTGGAAACACTATAGTACACAATAGTTCCCCATTTCAGTTCATTCAAGTGAAATACCTACAATTTATCCATGGGAGAGTAACCATTCGTATATGGGGCCCACCGACTAGACCTAATACATATGCCTACCAAATATTAATAAAATATCTCAAATGGTATATAAATATGGAACAAACAAGGTTTCGCCTTTGAAACTAGGGAGAGCACCCACATTTACAGGTGACACACTGCCTCCTTCCAAATATAATTCAAATATCTCATAGAATATAAACGTTATGGCGCCAACAATGTTTCACCATGACAATACTCGTTCAAGGGAGATAACTCAAAAATGAATTTAAGTAGACTGCCCTTTCTTCCACGCAACACACCGTCTTGTCCTGATATATATGCCTACCAAAAATAATCAAAATATCTCAAAGGGTATCAAAGTTATTGATTGAACAAGGATCCTCTTTAAAATTTGTTCAAGTGAGATAACTAAAAATGAAGCAAGTGAGAGCAGCCATTCTTACACGCTACACATTGTATTGACCTGATATATATGCATACCAAAACTTAACAAAGTATCTCGAAGGGTATAAATGTTATGGAGGGAACAGGGTTCCTCTTTAAAATTCGTTCAAAGGAGATATTTAAAAAATAAAGCAAGGGAGAGAACCCATTTTAATACACGACACACCCTCTTGACGTGATATACATGGATACCAATTATTATCAAAATATCTCAAATGGTATTAAAGTCTATATGGAGTGAACCAGCTTTTGTCTATGGACGAACGGACAGATGCACCGTGTTTACAAATGACCACTTATGTGGCTAATAACTGGTATTTTTGACACTTTAGTGGCTAAAACCTCTTACGTGTCTAGTCACATAAGAAGTTGTTTAAAACTGCATAAATCAACTAAGGGGGTAACCCATGTATGTTTTGAAAAAAAGACACTCAAATATGGATTTTAAATTATCCATCTGTATGGACCTCCAACACCGTCCACTTACATAATGTGGCTTGGTAAAATATGTTCATGTACCAGGTGTCTTGTCCATAAACTATGTACCTTGATCTAAAATGCCTTCTTAAATAGAAAAAAAATCATTGTCAATTGATACTGTCAAAAAGCTATTCTAAGGGGGGTAACCCTGATATAATGAAAATACAAATCTGTCGCAGTTTGAGCCCCTAGTGGTTAAATTTGTGTTTAGCTACATAAAAATGTTGCCTCATAAAAATTTATCATCCCAAAAATATCGTCACTTAAATCTAATCGACAGAATTTAGCCACTCAAAATTCGAAGACGCATAATGTTTTTAGACACATAGCTCTTAGCCACCTAAATGGCGAACTAATCTATTATTTGTGTGAGGATGGGATAGAAAAAATTGTCCCTCGCGATCACCGTTTGTCATCACTTGGCAAGCAGCGTTATGCCAAATGGCGATCCTTGGGATGGATTTTTCTATACCATCATCACGCTCATGATCGATTCTTTTATTAGTGTATCTGTACCATGATAAGCACAATTATATTCTTTTTATCAAAACTGTGTAGATCAAGATCATTCTACATTTGACTCTATTTGTAATTATCGTATGACGACGCGTCTGGGAGTGATATAACGCCATGTATTAAAATCGATTAACAGATTTTGGTGACGTAATGAAATGAAAGCAATAACAACGTCGCGTATATATTAGTTGGCAATCCGACTCGAAAAAAGATGCATACTTTTGGTTTTGTTGGCATTTTTGAGTACATTTGTTAGACCACTTTTACCATCATACTTAGCATTTATACAAAGCCTTAGGGGTGGATGCCACGTCTGAATTTTCATATGAAGGCCAGAAATTAGGTCAAAGGTCATTGAGTGCAAAAATGAGAAAATATGTACTACTGTAAAACAACTTTAACTCTTTATATGTAAACATATTTCATTTTAAGCCAAATTTTGTATGCTTTTAGTTATAAGTCTAAAATACATTGAGAAAATGTTTTATATAACTAAATGTTCATATGGCGGCTTTAAAATGGGGTCAAAGGTCATCAAGTGCAATAATCGGAGCATTTTTACAAACTGTGTTTCTTTTTTTTTTCTGGTCCAACAACAAGATGTTTTTTAAACTCTAAAAAGGGTAGTAGTCTTTTAGAAGGCTTAAATTAACATGTTTATTATTAAAGACGCATCATGGAAGCATCCTTTTATGGATTTTACAAAGACAAACATTGTAGGTTTTGTGCAATTATGACGGAAATTCTCCCTCATTTGGGCTAAACTGAGAAATGTGGGCTACTTTGAGAGTTTGCTGCACCTCTCAGAAAGTAAAACTATTTTCAGTTTGGGACATGTCTTGGGACCTTAGAACCCCATAATTTATTAACTTTTCTGCGGTCATTTTTTTCTATAAATCACCTGTAATCAACGCTACCCTACTGACATTGAAAATAACAGTACACACAATACAAGGCTAATTTTGATTTATTTTAATAGTATTAGTGAAACAGTTTAAGCATTAAATGTTTAAACTAGACATAAGAATCAATTGCATACATCTGTGATATGTATTTCTGCTCGGCAGCGATACTTATGCTTCATTTTATACTAAATTGCAGATACTGACTTTACAAATTACATGCATTAGAATACACCATGATACCTGACCTGAAATATACATGATGTTGATCTATATTCTAATTGAAAATGTTCATTTTCATATATTTGAAGTTATTTATAACTTTTAACTTGCAATGAAGTGAAATCAAGTGAATATTTAAATATACTAATTAGTATGTGTCTTGTACCCGCTCCAGCATGTAATGCATAGCTGCTTACAGATTCATTTTTCAATTTACATTGCATTGGAATTGGCAACATATCTTTCATAATGAAATCAAAATATAACTATATTAACAATAATGGCTCTAAAATTGCTGCACATTTATTAATGGGGTAACGTAGGTAACAAAAGGTGCCTTACATAAATGGATAAAGGTAGTAAATTGTTGTTAGGCTTATATAAAATTTGGGTCTGCTCTCCCAAATTCGCTTACATATACTACACACATTTTATTCTATATAAGATTTAATTTAAAAGAGTGCCATGGGTTGGTCTGCAATATGTGAATGTGGCATTTCCTGGTCTTACTCAATTACTTTTTTTGCAATTTGCTTGGCTCTTTTACATTCATAATGCAGTTTTCAGATTTCTACCAATGGTACATAAGGATCTACAATCTACATCATGATTTAAATATTGACTTAATATCGAAAATTTACTTAAAATAGCATAGCAATATTTCATACATCTAGTGGCAAGGCAGGAATTAAGGCAGGGGTAGTGCTGAGTGTCTTCTAGAGCAGGTATAGTTTTTGAAGACTGCAAATATAACATCAACCAAAGCTTTCGTAGTACAGAACCAGCATTGTTTATGTCCAAATATAGGTTGTAACATAGATCTAGTATTAAAGATTTTCCTTGTATGCTGAATTGTTTTAATGTTCACATTTCACTATTGACAATTACATTATAAAATCAATTTATCATCTGTTCCCATTAAAATATTCTATGTTTTGTTGAACTATGTTTCATATCGTATTGTAATGATGATTATATATATTCTGCAGCAATTCTGATAAAAAATATTCTGCTTGTTAATTATCTTAGACTAAGGTTGGTTGAGGTAAGATTACCTGAGCCATGTAGTAGTCTTGTAAAACATCTGAACATATTTCATAGTAACATAAACAACAAATCATTCCAATGTTAGTGATACTTTATTTTAAAGATCAGTTGACTGTTTTTTCTGTAGCATAAAATAAAAACATGACGCCCCCCCCCCCCCCCAAAAAAAATAAAAAAAATCACTAGTATGGTTTGCATCTCTGAAACTCACAGATTAAACTGAATGTTGAAAAAGTAGTGTCACACGCAGCTGATTTCTATGCTTTTCTTATTCACAAGGTAGTTTGTTTTTAGTTTTGTTTATGCACTTTTTGATTTTGTTGAGCTATTTGTAACCCTAGTACATGTGTCATATATGTCCTATGAAAAGTGAGTAATGGTCACTTTTTTGGTTTTAAATGGTTTACTAAATTAGGCTTATGGTACTTGATTGTATAGTCTCCTGATCTTTGCACCCTTACTTACTTTTATTGTGATAGTCATAAATATATGCAAAACCATCGAAATGTGAACAACATTGCTGACAACAGCTTGCAGAAAGCATTTGAAGCATGAACTTGCTCACTCTTGTACCCATATTTTTGTAGATATTTGTGAAGACTAACACTGTTTGAGGACTGTCTTGTATATAGTAAAAGGAAAGTAGAAGTTCAGTTTTATTTCAAGAGCCATATTAAAACTACACATTTCGAGTATGTTACCAGTTAAAAGTGCTATTCAATCTGATATATTGCACTTGTATCTACAAGCAGTAGACGTATACAATAATGTAAGTCACCTACCCTATATGCAATCAATCGCTGTCTTAGCAAATTGTCATGGCTAACAGATAGATTCTACACTAGAACAGGCGAGTTAACTACCTTAGGATCGTATATACATCAAGCAAATTGGGGATATTAAACCAATTGATTATGCTAGTAAATGTACATATTAGATAACCATTTCAGGACACATTTACTCTAAATACTAAGAAATGACCCCAAACTGTTGGAAAACTATGAACACAATCAAATCATCAGGTGCTCCAATATGGTGAATGACTGTGTTCCCAAAAAGTTAGAAGAAATTTAATTTGGAATAAAACTTGCATTGGCATTTTACAATTTAAAAAAATAACATAAAGAAACACATGCCAATAACCTCATAGCATTTGATCTCTATCATCATCCAAAAAAAATAATAAGCAAAATATGTTTAATACTGATACTTAAAATTGAATTTATCAACACTGAAACAATTACAATGTATAGAAAGTTGCGCTGTGAAAGACATATGTATTTTATGGTATCTTAAAATAAGAGGTAACCTTTAAAATCATATCTATACTGCTTCTATATATGGATGAATACATTTACACAAGCAGCCTGATTCCAAAGAAATGCTGCTTTTGAATCAACATCATTTTATTAATCTGTGCAAATGAAAGGACACCCCTATAATTAAATGTTAAAAGTTATATGGAGGATTACCCTTTATGTCAGGGCTATTTCCATGATAAACACCACAAAAAGTTAACAATGTTTTCACTGGATCGTCATTATTAGAAATGTACCTGTATATTATCTTTATGTTATGTATGTTACCATCTGCTAACAGGCCGATGTGAAGACCAATGTGATGATATATTCCTTCCAGTATATGGTATTTACTATATTCTATCATAGTTTCAACACGCCTGTTTTATGAAAGGAGGCTTGGTCTTTGTGTTTTCATGAAGCTATGCTTAATATATTCAATTAACAGGCAATGGCCTTGTAAAAAGTGTTTTACAATTACTCAAAGATGGGAACAAACACAACAAATTTTTGAAATGAAAAAAGAAATATATGTTAGTCCTATAAGCATGAGATCATGGCGAAGTCCTTAATGAAAGCTGTAGCTAGGAACATTTACCTTTGAGAAATGACTCAATTTTAGATGGTAAAATGTAACGTAAGTAACAACCTAAGCACATCTTATGTTTTAAAGGATAGAAATGGTTATTCTTAGCTGTATTACATTTTAATTGGTTTTATACAGTAACGTACTTTACATGCCTATTATGAATATTTGACCACGGGAAACTTAGTAAATCATTGCTTTCCAAATATAATAGACACACACCTAGCAGGGTAGCAACAAAAATTTCTCTCATTAGGGTAGAAGGGAACTTAAAATTAGAGCTTTGTCCCTACATACATAAAATATTGCTACAATATTCACTGATTATGCACTTAAATGACCTTTGATCCAAACACACATCATGCCTTGATGATGCTGTTTGTTTATATAGCATGGCTGTATTATCCAAAAGAGATTTTGCATTACTTTTAATCATAATTTTGGATAGCTAATTGATAAATACTCTAAATTCTGACGTATATACAAGAATTTGCACTCAGTTGACCTTTGACCTAATTCTGGGACTTTGGGGCGTTTCAAGACTTGGCATCTACCCCTATCCTTCTTAAAACACATCAAGATACACTTTAAGCATGAATGCCAAAATGTACTCAAAAATACCAACAGAATTTTTTTTCAGGCTCTGGATGGCCAACTATAACGCAAAATCATAGCATTTACACGACAAAAGACGCAATTCCAAAGTAGTTTTGATATCAAAATAGAATCTAACATGCATGCTCCTGTATTATTAATTATATTAAGGTAGGACCTGGCGTATCAACATGTGTCCAAAAAGTTACCATCTTTTGATATGTTAAAAAAATAGCTCAAACTCATCTCTTTTGACAAAAATAACAGGACCTTACCATGTTTTTTAAAAAGTTATTAAACTTTGAAAATTGTAAAATATGAATTTTACAAAAAATCAATTTCTCATATTTTAAAAAAAAAATCAACGTGAGAATTGCCACATTTTTTTGGGGAATACGATACATGCTATTGGCTAATAAAAGAAAACAAAAAAACAGCAAAAAAAAAAGGCTGTAAAAAAACATTAAGGCCAAAAAATCTTTTAAATCTAGAATAAAAAATGTCACGCAATGTAACTACAGAAACAAAAAAACTTATTACTTTGAAGGGAATTTTGCATAGAAACGTATAATTAAAGCATATGTCACCGGGCTCGTTTGTTTGTGCTATTTTCTTTTTTTAGCTCTGAAATGAAACAGGCATGGAGTACCATACCTGTTTCATAGTTTAATTTAGGTGCATGTGCGTAGACAATCATGATATAGAGTGTATTTAGAAAGCCGCATTGTTTGACTTAATGTTTTATGTCCCAGAAAGACAAAATCAGCCAAATCAGAATGTCTTGTGTACTAGCCATTACTGAGTACCTAAGTGAACCTAACGATATAAACAAAATATGGTTCGTACAGATCGTTCATTAAGCTATGATTCGCCACTTTTATAAACTAAATTTTCTGTACATCTAAACCTGGTGCATTGAATGGCCTGTATTCAAAAGCAATTTAAGTTATAGCATTGGCGGAACGTTATATGCTGGGTAATTTTATGCCATTGTTTCCCTTTGCTGAATAATTTTTCGCGATAAATTGTTTCAAAAAAACATATCTTTCAGTAGTACGAGTGGAGTGTCAGACTAATGCCTGACAAATCTAGCTTGATCTGAATTCAGGCTGTTTCAAAGTTTAGCATATTCAATGTAGTTGGATCTAAACATGACTTCGTTTTGCATTCGAGAATAATTCAACAACATTCAACTTAAGAATAGGTTAATTCCCACAATTTGTACTCTTTAAGCTTAATGTGGATCCACGATTCGCTCTATCTAATCGACTCCCCAATTTATTTAGATTGCCCTCATAAACTCTTACCCTACAAGTGTCATCTGCTGATAACCTTTTAGCAAACACTTTGACCCAGATCAGGCCCAAAAAAAACATCGGACCAGATCTGAGTTAAAATGTTTGATACTCTGGTGACATTCATGAGAGATATTTTTTGGAAAACCCTAATTTTGAAAAAATCAGCAGATGACAAAACATTGTAAACATGATAAATTACTCATTACGTTAAGTGTAAATGAATTCATAGAAAAGCTAAATATTTGTTTCATTTAGCGATAAAGAAGTACTGAAAACTACATGTAGTTCAATGAAGTAAGATGTTATTTTCGTGAGAGAGAGAGAGAGAGAGAGAGAGAGAGAGAGAGAGAGAGAGAAAGAAAGGGGGGTATGCAGTATAGATTTTCGGTGAATCCACGGATATAGATATTCTGGTAGGTAAGTAAATATCGTTATGGCAATTGCAAAAAATACACATGTATCTATTGAGGTACAAATGGGTATATTCACAGGGGAAACAACTAAGTTCTTCTTTTTTTTACAGGGGATTAGGGCTTCAGTTAAAAAATAAGGGCTTCCCCCAAAAATAAGTTTTAGTTACGCGTTGTGCATTTAAATCCACACGTGTAAGTTCAGTTTAAAGTTGTTTAAAAAAGAAAACGGTTGTCACTTTAAACCAGGAATCACAAAAGCTTGTCTGATAAGGCTTTAACCTGAAACAAAGTTTCTGTATGACCTTACCTATTAGCAGGACGTTAAATAGAGGAACTTACATGATGAGCGATCATGTTTTATAATTGAATAAAAAGCTGTATTGCACATTGTTGACAGTCATGTTTAATTTATATGCGCAAACTTTATGCTTTTGATTCACAGCATGTTTTGTTGTTGTTATTTTTTCTTTTCGCTTTTCTTTACTTAACGTGCGCATACGTATTCTGGATTCGTTACACAATTGACGTCATCAGCAGTAACGCGCATAGAAATGTCATCAGGATGACGCAAGTCTTTGATCTGGAAAAATGTTTTATTTCTAAAACGTTGTTGCAAGTTTTCAAGCGAGAAAATGACCTTATGCAATAATGGTTTTCTGATAAACTTATATCTGCTAGACCCCTCAGGGGTCGTCATAACCCTCGCCTTTCAGGTTTGGGTGTCAAAACCACCCTGGTGTTCTAGTAGGTGGTAATGCATAGAAAACCACGTTTGATCCCAAAATTTAAGTTATTAAACGAGCTGTAGAAAAGAGATGATATGCGAGGCTTGCCAATATTTTTTTCACTTTTTCGTGACAAGCTTAATAAATTATATAATACAGGAGCACGACTGTTAGGTTCTATTTATTGTATGACCCTAAAACTACTTTTAAATCGAGTTTAAAAATTGCGTGAAACTACGCTTTGATGTTGCCATATAATTATATGAGAAACCATTACAGACGTCATTACATAGCGTTACCAAAATTTGTAAACAACTAGTGGTATATCGATTTTAATGTATGTCGTTATATTACTCCCATGATAAACACAAACAAACAAACAAGTAAGTAAACAAACAAACAAACAAACAATAGGGCTCAAACCAGGGACGTCTTGGTCTCAAACTTAACATCCTACCACTGCGGCAATGAGTAAAGAAGCGATAATACACTGGTTTAGTTCTTTTCATAAAGACAATTAGTTAATGCTAAGACAAGAATGCATATGTTAACGGCCATATAAGATTATTCACAGCTCGCATATATATACAAAATAAGCCTCAGTCAAAACACTGGCTAGCTAAAAATAGCACAAAGGCACACCCAAGCATTCGGCGAGCGCTCTTACTGTGTCCAATATGTTGGCCTTGGGTTTCATTCAAGCTAAAAAAGGAAGCCCTCACACCCACGACGTCATATTTACAAAGATAATTGACATAAGAAGCATAGTGGCTCAGTTCGTAGAGTGTTAAACTAAGGATTGCTAATTTGTGAATCACCAGAGTCACAGTGTTGTGCCATGGGGCAAAGTAAGTAAGGTTGCAAAGATCAGGAATCGATACAATCAAGTACCACACCTGACACTTTATCAGCTAATATTACATACATTGAATACGCATGAATATTAACTTTTCTGACTAGAATTGTCTGACCAGGTATAACCAATAACGTATTGAGGGGTGAAACTGGACCAGTCGGTCAAAATATATTTGGTCATACAGATGTATTGATAAATGATAATTTTTGTGAACGCCAATACTCGTACGTTTTAAGAAATAAATAAAGATAAATCTTACTTGAATTAAAACACTCGGTTATCTTTTAACATGGGTCCTGTATCACCTTAAACTCGTTGCGAAAAAGTGATAAAATCCTCGACAAGCCTCGCATTTTATCACTTTTCTTCAACTCGTTTAATAATTTCAATAAAACATGAGCACTCATATAAGATCCTCTATTTACAGGCTAGCAGATGAATCCTATGTGTTAGATTGTAGTTGGAGTTATTTCGTATTGCATCGCCACGATATGGGTTGATATATATTGACAGACACAAGAAACGCTACATACTTCCTGATTTTGTAGCTCTTATGAAAAGCTATAAACACGCTATATTTGTAAGTAAAATTTGAAGTCTAGAGCCCAGGTCATGTTTAGCGTTGTTATTTTTGCAGTTTATCAATGATGTTTGACATTATGACGCCATTTGCTAAAACGAAGTTTCATAGCCACCACACCTTACAGGTGATCATTATGATGGTAAAACAATGTAGCAGGCTTAGTGAGTTGCAAAACGTTTAAGAAAAACACCATATCATTACATGGGATTCTGTCAACTCATGTCTACGCCAAATTCAACACTGACTGAAACTGACATTTTAGGATTTTTTATGAATATCTCAAAATGGAGAGGAATAAATGGATAAAAGTGCACATGCCATTTGTTTGCAACATGTGTAAGCAATATCTGTATTGTAATGTAAAATGGCGACATTCGGTTTGGTGTTACAGAAGACGTTTACGTCAAACTTCACATACCATCTCCATATCAGAATCATATTGTAGGCGATGCAAATTTGTGTCAAAACGGATGATTTATGATCATCTTTATTTGCCTGTATTATTGATCTGTTCCAGAAAACCATTTCACGTGCATGTCTTTTTTAATTCTTACCAAAAACTAAGGAAAAACGACGTCAATTCAAAATTTTGATTTCCACCATTAAATTTTCTCGCACATAAAGTTTTGAGGTACATCATGAACACGCCATTTAAAAGTAACAATTTTTTTCCATTTATTACCTCATGTATAAACATTTATATAACATGGCTTTGAATTAAGATGTAGCGATTCTTTGTCAGACAGTATATAATAATACCTTTTTAGCCTTTTAGAGCAAGACAACAACACATTCAAAAGACCGATGTGATCACTGAGGTTGGATGTGTCAATGAAATGAAACTTCTTCTCAGGTGGAAGTTTGAGGTTAACTAGCGCCAGAGCGTCCTCCAGCCAGAACGAGACCTAGAAAATGAAAAATAGCCATCAGAGGACCTAAAAGTACAGTTATGTACATAGGTTTCTTCGGGAGCCAAGGTATTATAAATGTCAGTCCTTGCACCCGAGAGGTATACAGCTGGATGGTAAGGTGTAAACTTTAAGGTAACTCTATGGTGTCTCTGAAACAACTGTATAGCAAACTTGATCGACTTGCATAGCGGACGCCCAGCAAGAACACGTGAAAATATTATTTTTCAAAATGTCCTGTATTATAATAAAAAAGATCGGGACTGAAAATTATTCATGTTCTGAAATAACGACATTCGTGCAGACCACAGAAGCATTGGTGGTCATCTATGATTTTTAAAGCATGCAGATTAGGGCATCCCGATTTTAAATTAATCTTATAGATTTCATCACTCCAATTGCCATTAAAAAGTAAGTGAGTATGATCAGGAAATACCAAAATCACACACTGCAGACCAACCCACGGCACCGTGAGAAAGAGCCACAGAACATTTATAGTAACAGTACATATGTAAGACAATAATAGCAAAGCAGCAAGCTCTCTCTTCCTCTTCAAGATAATTCCAAAACTAGAACGGACACAAAGTAATGTATAGCAAAACAAATACAAATACAGAACTGCCACAAACAATAGGAAGAACATTAAACAATAGATCAGCAACAACTGAACCACCGTCTTAGAACGGAGAGCAGCCTGAGCCACCGGGAGGCTTGAATGCATTTTACAAGCGATAAATCTTCGCCCTAGTTTCTGTTGTTGTTAAAACACAAAATAGTCAGAGCTAAAGAAAACATCAAGTTGAGCAACGGTGGGCCCAGCCAAAGACAAGCATCAGGCACAAACCAACAGATTTTTATAAAGCTTTACGTCAGGGCCGTCATTAAGTCTGAGGCCTGACCCACCGTCGTACAATAAAAGAGGAAAACATATCAAAGCTGCATTTATTGATCAGGGCCCGGAATTACAACGCCTCCTTAAAGTTAAGGAATACTTAAGTTAAGTATTGATATTTCAACACGCTATATTAAATGCTAAATAAATTGCCTGGAGCGTTGCAGAGCTTCTGCTCTAAGATATCATTGTGATCTACGGGAAAAATGAAACCATTTTGAATTTAATCAGTTTGAAACGTTATTTTTCGCATCCTGAAAAATCAATACTTAACTTAAGTCTTCCTTAACTTTAAGGAGGCATTGTAATTCCGAGCCCAGGAATAAATTTGATAACTTTATATATAAATGCTTAGAAACGTATCTCGTAAACAACTCGTGAGCTTAACTATTCACTATTATCCTCCCACGGAAGAGGTCTGCATTAAATAACTTATACGGATATTACTAAGTAAATTTCAATTTGTATGCGTTTCAACTATGTATACATTCACGGTTAGACAGACGTTTTGGCATCACTTAAGACAATTGTATCTTCTATGAAAAAACTAGAGAAGGCAGCTGAAAAGCAAAAAATGTAAACCCAAGAAAATTTGATACTCAGTAATTTATGCTCGGACAGTATTATTTTAGAACTTAGTCATGAGGTCAAGGTCAAGGTCATAGGGACCCTAAATCAGTACGCGACACTCTTCAAACTAAACATGTATCCACACACCGAATTTGGGAGTCCTAACTCAAATAATATAAAAAATAGAATTAAAAAAATCTGTTCAGAAATTGTGTGGCACCTGTTTTTCGCAGTTTTTGCTTTTATACGTTATTTTCGGTCCTACATCGCTGTGAGAAAGTTACTCGTGTAGTCCTCTCCTAATTTCTCCAGCAGGTTCTGTGCGTGTGCGAGCTTCTGACAAAGCCCTGATATCTTGGGAAAATCATTAACTTGAGAAATTTGCCAGCAGACTAAGACAATTTGACACGTTTGAAACGCCTCCCTGAACGCATATGGAAATATAAATAACTAATTGCCACCATTGCAGGCCCCAGTTCCCTGATCCTTACTTTCACGTATACTAGGACTGGTAATACTTTAGGATATTTTTTGTAGGTTAAAGAGTCGTTTTTATTGTAGCTTGTTCTCAAACCATTTCATATTCGAGTAAATGAGCAATTTAAAAATAGACTCGAGCGACGTGAAGCATATCGATTAATATTGATGTAATTTTATGTGGCAATCATCGTCAACTGGACTTAGTCTGTGGGCACATTTCTGAATTTTCTTTTTTTCCAAAGATATTAGGGCTGTGTTAGAAGCACGCACAGCCTGGGAACCTGCTGGAGAAATTAGGGGGGGGGGGTCTTCAGGAATATCTTTCTCACAGCGATAAAGGACCTAAAACGATATATAAAAGCGGGAACTGTGAAAAACCGGTGCCACACAGTTTCTGAACAGAGTTTTTTTTAGGAGATACGATCCGGACACGATTTTTCTAGAATTAAGGCCAGAGGTCAAGGTCAAGGTCACAGTAACCCACAAACAGTACCCGATACTCGGGGACTCGAATATGTATCCACACACTATATTTGGGATTCCTACCTCAAATAATATAGGAGATATGCTCCAAACACGATTTTTCTAGAACTGGGACCAGAAGTCAAGGTTACAGCGACTCAAAAACAGTATGGGACAGTCCGCGACTTAAAGGTGTATCCAAAAAATATAAAAACAAAAAAATAGAAAAAATAGAGAGTAGTAATCGTTTTTGGATGTTATTTCATGGGACTATGATAACATAGCTGCAGTTGTGCTTAGACATGCATAATTTTCTAAAGTTAGGCAGTCACAATAGAAAAAAGCACCTGTCACTGTCAAACTCCACAACTGTGTCGGATTTGTCGGTCAAACCATGAATTAAAACGCCAATTGCATGGCAGAGCCATAAACTGCAATGTTTCTGGCGGTCTGCGCGCATTGGGTCAACAAAAGTAAAAATAAATGCAAGCTTATAAAGAAATCATACAGTCAATAGGCATAGATTTTGTGGGGTTTTTTTTACAC
This sequence comes from Loripinus fragilis, assembly GCA_964019695.1. Classification (NCBI taxonomy): domain Eukaryota; kingdom Metazoa; phylum Mollusca; class Bivalvia; order Lucinida; family Lucinidae; genus Loripinus; species Loripinus fragilis. Next base: position 35,312,530 of record OZ026521.1, read on the forward strand.
TGATGAATGCTCAAGCGTGACTCTGCAAATGTGTAGCATCACCAGAGACGCTCCAGAGCTAGCCCTGTTCGCTCTTTGAGAGTGTTACCGCCTATTTTTCAGATTGGCCCCAAAACTTTTGATTTAATGAGATTGTTTGTCCGTTATGATACATAACAGTACGTAAGAAGCCTCCATGCGAGCTTAAAATTTTTGTGCTTCAACAACAGCAGAATCTAGGGCGAAGATTTGATACCGGTAAAATGAAATTTTAGCACGCCAGAGATATAGGCTGCTGTCTGTTATAAGGCGATGCTTCTGTTGTTGTTGATTCGTTGTTGATTGTTACTCCGATTACAGGATTCTGTAATTGCTCTATATTTTGTTACTTTATGTCCATTCTTGTTTTGCGATCATCTTGATGGGGAAGAGAAAGAGCTGGTTGCTTTGCTTAGTTTGTCTTCCTGGTGTCTCGTGATTGTTGTGTGGCTTTTCCTCTCAGTGCCATGGGTTTGTCTGCAGTTTGTGATTGTGATACTCACTTACTATTTGTGGGTGTCATTCATGCGAACAGCGATGGCTTTGGCGAGTCTGCGCATTTGCTTGGTCTAGTCTGAGCCTTCGTCACAGTTCAAAATTCTCATGTGGTGACTCAAATGGCGATCGAATGCCAGTTTGTGCGAGCAGCAAAGGATCTGACGAGTCTGCACATTTGCACAGGCTTGCCTTAGCCTTCGTCACTATACAAACTCTCTTGTGCTGCCTTAAATGGCGATTTGTGTGCTATTAACGCCAGCAGCGAATACTCTGGTGAGTCTGCACCTTTGCGCAGGCAGTCACTGGACAATGTAATAAATATCAAATTTTCTTGTGCTGGCAGCAAAGGCTCTTGGGAGTTTGCACGTTTGCACAGGCTCGCCTGAGCCTTCTTCACAGTATCGAAATATCATGTGCTGGTTGAAATGGCGATTTTTGTAACGTTTATGTGAACAGCGAATGATGTTGTGAGTCTGCACCAGCAACCTCAAAACTTCTGTGCAACCATCAGTGCGTTGTATTAATGCGTCAAAAAAAATGCTCCCAGTGCGTTGTAATAAAATTCCTCAATAAAACATTTGCTGGTTTACCAAGAAAACAAATACAAAGTAGTAATCATTTTTTGGATGTTATTACATGTAAATATGATAACAGCTGTGCTTAGACATGCATATTCCCCTCAATTTAGGCAGTTACACTAGAAAAAAGCACCTGTCACGGCAAAACTCCAGAACTTTGATGGATCTGCAGTCCAAACCATGAATTAAATCACCAATTGCTTGACAGAGCCATAAACTGCAATGTTACCTGTGGTCTGTGCGCCAGGTGTCATCACAAATAAAATTAATGCACGTTTATAAATTAATCATAAAGTCAACAGGTATAGATTGTTTTACCTTTTACGCCACCACCTGTGCTTAAAAATGCAACCACCAGCTCGTTGTAGCAACCACCAGTGCGTTTACATTGACCAGTGTGAAAGCGGCGTAACAACCTAAATAGACGAATACCTACGCAAAAGGCATAATTACGCTAATGAAAGTCGTAATAGCGAAATAGAAATGCATTATGATACTACCTTAAAGGCGTAAGGCCAGAAAAAACTATATAAAGACATCCTATAGAACAGTCGTAAAACGCCAAAAATGTGCAGCAACACAAACCAAAGGCAATATAATGCAAAGAACAAAGTAATGATTATGAATAGGCGTTGTAACTCGAGACCAAAGGCGTATTTATGCGACAAAAGGCGTAATAGCTCAGAGAAAGGCATACTAACGCAATTCAAAAGAAACAATGATGCAAAAGAAGTTCGTAATAACTTTATTAAATGGCTTTATAATGCTACTGGAGTATAGCCCTTCAAATGGAACACTGTTTTGGGCAATAATATTAAATCTAAAATGGAAATTTCAATTGAATTCGAAAAATATTTTTTAACCAAAAAATCCTAACCAAAAATATTTTTTTGAAGTTTGTATACGTTTTCATAAATACTGGGATAGGAGGGAATTTTAACATTCTTAATGTTTTATGCCAAATAACATTCCCTTCTTCTCGAGTGATATGGATCAGTGACTATCAGTTGAATAGAAAACCATGTATATACTAATATAAGACAATTTACAATGCATCAGGCTGCTGTCCGTTCTAAGGCGATGGTTCTGTTGTTGTTGACTTTTTGTTTATTGTTACTCCCATTGTGGTAGTCTGTAATTGTTCTATGTTTTGTTGTATGTTACTTTATGTCCATTCTAGTATTGCAATCATCTTGATGGGGAAGAAAGAGCTGATTGCTTTGCTCAATTTGTCTTCCTGGTGTCTCGTAATGGTTGAGCGGCTCTTCCTCGCGGTGCCACGGGGTTGTCTGCGGTTTGTGATTGTGGTATTTCCTGATCATACTCACTTACTATTTTTAAATGTAGCTGCATATTGGCTTGCGTTGCTGTTTATCAGCATAGTAAACAATAGTTCAGTTATCTAACCATGTCACAAAGACGGTGACACAAACGAAAGGCTACATCTATAGGTGTCTACTACCCAAAATGTCCTCTTAGTTGGAAGCGCCCATTTGCCTAGCTATTCCATGAATGAGCCTGCTTATTGATCTCACCACTCCCATATGAAAACATGCATTTTTTCCATCATATAAAGAAGCAGTAAAGGTTAAATATAAAATGAAATGTAGTACATGTAAGTGTCCGTACATCTGTGATCTTATTCGTATTTCCAGGCCTGTGCATTTCTGGTTGTACACTCGCACATACAGACACATGAACAAAACATACAATTAGGTAGCCAGACGGAAGCAGGCAAAATGATGGTACTTGGTAGGCATGAAACGCGTTAATAACCCATTATCCGTAGAACTATATCAGCAGCTTGGATTGCATTGTAAACCGCACCATTTGATGTTACAAAAAAATCGTCTGCTGTAATCTCTAATGGACATTTTATAGCTTAGCAAATACTACGATATCTGTCCAAGGTGTAATGCACTGACAGTACAAAATGGGTACTAAACGGGTATTTTCATTCCAACAAAAACTAAGTTATTTATTTTTACAAAATATCAGAACAGAAACATTGATATCATTTTCCGCCAATTTTTTTTATCTAGTTAGGGTTTTGCTATATCTATGCGCATGCAATTTTTCGGTGTGAAGAAACCTTCATGTAAAATTTAAAAAAAAGGAAAACTGTGTTCCATTTAAGGTGCAATATTTTAGTAATTAAAATACGTTATAATGCAAACAGAAACGTACTAACGCGTTTCCAAAGGCACAATAACTTATAAGAAAGGCATAGTAACGCGATTCAAAAGGTGTAATAACGCCAAATAAATGGTATCAGACGCAGTTGGAAGGTGTTATAACACTACCAAAATAAGAAAGCGGGCAAAGATCAGAAATAGATACAATCAAGCACCACATCTGACACAGGACACCATGGGAAAGCGACAACTTCACAACCAGACATCACATACGAGAGCCAAGAGGTAGGCCCTTTCCCAGCAGGTGACCACAATACATCAATAAACAGACGCGCACGAAAGCACAACAAAATCAAGACAGAAATAACAAAAATGATCCACATAAGAAGCACCGCCTTGGAAAGGTCAGTAAAAATATTTTACTGGAGGGCTTAAGCCGGTTTCATGGCGCGCAAACCTCGCCCTTTGTTCAAATGTGTATCAAAGGCGTTATAACACAAAATAAACACATTCAAACCGCGATTCAAAGGGCGCATTAACGCACAGGGCTTAGTTACGCAATTCAAACCGCGTAGTAACGCAACAGGAAAGAGTCGTGACACAGTTGTAAAGTTGTCCTTTCTTTGCGCTTTAATTTCGTGTAATAAGCGTTATAATGTTTTAAGTAAATGTGCTTTCTTACTCGTTATTATGCCTCATAAATGGCGTAAGTACGACTTTCTATTGTGTTATTAGCCATTTTAACTAGCATTATAACGACTTCCAATCTTAAATTTCAACATGTGAATTTGAAATGCAGATGTGTTTTGAAAAGTCAAGATATTAATCTTTGATTTCAAGTTTTGAAGTTTTGAACCTGACGATTCTCGGAATTATTTTCGCCCTGAGCCTATTATTCTTCCGTAGTACGTCTAGACATACATTCTCTATGAGAAAAAAAAGAAAATTCCCATTATAAAGTTGTCTGTGTCCAAAATAACAATGCCTCTTTAAAGTTAAGGACGACCTTAGTTAACCTTCATATTTCAAAATGGTGTTTTTAGGTTCAATAAATTGCATGGATCGTTGCAATACACATGATCAAAGATGCCAATGTAATCTACAGAATACGTAAACCAATTTCGATTTTAAAGTTTTAAACGTTATTTTTGCATCCTAAAAGCAATACTTAACTAAGGTCTTCAACTTTAAGAAAACATTGTAATTCTGAGACCTCGTTTCGAGGTTTTAACTCTTGACTCAACTGAGTTGAGCATTAGGTTTATCCTGTTGATAAGTGTTAAAATGCTAACAATCTAAACATTTATTAGTATGTCTGAGTGTTTTAGGGGTCGGGGGACTCCCTTATAACCTAAGGGCCTGGTACCAAGGTTACTAATTTTGCTCATGCTCAACTCAACTGAGCATGGAATTTCAACTGCTCATACAATTAAAATGCTGAGAAATAAAGATTGTTCTACTTTCAAGCTATCATATGCTGTATTTATCATGACTATAAATGTTAAAATATCTTCCAACAATTGTTGGCATTTTTACATTTGCTTTCCTCTTTAATTGCACGCCGGTGGGTCGGACTTCAGACTCTATGATGGTCCCGACTTAAAGACTTATCTATTGATGAGATGGTAGGAGCCTGATACTTTGGCTGTTTGTCTGGCCCACCGGGGTTTACCTGTTGGATTTCTTTTGCTCCGGTATTCAGTTTAATTTACTGTTGAGTCCTTATCTTTGCTTTATCTCCTTGATTTATATGTTTTAGGAGATGATGCATTGATAATTTAGGGGTCTTTCATGCGAACCAAATATCTATGTGTCTTGATCCACATCTGAAGTAAGGGTGAGGTCGGCGCCGTTAAACCAGTTTAAGCCTTCCAGTAAAATATTTTACTGACTGTTCCAAGGCTGTACTTCTTTTGTGGATCTTTTATGTTTTTCTTCTGTCTTGTGTTTGCTATGTCTTTGTGCGCGTCTGTTTATATGTGCTTTGTGGTCACCTGCTGGGAAAGGGCTGACCTCTTGGCTCTCGTTTGTGGTGTCCAACTGTGAGTTTGTCACTTTCCCATTGGTATCCTGGGTCAGGTACTTGATTGTATCGATTCCTGATCGTTGCACCCTTACTTACTATGATAAATTTCATGCTCAATCGAGTTGAGCGTGAACAAACTTTTATAACCTCGAGGCATGGAGTCCTAACTTACATCTATCTTCGCTTTGGCAATGTAATCTTTCCAGCTTTTGAGAAGTGACTGTAGTTGCATCTTACAATTTTCTGTAATGGAAAGTTTCTGGTCGAATCTGGAAAGAAACAATGGCCATGTCGTGAGAAAAAACTGTCGTTGGCTGCAGAGGCTAGCTAGATTATCGAAAATTCGTATGTTCCATTTTTACTTTGAACAAAGGTGTTGATGTGCACTCTGCGCCTCCAATCTATCAAGTGAATATTAATTGTTGTGTTCCTGTAATATTGACCAATCAGAGGTCTGTAGACTGAGCTTACAGTTACAACTTTACCCCAATGTAATTGGATAAATTGATGAAGTTATACTTCTTTAATAAATTATCATAGCCTGTTGTGGTGGCAGAATTTTCTAACTCTAGCATTCAATGTGATGTTTTACATTTTCAACTGATGTGCATGTCACCCAATTATGACCATTTTTTTTTTGCTGCAAATAATGGTTACCTCCCTTTGACCAATAGTGGTCAGTTCAACAGCAACACAAGGTCATGATTTTATTCAACAATTTGAAAGAGCATTGTTATATATCCAATGGTGAGTAAGACCTGTTCAATCATTATAAGGGCAAGAAAACAAATCTCTATCTGTATTGAGGTCCATGGAATATTAATTACAGGATCATAACCTTTAGGTTACGTGCCTGTTATATTGGCCAATCAGAGGCCTGTGATCTGTAGACTGCGCTTACAGTTACAACTATACCCCATGTGATTGGATAAATTGATGAAACTGGTAATTGGAGTTCTATTTTCTTAATAAATCATTATAGCCCGTGGTGGTGCATTTGGAATTATAGAATCAGAATTTCCTAACTCTAGCATTCAATGCGATGTTTACATTGTTCAACTGATATGCCAGTCACTCCGCTATGACCATTACTTTGCTGCAAATAATGGTTACCTCTCTTTGACCAATTGTGGTTAATTCCACAATGCAACACAAGAACTTGATTTTATTCAACAATTTGGAAGAGCATAGGGTCTTTTTTATATACAATGGTGAGTAAGACCTGTTTATATTCGTTGTCATATTTGTTATATATTTATTTTTTATGATTATGTTGGTGATAAAGAAATAATAAAACAAAGGATCCCTAACACAAATGAAATGATTGAATTATGGAGAATACCTTTCTATTAGAGTGACCTTATTATAAAGGTTACAAAAGTTAACTGTTTGATGATGAGCTAGACAGGGCGAAATTCTCTCTATGTGATCAGTATTCGAATAGTTATGTAAGTATAACAGTATTAACAATACTTAAGATTCCATCTGACTTGTGCATTGCAACAAACACGAAAAAATGCTTTTATAATAATTAACTAATTAAAACCTTATTCATTACATACATTCAGTATGTATTTTACATTTCTTAGAATTTGGATTTGTAACATTCACAGTTCTAAGACAACATGTTAACGGTCTTTGATTTTCTTGAAAACTTTAGCATATAATTAACATATATATATAGCCTAATTTAAAAATAATTTCATAGGTTGACAAGATCTAAAACATGCCTAAATTTAAAAACAAAATTGTTGAAAAAATACCATACAGCTGAAATTTGGGGACTTTTTCAAACAAAATAACAATTTTTTGAATTTTTCATCACAGAAACTGATTTTTGTTTATGCATAGATAATCAGTGATCATCATAGACGGTTTTAAAAACAAAGCGAACCCAATATATGATATTATGAGAGGTATGGACGGCTTAAACTGAAGGTAGCCCTATAATCAGAGACCCAATTACATAACATCTCATTTTTTGACCACGTAAATAGGTAAGTGGGAAACTATATCACAAATAGAATAGTCATATGTTCGGCAATCATTAGCATAATATTATGAAAATCTATAAGAGGGCAGAACCTTATGTAAATTTCCTATAGGGTGAGACCAACCCTGCTTACAAACTAATTCCTTAAATAAGATTATTTAACTTATTTTAATATATTCCCAATTCTGTTTGTTTTATTTGATTTTGAAATGTGCACTTGAGTCGTGCCAGTAGGCCGTCAAGAACAAGAGTTTCGTCAGCTGAACCATTACTACTTGTATAGACTACAAAGTGTATGGACGAACTAAAGCTTAAACCAACATTTAGACTTTTAACTCAATCAATGGCTGTGCTTGTGACAAAATGTGGTCCCTTAACCACTATTCCCCCACTCTTTTGCCATATTTCAAGTAAATTTCTTCGAGATTGAATCAAAGCTTTTGCATCACTACTGTAGATTGTTTGTCCGTGACAGGTCAAACGGATTCAGATTATGAATATATTGCAAAACACAATACAGCAATATCAGATGTCAGATATGACCTCGTTTACAAATGACCCAGACTGTCACATGATTGACCTGGTGATCAGGCCACTCTCATGGTGGTGGAAGAAAATATTTTTGCGAAAACAGGAATATGCTAAAACATGGAGTGTGATGTTGCAATGGAGTGGAGTGTTTTAGTGGTATTTTTACAAAATAAAAGTTATGTGCCAATACCTGAATCAGCAGACGCTTTCGGATGGAACGCACAGTCCAGCTACTGCGAGAATGGAAGATTTCAAGTATAAGCATTCAAAACAAATTTGCCTAACCGTTAGCAACTCATTTTAATGAACAGCATATATAGGTACTTTGTTTGTTTGATGTGATACTTTACCTCCCAGTCAACAATTTTTCAATCATGTTGGAATGGGTCTTCCTGGATGAACTAGTACTAAGCAGCTTTCCTTTTGATAGTAGATAAATCTTCCTTTTCTAAATGCCGTAGCTCTACATTTAAGTGCTTCACCCCTAGGCTATTCTGTGCTGATATGACCGACTTAAAGAGTATGAAAGACTGTCACGTATTTATCCGACTGATGTCGAGCACGCACAGAAAAAAATACTTAAAGATCGCATTTTTTTTAGAAAAGCTTAAACTTGTTATCCCCATTGTTGTACTTGCGATAAAACATTCCATTTATGTAGTCAAAATTAAAGGAGTGTGCCCAGGCTTGAATGAATATGTTTAATTTAATTGTATGAATCCGTAGAATAACTACTACTTGTACAATAAAAGGTAGAATCACTGAAGAAATATTGGCCAAAATTGTTTTAGTAAGAAAGTGTGAGTTTGCAAATACCGACATCAGCGGACTCACCATAGTATTTGCTACACGCACACACAAAATGTATGTAAAACATGGGCCAATGATTTCTTAAGATAACTACAAAATGAATGTACGTAAACCAGATAAAATGTACTTCGTTACAACTTTCTGCCACAATTTGGATCATGATTAGACCGATTAAACCAAAAACGTCTAGCGTGATCTGGATCCAATCTTTTTCACATTCTTACGGTGATCCAGATATTGAAATGTATTTATTTTGGAATCATCAATTAACAGATGACGAAAAGCATGCATTACATGTACATGTACCCATAAAACAAAGAATTAAACTTACATAAGGCCATTAAAGGCTCTGTATGCTGAACAGCCCGGATGAACACGCCATCCATTAACATGTGGACACAGGAAAGTTGGATTTGTGTGACCAGAAGCGCTGCCCTTGGTGTTTCCTGTCTTGAAATATGTCTCAAGCTCCTGCATTAACCTCCCTGTACTTGTATGATAAACTTGTAGAAAAGACAATGGCACAGTACCCGTCATGGTAGCCGATACTGCTGTTTCCATGGTTACATCAGTCACATGTGGATTATTTGCTTTCACTTTCCTGCATATAAACTCCTCGCGTTGTTGCAGCATATCATGAGATTTTGTTTTCTGTTTTAACCAATATTTCACCACTTGTTTGATAGCGGCTGAGCATGCTTCTGTTTCAAATGTTAGGATTTCCATCGGACTTTCAAGAACATCTGTTAGGATTGCCTGCAGCCGACCAAGATGCTTTTTAGAGAGTTGAACATTGTACCATACATTCCAAACAAATTCGACATCTTCACGTTGACTTGGGTCAATAGTATTAACCATTTTAAGAAGAACAGCATTTCGCGCAAGCAAAACATCGTCCATGTCATTTAAGTGAAAGGAGAGTGACTTTGAGGAATCTAGCTTGTTAACTTCATGGACAGTTTTAAGAATGTGTCTGATGTCACCACAACCCAAAAGTAAGAATTCAGCATGTGGGGGAACCGTACAATCTTCTGTTAAATCCACAGCTTGTGTATTGCCAACAGCAAAGTAATATCCATGATTGAGAAAGAATTTGTCCGAACAAGGGTTTACTAAGAGTTCTTCTAGTGAAGGCATTTTAACTGGAAGGAAAATGACAAATTAACCAGATTATGTGATTTATCAGTCACCCCTAATTTAAACTGAATTATTTCAACATAACCTAATAAACGTTTCCTATCTCACGGCATGTTACCTTTATCAGGTCATGATGACGTTGCACTTTTTGAATGACGTCGCTAATGACGCTGAATCAACACAAAAATAAAAAAAACACACACGTCATAATCGCTAGTTTTAAGAGTGTTCAACAAATTATGGGTAAACTGATAAATAGAATACCAGGTTCGCGTCTTTTGATATCAAGTTTACCAGGCTCGGCTTTGAGAACGCATGTTGAATCGCTCGGCAAGCCTCGCGATGTCAACAAGCGTTCTCAAAGCCTTGCCTGGTAAACTTGATATCAAAAGACACTCACCTAGTATTCTCTATTTAGCACTGTGAAAAAAGTTTATCTTTACACCAAATTTGGTGTCGGCTGAACTGCCACTTGCCTTGGTGTAACCTTTCAACTACTTTAAAAATATGTTTTATTTAGTTGTATGAATCCTTAGAATAACTACTACTTGTACAATAAAAAGAGAATCTTACATGAGTGCTCATGTTTTATTGAATTTATTAAACGAGTTGGGGAAAAGAGATAAAATGCGAGGCTTGCCGAGCATTTTATCTCTTTTTCGCAACGAGTTTAATAAATTCAATAATACAAGAGCACGAATGTAAGATTCTATTTATCATATGACAAATACTTTGAAATCTCATTTCTGGCGTTAAAACGTTATAATTTTGTCATTATGTACGCAACGTTGTTATGGACGCCATAACGTTTCCCGTAAATCGATAAACCACTAGTGGTTTATCGATTTTATTGCATGGCGTTATTTCACTCCCAGACGCGACGTCATATGATAAAAGGTAGAATCACTGAAGAAATATTGACCAAAATTGTTTTAGTAAGAAAGTAAGTGTGAGTTTACACCAAAAAGGTTTTTACAGATACTACCTAGTCATTACTTTGATGTAAATATACTGTTTTTTTCACAATGTGCTTCTACTGATAGTATATGCGGTATAAAGGTCATTTTTACATCAGGCCATTAAAGGCATTATATGCTAAACAGCCTGGATGACCGTGCCATCCATTTACATGTGGACACTAATGGCCTGATGTAATATTCAAGAACAGCTTTCGAGCGGTCCTAGAGACCTAAAGTTTGGTTCTAGTATTCATCTACATCCAACTTTTGTACTTACAAGCAGCGATGGTTCTGGCAAGGCTCGTCTGAACCTTTGCTAATTGAATATGAACCAAGCTTAAGCTAGCTTATTAATTTATGAAAGTATGAACTTGTGTGGGCTCAAAAAGCAGTTCCATATGCATCAAATCGCCGAAAAGTCGACGTATAGATGCGTTAAGTGAACATGAATATTGCGTAATTCGAAACATGACATTTAAGTGTGAGCTGGTTAAATGTATTATTATATACGAGTACTTCGATATTTTCTCCATTTAAAATGCATTGGAGCAAGTGTTCAATATTCTAGTGTATGCCCAGGTCACACATTCACGGATTGAACGCCGGATTAGCCACGGATACGATCCGGCATCATTCGTGGCAATCTGTACTGGTCCGTAACTTTCCGTATTGCATGCGTAGTCATACGTAGTAGTACTTGTAATCCTTGACAGTTTTTGAACATGTTCAAAATTTGACCACGGATCAAAAACCGTAGCACATCCTTACTAAACCGTGTTAGAACGTACTGATCCGTTTTAGTCTGTATTTAAACCGTACTAATCCTTACTTATTCGTAGGCCCGAAAGTCGTTATGGATTTATACGGTTAAATACGGATTTAACTACGAACTATTATGGTTACACCACGTATTAGCTAAGGTTTGTTACGAATTTGTTACGGAACGGTACGATCGAAATAATCTCAATAAGTTGCATTACGGATAGGTAGGGATTAACAAGTTTTCTCAAGGTATTTAACGGTTTACTACGTAATACCAAGGCAAAATATACGGAATAGTACGGTCCATGACTGTTTATATCAAATTAGCCAGTTTGTTTGCCTCACCCACGCGCCTCGTATTGAGCTACAATGGATAGTTGTACATGGATGTTTTACCATTTGACTAAATGATTACTTTGACAAACAGTGAAGACCAAAATGCATGCCACAAAATGCTGCATTTCATCAGGGTCTGCACTGTTTGTTAAAGTAGAAATAATCTTTTTGGATATAAAACATCAAAATTTTATTATATTGATATACAATGGGCAATCTTAGTTTTACCAATCGGTAAGAGATAACCCATTGGAACATAAAGAGATAAAGAATCAAATTTCCATGTACTGACCTATAATACTCCTCCCAGCTTTGATTTTCTCCATTCTGCAGTATGTCTAAAACAATATGATTTTCCGGCACGAGGGTATACATTGGTCTCGACGCGAGAAGTCCTGATTTTGGTTGCAGGCGAACAACAAAGGCACATAATACATGTAGCATGCGCATCCGCACAGCCTAATCAGCACCAATGCCATTCGCTCCCTGGTCATGAAAAGTATAGTGGCTGAACTTGCTACGTGCTAATTTCAATATTCCAGCTAGTCTTTGTAGCTCAGCAGGCTAGATTGAAGCCATACTTGGTCACAAATCGTGAAGACAAGTAGCTCGTATTAATGCCAACATATTCTGAACTAGCTTTGCGTGCTTTTTTTATTTGCATGCTGGGTGATTTGAATCTTTTGTTGTTGCCTGTAAATTGTATTTAAAATACATGTTAAACACAAATCATTCGGTGTAAAACAGTCTGGATCCAGAGCAGGTCTGACATTTTGTCTGATCTTATCTTGATGCTAGGGCCGAGCCAGAAACTTTAAAATATCCCCTAGGTCAATACTATTTGTGACTGAAATGGAAGTTACCAAACGGTTCGAACCAGCTCAAAATGATTATATGATGCATTCTAATCAGATTCTTATCCGTCTACATGTACCACCCAACACTGACAGTTTATATATGGCTGTAAACATATCTTAATTTGTCCAGGATTACCCAGAATCGCCAAAGACTTTGGAGCAGAAGTTTATTTGTTGGTTGGTAGGAACCATGCTGACTAACATTTTACAATCAGTAAAAAAATCTAATACAAGAGGGCTTCGATACCCAGCTGGATAACTAACCTAAATTCTTAGTCCTGGAGACACTTTTGTATGTACAAATTGATTATCGTGACAGGTCCATGTCGCTCCGTGGCGGTTCGTATTAACCCGCTTTGGGCCGTTCTTATTCGTACGTACTAACCCTTAAAATTACTTGTACCGTAGCAAACCGCTGTTCATCCGCAGTGCACACGCCCTGACATGTGTCGTTCCATATTAAACCGTGTCATTTCCGTATTAAACCGAGAGGTTTCGTATTAGACCTTAACAATCCGTATCACTCATGTCACCAAATGGCTCCTTTCCTACCTTTTCCTTGGTAGATACGTCAAACCCCGTAGCCACACCGCTGTGCATCCGTATCAGACTACGGAAATTGGCATTTGAGATTCAATCCGTAGTGGAACCGGCGAGGTGAACCGTGAATATGTGACCTTGGCAGTACTGAACATAGGTAAGGAAAACTGGTGAAGGAGACGTATTGAATCAAAACATTATACCCTGATCAGGCAGTTCATGCAAGAGCTGCCTGATCTGGGTCTGTTGTGTTTATAAAGGCGCCATGATATCTTGTTCTGACCTATAATATATACTATGATTTCAGGTAATTGATTGCACTAAAGATTACATATATGAAGTATGAGCCATGTCGTAATAATTTCTATTTTTGTTCGTATCAGTTCCTTCACGCTTCCTATTAGGCCAGTGCATTTAGCCTAAAATGAACCTTAACCCACAACTAATTCCTTGAGAAATGGTATCAACAGTTTTAGTATTAGAAAGGTGTCCTGTTTCATAGAAAAAAAGTCCTCAAAAGAAATCCTTGGGGAATGGTATTTTTTGGGGGATGAAAAAATGCGAAAAATGAAGAAAAATCACTGAAAACAGGCAATTAATATCATGTTACTGTTATCCTGGGATCTAATTTGACCTACCTTGCAACCTTGCTACCCCAGGACAAGTTTCCATGGGTGTCATTCGGACCCTAGGCATGCCCCAAAAAAATGATCCCCGTGAAAAAACTTATTGTGGCATTTAAATGCATGGTTTCCATGGCAACCAATAATGCTATTCTCCTGAATGGGAGTATACCTACAAAAACAACCATGTCTCAGCTGCTTCTCAGTCTAGACTACTACCCTTGGTACCAAATTAAAGCTTAGACATAAACCTTTTATTACATGGTCAGATATGCAAATTTTCTAATTTGAATATTCATGAATGTTCATGAATATTAATGAGAATTTTGAATGTGTGAAAATCGTAAAAATAAGACTCGCAGATTAACTGATTTCTGCCCCAAAACATCACTGATGTACATGTTTGTTGTTATATCATAAGTGATAAAATTTGACAAGTTCCTTCATTCAGTGGTCCTAGATGTAAATGATCTCATTTGCATATTCATGAATATTTATGAAAACCTGAAAAATGCCAGGACAATCATTAGAAAGAAAAAAGTAATCAACAAGAAGCTTGGACCATGTGGTAGTCGACCTACCTTACACACCTATGACAATTTCTTATGGGTGCCAAACTGTTCACTAGGAACACCAAAATGCAAAAATATTGCCCTCAAAATTTAACCCATTTGGGTTGTGTGAAATTGAATGGTTTCCGTGACAACCTTTAAAATAATTCTAAATAATGGAATGTACCTACAGAAATACTCATATATCAGCAGCAACTTATTCTAGAATACTAAACTTGGTATCAAGCTAGTTCTTAGTCATATAACTTTTTCTGGACTGTCCTGTAACCAAATTACCTCATTTGTATATTCATGAATATTTATGAAAACTTGTGAAAATAGAGAGAAATTTCAGGAAAAGGGAAATACATACCCAGCTGTTGATTGCTCTAGAATACAAAACTGGTACCAAATTGATGCTCAGACAAAGCTCTTCTACTTTGGTTAAATATGTAAATATTGAAAATAATGGACAAACCACAGAAAAAGTTAGTGGGTTTACCTTATTTTATTTTTTTATATTTAAGAAATGAATTCAACTTTTGGAAGGTTCGTGGAATCATGAATACTTCGGGTCTCTTGCAAACTTCACGTTAACTTTACAAGAGACTCGAAGTATTCATGAATCCATGAACATTCCAAAAATTGAATTTCCTGCTTATATTTACATTTTATTATAAATATCTAAAATATAAAAAATAATTTTATTATAGGAATTAAAACAGTGTTGCATTTAAAATAGAATCATATTAACTGTTTAGTCGGAGTGTAAAGTGGAAAAGCAGAACAGGCAACTTGAACACGGACAGCCATTTGAGCAAACAAGAGGCCAAGTTTTGCACGTGCGACTCGGGTGTGGCTCGCTGTCAATCACAACACCAGTGTCACGTCTGGCGAATGAGTTCGATGATCGAGGCATGTTGCATGGGCAAGTGAGCTTGACATTTATCAATCAAATTTGTGTAATTCATGAGGCTATGAACGATTGCGAAAATCTAAATATTCAATAAAGGATTGCTTTGAAAATGCAAATACATTTAAAAAATAATGAAACTGTGGAAATTATAGAAAAATCACAGAAAAAGAATAGGAGAGTATACATTCAAAATTACTAAGGCCAAAAAATGTGTGAGTTGACTATTGCATGGAAAAATAAAATAGGGTAGGTAGGTTCAATTTGTTGTTTTTTATATGGGATGAATGAGGAAAATATTGCTGGAAAGGGGGAATCTCCATACGAGGGTTAGTCAAAAATAACTGAGCCCTACCTTATAACATTTAATTCAAACAAAATGGACATGTATTTAAATAATATTTCATTGCAGTTATATGTCATCTATTCAATAACCTAATTTATATCTGTTGGTAGGCTTTATATACTGGTTGCTAGGCAACTGAACATGACCTGTCAAATGGGTGCGTTCACGCTGCAATATATCAATATCTAAGTGTTGCCATGGAAACGAGAATGCCAATGTAATGCTGTATTCACTGTCGTTTGATACCTATTACATGTACCTACTCAGTGCCAAAGAAAAGAAAACAACTGACCCCAAATTAGAGATGCTGTGGCAGTTTGATTTCAGAATTAAACAAATTTTTACGTGCCTCAAGTCCTATAATTTACCCCACCCACATTCATATTAACATCATTTTAATAGAAATCATAAAATATATGCCTAATAATGCTTTTGCAGTACTGCATACACAAACAAACCCTCAGAAATAGTAAATTCCTTGTTTAGAGTAAATGATTGTGTTTCCATGGCAACACAATCCTCATATATTTGAAAATTAGTGAAATTTTGACTTGTTTTGTTGCTAGGCTACGCATGCAATCGGTTTTCACCTAATTATTTACAAACCAAGTATAATGAAAAGACGATATGACATAGGTTATTCAAATAATTGTCAAATATGTCTTTCACAAAAACTATCAAACCCACAAACTTTTTAAAGACATACTGCATATTCCTGGTGGCGGAGATCATGAACGCATCGCTCTGACTGACGATCTTTAGTTACCTAGCAACCATAAACGAAGCATCACCGGGGTAATTTTTTTGAGTCAAATTGTCTATGACATGTTATACTTATAAAAGATAATCACATTTCTTGTCTACAATGTGAGGCTAAGATATCATGAGGTAGGGCTCAGTTATTTTTGACTAACCCTCGTATAATATTAAACAAGAGGGCAACCATGGGTGGCTCTGGAACGCTCACCTGATTGTAGCCCTGGATGCATTTTTGTTAAGCATAGTTAAATGATTTTGAGGAACAATGATTAATCAGAAACATTTTTGTAATTATTATGAATCTATACCAATGGATCAGATGTTGTGTAAAAAGTTCTATTTTTAGCTCTGGTGACTATTTTGTTCAGCAGAGCAGAGTTGGTTGGGTAGTTTTGGTAGAAGGTCTTACGTTCTTATCTAGAGCTCTGGTGGTCATATTGGCTGACTTTAGGCCTTTTTAGAAGTCTAAGAATTACAGCAGCTGAGGTATTGGTTATTTTGTGGGTACACTGCTATAAAATTTTCAACATTTTGCTCTCTCATTTCTAATATTTTTATTAATATTGGTGATTATTTCTTATAAAGAACATAAATTATGATCAAGGCTCTATGTCTTAAAATTATGTTGGTACCACATTTGCTTATCTATGTCAATTAGCAGCTGAAATATTAGTAATTTTGTAGGTATACCCCCTTAATTTTTCTGTGATTTTTCTTCGATTTTCTATGTTTTCTTTAATAATCATGCATATCAAAATTAGATTACTCTCACATTGAACCAATGGATATTTTTTTTGTCCTAGCATCAATTCAGAACCCAGTTTGGTAACTCGGGGCAACTACAAGATGTGATATGAGTAATTTTGTAGGGATGCCACCTTAATTTTTCTGAAATTTTTCTATAATACCTAATGCTTTTATGAATAATCATGGAAATTTAAAGCTAATTATTTGCATGTTGAACCTCTGGGTTAAAGGATTGTATTTTGGTATCAATTAAGTACCATATTTGATAATCTAGGGAAATTAGTAGCTGAGATATAATCAATTTTGCAGGTATACCCCCATAGTTTATCTTAGAATTTTCTCTTATTTCTAAAGTTTTCATTAGCATTGATGGATATGAAAATTAGATAATTTGCTTATTAAACCACTGAGTAAAGGGACAATGTCTCAGCATAAATATGGTACCAAGTTTGACCTGTAGTTCAATTAGCAGCTGAGATATAGGTTATTTTGTAGGTATACCCCCTTAATTTCTCTGCATTTTTTTTTATATTTCTCATGTTCTCATAAATATTCATGAATATACAAATTAGATAATTGCATATCAAACAATCAGGAAAAGGACAGATAACTACGAACTAATTTGGTACTTAGTTTAGTATTCTAGGATGAGTTGCTGCTGAGATATGCATATTTCTGTTGCCCCATCCCCATTATTTAGAGAGTATGAGTTGCCATGGAAACAAATATGTTCTCTCCTGATCCCTCAGTTTGCACACTTATAATCAGAAAACCATCCACACCTGATATATTGAGCATATACTTGAAAAGAATGTGAAATATATACGCATATTTTGTCAACAATCATTATTTCCATTTTTCAGGTACCCCACCCACTAATAATAAAATCTTAAATCTTAATTTTCTCGACTTTGGCACCGATATTTTTTGAGGACTTTTTTTTATGGTTATTTACATTACATTAGCCTGTGCTTTTGCTTTGGCACTAAAATAATTTCTCAAGGAATTAGTTTGACCTTAAAAGTGAAAGTTCCTTGCCTATATGTTCATGTTATTCTAAGGCTTCACGGGGAAAACCTATACTAGAGGACTTTGAAAACACATCACCATATTTTTGCACTTTTCTTGCAAACCCTTTTTGCGATTGAAAAGTTACTCGCAGGTTATAATGTGCAACCCAGAATTGGTATGAATCAGTCGTTAATTTGACTGCACTATCACGCGACGCTACTGGTGACGTCACATGCGTTTATATGTACAGATGAGACCGAGTTGGTGACCATCACAGCGGTGTTTGCGTTTATGTCAACATAGAATTAAGGGTGAGGTTGGTACCGTGAAACAAGTTTAAGCCGTCCAGTCTGCCTCCAGTAATTTTCTTTCTTCTTTGTGGATTTTTTTTATTTTTTATCTTTTTTAGTTATTCGCGTTTGTCTTTGCCATACTGTCATGTCTGTTTCTTGCAGCCTTGTGGTCTACTGTTGGGAAAGGGGTGAGCTGTTTGCGCTCTTGTATGTGATGTTTCTTGTGTTTTTGTCACTTTCCCATACGGTGTCCTGGGTCAGATGTGGTACTAGAGTGTATCGATTCCTGATCTTTACCGACTTCCTTATTTTGCATTCTAGACGCAGACTTCATCTTGCAATGGACGGTATCTGGATTGAAGTGTCTACCCAACACAAAAAAACTATTGTTAGGTACATTTTATCGAAGTCCGAGCTCCCCGCGCAATACACAAGTGAGAAAAGAAATTCTACAAAACTTGCATTTGATACAAAAATTGAAGATATAGGCCTACTTCAGTATATAAGTTGAGTAATCTAGATGTCTTATAGCCAATTACTATCAAAGTCTCACATCGAGAAGAGAAAAACACAAACACCTGAATACCTCTCCTCACTTGTACCACCAACTGTTGGTAATATAAGTCATTATAACTTGCGTAACGAGACGAACCTTCAGATAGTCACTGCAAGATCCCAACAATACTACAACTCATTTCTCCCTTCAACCACGCGTATTTGGAACAGCCTTCCAGGCGATACTAGGAACTCTCCATCGGTTGAATCCTTTAAACATAAACTCAACAGCAACATTACCAAACCACCACCTTACTACTTTTCTGGTTCACGATTAGGACAAATATACCATGCCCGCATACGATTGAACTGCTCACTGAGGTGTCATCTTTTCCAGAAAAACATCATTGATAATCCTGTATGTGAATGCGGTGAGATTGAAATACTTCACATGTTTTCTTACACTGCAGTCTCTATGGACAATTAAGGCATGCTTTGTTAGATAGAGTCTCGACCTACTGTCAACCAACTGTAAATGTTTTCTTATATGGTAATACTGATCTGACAGATGTTGAAAATGCAGAACTCTTTTCAGCTGTGCAAGATTATATATTAAAAACAAAACGTTTCTGCTAAAAACAAAGGTACACATTGGAAGTTCTTACAATAGTTGCACACACAATTAATCAAAACTAAGTAAAAACCTAATATGATACTAATTTGCGGGTACGCATATGCCCAATAGTATTTTATTCAGAAATCTAATTGTTATGGATAGTCCAACTGCAGACCACTGAAATTATGACTTTACATTCCATTCCCCGTGGAGCCCTCAACAGACAACTTGTACCCCTATCGCCAAACAGCTAAAAGTGCGACCATTATTCTCTACATGAATGACAATTACGGCATGAAAGTACATATATTAGTCATGTGAACTCTTGGGATATAGATTCAAATAAGTCATTTGACTTTCTTCTGAATCCCATTTGTATACTGGTTGTATTGTATTTGTATTCTATGTTGTTTGTATACTTGTCATATATTATACAAATAAAATAAAGTTTAAACCAAATACCCTCAATAAATTTCGCAATTTATGTCAGTACTATGGTCTTGAACAACTTATTCATGAACCCATTCACTATACAGAATCTTCTTTATCTGCGATCGACCCGTTTTTAACATCAAATAAAAACAGCATATTTCTTTGTGGTGTAGGTAAGCCATTCTTGGAAGGAGCCGCCGCGGTGTAGTGGATAAACCACTTGCCTTGTACACCAGGGGTCACAGGTTCGATTCCCGACTTCACCAGTCTGTCGGATGAGACTTTTATCTGTGGCCCCGTCTCCATATGACCTTAGCTGTTGGCGGGACGTTAATTACAAACACAACAACAACAAAGCCATTATTGGATCAAAATATAAGATACCACTGTCCAATATACCACATTTTCAACTTCAACAAAAATGATTCATCAACTTTCTCTCGTCTGGTTGTAAACTTTTTACCATAACCACTTGACTAGTCAGTAGGACAGTGCAAAACGTTTCATTATCTCATAAGTACTTGCTAAATTCCTGTAAAATTTACTGTAAATCCTGAAGTCGATGGTAGGTATAAATATCTTGTGCACTAACCATAAAATTATGCACCTGTGTCAGGAAAATACAATCTTAAACTTCCTAAGTGCCACTGCAATCCATAGTTCCAGTTCAGGAAATTTTTTATAAGCGTAAATTGAAATGTTTTTCTCACCAATATTAAGCATGTGTTTTGGGCGCTCAAAAGGACCGTCTCATTGAGACGGTTCTTTTGAGTACCAACAACATATGTTTTTCAGATGAGAATTAAATGGAGAAAATGTTTTTTCCAAATGCGCGCTTTTATCTGGATGTCTATTCTCCACTGAGCAAATTTTTTATGGTCTATCTGCGCCCTATCCATTTTTCGTTTTTCGCCTAAGAACCTTGAAACCAGCCATCATGGCGGTCAGGGTCTCTTTGACCCCCTTTTATCCCACCTTTTCGAGTTTCGTCAATTTCTTCCCCTAGATAGATCGCAGAGAAGGATCTTTTTTATGCTCATTTAATTATATAATTTTTAATAATAAAAAAAATATCAGTTTGTAATTTTTTTTTATCTTTATAAGATTTTATCTTACATAAGATCTTAATTTATAAATATCTGTGCTATAGCTATGTAAATTTCTGTGATATTAACCCAAATTTCCTGTGATTTGTTATATGTTTATACTTGTACAGTCTTTCACTTTGTTTTGTCGGTAAAATAGCCTTGATGGCTAATGTTTGATATGTTAAAATTGAATGCCGACTTTAAATAAAGTTTCTTGTATCTTGTATCAAACAATACATGCAATTACGAACTATATTCTATGGATCGATTCGTATTGAAAATCAATGGCGTGTAAAAAGATATTTGAGCCAGCACACATGGCACAGCACATTGTTACTTATTGCATTGTCGAGAATCGAATGCTTGGGCAAGCCTGCGAAATATGTAGGTTCGCAAGAGTCTTCCCTGCTCGAATATACTAAGCATGGGTGTTGATAAAGACTTAGGCCAAGATAAGCCCAGCTGGATTAGTCAGCGTGAGCGTTAGAAGCGGCATATGTTATCTGATTTGGAACGTGTTGTCAGGAAGGACGTTAACCCTAATATGACGTAGGAATGCTGTCTCTATAGTTGCTTGCTGGTTATATATTTGGCTCACTATAAACATCTAACAAACACAATGAATTCACTGTTATAATGTAAATGCAAATGAAATTGTATGAATCTATACGTTCTAAGTTGTTCTATAGGCAATTAAAGAGACCCACTCTTCATTATGTGCCCTTGTGGTTGTTAAGGCCTAATTGTTGCCATGGCAACATCATTCATACAAATCTTTAAATATAATCAAAAACGTTTTCTACTTTGATGATTTAAAGCTAAAGAAACATTTTCGTGGTAATATGAAAGCATGTGAAAGTTTGTCATTTTAGGTGTTTTTTAGATGTCTTTCATGTAATAGTTGCTGGAATGCCTTAAGGAACCTTTTCTCAGATTTGCGCTCAATAATATTTGAACACATTCGTGCCTTCATACCGGATCGCATAGCCAGTCGGTAACGTGTCTGACTACAGATGCGCGTCTGACAGCAGACCCAGGGGTCGCGAGTTCGATCCCGGCCAGGTCCCATACTTTCGTGGAGATGGATCACGAAATAATTTCTACGGTCATTCTCCTCCATTCCGCTGATTCATTCAAGAAGGTTGTTGTCAGTTACAAGCGAAAGTATGTGCGCGAATTACTGGTTAACCGCTTGTTCAACCTGCCCAGGAAAAAGTGTACATGTAGTTAGGTGAACTGACCACCCCGCCCAATGACCATAGCTGTTGACTGGGACGTAAAGCAACAACACAAACAAACAAACAAACAAATCGTGCCTTCACAATTTATTTGCTTTTAGGGGCTGCAATTCATTAAATATATACTATAATCATTTAGTTTGCTTTAAATGTTTTTATGCTAAAATAGAACTCTTTAACTACATGTACTTTTATAGTCTGCTGTCAACCTTTGCAATCAGTTTGGTCCCAGGTCGGACCTGATCTAGTTCCAAACTGTTGATACGTTGATGGTAGATCTATTGATAGAATTTTTCAAAAAAGTTGATTTTGAAAAAAAAATCAGCAGACGACAAAAAACAGCGACAGTGTCCCAGTAGGCAAAACGTTAAGAACAATGTTGACGCTGCGGCACATGTCCTCCTCGTCTACATTTAAGGCAAATATGAAACACGACATGAGATTTCCAACAATGTGGTATGTGCGACCAGCAAAGGCTCAGACCAGCCTGCGCAAATGCGCAGTCTGATCAGAGCCTTTGCTCGTCGCTTGACTATTCTATGAGTGTTAAGCTACTGACCGAACATCTTTTGGAGGTTCTAAGCTTAAAAGGAAGCTGCACGGGCTCGCCTGAGTCTACACTTGTCAAAATGCCACATTGTTGAAAAGCACATGCTAGGATTAAATACGTACATGCAGGTCCGCGTGGCGCAGTTAGCTGGGAGTTAGAACTGCTACAGTCGTGGACTACCCTACACACAATTCTCTGTTCCGTGATTTAAATGATTACTGACAACTACTCAAAAATAAAAAAAACTTACTAGTTACAGGTGACCATACACAAGGAACGGTAAAATCTCATATGATCAATATCGTTCTATGTCTATTTCCGTAACAGGAACTGAACTGCCATAAATTTTAAAAAAATCAAGGTGTGTTTTACGAGAAATAGTCGGTTTTAGTTTCAGTTTCGTGGCTTGTTCAAAATGTTAAAGTTAAAGTAATATTTAAAAAAAAAAAAAAATAATAATAATAAATAATACATTACCTTACGGAGCTTTTTGATTTCATAACTGTCCCCATTTTATTAAAATATCATGCCAGAGAAAATAAGGCACTTCTGCGCGACATAGGCAAGCGGTACATTTTCTATTTCGCGGAGAAACAGAGTGAAAAAAGAGAGGAAATGGAGAAACATCATTTCTCGGCGTTCTCCACGAACAAAGAGGTTACTATGCACCCCACCCCCCTCTACCATGACACTTTTTAATAGGTGCCAAATTGTTAATAAGGAACCCCTAGATGCGAAACAAGGCCGTCCTAAAAGAATAAACTGTTTAGACTATGTGAAAATGCGATGCTTTTTATCTCGTTTTTAAAAATCGATGTATGCAGTTTGCTTGTTTGTTTTTATTATTTACGCCTCAGTCATCAATTTTCAGTCATGTCGGGATGTGTCCTCCTGTGTTGAACCCGTGAGTTTTAAGCAACTGATAAATTCGCCTGCTCAATGGCACGACACAGTCACCTTTGAGACTCGAACTGACCTATTTGGGAAACAATCATAACTATTTGAGAGAGAGAGAGAGAGAGAGAGAGAGAGAGAGAGAGAGAGAGAGAGAGAGAGAGAGAGAGATGTCATCTCTCTCTCTCTCTCTCTCTCGAAATAATTTCTTAGTCTTATACTCAACCTACAAAATGGGAAGCAGGCAAATAATAGTATTTTCGATCTTTTCGCATGAAAATTATCACCTACTTTTATTAACCCTTTCCTTTATGGATATTCATGCTAAGCTCCACCCACTATGAATATGTATGATAAATGAAATTAGAACAAAAAAAGAATACTTGTCAGGCCCACTAGTGTAGAATCATATCTAATCATATTTCCATAAGCAAACAAATTAGACCCTGAGCAGGCATAAGATCTGCCTTATCTGGATCAGCTTGTGTGCAAAAGTGTTAAAAGGCGCCGGTGTTGTGCAGTGAAAATCAGAGCAATAAAATAATAAAATAATAAATAAATAATAAATAAAAAGTAAATGCATCATGACTAAATAAAATGGTAAAATTCAGAGAAAATAAATGTATTTGTAAGAATACATGAAGAAACAGGCACGGACCTGAGTCTATACTTATCGCATTTCGGAAATTTGGCGGGCAGAACACAATGGTAGTAAAGATGACATCTAATCAAATTAGCCCCTATAAGTCTCTTAACAGATCACTTGATCAAATAGCCATCTGCGATTTTATTACCAAAACGCCGATTTAAATGCCGAAACAATCAGCAGACAAAGATGGTCCGAGGTCTCATGGCGTAGTGTTACGAAAAAAATACTTACCCGATAATTAAATCCGATAACCCTAATACCGTTGTGATGTAAGTTTACATCGCAATATTAATCAGTAAAACTGAAAAAAACGCAAAACAGGAAATCAAATGCTGTAGCTTAAAAAGTTAGATTTCACATCTAAAAGTTTCATTTTAGAACTCTAGAGAATACGGGCGTTATTTTGATACCAATCTCGTTGGTAGAAGTTTAAAAATGATTTGAAGAGTGATTTTGATCGAGAGGCTCGAGCAAAACTGATGTAAAGTAGATAAATGGAAGTCCAAGTGGCTTATTTTATCCGGCAAATCGCTCCTAAATTCGCTGTCTGCAACAAACTAAAATACAAAATGATGCATACAACATTTTACAACAACAATACATATTACACAACACCAACAGCAAAACAACAACGAATTCAATACTTTTAATACGTGTGTGCATTTTATCACGATGACAACAGTCTCAGCTATAACGTCATGATGATTAGGACAAAATGGCTGCTATGCATTAACAACAACTACAACAACAACGACAGCAGTTAACAACAACAAAACGACGTTACCGCAGTTACTGCAGCCTCTTTTATGGTTGTATTGACAGACAATGGTAGCGAAGTCAGGGTGACAAAACTGACTGCTACAACAAAGCAATATCAAAACAACAACAACAACCACAACAACCAACCGTTAATGCTTACGAGATAGGATAATAGTAATGTTTCAAAAAATGTATTAATTTGGGAAAAAGGCATTGTTTAATAAAAACTTAGTGTAGAGATAAATTAAAGACTAAAAAGATTTAGGAATCGAGCATGCGCGATATTAGGAACCGAGCATGCGCGAGATTTAGTGGCCACACCCACTTAGGTCGTTAATCAGGAACGCTATCCACCTGGTTGGCTGTAAATCCAATGCCTTCTATTAGCTAAGAGGTCACGTGAGCGAACTTACGACGGGTCCGATCCTAGGGTGGTCAAGACACATTGCTTTTGACCATTGAAAGAAGAACACCAAATAAACTCTGGATTAGGACAACGTCTCTTTATTTCTTATATTTAGAAACAGACCCATTTAGACGTCGAAGTCACTTCATAACACGTGGTGGGTAGAGAGGACGTTTCCAACCTCTTGATTAGCTAAGCAAGAGAGATTCCCCGTTCAACGGATGCCGTTGAAATCGACACCGTCAAATTATAATCTGCGAAGCTCAGGAGCTCCAGTGGTACCAGCGCCAGTGGTCCAGAACGTGATACAGGACGAAGATCAAGTGCTTGAAGATCAATGTGACTTTAAAGTTAACATGTCAAGTGTATTTAGGTTAGAAAACTTCAGGGGTGATGGCTCACAAAGTGTGGAGTCATACCTGAGAAGATTCGATCAATATAGGGCCTGCACAGGCATAAATGACGATCAGTCACTGGCAACACTTGCCTGGCACCTTGATGGCACAGCCAGGCTATGGTTTGAAAACCTCGAACCACAGCCTGACAGTGTTGATGCCCTAAAAGCTGCCATGAGGGCAAAATTTAAGAAAGAGAAACGTGTGAATATGGCAGTTTACACAATGAGACAGGAACTGGGCGAGTCTGTGGAGGACTTCCTTCACAGACTCGAGAAAGAAACATTTAAACAGCAGATAACTCAGGACATTCAGGTTCAAATCGCCCTCAATAATATGGACCGTGCTATAGGGTCTGCAATTAGCACCCATGCCCCCAAAACCCTTGACAATGTGAAACAACTTACTTTACGCATGGGGTCATTTAAACAGGAGGAAGTGAAGGTGGCGCAAGCCACCATCCCATCCAAGCTGGAGACAACAGTGGACGTACTTACAGCAGCAGTAGCACAGTTGGCGGCCAGACTTGATGACAGTGTTGGCAAGAAGAGTGGCCCACAGCAAACTACAAGCTCAAGAGAGTGTCCCCGGTGCGGAGGTAGGTGCTTTTCTACAAATTCTTGTAGAGCTAAGGGCAGAACTTGCTACAAATGTAAAAAAACTTAACCATTTTGGCAATAAGTGTAAAAGTAGCAGACAAAACAATACACAATCTGGTACACACCCCCAACGTTATAGTGGCTACCCCCAATAGGGATTCGCGCCTGTCTGCAGGAATGATCAAGTCAGTCCAGTAGATGGGCACAGTAAGGTCTCAAAACCATTAGGCCATAATAAAAATAAACCTAATATACAATCAGATCACAGTGCTAAGATAAATATGGCAAAACACAACCATAAGGGCAAGGCAGGAAAACACACTGATAAAAGTATCGCAAATGAAAATCAACAAGAAATTTTGTCAATGTATCTGCTAATTTTACAGCTTATATGTGTAAAAACACAGTGAGTGTAGCGGTTAACAGTAAGAAAACAAACGCTTTGTGTGATACTGGGGCAACAGTTTCTTGCATCTCGTGGCAGTATTTTGATAAAGCATTCCCAGTTAACAAACCTAAAATAAATCCATGCCAAATAAATTCTATTGTAGGAGTAGGGGGTACACATCATAAAGTGCAAGGTGTTACAAATATTGAGGTCAAATTTGGGAGTTTAGGACTTGTTTATCCCTTCTACGTTATTGAGGACTTACATCCTTCTCTTATTTTGGGCCATGACTTCATGGAGTCACATAACGTCACTTTGGACAGAAGGGGTAAAAGGATGATACTTCAAGATAATATAAACGTGTGTAGTCTACAAACCAATACTGGGTATGCAAGGACAGTAAAGCCAGTGGTACTACCTGCTAACTCAGAAGTTGACATTCAAGTTAAAATTGCAAGGGTAAACAATACAGATGAAGTGCTACTAGAACCTTTGAGTAATTTAGCAAACAGCAATATCATGGGCGCAAAATGCCTGGTTAAGGTAAACAAAGGTAGAGCAGTTCTACGCCTGATCAATCCTGGTGATAAGTGTGTTCATTTAAAAGGTAATAAGGTTCTAGCAGTAGTTTCGGAAGTGGTTAAAGGAAATATTTTTTCATTGAGCTCTGATACAGAAACAAAACCAAACATGTCTGAAAATTCTTCAAAACATCATCCCAAATTTCATTTTGATTTAAACAATTCTGATTTAAACGAAAGCCAAAAGCAAACACTTCTAAATTTTCTGAACAAAAATGAGGATTTATTTTCAGAAGGTCTGCATGATCTAGGTAGAACTACCTTGCAAACTCATGTAATTGATACAGGAGATGCACCACCAGTTAAAATGCCATTTTATAAACAAACGCCAGAAATGAGAAGGTAAACTCAAAAGCAAACTCAGGATATGCTTAAAAATGATTTAATTAAAGAAAGCAACTCAAACTGGCATTCAGCCGTCGTCCTTGTAAAGAAAGCTAATTCAGATGAATATAGGTTTGCAGTTGACTACAGAAAACTTAATAAAATTAGTAAACCACAATCTTACCCAATTCAAAGACTTTCTGATATCTTTGACGCCATCGGAGAAGCATACGCTCAATATTTCACTTCTCTGGATTTAGGCAAAGCATTTTGGCAGGTCCCCTTAAGTGAGGAAAGCAAAGCTAAAGCAGCCTTTATTACATATGATGGGATATATGAGTTTCAAACCATGCCTTTTGGCCTTTCAGGGGCACCATCAACCTTTCAGCATTTAATGATGAAGGTTCTTAGAGGTATCTCTTGGAAATATGTTCTTTGCTATGTTGATGATGTCATAATATTTTCATCTTCATTCGAAGAACATTTGGAGCACCTCAAAGAAGTCTTCAGTCGTTTATGTAAAGCTGGTTTGAAACTCTCACCCAATAAATGTTTTTTCGCTCAAAAGAAATTGTTATATTTGGGCCATGTCCTCAGTAGATCTGGAATTGAAACAGACAAAAGAAAAATAGAAAAAAATGTTGAATTTGACTGCACCTAAGGACCAAAAGGGGGTTAGAAGTTTACTTGGGTTAACTAACTATTACAAAAAGTTCATTGAAGGATATAGCAAAATATGTTCACCTCTGAATAATCTGTTGAAAAAAGGAAAACCTTTTGTTTGGTCTCAGGAATGCGAAGAAGCCCTGAACACATTAAAACATGCACTTACTTCTGCTCCTATTCTGGCATTCCCAGATATGAACAAAAGTTTTGTGCTCACATGCGATGCATCAAGGTCAGGATAGGGATACATACTAGATCAAGAAGATGCAAATAAACGAGAAAGAGTAATTGAGTTTGGTGGCAGAGCTCTTCATGGGTCTGGAAAAAATTACTCAGTATCTGAATTAGAGTGCTTAGCAATAGTTGAAGGAGTCAGAACATATAGGGCTTATCTTTCAACGGATATTCCATTCACCATTATTACTGATAATAAAGCTTTAACTTGTCTAAATTCTCTTACAACTTCTCAAAATGGTAGATTAGCTTGTTGGGCCTTTTTTCTTCAAGGTTTTAGGTATAAAGTTGTATATCGCAGTGGTAAGGAGAACAATGCTGATGCACTTTCTAGGTTAACCAAAGAAGCACAGGAATTTGAAAATAAAACCCATGCTAGTGACCAAACAGAGGCTAATATAAAAAATACAAACCCTTAATCTGAACTCTCAACAAATGTCCCAAATGATGAAATTGAACTAATAAATTCTACTACAGTAAATGAAAAAGTAAACCACAACAAACAAGAAACAATTGAATTAGCAGATTCTAGGAAAACTAAAGTAGAAATAGGTATGCTGTCCACATGTGAAAGTAATGAAAACATTTGCCAAAGAGAATGGCATGAAGTCTCATTTGAATATGATCAAAAAGAGAGTATTTTCTCAATATATGCAGAAACCAATCAAAACGCATTGCCTGACGTCGAGTCAAATGCCAGCTTCCCTAACATAATTGACCAACAAAAACTTTGTCCAGATTTTAAACATATTTACAAATTTCTCACTTAAAACGAGCTTCCTGATGATGAAAAAGTAAAACGCATGGTTATTATAGAAAAGGAGTATTATGATGTTTTAGATGGCATCCTGGTCCATAAATTTCAGCCAAGAAGTAGAAAGAAACCTATAAATGAGAAATTTATTTTCCAAACGGCTCTTCCAAAATCATTGAGACTAAAAGCACTTCAAAATTTTCACGATAATAACGGACATTTTGGCTTTAAGAAAACTTATGCTGCAATTCAAGCAAAGTATTATTGGCCAAAAATGTTTCAGGAAATAGCAGACTATGTAAAATCATGTGATAGGTGTCAAAGAGGTAAAAGAGAAGCCCATCCTAATTCTTCTCTTTTAAATCCTCTTCCCGTTGCCAAAGTGTTTGAACGTATGCACATTGATATACTTGGTCCATTGCCAAAAACAACTGCAGGGCATGAATTTATTTTGGTTTGTGTAGATAGTTTCTCCAGATGGGTAGAAGCATTTCCATTGCATGACCAAACGGCAGTGACAATTGCCAGGGTCCTGCATGATGAGATCTTCTGTCGGTTTGGAGCACCAATGAGTATTGTATCAGACCGTGGAAGAAATTTTCTATCTAAACTTGTCAATGCAGTTTGTGAAATATACCAGGTGTCAAGGCATATGACTGCTTGCTACAATCCAAAAGCCAATGGATGTGTAGAACGCCAAAATGCAACTATAGCTCAGACTTTAAGAATGTATATCTGCAAAGAGCAGAATGATTGGCATCTTCTTTTACCTACTGTACTTATGGCAATAAGATCAGCACCTAACACTGAAACCTCAGGGTTTAGTCCCTTTAAAATGTTATTTGGAGATGAGATGAGGCTGCCATTTGATACATCATTAGTACCAAGGGAAACATTAGGCCCTGAAGCTAAAACGCATGTTAAAGAACTCTTTGATAGGCTTAAACTAGTACATGAACAAGCAGCTAAAAATACACAAATAACACAGAAATCATGATATCAATGCTAAAGAATCCAATTTCTTGTTAGGTGAACAAGTTCTGTTAAAGATTAACAAACGTAAAAAGCGGTCTTCTAAGAAGCTTGGGGACAAATTTAGAGGTCCATTTTACATATGAAAGAAGGGTCCATTTGACACCTATAAAATAGCTAACTGCCAAACAAATAAGGTAATCAAAAACTTTATTAACGCAAAGGATCTTAAACGGTACTATGACCCTTTAAACTATAGAGTTGAACCCCCATTAAATGAACCCATTGATGAGGAGGCAGAAAATAGTAATGAAGCAGACAGTGATGATGAAACAATCATATATGAACCTCACGTAGACATAGAACCAGTTCAAAAAGTCAAAAATCTAGGGAAAAACACAAATAGGCCCATAAACAATAAACCAAATAAGACAAATATAGAGAAGAAAGAAACAAAACGTCAAGGTCAAGTTGAAAATGAAGTATGGTATCAAGCAGATAAAATATTGAGACAGCGCAGAAATGGTCAAAGGAAAGAGTATTTAACAGAGTGGACTAATCCAGCCTATAAGCCTTCGTGGCAAAATGAGAGTGATGTGTCTGATGAACTTAAGAGACAGTTCTATATTCGTCATACTAAGGAAGGCAAGCGCAGGAAGCGGCCTTACAGATATTTTGATAAAAGTTAAGTGAAAAAAACAACAACTAAAGTATACTGGGTTATAAGGGCAGACACTTGAATATTCAAATGTCCTGATCAAACATGGTTTTTATATTGTATGCATGAAAATTTAAATCTAATTGGATAAGGAGAATACATGATCATATATTGGTACTAAAACACACTTAAAAATCACTGGGTATTGTCTGTAAAGGCCTAGATGAACAGGGTATCATAAATTCATGTAGGGAGGTCAAAATTTTAAGAAATCTTGTATTTCTGATTATAAGTGCTAGAGTTAGAAGTAATGGCCATACTTCTAATTAAACGACCAAACTATGTCCAC
The DNA here is from genome assembly GCA_964019695.1 of Loripinus fragilis. Taxonomy (NCBI): domain Eukaryota; kingdom Metazoa; phylum Mollusca; class Bivalvia; order Lucinida; family Lucinidae; genus Loripinus; species Loripinus fragilis. Next base: position 35,344,000 of record OZ026521.1, read on the forward strand.
TTTCCCTTTTATTTTTAGTGTGGTGGAGTGGCATTAGACTGATCATGATCCTTCTCCTGATTTTCTATGGTATAACGGTGCCTGGTCCCAATCGCCCGAGTTACAGAGGTTAAACTATGGGGTTGTATTTGAGCCCCAAACACAGATATACTTGTCTAAAGAGATATGGACACACACATTTGAGGTGCAGCTTCCAGAGGACCTGCAAATGATCAGCCTGTCAGGTTGTAGTAGAGATGAAAAAACATGTTCAATGAGTAAATGACGTTTTATTAGAGATAAATAAGCTACGTAAGGAAACAGAATTAGTTTTGAATCATACGATTAAAACAATAGAAAAACTGATACCTGAAAGAAATGGTCTTCCTAATTTAAGGAATACCCGTTCAATTCTTCCAACAATTGGGGACCTTTCTAAAAGCCTGTTAGGTACTGCTACGGTTAGTGATGTGAGGTTATTAGCAAACCACATAAATGCATTAAATAAATTAACAAACAAGGTTGTTAATCAGTCCATCAACATGAAGATAATTTATCGTCCTATATGAAAACTGCAGATGAAAGAATGAATAATATTGTACAGGGCATAAAAGAAAACGAACTGGCAATTTCACATATCCATACACAACTACATGAATCCTTTGATAATCTTGAACACTCATTTTTAACAATGGGCATACTCTTGACAAAACAAATTGAAAAATCAAGGAAACTGGAAAGAATATTTGATGAACTTCTTGAGGGAATTTTTGACCTGGTTGAGGGCAAACTTTCACCTCACCTTATACCCCAAAACACAATGTCAAAATGTATATATGATATCCAGAAAATTCTTAAGGATAAATCCCATGGGTTTCATTTAATATTCACTAACCCAAATGATATTTATAGACAGGTTGAACGTTTTTATTCAAGGAATGGTGCTAGACTGTACATTTCAGTGAAATTTCCTATTTCGCCCTTCAAGAAACCACTGTCTTTATTTAAAGTAGCATCTTTTCCAGTCCCATTTAATGATACATCAAGTCATGCAACTCACTTAGTCAATTTGCCTAGTTTCATAGCTTTAACTAGCGACATGCAATACTATACAACTCTTAACGATATCAATTGAATGCTTGTCAGAAAAGTAAATTAACAACGTGTACAGATAATCAGATTTTAAACCCAGTAACACACAATAGTTGCGTTTTGTCTCTGTTTAAAAACGAAAAAGCACTAATTAAAAAGCACTGTGACTTCAGAGTATCTTTAGATCACATAACTTCTAAATTTGTTAAGTTATCAGACACATCTATTTTGGTATATAGAATAGAATCCTTAGAGTTTGACTGTAAAACTGGAAAAAGAATGGTTCCAGGTTGCCGATTTTGCATTTTTAATATACTGTGTGAATGTGCAGTTACAACTAGTGATATGTATTTGCCACCACGTTTGTCCTCATGTGAATCAAATTCAACCAGTAGGATACACTCAGTTAACTTAGCATTGCTACAGCAATTGTTCAATGACTCCTCATTAAAAGCTATCGAAAGTAACTCACTCTTTCAAAATCCTTTAAGTATTGAGGTTCCGAAATTCAAAATTTATAATCATACAATGAATGATATCATTGCTGATGATGAGAAACGTCATCTTAGTTAACAAAGGATGTCTGAAGCTGCTAAAAACGAGGCGGTTGTATTTAGATCACTTACAGAGCCACTGCTCTCAGGAAACATAGACTTAGATGAAGAATGGCCAACTACAGAAAACATACTTCTTTATATAACTTCAGCTTTGTCAGCTATATTACTTTTGGCATATATCATGGTGTCTCTCAAACTAAGAAAAGTATTAATCGTTCTAAGTGTTATTCAAAATGCAAATGTCAAGAAAGCAAGTGCTTCAACATTGCCATCATTTATTTATAGCAATAACAAAGTTACTGAAACTCCAGAAAATTACTTTTTCGAAAAAGTTGATTTAACCATAGATCACTATATTTTGATGATTTGTATTGCTATCTTCTTGCTTTTATTCATCATAGCCGTTTATGTTGTTAAGTGCAAGACACGAAAAACAATTTTATTGATAGAATTCACAAATGGGGACACATGTGTGCATATACCTTTGAGAACTCTTGCTGTGTGTCCCACCTACTGGATAATAAATTCCCCATCAGAGGTGTCCACTATAACAATTCAGGGAAAACTGTCACCTACTGTATATTTTGAATGGGATAATTTTGACATAACTAATAAACTGACAGATAAAAAGTTACAAATTAGTCCTCAACAATCCGTTTCCCTGTTTAAAGGGAGAAAAATAAGGGAACTCTTGTCAACTAGTTATTGTGTATACTTTTACGTCAGTCATGAAAATTTATTATTGCCAGTTTCATAAACTGCCCATAGCTTAGCAAGAGGTCTAGAATGCACCTACGCTACGATACTTGTACAAAGACATTTTCTTTTTGTGTCATTTGAAGTTGTCTTAGTAGTAAATAGTTATGTTGTATTTTGTAAACCATAGTTACAAGTATATCAACTCAAAATATGTAATATCCAACCACTCGTGTAGATGTTTGCTTGCTTAGATGGGACAGTTGCTTATATGCACGAAGCATCAAAATGGCAGTCCTTCAAGTAAACAGCTTGACATTTCACCACGGTGACTAAGGTACACCATATAATTGAAAGAAGTTGATATGCAAAATAATTGTAATGGTTTATTGCTTGTAATATTGGTATTTGTTTGAAGTAGTCAATATGTTGATAGATATATAGAAAAAAATATGAATGTATATGATTGAACTAATTTATGGGAATAAAGTAGATTTAGAGGGGGAGGTGGTGTTGTGCAGTGAAAATCAGAGCAATAAAATAATAAAATAATAAATAAATAATAAATAAAAAGTAAATGCATCATGACTAAATAAAATGGTAAAATTCAGAGAAAATAAATGTATTGTAAGAATACATGAAGAAACAGGCACGGAACTGAGTCTATACTTATCGCATTTTGGAAATTTGGCGGGCAGAACACAATGGTAGTAAAGATGACATCTAATCAAATTAGCCCCTATAAGTCTCTTAACAGATCACTTGATCAAATAGCCATCTGCGATTTTATTACCAAAGCACCGATTTAAATGCCGAAATAATCAGCAGACAAAGATGGTCCGAGGTCTCATGGCGTAGTGTTTCGAAACAAATACTTACCCGATAATTAAATCTGATAACCCTAATACCGTTGTGATGTAAATTTACATCGCTTATACGAATACCAATATTAATCAGTAAAACAGAAAAAACGCAAAACAGGAAATCAAATGCTGTAGCTTAAAAAGTTAGATTTCACATCTAAAAGTTTCATTTTAGAACTCTAGAGAATACGGGCGTTATTTTGATACCAATCTCGTTGGTAGAAGTTTAAAAATGATTTGAAAAGTGATTTTGATCGTTGAAAATTATAAATTGAGAGGCTCGAGCAAAACTGATGTAAAGTAGATAAATGGAAGTCCAAGTGGCTTATTTCATACGGCAAATCGCTCCTAAATTCACTGTCTGCAACAAATTAAAATACAAAATGATGCATACAACATTTTACAACAACAATACATATCACACAACAACAACAGCAAAGCAACAACGAATTCAATACTTTTAATACGTGTGTGCATTTTATCACGATGACCTGCTATAACGTCATGATGATTAGGACAAAATGGCTGCTATGCATTAACAACAACTACAACAACTACAATTACAACGACAGCAGTTAACAACAACAAAATGACGTTACCGCAGTTACTGCAGCCTCTTTTATGGTTGTATTGACAGACAATGGAAGCGAAGTCAGGGTGACAAAACTGACTGCTACAACAAAGCAATATCAAAACAACAACAACAACAACCACAACAACCAACCGTTAATGCTTACGAGATAGGATAATAGTAATGGGGATAGCACAATGGAAAATATTATGTATTGTCTTCTGCTCTGTAAGGGGATTGGGACTTAAGCAATATTATTAAAGAACAGGTGAAAAATGAAAAGGGTTGTTTCAAAAAATGTATTAATTTGGGAAAAAAGCCATTGTTTAATAAAAACTTAGTGTAGAGATAAATTAAAGACTAAAGATTTAGGAATCGAGCATGCGCGATATTAGGAACCCAGCATATGCGAGATTTAGTGGCCACACCCACTTAGGTCGTCAATCAGAAACGCTATCCACCTGGTTGGCTGTAAATCCAATGCCTTCTATTAGCTAAGAGGTCACGTGAGCGAACTTACGACGGGTCGGATCCTAGGGTGGTCAAGACACATTGCTTTTGACCATTGAAAGAAGAACATCAAATAAACCCTGGATTAGGACAACGTCTCTTTATTTCTTATATTTAGAAACAGACCCATTTAGACGTCCAAGTCACTTCATAACACCGCTATAAGGTAAAGGGTTTAAAGGTTGGAGTCGGGTATATAAGGCAGAATTACCTTCAGTTTAAACACTTTCTTCACTGTACTCAAGTTGGGAACATCTCCAGGCACTCCTCTGCAGAGGGTCTCAAGCCAGACTCACTTCCAAGTCTCCATCAGCTTAATTGTATAATTGACCAGGCAGTATATTAACACAGCAGATACTGATCACCAGCAGTTGCACTTCTAGTTATCTAATGGTGCAAAGGTGTTTGACATAGATAAGGAAAGATTCTGTTGGTCAGCTAATATTCATCATTATTATTTGGAACAGTATGAAAGTAAGTAAGGGTGCAAAGATCAGGAATCGATACAATCAAGTACCACAGCTGAACCAGGATACCAATGGGAAAGTGACAAACTCATAGTAAGAACCGCAAACGAGAGCCAAGAGGTCAGCCCTTTCCCAGCAGGTGACTACAAAGCACATATAAACAGATGCGCACAAAGACATAGCAAACACAAGACAGAACATAAACATAAAAGATCCACAAAAGAAGTACCCCCTTGGAACGGTCAGTAAAATATGGAGGGCTTAAACCGGTTTAACGGCGCCAACCTCACCCTTAATTCAGATGTGGATCAAGACACATAGATATTTGGTTTGCATGAAAGACCCCTAACTTATCAATGCATCATCTCCAAAAACATATAAATCAAGATATAACAAGGAGATAAAGCAAAGATAAGGACTCAACAGTAAATAAAACTTAATACCGGAGCAAAAGAAATCCAACAGGTAAACCCCGGTGATCCCGACAAACAGCCAAAGCATTAGGCCCTACCATCTCATCAATAGATAAGTCTTTAAGTCGGAACCATCATAGAGTCTGGTCCAACCCACCGGCGTGCAATTAAAGAGGAAAGCAAAGTTGCCAACCGTGATTGGGTTGACTACCAAGCATGCAGTCTGTTGCAATATATTAATGTTATAGGCAATCTTTTTATAATGGGAAATTATTTTAATAAACTGCACAGGAAAATTGTTAGAGCCAACAATCTTCTTCAACTTATACACCAAGTCACCATAGAAATCAGGTTCCGAAAGTCCTTGGCGCAAGAGAGATTAAAGTCCAACTTGAAATTTAGAAATCAAATCATAGTATCGTCTATAAAAATTTTGAAAATGTTTTGCGAAGTTTATGATACCGATAGCCTTGTTTAAGAACATTCTGAGTTAACAATTTATTACGAGTGTTGAAGTCAGCAACATAGCTAGATGCTCTAGCAAAACGAATGAGTTGAGAAATATATACTCCATAGGATGTAGAACGAGGAACATCACCATCTAAAAATGGGAAATTGACAATTTCAAAATCAAAGTCGTCACGTTTATCATAAATTTTGGCAGAAGCAATATCATTAGAAATTGATAAATGCAAGTCTAAAAATGTTGTTTCGGTATCAGAGGCATTGGCTTTATTCAATTGGAGCTCTGAAGGGTATATTTGACTAACCATATTGTCAAAATAACCATTATTAATATTTAAAATATCGTCCAAATATCTTGAAATAGTGTTAAACGCATTAATAACATCAGCCTGCTTATCATCAGAAAGACACATCATAAAGTCCCTCTCATAACAAAACAGGAATAAATCTGCAACCAGGGGAGCACAATTAGTGCCCATAGGAATCCCAACTACTTGTCTATAGAGCTTGGTGCCAAATCGAATAAAAATGTTGTCCAACAAAAAGGTCAGCGCATCACGTACATTTTGACACGACCATGCATGATATTTTTTAGGTTTTTCTGAAGTAAAAAATGCATTTCTGTCATTACATGCAATGTAAGGAGAGCCTTCTCTCTGGAAGGTTCTTTCAATAAGATCAATAAGTCAATAAGAAATCATGTTTATAACAAGTACAGCCATTTTTAAAATGCCAATAATTAAAAAAAAGATATGTCCAAACAACAGCATGGAGTGTGTGCCTATCAAAGACTCAGTTCAGCCTGGGCATCAGCCCATTCTGATCAGAGCCATTGCTGATGTGCGCTGAGTTGGTCACTAAGTTCCAACGTGTTCTTCATGCAGGCAAAGAGAACTGAGCTGATGCATTGGCAGATCAGAGTCTTCTCTACTTGTTGGTTTACTTTTTTTGGTTTTATACATAGAACATCGATACTCAAGTTCCTATAGTCGATGTTTTAACACTTTGCATCCTTGGTAGTTTTTCATACTTTTTTTGTCGTCTGTTTTTTTACTTACAAAATCAGTAGTACCATCAGAGTGTCAAACAGTTTGAATCTTGATCAAGACGGACTGTCCGTCCTGATCTGGATCCAATCCGATTGTCAAGATTATCAGCAGACGACAAGAGTCATTTCTGCATCGGTCTAGCGAGGACCTGCCCTCTTAACTCTTTGCATGCTGGGTAATTTTACTTGTTTTTCGTCGTCTAGTATTTTTTTATTTTCAAATCAACTTTTTCGAAAAAAATATGTCAGAATACCATCAGAGTAACAAACAGTTTTGATCAAGATCAAGACAGGCTGTCCATGATCTGGGTCTAATCTGCTTGTAAAAATTTAAGCAAAATCTCATCTCATAAGTGTCATTTTCACAGCGAAAATGCAGTTCATTGAAAAGAACAACAATAAAAAAGACTTTTTATGTTTTTCTCATTGATTTTCTGCGATAACTTTTTTATTTTCAATTTTTGCAAACTGTGTTCGCGATGAAAGTTGTACAGAAAAAATAATGCCAATTTTCTCCGAAAATTCAGAAGTTTGTGGCACAAACAGATTTTTGCTTACATAGATGAAGAATTTGCAATAAACGGAATTCAGCCTAAAGAGGTGCGTGCATTAAGGGCTTTTTTGGCCCCCTCGGTTGCCAAATACTGAAAATTGTTTTTCACCAATATCTTGTGCTTGGTTTATTAGAAGAATAGCTGAAGTGTAAAATTTCAGCATTTATTTAAATTTTACCGTTGCTGTGGTAACAAAATTGCCGACAAAACAGGCTTAAAACAGAGAAATTGTCATTTTGGACCAAATTTAAGGCTTTTGTATAGGAGGAAATGACTGCGCCAGCAAAGTGCATGTACAAGCTTTTCAAGATAAGAACAACGAGTTAATCAGCTTCATCAAGAATGCGAATGAGTCCTGTACCGTGTACCTAGGTAAAATATTACCACGTGGTGATGTAGATGTTACGGGGTTTAACCGATCTATCCAGCGAGTTGCGGAAAATTGGTCCAAAAATCATGTCCAGTATATAGATGATACTCATAGCCTGTTCTTTGGGAGAAATGGTTTACCATGGAAACATTATTACACTAACGATGGGATTCATTTGTCGAATTCAGGCGTCAAGAGATTACTAGATGCAATTAACAGACACGTCGATATCGTCAAAGACTTTCAATCATGTGTATACAAGAATGTATGGAATGTACAATATGGATCTACCACGCATGATTAATCAACAAGAAAGACTTCATTCGGTAAAAGAGTGCAACCTTTTAACAAGCATAGGCGTGATAATACTCGTTTCTGCTATGGATGTTCGATGGCAGGACATTTTATAGAGGAGTGTTGGTACTCCAATTCTCAATAGGGACCAGGCACAATAGCCAAATATGGAAATGACCTCGTTTCTGAATGGTCTCAAGAAAATGTATATAGTATATTAGAAAATCTGTGTCATAATTGTAATAATGCTCCATGTTCATGTGAAAAGTATATTGCAAAAAATGAGACTGTAGATAAACAATTCCAAGCGCACTCCATTGGTGAAAAAAAATAACCAATAGGCTAGATCAAAAGTTGAGAAAATAATTTAAGTTCATCTGTAACTTTATATCCTACAGTTCCCACCTCTTCACTCCCTTCAATACCCCCTTCCCACGTTCAGCCTCTGAATATAAATCCTCTCACTTAGCTTCTTCAGATTCTCAAACCTCTTCTTTTCCGTCATCTTTACACTCAAATTCTTCTTCTTTTATGCCCAATCAGAATGATAATAACAATATTTTGTCTTTGAATTTACCAGAAAGAGGATTTAATTTTGGACATATAAATATTCAGGGTATTTGTGGTAAAGACATGACAAAATTTTCTGAGTTAAAATTACTTCTGTCAAATCCATTAAACAGTACTTTACATGCATTTGGCATAAGTGAAACAAAGTTGAAACAACATAAAATGACAAATGCTTTTCAAATTGAAGGTTATCAGACACCTTTTAGGAAGGACAATACTACAAATAATGGAGGGGGGTTATTAATGTATGTTAAGAAAGGGATAAATGTAAAACGTAGGGAAGATTTAGAAACAAATGACATTTCATGTATTTGGTTAGAAATTATACAGGAAAAGGGCAAATCATTTTTAATAGGAAATTTGTATCGTCCTCCTGATTCTAGGATTGAATATAATGATAGATTTGAAGACTTTATGGACAAAGTATCTAAATAATCTTAATGGGTGATTTTAATAAAAATTTATGCACTGACCATTGTGACACGTATTGGCTAAATTTCACACTTTCTTTGGGTTTAAGTCAACTGATTTGTCAGCCTACTAGAGTAACAAGCAATTCTCGCACATTGATTGACCATATTTACACAAATAGAGAAGACAAAATATCTAGTGTCAATGTCTGTAAACTTACAATAAGTGACCACTATGCAATCTTTGGGAATCGTAGGTTAAACATTTCTGAGCGTAAAAATGCACATCAAACAATAACATATAGGTCTTTTAAGCACTTTGATGAAGAAGCGTTTCGAAATGAATTGTTTGACGTTCCTTGGGAAAGTATTGAAAATTTTACCAATGTAAATGATATGGTCCAGGTTTGGAATTCATTATTTCTTGAAATAGTCAATAAATATGCTCCTATAAAACAACATAGAGTTAAGAAATCGCGTCAGCCAGACTGGCTAAACCCAGATATACTTGATACTATTAAAGAAAGAAATAAATGCAAAATTAATGGTAACATTGAAGACTATAAACAGTTACGAAATAAAGTATCTACAATGATAAAATCTGCAAAACGATCAATATATAAGACAAAACTTGAAGAAGGTAAGGATAACCCAAGTTCAATTTGGAAATTATTTAGGGAATTAGGAGCTGGTAAAAAATCTAAATCCAAAGAAAATATTCTAGGCATAAATGTTGATAATGAATTTGTTTCTAGTGATGTAGAGATAGCTAATGCTTTCAACAAATATTTCGCCAATGTGGCTTCAAAACTAAAATGGCCAATACATGACTCTAATTTTGAATATATAAAAAAGTTTGTTGATTCAAAAGTAAACAATAATGTTTCTTTTAGTATTCCAGAAATAAATATAGCATTTGTAAGAAAATATATTCTCAATTAAGATATATCGAAATCAACAGGTCTGGATGACATTGGTCCAAGGATATTAAAACTTTCTTATGATATAATATCCCCAAGTATTACATTCCTTATCAATAAAAGTTTGTCACTCAGTATTTTTCCAAATGTTTGGAAAACAGCAAATATTATACCCATTCACAAAACTGGACCAAAAGAAGATGTAAATAACTACAGACCAATTTCGATATTGCCCACTGTTTCAAAAATTATGGAAACATGGATCCATTTGAAATTCATGAATTATCTTAATGATAAAAGATTACTACATGAAAAACAGAGCGGCTTCAGAGCTGGACACTCGACTGAATCAGCTTTAATCCTTTTGATTGACTCTTGGCTAAAAGCAATAAATGAAGGTAAATTTGTTGGTTGTGTAATGATTGATTTCCGAAAAGCTTTTGACCTTGTAGATCATGCTCTTCTTTTGAAGAAACTTGAAATATATAAATGTGGGAAAAGTGCTTTATCTTGGTTTAAATCATACTTATCTACGCGAACACAGAAAGTGTCCATTAAGTATTCAAAATCTGATACTAAAAACATAACTTGTGGCGTTCCACAAGGGTCTATTCTTGGACCACTTTTGTTTTTAATATTTATTAATGATCTGCCTCTTAAGCTTCAAAATATTGTAGCGTCAACTGACTTGTATGCAGATGATACTACAATATATGATATACAATATGACAAGCAAGTATTGGAAAACAATCTTCAAAGATCTCTAGTACTGCTACAGCAATGGTGTAAAGAAAATGGAATGTTAATTAATACTGATAAGACTAAGGTCATGTTCATTACCAGTCGACAGAAAAGATGCAATTTAAATGATGCTTCATTCCACTTGAAGTGCAATAATATAGACCTTAAACTTACAAAAGGTGATAAAATTTTAGGTGCAAATATAGATGAAAATTTAATTTGGGATTCACATTATAAGTACATTGTTAAGAAGGTGTCCACACATTTATGGCTCTTGTCTCAAATTTCTTCATACCTATCAGTTAAAGACAGACTTTTGTTTTATAATGCGTATATTCGCCCTCATTTTGATTACTGTTCCGTTATTTGGGGATCATCTACATGTTCTAATACAGATAAAATAACTAAATTGCAACGAAGAGCATGTAAGCTTATATTAAGAAATGAATACTCTAATTTAGAAGAAGCTCAGAATCGCCTAAACATGTTGTCATTTTCTGAGATTGTGTTTCTACAGAAAGCAAAAGTAATGTATAAAGTGTCGAGTGATATAGCGCCTGAATATCTGACTGATTTATTCAAAATGAGAGAATCGAACAGTAACTCAACCTTAAATTTACGATCAGTAAGTAATAAACATTTTCTGATACCCAAGCCTAAAATTAATTTGTTTAAGAATAGTTTATCGTACTCAGGTGCATTAGTTTGGAATAGCATTCCACTTGATATAAAAAATTCTATGACTCTAAATTCCTTTGTTCAAAACTGTACATTCTGGTTAAAAGGTAAAAATGTTTAATTTGCATAGCCAGCTAGAGGGTCATCTAGCTTTCATTGTTGTTTTATTATAGGGCCTTGACGCGAGAATACCTGTCTTCGTGGGTTTGCAGACAACAAAGGCGCAGACCAGCCTGCGCTTCCGCGCTGTCTGACCAGCACCTTTGTTATTCGCTTATTGAAAAGTACAATACCTAGACTTGCTACGAGTGAAATTTCAATTTTCTAGCTAGCCTATGTAGCGGACCAGGTTGGTTTGAATCTCACTTTGTTGGAAACCCCGAAGCTAGGTTTTCTCACGTCATGACCCATATGTATATGTGTGTAGGGTGTGGGTGTTCTTTATTGTTGGATATATGTATTTTCCTCATGTTTGAGGGCCCCAAGGAAGATTGATTCGTCAATTGGGTTACCCTCACTAAATAAAGTCGTTACTTACTTACTTACTTACTTTTGTAGACCGACGTTTTAAGAGAGATATCAACACAGCTAAATACCAAAAAATCCTTTAATGTGTTGTGCAGAGTTGGGGTAATTAAAATTGTAATTATTATTAATTGTTATTTTATTACATTTTCTAAAGTAATTGCATGAAATTGTAATTAAGGCATTTCTTTAATTACAGTAATTGAATGTAATTAATTACATGGCCAAAAATGGGAGTAGTTAACAACTACTTTCAATTACTTTTTAATTACTTTACAGATCAGTTATGAACTTCAGTTACTAAAGATTATCATATAGACTTAAAGTACTGCTAAATATGAATTGTTCTTGACCTTTCTAAATGCATATATCATTTGCTGTACAAGTTTAATGCAACATGAAACAAATGAGAATTGGGACTAATCATTCTAGTATCTATAGACATACAAATAGAATATTCACTTAACAATTTAACCACAGGCACAGACTGTATGTTCCTTCTACTTTTCCTTTTTTAAGCAAATTTTTTATTCTTTGTTCATCTACTTATAAAAGATATGGCTTTGTGACAATCAACCTTAAATAGTTAAGCTACCAAAACAATACAAAAACAAAGAAGGTGTGAAAATCTCAACAATAGTATTTACTCAGGCAATAGTATTGGTTAGTGAATTGACTCCTTGAAGGCATTTTGTTAAATTTTCACACCTAGGATCAACACACTCATATGCTCAGGTGCATGACCCAATCTATCCACAACACTATTTAAAGCACTTGAATTGCTCATTTGCCATTTTAAATAATAATAATAATAATAATAATAATAATAATAATAATAATAATAATAATAATAATAATGTTAAAATTAATAGTCATAAAATGTGATTCAGAAAATTAAATTGAATTTCACTCATTCAGTGAACCTCGGGCCCATCATTGTTAATATAAAAAAAAATAAAAATAAAATAGATGTTCCAGTGGTGACCGAACTAGCGACCTCTTGCTTGCAAAGCCAGCATTTCAACAGTCTAGTAATATTTTAGTTTGTCACTATCTGATATTCCTTTTTGTACTTTTTTTGCCAACTTTGAGAACTCATAGGGCCACACAGATTTTTTATCAACACTTTTTGAAAACAGTTATTCTCTGGCATTTATCCACCCCCCCCCCCCAAAAAAAAATAGTTTCTTTATTTTCTCTTGTGTGATCATGTCATCAATCACAAAAACAACAAGGGATTTTGTACATTTCATTTCTTTTAAGTTGCATCCACTTGACAATAATTTGATACAAGAGGAAAAAATAAAATCAAACTTATAGACATATATATTGAATTTAGAATATCAAGGTTACTCAGACTTTTAAGGAGATTTTAACTCATATCAAATATCCCTGATATTAAAATCTGATGAAGCTATCTAAGTGGCACTGAAATGTAATTGTAATGTAATTAAGTAATTAATTACATTTGGCAAAGTAATTGTATGTAATTAATTACTTTGCTCAAAAGCCATGTAATTGTAATTGTAATTTAATTGAACAATTTCCAATGTAATTGTATGTAATTAATTACTTTTTCAAAGTAATTGACCCCGAGTCTGTTGTTGTGTGCCGAGGTAATTCTCATCTTCTGTTTAAATATTTTTTGGTAATTGCTTGTGCTCTATGTTAATTTTTCTGTCTAAACTCTAAATTTGGCTCCAAAATGGTCAATTTCCTATTTTCAGCCCGTTTTGGCGGCCATTCTTATGTTACCATAGCAACGGTAAAAGTCAAATAATTTGAGACTTTTACACTTTGGTTATTGTTCTTACAAACTAATAAGAGCCTTGTGGTGAAAAACAATTTTTATATTTAAGCCTCATAGGGTGGGGGGGGGGGCAAACAATGAATCTGATCTGGATATAGCATTCACCAATTCTGATCAGTCTTTGATTTTGGAACCATTTGGAGAAATTGACGCTTATTTTTCTCTACAAGCTTCATCCCAAGCAGTTTGCTAAATTTAGTTACAGAAAAGTTATCGCCGAAAAATCAATGTAAAAACATAAAAAATTGAGTATTTTTTAAACTTTAGGCTTGCTTACGTAAAACCTTCCAACACCCGAAAGCAAACAGTGAACATACAACCCCCTCTTAACTCTCTGACCAGAGTATTAGTTGTATGCATGGGTAACAAATTGGCTGTTATTTTCTCAAAATTTTTGGATCATCGGGAATTTCGGCGATAACTTTTCTTTAACTAATTTTAGCAAACTGCTTGCGATAAAAGTTGTAGATACAATTAGCGTAAATTTCTCCAAATGGTTCCAAAATCCAAGACTGATCAGAATGGGTGAATGCTATATCCCGATCTGATTCATTGTTTGGGGTAAATGATAAAATTTGTTCTTGTTCACGGGTGAAGCTGAAATATAAAAAAAACTAAATCAGTGTGCACATGTTTTACTCTTTCCTTGCTTGTGATGACTTTTGTCACCTGCTGATAGCTTTTGTAAACAGTTTGGACTCAGATCAGGCTCAATAGAACACAGGTCAGTGCTGGAATTCATAGAATTTGATACCTTGTCTGGTGCTTAGGGGCCTTCTCTTAACTTCCGATGATCCAAAAATTTCGAGAAAATAACAGCCAATGAAAAGTTTGTTTTTGAAAGAAAGTCAGCAGATGCCAATAGTTGGCAAACCGAATCGAAAAAAGATGCATATTTTTGGTTTTGTTGGCATTTTTGAGTACATTTGATAGACCACTTTTAACATAATATTTAGCATGTGTTCAAAACCATAGGGGTGGATGCCAAGTCTGAATTTGCATATGAAGGCCAGAAATTAGGTCAAAGGTCATTGAGTGCAAAAATGAGAAAATATGAACTACTGTAAAACAGCTTTTTCTTTTTATATGTAAACATATTTCATTTAAAGCCAAATTTTGTATGCTTATAGTTATAAGTCTGAAGAACATTTAGAAAATATTTTTTACAACTAAATGTTCACATGTCTACTTTAAAATGGGGTCAAAGGTCATCAAGTGCAATAATCAGAGCAATTTTACAAACTGTGTTTCCTTTTTTTCTCTGGTCCAACAACAAGATGCTTTTTAAACTCTAAAAAGGGTAGAAGTTTTTCAGAAGGCTTAAATTAACATGTTTATCATTAAAGGAACCCCTTTGGAAGCATCCTTTTATGGATTTTACAAAGACAAACATCGTAAGTTTTGTGCAATTCTGACGGAAATTCTCCCTCAATTGGGCTAAACTGAGATATTTGGCTACTTTAAGAGTTTTCTGCACCTCTCAGAAAGTAAAAAGATTTTCAGTTTGGGACATGTCTTGGGGCCTTAGAAACCCATAATTTAATAACTTTTCTGTGGTCATTTTTCTATAAATCACCTGTAGTCAACGTTACCCTACTGGCATTGAAAATAACAGCTAGTACACACAGAGCAAGGCTAATATTGATTTATTTTAATAGTATTAGTGAAACAGTTTAAGCATTAACTGTTTAAAATAGACATAAAAATCAATTGCATACATCGGTGATATGCATTTCTGCTCATCAGCGATACGTATTTATCATTTTATACTAAATTGCAGATAATGACTTTACAAATTACAGGTATTAGAATAAACCATGATACCTGACCTGAGATATTCATGATATTGATCTAAATTCTATTTGAAAATGTTCATTGTCATATATTTGAAGTTGTTTATAACTTTTAACTTGCAATGAAGTGAAATCAAGTAAATACTTGAATATGCTAATTAGTATGTAATTTGTACTGGCTCCAGCATGTAACGCATAGCTGCCTACAAATTCATTTTTCTATTATTTACATTGCATTGGAATTGTCAAAATATCTTTCGTAATGTAATTATAACTTTATTAACAATAATGGATCTTAAATTTGTGCACAGATATTAATGAGGTAACGTAGGTAACAAAAGGTGCCTTACATAAATGGATAAAGGTAGTAAATTGTTGTCAGGCTTATATGAAATTTGGGTCTGCCCTCCACAATTCGCTTACATATACTACACACATTTTATTCTATATAAGACTTAATTTTTAAAGAGTGCTATAGGTTGGTCTGCAATATGTGATTGTGGCATTTCCTGGTCTTACTCAATTACTTTTTGCAATTTGCTTGGTTCTTTTACATTCATATTGCAGTTTTCAGATTTTTACCAATGGTACACAACGATAAACATGCAATCTACATCATGATTTAAATATTGACTTAATACCAATAATTTACTTAAAATAGCATAGCAATATTTCATACATCTAGTGGCAAGGCAGGAAATAAGGCAGGGGTAGTGCTGAGTGTCTTCTAAAGCAGGTAAAGGTTTTTGAAGATTGCAAATATAACATCGTAGTACATAACCAGCATGGTTTATGTCCAAATATAGGATATTACATAGATCTAGTATTAAAGATTTTCCTTGTATGCAGAATTCTTTTCATTTTTACTTTTCACTGTTGACATTTACATTATAAAATTAATTTATCACCTGTCGCCATTAAAATCTTCTATGTGTTGTTGAACTAGATTTCATATCATATTGTCATGATGATTATCTTATTTTAATCTGCAGCAATTCTGATAGAAACTATCCTGCTTGTTAATTATCTTAGACTAAGGTTGGTTGAGAAAATGATACCTGAGCCATGTAGCAGTCTTGTAAAACATCTGAACATATTTGATGGTAACATAAACAACAAATCATTCGAACGTTAGTGATTCTTTATCTTAAAGATCAGTTGACTGTTTTATTCTTAAGCATAAAACAAAAACATGACTCCCAAATTTCACTAGTATGGTTTGCATCTCTGAAACTCACAGATTAAACTGAATGTTGAAAAATTAGTGTCACACGCAGCTGATTTCTTTGCTTTTCTTATTCACAAGGTAGTTTGTTTTTAGTTTTGTTTATGTACTATTTAATTGTGTTGAGCTATTTGTAACCATAGTACATGTTTTATATATGGCCTATGAAATGTGAGTTATGGTCTGTTTGTTGGTTTTAAAAGGCTTACTAAATTAGGCTTTTTGTGATAGTCTTAAATATATATGCAAAACCATCGAAAATGTGAACAACATTGCTGACAACAGCTTGCAGAAAGCATTTTAAGCATAAACTTTCTCACTCTTGTACCTATATCCTTGTAGATATTTGTGAAGGCTAACACTTTTTAAGGACTGTCTTGTATATAGTGAAAGGAAAGTAATTCAGTTTTATTTCAGTTTTATTTCAAGAGTAATGCCATATTAAAACTACACATTTCGAGTATGTTACCAGTTACTAGTGCTATCCAGTCTGATATATTGCACTTGTATCTACGAGCAGTAGATGTATACATTAATGTAAGTCACCTACCCTATATGCAATTAATCCCTGTCTTAGCAAATAATCATGGTTAACAGATAGATTCTACACTAGAACAGGCGAGTTAACTACTTTAGGATCTTATATGTATCAAGCAAATCTGAGATGTTAAACCAATGGATTATGCTAGTAAATGCACATATTAGATAACCATTTCAGGACACATTTACTCTAAATACTAAGAAATGACCCCAAACTGATGGTAAACTATGAACACAATCAAATCATCAGGTGCTCCAATATAGTGAATGCCTGTGTTCCCAAGAAGTCACCAGACATCTGTTTTGGGGAAATTTAATTTAGAATAAAACTTGCATTGGCATTTTACAGTTAAAAAGAATAACATAAATAAACACATGCCAATAACCTCATAGCATTTGATCTCTATCATCATTGCAAAAAATAATAAGCAAAATATGTTTAATAATGATACTTAGAATTAAATTTATCGACACTGAAACAATTACAATGTATAAAAAGGTGCGCTGTGAAAGACATATATATATATTTTATGGTATCTTAAAATTAGAGGTTACCTTTTATATCATATCTATACTGCTTCTATATATAGATGAATACGTTTACACAACCAGCCTGATTTCAAAGAAATGCTGCTTTTGAATCCACATCATTTCATTGAAATGTGCAAATGAAAGGACACCCCTACAAATAAATGTTTAAAGTTATATGGAGGATTACCCTTAAAATCAGGCTATATCCATGATATACCCCACAAAAAGTTAACAATGTTTTCACTGGATGGTCATTATTAGAAATGTACCTGTATATTAGCTTTATGTTATGTATGTTACCATCTGCTAACAGGCCAATGTGAAGACCAATGTGAGGATATATTCCTTCCAGTATATGGTATTAACCATATTCTATCATAGTGACAACAAACCTGATGTTTTATGAAAGGAGGATTGGTATTTGTGTTTTCATGAAGCTATGCTCTGCATATGCAGTTAGCAGGTAGTGGCCTTGTAAAAAGTGTTTTACAATTACTCATAGATGGGAACAAACACAACAAATGTGTAAAATGAGAAAAGAAATATATTTTTGTCCTATAAGCATGAGATCATGGCCAAGTCCTTCATGAAAGCTGTAGCTAGGAACATATACCTTTGAGAAATGACTCAATTTCAGATGGTAAAATGTAACGTAAATAACAACTTAAACACGTCTTATGTATAAAAGGATAGATAATTGCATAAAATGACTTATTAATACAAAGCATTAAGCAAAAAAAAAATCTTTAAAATGTAATGGTTATTCTTAGTTGTATTACATTTTAATTGATTTTATAAAGTAACGTACTTAACATGCCTATTATGAATAATTGACCGCGGGAAACTTGGTAAATCATTGCTTTCCAAACATGATAGACGCACACCTAGCAGGATATTAACAAAAACTTCTTCCATAAGAATAGAAGGGAACTTAAAATTTGAAATTTGCTCCTATATAAATAAGATATTGCTACAATTTTCACCGATTTTGCACTTAAATGACCTTTGATCCAAAACACACATCATGTCTTGTTGATGCTGCTTGTTTATATAGCATGGCTATATTATCCAAAAGAGATTTTGCATTACTTTGAATCATAATTTTGGATAGCTAATTGATAAAAACGCTAAAATCTGACGCATATACAAGAATTTGCACTCAGTTGACCTTTGACCTAATTCTGGGACTTTGGGGCATTTCCAGACTTGGCATCCACCCCTATCCCTCTAAAAACACATCAAGATACACTTTGAGCATGGATGCCAAAATGTACTCAAAAATGCCAACATAATTTTTTATTCAGGCTCTGGATGGCCAACTACAACAAAAGTACTCAGACAAAATACAATTTATAATACAATCTCCCAGCAAGCAAAGAGTTAGTTATTCAGTGTTAATTTTTTTATCGCTAAGATTTTCTTTTAATTTGCTATCCTGCATTTTGATTTATCTTGATCATACAGATCAAGCGGATAACTGTATTCAAAATTTTCATTTGCGGAGGTATATTGTCGGATAAACGGTCGGAAATTTAGTTTTACCGCCACGCGCGAGCAATTTTTTGCAAATTTTTGACGTCATCTATCAGATGTCACGTTAGAAAATCAAGTGCATTAGAATTCTCTATATGGTTCGGGGTAGTGCTTACATTCCTAAGATTGGTAAATTGTCCACATGTTTGCCATGAGAAAAAAGTTATTGGTTAATTTGCTTGGAAAACATATTAAATCTGTACCCTAATAAAATTCTTACACTTGGAAACAGGGAAAATTTGGACTTGCAAAGTGTTGGATCTGCACGAAATTGCAAAATGCAAAGAAATGTGCAGGAATGATTGTCCAACTCGGATATAGGGCCTCACCAAGTGCGGATCCAGGGAGGGATCGGGGTCCAGACCCCCATGGAAAATCACAAGTTATATGGGTTTCTATAGGGAATAAGCCACTGGACTCCCCCTCTTGGAAAAAGTTGGGCCCCCTCCCTGGAAAAAGTTGGACCCCCATGGATAATGTTGGACCCCCTTCGGAACCGGAAAAAGCAACGTTATCAGAGCTTTTTTGTCAGATTGACCTGGACCCCCCTGACGAAAATTCCTGGATCCGCGCATGCTCAAGCAGAATGCCTAGGGCTCCAAGCAGTCTCGTTGTACGAGGAATGTATTCTTCCTTTTGGTTTGAAACAATTAACTTGGGATGGCCCATTCTATATATCTAGGGGTTTCCAATTATAATTTTCAAAACGTATTATTTTTCAAATTGTATTATTTTGTCTGAGTATCTTTTTTGACCTTTCCAAACAGTGAAGGCCGTGATGAAATGCAGAATTGTGTAGCATTTCACCTGAGTCTACACCATTTACAAAAATACTAATTTAGGGGTTTCCCCAGACGTTTAAAAGGGACAGTAATTAGGTCCCTGCCACTCCATCATGTATGTTGGCAGAGCACTTTTGTTATTGGCTTGTCAATCCCTCTCTCCATTTGTCTGTGAACATTCTTTTTTAGCTACTTTTTGGTTTCTTTTGAATTTGCACAGGTCGCTGCCTTTCAGCGGTCACTTTGATAATCGTTCATCAGACAAAGCCCATATTCAAACATATTTGAGACCATAAGTAGGCCATATGCTACCTATCAGCAGACCAATTAGCATGTTATAAAGTTATTGGAGATTCATAGCAAGGTACTGTATATAATTGATTTTTGAGTACTGTTAATGAACTCAATATTTTCCAGTCTTTTGAGAGTCAAAGAGACCCTCTGCGTAAGGGTGCAGGAGCTTATCTCTTATTTGATTAGCTTCAAGCAAATACCTGGAATATAGTTGACAGGTCTTATCAGCTCAGTGACCATGCTGTTTATTAGCCTAAGCAAACCATTGGTCGAAGTACCTCTGACAGTAGTAATGGGAATCGCAGTGTATCGCTGCCTATAATTTTGATAAAAATTAAAGTCGATCAAATGCTTCCATATTTATATATAAGCACGCTGTCGGTCTCTATTTTATGATTTTGCATTTGATTTCCTATTTCCATAAATGTACGGCTTTATTTTTGGGCTAAAATGGTCACTTTTTGTATTATACATATAGGAAATAGAAAACTATTTTTAAAACATCATCCCCCCGAGTCCCAACTAATCCCTTTGCACGTAAGTGTATTCTTATATTTTACATCATTTATATGAAAAGCTAGTTGGGACTCGGGGGACGTCTGGACGAGCCCGAACATTAGCATTTGGATTTTTGGTGTGCTCTCTTGAAAATCTTTTTTTTTCTAGTATAATGAAATAATTAGTACAAGTAAGCTTTCTTTTCATAACCCATTAGTCATGAAGTATTACAAAGTTTTAGCATATTTTTCTTTAGATTATGAAAATTCTTTTTTTACTCAATTCAGTTGGTAGATTATTTTGCACATATACTGTATCGATCCAATACACATAAAAGACATGGGCGTACTTCGAATCGAACTTAAGTTCCTACTATAGTTCTTACGTAATAGATGCGCACGCACGTTTACATCCGAACGACTAAAGTTGGAGCTTTCAGTTGGTTGGCAAGTAAACAAAAAGAATAGCCCTGTAAGCTCCACTTCAATTCTCGTCGTAGACAAAAAGGATGTTATAAACTGCACATCGCTTTCTAATAATCAATTTACGAATAAGTGGGACCAAAAATTATGTTCAGCTAGGTTTATTTTACAAAAACATATCATTTTGAGGCTACTGACCGATCTTGAACCCATCGTGCTAGATCTTGAACCCATCGTTAGATATGTCTAAAGTAGGGAACCAGCCTATCTACTATAGTAACGGTGCTCCGACCATCTCCAGTAGGTTCGTGACGTCACCCTAGTAGCGACTATAGGTGTTCGAATCAAACTTTATTTACTATAGTAGGGACTATAGTTCGATTCGAAGTACGCCATGGTCATTGACTAGGTGTACTTTACGTATGGATGAATGGCTATAGTACATTGCTGCATGATATTGCACCAAGTAAAACCATTGTCATCAAGGTTGAACATGGACTACAGTTGCACTTCAAAATATTCCTTGACAAATCAGATAAGAAAAACAATAACAAAAATAATCATTAAAATGCTCATGATTTATGACTTTAAAATACTTTCACTGTGATTTGTAATCGAGTATAAATATAATACCCTTACACGTGAAAATAATTGATTTCTAAATGTTTTGGTGAAGACAAATTTTGCAACCCCTACCCCCTTTAGTAGCGTCTCCTGTTTTGTCGAAGGGATCTGCCTGTCTAATTATAACCTTAAGTCGTTCCTAATACATCAAACGCCCTATTCAAAAGGATACCAGTGATAGCTTATACAAAGGGAAGTTTTGGGAAGCATCTGAAAAATAGGCAGATACCCTATCAAAGTGTCAGAGGTCCTTTAATCAGACAGTAGTTAAGACCCACTTACTTATTGTCTAAAATTGAAGTCACTCTCCTGACTGGGGATACAGGATTCCTGCACTTAAGTACTTTAATATCGGAGGAGCCGCCGCGGTGTAGTGAATAAAGCGTTCGCCTTGTTAACTAGGGGTCGCAGGTTCAATCCCTGTCGTCACCAGTCTGTCGAATGAGACTTTAAGCTGCAGCACCGTCTCCATACGACCTTTGCTGTTGATTGGACGTTAAACAAAAACATAACGACGATATCCTTTGGGCGTCCGTTATGTTCTGGAATAAAGCCCCTTTTGCTTAAAAATTCGATTGAAAAAATGGGATGAAAGATCAAATCAATAACATTGTCACTTTGAACTCAAACACCAGAGTGTAATGATCAAAGCTATTCATTGATGAGTGGTCATTCCGTTTTTAATAGCACTATTATTAGGAATTGTAAACTGACCATAGATGGACGGGCAGACTCACATTATAGTTATTAAAATGCATTCTATAGGTCGTGCAATATTTGACCTGCAAACTCGTATTGCACTCGTATTAATTATGCCATAAAAAGGGACACCAGGATGGAGACTCCATTCATTTGCGACTTGCTAATATGAATATTGGTATTTTCTAATATAAAATTAGCAAAATAATTTAGAAAACTCATGAATTTAAGAGCATTCTAAATTAGACAAAACAGTGATGATGGAAATTCTTTTCTGTATCAATTTGTTGACCCGAATTTGTATCGTCTTCATAACATCAGTGTATAGCGACATTCAAAAACGTAAAAAAGAGCATTTTGAATTAGACAAAAATAGTGATTAGGCTAGGCTCTATTCTGCATCAAAACGTAAACCTGAAATTTGATCATGATGATAAAACCAGCAAACTAGTGTAGATATTAGGACCAGCAATGCCTTAGAAGAAGACCCAGGGTTCAGAAATGTAAAATATAGCATTTAGGTATGTCCCCTTTTTAGCAGAATTTTTCACTTATTTTATATTTTAGTACATAGCTTAAGCAGTATGAGATTGGATATTGCACTGAATGTAAGCCTTGCAAATATATTTATAACAGTGTGTTAATTGCGTTACCCCTTATTTTCTTAAAACAATAATATGTAAGTAAGTATGACAAGTTAGAAGTTGAAATGTTTAAATGAACAAAAAAGTTATGCAATCGGTAATAATATGTTATTTTCTACACATATTGGCGCTTGCTAAAGTTGTTTGGATCCATTATAATGTCATTTAAGTTACATTATAACTATACCCTATAAACCAATGTTTGTTTTTGTTAAAAAGCTTCAGTTGATGAAATGTTCAACGGGTATTTTTGTTTATGATCACATGATTTAAAAGACCATTAACTGACCATTTCAAAACTGCAAACAAATATGTTCTAACAGTAATGCTTTGGTTATATTAGTAAATATACTTTAACCGTTGAAATTAAACATGCCATTCGTTGTGTTAGCTTTAAACCTCATTATGGTCATTGTTTTAATATAACCCGACTAAAAGCGATTCTAAACAACATTTCGGGGTTCAATATTCCATTTTGTTGTTCGCTGTCCAATATGTCTCATACATAACAAAATTAAATACAAACTTATATTGCTAAATTCCTTAAAATATACACCACTGGGTAGTTTATTTTATTTCAAACAGGAAGCTGTGTTTGATAAGCATCAAATTATCATTTTTTTTTCAAAAGAAAAAAAATTGTTTCAGTTCTGTAAACTATAAACCGATGCTCATGTACACGTAGCCTCTTAGGTTACGTGTACATGTGCATTGGTTTACAGTTTCCTTTTGTGAAATGGCATGTCTCTTAGCTTTAAAACAACAACAACAATTCCGTGTTTGTTAGTTTGTCTTGGTTATATATTATAAAATGTTTAAACTAAGAAAATGATAGGTCTAGTGTGATAATAAAACATAAACATGTTTCGATTTTTAAAAACACTTAAAGACATAGAAAATTTAGCAATAATACTGGTACCACTCATTATGATTCTCTCCAGGGGTCATACTGGACAGATCAAAGGCTAATCTTTATAAGGTGATTATGACTTCCTTACAGGGGGGCAATAAAGTGGTCCCATGAAGGGATTAGGTATTTTCTGATAAAATATTGATCTTTAGCTTAGTGAAAGAAATTGTGTTGTATATAGGTAAGTCCCCTCTTGAGGCCCTTTAAGTTTGTGAGATACTGAAACTGTCCCTTATCAGTAAATTTACTAATGATTCCATATATCACAAAATATATGCCTTTAATGACATTTTCTTGTGCCTTATATACAAGATAAGTCCGTTCCAAGCATCCATTTATTTTTGCTAAGTTGAGCCTTAAAATATTTTATGTTTAAAAAGGCAATATGAACTTTTTTGTATTTATTGAGCACTTAGATGGAGGTCATTTTCACACACACGCTGTTTGATCTCATATAGCCCTAATATTGCACAATACGAGTAAAATGTTTTTTTAAAGAAAGTAACGTATATAACAGCAATAACAGGAGCTTAAACTAATTATTATTATTATTATTATTATGCTAGTAAGATGCATTCAGCTAAAAGATACTAAATATATGATGTAATCATATGGAAAAATGATAATACCATTTTATTAAGGAGTTCCTCTTATTTATTAATGGTAACGTAGTAGACTTGGATGTTCCATGGTTATATTGTCCATTTTTTTAAGAGCTTACATACATAAGTTTTTGCCACGTATAATGTTGTTTAAAAAATTAAAGAGAACACATTTACCTGTTCAGAGGTCTTATGGCATTCTCATGGTCTAGTAATAAATAGTAATATATTTTTAGTAAGCAACAATTATAACAGAAATACATGTATTACCAAATATAATGAGAAATAAATGAGAAACGGCATTTTCAAATTTGTTCAAATAAACATAAAACACCTCTTGTAAATATCTTCCTTGGTCACATTTTGCGATTCCTGTGCCAAGAAATTCAGTGACGAATTTCATATTGGAGGGCGTGAATGTCATGGGGTCTAGGGATATAATACACTTCTACTGACTTGCGGTAGAAGCCGGCTTTTATAGCGAAGTGTTCGAGTGTGTGATTTCGGATCCTGGCCCGGGCTCGATCCTCAGCGATAAGCATTTTTGATCAGTTACAGTTTTAACATTTATGGGCGTGATGAATTACGTGCTCAGTTTAGTTGATAATGAACAAAATGTTATAACCTCAGGGCCTGGTTTATTTTACTAAAGTTTCGTTTATGTGACCGAATTTATACATCGGGTGCAATCTCGGCCCGCATGGTTTTGTGCATATTGCTCCCGGATGCTATTTGTGCATAAGATATTATACTACTAAAAGGCCAACATTATGGCTCACCATGACAGCTTTTTAGCACCTACACTGAAACGAAGTTCTAAGTAGCCACTTTTCAATTTCTTTGTTTTTGACTAAGCCCTAGTGATATTGAAATGAATTTTTGCCCAAGTATATGCATTGTAATGGACTAAAGCTAAACAGTATTTGGAAAAGTTTTCTATCATTTTACGATTTTTAGGTCCAAAAATACAAAAATCAACTTTTGGAAGAAAATAAGCGCAGTTTTTATCAAATTCAAGTACAGGTGATTGCAAACCTGCCTAGTCGACTTGAAAAAACACCAAAAACTTGACATTTTGCTGATGACAGATTTTTTATGAATTTTTAAAAATTGATAATTTTTCGAATTTTCCGAAATTTTCGGTAATCATCAGCTGCACATACTAAAATCATTGTATGTGTTTTGTTTTATGTTAATATGTTTGACTATACACCATGCAACTTGATGAGCCCACTTTCTAATGGTATTTTTTACTAATTCGGTATCCACTTCCGATTTTAATGTGAAATTTTAAAGGTCATTTCAATGGCATTTGTTAACGATTTCTTTAAATTTTTAAGCAGAACAGTGATGCCAATTCATAATGCAGAACCCCTGAAAATTGCACTGCTGTGCCGCAGATAATAAAGCGTACAGAGCAATGCAAAGTGGGTATGCAAACTGCATTATTAAGCTAAAAATCTTTTGATTAAGTTGTCGACCGTGGCTTTCTTCATGTAAACATAGAAGAGAAATGGCGTGTTCAATTGTCAAAAAACTTTTTGATTCTTTTCATCTTATATCACAGCTGTTATAAACATCTTCAAACTAATTAAAATGTAAATAGATAACGTCTCTTATGAATAGTTTATATCACACTAGAAAGTGTGACTTTTTGTTATGATGGTACCTTTACTAGGACCTCGTCTGTGCAAGGTCTTCCAGTCATTTTGAAATGACATATTTGCAGAGTCTTGACAAAGCCTTGGACCTTTTTATAGAATTTAAATTCTGTGAGAGCGATTTTTTCTTTCTGAACAGGAGCAAAATTTGTATGGTGGCTACTTATAACTTCGGTTCAGTGTACATGTATCACTTATACTTGTTATACCAATACTTACCCATTAATACCATCTGCTGAGCACAGGGTTGTGCTGAAATGGCCAATTAGATGGGCTGATAAGCTTTGATGAGTTGTATGCTTTGCTATCACTATAAAACGTTGATGATTTTTGTTTTGTTTTCATATTATCAACAATATAACTATGATCACTCGGTGATGATCAGTATTTCGTAGACTTTCAATGGACAGATCATTATGCCAGTGACTGACAACTGCCCTACTTAAGCTATAAAAATGAACACAAAAAGTTACCAGAGGCATCAATTTGTACCCTACAAATTTTAACCGAAATGCAATTGATTTTAAAATAAACTAAAAAGCTGAAATTAATGAGCACCAACAATGTTAAAGCATTCTGTCACTCTGAACAACCATCATTTACCGTCGACAGTGATAGGTGCCGTATATATGGTCTGAGGCACAGCCTACCGCCATACTTTTTACGCGTTTGGAGTGAAGGCACTGATAAGACTGATTGACTCTGGCACGAGTGGAAGCATACTATGTATCTAGCTAGAGTTGTCTCCGGATAACCAAGGCAGGATCGACGTCTGCATATTTTCAAAGATAGATTTTGGTTTTCTTGTGATATGGTGAAGAGTATATCTGTCAACTTTCGATTTTGGAAAAAAAATCCTGATTAGTTTTTGCTTATGTACGAGGAGATAATCCAAGAGGTTTAGCGAGTGGATTATCGCCTGTACAGAGACGCAAAACCATACAATAGTTTATTTAATGTACAAGCTTTATGCATTACGGGATATCGGAATAGCAATGACTGCATCAGTAGTACAAACTTAAGCTTTCGATTTTGAATTGAAAACACACATTCAAGCTAATCGAATTTTAGAAAATCCATGTCTAATTTGTGTACTATCATTTAAATAGCTTAAGCTGTGCTGTTATCGATTATTGTTGAATTTGCGTCATATTTCAAATTGAATAGTTTCTATTCTATGTATTTTGCACTAGCTATTTTTACACTTCTTTTAAGTGAGGGTCTAGATGGGGTTTAATGAATTAGTGAATATGATTAGGAAGAATAAAGGACAAACAGTAAGGATAAGAGAACAATGAGGTCTTTTGTTTTTTGTTTTGTTTTGTTTTTGTTGCTTTACGTCCCATGTCAACAGCTATGGTCATTGCAGGACGGTCAGTTCACTTAACCACACTTTTTCCTGGGCAGGCTTGAGCAAGCGGTTAACCAGTAATTTGTGCACATACTTTCGCTTGTAACTGACAACAACCCTTCTTGAATAAATCAGCGGAAGGGAGGAGAATGACCGTAGAAATTAATGAGGTCTTAAAAATAAAGAAAAATTCTACTTTTTAATGAATAGCAGAAAAAATAACGAATATTGAATAATAAGAATAAAGAATAAGAGTCAAATAATAATAAAAAATTGAAATTCGTTTCAATGAATTAGCAAATATTTTGATGAGAGTGAATAATGGGCTCAATTGTAAAATGATTAGTGAATACCAGCCCCCTCCCCATCCAGGCCTTCATAAGTGTGCCATAGTTGTGTTATTTTTTTTCTCCATGAGAAAGGTACATACATGTAGTTTGATTTTAATGAAAAATGTATGGTTGGCAAACTTGTATACTCGAAACACCTTAACGCGTACTTGCGCATACACAGTGAAGACCCAGATGAAATGCAGCAGAATGCTGCATTTCATCAGGCTCTGCACTATTTGCTAAAATTTAAACAACATTCAGGGACAAAAAATACACCATAATGTAGAAAATTCTTCCTGTGACACCTTAATGTACCATGCGCGGATCCAGGAATTTTCGTCGGGGGGGGGGGGGGGGGGGGGTCCAGGTAAGTCTGACTAAAAAAAGCTCTGACAACGTTTTTTTTTTTTGTTTGTTTTTTTTTCTTTTTTTTTAGTTCTCAGCTTATTTTACAGATGTCAAATTGTCAATTTCAAAGAAACCTACCTTTTTTCAAGGTTCCAGAGGGGTCTAACATTTTCCAGGGGGGGGGGGGGTCCAACTTTTTCCAGGGGGGGTCCAATTTCTTCTTCCCTATAGAAACCCATATAACTTGTGATTTTCCAGAGGGGTCCGGACCCCCTGCCCCCCCTTCTGGATCCGCACTTGTGTACACAATGGGCAGTCTTGTACTTATTGTATCAATGTGTATGTTGATTGTATTCGGACCAAAAATGCATAGACACACAGAATAATCAGGTCTTTGCTATTCGCGTATCGGAATCGATATCTGAATTTGCCATTCGTGAAAGTTCTATATTCTAGCTAGTCTCTGTAGTTGAGCAGGTTGAATTGAATCTTTTCTGGTCGAAGACCTCAAACTAATCGCGTATTGGAAGATATACCACTTAAACGTGCTTAACCCTTAATGCGCCAAGAAAAAAAAATGCATCTGAAAATGTCGTCTGCTGAAGTCATCTGCTGCAGGGCCGTAGGAATAGGGGGGGCACGGGGGGCGTGCCCCCCCCCCGAAATAATTTGCACAAATATGCTGTATTGCTCATTACAAAGGTCTGTCATTTTAGAAAAAATTATGTGTGCCCCCCCAATCTGTAAAATAATTTATGTGTGCCCCCCAATCTGTAATTGCTTCCTACGGGCCTGTGCTGCAAATAATTGCCTAACATTACTGACGAATCAAGTATAGAAGCAAACAGCGTGGACCCAGAACAGACTGCTCCTATAGGAACAATCTGATCTGGGTCCAC
This sequence comes from Loripinus fragilis, assembly GCA_964019695.1. Classification (NCBI taxonomy): domain Eukaryota; kingdom Metazoa; phylum Mollusca; class Bivalvia; order Lucinida; family Lucinidae; genus Loripinus; species Loripinus fragilis. The sequence goes on from OZ026521.1 coordinate 35,373,221, forward strand.
ACTGTTTGCCATTGAGGCTTCTTAAGCGTTTCAGCAGACGAGAAAAGCAGACGACTTTTGTTGCGATTGGCGCATTAAGGGTTAAATTCTAGCTGGTCTCTGTAGATGAGTAGAGCCTCGTGACACGACGCCATGTGATAAATTATTTATGAATGACACATCTCCAGTTTAAAATGAAACTGAAACTAAACCCTACTATTTCGTGTAAAAACACACCTTGATTTTCGGAAAACGCATTGACATATTGAATTTATGCATTACGCAAGTACATTATGACTGGATATGAGAGGAGGTAGTCCTTGTGCATGGTGACATGTATTAAACTAGTAAGTGTTCAATAAACGTTCCTTATTCGTTTTTTGTTTTAAGATATGTGTCAAAATTTGCCCTAGATTATATGGAAAACATTTGAAAAATGCTTATTGCTCAAGATGATTAAAACACTTTGCTCCGAGTCCTTATCTGCGTCCATTCTGTGGTTGTCTCTCGTAAGCCTCGAGTCTTCAATGGTCACATTTGCTACTATCTTGAGGCTTGTATAGGGGTTTTAGGGATACAGGATATTTGCCATTTTACTTCCAGGGATATAGGATACTATCCATTTTACTTCCAGGGATATGGGATACTTGGTTCAATATTTTTGTTATTTCCAGGGATATTGAAAATTTAGGAAAAGTAATTATGGGGATATTTGCCGATTTATAAGGGATATCTGCTTGTTTACTTCAAGGGATATTGGATATTTGGTACCCCCCTATACAAGCCTCTATATTGTACCAGCATATCGTGGTTTTTCAATCATCTTGAGCTGTAAAGTTCAGGGGTGGGGTATATGAGGGGTAATCATATTAATCACATCGTCATATACATCCTGCAGTATCCTAGTAAGACCAGTATCCTCCTGATCTAGGGTTTTGAACTACAGCAGTCCAAGGAAGGAAGATTACTTATCTAACTCGCTACAAAACTGCACATTTACGTCTTTGATCCTACATGGGTCCAACTCTAACAACGTTTTTTGTTTTGTTCATTTGTCTAATTGATGAGGGGATGACAGAGGATCCAAATGACACTAAAAGCGGGCCACCATCGGCCCACCAACGAAACACCACTCTCACATTGAGACTCCTTAGGACGCGGGAACGAAAGTTTGTTCAAAATGGTCCTGGTCACATGACCAAGATGGCCGCCACGCCCATGTATGGTAAAACCCTTTAAAAACCTCCGTCTTCAGAACCAGAAGGCGGATGACCTTGGGACTTGGTATGTAGCATAAGGTATGTGAGGCCTACCAAGTTTGTTCAAATGATTTTTTATTCTCCCCGTAACATGATGTGCAGAGGGTCGGGGAGGGCCATCCCTCTGTTCACATCTTACAATAATTTTATACAGTTGTATGTTACTCATTCTTACGCCTTTTATTCTTCAGTGTATGTACATACATGTATTAATACGGTATGAGTAATAATAAATTGTTTTAAGTATTACTAGAGTAAAGTTACGGAGAAGATTTATGTTGACTAAAGAAGAAAATAGAAGGAAGAGAGGGTTTGTTCAAATGATGATCCCAGGTTGACCTTGACCTACTTAACGTCAAGGTCAAATTTTGCTTCCAATACATTTAAATGGGAATGTTTTGAAAAGTGGATTTTTTTGAAAACTGTGGAAGCCTTAATCATTATTCTCACTTGATATGTTTAACCTAATGAGACAATGGCTATAAATAAGTTCCAAAAGGTAAAGGTTGACCTTTGACCTTTCAGCTTAGGTTACTCAAATTGGAGTCCAATCAATATATCAAAATATAGTTTTCTAGCAAGTCTTTAGCCCAATTTCATGTGAAGACTCCTTATGATAAGCTACATGTAGCTAACATGTATACAAAATATTTTGAATGAATCATTCAAGAAGGGTTGCTGTCAGTTACAAACGAAAATATGTGCACGAAGTACTGGTTAACTGCTTGTTCAAGCTTGCCCAGGAAAATGTGTGGTTAGGTGACCTGATCGTCCCACCCTGACCATAGCTGTTGACTTGGGACGTAAGCCAACAAAACAAGCAAACAAGAGCATACCTATCTAAACATCTTTTTCACAGAAATCACTGGGCTGTTTGAGAGTTTAGCTCAATTGACCAAAATGGCTGTAGCCACAATTTATGGTAAAACAAAATATGTCTCATTAAATTTTAAATTATTTGTGAATACCAGACATTCCACTAACCACATCCAGGCCCTCATATGGGTCTCGACTCGAGAAAACCTAGGTTGGTGTTTTATCCGCGCAGTCTGATCATCACCTTTGTTATAAGTTTATTGAAAAATATCATATCCTAACATACTAAAAGTAAGTAATGGTGCAAAGATCAGGAATCGATACAATCAAGTACCACACCTGACCCAGGATACCAATGGGAAAGTGACAAACTCACAGAAGACACCACAAACGAGAGCCAAGAGGTCAGCCCTTTCCCAGCAGCTGGCTACAAAGCACATATAAACAGACGCGCACAAAACATAGCAAACACAAGACAGAACAAAAACATAAAAGATCCACAAAAGAAGTACCGCCTTGGAACGGTCAGTAAAATATTTTACTGGAGGGCTTAAACCGGTTAAACGGCGCCAACCTCACCCTTAATTCAGATGTGGATCAAGACACATAGATATTTGGTTTGCATGAAAGACCCCTAACTTATCAATGCATCATCTCCTAAAACATAATTAAGCAAAATTATATTCTTCCAGGTAGTCCCTGTAGCTGAGCAGGTTTAATTGAGCATGACCTAGTCGGAAACCCTGAAGATATATTTTTTCGAGGCCCAACCAGGACCAGCACATTAGATAATGATACTTCTGGCTAATCGCATATGAGCCGCGACATGTGATTTCCAACAACGTTGTATTTTGACATTTTAACAAGTGTAGACTCCGACGAGCCTACGCAGCCTCCTTAAATAAACCTGTCGTTGCACTTTATACACAAGAGCAAATGGTTAAGATTAAGTGAAAACAAAACATAAATATGACTCTCATTTGCTTAAGAGACCTGAAATTGAGATTATATGAACTTAGCTCTATTAGATATTTGACCAGACTCTGAACACCCCCCAAAAAAATTAATTGTTCTAAAATAAACTATCGGACTAAAAATGCCTACATAATGAATGCGTCACAGTCACATATTCCCCTTTGTATCTTTTTTTTTACTTCTTTCTTCCTTTTTTCTTTTTTAAATGATCATTGTTAAGCCTGCCCGTCCGATATTCCTATTTATGCACTGGGTAATCGTTACAATTAAATTATTGTATATAGTTAAGTGTCATGCATAGAATTGTACTATTTGATTGGAAGACTTAATAAAGATATAAATAACAAAAAAAAAAGATTAAGTGAACCGAACACTCAATCGGATTGGGCTGTATTTCACTTTAATTATGGGTATTTTTTCACTACACTGAACCTAAGTTATAAGTGGCCACCTACATATTTTTTGCGCCTGTTCAGAAAAAACATCGCTCTTACGAATTTTTAATTCCATAAATAAAATCAAGGCTTTTTCGAGACGCTGAATATTATGCCATTTCAAAATGACTGGTAGACGAAGTCAGAGTAAAGGTACCTTTATTTCAAAAAGTCACACTTTTTATTGTGATATAAAATAACCCTCAGATATGTTATCCGTTTCTCTTCTACGTTAACATCAAGGCAGCCACTATCAGCAGCTCATTCAAAGAGTTTTAGCTTTAACCATGCAATTAGCATATCAACTTTGCATTGCTCTGTACGCTTTATTATCTGTGACACGGCATTGTATTTGTTATGAATAGGTTTCGCTGTTTTATTAAAAGATAAAAACTATCTTTGGCATATGCCATTTAAATGACCTTAAAAGTTTCACGTTAAAACCGGACTTGAAAGAATAACTTAAAAAAGGGCTGATCAAGCTATATTGTGTTCGGTATAACATGTTTGCATAAAATAAAACGCATACAATGATTTTAGTCTGTGCAGTTGATTACTTTCGAAAATATTGAAAAAATGTAGAAAATGATTTTTTTTTTAAAAAATTCATAAAAAATCGTTCAGAAGCAAAAATTCGGAGGTTTTGTGTGTTTTTTCAACTCGGCTAGACGGGCTTGAAATCACATATACTTCAAGTCGAAAAAAATTGCACTCAAAACCCTTATTTTCTCCAAAAATTTGATTTATGCATTTTTGAACCCAAAAATTGTTAAGTGATAGAAAACTCTTCCATTGCATCACTTAACTTTAGTCCATTGATATGCACATATTTAGGCCAAAATTCATTTCAATATCATTAGGGCTAAATCAGAAAAATGAAATTGAAAAGTGGCCACTTAGAACTTCGTTTCAGTGTTTATAACATGTATTGCCATAATGTACACTTGTATAAATATAAAGAAATGATTGTTTATTTGAAATGGATTCACGCTTGACCTTGACTTTTGAGAGCGCTAATTAATTATGCAAATTACTCATCCAATTAAATGCCCAGATTGTTCATATTGCCCAAAAGACTTTTAGATCAATAGGTCTTAACCAATACTACATGTGTCGGACCTACGGTCCACCACAAAAAAAATAGAGGATCTTACGTACAAAACGAGTTGAGGAAAAGAGATAAAATGCGAGGCTTGCCGAGCATTTTATCTCTTTTTCGCAACGAGTTTGATAAATTCAATAATACAAGAGCACAAATGTTGGATTCTTTTCATCATATGATTTCTCTAAAATCTTATTTCTGCTCAAAAAACGTTATTACTTTGTTTGGACGTCAGAATGTTTCCCGAAAACCTGTAAACAACTAGCGGTTTATCGATTTTAATGCATGGCGTTATTTCACTCCCAGACGCGACGTTATATGATAAATAGATAGAGGATATTTACTTTTTTGAGGTGAATACCAAATATGTTTCATCGAGTGTGTTGAAAACATCAGAATTTTCATGAGTGCGCAGCAGGAATGAGAATTTCGATGTTTTCAACTCACGAGATGAAATTTATTTGGTATTTACTAAAAAAAGTAAATTTTCTGTTTATTTTATACTTTTTTTTAGAAGATTTACAGGTAATCAGTTTGTTAACCATGCTTCAAGCCGAATCACCTTCAGCTACTCAAGTTTTTATTCAAATATTCAAAATATGAAACAAACAATGCCGCTGTCCGAATTTACCTGATGTCCGAAGTTACCTGACTTTATTCTAGTTTATTCAGCAGGACAAGGGTTTAGTGACTCTTTTGTCATTTTTCTTCCAGGTAAAATGTCTTCTCCAGAAGAGCTCTTTGTAAACCCTTGCTCGGGCAATTTCTTTCTCAATCATGGATACTATTATGCTGTTGGTAATACACAAGCTGTGGATTTAACAGAAGGCTGCAAGGTTCCCCCACATGCAGAATTCCTACTTTTGGGTTGTGGTGACATCAGACACATTCTTAAAACTGTCCACGAAGTTAACAAGCTAGATTCTCCCAAGTCACTCTCCTTTCACTTAAATGACATGGATGATGTTTTGCTTGCGCGAAATGCTGTTCTTCTGAAAATGGTGAATACCATTAATCCAAGTCAACGTGAAGATGTCGAATTTGTTTGGAATGTATGGTACAATGTTCAACTTTCAGAACAGCATTACGATCGGCTGCAGGCAATCCTAACCGATGTTCTTGAAAGTCCGATGGAAATCCTAACATTTGAAACAGAAGTATGCTCAGCCGCTATCAAAAAAGTGGTAAAATATTGGTTAAGACAGACATTTAAATGCCATGATATACTGCAACAACGCGAAGAGTTTATGTGCAGGAAAGTGAAAGCCAATAATCCACATATGACTGATGTAAACATGGAAACAGCAGTATTTGCGACAAGTACAGAAATGGTAAAAGATGAGATTATGACATATTTGAAGACAGGAAACACCAAGGGCAGCGCTTCTGGTCGCACAAATCCAACATTAGTGTGTCCACATGTAAAAGGATGGCGCGTTCACCCAGGCTGTTCAGCATACAGAGCCTTTAATGGCCTTATGTAAGTTTAACTTTTGTTTTTTTATAATTTTGCATTTTGTCGTCTGTTGATTTTTTTCAAGGCCAACCAGAGCTGCAGATAAGAAATGTTATAAACGACATCTCCTGAACCACTGAACCAAATTCAAATTAATTTCACAGAATTGCTCCTCATGATACCCTCTACTAAATTTGCACAGATACGTCAATTCCGCTGAACAAAATGACCACCAGAGCTACAGATCAGAAATATATTTAAACGACAGCTTCTCCTGAGCCACTGGTTCAAATTCATAATAATTTCACAGAATTGTTCCTCATGATGGCTTTTACCAAAATTGAACAAATGATTCCGCTCCGCCGAATAAAAGGGTCGCCAGAGGTCCAGATCAGACATATCTTTAAACGACATCTCCTCCTGAACCACTATACCAAACTCCCAATAATTTCACGTAGTTGTTCCCCATGATGCCTTCTACCAAACTTTTGTATACGACTTTGCCCGGCCAAAAAAAGGGGTCGCCAGAGCTCTAGATCAGAAATGTCTTTAAATGACACCCTCTCCTGAAACACTGCTCCAAATTTAAAATAATTTCACAGATATGTTCCTCATGATGCCCTCTTCTGAAATTGCACAAATGGTTTTGCTCCGCCAAAAAGGGGGCTACCAGAGCGCTAGATAAGAAATATTTCCCTGAACCTCCCCCTGAACCACAGGTCCAAAATTAAAATAATTTCACAGAAACCTCATGTTGCTCTCTACCAAAATTGATCAGAAGGTTCAGTCTGGCTGAATAACATGGCTACTAGAGCTAAAAATTAAAATATCTTTAAATCATATTTCCTTAGCCACAGGCCTAATATCTTCGCAGACCAAGGAACGAAGGAACGAAGTGAAATTACTACCCTTGGCTTGCAAAGATGCAGGCAAATACATTATCTACCCATGTGGCAGGACTCAGATGAGCGATCAAAGGCCCAAGGAACCTCTTCTTTATGTAAATCGTACTTGTATTTATTTCAAGCAGTCAATTGCCCTCTTTTAAACGCCAGAGACAGCATCACAGAGGAACAATCACATTAAGTTGATATACTATAATGGGACAAATAAGAAGTCTCTTGACTCCATGGACAGACAGAGCTAAAGGAATCCCCAAGTTGAGAGCCACGGTGGGCCAGCCCAAAGCCAAGTATCAGGCACCAACTGACCGATGATAGTTATAGCTCAGGATTGCCTGTTGGAGGCCTGACCCACCATCGTGCAATTAAAAAGGAAACTATAGCTATAAACCATGACTTGGTTTATGATCAGGCATGCAGACTATCACATAATATCCATGTTGTATCCCACTTTTTTAAAGCTCACCTGGTCTTTGTCCGGCGTCTGTCTGTGTCCCTCTTGCCTTGTATGTAAACGTTCAGAGCTCTGGACAAGAAATCTTGTAAGCGACATCTCCTCCTAAACCACTGGCTCTAATTCAAAATAATTTCACAGAATTGTTCCTCATAATATCCTCTACCAAATTTGCACAAATTGTTTAACTCTTTGAACAAAATGGCTGCCCGAGCTTTAGATAAGAAACCTTTTTAACAACATTTCCTCCTGAACTACTAGTCCAAATTCATAATAATTTCATGGAATTTTTCCTAGTGATACCCTCTACCGTTATTGCAAAAACCTACCCCTCCTCCGAACAAAGGGGCCGCCAGAGCTCGAGATAAGTCATATCTTTAGACGTCTCCCCCTAATTCACTGATCCAAATTTGAATAATTTAATCGAATTGTTCCTCATGATGCACTCCACCAAAAATTGCACAAATGGTTCGACTCCACTGAACACATGGGCTGCCAGGGTTCCTTGTAAAAATGTCTTTAAGCGAAATCTCCTTAACCACTTCTCCAAATTGAAAATTAGTCCACAGAACTGTTCCTCATGGTAGTCGTTACCGGAATTGCACAAATGCGTCTGCTATGCTGGGAAAAGGGGCTGCCAAGCTCTAGATAAGAAATGTCCTTAAACGACATATCCTCTGCTGCTAGGTGAGAAATGTCTTTAACAACATCTCTTTCTGAACCACTGGTCCAAATTCAAATTAGTTTTTGCAGAAATATTTCTTATGATGCCCTCTACCAAAATGCACGAATGGTTTCTGTCTGCCGAACAAAGGGGTCACCAGAGCTCTAGATAAGAAATACCTTTAACTGACATTCCTTTCTAAAACACTGGACCAAAATCATAATAATTTCACGGAATTGTTCCTGGTTATTAACTTATAAGTTATTATGCTCTTCTGAACATAGGGGCCACCAGAGCTTTAGATAAGATAGGTTTTAACGGCATCATCTCTTGAACCTCTTGTCCAAATTCAATATTATTTCACAGAAATGTTCCGCATAATTTCCACTACCTTAATTGCACAAAAGGTTTGGAGGCACTGAACACAAAGGGCTCCAGAGCTATAAACAATAAATATCTTAAAATGATCTCTCCTCCTAAATCACTGGTCCAAATTACAAATAATGTAACAGAAATGTTTCTCATGATGCCTTCTACCTAAATTGATCGCAATGTTGAGCTCTGCTGAAACAACATTGCCGACTGAGCTAAAAATAGAAATATCTTTAAATGATATCTCTATGGCCACAGACTAATACATCATCTTATATACCTTGACTCAGGTGAGCGATCCAGGGCCATAAGGCTCTCTTGTTTATAATATTTGACTATTAGGCTATAGGCGGGTAGCCGTAGTCGTATATATTGCAAAAACTCAATTTTTGCACCCGAGAGGTATATGACTGGATTTTTGTTAACTGATAGTCAAAATAGTGCTTGCTATGGAACGACTGTATAGCAATGCGGCAAGAAGTGCATTTCGCGGAAAAATGTATTTTTGTATGCCGCATAGGTCAAGTAAAGAAAAAAATAGCGTAGAAATTGTGAATATTCTACGTTTTCGATCAGTTTATACATGTGTTTTGGTTTTTAAAAGAACCGTTTCATTTTAAAGATCCTTTCAATTAGCCACACGTTATGTTTTTTTTGATGAGAAATAACAAATTAATTTACCATTCCGCAATAGTATCTGTAGGTCGGGTATGAGAGGCCGTTATATATTAATACACAATCAAATGCATATACTATGATAAAAGAGTAAAATATATGCAGCCATGTGTGCATTAAGAATGTAGTCTGAAGTCATGCTTTGGATTTCTTTTTTTCTTTAAAAATAATATGCCATAACATTTCTGCATTTCAATAATGAGACAATGACTATAAATAAGTTTCAAAGGTGAAGGTTGACCTTTGACCTTTCTGCCAATATTGGAGTCCCTACAACATATTAAAACTTAGCTTTTTTCAGAAACCACAAAGACAATTGAACTCAAATATCATGTGAAGACTCCTTATGTTAGCCAAAATTTATACAATTGTTCTGGTCACATGACCAAGATGGTCACCACGCCCATATATGGTAAAAACCCTTTAAATATCTTCTTCTCCGGAACCAAAAGGCAAATGACCTGGGACTTAGTGTGTAGCATTAGAGATATGAGCCCTACCAGGTTTGCACTAATGATGAATCTAGGTTTACCTTGACCATTTATAAAGGTACCAAATGTCAAGCTAACCTGTGACCTTTTATGCAAGGTCACTCATTAGGACTGCCAAATACCTATCTAAACATCGTTTTCTCAGAAATCACTGAAGTGTTTGATGGAGTATTCATTAGATTGTTTTAGTTCGCTTAACCAAAATGGCCGCAACCCCCATTTATGGTAAAACAATATGTGTTTCATTATAAGCTGTAGTTGACCTTGACCTATTTTAACATTATAAAGGAGATCAGGTGAGCGCTTCAAGACCTACAAGTCCTCTAGTTTATATCTCTTGACGCATTTAAATTTACTAAACGGCATCCATTGTATTTAAGTAAGTAAGGGTGCAAAGATCAGGAATCGATACAATCAAGTACCACACCTAGTCAGAAGTGTTCCTGTGCCATGACATAAAACAGTTTCTTCATCGCAGATATAACAGTGTTCAAGGAGACATATATTTTACGAATATAATCGAAGTTGTATATGTTTGTAACCTCACACATGTCCAAAGAGAAAAATAGAAAACATAACAAATAGCTAGGTCATTCATAAATGCTTGAAATTATCTCAAAAATTTAGAAAGATGTTACAAGAGCAGACACCAAGGTCTCAGCTCCACATTGGAAATGTTTTAAATAGAGGATCTTACATGAGTGCTCATGTTTTATTGAATTTATTAAACGAGTTGGGGAAAAGAGATAAAATGCGAGGCTTGCCGAGCATTTTATCTCTTTTTCGCAACGAGTTTAATAAATTCAATAATACAAGAGCACGAATGTTAGATTCTATTTATCATATGATAAAATCTCATTTCTGCCGTAAAAACGTTATAATTTTGTCATTATGTGCGCAACGTTGTTATGGACGTCATAACGTTTCCCGAAAATCGTTAAACCACTAGTGGTTTACAGATTTTATTGCATGGCGTTATTTCACTCCAAGACGTGACTTCATATGATAAATGTATATTTGATATCTGAAATCACAAACACTGGTTATCTGCTGTGTTCTCATTAGCAGATAGTATTGATATGCATGGTGATACATGGCAGCGATAATCTGTTAAATGACAAAAACAAATTAGGAATCTTAATTCTAATAAAAAATATAAAAAGATTAACACCAAGTGAAATATGACGGTTTGGTGTTGGCACTTGTCAAGGATTTTTTTTTTATCTCTTGTGTTGCTAATTTTGAGCGAGGCAAGAATACATTTAATGAAATTGCTCAACCCAAGGTTGTCTCCATAGCAGCATGAACAGAACAGAAACTGATGCCCATTTTGCCTGCAATGTGTTTGGCTGTTACATGTCTAATTATCATTTATTAGCATATGGTACATTGTCTCAATCTGACAGTCCGTGAACTCTTGACCAAATTTTGGGCCTCCTGACCATGGTTCATTATAAGTGTTCTTCTTGCCTCACTTCAATCAGCTACTAAGCTTCTTTCACAATGAAAAAAGGCAGATTCCCTTACAAGAATTCCGACCATGCTTTCATGGATTTCCTAGATGATAATCACTTTTATATGAGGACTCGTCTCAGGTTTGTTGATTTTATACAATAACCATCAACTACCAAAAATGTATTTACTTCTTATGAACAGCAGATAATTTGAATTAAAATAGATGTTGTGGAAGTTTTGCAATCTTAACAAAACTAACAATTTATCGTTTTTATTGCTTTGAAAGATCGATAATCTTTTGATTTTCCTTCTCGCATTTAAAAAAAAATCCACAATTTTTTTTTATTTTCGTCCAATTTTCGTGAAATGTTCACTGAAATGTTGGATTTGAATAATGAACTTAGCAACGGTCAGAAAAAATACAATTGGTGCCTATTTCATCAACTCGGTCTGTAAACCGATAATGATTTCTAGACCTCTTTTAACTTCAATAAAATAAAAAAATAATATTTTATAGAACTGTAGTAGAGGATTATACATTGAATTTCAATGAGTATATGCTTTTTATCTAGCGTGACAAAATACTATTAAACAAAATTCGGCATTTGTCCACCCAACTGAAAGCAATGAAGCTTAAAGCGGCAAACACCATATTTATTGCATAATTAGGTATACTGCATCTTTAATATATATGCGTCAAGATTATGAATCATTTCATTTTTGATAGGTTTATCAACGATTCAAAAATACAGTTCCTTTTTGAACAGCATACTTCAATCTCTTGGTTCAATTAGCACAACATTATCAATCCTTCAGCAGCAGAAACGTACGTCTTACGCGTCAGTAAACAAGAAACCATCGTTACCGCTTTGTTATACATTGAAGTGGACAAAATTATTTTTTGAATCATTCAGTCTGTAGCAAATACATGTGTCAGTAAAATTAGGATTTTCAACCATTTTTAAGATTTTATAAGCTAAATTATCATAAAATACTGACTCGGATTCTGCTTAGGTTTTATGATTGGTGGACTCAATAAAAGAGGTGTTCATGTTCATTTGAACATATTTGAAATTGCTGTAACGGTTACACCTTTACATCATATTATACTTTGTAAAAGTTTATTTACATGCTTTATTCTGATCTCCAGAAATCTGCGTTAACAAGACAATAGCTTGTTTTGAAACAATCTCTGAATATGAGTAATCAATTGGTTAGCGTTTAAAATGCTGTCTGATACTAATAGTTTTGAATCCTTCTCGAATGATTTCTCTTGAAAATATGAAGTTTTTTGCAGAACCTTTATTGACTTCAATTTCGATAGACATAAGGATTTATCTACCCTTTGAAATGCCATCCAACTCGTCCTCTGGTATCCCTCCCCATGTTTATCATTGAAGTCAATAATTGTATAATATTGCCAGAGGAACAGGAGATATGGCTGTTTTTAACTCGCGACTAAGCGTCAGTATAGACAAGCTCAGATTGTTTAATTGACAATATAGTTATCAACAAGCCTCCTCGACCAATTGTCGCGAGAATGCATGTGGATAACAAAGATGCATAGGCCTACTAGCCTGTACATCTGCAGAGAGTAATAAGCGACATCGTTATTGTCTTTCTGCAAAAGTAGCCTTGGTAAATGCGCATTTCAACTGTCTAGCTACTCTCTGTAACTGAGCTGGCTAGATTGAAGCTTACCTGGACACTGAATCCGAAGTTAGCTTTTATCGCAACATGGCTCATTTTGTATTTTTTCAGATCCGACCAGAAACTTTCCATTACGGAAAATTGTATGATTCAACTACAGTCACTTCTGAAAAGCTGGAAAGAATATATGGAAAAAGCGAAGATAAAGGTATTTCATGAGTTCAGGTCTACACCTGTTTTGTTTGAATCAAAGAACCCAATTTCGGAGCTTCTGGTGTGATGCATGTAGTATCAGTTCAATAGCTAGCTGAATCCAATGTGAAGAATATTTCATTGTTTTTGCTAAATAACTATGCTGTCCATAACATTTGACTATTAGCTGTAACTGTCTTAAGGCCCTGTCACACTATAACGTTTTAGCCAACATATGCCGACGTATGAAAAATATATCTAGTACGCTGGCATACGCTGAAATCTAATTAAAAAATCAGAGGAAGCCTCTCTCTGAACTTATGCAAAGCGTACGCGAAACGAACATAGAATGTATGTCTAACTTATGAGTAACTTATTCATAACTTATTCCCGGCGTAACATAACTTATACTTGTATCAGCGTATAAAAGCGTATGCCCAGCGTATCACTTGCGTTCTTGACTTATGAGAAACTTATGCACAACGAACGTCTAACGTCTGCTGAATTGTACACATAACGTACGTTAACGTATGCATAACTTACATGTAGCGTACATCTAACTTATGTCAGACGTATAAAACAGTACAAACTTGTGTGACCTTTTTGCCATATGACAGCGTATACCAACGTACTGTAGCGTGTTCGTAACGTATTGAAAACGTATCTCTAACTTATTCAGCGTACACCAACGTACTTGATTAATTTTCATACGTCCTCATACGTTGGTGCTAACGTATCTTAACGTATGCATAACTTACCCGCTGCGTACATCTAACTTATGCCAAACGTATATGCAATACGTCGGCATACGCTGAAGATTTTTTATGCAAGTACAAAATTTTGAGATCTATTCGACGTATGACAACGTATACCAACGTACAGTAGCGTGTTCGTAACGCGTTTAAAACTTATCTCTACCGAATTCAGCGTACACCAACGCACTTGCTTGATTTCTCATACGTCCGCATACGTTGGTGCTAACGTATGCATAACTTACCTGCTGCGTACATCTAGCGTATGCCTAACGTATAGAAGCAGTACGTTCGCTTACGCTGTAATTTTTTATGGATGCACAAAATGTTGGACCTCTTGGCCGTATGTCAACGTATACCACCGTACTATAGCGTATTCGTAACGTGTTTAAAACTTATTTCTAACGTACTCAGCGTATACCAACGTACTTGCTGAATTTTTCATACGTCGGCATACGTTGGTGCTATACGTCGTAGTGTGATAGGGCCTTTACATGTTCTATTCGACCTTTTTCATTTACCACTGATACCTATGATTTGTCCGTCGTGGACACCTTACTTTATTTTAGAGGGCGATGTCAACAGTAACTCAGAAACTTTTAACAACTTCATTAGTTGAAACTTGGGAATCGGTTTATTCCTTGTTTCGAAAACCATATAAAGTGCTTTAATAAAGTTATCTTGATCAAACTATTATTTTCTGTTAAAGGTCTGATATAATGTAGTTGTTAAAAGTTGCATGCTTTTTTTACGTCTGCTGATTATATTAAAATATACACTGGACTACTTTTATGATGGAAGTAAACATTATGAATCCAGATCAGACTGCAACTCATGCCACGTACACCATTTATGTTCTGTGTTGCATATTATGTAATCAGGGACATATTGCGCACATTGTTTACTAGTTAGACAGAGAAAAAACAGTTGATGCGAGTCTTCCCAATGCCAAAATGCAATTTTGTTGCAACGGTTTGACTCTATCAGAAGGAATAATTTCAACCTCCACTTCTCCACTAGAAACCAAAAGTTATATTCCATCTAGTGAGTTTAACTGCAGATCCAGGGGTTGCGAGCTTGATCCTGGCCTGATCTCATACCTTTTTGGAGATTGATTATGAACTAATTTTCTAAAACTAAGATTGCACTATTTCTACCTATTTTTATATGCAGGCAAAGGCGCAATACATATTGAAACATATTAAGCAGAATTTTAGTTTGTAGGCCTGGGTCCGCCCCTTGGTTGGACATAGGGGTGGAGCAGAGGCCAAAATTCAACTCTTCAGAATATGGTCATGTTGCGTTTCAAATTAAAAGGAATGAGGCATGCAGCAACATTGTAACAAATAGTTTGCCAGTAGAAACAACCTCAACCCTTGCATTGACAAAAATCAAATTGAGGCTTGAGTGTGTCATCACAGCTCTACTCATTATAATTTTCAATCGATCAGAACTGAATTCTGCTGATTCAAGAAGGGTTGTTGTCAGTTTCTAGCATAAGTATGTGCATGAAGTACAGACCCCCTAGCAGACTCTCATGAAATTAAAGGTTTTTATAAAGGCTATTTTAGGCAAAATAAAGGTTGTTTCATTGAAATTCTAACAAAAATAAAGAGCAAATTAACATCAAAATTTCTAGTATTTTTATCAGATCCATGTTGGTATGAAAGGGGTACAGCAAATCCTCAGCCAGCAAATTATAGCCCATTTATCACAAATCAACAGAAAATTACTTTTGTTCTTTACTCCCTAGTTGAAAGCCTCACTTTTTACTAAAGGCTTGTGTCGAGCAGTGTTGGATTGAGAATTAAATCTCATTTTTTCTTATCTAGAAGGGGGGTCAGAGTCCTCCCCCAAAAAATTTTGAAAACCAAGAAAGCAGGAGAAGCCATCTCTGGTCATTTTGTAAGGACAATCTTATCTTCAGTAAATGCACGATTTCAGAGGAAATTGCTCCCATTTATTGTATGCTCTTTTTTTTAAAATATAGAATTTAGAGAGAGCTGGTTGCTTTGCTTAATTTGTCTGTCTGGTGCCTCGTGATGGTTGAGTGGCTCTTCCTCGCGGTGCCATGGGGTTGTCTGCGGTTTGTGATTGTGGTATTTCCTGATTATTCTCACTTACTACATGTATTTAGATATGCATATTGTCTGCATTAAACTTGGAGTGTAGATAACAATATTTAGATTTGACAACCTTCAACAATGACATAAGAAAATCAGGACATTATTCAAAAGTGAAAAAAACCCCACTAGATGCTTATCCATTAATATTTGTTGGTGCAGTTATTGCAGTTGGTAGCATGTAAATCCTAATGTCAAGTGGGTTTGCAGGATCTATTTCTAGATTTGGGCACATTCTTTCACTTAATAGCTACATATGTAGTTGTCAGTTACTAGTAAAAGATGAGTAATGAGTACTAGTGAAAAGATTTGAGTTAAGCCAGCCTAGGAAAAAGGTGGTTAGGATCATCTAGTCATTCTGACATTACCTCAGCTGTTTAGCATGGATGTAAAGCAAGAAATCAACCCAAAAGTGTATATATTTATTTTACCTCACTCTTTTTTTATTGCTGCCTTATCTGAAGCCTCAGAAAAATTGACGATAAGAGTCACTCTGGTGCAAGAGGTAGGTATAGACACAATGGTCTGAGAATGAATACAGCTCAAGATGTCACAGACATTACTTATCAACAATCGTATGTGCTCAAATTGATCTTGAAAAATTTCAAGGTTTATTAACCAAAATAAGGTTATTAAAGGTTTTTCAGCCTAATTAAAGGTTTTAAGGATTGCAACCAAATTAAAGGGTTCTAAAGGTTTTAAAGGTTCCACTAGGGGGCCTGTGAAGTACTGTTAGTCCGCTTTGTCAAGCTTGTTAGGAAAAAACTGGTTATGTAAATTGGTTGCCTCCACAGAAGTGGCATTTGCGACATGACCATAACCGTTGACTGGGGTGTAAAATATAACACCCTACAAAATCTTTCACACAAGATTCCCCCCCCCCCCTCCCCACCCCAACCCACTTCACTGAACTATTTCCGTCAGGTAAACGGCTATACTGATTGTCTCTTTAGCTCACCTGAGCCAAAGGCTCATTGGTGAGCTAATAGTATACAAGCGACTCCGTCGTCCGTCATCCGTCTGTCCGTCGTCCATCAACATTTTCAAACATCTTCTCCTCTGAAACTACTGGGCCAATTGAACTCATGTTTCATATGGAGACTTCTTAGGATAGAGGAACGAAAATTTGTTCAAAAGACACATGACCAAGATGGCCGCCATGCCCATATATGGTAAAAACCTTCAAAAATCTTCTTCTCCAGAACCAGAAGGCTAATGACCTTGGGACTTGGTTGGTAGCATTGGGGTTGTGAGGCCTACCAAGTTTGTTCAAATGATGATACTAGAATGACCTTGACCTACTGGACGTCAAGGTCAAATTTGCTTCCTTATGCATTTAAATGGGAAAATTTCTAAAAAGTTGATTTTTTTAAAATTGTGGAAGCTTTAGTCATTATTCTTACTTGATATGTTTAACATGAGACAATGGCTATAAATAAGTTCAAAAGGCCAAGGTTGACCTTTGACCTTTCAGCTTAGGTCACTCATATTAGAGTCCCATTAATATTATAACATAGTTTTCTCACAAACCATTGGCCCAATTGAACTCAAATTTCATGTCAAGACTCCATATGATAATTTAGCCAAAATTTATGCAAAATATTTTTGTCACATGACCAAGATGACCGACACGCCCATATATGGTTAAAACCATTTAAAAATCTTCTACTCCAGAACCAGAAGGTCGATGACCTTGGGACTTGTTATGTTGCGTTGGGGATGTGGGGCCTACCAAGTTTGTTCAAATGATGAACCTAAGTTGACCTTGACCTTTTTAACGTCAATGTCAAATTTGCTTCCTAATGCATTTAAATGGGTTTTTTTAAATTTCATTTTTTGAAAACTGTTGAGGCTTAAGTCATTATTCTCACTTGATATGTTTAACCAAATGAGACAATGGCTATAAATAAGTTTCAAAGGTCAAGGTTGACCATTAACTTTTCAGCCAAGGTCGCTCATATTGGAGTCCCATCAACACATTAAAACATGGTTTCCTCAGAAACCATAGGCCATTTGAACTCAAATTTCATATGAAGACTCCTTATGATAGGTTAGCCAAAATATATACCAATTGTACTGGTTACATGACCAAGATGGCCACCACGTCCATATATGGTAAAACCCTTTAAATATCTTACGGAACCAAAAGACCAATGGGCTGGGGACTTGGTATGTAGCATAGGGGATGTGGGCCCTACCAGATTTGCACAAATGATGAATCTAGGTTGACCTTGACCTACTTTATGGCAAGGTCAAATTTGATTCATAGTGCATTTATTTGGGAAAAATCTTGAAAAGTTCATTTTCCTATAACTGTTGAGGCGGAAATCATTACAGTTGCAAGAATTGTTAAACCTAATGAGATATAGTTTTATATAAGTACCAAATGCCAAGCTGACCTGTGACCTTTTATCCAAGACCACTCATTTGGACTGTCACATGACTGTCACATGCCTATTTAAACATCTTTTCCTCAGAAATCCCTGGGCTGTTTGGTGGAGTATTCATTAGATTGTTTTAGGTCACTTAACCATAACCATAAAACAAAATATGTTTCATTATAAGCCGTAGTTGATCTTGACCTATTTTAACATTATTAAAGAGATCATGTGAGCACTTCAGGACCGTCAGGTCCCCTAGTCTTATTTTACTACTTCTGGATTTCTAAGCATGTATTGAATTAAAAAGTTTTAATCCAGCATTTTTCAGGATGTGGGAAATAATGATTAATAATTATTATTATAATAGATTGGTGAACTCCTTAGGATGGTTGAAGGTATGGAGCTAATGTAGATATGGTAGGAAGCAGCTTAAACACTTATGTGCGTCAGTCCGTCCACCTGTCTGTCTTTCCCGCCAGTAACCATTTATAATATTTGATGCATTCTTTTATTTATGACCACTACCATGAGCAGTCAGTATCATATAAGTTTCATCCAAATCAAATCAAGAATTATCTATATGCATCCATGGTAATTTTTCATGCTTTTTAGATGTTTGTCGTTTCTTTTTTTTCTTTCCCCTTCTTTGATTCAACTTACATTATGTATTTAAACAAGATCTTTTGAGTTTACCATCACAGTGTCAAACATTTTTGATCCAGATCAGGCCTGATGTTCTGTTTGACCTGATCTGGGTCCAAACTGTTTGAATCGATCAGCAGAAGATGACTGAATTTGTCGCTGGCAGGCAGTTCCAAACATGCCAATATTTTGTCCTGAAAAAGATAGATGTCTGCATATTATATCTGCTGCATATATTCAAGTGCACTTCGTTCTAAATCTTATGGAAGCAAATGATTTGAGCCATGACCAGACTGCTCACAGGGAGCTGTCAAATACTACCATTATATGTTACCTATGTACAAAAGTAGATGAGAGAGCAGATAACAAAAGTCGTGACAGGCGGAAATGAATTTTAAAATATTTTAAAATATATAAAATGGAAACATGTAGAACCTGGTGAGATAGCCCAAGCTGACAGCTCAAGATGATGAGCCATTTCATACCTGGGGCCATGGCCTAGGCTAATATGGACGTGCTTTAGCGTGTGTCCAGATGAATTAATATCCATTTACAGTAGTGATGCAAAACCTTTGTTTCAATCTCGCCCAACTATATATGCTTGGAAACCCACAATTATTCACAGGCAGAAATAAAACAAAGAAACAAAAAAAGCAAAAAAAAAAAAGCATGAATGCATTGCTTTAAAGTTAAATAGAATCCATTTAGACTAATGATTTAACATACACATATTCGTGTATTTTGGTTTTGATAGAATTCAATTGGCTGAACATACATGCATGCGCTATTTTATTGTAACTTTGTTATTTGCTTTTATTTGGAGGGGGTAGTATAACTCCCCCCCCCCCCACACACACATTAGTCCACCCAAGGGGCGAACACAAGCCTACAAACTAAAATTCCGCTTGATATGTTTCAATATCTATTGCACTTCTGCTTGCATACAAACAATAGGTTAAATATTGCAATCTTAGTAATTGCAAAATTAGTTATTGATCAGTCCCACAAAGGTACAAGACCAAAAAGTAAGTGAGTATGATAAGAAAATAACACAATCACACACTGCAGACCAACCCATGGCACCGCGAGGAAGAGCCACAGAACACTTATAGTAACAATACATAACAAAAACAAAGACAAACACATAACTCCCACAAACAATGGGAAGTACATTAAACAATAGATCAACAATCTAACCACCACCTTAGAACGGACAGCAGCTTTAACCCCATTGCATGGATTGGGCTCACAACCCCTGGACCAGCAGCCAGACTTACTTAATGGCAAATAATTTTGGTCTGTAGTGGAAAAGATGGGGTTGAAAACTTTCTTTCTGATAGAGTCAAACCGTTGCAACAATTTTGAATTTTGGCATTGGGAAGACTCGCATCAACTGTTCTTTTTACTCTGTCTAACTAGTAACCAATGTGCGCTGTAGAGCCACACAATATGCCCCTGATTACATCATATGCTACCCAGAACAGAAAATTGTGTATGTGGCATGAGTTGAAGTCTGATCTGGATTCATAATGTTTACTTCCATCATAAAAGTAGTCCAGAGTATATTTTAATATGATCAGCTGACGTAAATAGCACGCAGCATTTTCACGACTACATTATATCAGCACTTTAACAGAAAATATTAGTTTGCTGAAGATAACTCTATTAAAACACTGCATATGATTTCTGAAACAAGGAATAAAGAGAGTCGCAAGTTACAACTAATGAAGTTGTTAAAATCACCGAGTTACTGCTGACATCGCCCTCTAAAATAAAGTCATGGTAAGGTGTCCACAACGGACACATCATAGGTATCAGCGGTAACTGAAAAAGGTCTATTAAGTTGTATAATAACTACATACTGCATACATGCCACTGCAAATGGATATTAAGCAATAGGTTTGTTCACATTTAATGACTAAAAGGCTTTTATAATAATTTGTTTTTTGAGCATTTTGAAATTTCTAAACCTTTATTAGTAGGTTAAATACAAACAGGAGTGTTTTAAAGCAATAAAAATACTGTGTTTTGGACTTACATGCTCAAAGTTAAGTTGGCTGTGTTAAAGTCTTATAGTCTCTCAGATACAGGGATAAGAGGATGTCACAATCAGAGACAACCCAATACCACAATGAGGCAAAGACATGATATCACATACAATCACATACATTTACAACACATTAAAGGGTTAGAAAGCAACCACCTATCTTATCTCATTAGACAATTGCTAAACTGGAGAGGACACAAAAAAACATATATCAAAACCAAAACCCAAGACCAAACGAAATCACAGCATACAATTGGAGAAATAACAATTGAGCCGCTATAGGAGATTTCCAACAGTTAGGTATGTGCAACCAGCAAAGGCTCACACCAGCAGTCTGATAGCTGGTCGCTTGAATATGCTATGACTATTAAGCTACTGACCAAACATCATGTTTCTAAGCTACAGAGGAGGCTGCACTGGCTCGTCTGTCTCT
The DNA here is from genome assembly GCA_964019695.1 of Loripinus fragilis. Lineage (NCBI taxonomy): Eukaryota > Metazoa > Mollusca > Bivalvia > Lucinida > Lucinidae > Loripinus > Loripinus fragilis. The sequence continues at coordinate 35,394,475 of OZ026521.1, forward strand.
CCTGTCAAAATGTCACATAGTTGGAAATCTCATGTCCCGGATCAAATAACAAAACCAAAACCCAAGATCAAACGAAATCCCAACATATAATGGGAGTAACAACAAACAATTACCTGAATAACAACAAAATCACAGCCTTAGATTTGTGCACAGATATTTACTTTTCTGGAACGACAGGTTTTGATCGTACAATTGTAAATATTTTTTTACCTATCAATTTTAACATTTGTTTTGGGTGCTCAAAAACCCAATCTCATTGAGACGATTCTTTTGAGTACCCACAGCATATCTTTTGGTTGAGAAGTAAGAAAACTATTTTTGGTACGCACGCTTAACTTAATGCCTGTAACCAGGATCTATGCTGAACATTCACGTTTTCTTTCTTAGGTTTCGGTATGGCTGGAGGACGCTCTGGCGCTAGTTAACCTTAAACTCCCGCCTGAGAAGAAGTTTCATTTCATTAACACTTCCAACCTCAGTGATCATATCGGTCTGTTGAATGTGTTGTTATCATGTTCTAAAAGGCTCAAAAGGTAACATTTTATTTAGGGGACAGCTGTATTTAAAAATATTATTTGGGAAGATATATCGTCGGATATACGGTCAGAAAAATTTGTTTCAGGGCGACGTGTGAGCGGAACTGTAAAACGTGTTTTCTGACTGTCTATCCGACGATATACCCCAACCCCCCCACCCCCCCCCAAAAAAAAACAAACAAACAAAAAAACAAACAAAAAAAAAACAACAAAAACACACAACATAAATGAACATTTTAGTATAAATATCCTGCTACAAATGTACTTCTGTAAGACAACTTTGTTTAGTCCCCAGTCCGAGCACAATGGGACCACCAATTATTACGCTAACCTGCCCTTGTGCGTCTAAATTCTTTACTTATTTTCCTGTAATGACAAAAATCATTCCATGCTTTGTCTTATATATTGAATACTATTAAACGTATCAAAATGGCAGTCTGAAGTATTTTTCTAGCTATTTAACCTCAAAATAAAATTAGCCCTCAATGATAAATATTTCATGATTCAATGGTTTAGCTGTATATTATGTAGATTATAAGGTGTTTTTGCGAAACATTTTGGAATAAATGTGCAGTTTGGCAGGATATTTGACATCAAAGTAAAGAAGATCACTTTGACCTATATTTAATGTTAAGTGATTTTGCTCCATGTTTAGACTATTTGATTTATAGTTGCGACATTTCGTGGTAACGCTTCATTTGACCAGACCTTTGTTTATAAAAAGTGATGCTTACATTTAATGGTTCAATGAACTTGACTTATATCTTAGCGACTAATGATGTATTCACATTTATTTTGCGATTGTGCAGTAGTATGACCTGAAGTTTGACCTTAGATCAAATGTATGCCATTGTGATATGTTTTATGGTTCCGACATTTTGCTTAGGCCAATGAAGACCATGTAATAAGTCAAATAATGTCTACGTTTGATCTAACTGTTGACCTGTATGACCTATATTTCATATTCTCATACCTCCTATATTAATAACTGCATTGTAGCACGTTGACCTGATAAACGTTGCCGATCTCACGGCATGTGTCTTTATCAGGTCGTTGTGACTTTGCACTTTTTAATGACGTCTTCAATGAAGTTGAATCGACACGAGAATCAAAATACATCAAAAGCGCTAGTTTGAAGAGTGAACCATCTTGTTAATAGATAAATAGAATACCAGGTTCGCATCTTTTGATGTCAAGTTTACAAGGTTTGGCTTCAAGGACGCATGTCTCGAAGAAGTCTTGCCTCAGTTAAATAAGGCAAATTCTTCTGATACTGAAGCTCCTTTTTGAACTTAAACTTGTCAATAACAAATGGCATAGTTTCTTCTAAAATTATGATAAACGGGATGATTTTAATTTTGAAATAGTAAATTTCCCATCTCTTGATGGAGATGTTCCTCGCTCCCCTTTCAATGGTGCATATATTTCTCATCTTATTCGTTTTGCTAGAGTCTGTTCTAATGTTGGTGACTTCAACAACAGAAACTTATTTTTAACTGCTTAGTTATTAAAACAAGGTTATAGATAGCATAAAATCCGAAAAGCATTTTCTAAATTCTACCACAGACACTCAAAGTTAATTGTTAAACACAACATTGGGTTAAAAACTCTTCTCCAACAAGACATATCAGAACCTGTATTTTATGTCAATTTAGTTTATAAATTCAAACGAATTGTTGATAAACCTAAATTTAGTGATCAATTCAAAAAGATTGTAAAACGTTATATTAAGGTTGGATATAACTCGAATGTCATGCGACAGTCTGCATACCTGGTTTTAAACCCAATCACGGTTTATAGCTACAGTTTCCTCTTTAATTGCACGGCGTTGGGTCAGGCCTCGGAACTGACTTTTCTATTCCACTCTCAAACTCATGATTCTTATGATCTCGACCTAAGGTACTGCTTTAAAGTTAATTTTGGGATACAGGCTAGTCAGGATCTGAATTATTTATTTTAAGTATATTCCATGTTTTTTCATGAAAATAAGATATTGGACCAGGTACTTTTCGCATAAAAGAAAGTCATCAATTAAACATGCATACATGTGGAGCTATCTAGTTGGGCTAATATTTTGCCTGGTCATTTTAACTTCCTTTCTTAGCGTGCACAATAAGCGAAGGCTCAGAACATATAAATGCTGTATATGCATAGGCTCATCTGAGTCTTTGCTGATTGCCTATGCGATAAGTAACAAAATTTCATTTACATGTATTGACCCTCTTATGATGTAATCCGTGTACAACATAAAATACCATTTCACTGACAGAGTTCTTTTTGTTTCATCTTTATATGCTTTAACTCAAATGTTGAGACATCTATCTTGGTCGAACAGTATATGAAGAAAATCTACTTTTAACTCACTACCTCTGATAATCACAGTTGTAAACATTCATCCTGCCAACCTAAAATTTTCAAGTTTTTGGTGTATTAAACCTACTATCTGAGCCACATTGGACTCTGCATCTCTTATTACTTAGTAATTTTATTTACAAATATAGGGCTTAAGACTATTGTTCATTTTTTGGTCAGCATTTCAAACAGCATTCAGTAAGCAAACAGTAAAGAGCCTGACCAGATGCCAAATTCCAAAGTAAAGAGGCAGGCAACGATCAGGAATCAGTACAATCAGGTACCACACCTGACCCAGGACACAATATAAAAAGTATCAAAAACCAAGAAAGCATATCTCACCAGGGAGGTAAGAGGTCAACCTTTTCCTGACAGGTGATCACAAGGCTGGAAGTAACGGAGAAGGCAGTATAGCAAAGACAAACAAATGAAACATATATGATATAAAAGGGATCCACAAATGAAGCATCACTACGGAATGGTGAGTTAAAATACTGGAGGGATTTAAAATAGTGAACGGTACCAACCTCACTCTTAATTCTAATGAGGATTTACAGTAGAGTACATTCCCCTGTTTGGGGGAAGAGGAATCCCCTTCAACAGACCTGTGCAAGATGATATTAATCCAAGCATATACATCATTAATCTAACCCCTTCAATATATTAAAAAATTTAACTTTTGACCGTTCAAATGATCTGGGAAAAAAGTTGTGATCACTGAAATTGATTGATTTTTTTTGCCAGAAAACCTGGTCATGTCCCCAATTGGGGAGGTAAACATTTTTTGACCCGAATGGGGATCTCCCTGGCACAACTTGCATTTTTTTTGGATTTTTTTTTTTATTCTCCATTGGTGTTTTTTTCTTTCCAGAAAAGAATATCTATCAGTGTAATTCTGTAGTTTGTCAGATATAGACTCCATTCTCTAATTAACTTAAATTACCAAATAGTCCAAATTTTACTTTCTTTGAAAAAAAATGCTAACTTTTCATAAAACAATATTACAAATCGCAAAAAATATATATAATAGGGATCCAAAGGGAAAATTTACAAAAAATGTGGTACTGAGCACTAGTAAACCGATGAAAGTGTGAGGTTACACTCAGCCATTTCATAGCTTTACCCGGTGGCTTAGGCTGCTGTCCGTTCTAAGGCGGTGGTTCTGTTGCTGTCGACTTTTTGTTTATTGTTACTCCCATTGTGAGAGTCTGTAATTTCCTATGTTTTGTTGTGTGTTACTTTGTGTCCATTCTAGCATTGCAATCATCTTGATAGGGAAGAGAGAGCTGGTTGCTTTGCTTGATTTGTCTTCCTGGTGTCTCATGATGGTTGAGCGGCTCTTCCTCGCGGTGCCATGGGGTTTCCTGCGGTTTGTGATTGTGGTATTTCCTGATCATACTCACTCACTATTTTTACATGCTGAGCATTAAAAATAGTTTGGTCATGATCGAGCTACTGCATTATTTCATAATGCAGTTTTATTCAAGATATCAAGCAACCACTATAAAACATAATTTGTGTGGCTTGCCAGAGTCCATCTTGTTTAGGATGGTTAATATGAAGTCAATATCTATTGCTTTTCCTCATCATACAAATTACGGAAATATCCTCATTTTCAATGTATTCTTCCAATTAGTCAATGAGGGGAAAGCTATTACCTCTCGCATTAGCTGGGTCATGCCAATTCATTTACATGGACTTGGAATCTGAATTATTTGTGTAAACATTTCCATTTGGCAGTAGTGCTTACCTAAATTTTAAATATCCTATCACCTACAGTATAGCAAGCTGCTTTTGGTAGACATTTTCAAAATTTCTATCTTTAATAATCAAATCACCAATGTGATCCTAAAATTTCAGTCTAGCAAAGGCAAACAAGGCAGAAAATCAATAAATTTCAGTGATCAATATTGTTTTTCCAGCTCATTTAAATTGTTTTTGAACTGTCAAAAATTAGACGTTTTATACTAAAGGGGTTAGATTAATAATGTAATAATATGCTTGGATTAATATCTTCTTATACATCTCCATTTTAACAAAAGTATTTAAAATGACATTTACCTTCCCCCAATCGGGTTACAAATTTCCTTATATGGAAATAAACTTTGCCACGTAAAAAGGGATTCCCCTTCACACAAACGGAGGTAGTGTACTCTACTGATTAAGTAACATTGATATTTGGTTTGCACAAAGATCTCTAACTTATTGATGTATCATCTCCTATTACATACACATAAAAAGGAGGTGAAACAAAGATTATGACTAAGCAGTACATACAACTGAATACTGGAGCAAAAGAAATACAACAGTTAAACTCTGGTAGGCCTGACCAAAAAGAAGACATCAGGCCTCAACCCTCTCATCTATAGATAAGGCTTTAAATCAGAACCGTCATACAGTCTGAGGTCTGAACCACAATCGTGCAATGAAAGAGGAAAGAAAAGTTGTCAACCATGATTTGGTTAATCACCCAGCATGCAGTACTGTCGTAATGCATTAATGTTATAATCAATCTTTTGATGATAAGAAATTATTATAATAAACTGAAAAATATAAGTGCAAACAATTTTAATATACCCTTAGTCACCATAAAATTCTAGCTCCGAAAGTCCCTGGTGCAAGAGACAATTGAGTTTGACATGAAATTAAGATACCAAATCATAGAATCCTAGATGCTCCAGCAAATCAAATGAGTTGAGACATATCAAATCAAAGGATAAAGAGCAGGGAGCATCATCATCTACTAAATGGGAAATTTACTATTTTAAAATAAAAATCGTCACGTTTATCGTAAAGTTTGGTAGAAATGATATCATTGATATCACGTCTGCTTATGCACTCTTTACCTATGTCCAGTAAATGCATGCTAGGCATATATTAGTTTACTCTTATAACATTGTTTGTCTTAACTTTGTAGATCAGGCATACTTTCAGTACAAACCATGCATTTACAAGACCACAAATCCATCGATGCATATTTGGATAACATGATTGGAATACCAGCTCAGTTCTTTCCTACCTTTCTAGGATTGCATATGGCAGAAAATTTTGAACTTGGAACCAGGTGAATGTAGTTTTAATGCAGTTAATGACTATTGAATGACTTGCTCAGCCCAAATACATGCTAATTTGCTATGCTGACAAGGGATTATAAGAATCAATCATTTATATGTGGGTGGGATAGAAAATTATATCCCAAGGATCACCGTTTGGCATGACGAGTCTTGCGAAGTGATGACATATGGTGGTTGGGAAGGTCATTTTTTTTCTATCCCATCCTCACGAAAATTACAGATTCCTTTCTTTGCTCACCATTAATATCACATTTTAATCCCCCTCGACGGTGGGGGCTATTAATCACCCACCTTGAAGCAGATAGGTTATAGGAATGACCGTTGTGTGTCTGTCCGTCAGTCAGTCCATCAGTTTGTCATTCCATAACACTTTCGTGTCCGCTCCATATCATCTGATCCCTTTAAACGATTTTCATCACACTTCACTCAAATGTTCCTCTCAGTAAGACAATGTGCTGTCCCATGACCTAGCTACCCAGACCCAAGTTTGTAAACTTCAACCACATATTTCTTTCAATGAGACGCTGTTCAGACTCAAGGTCAAAGTAACAGTTCAAATTCATGGGATTCACCCTTCAATTTAGTATCTGCTCCCTATCTGCTGAGCCCATTGAACGATTATCATTAAACTTCATATGTTTCTCTCAGTGAGATGGTATGCAGAGCCCTCGACTCAACTACGCAGAGTCAAGATCAAGATCACACTTTAAAGTCATGGATTGTGCCCTTAAATTCTACGCTCGCTTCACATTTCCTGAATCTTTTAAACAATTTTCATTAAAGTTAACTCTCTTAGTGAGATAGTTTGCAAAATTCATGATTCATCAATGCAGACGCAAGGTACATGTCACTTTTCATAGTCACTGGATTCTGTGGTAGGGGATATAGCAGTCCATTAGACTGCTGTCTTGTCACAGTTAAAAAAGGCCCAATATGTGACACATCACGCTGACGCCAGTTTAACAAAGTAAGTAAGGGTGCAAAGATCAGGAATAGATACAATCAAGTACCACACCTGACCCAGGATACCAAACAATGTTGTCACTTGTCCTCCAACGTGAGGCAGTTCCACCAACACTGGTTTTAAGCACTTATCACTCTTGGGGCACATAATGTATACCAAGCCCATCCATCAGTACAATCATTCAACCATATACCTTAAATATCAAAGATGTGGCACTTGAAGACATCCATCCATCCAACTGTATGATATATTACTCATTTCAAAGGTGCAGCATTAGATGAAGATTTTGACAAGTTTTCTCAAAAACCAATATTATTTTCACAAATTTCACAGGCGGGAGGATAATGTGAAGAAAATCTGTACTCATTTTGTTTTTTAAATTATCTTCCCCTGACGTGATTAATTGAGTTTTCCTGTGTCATAAGTCTGTTATATTATTTGATTGAAACTCCACATGTGTCTGCATCGTATTAGCACGATAATATTTGAAGAAGGAAGACATCTCTCACTTATTAGATATTCTGCTTTTGACAAACTTCTATGTTATGTAATGACGTAGTTGTTTCAAGGACATAACTCTGAACATTGCAATGGCTACATAAATGTGCTCTAGCTTTTTAGCTCACCTGAGCCAAAGGCTTCGAGGTGAGCTATTAGTATACCAATGACTCCGGCGTCCGTCCGTCCTATGTCCGTCCGTCGTCCCTCCGTCTGTCTGTCAACATTTTCAAACATCTTCTCCTCTGAAACCACTGAGCCAATTGAACTCAAATTTCATAAGGAGACTCCTTAGGATAAGGGAACAAAAGTTTGTTCAATTGGTCCTAGTCACATGACCAAGATGGCCGCCATGCCCGTATATGGTAAAAACCCTTTAAAAATCTTCTCCTCCAGAACCAGAAGGCCGATGACCTTGGGATTTGGTATGTAGCATCGGGGATGCAGGGCCTACCAAGTTTGTTCAAATAATGATCCTGGGTTGACCTTGACCTACTGAACGTCAAGGTCAAATTTGCTTCCTAATGCATTTAAATGGGGAAATTTTTGAAAAGTTGATTTTTTAAAAACTATTGAAGCCAAAGTCATTATTCTCACTTGATATGTTTTATCTATTGTGACAATGGCTATAATTAAGTTCCAAAGGTCAAGGTTGTCCTTTGACCTTTCAGTCAAGGCCGCTCATATTGGAGTCACATCAATATATTAAAACATAGTTTTCTCAGAAACCATTTGTTCAGTTGAACTCAAATTTCATATGAAGACTTCTTACAATAAGTTAGTCAAGATTTATGCAAATTGTTTTGGTTGCAGGACCAAGATTGCCGACATGCCCATATATGGTTTAAACCCTTTAAAAATCTTCTTCTCCAGAACCAGAAGGCTAATGACCTTGGGACTTGGTATGTAACATTTGGGATGTAGGGCCTACTAAGTTTGTTCAAATGATGATCCTAGGTTGACATTGACCTACTAAACATGAAGGTCAAATTTGTTTCCTAATGCATTTAGATTGGATTTTTTTAAAAGTTGATTTTTTTGATACTGTTGAAGCCAAAGTCATTGTTCTCACTTGATATTTTAAGAGGCAATTCCAAAGGTCAAGGTTGAGTTTTGACCTTTCAGCCAAGGCCACTCATATTGGAGGCCCATCAATATATTAAAACAGTTTTCTCAGAAACCACTTGGCCAATTGAACTCAAATTTCATGTGAAGACTCCTTAGGTTAAGTGGAATAAATTTGAAGCAAATGTAAATGGTCACATCACCAAGATGGCTGCCATGCCCAAATATCTTCTAGTCAGGGCCCTTAGGGACAAAAAATAGGTCCCGTGCGAATTGTGTGCCGATTTATGGTGATCTATATAAAAACCTTCAATGGAGTCTTACCCTTGATTTAAAGGTGGTCACCCATCTCAAATCCGCGTCTGAGGCTAGTTATGACGTCATAAATATGGCGACCATAATGAGAAACTGCTCGTTAATAAAAGCTATGGTTTGTGTTGGTATGGTCATATTTATTCAACACGAACGCTTTTTTAACATAATATCAATTATTTTAGTCATATGATGGTTACATCAATGCTTTACCTGACTTTGACAATGAATTATTTCTCGATAACTATATTTTGCATGCAAAATACCGTAGATTTCTTACCCAGCGTATCTGGCCACCTTTAGACTGATGGCTGAGAATGTTATTACACCCCCTCGGGAATTTTGCAAACTTATCCTATCTAAAAGAGGATTTCAAGCTCGTCTTGTAATAGATGTTTGCACTATGTTTGCCGGGGCGTTAGTCTCTGATAGCTGTTACATATGTTACCATATTAAATTTAGAAAAAAAAGAAAATTAAAAGTTTGAGCTACAGAAAGAAGGCTAATTATTCAAATTACTCATAAGGTCTGCATATTGACTACTTTAGCTACATACAAATTCTTTTGGAGCAAAATAACAGCTTCCCATGGTGTTATGTGCGTTACTTTAACTAGATTACCCTTTAAACATGAAAATTGTGACCAATATCATTTACTTTTTAGCTGATATGTGCATTTTCCAAAATGTTTTGATTATTTTATACTAACAAACTCATTTGGGTTTGTGAAAATCCAAAGTTTGCTTTTATACATTAAATATAGTGTCTTATACGAGCAATTTTAAAAACAACCCAAAGGCTACACCTAATTTTAAGGAGCCAAATTTGGTAGGCATCATTTAAGTAAAAATATATGAAAACATTTGCTGCTGTTGGATATCTTGCATATTTGGGATTGTCTTGCTCACATAATAAAGAATTATAGATTTTGTAGGTTAAACAACAAGATTGAAGCACTTGTTAAAGGGTGTTACATATGTTACATGACATAATAAATGAGCAATGACATTGACTTGATGTAAGGAATGATATTTCAGGAAAAAATGAATATAGTGCGCATGTTTTCCTAGCTAAAGTCTCTAGCCTCTGGTGCCTAAATCTTAGGTATTGATGATTATTAAGCCCCTGTACCTTTGTTACAGATGTTATGAATATTTGTTTTCAATATTTCTTAATATGAATAATTCTTAAATAAAGATACATCCTAGAGGAACATAGGAAATAATCTTGTCACATTTGAACAGTACAATTTAGTAAATGTCCCTTTCTAATGTAAATATTCAAAAGCAATCCTTATCAAAGTACATAACGTACACAATATCGATTATTATTTCTGCTTCCCTGGTAAAATAATTTTCCTCCTCATATAATAAAAACCAGAATAATCATCAAACAAGATTTAGACTGCAAGCTAAATAATGACCTGCTCCATCCCAACCCCTTTAGACATATTCTATCGTATGTACCAATTCTAGGTGTATGGAATAGGAGATGTTTGCACACTGTAAGCATTGGTGTTATCCTGTATCAGCTTGTTACATATGTTATTTTATCAATTTGAGAATAAGAAAATTGAAAGTTTGAGGTACAAAAAGAAGACATTAAAACTAGCTAATCCATGAACATGCTAAAAGTCTGTAAATTACTGGATGTCTTTACTACAAATGACAGCTGTTTAACATTAATATGGCTACATGTTGTATTATGTGCGTTACATGAACTTAATTATAATTTAAAAGTGGTAATTTAGGCTATCGTCATTTAGTTTAACGACTGCACTGAGTTGGTTTCAAACCGTTTTAGATTAGGTTTAACAAACATATACTCAATTGACGAATACAAAACCAAAGTTTGCGTTTTTATCTTAAATATTTTGTCTTATATGAGCTAATGCACAAATCTACTCCCAGTTTTGCAGAGGAGCAAATTTTGTTTTCGCCGCTTAAATAAATCACATATAAAAACAATTGCAGAGTGTAGATATTTTACATTTTCTTAAACAGTCTTGCTCATATATCATCAAGTTTCTAAGATCAGGACACTTATTAAAGATGTCAATGTGACATGATGCCACAACCAGGGCTCTGATCGAATTCCATGCACTTTCAGGTGCTGGTATTAACTAGTTCAATGCCAGGAAAGAGCAAGAAATCATATTGGCAGGCATTTAGCTATGCTGGAGACTCTATCCACAAAGCATTCTTTCACCTCGGCTCAGTGCCCTTAGAAAGCACTGTGGCGGATGCACTAGAGTAATATATTGGTAAATTGTCATAGCCTCTTGGCTCTCGTTTGTGATGTCTAACTGTGAGTTTGTTACTTTCCCATTGGTATCCTGGGTCAGGTGTGGTACTTGATTGTATCGATTCCTGATCTTTGCTGTCTTTCTTACTTTGCATTAGCCAGTCACCGATATTGTTCGACTCACTGCATTAATGTGGTGGATGTTTTGGATAAAAAAGCTGAATTGCAAGAACTACCACTTCCAAGAGCTGTGTTTCTCGAAGGTGTCAAACTTGCGCAGTATCAGTGAATCATTTGGAAAACCTCACCAGTGAGTCATTAATCCTTACAAATCAATGCCTGACAATTATGGTTAGAAGCCGGACTGTGATAAATATTGTCCCGTTATGATGACATTGCCCATGCGCGGATCCAGAGGCGGATAGGGGTCCTGACACCCCCTGGACTATAACAAGTACGTATATGGGTTTCTATAGAAATTAGCATTTTGACCCCCCCCCCCTGGAAAAAGTTGGACCCCCCCCCGAAAATAATGGACCGCCTCTGTATCCTTAGTTAAGTATAAGTTTAGTTTTCTCAGCAATAAAACAATTGGAACCCCTCCTTAAACTGTAAAATAAGCTGAGGACTAAATAAAACTGACAAAAATTCCTGGATCATCGCATGTTGCCTCCTGTCCCCGAAACCCCGCTGCAGCTGATAAAATTTGGTTGCAGCATGTCTGTATGCGAAACATCTCGGTTTAAGTACATTTGCAAACCATTTATATTGTACTGATTTGTGTTACTGTGGAGCAGAAGAGGACTCATGTAAAATATTGCCAAACATCAATATGCTTATGACTTTGGAACAAATATTTTCATGTGGCTTTAGCCGTATCAACAAACATGCCTTATTGTCCGATTTTGACCTTTGAAGACGATTCTACCTAGTAGCATGCGAAATATAAATCAGATTGTAACAGTTTTCTATTGCCCATGCTATCGAAGTACAATGGGTAACTTGTAGAGGGGTTTATCCTTATTTTCATATTATGAACTACTAAGTAGACTCTTCTAACTTTTAATCCTTCAGTGGTCAAAATCGGACTATAATGAGTTTGGTTGATAGTGCATGCAAACGATTATTACTACTATCTTTTATTTGGGTGTAGGAATAGCAGCTGCAGATAAACCAAAAGCTTTGAAGCGTGACTCTATTTACAATATTGATATGTTGTTCTAGAAAAAAGGGTTTCAGGCATTTATTTACATTTACTATAAAAGCTTTGACATGCACATATGTTCTATCCAGACTGGCTCATTTTACGTATTCTGCATCAATCGTTTGAAATAAAAAGACCCAAAGGCCATTGGTCAGAGAACGTAGCACATATATATATATATATATATATATATATATATATATATATATATATATATATATATATATATATATATATATATATATATATATATATATATATATATATATATATATATATATAAGCATAAGAGATTATATTTACTTTATTTATTATCAAAAACACTGTTTGTTTTTCATTCACTCCGCTGTCTTTTTAGTCGTAAATCGTGACGGCATTTACGTCCCACCCTCGAACTGCCTTCACCCTATCTGAATATATTTTGTATGTTACGATTTTAAAGAGTTTGCATTCAGTCATGATAAGGCTACCAGTTCATTAAAGGAATATTTCCATGCGTTGGAAATGGACAAAATGCATATATATGTGGTATTTCATATTAGGCGTCATTTCAATGACGTCATCTTTTTTTTTATGATGCGAAGACATTATGGGCGTCATGTTAATTTTAATTATTTACCCCCTAAGATTAAATTTGGTGCATTTCGACTGAAATTGGCACACAAAATGCAAGAAAGTCCTGATCCCCATAGACTACAATGGACATACCGTTTAAATTGCACTGATACAATATACGCTACTTTGATGACGTTATAATGACGTCCAGACGTGAAACCCAGATGGGTGACCAGGTGATTTTCATTAGTTATCCCCTAAAGTTTGATTTGGTATAGGTCACCATAAATCGGCATCAAATTCGCACAGGAGTCCCGATCGCCCCTGACTATTCTACTCTGGAACTTAAAGGCCAATGGCCTTGGGACTTGGTATATAGCATTGGGGTGTGGGCCCTACCAAGTTTGCACAAATGATGAATCTGGGTTGACCTTGATCTTTTTTAAGGCGAGGCCAAATTTGATTCCTAATGCATTTATATTAGAACAAACTTGAAATGATCGTTTTTCTATATAGCTGTTTAAGCCGAAATCATAATACTTGCGACAAATGTTAAACCCATTGAGACAGTGGTTTTATATAAGCACCAAAGGTCAAGCTACCTTTCATACAAGGCCACTCATATTGGACTGCCTTACACATATCTAAGCATCTTTTTCTCAGAATTCACTGGGCTGTTTGAACTCAAATTTCATATGGAGTATTCAGTAGATAAAACAATATAAATACGATATTATTTTTAGGGTACTTGATCAAAATGGCCACTGCCCACATATGGTAAAACAAAATATGTTTGAATAATAAGCCTAAGTTGACCTTGACCTATTTTAACATTATTAAGGAGGTCAGGTGAGCGCTTCAGGACCTTCAGGTCCTCTAGTTGTAAAAGCCGCTACTTGTCTATTTTAGCAAATTTCCAGACCATAACTTTCACTCTGGTCTAAACGACTTCTCAACCAGATGGGTAGCAGCTGAACAAGCTTCTCCACGTATTAATTTCCAAGGTAAGTTCAGTTACCCGTGTCTGCTGGTTTGCTACAATGATTTTATTCATACAAGGCTATCGGTATCATGAACTTCGCAAAAAAAAAAATCAAAATTTTATAGACGATACTATGATTTTATTTCTAAATTCTAAGTTGGACTAAAATCTCTCTTGCGCCAAGGACTTTCGGAACCTAATTTATATGGTGACTTGGTGTATAAATTGAAGAAGATTCTTGGCTCTAATAATTTTTCAGCGCAGTTTATTAAAATAATTTCCCATTATAAAAAGATTGGCTATAACATTAATGTATTGCAACAGACTGCATGCTTGGTGGTCAACCCAATCACTTTTGGCAACTGTGTTTTCCTCTTTAATTGCACGCCAGTGGGTCGGACTTCAGACTCTATGATGGTTCCAACTAAAAGACTGATCTATTGATGAGATGGTAGGGAACTGATGCTTTGGCTGTTTGTCGGGCCCATCGGGATCCACCTGTTGGAATTATTTTGCTCCAGTATTCAGTTTTATTTACTGTTGAGTCCTTATATTTGCTTTATCTCCCTGTTATATCTTGATTTATATGTTTTAGGGGATGATGCATTGATAAGTTAGGGATCTTTCATGCAAACCAAACATCTATGTGTCTTGATCAACATCTGAATTAAGGGTGAGTTTGGCGCCGTTAAACCGGTTTAAGCCCTCCAGTAAAATATTTTACTGACTGTTCCAAAGCGGTCCTTCTTTTGTGGATTTTTTATGTTTTTGTTCTGTCTTGTGTTTGCTATGTCTTTGTGCGCGTCTGTTTATATGTGTTTTGTGGTCACCTGCAGGGAAAGGGCTGACCTCTTGGCTCTTGTTTGTGGTGTCTAACTGTGAGTTTGTCACTTTCCCATTGGTATCCTGGGTCAGGTGTGGTACTTGATTGTATCGATTCCTGATCTTTGCACCCTTACTTACTTATTCATACAGATGGCTTATTTGAACCATAAACTGGCTTAAAGTTGAGTTTAAATGAGGCTTTTATTGGGGTTCTAGGGATACAGGATATTTGCCATTTTACTTATAGGGATATAGGATACTTTTCATTTTACTTCCAGGGATATAGGATACTTTGTTCAATTTCAGGGATACTTTCATTTTTCCTCCATAATATACAAATACAGAGTAGAAATACTAACAGCATTAACAAAAATCATTTCAAGATTTCCACTAAAGAGGAATTTGGATCAAACTTCCTTATCCATTGCTTCATTATCCTCAGACTTGTGTGGTGTTTTGTGTTTAGACCTGAATTGTTTTGTGGTGTGGCTATTGAGTTGGTTGCTCTAGTTTAAAAGTGTTATGGCTGTCTGCCTTTTGTCTTTTCCTCACGTTTCCGAGGATGATGAACGGTCTCTGATTCTGGCAAGTTCATGGTCACACCCTCCGTTCGATTTCCATATCACTGTGCAGGTGTGCAACATAACCAGTGGATAATGTATATTAGTCCAAGGGCAAGGTCACAGGCTAATATCAAAAGGAAAATTTATTGGGAAATTTTTTAAGCCATGAAATGATAATCCTTCTCATGGGACACACGTGTCCAACATAACAAGATTATTTGTTGTGTTCAAATTCTAGTCTGTATGGTCAATGTCACAGGCCACGATTACAATTCTTTAAACATACATAACCATCGACCTGTTATCATATCATTCGAAAAAATTGTCCACCATGACAAAACGATGTGTCGCATATGTCCAAGACTGAGATCACAGGCCACTTTGCTGTTGAAAACTTGTTGCCGGAGCATAATTTGCAAAGTCCTCTACCAATTATTAAATCTTAACTCTTAGAACAAATGTCCACCATAACAAGATATAGTGCTATATAAAAGATCTAAGGTAATATGCCAAAAGAAGTCGAGGCCACAGCCATGTTCAAACTGAGAATGCATGTGCCATGCATAACTAATACGCAGTCAGGACATCGTTGATAGAAATTGTATAAAGGTGCCACTAATAGGCCTTGCGCTGGCTATAGACCCCCTCCCCACAGGGGGAATTCGGTGCACTATAATTTCCTGTTACTGCATTATATAAGCACAAAATGAAACATGTAAGCCCTCTGAGAGTGGTAGCGTTAATGTGTAAGCAATACAACAGATATAGAAGCTTTAGGTCTCATGACTTGTTTTAAAGATTTTACTATCACATGTCTGTGGAAGCCAAAACCCCTGATGTGTTGCCAGTATGAACCCAAGAATAATAGTTGGCAGGGCTTATGTAGGAGACTACTAAACCTTGCTATAAACTGAATATTTTATAAGCTATGGGTCACAAGGTTTCAAAGAAGCAGTTTAAAGGTCTTTTTCCAGTTATAAACGTATGGAAACTAAACGACCCTTGGGGCATGGCCAATATAATACCCAGGGGCATGGTTGGCAGGATTTACGAAGGGCGCCTCTTGATATTGTTAAACATTAATTATTTAAACTGTGGGCCTGATTAAGTTGTTAAGTTATTTTCATTCTAAGTTTACCAATTTGGACTCCAGAAGCACGATTGGCAGGATTTATGTAGGGGACCACTAAACAATAACATTACTACAAAGTAAATATGTAAGCTGTTTTTATTTGGATTTGTTGAATGGTTTTATGCCCAAGCTATGGTTCTGTCGGGGATAGTCAGTTAAACTAATCACACTTTTCCTGGTCAAGCTTGACTAAGGGGTGTGCACATACCTTTGCCTGTAAATGACACAACATCCTCTTCTTAAATCAGCGGAAGGGGGAGAATGACGAGAGAAAATATTTCGTTATCAAACTCAACGAAAGTATGGGACCAGGCTAGGATCAAACTTGGGGCTTCGGGATCTACAATCAGACTTACTACTGATTGCACTTTGGGGCCCGGTAATATATGTAAAAGCTGTAAGCATCAAGGTTTCAGAGATGTTTTAAAGTTGTCTCAATGAAAAGTCTATAGGAGCTACTGAAAGACAGACGATTTATGATGGAGACAACAAGAGCTTCCTACAAGCTAGATATGTGAGTTGTCTGCCATCATGGCACGTCTTTTAAAGAATTCCCATCATAAGTCTTTATGGAAGCTTTATGTTGACCATATGTCCAATACAACTTACAACTTATGTAGCCTTTCCCATTACACAAGTGGAGTTTCATCATAATTAGCCGACTGACATTAGAAATATACTTCTTCAAAATGTAAATGGATGACCACGACGATGACAATACATACGAAATAGGCCAGACCATTACTAATCTAAAGCCTTCCTTAAGCTTTCGGGTCATATAAGCTTATAATTGTAAGTGTGGTATACTGCAACTGGAGAAAGGCATTTTGAGGCAAACATGATGGCCAAAAAGGATCAATGTTTTAGCGTCTGTTTTGCTAATGTAAAAAGCTTAGTCGATGAAATATACACAGCGTCAAAAGTTAAACACCACCCGTTTTTTTTCAATGATGGTTTCCACTAAGTATTGTCTTCTAAAGAACAATGATTTTGTAAAATAATGTTACTCAAATGTTGCCTTGGTCTGAAAAACCCTGTCAGAATGCCATTTGATATTTTTGATAAGATTCTACGATGTCCTCTATGCACTAACCCCCATTATGGGAGTATACCCTTAAAATCCTCATAGGGGACCCCAAAGTGCTTTTTTTGAATTCCTATCAACTGACTTATTTTTCCAGAAATTTGCCAAAACGGATCTGGCGAACTCCAAGTATATTGCCAGTTACAGAGACAGTTCATCACATTTTTATATTTATTTGCGTTTTCACAATATAATCTGCAATTCTTTACACCTTCATATCTTTTGTTCTATCAAAGATATTTATCTGAAATTTACAGACAGGTGATATATTTGGTTTTGTAACAATGCGACACTAACAATTTTGATCTCGTAGTGGTATGAAAATGCCACTATGGGATAGTGAATATGGGCATTTTAGGGGTAAGTATGCATTTGCCATTCCTCCTCGTTAACATTAATACAATTTACTTATCAAATCAAAATT
Organism: Loripinus fragilis; assembly: GCA_964019695.1. Lineage (NCBI taxonomy): Eukaryota > Metazoa > Mollusca > Bivalvia > Lucinida > Lucinidae > Loripinus > Loripinus fragilis. The sequence continues at coordinate 35,412,288 of OZ026521.1, forward strand.
TGCTGTAAATTGTCACCAATTTATCTTATTTCATAAATATAATTTCATATGCAGAAAGCGTCATCATTTTTTTCGGGAAATGTTTAGGATGTGCTTAACATCTGACATTGTGCATGGAACACATAATAGCAATTAGTTTGCGCAAAGTTATAGAACATGGAGTATGCACTTGACAAAATGTTCCTCTACTCGTAGGTCTATTTTGTGCGAGTAATTTCAGGGATATTTTTGTTTGCTTCCAAGGATATAGGATATTTAGGAAATTTAATTAAGGGAATATTATCCAATTTACTTAAAGGGATATAGGAAACTTTCCTGTTTACTTCCAGGGATATAGGATACTGGTACCCCCTATACAAGCCTCCCTTTCTAAGGGATTGGCCAGTTGATTTTTAGGGGGGGGGGGCATTTGTTTAGCAATAAAATTAAGGTCAATCACTGCCAATAGCAATAACCATAGCTATAAATCAACAAGGGAGGTATTACTTGGTAGGGTTTGATTATGACAAGGGTGATTTTACGCAACCATGATATGTTTTCTACAGAGAGTAATGCCCGTTACAATGCACTTTGGTAATCTGAAAGTGATTGATATACGAGGGCTGTTCAAATATGAATGCAAGTAGCTTCATAACTTTCTTCACATAAATGCTACGACAACATGTCATACCTTTCTGGAAAGAACTATTTGTCGCCTTTAAAATGACACCAAACATAAAGAAACACTCACTTTATATCTCGAGTAACAAATCCTTATATAAAGGTCATTCCTGTATACTGAAGTTTTTCTGTAGGAAATTGCAATGCACGTTTTGGTACATTTGCAGATATAGTGTCATATCTTTGTAAGTTTTTGACAAAATGTCACCAAATTTTAGATGCAAGTTTAAGTAACAATCCAAAAGTTGCTTGCAGGAAAACGTTTATATAATTCTGTTTCAATCTCGAGTAAACAGACACGTTTGTGACGTCATTAATTTTATGATAAATGTCATTTTGAGTTATCTACTGGTGATGTACTAATGAACATCGCTGTGTCGTTTTCTTTGCATTTTGCTGAAAACATGCTAAATATGTCACAAGGGGGTTTTCAAAACGTGCCGTCCTCTATTTACAGAGTAATCGGATTTTATATAATTTTTCAAGCATTTTTTCTGCTTATTAATGACGTGTTTACATTAATTGAAATATGTTCAATCTGTCTAGTCCTCAAGACCAGGTGAGTAATTTTATAGTAAATAATGCCTATAGTGGTCAAACTTAAAGTTGACGTTCAAACTTAGAAAAAAGTCGCAATGTTATGACAAAAAAATCAGTATAAATTTTATAACCCCTTCACTTAAGGCATTTTTGACTTAATAAAAATGCTTTTCAGCGTTTAAAAATTACCCACTATCCATCAATAATTTGTAGCAACAACTCAGTATGAGCGATCAACATATTGTCTTTTAGTTAAAACTAGTTTTAATGTTGCTTCGTGCATTTTGTTAAAGATAATGTTAACTGAAAACTGAAAGGTGGTGTTTTGTTTATCATTTATTTGCAAACATAAGAAGACTTTAGTGAAAACGATTTGTTGTAATTTAATAAAAGCATGTCGGATTTTTGCAACTTTCACAGAATCATTATATAAGAATATGAGGATACTTCCTTAAAAATTTCAATAAATTTTACCTGTTTATCGAAGAATTATACGCTCGTCTATATCACTGGTATATGTTCGAAGCATTGAGTTTGTTAGTATACTAACGTGACCCTCATCCAAAGGGCTGTAGCTCAATAAGTATACTGTATTTTTCTTTAGTTCTGATGCCAGTTTAAAGGTGACATATAGTCCTTTATAGAAACGTCTTCCATTTTGTCGTAGCATATATGTGAGGAAAGTTATGAAGCTACTTGCATTCATATTTTAACAGCCCTCGTAACTAAAGAAATGCAAACAATATTTTAAGTATAATGACAACAAAATGTGGCATTCTTCACGGATACTTAACGATGGACGCTCAGCTCTGTGTGAAGAAAAGTAATCAGTTAGTGTAATGGAGCAAGCATTTTACCAGGAAACTGTCAGTTGACTATTCCTGGTTTTGGACAGTCCACAACAACCAGTCCACAACACCAGTAATTATTTAGTTTTGTTTTACCTTCATTAAATTTTCACAAAGAGAACCTATCTCGTCACGTTCTCTAACGTCTACTTTCAACCCGATGTGCGCAAATGACGTCACTTGTTCTTATGTCGTCATTATGCATAAATGACAAGTATTGAACTGTCTAAAGACGTTGATAGCTCCTCGCTTTAAGTTGGGCCCTAAACCATTTGCCTTATGTCAATTTTGTTCCAAAATTAGCTACAAGGGCTATCTTGGGCTAAGGTTGACCCAGGTATAGTCGTGAGTCTAAATTATAGTGGGCCTACTCTAAATTTACGAGGAATTCTGCCATCGGGGTCTGCCAACAACTAAGGCGCAGACCAGCTTGGGTATCCGCGGAGTCTGATAAGTGCCTTTGTTATTAACTTATTGTATAGTATTATATTAAAGGTTGCTTCAAGCAAGACTAGTCTCTCTGGCTGAGAAGGCTGGTTTTGGTAGATCTTACCAGAAACCATGAAGACAGCTTTGTCACATCGATGCTCATTTATATTCATGTAAATGCGGACCCAATTCCCAAACATTGTTCATGTGATATGCACATAGAAAGTGTCTAGCCCTCTAGACTACTCGTTGCCAATTTCGCCCATGGTCAACGCCGACGGGATCCGTGCCAAAAACAAATACCACCCCCTCAGCGCCTCTGAATACCCCTTTCGGTAGCGGGAAGGGTGGGGGGGGGGGTAAAAAGAGCTCATTTTTATAAATGTGGGTCCAACCAAAGCATAGGTAAGTTATAGGTACTCAGTTAGACGGGTCTTTTGAACACCAAAACAAATATAAAAATGGTGAGCAATAAAATATTTAAAGTTGTGCGCTAAAAAATTTGCTAATGATGACCTGTGCTCCAAGTTTACTCTGCATACCGAAGGATGTCCATCAAGGGGATATATAGATCTAATGGAAATAAACCACCTCTGGTCAAGTGTTAAGGTCTGGTCTTGCTTCGCGATTGGGCATTATTATGGCCCCCGAGGCCGCAACAAAGATTTAAAAACATTTCAAATTTTTGGATGAATAAATGTACACTGACCCAAAATGAAAACTTTACACTCTTTTTCTTTGAGTATTTGTTTTGATTGTATGCATGTCATTGTAAGATTAACCCATGCTTATCGAGATTTCGTCACGGATAACGATTGTGCAATTTTTATTCAAATCCCAGGTCCATATAATCGTCAACGCCTGAAAAACGCGTTCCTTATGGTGCAAGTGCACAGGAACAAGTGATTTACTAACAGCTTTAAAACCGACAAGAAAACATTTGCACCTGAGTACTGATAATAAAAAATAATATATTGTTACAAAACGCGTGCTGTAGTGACGGTACGTCTTTCAAAAGATTTAAGAAACCAAGTAATTGGCGTGCTCAAGACGGGGTCTACAGTGAATGATATCGCTGATCATTTTGGCTGCTCTAGACAGACTATTCATTATCTTATGAACCGGTACAACAGAACTGGGTCTGTCAGAGTTCGTGCATGACCTGGGCGTGCACGTGTGACAACGTTACGTCCTTATTGCGTTAACACGTTAATGCACCCATGTAATTGTTTTAACCAGCAATCATTATTGCTCGACGTTTACGGGGTTCATTCACAAAAGATAATTGATCATTTCATGCAAAATTACGGACCTGGTATTTTTCAGCATAACAATGCAAGGCCTCACACAACGCGTAAATCACCACATATTTCCATGCTCAAAATAACTTCAACGTCTTGCCTTGGCCTGCTTCATTCACAGTCATGAACCCCAAAGATCACGTATAGGATGAAATGGTTAGGAGGGTCAGGTAAAATCATCAAGTGGATGCAATAAATAGAGGATATTTACTTTTTTGAGGTGAATACCAAATATATTTCATCGAGTGCGTTGCAAACATCAGAATTTTCATAAGTGCGCAGCACGAATGAAAATTTCGATGTTTTCAACTCACGAGATGAAATACTTTTGGTATTTACAAAGAAAAGTAAATTTTCTTTTTATTTTATACTTTTTTAGAAGATTTACATTTAATCAATTTGTTAACCATGCTTCAAGCCGAATCACAATGAAGTAAAAGAAGACAAAGGAGTATTTGTGACAGAACACCTGGGTCAATCTACATGATCTATAGCTATCAGGATTTACAGATAAAAATAAATTTATTCAGCGTCAAAGTGCGAGACAAGTGACGTCATAAGCGACGTCATAATTTGTTGATGACGTTGCGTAGCATAGGTTACATGCATTGCCTCACTCACTGAAGCAGGAGGTGTTGAAAATTCAAAACGAAAAAATTCAGCAAATCTGAATTATTTTGGTATCAAAATGTTCCTCATGTTCTAACTAAGAAAATGACTACCCACACTTGATGTTTTTGTTCACAAATAAGAAAATTATAGGCGTTTGAACTTTTGAAGTGAGCTGCATTAGGTGAATGGAAAAGTCAGAGGTGATCCAAAAAAACGCTACAGCAAAAATATAGGCTGATATCAATCACTAGTGATTATATCATTTCACTAGTGATTGATATCACTTTTATTTGTTTTTGATATGTATTGATCTCACTACTAGGTACCAAATAAAAGACTCTAATATGCACCTCTGTTAGCATTACATACGTATTCCTAAAGTGCTCATACAACGTTACGTAAATTAAATGAGGCGACGTATTCTGCTGAGCATTCGTAAAATCGATATCAAACTGGTTACTGATGACCATTTTAACCTCACTAAACGCAGTCAGTAATTTCTTGTTTCCAAATGCTGTGTGACTGTTTAATTGTTTTATAGAAATTTTCAATTTGACCCCCTGAACTGAATTATTCATAAAAAATACGCAATTTCTGATATTCATCCAATTTTTCCCCAGAGACATCACTAAGGCATTGAAGATTCGATGATCGAAAAAAATAACCCCAAAAATTATAGTCGGGGAACCAAAGTCGCGTATCGTGCAAAAACACACATTTTTTGCACCCGAGAGGTATACGGCTGAAATTTTGTATACTGATAGTCTAAATAGTGCTTGATATAAAACCACTGTATAGCAATGCGACCAGAATTGCATTTCGCGAAAAAATGCACTTTTTGTATGCCACATAGGTCATGTTAAGCAATCATTCATAGCATAAAAATTGTGATGTTTCCCTAATCAATAAGTTAAAGAGTGTGCTTTTGGTCTCCACAAGAACCGTCTTATTTAATATGTCCATTTAAGTATCCACAACATATGTTTTGTTTGAGAAATAACAAACATAATTTTCGATTATGCACTCTTATCTGGAGGATGAGTATGAGAAGCCGTTTGACTGTTCGATAATACAATAATATACTATTAAATGCATTTAAAAGTATGGGCAGTCATTTGTGCACCAAAATAATCTTCTTAGGGACATTTTTGTCTTTACAAATACTATGCGGTTACATTTCTGCATCTCAGACGGGGACAGACAGGTTTTTCATCGTGATATGATAATAGTTATACGAGTTTTTTCATATTAATTTTACCACAGTTAAATGAAATTAGTGTTTTCAGTAGATAAAAATCCCCTTGGTCCATACAATGACCCTCTGTTTCAAAGCTGCTGTAAATACGGAAGATAAACATCCTTTAAAACCTTAATAAATTTCATCTCTGTGTTAAACTGCTCTTAAGTTGTCCTGGTATTTAACTACGCACCAGCTGGCATGGACAAAATTACTTAATATCAAATTATCGTGGTTTCATATTTTTACTTTTCAGCTACCTTTTCTAGTTTGCCATAGAAAATAAAATAAATTGTCTTAATTTTTGTCCCAAACGTCTGTCTAACTGTATGGAGTGTTTAAACACATTCAATTTAAAATTGATGTATTTATGTAAAAAATATGCAATTCAAACCACTTCAGCGAGAATACAAAAGTGAATAAGTAAGCACACAATTTTTTACGAGATATGCTTCCAAGCAATATATAAATAATGTTCAAATACATTTTTGGGCAATACATGCAGTTTTAATGAGATTTGAAGAAAAGAAAACTATAAATTTAATATCAAAATGGGGGAGCCCTAATCTACATGCTTTAAAAATCAATAAACAGTATTCTTAGATGACCACCACTGCTTCTGAGGTCTACGCCGAAGTTGTATTATTATATAAACTCAATATTTTTCAATCCTTAACTTTTTTGACGAAAATATATAACATTTTGAAAAATAATTTTGACATGTTCTTGCTGGGCTTCCGTAGAAAGTTGACTGCTCTGGCGTTATGCAAGTCGATCGAGTCTGCTATACAGTGGTTTCATATACACCATAGAATTACCTTTGCAACCATACAAAATCCAGCTGTTTACCTTTCGGTTGCAAGGGTTAGCATTTTTTCTACCTTGGTTCCCCGACTATTAATTATCGTCAAAATATATACTTTTGAAAACTATGTAAAGTTTTCATTTTGGGTCAGTGAAGTATTTGCATCGTTAAATCTCCGATGCATATTAAAACAGCCCATTTTTTACCTAAATTAGGCATGCAGAGGTACCCCGTGACTTTGTAAAACGGTAAATGTCCCCAAAACACTATTGTATCTCTATCCTAATGATATTTCTATGCAAATTTGGTCATAATTTATCGACTAGGTGTTCGTACGAAATACAGATAAGTTTCTTTTTACTGTGGGTGGGGTATATTGGTATCATTTTGGTTTGGGAAAAGTCCTGCCCTATGAACTTGCAAGTGTACCAATCTTTCAAAAATTAACAGTTTTATTTTAAATATCAAAGGGGTTTATTGTAAATGATATTCCTCGGGTAATATGGCTTTAACAGCATAGGAAATTAGGAATTGTTGTTTAGATTTCAGTTTAGGGGGAGGGTTTTTTTTTATAATTTTATTTCAAAATATCCTCATCTTTACAATTCCAAACAATACATATTACATACATTTATGATATATTTTGAGAGAGAGAGAGAGAGAGAGAGAGAGAGAGAGAGAGAGAGAGAGAGAAGGGGGTTTTATACAATACTTTTCGTTTCGCATTACTTTGCATATATTCAACTATCAGCTTTGTCTGGGTTACTTATTTGGTCTGGTGTAAATCTACATCTGTTTTTGTGACATTTATTACTTCTCGCTTAATTGTTGGAATTAGGATTGGTAAATATATTTATGACTTGCGCAATTGTTTCATTCATCACTATACTTTTTTAAACTACGCGACATTATAACCGCTACCTTGTTATACATAAAAGTTAACATGTTTTTGGTATATCTTAAATAATGTTGTAAAAAGTATTTGCTCTCCTATGAGCCTCCTCCTAAAATCAACTTAAGGTACAAGAAATATTCTTGCCTTATTTAAACGTAAACGGTAAAGGCGTTATGTAACATTTAATGTTTGTGTTTTCAATTATTTCCAGGAGTATTATTGTTTTTATTATTATTATTATTTGTCTGGTCTTGGTTATTGTCAAAGTAATTAAAGAATGGTGTCCATTTTGATAGAAACTTTGACATTTTATTGTTGATGTTTGCAATAAACCTTACACATCGAAATTTGACTTTGAGCATGGAAATAAAGGAATTGATGTTTAATTGTTTGTCAGAAAATTTATTTTTGTAAATATAGTGTTTTGCAACTGCAAGTAGGTAATTTTCTAATTTACTTTTCCCCTGATATGAAAATAAAATACATTTTGTATCTATATTTATCCTTATATTTATATTTTGTAACAGCCACATTTGTAGAGATTGCCAAAATTCTTTAACTTTATCACAATCGACAAATAAATGTAAAATTGTTTCTGGTTCCTGCTTACAATAAGAACACAGATTATCTTCAATTTTTCTTATTCTGTGTAAGAAGGATTTTGTAACCAAAATTTTATTTGTTAATTTGTATTGAAAATCTTTAAGAACTACCTCGTTAAAATCTTTTATAACTGAATTATACGTATTCCATTCCTGATCATTCATGTACCCCACCTCGTTCATCCATTTTTCCTGCCTAATAATTTAGTCTACTTGTATCAACTGGTCATAAAATGTTCTACAGCCCCGTTTATCTTTAAGCAAGTATTTAACATAGATATTACATGTAACATTATATTTAGTCTGGATACAAACCTGCCTGTTATTTATAATTATGTTTTTCCAATTATTTGGAATTTTACGAATTAATGATTGGTAATCCAAAAAAGTGCCATTAATACCGTATGTTTCTTTTAAAGCATCAAACTGATACACATTGCCGTCTATACCTAATAAGTCTGATACTTGTTTAATTCCCTTTTTGAACCAGTTGTTAATATATCAATTTTGCCCTCTGTTTAAATTATTGTTGAACCAGATAGATGAACAGAGAATGTGGTTTACTGATTCTACTTTACAGACATTACAAAATTTTGACCACGAGTTAAGACAATCTTTCCAAAACGGATTGTGTAAGTTTTTACTAAGCTCTACAGAGTATCCAGGCCCGCAGCTAAAGAATTTATCAAAATCAATTTTTGACAAAGAATACCATTCTATGTCTTCAGAGTTCTGAATCACTCTCCTAAACCAAGATATTTTTAGTGCTTTGATAAATTCTGGAAGGTTTATCATTCTGAGTCCCCCTACTTTCAAGTTTTTAACAATGATGCTTCGTTTAATTCTATCTGGACCCCCATTCCATAAAAAACTATAAAATATTTTTTCTATGTTTTTCAACAAATTGTCAGGTGGATTTGGAAGTGCAAGTAACAGGTGAATAAACTTCGCAAGTGCTAATGATTTTACTATAGTTATTCTACCCGTGAGAGTTAGTTGTATTTTTGACCATTGTTTGCAAACACCTTCAACCTTTTTGATTATTTCATTGTAGTTCAAGTCGCAAATATTATATATTTCTGTTGAAAATGTAACACCTAAAATTTTAAAAGGTCCCTGTGTCCAATCTAATCTAAAATTATGGCACATTCGTTTTGTAGAGTTACTTAATGAACCTATCCATATTGCTTTGGTTTTTTCAGCATTCATCCTTAGCCCCGACATTGTATAAAATTTTTGTAAGATGTCTAGTGTTTCTCTGAGAGAGTTTTCACTTCCATTTAAGAACAATTGCGTATCATCTGCATATTGACTTATTTTGTATTCCTTATTATCTATTATTATTCCGTGTATATCATTATTATTTCTTATCATTTTCCCTAAGATTTCAGCACATGAAATAAATATATAGGGAGATATTGGGTCACCTTGTCTACAACCCCGCTTTAAATAGAAAAAATCCGACATAAATCCATTCTGAATGATACATGATTCTGCTCCTTTTTGAAAGAGACTAATCCATCTAACAATTGATTGTCCAAAATTATAATACTTTAATGTTTTAACTATAAATTTCCAGGAGACAGTGTCAAAAGCTTTTTCAAAGTCAATTGATAAAATAAGGCGCTGAAGGTTCCGATTTTTTGTTTCAAATAGAACATCATATATTAATCGTATATTTTCTCCTATACATCTCCCTGAGATAAAACCTTTTTGATTTTCGTGAATAAGGTTGTCTAAAGTCAATTTAAGTCTGTTTGCTATAGCAGCTGAAGCCATTTTGTATACAACGTTTAACAACGAAATTAGTCTCCAGTTTTTTAAATTATATCTACATTTATTCTGTTTGGGTAAACATGTTATTTTACCTTGCTTCTGAGTTACTGATAAAAGACCTGTTCTATAGCCATAGTTTATAGACCTAAGAACAAACACCCCAATGTCAATCCAAAAGAATTTGAAAAATTCAACAGTATAGCCATCCAGACCTGGACTCTTTTCATTTTTCATATTTTTTAGTGACTTTGCTATTTCAGCATTTGTTATTTCCCCTTCAATTGTTTCTGCCTCTGCATCTGAAAGTTTAGTTTCCTTTTCACCAAAGATATTTTCAATAGGTGTATCATCATTGATTTCGTTCACATTGTCATACAGTTTTTCATAAAATTGTTTTTGGCAGTTTAATACATCTTTCCTTTTTGTATACTCAATATCCTCATCTATTAATTTATTGATAACTTTACTTGTATAATTTCTAGTTTCCAAATTAAGAAATAATTTGTAGATTTTCCCCTAAGTCCATATATCTACATTTGGATCTTAGCATGACACCTTCTATTTTTTCATTTCTCAGATTAACCAATTCATTTTGTTTTTACACTAAATTGACAACAGTTTGATTATTAACATTTATACCATTTAAACATATTTCATTCTCCAGGCGTTTAATGTCTTCTTCCAATGCTTTTTCTTCCTTTACTCTTTTCTTTTCCTTCTCAGAACTGTATTTTATTGTATTACCCCTTATCATCACTAATAAAGTTTCTAGAAATAATTGATCATTTATATTGAATTAAATTTCATCATTATCTATGTTTACATCATTTCCATTCTTTACATATGTTTTTTTACATCTTCAATTGTATTTTTATAAGTGTCACATATTCATTATCTTTTAAAAGTGTATTATTATACCCCCTGCAAACTTTGTTTGTGGTTGGTATACTGTTTTCACGTTGTCTGTGCGTCCGTGCTTCCGTCCGTCCGTAACGTTTTGTTTCCTTAATATCTTGAAGAGTCATTAAACCTTGCAAACATGTTTATATATGCAAGACAAATACTTTTGACAAAAAAGTAAGGGCTAGGGGCCAATTCTATTAGAGTTATTTCCCTTTGTAGTTCTAAATGGCTTTTAATATAGGGTTTATGCTTATGCTATTATAGGCCATACACGGGCCAATCAACTCCTACCACAGCTTTTCATGGAACAATTTGTAACTTTTCCTATACAATGTAGACACGTTGAACATATGCATGAAGGAGTTTGGTTTAGAAATAATAATTTTTGACAAAGTGACAGCAGTGAGAACTTAGACAATTTTTCCCCAATTAGGTGTTTGTATATGCATAGATGGTGCTTTCATGGGCTGGTCAACTCCTACCACAGCTTTTGATAAAGTAATTTGATACTTTGCCTATACAATGTAGACACATTGAACATATGCATGAAGGAATTTGGTTTAGAAAAAATAATTTTTGACAAAATGACAGCTGTGAGAACTTAGACAATGTTTCCCAACTATAAGGCTTTTGTATATGCATAGATGGTGCCTTCATGGGCCGATCAACTCCTACTACAGCTTTTGGTGGAGCAATTTGATACTTTGCCTATACAATGTAGACACATTGAACATATGCATGAAGGAGTTTGGTTTAGAAAAAATAATTTTTAACAAAATGACAGCTATGAGAACTTAGACAATTATTCCCTAATAAGGCTTTTGTATATGTATAGATTGTGCCTTCATGGGCCGATCAACTCCTACTACAGCTTTTGATGGAACAATCTTATACTTTGCCTATACAATAAAGACACATTGAACATATGCATGAAGGAGTTTGGTTGAATTTTTTTTTGACAAAATGACAGCTGTGAGAACTTAGACAATTATTCCCTTATATGGCATTTGTATATGCATGGATAGTGCTTTATGGGCCAATCCACAGCTTTTGATGGAGCAATTTGATACTTTGCGGATACAATGTGCACACATTGAACACTACAAATATGAAGGCTCAGTCCCCAGATTTTCAAGGTTTCTGGTTTCAGAGTTACACCAATTATTCCTTTCTTGCCATGACCATATCTCATGAAGGTTGATTCTATAAACATATCACTCCATATTCCATTCCAAATCCCAGGGATGTGGCGCATCACATGCTCTCCTTTCATGAAACGTTTTGCAGGAGGAAATCTCATCATGGACATTAAATAATAAGTGCCATAACGTGCATAGTTCACATGACTTGCTGCAAAGAAGTATGGCAGCATAAGTTTCACAGCTTTCAAGTGCAGTGGCCAGTCTGCTTCTCTTTCTGCTCTTACATATACCATCATGATAAACACTGCTTTAATCAAACATTCAATCCACACCCTAGATGTTCTACTCCGACGTCCAATGTCATCCAAGACTTTAACCATATCTCTGTAACTGTCAAGTTCTATTCTTTCAAACAGATGTCTTAATAGTTCCTCCATTACTAAACGCAATGCTCGCATGTTCTGGGGAAACTTTTTACCAGTCAACATTTTCTGGACGCCTCCAAATGTAGAATCAAGAATCTCACTTAGGCCACTTTCAGCCATAAGACTTCCAACAGAACCTATAAAACTCATCAATAAATGCATACGACCTAGGCGAAGGATAAAGTCATCATACTGCTCTGGGTAGGCCCATAGGATATTAATTGCCACAAGATAAAGCTGTAAATCACCAGTAAACACAGTAAAGTTTTGTCCATATTTAGCTGTCAAGCACTTGGCTTTGCTCATTGAAGTCATAATTGTGTCAGGATCTGACGGAGTCATGTCTATCAAGGGGAGGTAGTCTGCAGTTGTCTTTGAATTTTCATACTGTCCTGCTTCCCTACATAGTTTAGTATTATAACCATTGAACTCAGGACACTGATCTGATTTTATCAAGTCTTGAGCAAAAGCAAAGTCTGTTTCGTTAGCTCTCTTTAGCGAAATTTCCATACTTGCTAACAGTATTAATGACGGCACTAACTGTTTTGAATTTTCAACTGGCATTTCAGCTTGTAATCTACTGATTCAGTCATTTCTGAACGAGGCAATCGCTTTATTGTCTCACACGAACTTGCAGATGAATTAGTTTCAACAGTTTGTGTCATAAGTACAGCAAGTGAATGTGTGGAAACTTCCATTTTGGGAAGAGATATCCGCGTCAAAATTGTCAACAACAGTCTGAATCATAGCAAGTCTGGAGTCTTATACACCACGCAGGTTAGCATTTTCTGTGGCAGCAACTGCAGCAGTTTTTATAAATTGTAGAACTTTATCATATGAGCAAATTACACCAAACTCATGCAATTTCATCACAAGGGCTTTAGAATCCCGCACTAGTACACCTAAAGCAATCTGTAGCGTTGTTGGGAAATTCTTTAAACAACCTGTAATGATGTTTCCAATCATATATGCAGGGTTTTGTTTGTCTAACTTAACAGAAAGTTGGCCAAGCAATTGCATTAATGTTTCACTTACTGGCTCTGCTAAAGTTTCATCCGATAGTCTTATATTGTACTTTGATTTATCTACTTCAACAGACTTGATCTCTTTCACTATTTGTTTTGCTACTCTTTCAGTAGCCGCTTCAAGGCTATCGTCATCTTTATCATTTACTATTTTGATTAACTTTGGCGCTTTACTTTTAAAAACCAACACATTGGCTAATCCTGCTGCTGAAAGTATTACCAGATCTTGACCAAAGTAAGATCTTAAACGATTCACAAGTTGCTTACGCTGAAGTCTATCACCCCCATTGTCTTCATACATTTGAAACAGCTCAATCGAATTCCAGATTTCTGACCTATCAGATTCCATGCATTTCACTATATCGTCAAAAGCTGTGTCTGAGTCTCTTGATAAAATTGATGTTGAAGTGGCTGCATTGACATTTCTCTTTCCAATGAATTTAGACCTGCAATCAGCATGATACCTTGCATCAGCAGCATGCAGATCACTTACTGCGCCTTGTATTCTTAATCTAGCTTCCCCTCCTCATTTATCTTTCCTTTCGTTGCACTTCTGGAGAAGAATTTCCTTCACACTCTCACCTGTCTTGGCACTTTCAACTTGGCGAAATAGATATGCTTTTCTCCAGCGTCCAGGGTTCTTGGCTGGTTTTTCAACATTACACTGAAGTCCACACAATAGACAGTTACTAATGAATGAAAACCAGAATGTATTACCAGAACTTCTTCGTCGTTTTGGTGAAGCATGAGCTTTTGTCTCTACCTCACCCTTTCGCTTTAGATGTCTCTATTTGCTGGCGCAATGTATATGTTGATACACAGTCTCTATGACACTGTATAGTAAGTGAAGGATTATGTTCCAGTTTCATTTCAAGTACAGTATCAATACCATCCTCATAAGTTTTACTACAAGTATTGATGATTGTTTCTATTCTCAATTTTCCAGCTGTTGTGAGCTTATCTGGCCCTTTCTCACAGCTAAGTACATCTTTAAAGAAACACTCCTCCATCGTTGTTAATCAGCTATCTGAAAAAGAAGAAATACAAAAACATACTGCTATTGCCAGTCATCGTGTACTTAATCCAAAATAACACTTATCTTGGGCAGGCTTAAGTCTTCTCAGCTATGCTGAGAAGGCTTAAGTGGACGGATGGCTGAGAATGGGTTTGCTCCCCCCCCCCCTAGGGAATTTTGCAGTCATATCCTATCTTGTAGAGAATTGAAAGCGGAGTCTTTTAAGAAATGTTTGCAATCTGTGCTCTGGGGCGTTAGTCTGTAAGAGCCTGTAACATACGTTACTTTATCAAATTAAGAAAAAGTAAATTGAAAGTTTGGGCTACAAATTAAAGACATTTAAATATTCATTTTTAAAAATCATTCATATAGTCTGCATACTGGATATCTTAACTACGATTGACAGCCATTTGAACAAAATTGTGGCTTCCTAAGGTGTCATATGCGTTACATAAATCAGATAATCCATTAATATTTGCAAGTTTGGCTAGTATCATTTACATTCACAATCTCCCTGTGTGTTTTGCAAAATGTTTTAAACAATGTCTGACTAGCTTATGCCATTGGCTAACAGAAAAATTAAAGTTTGTTTCCCTAGCTTAAATAATTTTTCTAGAATAAGCAATTAAACAACCCCACCTCTACCTAGTTTTAAGGTGAAATGTTTGGTATTAAAACTAAAGTAAAAATAGTTAAAAAATATTTGCAGTTGATGAATATGTTTCATTGTTTGGGATTTATTTGCTTATATGAAAAGACTCATAAATCTGCAAGTTTGTTGCAATTTTTTTTAAATCAGAGGCTGTAACATATGTTACCTGATGTAATAAATTGGCAAGCTCATTGTCTTTACGTAAGATATGCCTAAAAATGTTTTTATCTCCCCGAGGGAATTTTGCAGACATATTCCTTCTTATAGCACAACTCAAGCTGCATCGAATAAGGGATGTTTGCACTCTCTATGTTGGGGCGTTAGTCTGAAACAGCATGTTACATGCGTTACTATATCAAATTTAGGAAAGGTAGTTTGAAAGTTTGAGCTAAAATTGTGAAAAAAAAACTCGCAGCTGCTGGATATCTTAAATTGTTTAGCGATTTTAAGCTGGCTCCTATGATAAGAACTTATAGATCTGCTAGTTGTCACCAAGTTTTAAAGATCAGAGAGCGTTACATATGTTAGCGTGATAAATAATATCATCAAACAGTATTTTGACATCAAGCTGAGTAAGGGCCTGCTCCATCCAAATCCCCTTACATATTACATCTTTTTAATCATTCAAGGTGCATTTAATAAGAAATGTTTGCACTCTGTAAGTCGGGGCGTTAGCCTGTAACAGCTTGTTACATATGTTACTATATCAATTTGCGAATAAGAAATTTGAATGATTGAGCTACAGAAAGAAGACATTAAAATTATCTAATAAATTGACATTCTTGTAGTCTGCATACTGGATGTATTTACTACATATGGAAGCTGTTTAACATTAATACGGCTAACTGTGATGGTATGTGCATTACATGAACCTTATTATAATTTAAAAGCTATAATTGTGGCTATCGTCATTTAGTTAAGTCCTATGACTTGGTTTCAAACTGTTTTATTAGATTTTACAAACATATACTCAATTGATGAATAGGAAAACCCAAGTTTGCTTTTCTATCTTAAATATATTGTCTTATAGGAGCTTATACACAGCCCTACTCCCAGTTTTACAGAGAAGCAAATTTTGTTATTACCGTTTAAGTAAAACACATGAAAGCGATTGCAGCGTGTGAATATTTTACATTTTCTTAGTCTGTCTTGCTCATATATCTGCAAGATGTCATTAAGTTTAAGATCAGGACAATTAATGTGTACTTATAATATAAGTCTTTGGTGCCAAACACTAGAAATTATATTCATTTCTGATTATCAAGCCCATGTACTGTTGTTACAGATGTTATCAATGATCTTTTGAACTCATTTCCTTAATACTGTGCATATAATGCTAAATATAGAGCCACAAATAGGAAAGATAGTTTTACATTTGTACAAGACAATACAATAAATGAAATTGTCAAAACTAATTCTCATCAATTTAACACTCATGTTAAACGTTTGTCGTTGTCTGCTTCTGTGGTAATCTTTATTATCACACCCCTCCTTGCAACAAGTAGAATCATCACACAATATTTCAATCATTTACTGTTATACAATTTTTACCACCAGTCCACTCAAAATTGATGAGCCATTATCAACTTTCCAATTTTGCCATTCATGGCTTGGAACATTCGGAAACTGATATGTATTCCTAATAGTTGGCTCTTTGAGTATGTTTTTCAAGGGATACTCTGCAAGTAGGAGAAAGATTAAAGCTTTACAAGGAGGAAAATTATACCATTAAAAGCAATGAGTACCTGGACTGATGTACCTTGATATTTCTGTGATAAATAATCATATCTTAGCTGGTTAACTTTTATAAATTTAGCCTTTCCATACATGCAACAAACATATTTTCATCTAATAATGTCTCTGCACTTATTATCTTTCCCCAAGCATTCAAAAACTTATTTGAAGTCTTGGTACTTCTGAAGTGCTGAAACTAAGGTAACTCTTTTTCTTCAGATAAACACACTAAATGTATCACAGCAGGTAAAACAATGAAATGCAGGATGAACAGAGCGCAAATTAGACCCTTTCATTTCAATGATTCACTAAGTTTTTAAGATTAGAGCGCTTATTAAAGGATGTAACATATATAAATCGTCATAATAAATGAGTAAGGGTATTGTATTGGCATCCTTTTTGATTTCACAGTCAGAGGCAAGTGTTTTCAATTTCAGTGTTTTCAATGAATCATGAAATGAGGCACCTTATCAACTTGTTTACTCTGTATAAATCTTCCATAGAGCATAATATAGAACTACTGGTTACGCATAGTCCACTTTCCTTCTTTTGAATGCAACAGCTAATGATATGGCTGCAAAAACTGATCAATCATAGGTTTTACATTATTTTAAGGCCTACTTCAATGTACTGACATAAAAAAACAACCAGCTGCAAGCATAATTGATGGCAATGTCCAACTTCATATTCTTTCTCTTATACCAGATAAGTTTCAAGGTGTTACAGAAATTATTTTTGACGGTCTGCCAAAACCATCAAGAGTCAACATTGTAACTAAAGAAAACTTATAAAGTTCTTTGGTGGCAGCAAAATACTATTGATCTAAGACCTGAGGACTTAAGCACCAAAGGACTGGATAGGTTCAATGGCAAATGATGAAAAAAGCAGCCTATCAAATTTCTGTTTGACCAATGTCAGAAATCTTAAAGTATTCTAAGAGGTACACGGTAGAGACATAGATTTTGCAAAATAAGAGCAAAGTTATCATTTGACTAGCACGGATGCAGAGACAGCTGCAGTAAGATTGCTCTTGCCACTTCACAGGAAGAGACATATACCAGAGTCATACTCCATTGTATGCATATATGTGAAATGGCATTAAACCCATATTTATTCAGGTGTTTGATCCCATGACACTGACATGCTGTTTTTGCTTTTGAAGAATGCTAAGGATTCAATTTATAGCTCAGTCACTTTGTTTGACGCTGGCACTGGCCACACATACAAAGAAAATTAAGTCTTTTGATGGCAAAAGAGGAGGATTACACGAAATGCTTATAAGTGATGTTTGTCACAATTATCAATTTTAAAAAGTAATCTTAATTAATGTAACACACATAACACCATAGGAATCTAATTATTTGTTACAAAAACACTTTCTTATGTATCAAAGGTATTCAGCTTGCAAACTACATGAATAATTCAAATAAATAGATATTTTCTTGTCTTCTTTCTGTTTCTCAGACTTTCAATCCATTTATTCTTAAATTGATATGGTAACATACGTATCATACCATAGCAGACTAACCCCCTAGTAACTAGAGTGCAAACATAATTTATTTGATGCAGCTGGAACTGTTCTTTAAGGTAGGATATGTCTGTACAATTCCTACAGGGGTGGAGAGGAACAGGATTGTACTCAGTTTGCAGTCCTTATACTATGCCATGATTCTACTGGTTGTGATAAAATGGGTGATTATTTTGCCATAGAAGCAGACACAATCATAGACATTGTGAGGGTGACTTTAATAAAGATTGTTTTTGAATAATTATATTTAATAGGAATATTTATAAAATCGTGTCATTTAAATGAGAACCATTATTTTCTATATTTATGTCTATATATTTAATATCATAGGCATTAGGAAATATGTGATAAAAAAGAACATCTGTAACACAATTCCATGGGCTTGTTATCAGCAATTACTGTAATTACTTAGACTAAGGCACCAGAGGCTAGAGATTAATAGGAAAACATGTGAAAAATAGTTTTTTTTGTGAAATATCTTCTCTTACTTCAAAGACAATTTCCTTTCTCATTCATTATGCCATGTAACATACGTTACATACATAAATAAGTGCTCTGATCCTGATGTCAAACTTGCAAATGTATGACTCTTTATTACATTAGCAAGACAGTGTAAAAATGTAAGACATTCACGAGCGTCAAATATTTTCATATATTTTTCTTCATTAATAGATACCAAAATTGGATATTTAAAATTGGGGGTAGGGTTGTTTAATAGCTCATATAAAACAATGTATTTGTTTTTTCTATTAGTCGAATGAGTATTTTAGTAAACTAAGATTAAAAATACTTGTAAAAATGCACAAATCGTCTGTAAAATTAAAGATGTTAGTCACGATTTCAACTTTCAAAGGGAGATTTAATCTATGTAACGCATATAACACCATTGAAGGCCGTAATTTTGTTTAAAATGCTGCTTTTATGTAGCTTAGGCATCCAGCATGCAAACTAAACAAGAAATTTGAATAACTAGATTGTTTAATGTCTTCTTTCTGTAGCTCAAACTTTCTTTTTGACTTTTTCCTTAGTTTGTTACAGTAACATATGTAACAGGCTGTCAGAGACTAACGCCCCGGAGCACAGAGTGCAAACATCTCTTAAAAGATGCGGCTTGAAATTTTCTTCAAGATAGGATATGTCTGCGAAATTTCCTAGGGGGGGGGGAGCAGGACCTTTTTTAGCTCAAAGTCTAAAGCCTGCCCAAGATAAAAGTTATTTGATGCTTTAGAGTCAGTGTGCAGCTTAGTAATACTGGAAACTCCAATGGGCAATGACCTCTTGATACCATCTTTACGTTTGGCTTCAAAGAATCACACACATCATATTTCATCATTAATCTGAAAAAAAGAAAACAAGTTAAAACATTTGTTTTTGCTCAAATGATATAATCTTGGAATACTCATATTCTAACAGCCATCTTGGATACCATCTTGGATACCATTTTGCTATATAAGTCTAGAAAAAAACAGAATAGGTCATTTATGTTAATACTTACAATCATTTGGTAAAAATCACTATTTTTATATGCTTAATGGGCAAACTAGATAACAGAACAAACACATTCCTTATATGCTTGCCCTTTTGGACGCCATCTTAATTTTCTCAAATTGCTCAATGATGACACGGTATCATCACTTAGATTGTACATTGATTATGCCTAAACTCCAGAATCAATAAAGAAAAAGAAATATATACACCATTTCGAAGCTTAATTATTTATTGCATTAAGAAAAATGGTTAAAATCTTAGAAAAAATGTGTTTTGGCGGCCATCTTTGATACCAACTTTGACACCATCATTAAAGAACAAATCTAGATTAATTAGTAAAAGTAAGAAATGTTAATGCCTACAAGAACTAGGTTGAAAACTATCGATTTTTTATATTTTAGGGGCAAACTAGGTAACAGAACAAGCGTTTTCCTTGTGTGTTTGACCTATTGGACGCCATCTTGTTTTTCTCAAATTGCTCAATGATGACAGGGTGTCATCAGTTGGATTCTTTATTGGCAAGGTCTTGGCTACAAGAATCACTAAAGAAAAAAACTTTATACACCATTTCCAGGTCAAACTGGTTTTCTGCAAGACTATGA
Source organism: Loripinus fragilis (assembly GCA_964019695.1). Classification (NCBI taxonomy): domain Eukaryota; kingdom Metazoa; phylum Mollusca; class Bivalvia; order Lucinida; family Lucinidae; genus Loripinus; species Loripinus fragilis. The sequence continues at coordinate 35,432,507 of OZ026521.1, forward strand.
CCTTTACCTACTTAACGCCAAGGTCAAATTTGCTTCTTAATGCATTAAAATGGGAAAATTTCTGAAAAGTTGATTTTTTTTTAAAACTGTGGAAGTTTTAGTCATTATTCTCACTTGATATGTTTAACCTAATGAGACAATGGCTATAAATAAATTTCAAAGGTCAAGGTTGACCTTTGATCTTTCAGCTTACATGGCTCATATTGGAGTCCAATCAATATATTAAAACATAGTTTTCTCACAAACCATTGGCCCAATTGAACTGAAATTTCATGCGAAGACTTCTTATGATAAGTTAGCCAAAATGTATGCAAAATATTTTGGTCACATGACCAAGATGGCCGCCACGCCCATATATGGAAAAAAGTTTAAAAATCTTCTTCTCCAGAACCAATAGGCTGATTACCTTGGGACTTGGTTTGTAGCATTTGGGATGCAGGGCCTACTAAGTTTGTTCAACTGATGACCCTAGGCTGACCTTAACCTACTTAACGTCAAGGTCAAATTTGCTTCCTAATTTATTTAAATAGGAAAATTTTTGAAAAGTTTTATTTTTTTAAAAAAACTGTGGAAGCCTTAGTTATTATTCACACTTGATATTTTTAACCTAATGAGACAATGGCTATAAATAAGTTCCAAAGTCAAGGTTAACCTTTCAGCTTAGGTGGCTCATATTGGAGTCAAATCAATATATTAAAACATAGTTTTCTCACAAACCATTGGCCCAATTGAACTCATATTTCATGTGAAGACTCCTTATGATAAGTTAGCCAAAATGTATGCAAAGTATTTTGGTCACACGACCAGGATGAATGCCATGCCAATATATGGTATTTTTTTTAAAAAAATAATCTTCTCTGGAACTGGAAGGCCTGTGATATGGGAACTTGGTATGTAGCATTGAGAATGTTGGGCCTTCCAAGTTTTTTTCAAATGATGATCCTAAATTGACCTTGACCTACTTAAGGCAAAGGTCAAATTTGCTTCCTATTGCATTAAAATGTGAAAATTTTTGAAAAGTTGATTTTTTGAATACTGTTGAACCCAAAGTCATTATTCTCACTTGATATATTAAACCTAATGAGACAATGGCTATAAATAAGTTTCAAAGGTCAAGGCCACCACACCCATATATGTAAAAAACCTTTAAATATCTTATTCTCTGGAACAAAAGGCTAATGGCCTTGGGACTTGGTATGTAGCATTGTGGTCTTTACCAGGCTTGCACAAATGATGATTCTAGCTTGACCTACTTTATGACAAGGTCAAATTTGATTCCTAATGCATTTATATGGGAAAAATCTTGAAATATTCATTTTTCTATAACTGTTTAAGCGGAAATCTAATCTTACGAGACAATGACTTTATATAAGTACCAAATGTCAAGCTGACCTGTGACCTTTTATCCAATGCCACTCATTTTGACTGCCACTGGTTTCTCAGAAATCACTGGGCTGTTTGATGGAGTTTTAGGTCACTTGACTAAAATGGTTGCAACCCCCATATATGGTAAAACAAGATATGCTGTTTTATAAGCTGTATTTGACCATGACCTATTTTTACATTATAAAAGAGATCAGGTGAGCGCCTCAGGACCTTTAGATCATCTAGTTGCGTCTCATTGAGAAAGAGATATAGTGGATAGTTTCGAATTTAGGAATAAGAATATTTTAAAATATTCTAGCATAGGGGTCCAAATATAATATTTGAGTTCAAAATCATGATATATGAGCGTATTTCAGCTTTAAGAGACCTGTAGGATCGGTATTTCTACAAGTTAGAATGAAATACAAAACTTAGGTAATATCATATAGCTCTACTTGGGGTGAAAGACATTTTGTTGGCAGAAGTTGTAAACTGTTTTCTATAAGCACTATCAGAGTCCTGTTTGTCAAGTGATTTTACAAAGAAGGTTATTGGCTATTGAAGTGTCCCTTTTGATAATATTGATCTACAGACTAAAAGTGAGTGATTGGGCTACTTGCTGTTTCCATACAAATGGTGCTGGATTAAGCCTATTATCACTTTTGAAAATGTGTTGATGGGGATATGTAAGTACTCCCCTGGTACCTAGTGTTGAGTCATAAAGGCTTTATTTTCATTCTGCCAGGCTCCTGTGGAGAGTAACAAAAGGTTGGGAGTAAGTTGATGTGCCTATTTGTTGAGAAGATTAAAAACATATGCGACCACATACCAGTGCTTAGACAATGTTAAAATGATCAACATATATCGAATGGATTATTAGTTTTATTCACATTTTCACTACTTTACCAGGACCTCGTTTTTATGCCCCCAACTTCGGAAAAGTTGAAGGGGCATATTGCTTTCGGCTTGTCCGCCTGTCCATGCGTGCGTGCGTCGGTGCGTGTGTCTGTCCGTGCGCCAGTTAAAACATTTATTAAGATACAGTTTTAAAATTTCATATATGGATTCCTCATCAAAAATAATTGAAATGTTTTTTAAGTCTGGATTATTCCCCTTTGTGGAGTTATGCCCCTTTTAAAGGGTCATGATGAAATTTTGTTATCAAGATATCTAAAAAAATATAACAGCTATGAGCTTCAAACTTGGTCAGCTAATAGAGCTTAACAAGTAAATAACCTGGTGAAAGTTTAAAAAAGTTATTTTATTTTTTTGTGTTATTACCCGTTGCAAATTTGGACATAGAAAATTTGATATCTCAAAAACTATAATAGCTATGAACTTGGTCAGGTTATAGTGAGTAGATAATCTGGTGAAAATTTTAAAAAAAGTTATATTATTTTTTTTAGTAATTACCCTTTGCAAATTTTTAGAAAGCTTGTAATCAAGATATCCCAAAAACTATTAAGCAAGTAGCTTCAAACTTTGTCAGCTGATAGAAGATAATGAGTAGATAACCTGGTGAAAATTAATTTTTTTTCCTCGAGTTATTGGCCTTTGCAAATTTTGGCATTGAAAACTTGTAGTCAATATATCTCAAAAACTTTTACAGCAAGTAGCTTCAAACTTAGTCAGCTGATAGAAGTTAATGGGTGATAACGTGGTAAAAATTAAAAAAAAAGTTACTTTATTTTTTTCGAGTTATTGCCCTTTGCAAATTTGGTCATTGAAAACTTGACATCAAGATATCTCAAATATTATTGTAGCTAGAAGCTTCAGACATGGTCAGTTGGTAGATGATGAGTAGATTACCTGGTGAAAATTAAAAAAAAGTTTTTTTTATTTTTTTAAGTAATTGCCCTTTGTAAATTTGGGCATTGAAAACTTATGAACCCGTCATGACAAGCAAAGGATTGGGGGCATAAAGATTCATAAACAGCATTTCTAGTTCAAATCAGTGTCTAGGCAATATTCAAATGTATAAGTATGCAACATTTGATTAACAAATACCTTTAGTTTAAGAGTTATGAACATTTTACTAATCATCCACAGTGTCTTGGCTATATTCGAATCTATAAGTATGCAAAATTTGATCAACATAGTCCTGTTGGTCCAAGAGTTTATGGGCATTTTACTAACTGACCACAACTGGCCAAACAGATGCTCAGCAAAGCTCATGCTGATCGCCAATTGCCATTCATCCCAATGCATTTTGCAGACATGATGTGGACTGGCCCTCGTCATTGTGTGTGACAGTTGTTTAAATCAGAGCTCTTTTTTTCTAGGTTCGCCAGAAATACAACAAGTGTTTGAAAGTATTGTCAAGGAGTGTTTAAATCTGTTTGATCCATCACTTGCACTAAAGACATCAGTTAAGACACCTTTGACATTAGTGTATCTGATTCACCAGCTCTCAGCAAACAGCGAAGAAGGAGGTAAGGCCCTATACAAATCTATCATCAGTGTTTATTAGGGTGGAATTGTTAAATTTGGGTCTCGTCGCGACAAAACCTGTCTTCGGGGGTTTGCGAACAACAAATGCATACATGTATATCCGCGGATCGCCGTTTGGCATCATAGATGACAGAAGGTGATTAGGAGGGACAATTTTTTCTGTACCCATTCACATATAAATGGGACTCGTTGCGACTAAGTAAAAAAGAGGGCAAAGATCAGAAATCGATACAATCAAGTACCACACCTGACCCAGATAACCAATGGGAAAGTAACAAACTCACAATAAGACATTACAAACGAGAGCCAAGAGGTCAGCCCTTTCCCAGCAGGTGACCACAAAGCAACCATAAACAGACGAACACAAAAGCATAACAAACACACGACAGAAATAACATGAATGTTCCACAAAAGAAGTACTGCCTTGGAACAGCCAGTAAAAATATTTTACTGGAGGGCTTAAACCTGTTTAATGGCGCCAACCTCACCCTTAGTTCAAATGTGGATCAAGACACATAGATTTTTGGTTTGCATGAAAGACCCCTAACTTATCAATGCATCATCTCCTAGAACATATAAATTAAGATATAAAAAGGAGATAAAGAAAAGATAAGGACTCAACAGTATATGAAAACTGAATATAGACGGATGGCTGAGAATGGGTTTGCTCCCCCTAGGGAATTTCGCAGACATATCCTATCTTGTAGAGAATTAAAAGCCGAGTCTTTTGAGAAATGTTTGCACTCTGTGCTCCGGGGCGTTAGTCTGTAAGAGCCTGTAACATACGTTACTTAATTAAACTAAGAAAAAGTAAATTGAAAGTTTGGGCTACAAATTAAAGACATTAAAATATTTATTTTTAAAAATCTTTCATATAGTCTGCATACTGGATATCTTAACTACGATTGACAGCCATTTGAACAAAATTGCGGCTTCCTAAGGTGTCATATGCGTTACATAAATCAGATAACCCATTAAAATTTGCAAGTGTGGCTAACATCATTTACATTCACAATCTCTCTGTGTGTTTTGCAAAATGTTTTTAACCATGTCTGACTAGCTTATGCAATTGGCTAACAGAAAAGTTAAAGTTTGTTTCCCTATCTCAAATAATTCTTCTGGAATAAGCAATTAAACAGCCCTACCCATACCCAGTTTTAAGGTGAAATGTTTGGTATTAAAACTAAAGTAAAAATAGTTAAAAAAATATTTGAAGTTGATGAATGTGTTTCATTGTTTGGGATTTTTTTGCTTATATAAAAAGACTCATAAATCTGCAAGTTGGTTGCAAAATTTTTAATATCATAGGCTGTTACATATGTTACCTGGTGTAATAAATGGGCAAGCTTATTGTCTTTACGTAAGATATGCCTAAAAATGTTTTAATCTCCTCAAGGGAATTTTGCAGACATATTCCTTCTTATAGTACAACTCAAGCTGCATCGAATAAGGGATGTTTGCACTCTCTATGTTGGGGCGTTCGTCTGAAACAGCGTGTTACATGCGTTACTATATGTATATCAAATAATAGAAATGTAGTTTGAAAGTTTGAGCTAAAATTGTGAAAAAAATCGCAGCTGTTGGATATCTTACATTGTTTAGGGATTTTAAACTGGCTCGTATGATAAAGACTTATAGATCTGCTAGTTGTCATCAAGTTTTAAAGATCAGAGAGCGTTACATATGTTAGTGTGATAAGTAAAATCATCAAACAGTATTTTGACATCAAGCTGAATAAGGGCCTGCTCCATCCTTATCCCATTTGGAATTCTGCAGACATATAACATCTTATGTAACCATTCAAGGTGCATTTAATAAGAAATGTTTGCACTCTGTAAGTCGGGGCGTTAGCCTGTGACAGCTTGTTACATAATTTACTATATCAATTTGAGAATAAGAAATTTGAATGTTTGAGCTACCAAAAGAAGACATTAAAATTATCTAATAAATTGACTTTCTTATAGTCTTTATACTGGATGTCTTTACTACATATGGAAGCTGTTTAACATTAATATGGCTAACTGTGGTGTTATGTGCGTTACATGAACCTAATTATAATTTAAAAAACATAATTGTGGCTATCGTCATTTAGTTAAACAACTACTATGACTTGGTTTCAAACTGTTTTATTAGATTTTACAAACATATACTCAATTGATGAATAGGAAAAATAAAGTTTGCTTTTCTTTTTTAAATATATTGTCTCATAGGAGCTAATACACAGCCCTACTCCCAGTTTTACAGAAAAGCGAATTTTGTTATTACCGTTTAAGTAAAACACATGAAAGCGATTACAACGTGTGGATATTTATCATTTTCTTAATCTGTCTTGCTCATATATCTGCAAGATGTCATTAAGTTTAAGATCAGGACACTTAATGTGTACTTATAAGTCTTTGGTGCCAAAACACTAGAAATTCTATTCATTTCTGATTATCAAGCCCATGGACTGTTGTTACGGATGTTATCAATGACCTTTTGGACACTTTTCCTTATACTGTGAATATTATGCTAAATATAGAGCCACAAATAGAAAAGATAGTTTTACATTTTTACAAGAAAATACAATAAATGAAATGGTCCAAACTATTTCTCATCGTTTAACACTCATGTTAAACGTTTGTCGTTGTCTGCATCTGTGGTAATCATTATTATCACACGCCTCCTTGCAACTAGTAGAATCATCACTCAATATTTCAATCATTTACTGTTATTCAATTTTACCACCAGTCCACTCAAAATTGATGAGCTATTATCAACTTTTCAATTTTGCTATTCATGGCTTGGAACATTCGGAAACTGATATGAATTCCTAATAGTCGGCTCTTTGAGTATGTGTTTCAAGTGATACTCTGCAAGTAGGAGAAAGACTAAAGCTTTACAAGGAGAAAAACTATGCCATTAAGAGCAATGAGTACCTGGACTGATGTAACTTGATATTTCTGTGATAGAGAATAATATCTTAGCTGGTTAACTTTTATAAATGTAGCCCTTCCATATATGCAACCGACATATTTTCATCTAATAATGTCTCTGCACTTATTATCTTTCCCCAAGCATTCAAAAACTTATTTGAAGTCTTAGTACTTCTGAAGTGCTGAAACGGAGGTAACTCTTTCCCTTCAGATAAACGAACTAGATGTATCACAGCAGGTAAAGCAATGAAATGCAAGATGGACAGAGCGCAAATTAAACCCTTTCAATTCAATGATTCACTAAATTTCTAAGACAAGAGCGCTTATTAAAGGATGTAGCATATATAACTCATCATAATAAATGAGCAAGGGATTGTCGTGACATCCTTTTTGATTACACAGTCAGAGGCAAGTGTTTTCAACTTCAGTGTTTTCAATGGATCATGAGCTGAGGCACCTTATCAACTTGTTTACTCTGTATAAATCTTCCATAGAGCATAATATAGAACTACTGGTTATCCCATTCTACCTCTGGTCCACTTTCCTTCTTTTGAATGCAACAGGTAATGATATGGCTGCAAAAACTGAGAAATCATAGGTTTTACATTATTTTAAGACATGCTTCAATGAACTGACATCAAAAAACAACCAACTGCAAACATAGTTGATGGCAATGTCCAACTTCTTATTCTTTCTCTTATACCAGATAACTTTCAAGGTGTAACAAATATTGTTTCAGATGGTCTGCCAAAACCATCAAGAGTCAACATTGTAACTAAAGAAAACTTATTAAGTTCTTTGGGCGCAGCAAAATACTATTGATCTAAGGCCTGAGGACTTATGCACCAAAAGACTGGATAGGTTCCATGGCAAATGATGCAAAAAAGCAGCCAATTAAATTTCTGTTTGACCAATGTCAGAAATCTTAAAGTATTCTAAGAGGTACACGGTAGAGACATAGATTTTGCAAAATAAGAGCAAAGTTATCATTTGACCAGCACGGATGCAGAGGCAGCTGCAGTTAGATTGCTCTTGCCACTTCACAGGAAGAGATATATACCAGAGTCATACTCCATTGTATGCATATGTGAAATGGCATTAAACCCATATTAAATCAGGTGTTTGATCCCATGACACTGACATGCTGTTTCTGCTTTTGAAGAATGCTAAGGATTCAAGTTTGGCTGAGTCAAGTTGCTTGACGCTGGCGCTGGCCACACATACAAAGAAATTAAGTCTTTTGATGGCAAAAGAGGAGGATCACACGAAATGCTTATAAGTGATGTTTGTCACAATTACCAATTTTAAAAAGTAATCTTTATTAATGTAACACATATAACACCATAGGAAGCTGTATATTTGTTAAAAAATCTTTTCTTATGTATCAAAGGTATTCAGCATGCAAACTACATGAATAATTCAAATAAATAAATAGTTTTATGTCTTCTTTCTGTTTCTCAGACTTCCAATTCATATATTCTTAAATTGATATGGTAACATACCATTACAGGCTAACCCCCTAGTTAATAGAGTGCAAACATCTCTTATTTGATGCAACTTGAATTGTTCTTTATTAGGTAGGATATGTTTGCACAATTCCCAAAGGGGTGGAGAGGAACAGGATTGTACTCAGTTTGCAGTCCTAATACTATGCCATGATTCTACTGGTTGTCATTATTTGATGATAGACATTGTGAGGGTGACTTGAAAAAAGATTGTTTTTGAATAATTTTATTTAATAGGAATATTTATTAAATTGTGTCATTTAAATGAGAACTATTATTTTCTATCGATATGTCTATATATTTTAATATTATAAGCATTAGGACATATTTGATTGAAAAGGTTATATATAACATAGGTAACACAATTCAATGGGCTTGTTATCAGCAATGACTGTTATTACTAAGATTAAGGCACCAAAGGCTAGAGATTAATAGGATAACATGTGAAAAATGGTATTTTTCTGAAATATCATCTCTTACTTCCAAGAAATTTTCTTTGCTCATTCAATATGCCATGTAACATACGTTACATACTTTAATAAGTGCTCTGAGACTGATGTTAAACTTGCAAATGTATGATTCTTCATTGCATTAGCAAGACGGTGCCAAAAATGTAAGATATCTACGAGCGTCAATTATTTTCATATATTTTTCTTCAATAATAGATACCAAAATTGGATACTTAAAATTGGGGGTAGGGCTGTTTAATAGCTTATATAAAACAATGTATTTGATATAGAAATGCAAACTTTATTTTTTCTATTAGGCAAATGAGTATGTTAGTAAACTAAGATTAAAAGCACTTGTAAAAATGCACAAATCGTCTGTTAAATCAAACGATCTTAGTCACAATTTCAACTTTCAAAGGGAAATTTAATCTATAACGCAAATAACACCATTGAAGGCTGTAATTTTGATTAAAATGCTGCTTTTTATGTAGCTTAGGCATCCAGCTTGCAAACTACATAAGAAATTTGAATACTTAGATGGTTTAATGTCTTCTTTCTGTAGCTCAAACTTTCATTTTGATTTTTTTCCTTAGTTTGTTACAGTAACATATGTAACAGGCTGTCAGTGACTAACGCCCCGGAGCACAATGTGCAAACATCTCTTAAAAGATGCGGCTTGAAATTTTCTTCAAGATAGGATATGTCTGCAAAATTCCCTAGGGGGGGGAGCAGGACCTTTTTTAGCTCGAAGTCTAATACTGGAGCAAAAGAAATCCAACAGGTTAACCCCGGTAGGCCTGACAACTGCCAAAGCATCAGGCACCTGCCATCTCATCAATAGATAAGTCATTAAGTCGGAAACCTGTCTTCAGGTTTACCGACAAAGCGAGACTCAAACCAGTCTCCTTAGCTACAGAGACTAGCTATTACATTGGAATTTAGCTTGAATCAAGTTGAGATATTCTACTTTCCAGTAGCGAATAACAAAGGCGCTGATCAGCCTGCGCTGATGTGCAGGCTGGTCTGCGCCATTGTTGTTCGCAAACCCCAGAAGACAGGTTTTGTCGCGACGAGGCCCAAATAATAGATTATCTTTCTTGCTCAACATTCAATACCGCATTTTTGAAAACTAGTTAATATTATGGCATGGTGCTGTCCGCCCATCCTTCCATTTGTCTGTCCAGAACAATCTTCAAGATATCTTCATGATATTTCATAGAAATGTAAAGGACAGGACAATGTGTCCAACAACAAAATGGTTGTTCCCCCTTTCTTAGTTTCTGAGTTGTGTCCCTTTGAAAATTGTAAATAAATATTGTACGCACCATAACTCACTATATAACTTATGTAACTTCATGAAGCTTTAGAGGAATGCGCACCAGCTCAAGGCGACTTGACACATAATTATAATCAGGAATACTTTCTGTTTTTCCACTTGATAGTTATAGGCCTTCCTATTTTTTGTGTAATTGTAATTCTTGTCATAACTCAAAAACTGTTTTGGATATCTTGATGACTATTTAGATCAATGTGAATTAGGTCAAGATAAAGTGTCACGTATTAGAATGATTGTCCTCCTTTCTAAGAGTCTGAGTTATTCCCCTTTGCTATATTTGTTTACACTTTTCCCCAAATTTTCTTGTACGCCCCATAACTCAGTAACCTTTTAGAATATCTTCATGAAACTTTATAGGAATGTATATCAGGTCAAGACAATGTGTCAAGTACAATTATGGTTGCTTTCCCTATCTTCATTATAGAGTTATGACCCTTTATGCTTATTTTATGTAATTTATATTTCTTGTACACACCACAACTCACTCACTGGTTATGATACCATCATGCAATTTTATAGGAACATGTATTAAGTAAAAGACAATATGTTGCGCGCTAGAATAATTGAACTTACTTTTTAGTTCAGCTCACCTGAGCTGAAGGCTCATGGGTGAGCTAATAGTTTACCAGTCACTCAGGCGTCCGTGTGTCATCTGTTCGTCCACAATTTCAAACATCTTCTCCTCTGAAACCACTGGGCCAATTAAATTCAAATTTCATGTGGAGATTCCTAAGGACGCGGGAACGAATGTTAGTTCAAATGGTCCTGGTCTCATGACCCAGATGGCCTCCACTCCCATATATGGTAAAATTTTCCTCCAGAACCAGACGGCCTATGACCTTTGGACTTGGTATGTAGCATTGGGGTTGTAGGGCCTACCAAGTTTGTTCAAATGATGATCCTAGGTTGACCTTGACCTACTTAACGTCAAGTTCAAATTTGATCCTCATGCATTTTAATGGGAAAATTTCTGAAAAGTTGATTTTTTAAATGTTTAAAAAATGAGACAATGGCTATTGATAAGTTCCAAAGGTTAAGGTTGACCTTTGACCTTTCAGCTTAGGTCGCTCATATTGGAGTTCCATCAATATATTAAAACATAGTTTTCTCACAAAAAAATGGCCTAATTGAACTCAAATTTCATGTGAAAGATTCCTTACGATAAGTTAGCCAAAATTTATGCAAAATATTTGGTCACATGACCAAAATGACCTCCACGCCTATATATGGTAAAAACATTTAAAAATCTTCTTCTCCAGAACCAGAAGGCCTGTGGTATTGGGACTTCGTATGTAGCATTTGGGATGTGGGGCCTACCAAGATTGTTCAAATGATGACCCTAAAATGACCTTGACCAACTTTACGTCAAGGTCAAATTCGCTTCCTAATGCATTTAAATGGGATATTTTTAAAAAGTTGACTTTTTGAATACCAATAAAGCCAAAGTCATTATTCTCACTTAATATTTTAAACATAATGAGACAATGGCTATAAATAAATTACAACGGTATATTTTTCTACTGTTTAAGCCAATGTCATAATACTATAGAGAAATGTTTAACCTCAAGAGATAATTGTTTTATATAAGTATCAAATGTCAAGCTGAGTCATGACCTTTTATACAGTGCCACTCATTTGGACTGCCTTGCATACCTATCTAAACATTGGTTTTTCAAAATCATTGGGCTGTTTGATGGAGTATTCAGTAGATAGTTTTAGGTCACTTGACCAAAATGGCTGCAACCCCCATATATGGTAAAACAAAATATGTTTTATTGTAAGCCGTAGTTGACCTTGAACTTTTTTAACATTATATAGGAGATTATGTGAGCGCCTAAGGACCTTCAGGTCCTCTAATTTAGTTTTCAAGTTATGCTTATTTTATAATTTTCCCAACAAATGCTTGTACTACCCATAACTTGGTAACCATTTGTGATCCATCTTCATAAAGGTTTATAGGAAATGAAAATTCATAGAAAGAAGTTTGTGTTTGCCCACTTGTTTTTTATCAGATTTCTAAGCTCCTTGGATGTATTAATCCCATTAAAAAAAAAATAAAAAAAACAGAGCGATTGATGTAATTTGTATATATTTTTATGTCTTTTGGGAAGATATAGATTTCTTTAACCAGAGCTACTTTTTGTACGGAAATGAGGTAGGTTGAGTTGATCTTAATCAACATGAAAAAAGTTTGTTGAAAGTTCCTATCATATACAATTAAAAACACCCCAAACACCCGTGACAGTTGCTTGTACTTTTGACGTAACATATGGCGTCATACATATGTGACGACGTAGCATAACGATTCAGGCTTCAAATACTGCGTTACAAAAGCTAAAATATTTAAAAAAAAGGTTTTTATTTTCTAAAATGATGCTTACGATCAAATAAAAAAATGAGTATCCACAATTATGTTTTCGCTCATTTATATACATTCAAATAAGAACTGGTTCCTAGGACGCATACTTTCAAAATGGTGGTCTTTTATTTTCAACAAGAAACAGCTTCGGTTATAATATGACATGCAAACCAAAAGTCATTAGCAGACTGGACACAGTACAGTAGTATTGTTTTCTTAATCGGTATAAAAGGCTGTAGCAGAGTGCATGTATTTTACAGTTTATCAAATCTTTCTATTACAAATATGAAATTTATATCAAAAACGCAAATAAAGAACTTGTCCCTGTGCAATGATTTCTCTATCAGATTTTCGACCTCCGTTAGTAGATATATTTCCAATATCTTTAATGGTTCAATTAATGAACTACATGCATATAATATCAGATTATGAAAGTAAGAAAGAAGGCAAAGATCGATAATCTATACAATCAAGTACTACACCTGACCCAGGATACTTATGAGAAAGTAACAAACGCACAATTAGACATCACAAACGAGTGCCAAGAGGTCAGCCCTTTCCCTGCAGGTGACCACAAGGCATCAATAAACAGACACACACGACAGCATAACAAACACAAGACAGAAATAACATAAATGATCCACATAAGAAGCACCGCCTTGGAACGATCAGAAAAAAATATTTTACTGGAGGGCTTAAACTGGTTTCCCGGCGCCAAACCCACCCTTAGTTCAGATGTGGATCATGAAGTCTTTTCATGTTAATTTATTTTGATTAATAATTTATTAACACCTTTTTTGGGGTCACGTGATAATATATAGATCAAAGTAAACGTCTCAGATTCTTTGATTTAATGTGGAACACACACAGGACCAATGTTTATTACTTGGTTTCAAATAGTCCTTCTTAAATATATCTATCTTATAAACGTACTATATTGTCCATAAAGGGTCAAATATTCCTATATGGAACCAATATGGGACCTACTTATGCAATATACACAGATAATGCCCATATGGTACAAAATTTGCCGTTCAAGTCAGACTGGGTATGCTTCGAGGATAAAACTTACCTCAAAAAAAGGTTTAAAAGTTGATGATGCGTTCTGATATATAAATATGAAACAGTACATGCGATTTCAGCGCTTACTGCATTGGCATGAAGCAAAGGATTTAGACAAGATCCTTGGATGCTCACGTACCGTAATAAGTACAGTTACATGTATTTCATAGGCCGATTTATTTGTAATACATGTACTTCACTTCTGTAGCGCGGCTCTTGCTGGAAATTGTTGAACGATGCTTACCAGAAAGGATTACTCAATACGGGACAAAGTTTAGTCCATTACAGATGGAGTGGAATATGTTGAAACTTTACCATTTTCAAAGCGAGGTACATGACTCTGGTAAGTATATAGACGTAAACAAATTGAATTGTCTCATTAATTAATGATAACAGTAAAACCTGTGCAAAACAGCGACTTTCAAAAAGACTGCAATGAAAATTGGTTTCCAAGACCAAATATCGCTTAATGCAAGTCAAAAGTATTACAGGGGAGCGCTCTGTAATACTTTTGACCTTCATTCAGCTTTTTGTCATTGAGATCTTTGTTTTGTCGTTTTTTGAGTGGCTGTTTTACTAAGGTTTTACTGTACTTGGCAAAATATAAAAAGAAGTTAAATGACATAAATAAAAACGTATGAGTTTTCATTACGTGTTTATCATTTTTATTCCATTAAATGTTATGCACAGTACCTGGCACATGGTCTGAGAAGCGTACACATAGTTTTAATTGCTTTTTAAATTGGTATCTTATTAGCCAAACAATAATAGCGACATAAGTGCATAAGTTTAGATTTTAAGGAAACATTTATAATATTAATGTATTGCTACAGACTGCATGTTTTGTGGTCAACCCAATCACAGTTTTCGACTTTGCTTTCCTATTTAATTGCATGCCTGCAAGTCAGATCTAAAACGTTTCCGACTTAAAGACTTATCTAAAGATGAGGGAGTTATGGCCTTATGTTGTGTCTGTGGTTGGGCTCACCAGGATTTAACTGTTGGATTTCTTTTACTCCATTATGCAGTTGCATGTACGGTTGAGTCCTTATCTTTTTTTTAAAATCATCTTTTAATACCTCGATTTGTATGTGTAATGAGATGGTACATCCATACAAACATCATTGTGTCTTGATCCACATCAGAAATAAAGGTGAGATTGGTACTGTCAAACATGTTTAAACCCTCAAATAATTTTCTTGCTGGCCATTCCTTGGTGGTGCTTCTTTTGTAGATCCTTTTTGTTATTTGTTATTTGTGTCTTGTACTTGTCTGTCGTATTGGCTTGTCTGTCCAATGCAGCCTTATGGTCATGTGCTGGGAAATAGCTGACCTCTTGGCTTTCTTGTATCAGATGTTTTCTTTTTCTATCACTTTCCAATGTGGTGTCTTGGGTCAGGTGTGGCATTGGATTGCATCGATTCCTAATCTTTGACTCTTTTCTTACTTTTATAAATGGGTATTTGGTGTTGACTTGACAGGTTTTCTAGAGCCTTTATATTTGGAATGTTGCATCTCCTAATGTCCCACCCTAGGGGCCCTGATATTTGACATTGACACACAAAGTGAAAACATAAATGAATCCTCTAGGCATTGAGGCTTAATGATTTGTTTATATACTTGGCAAAAAACATTTAGCATTTATTTTGTATGGGACAATCCATCCGCATAGCATCTTGAATTTTATTTTCTAGCATAAAGATACAAGCGCAGAACATCTGACAAGGAGTTCAATGTAAAAAATACAAAGTTCTTGAACTAGGTGGCTGTGCTAAAGTGACGTTAGATTTTAAGTCTTTAAGATTTTAAGATCTTTAACAAAGTGGTCATTTGGGAAAGCCAAAACATTTTTCAAGCAATAGCTTAGTCACTGAAAACAAGACAGAAACCAATTAAATCAAGAATTTTACTATAGGAATGAATTTTATTTTTGTGGATTTTATCATTGTGTAAACCCCAGCTAATTACTCACAAACTTTACATAAAGCCCTTTTTGTGGATTTTATCGATGTGTAAACTCCAGCAAATCACTCACACACTGAGTGAAGCCCAAAGGGCTTTATGTAAAGTTTGTGTGAGATTAGCTGGAGTTTACACATCGATAAAATTTACAAAAATGACAATTCATTCCTTATAATTCAGTCTTGGGAACAAATCGGAACATTTGTAAAGGGTTGTTGACAATATTTTAAGTTTTAAAGCCTGCTAAGGAAAATAAATCGTAAGCACTGCCCATGAAAGATGGGGCAGCCATCTTGAAAATTATGTCAGTTCAAAACTTTGTTTTGCTAAATAATAATTATAATGACATTCTGTAGGGAGTAAATATGTGACTATGGGCAAAAAAACATCTCCATTTATTTTGGAAGAGGTCACTTTTGTCAAATCTAGCTTGCTGGGCTCATTGAAACACATTTAGATTTTGGCCTAACACGGATTGGCAGGTTTTAAAAAGCGCTTACTTTCACAAGTCCTGCCTAAAATATGCACAACGTAAATTTAAAATGAACTGCGTTGAAACATTCCGTTGTTGCTGTAGCCTAGACATGTTTTTGATGACGTTACTTTCAATGACGTGGCTGTTTGTTAGTGACGTCACGCTTATTGTCATTCAATTCATTACTTAAAGTTCCCCCGTTGCCCCAAGGCACCACCATTTCAATCAACATGCTATTTAAACTGGTGCATTTTACCTCCGACACAACAAACACTACCTGGGTTCTAGGTTTTATGTACAGTTCTTGATTATTTTATGCTCTGTTACTGACAAAGTGAAATCAAGGCAGATATCAAATATTCTTACGCCTGGGTTTTTATTGAAGTGTAAACATGGATTCCATTTTACCACGAACCAATCAAAATCACAGACAAAACGATAAAAAACATTGAGTACGAATAAAATGTATTGATTTTTCAACGAAAAATAAAGCACCAAGTTTTCACATTTTGATGTTTTAGATCAGGCTTTTACGTTTTTTTTCTAAACATCGTTAACAAGGATGCTGTAAGATGCCTTTCAACAAGCCAAATGCTTTTGGAGGAAAAATATTTTGGGATAAATAGCATTAGCTTAAAGTTAAAGTATAACGTCACCGTGTTGAAAATTTTTTTCAGTACCTTAAAGTTTGAATCAACCATGATGTAGGTTACATTCCTAGCCTAGGATTTCTTCTCCATCTGATTCTCTGTTGAACTGAAGTACCAAATTAATCATTGGACGTTTTAAAAATGATAGCGCTTAGACGTCATTGGTAGCGGCTGACGTTTTCTAGCATAAAAGCTCTATCATTACTGTAACACAGCCAATAAATGTAGCAAGCGTACAACGCCTAAAAAATCAGAGATAATACAAAAATTCACATGCTTGTCATTTTTGCATTACTTATGATTTGTACAAACGTGCAATTTTTGCACATTTTGCAATTGTTGCTCTCCACAAATGTCAATTTAAAGGTTGGCATTAGTAATTCAATGGTTTCTCTTTCCTAAAATGCCCTTCTCGCCATTGCAATTAAAATTATTTAATATTACTCTAAATTGGGCAAAATATTATGTAAAACATCAGAAATTGCTTAATTTAGTGTGCATAGTATTGCATTATGTAGAAAGCTTTACAAACTTTGTTCAAATTGTGGCAAAGGGGCCACATGCCAAAGAGGTCACATGTTTTGATATAAGGAAAAGCAATACAACTTTTTGTCAATAACCACGAGGCCTAGAAAGTTGATATTTGATAGTGTATATGTTTTAGAGTCGCTTGTTAAAATAGAGATTCCAGTAATAGATGCTGAACCATCTTTCCTACCAAGTCGTTCACCTGCTGGTGTTGATATCACCCATAAAGCCGTCATCTTAAATCATGTCAGTGAACAGCGGGAATTTATAACGGTAAATATGAAACTTTCAAAGGAAATGCGAATTTGATCTAAATGGGCAAGCTTATTAGATATTGGTACTAAAGCCTCCTTTGAGCGATTATACTGATGTATCTGGTTCGGCCTTACATCTAAAATATGGTCTGAGTCTTCATCTACATGTACAGCAATACTTCATTTACGTGAGTAAGGAAAGCCCTGTCTAATCAGAGTATTGGTACATGCTTAACAATGCAATCTTAAGTGCTGACCAAATAATAGGCAGTCAGTGGTACTGGTAAATTTTGACCATAGACAGGTCAAAAGTTAGAGGAGTCATAAGTGTTGCAGGAGAATATAACAATCCACCATGAGTGTCCATGTAGGATAGAGATATCTCACCCGAGGGGTCGGAATTTTAACCAGGGACGAGGCTTGCCGAGTCCCTGGTTAAATTCTGACCCCGAGGGTGAGATTTCTCTATCCTACATGGACATGCTCATGATGGATCGTTTTTCTCCCACTTTTCCTAGCTTTTTTGTTGAAACATAAAAAGTCAATAAAACGTAAAAAAACTTCAACTTTTTACTCATTGGATTTACATTAATTCTGAGTTCATGAGTGTGTTTATCGGGTATGAGAATGGGTGTAAACATAGTTTGCACCTTGTTATTGACTGTAAAACAAGATTGGAGCATTGGTTAAGTTGTAAATTGCAAAAAAAAATCCAGCTACGCTCCCTGTGCTGTTAGCGTCACGTTGACGATATTGGCACGTGGCGCACGTTTGGTGACGTCATTACCTTTCAGTGACGTCAATAAGTGACTCGTAACATTGCTTAGAGTCATTGAATTATTTAGGCCCAATATGTTGGTTCTTTGTATACCCTTTCTTTGAGAAAAGGAATATTTTGCTTTGCCCATGTAAGAAAGCTGTCACGTGGTCATGTAAGATAGAAATTTCTTACATGAGCTGACAGCCTATCTTACATGGGCAAAGGTGGGAGAAATGGAAATCTGGATGAAATACCTGTTTTCTGTTCAATGTTGATAGCAGGAACAGCAGATATTGGCTTAGGATAACTGTTACAATCTAACTAACCTTTCACATACTACTGTTCAAACTCGTCCAATCTTTGATCCATCTAAGGTCAAAATTTATTATATTTAGCCTTTGTTTACGAACAGGCTAAATATATAGATGGAAATTTATATTTAAATTGAAGGACAAGAAGCATTTTGTGAGAGAGTAAGATATAAAAAAATAATTTGCATGACTAAAACAGCTTCGTGTATTTTTGGCAAAATGCCTATATTACATTATTTAGGTTATGTTTAAATGAATGTTTGACCTTTTTGGTCTTAAAAGAGTAAGTGAGTATGACCAGGAAAAACCACAATCACATACTGCGGATCAACCCACGGAACCATGAGGAAGAGTTTCTTAGTAGGCAATTTTACGTAGTGGTGCTTTACCAAAATTAATACAATTTAGCATAAAATAATCTACTTGTCTAAAACTAGGGCTAGAGCATTGATACTTGGTATATGCATGAAGCATCAACTTCTGGTACTAATTTAATCAAAATACAGCTGAGCGATCCAGTGGCACTAAGCCATCTTCTAAACTTGTAATATCTACTACATGGTAGATGAACATTACTGCAGCTGGTCAGCATCCTGGGACCTATGTCAAAATCTATCTACCCATTTACGTTCAAGCTACTGCAAACAGCATGTCAGGCAATTTTTGAAAAACATGTATTGCCTTTTTAAAGTGTTTATCACAACTTTTAAGGTGTTATTATTATTGCAGTTTGCCAGTAAATTGATATATATGTAATGGTATTTTTAACGCACACCCTGATGCATTCGATGCATCTTTTGAGCAAAAGATAATTTATAAAAAAAGATCTATAATTAAATATTTCATTTTTGTTTGCTTCAATATTTGCATCTAATAGCAGCTAGATATGAACGGGCCGCGTAGCGCAGTCAGTTACGTGTCTGGCTACAGATGCGTGTCTGACTGCAGATCCAGGGGTCGCAAGTTTGATCCTAATACTGTCCCATACTTTTGTGGAGATTGATCATGAAATAATATCTATGTCATTCTCCTTCCTTTCGCCGAATCATTCAAGACTGGTTGTTTTCAGTAACTTACAAGCAAAGTATATGCATGAAGTTCTGGTTAACCTTGATATAAATATAGATAGTAAAGTGGGTTTCTGTGCAGCAGGGATAGGTGAAGTTACAAACCTTGCAAAGTAATTATCTTAGGCAAACTCTTTGAGTACGCTCTGTGTCCCAGTGACTTTGACCTATTTTGCAAATTTAATTGACTTGTCATATTTTGTCAAATGCATTTCTCATTCACAAAATGTGTTAAATTGTTTACTTCAAGACAAAGCTGGACTTATATGTGACTTTACCCAGGCAGGCGTGACAGAGCTTAAAGTTGAATTATTGTGCTGGCATTGACTTGCAATTGTTTGGACGGTATTTCAACGGTCAAGAAACAACAACATTAAAAACACACAGGATTTATGAAACCTCTCGTGCTGTCGTCGTCTGCGTCCAATCACAGCTTGACGACTGCATACAAAATGCATATTTAGATCATTGACTACTGTTATAGTGTCCTTGGCATCTAAAAAATTGTGAAAAGCTACATCATTTATGCAACTGCAAAAAAATAGACAGAAATATGTAAACATTTATATCCTCTCACTTATTTGCATTCTTTACATTTTGATACCATACAGTAACAAGTTTTGGCTTTAATATCGTCCTTATTAGTATGTGAACACATTTTTGATGGACACAATTCAACTGGCCAGCCAAAGATTGGCTGGTACTTGCCTGGTTTTAGAATTTAAATGCTTCAATTGAGTCAGAATGGACAAAAATAAGTAATAAATGTAAATGAAATATTATCATATAAAAATTGGGCCGCCACGCGAGATAACCTATCTTCGGGGGTTTGTGAACAACACAGGCGCAGACCAGCCTGTGCATCTGCGCGGTCTGATCAGCGCCTTTGTTATTCAGTTTTTGGGAAGTGCCATATGTAAACTTGCTACAGGTGAAATTTCAATTTTCTTGCTAGTCTCTGTAGCTAAGGAGACTGGTTTGAAACTCGCTTTGACGGAAACCCCGAAGACAGGTTTTCTCACGACGAGGCCCATTTAATTGCTGTAAAGAAACCTACTTAAATAATGGATCACCTTAAATCAAAACAGTGTATTTTGTGCCCTCATTAATCGGAACTAAATCATAATGTCTGCACTTTTCTAGCTCAGTGGTTCTCTAGCATGGCGTGTAGAATATAGATTGAGCATTAACTGTTGTTATCCTTTATTTAGGCCTCGTCCTGACATAACCTATCTTCGGGGTTTCCGACAAAGCAAGACTAAAACCAATCTCCTTAGCTACAAAGACTAGCTAGACAGCTGAAATTTCGCTTGTAGTAAGCTTAGATGTGGTTCTTTCCAAAACACGAATAACAAAGGCGCAGATCAGACTGCGCGGATGCGCAGGCTGGTCTGCGACTGTGTTGTTTGCAAACCACCGACTACAGGTTTTCACGCGTCGAGGTCCATTTATTATAGGGAAGATACCCCAGCCCATGGCATGTGTTGTCGCTCCTCCATTTCAACTACAGAAGTAACACAGTTTCTTGCATTTTACCAAAAGCTGTATATGAATCATTGGGAAAAACTACACACATTATGTTTTACTGTGAAACCGGTAGCCCATCAAACATTATGACAACTGGACTACTCAAAGATATAGCTAAGTATACGACATTAGAAGTGATGAGTGCGGTTCCTGTCAGAAAACAGCAGAAGACGCCAGTAACTTCAGATCAAAACATTAAAGTGGTAAGATATGTAAAGAGAATTTTTAACCGTTTCTTATTGTATGACGTCGCGTGTCTGTGATTGTAACAAATCCATGTATTAAATTGGATAAGCCACTAGTTCATAGCACATTTTTGTTTGATTATAAACCACGCCCGTTAAAACTCTGCATATGTATTGCAAAGTCCTACGGTCTTTGGGCCATTTAAACAAGGTTATAGCTAGACCTAACGACTACCTGACAGCTAAATTGTCCATATCACATGAACAAAATGTCTTCTATGCCTTGTTTGGTAAAAACTATTCAAAAGCCTATGAGTCTAGAACTAATGGGCCTATCGGCTTTTAAACATAAAGGGTGTTAGTCAGCATGATTTTGTCATCCTGACTTAAGCATACATTACAAATCAGCTTGTGTAAACCCTGCTGTTACAGAATCATATGTGATTTTAATAGCCAGCTGGCAAGTCATGGGGAATAGGACATGTTCTATTCGCCATTACAAAGTCATAGCGAATCAGCCAATCATGGTAGATAGATATTACTTTATTTAAAAAATCTTTCAGGAACGCTTTATCTGAGTGTTAAACATTTTGGATCCAGGTCAGGCCAAATATTTTGACAGGACTGATCTAGGTCCAAACTTTTTGAAAAGATCAGCAATACGCAACAAAATTCGCCTCGACAAGAGTAAAAATAATGCATGCAGCCTTACATGTAAATATGCCGATATTTTGTCCTGAAAATGATGTTTAGTCTATTACATCTGTTGCATATATTCATGTGCACTTCAGGCTAGAGCTTAAAGAGACTAGATCTGTAACTGTAACTGTAAACATTTTTCGAAAAAAACTTTTTTCATTTTAAATCATTTGTAAAAATAGAATTTAGTTATGTTTTAACAATAAATATGTTCAGTACAGCTAAAAGCAGCATAAAAAAGTGAATTATCTTAATAAAAACAGGTGTTTTTCTCTTGTTTGTAATTATTTACGTCCCTCCAATAATTCTAGACAGTTGATTTTTAGCATAAATGCTGTTGTTTTGATAGTGATAATTTGTTAAGCCTTACGAAAATGGTAAAATGTTTACCTGAATTGGTAGCTCTGACTATCTGTGATTTTTACTGTATTCTTATTGTATTTTACTGTATTTTTACTGTATTCTTGAGAAAATAAAAATTTTATTTCTAAAATTAGAAGATCAAAAGTTACAGACTATGCAGCTTTAGATAAGTAATTAATTTGAACATGGACCAAACTGCTAACAGGTGACTGTCTGATCTAGATGCACGATACTGGGTAACTAAATAGACCATCTAAGAGCATATGCAGATGAAGCAGCAGATGACAAATGCTGTGACTGGCTGCAATTAATTTAAAATAATTTCTTATCTAGATAGAGAAACGTAAAACTTGGTGAGACACTTCAAGCTGTCGGCACATGTTGATAAACAGTTTAACTGTTGATATTCAATGCTTCAAAGAAATTACACATGACAATGTAATGCTGTTTAAACAGAAAAATCAAGCATGACAAAATCATGCCGTCTAAACGCTCCGTAAGGATATGTGCCTTACAAAGTGTGTTCAAACGATGATCCAAGGTTGATTATGACACTAAAAACTTTATACTAAAACCTAATGCAATAACATTTTACATCATAACAGGCCTCTAGTTTAGAGTGTGAACACAAAAATATTTTTATTAATATGAACCAAAGCATGTGTCGCCGGTACTCAAAAGCACTATCCTATCTCAACAAGACAGTTCTTCTGAGCGCAACAATGTGCTAAAACTGGTGGGCAAGAATATATATGATCAATTTTACGCTCATTGTTTTGTTTATCTAAAACAATGTAAATAGATTTGTTTTCCAGATAAGTGGATGCAAATCTGATAATCAAATTATTTTTATCACATGACGTCGCGTCTGGGAGTGAAATATCTCCATACTATAAAATCAATAAACCACTAGTGGTTGTCTTGTGGTTTATAGATTTTGAATAACGTTACGTAATGACTCCAATTTTAAGTTGCCTACAAGATGGCAAAATCATAACGTTTTGACACAAAAAGAAAGCTCTCAAGCGACAAAATGACTTAATGCAATATTTTTAATGCACTACCATTTGCTAGACGGCTCAGGGTCTTTATAACCCTCGACTTTTAGGATGTTATTGCATAGAAAATCATGCTTCTTGTTGCATTTATATGGGGAAATTTTTAAAAAATTGAATTTTTGAAAACTAATGAAGCCAATGTCATTATTTTCACTTTATATGTTGAATCTAATGTTACAATGGCTATAAATAAGTTCCAAAGGTCAAGGTTGAGCTTTGACCTTTCAATCAAGCCACTCATATTGGAGCCCTATCAATATATTAAAACATAGTTTTCTCAGAAACCATTAAGACAATTGAACTCAAATTTCATATGAAGACTCCTAACCATAAGGTAGCCAAGATTTATACAAATTGTTTCGGTCACATGACCAAGATGGCCGACATGCCCATATATAGTAAAAGCCCTTTAAAAATCTACTTCTCTAGAACCAGAAGGCTGATGACCTTGGGACTTGGAATGTAACATTTTGGATGTTGGGCCTACCAAGTTTGTTCAAATGATGATCCTTGGTTGACCTTGGCTTACTAAACATCAAAATAGTAAGTTAGTCTGATCAGGAAATACCACATTCACAAACCGCAGACAACCCCATGGCACCGCAAGGAAGAGCCACTCAACCATCACGAGACACAAGGAAGACACATTAAGCAAAGCAAACAGCTCTCTCTTCCTCATCAAGATAATTGCAATACTAGAATGGACATAAAGTAACGTAAAACAAAACATAGAACAATTACAGACTCCCACATTGGGAGTAACAATAAACAAAAAGTCAACAACAACAGAACCACCGCCTTAGAACGAACTGCAGCCTGCATTTTACTAGTACCAAATCTTCGCCCTGGATTCTGCTGTTGTTGAAGTAACAGAAATGTTCAGTTTGCATGGAGGCCTTCTAACTAATGCAATGTATCATCATGGAGAAACACTCTATCAAATAAACACACCATTATGAAACAAAGAAAAGGGCTCATGACTCACAGATAGTCAGAGCTAAATAAAACATCAAGTTGAGCCACGATGGGTCCAGCTACAGATGTCAAATTTGCTTCCTAATGCATTTACATTGGACATTTTTTGAAAGGTGATTTTTTGAATACAGTTGAAGACAAATTCATTGTTCTCACGCAATGTTAAGAGGCAATGACTATAAAAAAGTTTCAAAAGTCAATGTTGAACTTTGACCTCTCATATTGGAGACTCATCAATATGTTAAAACATAGTTTTCTCAGAAACCACTTGGCCAGTTGAGCTCAAATTTTATATGAAAAATCCTTAAGTTAAACGGAGTAAATTTGTTCCAAATGTTAATGGTCACAGGGCCAAGATGGCGGCCATGCCCATATTAGATACAAACCATTTAAATATATTCTACTTTGGAACCAAAAGGCAAATGGCCTTGGGACTTGGTATATAGCATTGGGGATATCAGCCTTACCAGGTTTGCACAAATGATGAATCTGGTTGACCTTGATCTTTCCTACCACAAAGCCAGTGTTAAACTTACTGAGTCACTGGTTTTCTATAAGCACAAAATGTCAAACTGTCTGACCTTTGACCTTAAATCCAAGGCCACTCATATTCGACTGCCTTATATGTATCTAAGCATCTTTTTCTCTGAATTCATCGGACTGTTTGAACTGAAATTTCATATGGAGTATTCAGTAGATAAAACAATAAATATATGATATTTTCAGATCACTTGACCAAAATGGCCACTGTCCATATATGGTAAAACAAAATATGTTTGAACAATAAGCCTATGTTGACCTTGACCTATTTTACCATTATTAAGGAGATCAGGTGAGCGCTTCAGGACCTTCAAGTCCACTAGTTATCATTTTATCACGAGCTTAATAAATTCAATAATACAGGAGCACAAATGTTAGATTCTATATATCGTATGCCTCTTACACTACTTAGATTTGGCCATATATACGCGAGGTTATTACGGACGTCATTACATAGCGTTACCAAAATTCCTAAATCACTAGTGGTTTATCTATTTTAATGCCTGTCATTATATCACTCCTATGATAACCCCAAACAAACCACAATTAGTAGGGCTCAAAACAGGGTCATATTGATATCAAGGTGAACACTCTACCACTGAGCCAAAGATTAAAGAAGTCATGATACGCAAGTTTGGTTATTTTCATGTAGGCTTTTAGTGAATGCTAAGATAAGCATGAGTATGTGGTCGGTCATACTTGATTATTCACAGCTAGCATATATGCAAAGTAAGTATCAGTCAAAAAATATAAAGCCCCATTGTGTACCTTGAAATAGAGCAAAGGCACACCCAACCATTTGGCAAGCGCTTTAACAGTGCCCATTATGTGACACTTGGGTTTCATCCAAGTTACAAAAGAGAGCCCTCGAACGCAAGACGTCATAATACAAATGAACGTAAGGAACGCATGGCTCAGTTGGTAGAGAGTTAAACAAGGATTCAAAGGATTCGATACTCACTGGAGTCATAGGCAAAATGCTTTATCCGCTGCTTAGTAATTGTTAAACTCGGGAAGACAGGAATTCGTCTCAACATGACTAAAATTGTTGATTGGAAGGTAAAGTATCAAACCAAACAAACAGAACAAATAGATGTAAACCAGGGCATTCGCTGATCAGACGTATTAGATATTGCTAGATATATTTAAAAAGTTTGTTCACAAGACTGGGCCATACTCTGGGGAGTTTGTCGTCAGATTATGCTTGCTTTTCATTTTTGTCCAAAGTTCACATTTCTATTTATTTATTTATTTTTATCTTTTACTCTCATATTGGTTTGTTAAAAAAACGGAAATCATTGACAAATAAAGCAAAACAACTCATACTACAACTACGTATAACGCAAAAACAGAGGGGAAAGCAGATGCATTGATCAGTCTGCGCTCGTGCGTGGGCTTGTAGGGTATTAACTTACCCGCAAATACATTATGCAAATAGTCCATTAATTAAACTCTCTGCGTGCCATGGCTTAACTATAGATATGACATACAGATATCTAACTTCAATAAAACGTAGACAGAATGGTAGACATTGAATACATATACTTTTTTAGCTTTTCTGACCAGATATGGTTCGAACGCGTTGACAGTTCAAACTGGACATGACAGTCAAATTAAACCTCCTAATTTAGATGTGTAAACAAGCGAGAAGTATATTTTTTGTGAATGCCAATACCTGTACGTTGTAAGACAATAAATACAGATAACACTTACTTTTACAAAAAAAAACTTGATTATCCTTTAACATGGGTTCCTTGTTACCTTATTTGCAAAAGGACCTCACATAAAAGTAAATAATGGTGCAAAGATCAGGAATCGATACAATCAAGTACCACACCTGACCCAGGATACCAATGGGAAAGTGACAAACTCACAGAAGACACCACAAACGAGAGCCAAGAGGTCAGCCCTTTCCCAGCAGGTGACCACAAAGCACATATAAACAGACGCGCACAAAACATAGCAAACACAAGACAGAACAAAAACATAAAAGATCCACAAAAGAAGAACCGCCTTGGAACGGTCATTAAAATATTTTACTGGAGGGCTTAAACCGGTTTAACGCCGCCAACCTCACCCTTAATTCAGATGTGGATCAAGACACATAGATATTTGGTTTGCATGAAAGACCCCTAACTTATCAATGCATCAACTCCTAAAACATATAAATCAAGATATAACAAGGAGATAAAGCCAGGATAAGGACTCAACAGTAAATTAAACTGAATACCGGAGCAAAAGAAATCCAACAGGTAAACCCCGGTGGGCCCGACAAACAGCCAAAGCATCAGGCCCCTACCATCTCATCAATAGATAAGTCTTTAAGTCGGAACCATCATAGAGTCTGAAGTCCAACCCACAGGCGTGCAATTAAAGAGGAAAGCAAAGTTGCCAACCGTGATTGGGTTGACTACCAAGCATGCAGTCTGTTGCAATACATTAATGTTATAGCCAATCTTTTTATAATGGGAAATGATTTTAATGAACTGCGCTGAAAAATTATTAGAGCCAACAATCTTCTTCAACTTATACACCAAGTCACCATAGAAATCAGGTTCCGAAAGTCCTTGGCGCAAGAGAGATTTAAGTCTAACTTGGAATTTAGAAATCAAATCATAGTATCGTCTATAAAATTTTGAAAATGTTTTGCGAAGTTTATGATACCGATAGCCTTGTTTAAGAAGTTTCTGAGTTAACAATTTATTGCGAGTGTTGAAGTCAGCAACATAGCTAGATGCTCTAGCAAAACGAATGAGTTGAGAGATATAGACTCCATAGGATGTAGAACGAGGAACATCACCATCTAAAAATGGGAAATTGACAATTTCAAAATCAAAGTCGTCCGGTTTGTCATAAATTTTGGTAGAAACAATATCATTAGAAATTGACAAATGCAAGTCTAAAAATGCGGCTTCGGTATCAGAGGCATTGGCTTTATTAAGTTGGAGCTCTGAAGGGTATATTTGACTAACCATATTGTCAAAATAAACATTATTAATATTTAAAATATCGTCCAAATATCTGGAAGTAGTGTTAAACGCATCAATAACATCAGCCTGCTTATCATCAGAAAGAGACATCATAAAGTCCCTTTCATAACAAAACAGGAATAAATCTGCAACCAGGGGAGCACAATTAGTGCCCATAGGAATCCCAACAACTTGTCTATAGAGCTTGGTGCCAAATCGAATAAAAATGTTGTCCAACAAAAAAGTCAGCGCATCGCATACATTTTGACACGACCATGCATGATATTTTTTAGGTTTTTCTGAAGTAAAAAATGCATTTCTGTCACTACATGCAAGATAAGGAGAGCCTTCTCTCTGGAAGGTACTTTCAATAAGATCAATAAATTTATCTTTAATTAAATTATAAGGTAAAGTAGTGTAAAGAGTAGAAAAATCATAAGTAGACAAACTGGTCGCATTGAAATCTCTAGCTTTAAGTTTATCTAAAATTTCACCTGAATTTTTAATCGACCAAAATAGGTTTTTACCAGATCTCTCATATACCTTTTCACAATATTTGATAACATGTTTTTTAACAGCTGTAAGACACGAGGTTAACAATTTAGAAAGTTCTGTTGTTGTACAAGAACTAGAATTTGCAATAAATCTTGCTTTATAGGGTTTTTATGGAGTTTAGGTAACCAGTACAACGTAGGAACTTTGTCTTGATTTTCTTTAGCTTTGACACCAAAATGTAGGGCTGTATGACAACCATGCCCATCAACAATCACCCTTTCACTTAAAGAAGGCTGCAGTTTATAGGCATTAGTGTCAACAAGCTCACGCTTAAGAGTATTAATATAATACAATCGTCAAACAACTACAACATTGTTAGCAGCTTTATCTGCTGGAACCAAAACATAGTTCATATGAAAATCCTGGATACCTCGTTTAAGATGACTAAAAGAAGATTTAGGTTTAGGGGGCAAAAGATGTGTATTACGAGAGTAAAATGAAATACGAGTATCAATAATTTTAAAAATGTTAATCTTCCATTCCTTCAAAGCATCAGGTTCAACATTTTCCCGTTTGCACCAACGATTACTGAAGTCATTTAAAGAAGCAGCGATCTCTCTACGACATTTAGAGAAATCAATATTAGAGGGAAATCTATATTTAGGACCTTTAGAAATGATATTGCGAACTTTAGCGTCAGGAATGACATTTAGATTACCTGTAATAACATGCCCTGCAGAGCGATATAAATAATTTGATTTTTTTCAATCTCAGGAGGCAGGAGTATTGGAATCTATATCTAAATCATTTACAATTTTATTAAAGTTAAATATCGTAGACCTTATTGGTTTGTTATATTTATAACAAATGATAGGAGTTTCAGAATTATTAAAGTAATTTGGAATAGATGAAATCACTGAATTATCCTTGAAGATACTATGTAAATCAATAAACTCAATACCTTTGTTAATGAATGGAATTTTGATAAAATGTCGTTTATGGTTGACCTCAGAATCGATATAAGGACTAAGGAAATGTTGAACATAACACCTTGTAAGGAGTGCTGCTTTATATAATTTGTTTGCTCTATCATAAAGTTTATTAGCCTCTAACTCTAAATTGCGTAAAACTGAGATAGGAAGTCTTTTTCTACTGTAAATATTTAAGGATCATGGGGCTGCTACAATTATGTACAACTTACAACTGTTTAAATGTGTTGTAATTAAGGCTTTAAATACAGTGCACCTATCAAACATTTAAATTAGGAAAATATTACATATATACATACCTTGGGGTTAGGTTTACTTGCAACCCAGACTGAGGTTCCATATGAGAAAATTCTAACTCACATACCCGTACCAGCCTGTGAAATGCATAGCAAACGAACAGCAGACCGTTGATATGCAAATGAAATCATCGTTATATAAAAGTGACGTCATCTGCATTTTCGTAATTTTTGGAAGCCTTTTAATTCCACCTACATTTAAAAACTTGAAGGGGCATATTGCTTTGGGCTTTACTGTCTGTCCGTGGGTCGATCCGTCCAAAACTTAATTTAGGGTTTTGAAATTTAATGAATTTAAATGGATCTGGCATCAAACACTATTTAGCTGACCTGTATTTTAAGTATAAATTGTCTCCTTTTGTGGAGTTATGCCCCTTTTAAAAGATCATCAGGAAATTTTGTAATCTCAATATCTCAAAAACTATTACAGCTAGGTGCTTCAAACATGGTCAAATGATTGTGAAAATTTATAAAAAAAAAGTTTTTACTCTTTGCAAGTGAATGCCTTTTGCGAATTTAGACATTAAATACATGATATCTCAAACACTACAAAAGCTAGGGGCTTTAAAATTGGTCAGATGATAGAGGGTAATGCGTAGATTTACTGATGTTTTTTTTTAAAAAAAGGTATTTTATCTTGTTTTCGAGCTATTGTTTTTTTTGCACATTTGGTCAGTGAAAACCTATTGCAATTTTTACAAGCTAACAGCCTCATAGTAGAGAAGCTGATAGTATAAAATGAGTAGATTACCTGGTGAAATTTCTCAAAAAACACTTATTTTTCTTGAGTTTTTGCACTTTGCAACTTTGAACATTGAAACCTTGTAATTAAGCTTTAACAAAAATTGTTTTAGATATGAGCTATGAAATAGGCCAGCTGGCATAGAATAATGCGTGAATTCACTTGTGAAACTTTTAAAAAGATTTATTTATTCTTTTTTGAGCTAATGCCCTTAGCAAATTTGGTTATTGAAAACTTGTAATCTGGATATCTTAAAGTAAATAAGAAGGCAAAGATCAGGAATCGATACAATCAAGTACCACACCTGATCCAGGACACCACATGGGAAAGTGACAAAACAAAGGAGAACTATAAATACAAGCGACCTAAGAGATCAGACTGTCCTTGCACATGACCACACGGCTGCAATGAAAAGACAAGAAGAGCTGACAAATACATTACATAAATAACAAAAATGATTCACAAAAGAAGCACGCCCTTGGAACGGTCAGTAAAAATATTTTGCTGAGGGCTTAAACATGTTTCACTGTACCAACCTCACCCTTAGTTCTGGTTCGGATGAAGACAGGTATATGTTTGGTTTGCATGAAAGATCCCTAACTTATCCATAAATTATCTCATAGAACATAAAATTCAAGATATAAAAAGGAGATAAAGCAAAAATAAGACAAAAATTAATGGAGCTAGGAGCTTCACCTTTTGGTCAGCTGATACAGGATGATGAGTAGTAATTAACTAGAAGCTTTAAGCTTAAGATGGCCAACCAGCCTTATGTACAAGCAAATGGTTGGGGGTATGGTGTTTCATAAACATAATTTCTAGTTACATATAGAAATGCAATTTTTAAAGATAAGCAAGAAGTCTATTGTTTGTGTGACGATGGCATAGAAACATCTATCCCTCACCACCTCAGTTAGTCATCATAAAGGAAGACTCATGATGCCAAAGGGTGATCATCAGGACGGTGTTTCTAATCTAACAT
The DNA here is from genome assembly GCA_964019695.1 of Loripinus fragilis. NCBI lineage: Eukaryota > Metazoa > Mollusca > Bivalvia > Lucinida > Lucinidae > Loripinus > Loripinus fragilis. The sequence goes on from OZ026521.1 coordinate 35,463,776, forward strand.
CATACTCATTCTGCATTCTTATATAATAATTCTAGAATTTTCAGCAGGATATTCTAGTTTTAAGGTTTTCAATGTATCATTCTATCAAAATAGATACCTCAAATGTAAATTCTGCTGAATCATGATTGGTGTGTTAATGGCTATTGATAATAGCTGAAAGAACTTTACGGGCTTAGGTTAGTTATTTTTATATTTTTAGAATGTGTTTGAATCGAAAAATCACTTCACACTACTTGTGAAGGCAACTGAGGTAGACGCAATCCACCAACCCTTCGAACTGATAGAAGATGTTAAAGATAAGAGAATCATTATACTGAGAATCTTCCCAAGGTTTGTTATAAGAATGTATAAGTGCTTTTTTTTAACATGGTCAGTAATTATGTATGTTTATTTAATTATTTATCATTTTCTTTAAAAGTGAAGCTGAAATCACCCCAAAAAACCACAATTCTAATTCATTGTTTAATATATGGTATCAAGAAGATAGAATGCAAGAATACAGGGCAAACAACAACAACACTCACACACATACTCGCACACACAAGAACACAATAAGCAATGTCACAAGGTATCCCTTTCTCAGGAAGATAAATTCCAAGCAATATAGGCATTAGGAGCAGCATCGCCAAATCCTGACCAAACATGAAACCGCCAGCACATTTTATATGCAAGCAACGAAAGTAAAACATATTTAACAACAAATTAAATTCTTAGAATGGAAAGCAGATATGAGTGCTTAGATCTGGATATTTTCTTTCTCTATATACTGCCTGACGCCCTCGCGGGCATTATCAACATATGTTCTTTGTACACTCCGGGTTGCAGGATAAAAACTTACAAGTAACCATATTTAAATTACCATAGGCTTCTTTAACCTGCACAAGGGGCGATTACCCTGCACAGGGGACATCCAGTTCACGCTCTGACCCGAAGCACGGCCCACTTGTCTAGTGTCATACCTGCAAATGATACTAGGGAAAGCCTGTTCAGACTGAAGTTTTCCCCGCCTTGATCAGGGATTGAACCTGGGATCTCTAGCACCAGACGCAAGTTCGCTAACCACGGAGCTACCTCGTTTTCTGTCAAAGGTGTTATTATCAGCAGCTAACATTTATTTATTACAGGTCTTTGGGGCTTGAAATAATATTTCCAAGTCTCATCACTTGTAAGCAATTCTGATTTTCTACATTTGGCACATTTTCTAGAAGAGATTTGACCATTTTCACATTGAATATTTTTACTCAGATATGAGGGGCCCATTAGGTACATTTTTTTTTAGTTTTTACTGCCTAGCAAACTCTTATGATTTGATACGATGATATACATGTGCCAACACTATGGACAATATCTTTCACTGTAAGGCTGGCATATTGATTAATGATGCTTGCCACAGAAGCAACATTTTTTTTGGAAGAAGCATTAGGCTAACATGGACGTGGACCCTTTTTTAGGTCAGCTTTACCACCTTAAAATTCTTGTGCCATCTAAAACCTGTCTGCTTTGGTACCTTAGATATCCCATGTATCTGACAAAGTCTATTTTATGTCTGTGAACTTGCAATGACCAGGCTTATGGATTTTTTGCTACAGTTTTCATTTTCATCTGCCCAACCCACAGGGGATACAGCAATCAGCCCGCGATCGGCCGTCAATCTGTAGACACAAACTTGTACACTCTATAACTTTTCAATCCTTTGAGATATGTTTCATCATATTTGGAAGGCTTAAGACGGCATGTCACTTGCAAGAACAGTAGTTCTCCCTTGCATCAATTTGGAGGTATCTACCTTGAATGAATTTTAAGGGGGAAACCTTGTTTGCTTCAAAACTTTTATACCCTTTGAAAAGTTTTAATAATATTTAACAGGCATAGGCATCCGATGAAGCAATGTGCCAGATACAATGGTATTTGCTGTTTCATGCTTTTTGGTGTGATTTGCCTTGAATGAACTTTAATGGGAAAACCTTGTGCTCTCTATAGCTTCTACTCCTTAGAAATATTGTGGTAATATTTAACAGGTGTACAGTGATGCTTAAAAAACAAACCAACCTTTTTTCTCTTCTATATCAATAGTATATAATTGATAAAAACAGTTTCCTATATAGTCTTACTATTAAGTTTATGTACGCATGAAATTTAATTCAGCTTACTTCGAATGACATGGAATGTTCCCTTTGAGATGAATATCCACTTGACATGTCCAGTTGATCTACTTGAGAGTAATGCATACTTACAACAAGATACAGTGACTATTTTAAAGAACGACATGTTGACAGAGGGACTTTCAAACTTGGTACACAGAAAGATGGCTATACCCTCATATCCACGATTTTCTAGAGATATTGAAAGTTTAGCTGACTTTCTGGGAAGCATGTTTACTCAAACAATCACCCTTAATTCAGATGTGAAGCCTTAGTCATTTTTCGCACTTGATATGTTAAACCTAATGAGACAATGGCCATAAATAAGTTTCAAAGGTCAAGGTTGACCATTAACTTTTCAGCTGAGGTCGCTCATATTGGAGTCCTATCAACACATTAAAACATAGTTTCCTCCAAAACCACTAAGCCAATTGAACACAAATTTTATATGAAGACTCCTTATGATAGGTTAGCCAAAATTTATACCAATTATAGTGGTCACATGGCCAAGATGGCCACCACGCATATATATGTTAAAAACCCTTAAATATCTTCTTCTCTGGAACCAAAGGGCAAATGGCCTTGGGACTTGGTATGTAGCATTGGCGATGGGGGCCATACTAGATTTGCACAAATAATAAATCTAGGTTGACCTTGACCTACTTTATGGCAAGGTCAAATTTAATTCCTAATGCATTTATATGGGAAAAATCTTAATTTTTTCATCTTTCTATAACTGTTTAGGCCGAAATCATAATACTTGCAAGAAATGTTTGAGGTTTTATATAAGTACCAATGTCAAGCTGACCTGTGTTCTTTTAGCCACTCATTTGGACTGCCACATACCTATCTAAACATCTTTTCCTCTGAAATCAATGGGCTGTTTGATGGAGTCACTTGACCAAAATGGCCGCAACCACAATAAAACAAAATATGTTTCAATATAAGCTGTAGTTGATCTTGACCATTTTAACATTATTAAGGAGATCAGGTGAGCGCTTTAGCACCGTCAAGTCCTCTAGTATTTCTCATATTTTCGCTTGTGTTTTCTACAACAGAAATTGGATAGTTTTATTTTTTTAGTCAAATACTAGGGGCCAATCAGGCACAATGTTTCACTATCTAGACAAACTCGTATGAACTGAAACGATGAAATACATGTTCCAACACTTTAGGCAACATCTTTCACTGTAAATCTGTCATTTTTTTAATCAAGCCAGCAAAAGAAGTAACATTTACTTGGAAAGCAGCAATTTAGACTAACCAGGTCGTTGGTCCAAAATTTAGGCCATCTTAACCACATTGAAAATTCTTGTGCTTTCTAAAATCTGTCAACTTTGACACCTTTGATGCCTATGTTTCTGACAGAGTCTATTATATGCCCGTGGACTTGCAATGTTTATCCCCCACCCCACAGGTGATATAGCCAGCATGTGGAGACCGTCCCTCAATCTGTGGAAAAAGCTTTTTCACTCAATAACTCTCATATTCTTTGAGATGTGTTCTCTCGTATACTTTGAGATACTTTTTATTATATTTGGTAGGTTTAAGACGACGCGCCACTTGCAAGAACAGTTGTTCGTTCTCCCTTGTATCAATGAGGAGAAATCTACCTTGAATGAATTTGAAAGTGGAGACCTTGTTTGCTTCACAATTTTTATACCCTTCAAAATGTTTCAATAATATTTAATAGGCAAGTGCATTGAGTAAAGGCAATGCGCCACATACGATGATAGTTGATCTTAAAAGTATGCTTTTAAGGGATTGTTTCCCTCGTATGAGCTTTAATGTACAGCTGCTTTCACAAAAAATATAGATAGCGATTTTGTCATAATTATTTACATACCCTATACTTGTTTAAGTGTTTGAAATAAACTTGTGCTTTGTTTGAGATATGATTTAGTTCTACTTCTGTATGCACGACATATGTATTATAGTGAGTATAAATATGGTTTGGTTTTGCAAATGTTTTGTATCTATTAAAAAATTGATTATATTTTTAGAAAATCAAAGTTGCTCATCAAAACTCTATTTCGAATTATGGGATAATAAAGAGAGCAGCAAAGAAAACTGTGGTGGTAATCTATAAAGTCATGTATACGGAGCATTGTGAAAATACTTTAAGAATTGAAGCTATTGAGTGTATCAACAATAAATCACTTGATTGACTTTGGTGTATGCAGGTTGCACAAATTTTATAATTTTACATAATTACTTAAAAAAGATATTTTAAGTGCATTTTTTTGGTGTTAAAATTTTGATGCTACATAGTAAGAGCCCAGTTATCAGGAGAATGACCAAAAGGAAAGTACAGTACTTCCAAACAGTTAAATGGGCCAAGAGGGTTTGAAATTGTATTAAAATTGGGAAAATGTCATCTTTTCAGATGATTCCACACTCTTAATCTATTTCTTTTGCAAATCTATTCCCATCTGGCATCTGGAACACGAACAAATTTATCCACATTACAATGATGGATGGGTAAAAATCTACTGGAGTCGTATTGAGGGGACTATGTTGTAACTTTTAAAGGGGTTTCTCAACTTAAACTTGTTAATGAAACAATCACAAGTAAGGCATATCAGGATAATATCAAAAGCGATATCAAACTCCAATATAAGTGCACTATGCCCTAAGCATTCAACAAGACAACACACCGTGCAAATGTTCTTAAAAATATTCACGCATTCACATGGGACCAGAGTGGTGATATTTTTGAGTTGCCACCTTACAGTGTAGATCTGACCCCATAGATACTGACTGTAGCATTGTAAAGCGCCACATTAGTTGGATGTCAAATATAAAAGACAGACATTTTTAGAAATTACTATTAAATTTGGTGCACCTTGAATTCAGATGACCTAGAAAGCATGCATTCGGCTATGCCAAAAAGAATCGAAGCTGTCATGATTACAACTGATGGTGGTGTTACAAATTGCAAGATGACATGCCGGATTTTCGCTGGAAATGAAATAAGTTTCAAGATAAAATGCTTTGTTGTTACAGTGCTATACATGTGCTCAATAAAATATAGAAAAAATAATGATTTGCACCTTTTAATACATAGCAAAATCAAATCTTAGGTACATAGGGTATGCAAATAATTATGACAAAAATCGTTATCTAGAGAAAATTTGGAAAACAGCTGTAGTTACCTTGTGCAAATCATAGCTTCTACCTTTTAGAGATAGTGTGATATTATTTAGTAGGTATATAGTGCTTGTAAAGAAACTAACCAGCATTTTACTTTTCAATAGTAATAGTATATGATTGATAAAACAATGTCCTATACTCGTAAATTCTAACTATTAAGTTTATGTACGCATGGCTTTTACACTTAAGCTTACTTTCATGTACATTGAATGTTCCCTTTGTCAATAAAGGTAACTGTCCTGAAATTCTATTTGGTATGACCAGCAACAGAAAACCCAATAAATTGCCAAACTTCATCTGGCCTTACAGTGCTTGAATACGTCAAACTCAAATGAACTATGCATAAATAGTCAGTTTAAATTTATATAACATAATTTCTTGTACATTTTTGTAGCTTTGAGATGAATATCCATTTGACATGTCCAGTTGATCTACCAGAGAGTAATGTATACTCAAAACAAGATACAGTGACTATTTTAAAGAACTACATATTGACAGTGGGACTTTCAAACTTGGTACACAGAAAGATGGCTATACCCTCATATCCACGATTTTCTAGAGATATTGAAAGTTTAGCTCACTTTCTGGAATGCATGTTTACTCAAACTGACAGAAATCACAGTGAAGACCCTTCCATCTATAGCGATACTTTATTTGAAGTCAAAGAGACACTCCAGAAAATGCTGCTTTTGGCGTTGGAAAAACCACAAGTAAGCTGCTAACTTTTACATGGGCCTCAGCATGCGAAAACAAACAAGTGGGTATGACCAGGCTATGTCACAATCACAGAACAAAACCAACCCACGCCACCACTATAAAGAGAACACAGAAAGCCACACTTTATTGAGAATTCAATTAATGTAAAGCAATCAGATATCTCTACAACATCAAAAAGTGGGTATGATTAGGAAATGCCACAATCCAACCAACAACACCACTCAGAAGAAGCACAGAGCACAGAACACAGACAGCCACACAACAAGAGGACTACATACCAACCCATAACACCGCTAGGAAGAGGCACAGAACACAGACAGCCACACAAAAGGATGAAAACTTATTAACTAACAAAACAATCTCTCTCTCTTAACCTAAACAATAATGGATATGACAGGGAATTGCCATATCAAAGACCTGACCTCATTCGATTGATAGGAATTGAAATTGATTAAATACAAATAACAAACTCTCTAATTGGTCACTTTTCAAACACATTATTTCTGACCAAGCTACAATAACTTAAAATTAATTTTTGTGGCCACCTGTTGGGAAAGGGCTGACGTCTTGGCCCTCTTGTGTATGATGTTTTCTTGTGCTTTGTCACTTTCCCATATTGTGTCCAGGGTCAGGTATGGTACTTGATTGTATCAGTTCCTGATCTCTTACTTTTATCTACGCCAATTAAGATATAATTGGTAATTAAGATCAACATTGATAGGATTTAGTAACAAGTATGTTTTTACATCTACATGATTATTAAAATATAGCTTGTGTCTCAAGAAGTACTTGTAGCATTAACCATTGACATATAGTCTTACTGTGTATATAACATAAATGATAGAATGTATATAACTGATGTGTGGAATTATTGATTCTGTGTTTGTGCAAGTCTTTGCCAACTATAATAATAGAGACCTATATGTACTGACGTCACGAAAAAACGCCTCATCTAAAAGTAAACGTAAATATCTCTTAGACTGATCTGACTAAAGTTATGAATTTGAGTGCATTATAACATCTGATAAGCCATACGTATCTCATGAAAACAACATTGCTGAAAGAATATTTTAGGCTGAGAAAACGACCTCGCCTTGAGACAGGGGTCACCAGTATCCTGTGACTCAAGATTTTAGCCACATTTGCTTTGTTTCCTGACACAATTCGTTGACAGGTTAAACGTGTTTTACCATTGTAAAACCGTATCTATATTATCACAAATGCGTTTATAATGTTCAGACAATGTTTATATGCGTCTGCTGAAGCACAGGTGGGCATCAGAGGAACTACCGCGAAATCGCATAAGCATAAATTTGTTCCTTCTTCACATCCGGGACCTATCGCGTTAGTGGCATCGACACGGAAAAGACAAACAAAGATAGGTACTCTCGATTGTTTTGATTCTTTGTAAAAGAATGAGTTAACTATGTTAAAATCGGGCAATGCTTTTCCATGTAGATATGATTTGCCTTGCTAAACAGGCCAAATGCGATGTTGTAAAATGCTTTGCTTTAGGATGAGAACCGTGACCAATTCGAACTCAGAACGTTTCATCAGTTTTATGTCAAAACGAAAGCTGTTCAGTTTGCAGATGTTTTGCCAATTTTAGCTTATATCAAGAGCATTTTACACATGGCATGTACATAACAGCCTTTAGTCGTCCTTCGTACGTAAATAAATCAAACCGATCATGTTTTATGAATGAATAAATGCCAAAGTTTTTAGGCGAAGTATCACCTTCGCCATTGTGGTAGTTGTATAACGTCACGCTCTAGTTCCTTCAAGTAATACGTGCCAGTAAATGCTATGCATGCAGGAGCGGTGAGAAATGTGTGTAATATTGTAATATCTACTGAAAGACCCCAAACCACCACCAAGCCATCTCAAACGCTGCTCCCCTTGTACAAACTAGCACACTTGCCCCTGCCCCACTCAAAGTCCTCACCCCTAAGACCTCACAACCTTTTGCTCAGCTTTTTTACGCAGATGCGCTACAGATGTAAGTATAAGGTCTCATCCACTGGCCCAAATATACTTGAAGTGTATATCATTTATCTACATGTATATATATGTCAGTACATGAGATTTTGTCACTTATCGCATGTGCCACAACTCAGATTAGCTTGCACAGTTTTAAAGTTTCACCAGAACTTTCATGTACTGACACATATATACATGTAGATAAATGATATACACTTCAAGTATATCTGGGCTGGTAGACGAGACCTGATACTTACATCTGTAGCGCATCTGCGCAAAAGGCTGAGCTCAAGGTTTTGTGGGTCTTGGAGGTGAGGACTTGGGGTGGGCAGGGGTAAGTGTGCTAGTTTGAACACGGGGAGCAGCGTTTGAGATGGATTGGTGATACTTTGGGGTCTTTCAGGATAGATACTACAATATTACACAGATTTCTCTTCGCGCCTGCATTCACTGCATGTACTGATATGGTCTACTCAAAGGAACTAGAGCGTGATGCTACAACTACCGCGATGGCGAAGGCGATACTGCGCCTGTAAACTTTGGCATTTATTCCTTCATAGAACATGATCGGTTAAATTTATTTACGTACGAAGAACTACATTACAAACCAAGGACCATCACATACTATGGGAGCTACAACAAATAATGAATTAAACCTTAGAGCAGACAGCAGATTAGGCCACCAGCTGACTTAATTTATTTTAAGAGCTGAATCTTTGCCCAAGATTCTGCTGTTGTTAAAATGTCAAATCGTGGTGAAACAAACAAAACGGTTCTTAAATCACAGACAGTCAGACAAAAATACCAAGTGAGCCATTTATGGCACAGTGGAAGATAATAATCAGGCAACAACTGATCGGTGAAAGTTTTATGTCAGGGTTGTCATTCAGTCTGAGGCATGACCTCCTGTCTTGCAATTAAAGAATAAACCATAACTACAAACTTAGATTTTTATTTTTTATTTTTGTTTTGTTACAACCAGGCAATCCCTTCTTCAGAATTTGCTTACTGGTAAGACTTTATCATTGCAAAGCAAGTTCTCTTTCTCTCTCTATCTCTCTCTGTCTGTCTCATCAAGCTGATTTGTTTGACGCTAGCAAAGTAAGTAAGAAGGCAAAGATCAGGAATCGATACAATCACGATCTTTTATCTCCCAGGTACCACATGGGAAAATGACAAAAAAACACAAGAGAACTTCATATACAAGCGAGCAAATAGGTCAGCCCTTTCCCAGCAGGTGACTACAAGCTGAAATGAAAAGATAAGAACACATGATAAACGTAAAACATAAATAACGAAAATGATTCAGCTATAATTATGTAGAAATGAGAAGAAAGAAAGAGAGCATTACAAGGCGGTGTTTCGTTTGTGGATCTTTTTTGTGTGTTTGTCTTTGCCTTCTGTGATGTCTGTTTCTTGCAGCCTTGTAGTTACCTCTTGGGAAAGGGTTGACCTCTTGGCCCTCTTATATGTGATATTTTCTTGTGCTTTTTCACTTTCCCATGTGGTGTCCTGGGTCATTCCTGGAAGTTGATTGTATCGATTCTTGATATTTGCCTTCTCTCTTACTTTTATACAAATTGGCCTATGAATATAAGATAGTAAATTTTGTTTTCAGATCAGATCATATGGCTTACCGCGCGAAGACAGAGTAGAGGGGCAGATGCTTGGACAGTTTCCAGAAGATATTTTCATTGGAGTTAAAAATTTACACAGTGTACAAGGAGTTCCAACTCTTGACATAGTATGGATAGATTATGATAATTACAGACAGTTGGTAAGATCATTGCTTATAACTCGGCCAGTTCATTTAATGTGTTGTACTAATCACATATCTATAAAGCCAATGTTTAAACCTCAGTACACAGCTATCAATATTGGCCGGGGACACTTTCATCCCCCTGATTGAAAACAATTAGTATAAAGGGGTCAGCATGGCGTCCACCTGTTAGATTGTTGGCATGTTTGACAATAGACAAAAAGTTTGTGCAGTCCCAAAATGTATTTTGAGTTATTTTTCTGATATTTAGAAGGAATGCATATCAGGTAAAGAGAGTGTGTTGCATACAGGCATGGGTTGGTTTTCTTACATCAATTTTTAGCTATCTCTCATAATTGAAATTTAAAGGGGAAACCTTTTGTGCTCCATAATAATCATTTTCATACCCATTGATATATTTTGATAATATTTTGTAGGATAACATATTTTATAAAGGTGATGTACTCATATGCAAACATGGTTACTGTCCCTTGCTTTTTGATTGAGTAATCTCCTTTGATTGATTTTAAGGGTAAATTGTTGTACGCTCCATTACTTTCATACCCTTTGCGTTAACAAGACTAATGTGTAGTAAGATAATATATTGGAGTCAAGATAGTTTGTCCTGCAAAAAGAATGGTTGCTCTTTCTTTCTTCATACAAGTTATCTTCTTTGAACATATTTTAAACACAAATCCATCTTCCCCCAATAACTGCCATTCCCTTTCAGATAATCTGATATTATTCAGCATGGTAACATATTAGGTCAAGACGGTGTAGTACATGCTCAAATGATACCTCTCCCTTGCTTACTGGTTGAGTGATATATCATGATGTAATTTCAAAAGCAAAACCTTCTGATTTCGAAAGTTTATTAGGTTCCTTCAATATCGTATTATGATATTCAGTTTGGATATATATAATATCAAAGTGATTTGTTTGGTGTAAGAATAAATCTTTGACTTATTGTACCTCTTTTGAATGTATTTAAGCATAATTCCGCGTTTGCTTTACTATAATAGTAATTGTACATAAAATTAGTTTTATCTCTTCTGATATCACATACACACACACACACACGCACGCACGCACGCACGCACGCACAATATTTAAAGGAACACCTGATGATTTTCCATAGGTGATAATGTTTACCCCTGTGCAATATCAAAGTAATGTAATTCACTTGACTATAAGGCAGCAATCCAGTTGTATTTGCCATTTGTGCTACGATAGTCAAAGTTTTGGATCAGAAAAAGTTTTTTGGTAAAACATTTGCTGCTTAAGTTCATGGCTCAAATTTTGTAATTTTTAATTTTCTTGAAAATGACAATTTTTTTCTGGAACTCTGTAGAATCTTCTGAATTTGTTAATCGCGTAACCTAATGATTTCTGCAACATTGAAAGGCTATTGACTGTACAGAAATGATGCTGTTGTATTGCTTGATTGAACCATCCTCTTAAATTTTGGTTTTGAAAAAAGGGATATTTTTTTTAATATTTCCATTTTTTACATAAAGCGTTCTATGGGAATTCTGGAAAGGGATTACTTCATTTTTATTAACAAGCACCATCCTTGATGGGTAACCAAACTAATCCCAGGAGATACATGTTTTTGCCTTATTAACCCAACTCTCGTTATGAGTCAGACTATGAGTGACTTTGTAGTGTGATCTATGGTAAAATGCGCAGTGTTCCTTTAAATATTTTGAGCAGTGTATATAATTTTATATATAAGGGTAAAAAAAATACAGAAATATTATACAATTATTGACTTATGCTGAGGTAGACATGGAATGTTATTGAACAGTAAACGTCATATTGACCGATGCGGAGCGAAGGTCAATATGATTAAGTTTACTCTTCAATAACACTCCATGTCTAACGAAACATAAGTCAACAATTGTTTTATTATATTATAATTGTATGTTATGCGTTTCCTGCCATTTTAGACCATTAAAACGTTGACGTTACGGATGAATCATGCGAAATGACTACATTCTGACGTCACTTCCCGTAAGCCAGTCAATATTACCTCGTGCTGTGTGCTCATTTCCGTCAAACCATGTAATATGTAGTTTTATTGACTCCAGTGGATATGCATCTGGGCTAATCAGAATTTGTTTATTTATAGATTATATAATAAATATTAATATAGACAATACATATTAACTCCTGGTAATCTTTAAAACAGTGAAACCGGTAGAGGAAAGAGAAAATTGTTTATTAAAAGTTGTGAAATTGCACTTAATCTTGTTTTGTTTATATATTGCCGTATTTTTATTACCCTGAAGTTCAGAGGTAGTTACGTATGCTTATTTTATCTCATACCTGTAGTCGATAGTTTTCACCAAATATATGGGACTAAATGAGGTTATCTGAAATTCATTGTATCAAAACGGTAGTAACATGACTATATTGTCCGCTGTTGTGTAGCAGGCTAATCCAAGAGTCATATATTAAAGGAGGCAAGTTTGAATCTCGCAAGAAGTGTTTTATTTTTTTTCCAGTAAAATACTTCCTATGTACTGACAAGACGCAAAACTCTAAAAATCGAGAAAATGCTTATTTTTTGTGCAATTGCGTATATGTACTTGGGGTCACACGCGTAGTTGTTATTAAATTGAGACTGTTTCGTCTAAAAGCCAAGATAGTTGTCCGACATTCTTGATTTACTAGCAACTGCAGTGTTGTTCTATGTACATTTCCATTTACTTACTCTACATAATATGCACACGCGCGTAAACCAAAAACAATCCTGGGTTTTAGCACATACAAACCTTCCTTTACAGAAAAAAAAACACTCCTCGTGAGATTAGAGCCTACCTGCTATATGCAATGAGTCCCGCGCCTAACCCGACGATACTGTCGAACTGCTACTTATTTTCTCTTATCACACATTCCATTTCAAATAATCTAATTATTTTCTGTATATTTGACTAAAACTACCAATAACAGATTGGAGATCAAATTAGCATAGGCTACTCGCTTTGAATTTCAGGGTAAAAAAATAAGACAGTACTAAGTTGTCATCTTTGTAACTGCTTATCTTTTATCTGTAGGTCGGGGGATTTGCCATCTTCTTTGGTGATACAAACTGGGGGGCCCTTTGTAACTGGGGGGCCCTTTATGGATTTGGGATTGTCAATATTAAATGGACGATAAGCGATATTATTTTAATTTTAAAATTTATGAATTGCCATTTTTTGTGTAGATGTTTATCGCTTAGCTTTCAAGCTGTATATTTTTTGCAAATGTTCTTTGACGCCTGATGTCAATATATACCTGCGTTTTTTTCCTAAAAATGAAAGTCTGCCATTTGACCTTTCTTGCACATATAAACTACCCTGGCTTTATGCTTAATGATATCGGAATCATTATTCTATATTACATGCTTCAAGGATGTAAAATCTGGAAACTTTTTATTCAACATCAATCCCCCCATGTGCCAGCAGAAGCTTTTGCCTGTATATGCGTTACCATCTTCTATCATATGACGTCGCGTCTGGGAGTGAAATAACGCCATGCAATTAAATCGATAAACCATAAATACGATAAATTTCAAAGTATTTGTCATATGATAAATAGTATCTAACATTCGTGCTCTTGTATTATTGAATTTATTAAACTCGTTGCGAAAAAGAGATAAAATGCTCGGCAAGCCTCGCATTTTATCTCTTTTCCCCAACTCGTTTAATAAATTCAATAAAACATGAGCACTCATGTAAGATCCTCTATTTACACATTATATGAAAGTGGCTTGCTGGCACTAGGGAGAACGATACTCTGAATCCCAAACAGCAGAGCTAAGCCTGTAAAAATGTCTACTGAATATGGAATCAATGAGAGAAATAAAGTTCTCTGGTACCAACCTCCCCCTAAGTTGTTTGTATTATTTGCTAGTTTTATATGGAGTAAATAAACATAAGAAGCAGCTTTAGCATCTCTTATCTTTTTATAAGAAAAAACTTAGCATTATTTTATGAGACATACTTTTGCTAACATCCTGTACTTATACATCTACAACACAGGTATAGTCTTGATTATGTAAACACTTTACTGTTCAACCCTCTATGACAGATTGGTCACTTTCAACCTAAATAATATATACCATAATTTGTATACTCGAGATGCATTTTGACATGCTTTATGGTTAAAACAGCCTAACGTTATTTTTAAAGGGTCTAGTCAGAATAACTTCTATTTATAAAGCTAGTGCTCTTTGATTCATTCAAAAGGATTTATTTCTGTTGTTTTGAGCTTCAGTTTTTCTTATTATATAAGGCAGTTGCATGCCATGGGACAGCTACTTGAAAAGTATCTCCCCAATATGATTTTATTACAAATCATATTTTATGTTTTAAACATTTTTCATAAAATTTCGTGATTTGTAAATAATCTGCATATGATATATGCAATAATTATTGCCATGCTTACCAAAAACAAGAAAAAGAGATAAAAATCATTTTTATTGTTACGAAATTTTAGATCCCCACTCCATCCGACCAACCAAATCTTTAAAGTATGTAGGGATTTTTAATATATTTTAATAGCAATTGGACATTGGATATAAACTTTGCACTGATACATGTACTACATTCATTACACCAAAAGCTCCAAAATGGTTCTTGGCATCAGAAAAGTAGGCATATACTGCTCAAACTGTCAATGATCCTTATTCCTTTGACGAGTGTATGTTTTAATGCTAGTGCTTTAAACAACAAAAATGAATATTTGAATTCTTAGATACTCAATCCAGGTGTTGATATCTTTCATATTCTGGTCCTTCAGCAATATTGGGATCTGACAGAAGGCAGGATACCACTTAAGCAGGTGCTAGGGTGCGTGAGAATTGTTGCGCTTTCTATTAGTCTCATGAACAGACTTGATTAAACTAAGTCTTCTGTTTTCTTATATTGTAGTTTCGCTATATTTATGAAGGATCTTCTTTTCCAGATTATTTATTGAGATGACTTCCTAATAATCATAATCTTTATTTTGAACAATTGGGTAGTCAGATATATCACACGAAACTACAGGATATAGGCCAGTACATTTAGCCAAACAAGACCCTAGACCCTAAACTAATTCCTTGAGAAATGTTATTAACAGTTTTTGTATCAAAAAGGTGTCCTATTTCATAGAAAAAAGGTCCTCGAAAAATCCGTGGGGAAATGGTATTTTTGGGGGGTTGGAAAAATACGAAAAATGAAGAAAAATCGCCAAAAACTGGCAAATAGTATCATGTTACAGGTACCCTGGGATCTAATTTGACATACCTTGCTATCCCAGGACAAGATTCCATGGGTGTCAAATTGTTCATTGGTACCCCAGGCATGTCCCAAAAAAGTGTCTCTCAGAAAAACTTATTCTGGCTATGCTTAAACGCATGGTTTCGATGGCAACCCATTATGCTTTTCTCCTGAATGGGGGTATACCTACGAAAACAACCACATCTCAGCTGCTTTTTAGTCTAGACTACTAATAATGGTACCAATTAAAGCTAAGACATCAGCCTTTTTTGAATGATCAGATATGCAAATTTTCTGATTTAAATACTCATGAATATTAATGAGAACATTAAAATGTGGGGAAATCGTAAAAAATACCCATAGAGTAACAAATACTGATTCCTGCCCAAAAACATCAATGGTTTACATTGTTTGTTGTTATACCATAAATGATATAATATGACAAGATCGTTCACCTGGTGGCTGTAGATGTAAATTATCCCATTTGCATATCCATGAATATTTATGAAAACTTGAAAAATGACAGGAAAATCATTGCAAAGAAAATAAGTAAGCAACAACTAGAAAATTGAAGCCTGTGATAGTATGCTGACACTACACCCCTATGGCGATTTCTAATGGATGCCAACTTTTCCATTAGGACCAGCAAAATGCTAACAATTAATGTCCTCAAAATTCATTTACCTATTTGGGTTAATGCTGTATGTCTTTTGTGAAATTAAATTGTTTCCATGTTTCATAAAATAATTTTAAAGAATTGAATGTACCTACAGAAATACTCATATCTCAGCAGCAACTATAAACTTGGTATCAAACTAATTCTTATTAATATATTTATTTCTGGACTGTCCCGTATGCAAATTATCCCATTTGTATATAAATGAATATTTATGAAAACCTGAGATTAGAGAGTAATTTCAGGAAAAATTGATGTACATATTCAGCTGCTAATTGCTCTAGAATACAAAATGGTACCAAATTGAAGCTAAGACAAATCTCTTCTAAATAATCTGAAAATAAACTCTGGTTAAATATGTAAATAACATAATTGTCATATCCATCATTAATTCATTATTAACGGAAATTATAGAAGTGAGAGAAAATTTGTCAAAAAGAAGAGCAAGAACAAAAAATGGGTATATATACTCATATATCAGAATTCTTTCACACAGTTGTTAAACTTTCAAATTACTTTTACTCTTTGTTTATTGTTACTCCCATTATGGGAGTCTGTAATTGTTCTATGTTTTGTTGTACGTTACTTTATGTCCATTCTAGTATTGCAATCATCTTGATGGGGAAAAGAGAGCTGGTTGCTTTGCTTAATTTGTCTTCTTGGTGTCTCGTGATGGTTGAGCGGCTCTTCCTGGCAGTGCCACGGGATTGTCTGCAGTTTGTGATTGTGGTATTTCCTGATTATACTCTCTTACTATTTTAAATATATATTGATATTAATAAAAATATTGGAAAAGATTAACAAATCACAGAATAATTTAGTGGGCATACCTACAAACTACAAAATTACTCATGTCGCTGCTGCTAGACGCCCTAAGTTATCAAACGTGGCTCTTGATTGATGCTAAGACATATACCTTATACCCTGTGTTTCAATATGCATATGCACTAATTTTAGTTTTCACATGACTTTATGACTGGGAATTATGAAATTTCCTATGTATTTCTTTTTGAGGAAAATAATTCTGTACGAAATTGAGCCATTTAAAACAATATTATGCTAAAGCAATCACTGAGAGGGTGTCTCAAAGTGAAGGATTAAAATATTCTATTGACACAACTGTCGTACAGCTAGATGAATCAAGAGGACAACTCCTTTCCTAATGATGGAACAAATTTACTTTCATCAGTTGATTAGCAATTGCAGATAAATAGGGAATTGCAACTGTTATTTAGGAAGCATATTAGTGCTTTAGGGCGTTTGTTTTAGCATGGAAAATAAACAAGTGGACGCAGAAGTTGGGTTTGACTGAGTAAATCGAGTCTCAGACAAGTAAGTGTTAGCATTAAAAAAATCAACTGATATTCCCATAATAACAGCCATAGAAGGCTACCCCTCAGCCTTTTGTGTAACAAGTTGTTTAATAAATATTGGTACAAGCCGCCTAATATAAATATGTTCGTTTGATTTTAAAAGCAAAGAATGCACCAAAGAGCTGAAAGTGCATTTTTGCCACATGAACTCGTTCTTTACAGGCTCTTAGCGCAGTCGTCAGCTTGTCCGACTACAGATACATGGGTTGTGAGTTCAATCATGGCCTGGGTTCATACTTTGTGGAGATCAATCATGAAATGATTATAGGTCATTCTTCTCCTTCCCCTGTTTCAAGAAGTGTTGTTGTCAATTGCAAGTGAAAGTATGTCAATTTAAATTTATCTAGTGACTACAAATTAGACAATAACATAATGTTACAAATGCCACATGGGACAATTTAACATATTTTTTTTTTATTTTAGATGAGCTCTTTGAAAAAATCCAATTTGAAACTTGGTCCAATTTATTCGTTTCATATTACGCAGAAGGTATATTGGAGAAAAGAGCAAAGTGACACTTTGTAATCTTATATTAGAAACTTATCATCAATATGGTTGTATGAAAAGGTGCCAAGTGACATATGGAACATTAGTCCACACAACTTTCATACATGATCACTATTGTGAAGAGGTACCATGTGCTAATAGCAACCCACCAACGAGTTTTTGTCGCAAAGCAGCAACAACAAGGGTTGGTTGCTGTTACGATTAGAGGCTATGTTCTGTTCTATTCATCTGCAATATGAAGGACTGATTTCCATTCTGTCATTTGAGTTCTGGTATCTATACGGAGGCGATTCGATCTAACTAAGAACCTTATTCTACCGTTGAAAAATATGCTGTGATTATCATTAACATTGAAAAAGTACAAAAAGTAAAAGTAAATAGCGAAGACGCCAGTTTCGTTGATATTAAAGTTATATTTTAGCCATAAGACTGAGGGATATTTTTTCGATCACCAGAAGCTTGAACGGTAATGATAGCTTTGAAAGCAAGCGGCTGTGTGTCTCCCCATAACGTGACGTCACAATTCTTATAACGTTACGTCACGACATGATAACGTCTTGAGCCAAACGCCAACTGCCACATGCATCGTCGCGCCTTTGAAAGAGGCAGCCACAAATGAGCCCGACATGAGATTTCCAACATTGTGATATGTGCGACCAGCAGAGACTCAGATCAGCCTGTGCATACACGCCTTTGCTAGTCACTTAAATTTTCTTTGAGTGTTATGCTACTGACTAAACATCATTTGGAGTTTCTAAGCTTAAAAGTAGGCTGCACAGGCTCGTCTGAGGCCACACTTGTCAAAATGCCACATTGTTGGAAATCACATGTCGCTGCTCAGATTACAAATCCTCATGGTATCCAATAGGAACCCCATTGCCTTTAAAATACCTTGCCGGATTATTTTATTTCTTATATTCAGAGCTAATAAGCTAGTGATACTAGTTTTTCCCTCCAGTAATTTTCTTACTGACTGTTCCAGGGTGGTACTTCTTCATTTGTGTTCATCTTTGACATATTGCCTTGTATGTGTCTTCTTGCCTTGTGGTCACCTGTTGGAAAAGGGGTAAAGCCGTCGTCATTGGTGCGGCAGGTCCAGCATACCCACTTTTTTGGCTGAGTATGCTCCGCCGTGCCTATTTTTCTCGTTTCAGCTCATTTTTCTTTGGGCGTTACCTCTGATTTTATTTAATCATGCGACAATTTACGAACGATGCGCATGTCATTAATATACCTTGCCAAGGTTTTAAAACAAGCGGGTTATGGGTTGTGTCAAGACAAAACCTACGGTAGTTGCATTTCCGTAACAAAGGCGCAGACCAGCCTGCGCAGACATGCAGTCTGATCAGCGACTTTGTTTTTCAATTTCAGGAAAGTATAAGTAAAAACGCTAAAAGTATTTTGACAAAAAACCTGAGGACCAATGCCAACGTAACATACTGAAGAAACAGTGAAAATCGTAACTGTCTAAAAAGGATTTTGTCCAGCATTCCGTTTTTCACTCCACAAGGAATATCTTTTCTAGCAAAAAATACAAACTTGATCCCTAGACACAAGTGCATTAAAACCCTTTAAAAACAACCATAGAAGCGCTCGAAATTAAAAGAAAATCTGGGTGGAGAGGGTAGACCCCCTAACGATAGGGTGGAATAATACCCCTCTCGTGCTCTCCACCCTTACGTGCCTTTGGCACTCGATGGTTTCTTCCATCAGTTTGAAATACTCGGCGAAGGCCCTGAGTTTGAGCTGACCTCAAGGCGCTTCTGTATGCGACTTTTTCTTGTTCTCTTGTCACTTTCCCCTAAGGTGTTGTGCAGGTGGGGTACTAAATCTGTAGATTCCTGACATTTGCCTTCTTCCTTACTTTTTATACTCACACGAGTACCTACTTACAAGAAATACTGTATACTGTGCTATCATCTCAGATCAAATAGTAATTGGTTGCCCATTAGGTGTGCCTTTTCATATTTTTAATTAAAACACAGTGTAGATGTTAGATTCATGAAAACAACATACCTACTATTCTACAACCTGATATCAACTTGATAAGAACTTTAGTAGTTGTGGATCAAGTATCAAAAATGCTAGATGACTGCAAACATTAAAACTCATTTTCCTCAAAAGTTGAAAAATGTCACTTGGCACCTTCTTCCACCAATTGTGTTTCATGTCTGTCATGCTGTTTTGTCTGTTCCTTGCAATCTTGTGATCGCCTGGTGACAAAGGGCTGGCCTCTTGGCTCTTTTGTGGGTGATGTTTTCTTGTGTTTTTGTACAGCAACTCGATGTCATTTTAAATACATCATTATCATCCATTTTATTTATTATATTTTTTTACTTTTTCCATCCAAATTATGTTTAGTTTAATATTGTCTGACGCTAATGACCTAGAAGTGTTGATGCGTCGTTTAGCACCAAACAAACAAACAAACTGATTGATGCCTTTTGTTCTTGCTGTTCAAGTCAGCATTGTATTTAATCATCAGCTTTATGTGTCTGTGGTAGTAGAAATGCTTTATGGAAGTTTATTATATCAATATCTCTGGTTAGGTAGCTACACAGTTAAAAGGTGTTTTCTATACTTGAAGTCATTAACATTTAACCATACTCATGCAAAGAAATAAGCTTGGACATGCATACATCATTGAAAGGAGACGAGGAAAATTGCCATCCAGATATTATTATCCCCAGACAAAGTCGGAGGGATATAGTTTTGGCGTCGTCCGTGCGTGCGTCCGTCCATCCATTTCGTCAGTCCGTCCATCCCTCCCTCCATCTGTCCGTCCGTCCCTCCATCAATCTGTCCGTACGTCCGTCCACACTTTTTGTCTGTCTGGAACCATAACTCAGTACCTATCGGTCAGATTTGATTCATTCTTAGTACAAGTAATTAGTACCATAGACTCTCAATATCCTATTAGTTGGGCAAAAATCGACCCCTTAACACTTGAGTTATTGCCCCTGTTTTGGTAATGGCAATTATAAGGCAAAACCTATATTAGCTTTTTTGTGTGATGATCTTCCCATTTCATCAAAGCTATTATATTAAACAACTTCTCACTATAGACCATGGTTGCCAAGTGCCTGTAGATAAGCATGACAATGTCAAAGTTTTACCCTACTCCCGTTGACCCCATCTAAGGGGTCAAAGGTCAAATATTTTAATTTCGCAATAAATAAGGCAATTGTTAATATTTTTGCTAAAATTTTGCATGCAGGCAGAGCAGCAATAGATATGAAACATATCAAATGGGAATTCCGTTTAAAGGCCTGGGTCCGAGTCTGTTGGGTGGACTTAGGGGGTGGGGCAGAGGCCAAAATTAAACTTTTTCAGAATATGATCAAGTTGCATATCAAACAAAAGCTGACGAAGCTGGCAGCAACATGCTAGCAACTATTTTACTCACAGACACACCCGTGGCCCAGGGGATTGGGTCAATAGGTCACACTATATATTGTACTGAAAGTAGCCATGTTGCATATCAAATTAAAGCTGACGAAGCTGGCAGCAACATGGTAGCAAATAATTTGCCCACAGACACACCCTAAACCTAGGGGGTGGGGTCAAAAGGTCAAGTAGTATTTTTTTTCCTGAAAGTAGTCGTGTTGCATAACAAATTAAAGGGAATTGAGCACAGAGCACCATGAAAATCAATATGCTGTCATTACACACACCAACGACTCCTGGAAAGGGGTCAAAATGTAGTTTTTTTCTTTTCTAAAAGTCATGTTGCATATCAAATTTAAGTGGAAGAAGTGTAGACCTACATGCAAGGTAACACTTTGAATTTACACACACCCTTGACCTCTGGGGTTGGGTTTAAAGGTCAGATATTGAAATTATGCAGATGTAAGTATACTTTTTATTAAACTAAGCACTAAAACATACTTGACAGGCGTTTTTTTATGATCTGAATGATACTGAAGGTGAACAAAGGGTTAGATAAATGGGATTTATGTTTTGTTATTTACATGTTTCTCTCAAATTACCCTTCGTCGGGAGATATAAATTCGTCGAATTTGTCTTGTATAAATATAACATTCTTGAGAGGGATATAGTCAAAAATATCATCCCGAGGAATGTGATTATCAACCTAGGCGTAGCAGAGGTTGATAATCATATTTTGAGGAAAGATTTTTAACTATCAGCCTATCATGAATGTTATATTTATTTATTTATTTATACTGAACGGTATTCCTTTTTTATTTTCAACCCCTTTTCCTCTTACTATGGTGTGGGAAGTTCTAAGGGCAGTACAATGCGTATTTGCTACGATAGGATCTGATAATATCTTTCACAAAAGGGTTGTCTTTGCAAACTGGTTTAGAACTGAAGCTTATTGTGATCACAATGCCACGGCAAACTTAATATGCTACTTACATACCGGATAGGCGGCAATCGAAAACGCTCGACAAATGCAGACCAAATCACTAGAAACCAACTGTAACTATTTCCCTCAATCAGCAATGGGACGTAATCAGAAAAGTTACCTGTCTGAACCCTCTTTTTTGACATTCTTGTTATTTCCCCTGCATCGCTATTATCTTTTATGATGCCTGGTCTAAGTATGCCTACAGGTGTCCTGCTGTGCATATTACAGGCCTTAGTGTACCTAGGTTATCCCAGGTATCCAGCGGCGCTTGACATCCGAGCAGTGTCTTGAAGCAATAAACGTACATGTCTCATATGATAATGTTTCTGTTTTGTTGGCTTTGCAAATTACAGAAATATTTTTCATATATTTATATTAAAATCAGTTAACAAAATTAAACAATACATGAACCATTTTCACAATGCAATTTTTTTTTCGGTCAGTAACTGCGATACTTGCGGATTTGGATATCATAAATAAATTAATTATTTAACAATTATGAACCATGCAAATCCATATCAGTCCCCACAGAGTCTTTAATTCACTGACTGAGCGAAGTTTAAAATAAAGATAACGATCAGCATACTGAGATTTAAAGTATGGAGACATCTAAATGTATCCCACAAATCCAGTTTACAAGACTTAAGCGGCTCCCCGCGAGCATGTTAATCGTACCAATTAATGTCTCCTCGTCTAAACGACAACCTTCTATTTTACCATAATAGCAGGTGGACTTTTGTATCTATGGGAGTACACGCAGTCTGACCAGCGTCTTTGTTATGCGATTCTTGTAGAGCATAAAATCTAAACTTGTTTCATGCTAAAAATCCAATATTCTAACTAGTCTCTGTAGCTGAGCAGGCTAGCATTTCTTAGATATTACAGAAATTAGCCGTAAAGGAAAACTCAGACGAGTCTGTGATTTCAGTCACGATTTTTTGCTAAAAATGTATTTCTTGGCGCGTGAGAAACCAAATGCTAAACAAAATGGTTTTCAGATAGTCACGATTTTTACTTTTTTCTTCAGCATGTTTCTTACACATTATGTCTATTTTTGTTCAAGCAGGTTTTGACATAGTACTTTTAGCACTGATCCTGGGTTGTTATGGGCGGATCTAGAGGGGGGACAGGGGGTCCGGACCACCCCATCTCCTGAAAAATCACAAACATTAACGGTTTCTAAGCAATACTGATCTGAATCCCCTGAAAATCACAAAGCGACCAAGCCAGCATTCAATGTTGAGCATTTAAATGGCGTTTGACTGGCTGGCCAATGATGGCCCGCTTATAGTGGTATTTTGATCCTCTCTCCACTCATCAAAAAAAAAAAAAACGTTGTCAAAGTTGGACCCCCTCTGGCATAACTTTCTGGATCCGCGCATGGTTGTACTACAAAGAGTCGTATTCATTCGAAAAGATATGCATTAGCGTCTTTTCAATTAGAACATCCGTTACTTTAAGGATGTAAAGTAAGTAAGTAAGTTTATTTCTACTTTAACCATAACATGGTCATGTGTAGTATATATATCAATACATAAATACAAAATTCATACACACAGCCGAAGGTCATGGATGTACTAACCCCCAAATTGCCAATCACAAAAAGGTTTAGCCTGTATTGCAGAACAACATGAGCCCTGGTCTAGAAGCTCACTTCGGATCAGTCTGATCAGGGACCACACTGTTTGCTTCGATTATCAAATTTAGTAAAGTGCCTTCAAACATGTATATATCAAATACATATCTGTCATATCTATGATTCTACAGTAGCAAATGACACTTTTAGTACAAAAATATTATTGGCATGATGAGGATTGAGATTTGATATGCGACAGGACTCCAGTTAAGAGTTTGTAACAGAAATTTAATTTTCCCATTTCTCAACCAAAACATATGTTGTGGGTACTCAAAAGAACCGTCTCAATGAGAAGGTTCCTTTGAGCACACAAAACACAAGTTAAAACTGATGGGTAAGAAAATATTTACAATTTTACTCTGAAATCCTTGTTCATCCAAACCTATGTGCGAACACACAAGCTGTTCATACTCAGTGCAACCATCTCTATGAGATTTTCCACTGGGCAGAAAAGCAAATGTTTCCCAATATAGATATGATGGACAACATAATATCCACAGCCATGCATATGATGCCATCTACAATTTAGTGGGTTCAAATGGCTACATCGCCTCCAACAATTCAGAAAAACAGTAAGTGGGAGATACACATGTGACACAAAAAAACAAACATGAAAACATAACATATATAAGTGTTGTGCCTATTGATCATATCTAATCTTAAAAGCCTTGAAAATATATAATGAAAGATTACTTAATATTCTCTTATTTGTAGTTGACATTAATTCCTTAAGTTTTAATATATTAGGTCTTTTCCAATAATACCTTTTTATATACTGATTTCTTAAATCATTATACAAGCTACACTCCAACAAAAAATGAAATTCATCCTCAAGTTTGTTACATGTTAAACATTTTCTTTCATCTATCGGTATTCTATTTGGCCTAGCCCATCTTCCTACCTCAATTTCTAATCTATGTGATGAAGTTCTTAATTTTGTCATAGCAACTCTAAATTTTTTAACCTTAACAAAATCCAAGTAAAACTGATGTTCAAAAGAAGAAAATAATGAATAAAAGTTAGCTCTGCTTGATTCTGCAAGTCTGCTGGACCATCCTTGTGAAAAATTATCTAATATCCTTTGTTTTAAAACACATAAAAACACATTCTTATTTCCAACCCCCTGATTCACCCAAACTTCATAAAACCCCAGTGTTGATAGTAATTGCTTAACTCTAGATGCCCAATTTAGACAATTTGGCTTATTTTCAATATCATTCATCATTAGTTGGTAAGCTAGTTTTATATATTTGTTTTCCTCTGCTTCTAATATTTTAAACCAAAAATTTACAACTGAAAAAAATACCTTGTTTTGTAATGGTGCCCTACCCAGCTCTCCATACACAAAATCATTCTGACTTGACCTTTTTATCCCTAAAAGCTTCTTACAAAACTGCAGGTGCACTCTCTCCTGTTGTACAGGTTTTGAAAATCCCCAAATTTCTCCCCCATAAGTCAAAATGGGAGTAATTAATTTGTCAAAAAGCTCCAAAGTATGCTTAGGAGAGATGTCAGTAAATTTATATAGATACTGATTTAATTTAAAGATTGCTTTAAGAGCTTGTCCTGATAAGGTTTTGTGAGTTTCAGTAAAAGAACCACCAGTCGAAAAAGAAATGCCTAGATATACAAACTTATTTACAATTTCTATCATATTCCCTTGAAAAGTAAAAGATAAGTTTCTTGGTAAAATACCCCCTTTTCGAAAAACCATAACCTTTGTTTTATCAATATTTACAGTTAATTTCCATTTTTGACAGTAATCACTTAGTATATCTAAACCTTTCTGCAAACCCTCACTAGTATTTGAAAATATAACAATATCGTCCGCATACAAAAGTAGATACAGTTTTAGCATGCCTATATCAATACCTTCAGCACCTTTTTGGATCAATTCTTTTTCTAAGTCATTAATGTACATGCTAAATAAAAAGGGAGATAAGCACTCCCCTTGCCTTACCCCTATATGACTGACAAACTCACAACTAAGATTATTGTTAAACTTAACTCTACTTTTAATACTTTTGTACATTGATTGGATTATATTCAGAATCTTACCTCTAATCCCACTTTCTATCAACTTAAACCAAAGAACATCCCTAACAACAAAATCAAATGCTTTTCTAAAATCAATGAATGCTGAGTATAACTTTTTATTGTTATTTAAACAGTGTGTAATTAGACTATGCAATACAAATATATTATCCAAGGTTCCCATGCCTTTTCTGAAGCCAGCTTGTGCCTCAACATAAACATGGTAAGTTTCGGCCCAGTCATTTAATCTGGTGTTAAGAATATTAGTAAAAAGCTTACCTATTACACTAAGAAGAGTGATGCCCCTGTAATTCTCAACATTCTCAACACTTCCCTTTTTGTGTATAGGGACAATGTATCCCTCACCCCATGCATCCGGGAAAATACCTGAATCAAATATTTTATTAAAAAGTACATGTATATATTCAATTAAACCGTTTATACCATATTTAAGAAATTCATTTAAAAGCAGATCTGGGCCGGAACTTTTACCACACTTCAAAGACTGTATTCCTTTTCTAATCTCACTTTGACTAATTTCAACATCTAACTCCTGAAACATTATATCTAATTCACCATTTACATATCTCTCATTGTGAAATAAAATATCATCATCTGCTTGAAAAAAAGTGCTGTCAGGGTTGTTAATTGCCCTAAAATAATCAGCAAAATGCTGTGATGTTAATTTCTTGGGTGAATTTGACGGACAAAGATTCTTCAGCAATTTCCAATAATTTTTTGCATTTTCATATCGAGCCTTTTCTAATTTTTGAGTTTCTGTTTTCCTGAAATCATACCTGCTTTTTCTTAATACCTTCTTATAATCTGATCTGGCTTGTACCATATTTTCCCTACATACGTCATTTTGTTTATTTGCGCGATACACACTTAAAGATTTATAAAATACATTTCTTTTAAACTTACAATCTTCATTATACCATGGCTGGTTGCTCTCAACAACTAAAAAATCATTATTGTTTTTACTAGAAATGTTTTTCTTGAACAATGGTGCACAAATAGTTTCAACTGTATCCTGGAACAATCCCACATTTTCATTTATGTCTACATTTTCAGTCAACAAATCATTTTTGAGTTTTCGAAAGTCAGAACGCACACTGTCAGAATCTAAAGCGTTTTGAAATGCCTCGACATACTCATTATTCCACACATATTTATATGGGAGGGATGATGTTATGCTGGGATCAGAATCACTACTCACATTGTTTCCATGTAGACACAAAGAAAAATTTACAATACAGTGGTCACTCAAAATATTTGGGTCATCAACATTAAAAGTATCAACTAACGAAAATATATGTGGACTAGCGATAACATAATCAACCAAACTACGCCCAGCGGATGCAGAAGGCTTCATCTAGATTTTGGCTGAACAATTTTTCTTGATGGATTCCCTTGTCGGTAGGCATAACGTGAGATCTTTGGCTTCATCGTAATGAAGCCAGGGCCTACTGTCGAACTACGACAGCTTAACCCTTCTCTGTGAGTGAACTTTGGAGGAACGGCTGAATTGGAACAAGCAGAACTTGTATATCCGTAACGCAATGAATTGTAATGACACATGCTCACGTATGCTCGTATATGTAAATTCGAAACGTCTTAAACATAATAAGTCCGACATGTTATTGATTTAGACTAATCAGTGACCTATATAAGATATGATATAGGTCACTGGAACAATTAGAAAAAAAATGTAAATTTGAGGGAAATCAACTGTAACTAAATCCCTCAATCAGCAACGGGACGTAATCAGAAAAGTAACCTGTCTGAACCCTCTTTTTTGACATTCTTGTTATTTCCCCTGCATCGCTATTATCTTTTATGATGCCTGGGCGAAGAAGGCCAACAGGTGTCCTGTTGTGCGTATTACAGGCCGTAGTGTACCTAGGTAATTCCCGGTGTCCAGCGGCGCTTGACGTCCGGGCAGTGTCTTAAAGCAATAAACATACGTGTCTCATAGGATAATGTTTCTGTTTTGTTGGCTTTGCAAATTACAGAAATATTTTTCATATATTTATATTATAATCAGTTATCTAAAGGACCTCTGACGGTGGTAATGGGAATCACAGTGTATCACTGCCTATTATTTTGATAAAAAATAAAGTCGATCAAATGTTTCCATCTTCATATATAAGCTTGCTGTTGGTCTCTATTTTATGATTTTGCATTTGATTTCCTAATTCCACAAATGTGCGGCTTTATTTTGGGGCTAAAATGGTCACTTTTTGTATTATACATATAGGAAATGGAAAAATATTTTTAAAACATCATTCCCCCCCCCCCCCCCCGAGTTCCAACTAATCCTTTTGCATGTTAGTGTGTTCTCATATTTTACATAATATATGTGAAAAGCTAGTTGGAACTCGGGGGGGGGGGAATGATATCCCAAAGCCCAAAATGTGACGTCTGGGCGAGCCCGAACATAAGCATTTGGTTTTTTGGTGTGCTTTCTTGAAAATCTTTTATTCTAGTATAGTGAAATACTAAGTACAAATAAGCTTCCTTTTCATAACCCATTAGTCATGAAATATTACATTGTTTTAGCATAATTTTCTTTAGATTATGAAAATTGTCCTTTTACAAAACTCAGTTGGTAGATTATTTTGCACATACATTGTATCTATCTAATACACATAAACTACATGGCCATTGACTAAGTGTACTTTACGCATGGATGAATGGTTAAAGTAAATTGCTGCATAATATTGCACCAGGTAAATACATTGTCATCAAGGTTGAATATGGACTACAGTTGCACTTCAAAATATTTCCTAACAAATCAGATAGAAAAAATAACAACAAAAATAATCATTAAAATGCTCATGATTTTGGACTTTGAAATACTTTCACTGTGATTTGTAATCGAGTATTGATGATGTAATACCCTTACACGTGAAAAATAATTGATTTTTTTTAATGTTTTGGTGAAGTCAAATTTTGCAACCCCTACCCCATTTGGTAGCGTCTCCTGTTTTGTTGTAGGGATCTGCATGTCTAATTATAACTTTAATTCGTCCCTAATACATCAAGCGTCCTATTCAAAAATACACCAATGATGTCCTTTACATAGGGAAGTTTTGGGAAGCATCTGAAAAATAGGCAGATCCCCTATCAAAGTGTCAGAGGTCCTTACACAATACATGAACCATTTTTGCAATGCAAAGCGTGTTTTGGTCAGTAACTGCGATACTTGCGCATCTGGATATCAAAAATAAATTAATTATTTAACATTTATAAACCATGCAAATCCATATCAGTCAGTCCCCACAGAATATTTAATTCACTGACCGAAGTTTAAAATAAAGGTAAAGATAAGTCTAAATTTATCCCACGAATCCAGTTTACAAGACTTAAGCGGAACCCGGTGGGCATGTTATTCGTATCAATTAATGTCTTTATTTTCTTTTTCTTTCTCTATATACTGCCAGACCCTCTTTCGAGTATTATCGGCAGGTGTACTTTGTACACTCCGGGTTGCAGGATGAAAGCCTACAAGTAACCATATCTAAATTACCGTAGGGTTCTTTAACCTGCACAGGGTGTGACTTTCCCTGCATATGGGACATCCAGTTAACGTCCCGATCGGAAGGACGATGCACTTATCTAGCGTCATTCCTGCAAATGACACTAGAGAAAGCGTGTTCAGACACCGAAATTTTTCTCGCCGCGAGTGGGAATCGAACCTGGGACCTCTAGCACCAGAGGCAAGTGCCTAACCACTGAGCTACCACGCTTTCAGGGGCTTGTAAGTATAATTGATAAACTTGCAACGCGCAAAATTTCAGCTCTTTAGCTACTCTCTGTAACTGAGCATATTTTACCATAATAGCAGGTAATATATTTTATGAGGACTTTTGTATCTACGGGAGTACACGCAATCTGACCAGCGCCTTTGTTATACGATTCCTGCAGAGCATAAAATCTTAACTTGAATCATGCCAAAAATCCAAGGTTTATTCCTGTTTCTCCCACTTTTAGAAATTCATATTCCTGTTATTCCCACTATGTAAAATTTAGGACAACTTACCTGTATAGTCTGTTTCTGAATTAATTTACTTCTTCACAGTAAATCCATTAATTTTGAGATTTGCTTAATTGCATAAGAGCTTAATTGGGACAAGCCAGTATGATTAATCATAATTAATCCGTTTGACACGCTGGTCCGTGGTTTCAAATCTTTATCTTTGTATCGGGGCACGCAGTGCAGGCCCTGAATAGGTGGTCTGATTGTGTTTTTCCAGTAACAAATTTTTTTTTCAGAAAATAAGTTCTTATTACCCTTTTATTGATATTCCAATGTTTTATCTGAAATATCTCTCAATGTACGGTTATCGCATTTTCAAGCAAAGAAGGCTCAGTCCAGCTTATGCCAATGCACAGCCCCATCTGAGCTATCGCTGCTTGAGTTAAACGAGAGAAAAATATCGGAAAATTTGGTATTTATCGCAAGGCTCAGTCGAATTTTTGCCAATGCAAAGACTCGCTTGAGCTTTCGCTGCTCGCATAAATGAGAAAAAAATCTGAAAAATTGGTTTTAGTCGCATTTTAAATCAACGAAGGCTCAGTCGAGTTTGCCAAAAAAAATGGGAAAGAAAACTTGCATGTTCTAGAAGGTTCCTGTAGACTCCTAAAATGTAACTTAGCAATGCAAGTGTTTCCAACTCATGATTGCATGCGGGGACACAGCTGTCTAGTTGAGGCATCGAAAAGTATAAAGCTAATTCAATATGCAGCTGGAGGAACGAGCCCTGTTAAGAGGAGGAAGTATAGGCCTTGAAAACAGACTCAGCACTCTGAAACAGTACAGCACGCTGATGCAGCATCCTATCTTCTGCATATTTGAATGATTATATATCGCATTATCGAACAACGAAGTCTTAGGCAAGCCTGTACTTGTCAGAGCCGTCTGTGCTCGCATATACAAAGATCGCGGTTTCCACTATGCAGAGGGTTAAATTAGAAAATTATTACGAATAAGTTTGTAGCAAGAGCCGATCACTTATGCACATTCGAAGTCTATCAAACATAGGAGTCTTAGACACACCTGCGCTCATGCACAGATCCGTCATAGTTGTCTCTGCTCGCCTACACAAAGATTAGGGTTCCCAGCATGCAAAGGGTTAAATTAGAAAATTATTTTGAATAAGGTTGTAGATAATACTTGTAGATGTACAATCTAGTGGGCAAGGAAGTCTTAAGCGAGCCTGCGCGCATGCACTCATCATAGCCGGCTCTGTCCGCATAAACATAGGATTAATTTAGAGTTTCCATTATTCAGAGGGTTAAATTAGAAAGTTCTTGTAAATAAGGATCTACATATTAAATTTCATACATATGCAATAAATACCAAAGTCCCATGTGCTACAAGTTTGCAACCGCATGAATTTAAAAAAAAAATGAAGTCTGATTTGATAAAGTTTGATACAATGATTAGTATGTTTGATAAGTATGTTTTATCTCAACAAATAGTGCAGACCCTGATACAAAGCCACATATTGCAACATTTTATCTTGGTCTTCACTGTTTGTCTGAATTTGATTATTATTATGCAAAACCTAAGTATATACATTTAATCTGATGTGCTCAATTATTATCAGTTGTATTTGCGTTATGTTATACCTGTTTTATGTTTACCTTTACTGAAATAAACTATATGTCCTCAGGTTAAGGATTAACACCCTTTCACCTTATCCGCAATTCCTGCTCTTCCCACCCCAAATTTACCTAAAAATCAAAAAGTGGGAGAAACAGGAATACACCAAATCCAATATTCTAACTAGTCTCTGTAGCTGAGCAGACTAGCATTTCCTATATATTACAGAAATTAGCCGTAAACGAAACCTCAGATGAGTCTGTGATTTCAGTCACGATTTTTTGCTAGAAATTATATTTCTTGGCGCGTGAGAAACCGAATGCTAAACAAAATCGTTTTCTTTTACTTTTTCTTCAGCATATTTCTTAGACATTATGTCACCTATGTTCCCGCAGGTTTTAGCACTGATCATTGGTTGTTATTGGCGGATCCAGAGGGGCAGGGGGTCCGATCACCCACCCCCCCCCCTGAAAAATCACAAAAATTTAGGGTTTCTAAGCAATACTGATCCGGATCCCCTGAACAATCACAAAGCGACCAAGCCAGCATTCGATGTTGAGCCATGATCAGCCCGCCAACGAAACGCCATTTCACTGGCGTTTCACTGGCTGGCCGATAGGGAGCGCAGTGGCTCAGTGGTAGAGTGCTTGACTTGAGACCGAAGGGCCGCGGGTTCGAGCCTCACCGGCGTCACTGCGTTGTGGTCCTTGAGCAAGACACATTTATCCTAGCTTAGTACTGGTTCAACCCAGGAAGACCGTCCCGCATAACTGAAAGATTGTTGAGTGGACGTAAAGAATCAAATCAAACAAAAAACAAAACTGGCTGGCCGATGATGGTCCGCTTATAGTGGTACATTGTATTTTGATCCTCCCTCCCCTAATAAAAAAAACGTTGTCAAAGTTGGACCCCGAATGGCATTACTTTCTGGATCCGCACATGGTTTTACTTAAAAGAGTCGTATTTTCGAAAAGATATGCATTAGCGTCTTTTCAATTAGAACACTCGTTACTTTAGGATGCAGAAGGCTTCGTCTAGATTTTAGCTGAACAATTTTCCTTGAGATGGGTTCCCTTGTCGGTAGGCATAACATGAGATCTTTGGCTTCATCGTATTGAAGCCGGGGAACTACGACGGCTAACCCCTTCTCTGTGAATGAACTTTGGGGGAACGGCTGAATTGGAACAGGCAGAACTTGTATATCCGTAACTGAATGAATTGTAACAACACATGTTCACGATGCTCGTATATGTAAATTCGAAATATAATTAGTCCGACATGTTATTGATTTAGATGATCAGAAGAAAAAATGCAAATTTGAGGGGAATATGACTGGCGCATAGAAATTATCTGGGCCTCAACGCGAGAAGATCTGTCTTCGGGGTTTCCGACCATGCAAGACTCAAACCAACCTGCTCAGTTATAGAGAGTAGCTAGAGAGCCGAAATTATGCGTGTTGCAAGTTTATCAATTATACTTACAAGAGGGCGAACAGCAAAGGCACTGATCAGACTGTGCGGATGTGTAGGCTGGTCTGCGCCTTCAATCTTCGAATGAAACTACGTCAGGTTTTCTCTCGACACTACACATAAGTATGATAACTATCATTATAATAATTGCATTGTTTTTCAATGTTTTCACACCTTAGCTAGGTTGGTCTATGGATGACACGCGCAATGAGCGTTATTGATGATTGCATCAATTAATTGAAATCAGAGGTAAGCACAAAGATAAATGAGCCAAAACGAGAAAAAAAAGGAAAAGGCGGAAAGCATACTCGTCCAAAAAAGTGGCCCGGACTGGCGACAACGGCCTTGTTATCTGAACCAACTATGCTTATTCAGTGTAGAACCTAATCGGCACGACTAAGTATTGATTAAAGTATGGATGCGTTGATTGTTCTGGGCTGCCAGTTGATTGTTCTGGACTGCCCGTGTCTACGATCCAGATTGGCCGTGTGTCGACCTTGTTGTAATGGTAGACCGGGAGCAGTTGTTGTTTCCTGCGGCGTCTGGTCGGACTATGGTGTCTCTATAATAACATCTTTGTGGGAAATAATGAACTTTCATGATCATCGTCATCACCAAAATGATTTGAGTGCTGTCACACATATTGATTAAGGTCTAAGATTAGAAAGAAAGTTTTAGTTCTCACTTTTTTTGCGTGTGTTTAATTTAATTGCAGTTGATATTCGGATAATTAGATTCGCTGATTGTTGGTACTCAATCTTGACATTAACCCTGACACAGGCTGTTCGGGATTTTGGACTTTATTTTAACATAATAGAATATTGTACAAATGCGCTCAAAGATTCTTTTCAGGCAGAATGAAACCCAGTTATGTTGCTATTACGCACATACAACGCAACATTGAATATTAATAAACTTTGCATAGAACCATGCTGGTGGATAGCATATGTTGATTACAATAAGTATGGACTTGTCCATTTTGTATTTAAAGGGATCCGAGTGTCATATAAAATGTATTTCTTTTATACATGAAGATTGTTTTTATCTTGGCAACTTTGCGGACCCTGATCAAATGCAACCTTATACAACATTTCATCTGGGTCTACACTGTTTGCCAAAGTATCGTTCATCAGAATGATAATAAGTTTGTGTACGCAATGATAATATGTCTGTGCACAGAAGGTGTGAATGGGCTTGCTTAACTGTGTCTACCCTGTTCAATTTCGAGTAAAGTCTTCAAACGTTAGTGTCCATTATTTGTAAGTGGGGTATTCCACTGATAACAGACTATATAAACTCAGCAGGGTGCTGTAGCTTTGTGACGCCCCACTGATTAGCTGATAACATCAGGCTTAAGAGCGTGCCACTAGTCAGCGCAGTATTATCCCCGTCTTTATAAAACAACATTTCATCAGGACCTCGAAGTTTGACCAACAACCCCTTAAAATACAAAATGGACAATTACATACTTATTGACTCCATATACTTGAAATCCATCAGAATGAAAAGGGTAAACGCTTGTTTTCTACAAACTTTTTTCAGAATCTTATCCATGTATTATGCCTATGGCATAATAATTTATGGATTCAACCGTATAGACCAGTCCAATGTAATTGTTTTCATCCGTGCAAATTGACCACGTGATAACAATTTTGACCTTGTGACTTTTAATTGTGGTTGGCAAAATACTTTCCGCTCAATGCAATGTCCATTGAGCTGAGCAAACATTTACGTAAGAATAAAGAGACTTAAACGATATTTTAGCTCTAGGTTTTGATTTGGATATGTAGAATAAGTATCGGACATTGATTTACAATATAGTTAATTTTATTTGTTTTTATTTGTTTTGACGGGCCCTCGCTCCGGTGTTTCGGTCCGATGGCGGCCTTTTCAATCTTCGATATTTTTGTTAAATGGTGATAAAATATGTGAAAAACACATCATTTGATAGGTCAATGATGAACCTATAGGAACCAGTCGTTGGAATTATTTTTTTATGAAAGAAATTTGTTTTAAATCGGTATTAAACATGTGCCGTGTCCGTATCA
This sequence comes from Loripinus fragilis, assembly GCA_964019695.1. Classification (NCBI taxonomy): domain Eukaryota; kingdom Metazoa; phylum Mollusca; class Bivalvia; order Lucinida; family Lucinidae; genus Loripinus; species Loripinus fragilis. The sequence goes on from OZ026521.1 coordinate 35,498,501, forward strand.
AATACAGTTAAACAACATTTTACTGCCAACCAGAGTATTTCCCAGCTTTCGGATAAAGACCGTTGTGTTCCGGATGATATCAATTTGTGACGTAGTGTTTGGACTCGTCTATAAGTAATGAAACTTCTCTGAGTATCCTGTGATAAAAAGTGCATAAAATAGCAATTTATAAAAAACGGTGCTAAATAGGATTACACGTTTGTTTAAAGCATCTTGTGTTTTCAAAAGTAAAACTAACAGTTTGCATACTTTTACATTAACACGTTTAAGCCGATGGGAATGTCCAAACCTGAATAATTGGACCGGTCCATTTCTGTTTTAAAGGTTGTTGGGTGGTATTTTCACTTTTTCATCAAACTTGAATAGAACATTCTTAAGTAAACAGTGGCGACCCTGATCAGGCGCCGAGTTCTGCAGCGTCTACTAAATTTGCATATGTCCCACAAAAAGGACGCTAGTCTTATAATAAAATCGAAATATTAAGACATCGTACTAAAATCCATTACCATTTATTTCATAAGTACTAGTATTTAGTATATGTAGACCTTATTACTTACAAATTGAGCCGTGACACGTGATTTCCAACAATGTGGCATTTTGACAAGTGGAGACACAGACGAGCCTGTGCAGCCTCTTTTTAAACTTAGAAATTCCAAATGATGTTCGGTCAGTAGCTTTATATTCACAGAATAACCAAGCGACCAGCAAAGGCTCCGATTAGTCTGTGCGTATGCGCAGGCTGATCTTAGCCTTTGCTGGTCGCACATACCACATGGTAGGACATCTCATGTCACGGCTCAATTTATAATATAAATGTACAACTGTCTAAGCAGCGAACGGTGTAATGCTCAGACTAGTATGCGCATAATATTTACAATAATGACGAAATTGTCTAGTGACGCTTTAGGTATAGGCTTGAATGGGGTCTTACTGTTTCTCTTTTCTTTCCTTCACATGTCGTCTTTCTTTCATTCTTTATTTCTTTCAGGATTCACATGTCTTCCTCCCATTTGAATTAGTTATTTCGGGAGAATGAAACATAGTGTTTCCGTGATATAGCAGATCAAGATTTATGTTTTACTGATTCAAAAATTACACAAGAAATTAAAAATAATAAATTAAAAATATATATCTGAAATCTTAAAAGTATACCCTAATAAAGATAATAAATTAATAAAATATACACAAATCTTGTTTATCAATACAGAGATAAAGGAAGCTTATTAACGTCTTGGCTTGTACCCACGGACGTGGACTTTGAAAATTTTCAAGCTGACTGTGACTTCCTTATATATTTCGAAATAGGGAAGAAATTTATAAAATACTTATTTTGTAAATAATTATGTCAAAGTAAACCATATAATTTTCACTCTGTGGTGATAACTTATAAAAGTTTGTCCGAAAATGCTTTCATTGTCAAATTTGAAGATTAAAAATAGCTTTTTAAGCAATCTTGACAGATAAGTCGCAAAATGCATTCAAATTTGGCAGCAATGCGGTAAAGGATCATTGACGGTTTGGGCCCTATACGCCTATTTTTCTGATTCCAAGAACGCTGCTTTGAGCTTCTGGTGTGGTGCATGTATAGTATTAGTTCAATAGGTGAATCTTATGGCAAGAGCCAGCTAGCAAAATATTTTCAAAATTCCTACGCACTCGAGAGTTATGGCGGGTAGAAAGGGGAGGGGGTCTGAAATTTCATGAAAATAAAAAGTGCTTAAAAAAGTGATTTCTGCACGTTTTATTGAATTATTTGATAGGCATAGTGATATCTATTGAACATACCATATGCAGAGTATTAACGAATCACGATAATTGATGAAATTGATTTAAAAACAAAATATGTTTTGTAATAGAATGACTTTGGGGAGATAATTTAGAAGTTACCTGTACATTTTTGACTACATGTACCGTAAATTATACAAAACTGAAAGCTCAACAAAAGAAATAAATATTTTTGAAGGAATGAAAGTGTCCAATTTAGCATTGGAAAGTAAAACTGAATCTAACTAGATCCTTTGAATATTACCTTAGCTTTGTTTAAAGGGCATAGCATGTTAAATGTATTTAAAGTGTCCGAATATTTATGGTATACATATACATGTATCCCTATATGAGACAATATATTGAACACTAAAGTATTTACCTGTTATAACTCTTTGCATGCCAGTGGATAATTTTGTCGTCTTCCAATAGCCTTTTGCAAACAGTTTGAACCCAGATGAAGACCAACAGAATGTCGGTCTTGATCTGGATCCAAACTGTTTGACACTCCAATTGTGGTCCCGAGTTGTTTATTTTTTAAAAACTTAATTTTGAAGAAAGTCAGCAGACGAAAATAAAAACATGAACAATTCCCTAGCATGCAATTAGATTAGTACAGGACGTTTGCAAAAGTTTGTGTCATTTAATAACAGTGAGATTTTTTCTGATGAAAAATGCATAAAACCTTGCTAATTCTACTTTTAATCTTAAAGTAATTTATATAAAACTAGCACAGAATATAAAACAATTTAGGAGGTTGGTTCTCGAGAGCTTCATTACTGTCATTAATTTCTTATTTGGCAGAAAAGGCATTTTATGGGCTTAGACCCTGGGTTTTTGGGCTGCTGAACATCTCCCCCCCCCCCGTGTGCCAGCAAGCCACTTCCATACAATGTGTAAAATATGGTAACACATATACATGCAAAAGCTTTTGCTGGCACATGGGGAGGAATGATGTTTTACAAAATGTTTTCGGATTTCTATATATTCTAATGTAAACTGATTGTTCTACCCAAAATTTTACATCTTTAAAGCATTTGATATCAAAAGTGGATTTCACAGCCATAAAGTACTCAGGTCAGGGTAGCTTCACGGTGAAGAAAGGGATGATTGACAAACTTTTATTTTTACTGAAAACCATAGGCATTTACCCATAGCAAGTGTCAATGATCCTTTTGAATCGCCAAAGAAAGACATTTCCCAATAAGTTATTTTATTAATCTTTACACCACATTTTAGAGCGCAGATTAAATATTAATCATATAACTTATAAAAAAGTGTCGTATCAAAAGAAATATGTTTAATATCACGTTTTAGGCTATATCATTTTGCCATTCAATCCTATACAAAATTCGGTGTGAGTTATACAGGTAAATGCTCGGGTACGTCCGTAGAATGCTATCGGTAATTTCCGCCGGTTTGAAGGAAAAAGTTCCCTATGAGTGTTTTTGATTGCCATATATCGCCAGTCGGGCAACAAATGACAATAATAAAACTCTGTTTCTACCGTTTTTGATCTACGTTTGCGATGGTATTAATGTTATTGATTTCCGCCTACACGGTGTGACTAAGCAGCGTCGCTTAGATCTTATTGTATATGGATTTGCTATGGATGGTGCGGTTTTGTTGCAAAACAGAAAATTTCTCCTAATCTTCTGAATTTTGATCTCAAAGTATTCCTCTCGTTCTAACTAAATATACTAGTATCCACACTCTTTGTTATTGACCACTAATAACGAAGTTATATGGAGAATAAAGTGGCCAGGCCATGGAAGCATACATGTACCCGCTTTTATAAAAATAGCGTCTCCTCGCGTAAATGAACTGTACGTTCATCAAAGTTGTGCATGTGATCATAGAAATTATCGCAGGGTGATAGTCGAAATTACCGCCCGCCGGCCTATGGAGGTTTTACATGGCAAATTTATGTGAGGTATAATATAGAAAGTATCTGCTTCAAAATTCAAATCATTTTGTTTATCGTAAGTCTTATATGAAACTATTTCATTAGCTATGAACAAGTCCAAGTTCAAAGGGGTATTCAGTATCAAAAGAATTTGCTTTATTAATTATGTAACTGAATATCCGACTTCTTTGCAATGAAAGTACCATCACAATTTAAAAATGAGCTTTGTCAACGTGTAATTTGTTCATTGTGTAGCCATTTCGAAACCAATAGTGGAATATATACTTTGTAATTGTGATTGTTGCTGTTGTAGGTCTTGGGAAAAGGAGCAAATAGCTTTAATGAAGAGGACATATTTGAAAATTACGGAGCATATTCCCCTCAGTCTAATCGCGTCATTAATATTTCTTCCAAGGTAAGCCCCGACAACTGATTGACTAAAAAGCACAATATTGATTTGTTTAAATCATACCACAATCAAATCTACATTACAAAAGTCCTTCGCCACCAATCAAAATTTAACCATTCTTTGCAAGAATGCTATTAGGTTGTCTCTCAACAAACACGTTTGTGAGTCTGTTCAGAAAATACTACAATCACACACTGCAGGCAAACCTACGGCACCGTGAGTAAGAGCCACAGAACAAGACGTTGAGAAAATGATTAAACTGATCTGTCAAGTAACATCATCACCAGGGTTGTTTCATCTGAAACTGGTGATCTGAACTTGTGACATTTCGGGTGTAATGGTAGTTATGTGACTGTTTTACAGCAAAATCCTTTAAGGGTTGATTTTCCCTTATATACTAGCAAAAAGTTCTCACTGGCCACTTGCATATTATTAATTTTCTTCACAACGTAGAATGATACGACTACCCTTTTGAATCCCGAAATAGCAAGACGTGTTCTGTACCCTTTGCAGTGAAGATATCGACAAAATGTTCAACGGTACATGCAGGATGCCAATTTGAATAGTGGTACCCCATTTTCAAAATTCGCTTTTGGCACAATTTGTGAGTCACGACTTTTTGAAATAACCCCTTTTCACACGCAAAATGTTAAATGTTTTCATTTCAAAAGTCAAACTCCTAGTGAACACTAATGTGCTGAAATGAACACTCCATCTGCATAAGACTCGTTGCTATTGACAAAAGTGTCAAAAATACCCCACCATCCAATGCAAATTCTTGTGAATTTTGAAATTGAGGGTACGTGTATTCGGCAAAGCCTCCCGGATACAATTTTATGAATTTTGCTTAGCCGTTTTTTTGTGTCGTTCACTGATAGATTGGCCTAAACGGGAATATAAATGAAATTGATATAGTATTTAGAGCTTTTTAGAAAAACGGTAAAAACACACGTGGCCGGTTAGAACTTTTGACTAGTATATAAGCCACCAAGAGGCGTTACCTAGTTCACTGATATACCTTGTACAAAAAACTTTAAGCAAATTCCCTGAATCAATGATCAAAATTTAATATATATATTTTTTTTGTGGAAAAGTTCAATACTTGCCATCATTACAAAAACCAATATGAGATTAACCGCAAAAACTTGCAGCAGCCAAAAGAGCTTGTCTTGTCTCTGTCTCTGCAAACCTCAATCAGGTCAATGTTTTTGGCATTTCCAGATCATATATATTTGAGCCGCGACATGTGATTTCCAGCAATGTGGCATTTGACAAGTGTAGACTCAGAGGAGCCTGTGTAGCCCTTTTAAGGCTTAGGAGTTCAAAATGATGTTCGGTCAGTACCTTAACACTCATAGAAATTTCGTGTGACTAGCAAAGACTCTGATTAAACTGCACATATGCATAGGCTGATCAGAGGCTTTGCTGGGCGCACATACCCCATTGTTGGAAATCTCATGTCGCAGCTGATTTGTCGTTTTCATATTTTTGGTGTAGAGATCAAATTTTTGGAAAGGGCGTGGTCGATGGTTGGGTTCTTTCAAATATTCCTCAGCTTGACACAGATGAAAGGACCTTGTACTGGCATAAGATGCTAGTGATTACAACACCTCCCAAGTATAATGTTTATAATTTGTTTATCTATATGCAAATTAGTATATCACATTGTTAAACTGAAAACAAACTAATTTTGTTTAGGTGGCTCTATAAGTCAATGATTTATGTGTTGTTTACCTATCACATTGGTAAACTAAAATAAATTATCTTTGTTTAGGTGGCTCTATAAGTTAATGATTAAAGGTATATTATTTGCCAGTTAAAATGATAACTTTTATTTGATCCAAATAATAAGTGAACCATAAAATATTATTATCATTTAAAATTGCAAGTAGTAATAGAAGCTTCTCGATAAAACAAATAGACGTTCGTTCATTACTGGAACAGACACATTTTGACAAAGGCCTAATAGGATACACAAATGTTGATATTTTACAGACATAATTGGCCTTTAAATTTCAACGCTTTTCTGTCTTTTTTATGATGGTAACTGAGTTTAGGTAATCCAAACTTGCTGCAGAAAATGATGGCATCCAATTGTATTAGAAAAGTAAAACAAGTAGTACCAGTGGACTCACATTGATTTATCAATGGTTGACTTACTGACCAGTTCACCTACACACAATCCAATCAAACAACTTTTACTGATATAGCTAAATACATATCACTAAGAAGAAAGAACCAATAGTACTGTATTGATTTTGATGTACAGTTAACCTGTTAAAAACGGCCGCTCTCCAAAAGATCAACAATTGGGCTTCAAGGCCAATTATTGCTAAATGAAGCCCAAAAGCTTTGCAGAATGCAATACTTTTGACCTTTATTCAAGCTCAAAATTATTGCAGAATGCTGCATTCTTCAATACTTTGACCTTCATTTATCTACCATAGGTCATTAAGATCTTTGTTTTATCTATTTTGAATGGTCGTTTTAGACAAGTTTTAATGGGAAGAAGCAGCTAGTTGCGTTGTTGGAGTCTCCTTGTTGTTGTGTTGCCTTACCTCATGGTGCCATGGGTTGGTCTGCAATTTGTGATTGTGCAATTTCCTGATTATACTTTTGCGGGCAAAATATTTGCGACCATGTTGCTGCATTCATAATTCTCTTTAATTTGATATGCAATATGACTGTGTTCTTATAAAGTTGAACTTTGACCTTTTGACCCCAACCCCAGGGTCACGGTGGGGCGGTCTGCAGGCAAAATATTTGTGACCATGTTGCTGCATTCGTGATTCCTTTATAGGAAGGGGGGGTGTCTGTGGGCAAAATATTTAATACCACGTTGCTACATTTCTTGATCCCATTTAATTAAATATGCACGTAACCATGTTCTGAAAAAAGCAAATTTTGTCTCCCCTACAAGATTCCTTTAATATTTTAATTTAGACCAACTGGTTCAGTAGTAGATTTTTTTTAAAGACATTTCTCACCTTGAGCTCTGGGAGCCCCTTTGATCAGTGAAGTGAAACCATTTGTGAAATTTAGATAGAGTGCATCATGAGGAACTATTCTGTTAAATTATTTTGAATTTGGACCATTTGTTCAGGAGATGTGTTTAAGAGATTTCTTATCTAGAGCTCTGGCAGCCCCTTTGTTCATTAGAGCAGAATCATTTATACACTTTTGGTAGAAGGCATCATACGAAACAATTCAGTGAAATTATTTTGAATTTGGACCAGTGGTTGCATTTGCGAAAAAAATCATTTATTTGTATGTCATATGGGTCAAGCTAAGCAATCTTTCACTATAGCATTTCCCTTATCAATAAGTTAAAGAGTGTGTTTTTGGTCTTCAAAAGAGCTGTCTCATTTGATAGGTCCATTTAAGTACCCACAACATATGTTTTGGTTGAGAAATAACAAGAAATGCCTCTTAAAGTTAGATTTTTTCTAGAGCTCTGGCAGCCCTTTTTTCAGCAGAGCGTAATCATTTGTGCAATTTTGTTAGAGGGTATTATGAGAAACAATTCTGTGAAATTATTTTGAATTGGGGTCAGTGGTTCAGGAGGAGATGTCTTTAAAATATTTCTAATCTGGTGCTCTGGCAGCCTCTTGCTCAGTGGAGCAGAATCATTAATGAAATTATGAAAGAGGGCATCATGGAGAACATTCATGTAAAGTCATATGAAATTTGGACCAGTGGTTTAGAAGGAGATGTCGTATAAAGACAATTCTTATCTAGAGCTCCGGTAGCCCCTTTGTTCAGTCGACCAGAACAATTTGTGCCATTTTGGTAGAATGCATCATGGGGAACAATTCTGTGAAAATTATTTTGAATTTGGGTAAGTGGTTCAGGAGGAGATTCCATTTAAAGGTATTTTAGCTCACCTGAGCTGAAGGCTCCGAGATGAGCTATTATTATACCAGTGACTCCGTAATACGTCCATCCGTCCATCATCCTTCTTCTGTCTGTCCATCCGTCAACATTTTCAAACATCTTCTCCTCTGAAACCACTAGGCCAATCGAACCCAAATTTCATATGGAGACTCCTTACGATAGGAGAATGAAAGTTTGTTAAAATAATTCAGGTCATATGACCAAGATGGCCGCCATGCCCATATATGGTAAAAACCATCAAAAAATCTTCTTCTCCAGAACCAGAAGGCCGATTACCATGGGACTTGGTATGTAGCATTGAGGATGTAGGACCTACCAAGTTTGTTCAAGTGATGATCCCAGGTTGACCTTGACCTACTTAACTTCAAGGTCAAACTTGCTACCTAATGCATTTTAATGATGATTTTTTTTGAAAAGTTGATTTTTTTTAAAACTATTGAAGCCAAAGGCACTATTCTCACTCGATATGTTTGATTTGATGTGATAATGGCTATAAATAAGTTCCAAAAACAACGTTGACCTTTGACATTTCAGCCAAGCCGCTCATATTGGAGTCCCATCAATATATTAAAACATAGTTTTCTCAGAAGCCAATGGGCCAATTGAACTCAATTTTCAAATGAAGACTTCTTACAATAAGTTCGCGAGGATTTTTATAAACTCTTTTGGTCACAAGGCCAAGATGGCTGACATGCCCATATATGGTGAAAACCATTTAAAAATCTTCTTCTCCAGAACCAAACGGCTGATGACCTTGGGACTTGGTATGTAACATCTTGGATGTTGGGCCTACCAAGTCTGTTCAAATGATGATCCTATGTTGACCTTGACCTACTTAACATCAAGGTCAAATTTGCTTCTAAAAGCATTTTAATTGGATTTTGTTTCGAAAGTTGATTTTTTAATACTGTTGAAGCCAAAATTATTATTCTCCTTTGATACGTTAAGAGGCAATGGCTATAAATAAGTTATAAAGGTCAAGGTTGACTATTGACCTTTCAGCCAAGGTCCCTCATATTGGAGACCCATCAATATATCAAAACATAGTTTTTTCAGAAACCACTTGGCCAGTTTAGCTCAAATTTCATATAGGACTCCCTAAGTTGAGGGAAGTAACTTTCAGCCAAGGTTAATGGTCACATAACCAGGATGGCGGCCATGCCCATATAAGATAAAAACCTTTTAAATATCCTATACTCTGGGACCAATAAGTCAATGGCCTTGGGACTTGGTATGTAGCATTGGGGAAGTGGGCCCTACCAGGTTTGCACAACTGATGAATCTGGGTTGACCTTGATCTTTTGTTATGACAAACTAATGCATTTACATTGGGAAAATCTTGAAATGTTCATTTGTTTATAACTGTTTAAGCAGAACTACTTGCGAAAAATGTTGAACCTACTGAGACACTGGTTTTATATAACCACCAAAGGCCAAGCTGACCTTTTCCTTTCAACAAAAGGCTACTCATATTGGACTGCCTTATACGCATCTCAGCATCTTTTTCTCAGAATTCACCGGGCTGAACCCAAATTTACTATGGAGTATTCAGTAGATAAAGCAATATAAATATGATATTTTAGGTCACTTGATCTAAATGGCCACTACCCTTATATGGTAAAACAAAATATGTTTGAATGATAAGCCTAAGTTGACCTTGACCTATTTTAACATTATTAAGGAGATCAGGTGAGCGCTTTCCTCTAGTTTATCTGCAGCTCTGGTAGCCCTTTTGTTCAGCAGAGTTAACAAGTTGTGTAATTTTGGTAGAGGGTACTATGAGGAACAAAATCTGTGAAATTATTTTGAATTTGGGTCAATGTTTCAGGAGGAGATGTTATTGTAAGGTATTTCTTATCTTTAGCTCTGGTAGCCCTTTTGTTCAGCAGAGCATAACCATTTGTGCAAGTTTGGTAGAGGGTATTATAAAGAACAATTCTTTAAAATTATTTTGAATTCAGGTCATTAGTTCAGGAGGAGATGTCGTTTAAAAGATTTCTTTACTGGAGCTCTGGCAGCCCCCCCCCCCCCCCTGTTCAGTGGGGCAGAACCATTGATGTAGTTTTAAAAGAGGGCATCATGTGAACATTCATGTGAAGTTTTATGAAATTTGGACATAGTGGTTCAGAAGGAGATGTAGTTTAATTTTTATCTGAAATTGTTTTGAAATTGGACCAGTGGTTCAGGGGGAATGCCGTTTAAAGGTTTTTTTCTTATCTGTAGCTCTGACAGCCGTTTTGTTCAGCGGGGTGCAACAATTTATGCAATTTGTAAGAGGGAATTATGAGGAACAATTCTGTAAAATTATTTTGAATCTGGGTCCATGGTTCAGGAGGAGATGTCGTTCAAAAGGTATTTCTTATCTGAAGCTGTTGCCGCCCTCCTGTTTGTTAGATAAAGCGGAACCATTTATGCACTTTTGAAGGAGGGCATCATGGGACACATTCATTTGAAGTTATATATATTTTGGATTAGTGGTTCCGAAGGAAATGTCGTTTTTAAAAAAAGCTTATGGACGGATGGATAGACGACCGACAAAGATCGATCACAATATGTCACCTTGAGCCGAAGGCTCATGTAAGCTCAAAAGTAGGACGAATCTTCACCATAGAGTCTCCTCTTGTAGAAACCAAATAATGTTTTGCTAGTATTGAGGCACAATGTCATATCCAATGCATCGTCACAGGGAACCAATCAAGTCAACTTAACTTGCTGTGATTAAATAAAGACAAGAGATCTTAACTCACGAACAGTTGCTGAGAATCCATAGTTGAGACCTAGACAATCATCAAACAAAAACCAACTGATCCATACTCAATATAATATAACCTGTCACTGTTATTTTTGTTTTTATCCCAATATTTACAGATCTAACTTAAATATACATGTTATAGATAAGTTAGAATCATTTTTGAAAACAGTTTCCGCTAGCGCAGTTTAATATTTCGTTTTTAGATGGATCAAGTTCATGTTCTTCGACAAAACTTCCATTTTCGGCACTTATAAAATCACCAAGACTCTTAAGATATATGAGACCAACTACATGTAGGCCTTATTGCAAGAAAACCTGTTTTCGCGTTTCTGGCAAAGTGACACTCAAACCAGTCTGCAAAGCTGAAGAAACTAGCAAGTTTAGATATGCTACTTTCAAATAAGTGAAAAACAAAGGTGCTGACTAGACTCAACCTATGCTCAGCCTGGTATGCGCCTTTGTTGTTCACAAACCCACGAAGACAGGTATTTTGGCGTCAAGGCCCATTCACGAAACTACACAGTGTAATAATTTTATCTGCATTGAGCCTAGCTAACATTTTTATTATTACAGGTGTCTCATACCCATAATTTCAGCAAATGAAGTAATTTTACCATCGCTGTTTCATGTGAATAATGAACAATTATGAAAGTTAAAAGTTTGTATACATCTTCAACAATGAGCGACATGGTACAAGATTATAAGCTACGAAAACCCCTGTCTATGAAATTGTTAATCAAAACAAATAATACCTGTTGAGAAAATACGTAGACCGGAAAAACCTTTAAGATTTTTTCTCCTTAATGTTATGATCAGAATTTAAAACGGAATTTTCAGCTCGTACCCTTCAAGCATAGCGAAAGTGCGTTTGATTCATCAAAAAGTGGTAGCTACTGGGTGTAGCTTATTGAAGTGTAGGCAAACTCTGAGACCAGACATAACCTTCTGCTAAAGATACAGAATGCCAAAGAAATGAAATTATCTGCCAATTATCATAATTAGACTGTCAAACTAAAGGTCACCTTTGTTCTATTCTTTATTTAAACATGAGATTTCCAACAATGTGGTATATGTCGGCAGCAAAGGCTCAGACCAGCCTGCACATACGCGCAGTCTGATCAGAGCCATTGCTCGTCACTTGAATATTCTATAATACCTTGGCCACTGATTGGACACCATTTGGAGATTAAAGTCTTAAAATGAGACTGCACAGGCTCTTCTGAGTCTTCATTAGTCGAAATACCACATTGTTGGAAACCACATGTTGCGGCCAATATTAAGTTAAACTGAGCTATTGTGAGTGTTATTCATCAGCATTCACCATCCATTGTTCATCCTTAGCCATGATTAAATTTTTCCTTTATACATATTCTCCTCCTGAACTACTGGTCCAAATTTAAACTTATTTCACAGGATTATTTCACCATAATGACCTCTACCAAAATAACATCTGGATGGGTTCACTCTGCTGAAAAGATGGCCACCAAAGCTAATAAAATAAAACAACTTAAAAATCGTAACATAATTATTTTTACAGGAATGCTCCTTATACGATAGATGTTTCATGTTTATTTGAGCAAATATGAAAATACCATTACTCATTCATTCCTCATTATATTGGGTAATAATTGATTTTCATAGGTTTGTCTAATTTAAGAATACGCAGTTATCAAAAAAATAGTTCTCAATTTTATTTGCTGAATTGAAACATTCTCTGAAGATGAGATGTAAAAGTTTAAGCGTTTAAAAATGCTGTCTGGAACGAAATGTTCTAAATCTTTCATAAACTATTTCTCTTAAAGAGATAAAGTTTTTCTCTTGAAACCTTTTGAATAATATACATAGATCATTAAAGTGTGTTCTGTTAGAAAAGTTGGATATTTACTTTTTGGAAGCAACTTGAACATCAAAATTTTGGGTTTACAGTTTCCATAGCAACACTAAATTGTATGCAAAATATTCTAATGCAATATATGGTGATCAGTTTTAATGGCGAAATATACTTCAAATATATAACTTAGAACTTGAGTTGGCTGTGAGTTTTGAGAATTTGTTTTACAAACTTATTCCAGGACACATTTTATACACGCGATACCCATCTGGGCAATTGTACGGAAGAACGTATTATGCCCAGCTGCCAAGCAAAAACAGCCACACATAGGCTGTTTAACATTTCAATAATATACTATATGTTCCTCTAAACTTAGAAGAAAATCTCACATTAAATACGTATTTTTTTAAAAGATACATCCATTTCAGCTCTTATAATCATTAAAGGGGTATGTATTTAGGGCCGCGGTGTTATGGCTATGCTTTAAATTGCCATTTGGTTTATTTGGCTATACCAGGGACACGTCCATTATCTATATGAAAAAGCAAAATTTGTTTGTTATATTTAAATGCAACAACAAAAAGTGAAATTCAAATCTGTTCAAATAAGCATGAATCAGGTCTCGTAATGTCCTTTGCCACAATTGCACAAACTGTTCTACTCAGCTGTACAAAATGATCGCCAGAGTTAGAAATAGCTGTAACCAACACCATTTCCTGAACCACTGGGCCAAATTCAAAATGATTTAAACGAAACCTTTCTCATTATGTCATCTTCCAAAATGTCACAAACGGTTTCACTCCAATGAGAAAACTGGCAAAGAGCTATCCAAAAACTTTGAATGATATCTGAGCAACAAAGTCCTTTAAAATGATTTTGCAGAAATGTTTAACATAATGGGTTCGTTTGTGGTGTCTAACTGTGAGTTTGCCACTTTCCCAGTGGTATTCTGGGTCAGGTGTGGTACTTGATTGTATCGATTCCTGATCTTTGCACCCTTACTTACTTTCTACCAAAATTGCACAAACTTTGTCGCTCCACTGACCAAAATTGCAACAAGAGCTAAAAATAGATTTCGAATGCACTTGCAAATGCAACGCGATGCCTGATTGGATAACGTCATAAATATGCGACAGTATATCCTGTGAAATATCATCGCAAATCCGACGTCATTACGTAACGTCGTTTTTCATTGGTTTAAAAGTGAATATATGTAGCTGGCAAGCGGTTTTAGGCAGCTGGCATCCTCTGACTGTAGGCGTAGCAAAGTACATTTTCACTGTCTTTTTTGAAGGGAAAATGTTAAAAGGGCATTAGAATGCGTCGCCGTAAAACTATATTTCCGACCATATATCTGACTATATACCTCCCCAAATGAAAATTTTGAATACAGTTATCCCCTAAATAATTTTAAATGGCACTAATTGACCAAATGGCCCCAGTTCAATATAATTCCACAAAAAAGTTTCTCATTTCTGATTACCATTAACTGTCATGACCAGACTCAATAAAAGCAAGTCTGATATTTTCCAATTGTGTAGCTCAATTATTTAAAATGTTCTGCATGGTTTGATTATTTGGATAACTTACTGTTTTAGCCCAAACTACCAGCATTATTCAATGGGGAAAACATAGACTAATAGATCTCAAGTGTCTGCAGTTTCACTTTATTTTTTTTTCTTTATTAACAGGAGGGTAGATTGATGAAACAATTGTTACGAGCCAACACCCGTCGTACTGTTCAGGAATCCAACACACCAGGTTCTCAACAGTGGCACTTCAACTCTTTTATTCAACCAGTGTATTCCATTGAACCAGAAAATACAGTTATGAAACAGCTGCAAACGGAAGAAGGGTGTAAGTTACAATTGTTAAATCATTTTCTAGTGGTTTTATTTATCCAAAAGCTTAATACTGTTAAGATTAATGTATGAGTGTTAATTCATTTGAATGTAAATGAAGTGAATGTCCAATCCAGAAATGAAATGCTGGTTAGTATTAAAAAGAAATGCCAATTTTCAAAATGTCGAATGTAGACACAGAGGTCTAGAGGTTGCATTTAGAAATGGCAGGTGTTTTCAAATGTCCCTATCATTTATATAGATCCAATAGGTAATCATGGACTTTAGACAATATGCCCACTTATTTATCACTTGTGCTGCTTTGTCAGTCAAAACAGTCATCACACATACGGCTGTATGTGTCCATCTTGTGTAAAACATTACATGCCAAACTTCTAGCAAGCCAATAACATAGAGTTAAGCACAATTTTTGCCTCATTTTCATGTGTTTGGCGTCCACTGACACCCCTTCACCATACAAAAAATGATTCAGCAAATATGCACAAAGCATGTGGTCTGAAAGTAACTCAGCAAACGTATATAGTCTTTGGCCGTTCATTCTCCTATTTTTCAATACCCGTCTCAAAAAGAATATTCTAATTCAAAATGGAAGAAAGAACAAAGTTTGAATCCCTTTTTGCGACCTCCTATACTGAATCGGATGTCACTCAATTGTTTTTTGTTTTTTATTCGGCGGGTAAGAATTCGATTGTTTGGTAGGCGTGATTAAGTTCTGTAAATTTATTTAAAAATAAACTCCTGAGAAATTTCCAAATACACTGAGATGCAACATGCCAACATGCTAAAGATGAACACCCACCATGAAAAAATAAAAGATGAATTCCAATACAAAATGTAAGACATATTTTATTTTAGAATTGAAAGTTATTTTCTGCGTTTCACTGAGGTATGAAATGTCAGCTAATTTATATCTAATTTGCATGAAAACCAAATATTTAGATCATCACTACGACCTTAAAATAAGGTCAACAATGCTTAAATTCTTTTTTTGCTGCTCGTAAAGCAAATTCCTATATCTTTTCTCATGGATCATATGTAGCGCAACAATTGCTTATGGTGTGTAAATGACACCAAGGATTACAGCTCACAAATATGACCTGAGAGGTAAATTTCAAGGTCCAATATGCTAAAAGTCAGTTTTACAGACCTATCTTGCTATTTGAAGATTGGGTATTGTGCAAATATCAATTTGAATGCGGATATTTGCAATGGGTTCCGAATCGATTATCCCCATTCTAGTTTGCATTTAAATAATTATACCAATGCAATTTTTGTAATCTATATATAGAGGATTTTACATAAGTGCTCATGTTTTAATGAATTTATTAAACGATTTGAGGAAATCATTTTTTTGCAACAAGTTTTATAAATTCAATAATACAGGAGCACGAATGTTAGATTCTATCATATGACATTAAAATTATTTTAGAATCATATTTTTGCTGTGAAATACATCAGGATTTGCCATATGTTTGGCGTTAAAAGCTTTATTTCATAACTTTCCCAAAAATCTGTGATCCTCAAGTGGTTTATTGATTTAAATGCATGTCGTTATGTCACTCCCAGACGCGACGTCATAATGATAAAACAAATTATTATATAACCTATAAATAGACATCTTCTGATTGGCCCAAATGCCTTTCCACTCGAGTCAATATGACTCTGAAAAAAATCAGTTAGTCAACATTTAAGAGAAAAAATTCAAGACTGTCCAAGGCATAGTCCACGGCCAAGATTTTGTTATTGTTGTTGTGGTTGTTGCTTTTTTGTTTAGAGAAATTATATATTAAAACAATTGTTGACTATTGAGGCATTGAACATGATGTGATTTTGACCTGAGAATACCATTATTGACCTCGGCTCCGCCTCAGTCAATATTCGTACTCTCAGGTCGACATTATAACATGTCCAATGCCCCAATAGGCGAAAATTGTATAGTATAAGTGACAGGAGATGTATAATATTTAAATGTCAAGACGTTCTATGGGATTTGATGAACACATTTCCTCGTGGTCTGCACTGTTTACTAAGATAGTAACAATCTTTAGGAACTTGGTTACATTTAAGTCTAGGAATTATGACCTTGACCCATATATACACCAGGGTTCCCACGAGCACTGGAAAACCTGGAAAATCACAAAAAAAAGTTCCATGCATGGAAAAATCATGGAATTTGAAAAAAACTGAAAAATCATGGAAAAATCACGGAATTTTGTGAAATAATTTGTGTGTTTGACTGCTTGTTTTCTGGCTACTGGTGATTTAAGTTATTATTATTGTTTCAAAATGCATGTTTGGTCCACAACATGGCCTGCACTTGTTGTGCCTGATATTTTATAGTCAGATAAATGTAGCCTTAAAAATGTATGCAATTTAGGCATGTCAGAAGTATTCTTTTATTCGTATATAAGGTCTAACCAAATGATATTCTTACGTTTTTGAATGGAATGTAAAAGCCACATTGAATCTTTTGACCTATCAGATTCTTAGTTTGCAGGGTGAATCATATAAAACAGGCATTCAAGCGGACCCTACAATTCATACTTTTTTGTTCTCCTACTTTTCCCTACATTTTCATGAAAATGCCTTACTGCTTTCCTCTTTAATTGCACGCTGGTGGGTCGGACTTCAGACTCTATTACGGTTCCGACTTAAAGACATCTATTGATGAGATGGCAGGGGCCCGATGCTTTGGCTGTTGTCAGGCCCACCAGGGTTTACCTGTTGGATTTCTTTTGCTCTGGTATTCAGCTTTATGTACTGTTGAGTCCTTATCTTTGCTTTATCTCCTTTTTATATCTTGATTAATATGTTCTGGATAAGTTAGGGGTCTTTCATGCAAACCAAAAATCTATGTGTCTTGATCCACATCTGAACTAAGGGTGAGGTTGGCGCTGTGAAACCGGTTTAAGCCCTCCAGTAAAATATTTTTACTGACCGTTCCAAGGTGGTTCTTCTTTTGTGGATCATTTGTGTTATTTATGTCTTGTGATTGTCATGCTTTTGCGTCTGTTCATTGCTGCCTTGTGCTCACCTGCTGGGAAAGGGCTGACCTCTTGGCTCTTGTTTGTGATGTTTATTGTGGTTGTGTTACTTTCCCATGTGGTATCCTGGGTCAGGTGTGGTACTTGATTGTATCAATTCCTGATCTTTGCCATCTTTCTTACTTTTACTATCCTAACTTTCTCACTTAAAGTGTCATTTATGCAATAAAATCATCAAAAAAAAATTCCCCGCTCGCTTCGCTCGCTCAGATTTCTCAATAATTAGAGTTGTTTTTTGGTAAATGACCACTCAATTTTTCACTTTGAAGTTTTCAACTGCAAAAGTCACTCTGTTTTTATACCCCGCCACTAAAGTGTGGCGAGGTATTATGTTATACCCTTCGGAGTCTGTCCGTCTGTCCGTCCGTCCGTCCGTCCGTCCGTGCTCACAATTTCTGATCGATAACTTGAGTATTTATTCACTGATTTTTTTCAAATTTTGCATACATATTGTTATTGGCGATGAGTGGTATGGGATTGTTAATGGGCAAAATCCGTCCATTTTTAACGGAGTTACTGCCCTTTTTCGTATTGGAAAAATGGTTTCTGGCCTGTTATTCCTTTACTGTTCATGATATCTGAATGAAACTTCACAGATATGTTGCACATCAAAGGTTACATATTGTGACTAAGGACCGTCACTCTGACCTTCCCAGTTTGTGAGTTATCCGCCCTTGATAGGTCTGAAAAAAGGTTTTGACCTATTGATCCTTTACTATGTGGAATATCTGAATATAACTTCACAGATATGTTTCACATCAAAGGTAACATATTGTGACTAAGAACCGACACTCTTACCTTTCACGTTTGTGAGTTATCCGCCCTTGATTGAATTAAAAAATGTTTTTTACCCGTAGTTCCTTTACTATATGGAATATCTGAATGAAACTTCACAGGTATGTTTCACATCAAAGGTTACATACTGTGACAAAGAACCATCACTCTTACCTTTCCAGTTCATGAGTTATCTGCCCTTGATTGATCTGAAAAATGGTTTTTGACCTGTAGTTCATTTACTATATGGAATATCTGAATGAAACTTCACAGATATGTTGATCATCAAAGGTTACATATTGTGACTAAGGATCTTCACTCTTACCTTTCCAGTTCATGAGTTATCTACCCTTGATTGATCTGAAAAATGTTTTTTGACCTGTAGTTCATTTACTATATGGAATATCTGAATGAAACTTCACAGATATGTTGAACATCAAAGGTTACATATTTTTAGTAAGGACAGTCACCCTTACCTTTCCAGTTCATGAGTTATCCGCCCTTGATTGATCTGAAAAATGGTTTTTGACCTGTAGTTCATTTACTATATGGAGTATCTGAATGAAACTTCACAGATATGTTGACCATCAAAGGTTACATATTGTGACTAAGGACGTCATATCACTGTCTATCTCAGTTCTGTTGCTATTTAGGCATTATATATCTCACAAAATAACTTTTGTAGACTGGCATCAGTCCACTAAATAAATATAACTTCATTTATAATTATATTTTTCTATGAAAAAAAATCATCTTCTAAAAATTCTATCCTCTCTGATAGTCAAATTTAGTGATGTCCAAGCCGATAACTTCTACTTCCAAGTGAAGTTTAAAAATTGCTATCTTAGAGAGATAATCAGTTTTACTAAAAAAATTGACATTAGAGACTGGGGCCAGTCTATAACTTTTGGTGCCCCCAGCAGTGGCGGGGTATTATGCAGTGCTTGCGGTGCTTTTATTGGATAATTTTATTGTCACCACTTTTATCCTTCCTATTTTGATATATTATCATTAATTTAATGACTCATTGTTATGAATTATTGGTTTGGAAAAAAAACTACTTTTCCTACCTTTTACATTGGATAATCCCTCCTTTTTCAAAAAATTTATCCTTACTTTTTCCCTATTTTTTGTTGGAAGGGCACTTGAAATCCTGAATAAAAGTTAATCAAAATACATCATCATAAAATTTTTGGAGCCATTTCAATTCAATCATCCAGGTAGTTTGGTGTTTCTGATTTTAAAATTGGCCATATAAGTGAACTTTTCGTCTAGTTATTTGGGAAAAGATATAGAATGATGAATTATTGAAAGAAATATTGAAAAGATATAAGAAAGACATGTTCTAATAACAGTTAGTACTAATTATGCTCAATGTGGTAAAGATACTGAGGATGCTGCCAAGAGGGGAGGTTGGATGCCGCGCTTTAAATGATCATGGAAATTTAATTATTGATCATGGAAAATCATGGAAAAATCATGGAATTTTGTTTTTGAATTTCTGTGGGAACCCTGATACACACAATGAATCCTCCAAGGTTCTTCTGGTCAAACCAGAAGGAAGAATCGTTTTGTGTGCAAAAGGTTAAGTTATGAAAGCTTGCCTGTAGATAATAACATAAAACAAGTTTCACCAAAATGGTGTTGTGGGATTTGAACAAGCTACACATGCTGCATCTCACAGAATTGACAATAAAATTTGTAAATTAGAAGGGTGTAAAGTGATTAAAAGTTGTTGCCAGCATGCGCTCCTTCACAATCTAGTACTCAACCAAAACTTCTCCCGGTGAGTATGATAAGGAAATACCATAATCTCACACATCAGACCAACCCACGGTACTGCGAGGAAGAGCCACACAACTATACACTTGGATATAGGTTACACATAACTTTTTGTTCTAAGGAAATGTTTTAAATATTCCAATTTTCCATAGCTTGGCGATACTGATTTTTTATGGCTTATATACTTCAAAGCATCATCTAGTTACAGCTGAATTATTGAAGTCCTTCAGATTAAGTTTTTTTTAGTATCTAAGATGGCCACTGTCTGCCACATGTACTGCTCAATCTTCTTCATTTTAACACAGGAGTAACCTTGGGTTATGCAAATTCTTAATACATGAAAACAAATTGAAGAAACATTTTTAAAATGTAGGAAAGTGCTAGTCTAAAATTAGCCCTTGCATTAGCCACGGTAATGTTTAACTTTTTCCAAGTGTATATAACAAGACATAAGGAAGTTAATTTATGTAAAAAGAACAGCCCTCTCTCTCTCCAACGTCAAGATGATTGCAAAACTAGAATGCATAACAAAACGACGTTCAAACACAGAATTACAGAAAAATGGGAGGAACACTAAGCAACGAATCAACAGCAACAGAACCAACCCTTTAGAACGGACAGCAGCCTATTAAAGCCACCGCAAATTAATCTACTGCAATCTTGTTAATTGGTCGAAGCACTGAAATTGTCAATTTTTATACATATTATTATTACAAGATGATGCCTTACCTTCTAAGTCGTTTGAGGTGAACCCATTCGCAGACTGTTAGATACTAGCAGTTAATGTAATGGGATGCTTTTTTGTAATAAAATTGCAGCAGACTATGTTTTCTATAACCTTGCTAATTGCGCGTATGCTAACCATCCTTTACCACACATCATGCAGCTATTTAGTAGGGTTAGAGACATACAATTTGAAATGGGCCGTGTAGCGCAGTCGGTAACGTGTTTGATTACAGATGTGCATCTGACTGCAGATCCAGGTATATGCTGTAGTTGTTAGGAAATCAAACAAGGCAAAATATTTAATGTTAATCATCCAAAGATAGCCTAAATGAAATATCAAGCACTATTAATTATGAAAACTAAAACCATCATGCAAAATTTGTCATCAGTTACAGATGTGTATAGCAAAAATGCTAGATATTTTATGTGAATCATGTTGAAATAACACGTGTAATATCAACTTAGTTTTCTATTTCTAGATTCTTCATTTCTTCCAAATAAATATTAAAGATCAGTACACTGTTAACCATTGTCAGCTTTTTCCTAACCCATAGAGCGCCACCTATAATTCGCAGAAGAGGACAATTTCAAAGCGTGCCAATTTTTTCAAAAAATAACGAATAAGGCATGATATTTCATGAGAATTGTCTGCTAGCAGACGATTCTAGCAGACGATTCTAATGAAATATTATTCCTTATTTTTTGTGAAAATTAGAAAAAAATATTGCAAAATTTGTCGTCTGCTGCAGTCGTAATTGGCGCTTTAAGGATTAATACAATGGCTTATTTAACCCTTTGAAGGTTGTAAAAGCTAAACGGGAAGTTTTGCAAACAGCAAAGACCCAGATTAAATGCCCCATTGTGCAACTTTTTTATCGGGATGAGCACTGTTTCCTAAGACAAAATCGATCTTCAGAGAAGGAAATATAATTTTGTCTTGGAAACTATAACCTGTAGCTCATCAATATAAGCATTTGACCATCCTTGCTTAATAAAACTTTCTGAAAAACTCTGTTGGTCTTTAAAGAGTAAAATTTAAGTAAACACAGTCAGATTCTGATACTTCTTTAAATTCAGAAGTATATATTTGCAACACAATGACAAAATCTGTGGGCGGATCCAGAGGGGGACAAGGGAACTGAACCCATCCCCAGAAGATCACTGAAGTTAATAAATATTTCCTTAGGAATACTTGCAAAGCAATTGGACCCTCTAAGAACTACGTTAATGGCTGAAAAGGCTTTCAATACCTCCTGACAGAGTTTTCTGAATCCGCTCAAGGAATCAGACCGTTATAGTGTTATGTTTGTGATAATTGCTTCTATTAAGACTAATGCAAACTTTAGGAAAAGCACAGTGCTAGCCATGCTTGAAATGCACCAAATATGAAAATTGCACCAGGACTTTTGTTAAGAGTGCGTAACGAAAATTTCATTTTCTTATTTCTCAACCAAAACATATGTTATGGGTACTAAAAGAACCGTCTCAATGAGACTTTTCTTTTGAGCACCCAAAACATATGTTAAAATTGATGGGTAAGAAAATATTTACAATTTTACGATGAGATATTTTGTTTATCTATTGACCCAATTTGCACAGGTTCCATCTTGTGCGAATTTCACCTGATTGTATCCATGTTAAGGTTGTTTTCTACCATTCTCTTTTAGGGGTTGAGGCAATGAAGCAGAATCAGGATTCACAAAAAAAGGTTGAGTCTGAAAAGAGCTTGGAAACAAACAAATGCCAATGTTGTGGTGTATCAAGTCCAGATCTGAAGAAATGTACCAGATGTAAATCAGTATATTACTGCAATAAAGTTTGCCAAAAACGGGACTGGAAAGAGCGTCACAGGAATACATGTCGCCCAGCATCTTAGTTTATTTATATGCTAAATTGATGATTGTTTTAGATATTTCATGACTTATGACAAAGACTGATCATAAAATTTTGGTGAATAATGCATATTATCAGTTACCATTCATATTAATTGCAGCGTTGCACGTTGCCTGATAAACGCTGTCTATCTCACAGCATGTGCCCTTATCAGGTCATGATGACGTTTCACTTTTTGAATGACGTTGCCAATGACGCCAAATGGACAGAAAAATCGATCAAATATGTTACGTCATATTCGCTAATGTGTTTCCAGGTAACAAGTGACCCCCGTTTTTCTTTTTTCAAACAGCTTTAAATTAAACTTAGAAGAACGGCACTTAGAATGTGGACTTAAATGCACACCGCGTAACTAAAACTTATTCTGGGAGACACCCTTATTTGTAAATGAAGCCCAAATCCCCTGTACAAAAAAAAACAACTTAGTTGTTTTCCCTGTGAATGTAACCATGTGTACCCCAAAAGATACGCGTGGTATAGTTGCATTGCTATGATGAAATATATTAGCCCAAAGGAATATCTATATCCAATGATTCAACGAAAATCTATTCCCCAAACCTCACTCGTCATCATTTTGACACACATACGCACACACTCACAATTGTGAAAGTCTATATGGGTCCTAGACCATGCCGTATTGAAAGAAGGCAAATATAAGGTTTTAGCATGAAACATGCATGTACATGTAGCACCTCCCATTTCAATTCATTGACTCTTTTTGCCTACGAGGTAATTTGTCATCGTTTTGTCGTCCTCTGATATTTTTTCAAAATCAGTTTGTTTGTTGTTGTTGTTTTTTTTTCTAAATAAATCTTTTTAAAATATCACTAGAGTGTAAAATTCTCTAAAAACAACATTCAGGAATATCAGTAGAGTGTCAAGCAGATTGGATCCAGATTATGCTTGATGTTTTATTGGGCCTGATCTGGGTTCAAATTGTTTGCAAAGGTTATCAGCAGACAACACTAGTAAGCAAAGAGTTTATGACAACAATTAAGCAAATTTAAGAGTTGAAGAGAAATAGCGAATCGGGGATATACATTAAACTTAAAGAGAATCAAATATTTGACTGTTAAAGCTGTTTTGCTGATAAACTTTGTCAACAGCCGAAGCCAAGTTCAGGCGATAAATGTTGGGCATTATCTGGATCCATACTGTTTGATAACCTACTAGTATTCCTGAAAGACATATTTTCCGAAAACAATAATCTCGAATGAAATTTCAGCAGAGGACAACAACCCAGCTTTTAAGGTTCAGACAATACTGTTGCTTGAACTCCAGCCATTTCAGTGCATCTGTTTTAGATGCACGGTGTAGTTTATGAGTCAGTATAAGCAGTAAATCATAGCCTAATGCACGAAGATTGGGCCAGTCAAGCAATTTTAGCGTGAAGTTGCGATTGTTTTCATCAGTTTGAACACGTGTTTTGGGTGCTCAAAAAATTGTACCATTGAGATGGTTGTTTTTAGCACACACAACATATGGTTTGGTTGAGATATAGGAAAATAATTTTCTGTTACACACTCTTATCTGTGGGACTGGCGAATTACCTCCACTGACCTCTATATGCCATGTTCTATTTATATCGTTATAGGTTCACTTGGGGACTTATACAAAGAGGAGCAGCAAAACACACCAAAATTCTATCTAATCCCAGCCTATACAAAATCTCACATTAATGTGGAAAAAATAAATTCATCTATATCTAAATTCCTTTCTTTAATTTATTTTCCAATTAGAATCACCATTAAATAATAATTAGCATACAATGAGAGTCACTTAAGACCTGGAAATACAGTAGTTTGAAGAGTGAATAAACTTGGTAAGCTGATAAATAGAATACCAGGTGTGGGTCTTTTGATATCAAGTTAAGCAGGCTCAGCCTTGAGAACGCATGGCCTGGCCCTGAGGTTATAAAAGAAAATTAATGCTCAACTCAACTGAGCATGAAGATTCAAGGTCTCATTAAAACTATAATACCAACAAATAATGAAGTTCCATGCTTTAAGTCTCCCAGATGCTGTATTTATCATGCTAATAAGTATTAAAATGCCAACGATTGTTGGCATTTTAACATTTAAGAGCAGGATAAATTTCGTGCTCAGCTGAGTTGAGCTTAATCTTGTGGCCTGGTAAACTTAATATCAAAAGAAACTCACTTAGTATTCTCTATATTTTAGGCACAAGTGTCCCCTTTTAAGGACCATGCCGTTATATCGAGCAGGGTTTAGAAGTCTCTTATTTGGTCGAAGCCTTTATCTATATTAAGACGCTGTGTATGTCAACAGAGACACCCTGGCAAATTATGCGCATTTGCACAGGCTGGCCTAGGTCTTCAGAGAGTGAAAACACAATAAGTACCTTAAATCTCATATGCCATTTTTGTTAAATTTTAATAGGTCATAGGACAAAATCTCCAAAATGGCACTGTGTGTATGCCTCTCAAAATTAGGGGTATGTGCATTAAGAGGCTATTTTGACCCCCCTATTAGGTCAAAAAATAAAAGTTGCTCTTCACAAGTTTCTTTGTATTATTTTATTAGGACAATAACCAAATTGTAAAAGTCTGGCATTGATTTGACTTTTACGGTTCCTATGGTAACAAAAATGGCCGCCAAAATAGGCTGAAAATAGGAAAATGACCATTTTTGAGCAAATTTGAGACATGTTACAGAGGAATTAATATAGAGCACAAGCAAATACCAAAAAATATTTTAACATATTATGAGAATTATCAAGGCACACAATATATTAATAGTTCTTTTTGGTATTTGCTCGCGCTGATATCTAATTCTTAAAAAAAATGGTCTCCAAAAGCCTCAAATTTGGCCTAAAACGGCAAATTTCTCTATTTTAAGCCTATTTTGTCGGCCATTTTGGTTACCATAACAACCGGTAAAAGTAAAATAAATGCAAGAATTTTATGCTTGGGCTATTCTTCTAATAAACCAACAAGATTAAATTGGTAAAAAGCAACTTTTAGTGTTTGGCTCTAGAGGGGGTCAAAATAGCCCCTTAATGCACGTACCCCTTTTTTTATCTTTGCTAATAGAGCAAACACTGTTATCAGGTCCAGCCTCTTCAGGGTGTGTCTGTTATACGATTAACTGTGACCAAAAAGGATAAATCACTATTTCTTTGACCTTGACGCATGAAACTTGACTGGGTTTCATGCAAACAGCAAAGACACAGACCAGCCTTCACATATGTGCTGTCTGATCAGCACATTTGTTTTTCACTCGTTGCAAAGTTGAACGCCTAAGCTTGCTTCATGCAGATTTTCATCATTTGAGCTACTGTGTTTATCTGAGCAGACTGGTTTCAGTCTTACTAGAACGGAACCCTGTAAAGTTTTCTTGCGTCCTAGCACATTTTATAGAGTAGGAGATGTGCTGTGTTTTAGCTCACATGAGCTGAAGGCTCCAAGGTGAGCTACTAGTATACCAGTCACTCTGGCGTCCGTCGTTTGTCCGTCCATCAACATTTTCAAACATATTCTTTAAAACCACTGGGCCAATTAAATTCAAATTTCATAATGAAGACTCCATAAGACGCGGGAACGAAAGTTTGTTCAAATAGTTCTGGTCATCTGACCAAAATGGCCTCCACGCCCATATATGGTAAAACCCTTTATAAATCTTCTTCTCCTGAACCAGAAGGCTGATGACCTTGAGAATAGGTATGTAGCATTGGGGATGTAAGGCCAACCAAGTGTGTTCAAATGATGGTCCTAGGTTGACCTTGACTTACTTAACGTCAAGGTCAAAGTTTGCTTTCTAATGCATTTAAATGGATTTTTGTTGAAAAGTTGATTTTTTTGAAAACTGTAGAAGCCTTAAATTTTATTCTCACTTGATATGTTTAAACTAATAAGACAATGGCTATAAATAAGTTCCAAAGGTCAAGGTTGACCTTTGACTAATCAGCTTAGTTCGCTCATATTGGAGTCCCATCAATATATCAAAACATAGTTGTCTCACAAACCATTGGCCGAATTAAACTCAAATTTCATGTGAAGACTCCTTATGATAAGTTAGTCAAAATGTATGCAAAATATTTTGGTGACATGACCAAGATGACCGCCATACCTAGATATGGTAACACCATTTAAAAATCTTCATCTCCAGAGCCAGAAAGTACGTGACCTTGGGGCTTGGTATGTAGCATTAGGGATGTGGGGCCTATTAAGTTTGTTAAAATGATGATCTTAAGATAACCGTGTCTTGCTTAATGTCAAGGTCAAATTTGCCTCCTAATGCGTTTAAATGGGATTTTTTTTAAAGTTGATCTTTTGAAAACTGTAGAAGCCAAAATCATTATTCCTTCTTGATATGTTCAATGAGACATTGGCTATAAATAAGATTCAAAGGTCAAGG
The DNA here is from genome assembly GCA_964019695.1 of Loripinus fragilis. Lineage (NCBI taxonomy): Eukaryota > Metazoa > Mollusca > Bivalvia > Lucinida > Lucinidae > Loripinus > Loripinus fragilis. The sequence continues at coordinate 35,525,514 of OZ026521.1, forward strand.
TTGACCTTTGATCTTTCAGCCAAGGTCGCTCATATTGGAGTCGCATCAACATATTAAAACATAGTTTTCTCAGAAAACACTAGCCCAATTAAACTCAAATTTCATATAACGACTTCTTTTGATATGTTAGTCAAAATTTATACAAATTGTTCTGGTCACATGACTTAAATGGCCACCACGCCCATATATGGTAAAACACTTTAAATATTGTCTTCTCTGGAACAAAAAAGCCAATAGCCTTGGGACTTGGTATGTAGCATTTTGGATGTGGGTCCTATCAGTTTTGCACAAATCATGAGTCTATGTTGACCTTGACCTACTTTATTGGAAGGTTATATTTGAATCCTAATCCTTATTTGGGGAAAATCTTGAAATGTTAATTTTTCTATAACTGTTTGAGCCGAAATCATAATACTTGTGAGAAATGTTTAACCTTATAAAACCATGGTTCTATATAAGTACCAAATGTCAAGTTGACCTGTGACGTTTTATAAAAGGCCACTCATTTGGACTGCTACATACCTATCTAAACATCTTTTTCACAGAAATAACTGATGGATTATTTATTTGATTGGTTTAGGTCACTTGACCAAAATGGCTGCAACCCCCATGGTAAAACAAATTAGGTTTCATTGGAAGCTGTAGCTAACCTTGACCTATTTCACATTATTAAAGAGATCATGTGAGCGCCTTAGGACCTTCAGGTCCTCTAGTTTATATTTTTCTTTTTTCGGAAAATTAAGCAACACTTAAGGTAGCTTTACACAGCATGTTTGACCATGTAACATGCCGTGTAAAGCTATGTTAAAACATGCAGGAGTTTGACATGCATGTTTTTGATACTCTACATGACATGTTAAATCATATATGTTTTCATTTTCAAACTAAATATTTGATGTGAAAAAATATTGCACAATGGCGTAAGGATGAAAAAACTCTGACTGCAGGATCTCTGTTTAATTGTAATTATTTTTTGTGGCCGTGTTCCTTGGCTGTACCAGTACTGGCCGGGTGGGATTATGTTTTTTGTGGTTCTTATGTCCAGTAATTGCAAATGCAGTTTTAGAGCTTACTCTTTCCTTCCTAGTAGCGGCTTTTATTGTCTGTTGATAATATTTGCAACCAGTTTGGACCCAGACCAGAACCGACATAATGTAGTTCCTGATTTGGATCTAAATGGTTAGACATGCTGATAGTGTTCCTTAAGTTTGATCATCTAGCTCCATGCAGGATACGGACGCATGGAGGATGGATTTGAGTAATGGCAATAAGAACCAATACAATGAGACGCGACACGTGATTTCCAGTAATGTGGCGTTTTGACAAGTGTAGACTCAGACGAGCCTGTACAGCCTCCTTTTAGGCTTAGACACCTCAAATGGTGTTCAGTCAGTAGTTTAACACTCATAAGATATTCGAACGACAAGCAAATGCTCTGACCAGGCTGCGCGTATGCGCAGGCTGATCAGAGGCTTTGTTGGTCGCACATACCATATTTTTGGAAATCTCGTGCACTGGGTCAAATCTAATGTGTATAAAAGTTATAAATATTTGGACAAATATACTTAAGCAAACAGCTGCTTTTTAACCAGATCAGAACCGACAAAACGTAGGTCCTGATCTGAATCGGAACTGCTTGACACTCTGAAAATATCCATGAAAGATTAATGTTGTAAACAGTCAGCAGACAACAACATAGCATTGAAAATTACCAATTGACAGTACTGTAAGTCTTGATAGTGCCATAAGTAAAAGTGTATACCATTAAAGCTTAACGCGCCAATCACAACAAAATTCGTCTGCTTTCTCGTCTGCTGAAATGTATGACGACATCTTCAGATGCATTTTTTTCTGGGTGCCTTAAGGGTTAATTGTTTTTTTTCCTTCTGGTTTGATACAAAAAACTTGGGATATCCCATTGTACATATCTAGTGGTGTCAGGTTTTAATCTTATAAAATATGTTTTTGTCTGAAGATCTTTTTACCTTTACAGACAGTGTAGACCCTGATGAAATGCCACATTATGCATTATGCAGTGTTTCATCTGGAACGTCACTGTTCGTAAAGAACTCATTTAGGGGTTAACCATTTACAAGGGCCAAAATGTAAGTATTTTTCCCTGAACATTTGAATAAAATTTTACAAACCGCTTACAAAAATGTCTATTCTGTATTATTTTTTATGTGTGGCATTCCCATTAACCCCAATGACCTATTTTCTGATTGGCTGAAACACCATGTTTTGACATACATACATAGTACATGTCCTATTCCTCAGGTCTTTAACACGGGTCTCATTAAATCAAGACATAGGTAGTTTTACATGGCATGTTTAACCTGCATGTCTAAACATGCATGATAAAACATGTCATGTAAAAGGGCCTTAAGATACCGTGATTCATCATCTTATCAGGTTCTAAATTATTCACCGAGATAAGAACAAACTTTGGGGGGAAAACATGAAATTCTGATCATTAAAATATGTATCATATGACGTAGAGGCTGGGAGTGATATAACGCCATGCAATAAAATCGATAAACCATTAGTGGTTTACAGATTTTGGTAAAGCTATGTAATGACGTCCGTAATAACATTGCGTACAAATAGCAAAACGTGATAAAAAGTAGTTTTAGGGTCACATGATAAAATAATCTTACATAAGTGCTTTTGTTTTATTGAATTTATCAAACTCATTGCAAAAAAGTTATAAAATGCTCGGCTAGCCTCGGATTTTATTGCTTCTCCCCAACTCATTTGATAAATTCAAACATGTGCGATACCCTATTTATCATATGATGTTGCGTCTGGGAGTGAAATAACGCCATGCAATAAAATTGATCAACCATACTGTGGTTCACAGATTAACGGGAACATGTAACGTTATGAAATGATGCCCATATTGTTACAACGTCGCGTATTTATGACAAAATCTAGACGTTTTCACATCAAAAACGCGATTACAAAAATTATTTTAAAGTCAAATGATAAATAGAATCTAACATTCGTGCTCCCGTATTATTGAATTTATCAAACTTAGTGCAAAACAGAGATAAAATGCTCGGCAAGCCTCGCATTTTATCTCTATTCCTCAACTCGTTTAATAAATTCAATGAAACATGAGCACTCATGTAAGATCCTCTATATAATCAGCGATCCTATCCTTATTATTTTTTGGACCTCAACACGAGAAAACCTGACTTTGTTGAGCTGAGCCCAGGCCCCCAGGTTATAACACTTTTTCCATGCTCAACTCAATTGAGCAGAAATTTCAACTACTCATACTAAAATACCGAGAAAATAAAGAAGAATCTTGCTTTAAGTCTCTCAGATGTTGTATTTATCATGCTAATAAATGTTAAAATGCCAACAATTGTTGGCATTTTAACATTTATGAGCAGGATAAATTTTGTGCTCATCTGAGTTGAGTATGAAAAAAAGTTTTATAACCTCAGGGCCTGAAGTGCAATTGGTAGTCAGATCGGTGAGGGCCCAATACTTTCGTGGAGATTAATAATGGAATATCTTCTAAAGTCATTCGCCTCCTTTCAATGATTTGAGAAGGGCTGTTGTAAGCTGAGTACTGGTAAGCTTACCCAGGAAAAATCCCTTGCAACTCCACCTCCGATAGCTTATAAATACAACAAGAACAAAAATCCTATTTTTTGGTATAAGCGGCTGGAACTACTGACCGACCTTACTTTATATTTTCCGTAAACTTTTCCATTTCTTTCATAAGAAACTTTTCTTGATGTTTATTAAAAAAAATCTAAATGCATACATAGTTATCTACCACATAACAGCCCCTTGGACAAAACACTCTACATACTTTTGAATTGCGATAAGAAGGATGCATGCATTACTTTATATGGGAAACCAATACCTTAATGCCTATAGCCCTCTTATCGCATACTACATACATGCATATTAAATAAAACACGTCTGGCTAGTCAGTCGTTCCACAGCTGAATGACCATTTTAAATCTTAACCTCAACTTTCTTAAGGTTTCTTAACACATCTACTTACCTATCTGAGCATAGCCAAGCAAGGGAAATCAATTTTCGACTGATTTATAACATTCAAACATCAAAAATTTCATTTCCCTTGCAACTACACCTCCGATAGCTTATGAATACAACAAGAACAACTTCATTTTTTTTTGTTTGGTATAAGCCACTGGAACTACCGACCGACTGAAGCTAAAAGAACGGGCTTAAATGTGGCAATACTATAATTAAGCTCAAAATGACTGAATACTAATAACCTTTCGTCTACGGAGTCTCATATAACCGTCCCTGGCTGATCTATACCTTGCCACTTGAAAATCTGTCATAAATGCAGCAGTCACAACCAGATCTCAATGAGTGCAAACAGTACTGATTCAAATCAGTGTTGTGGTGACAAGATCCAATATTTCATTTTACTATATGACATTTTTTTCATCTTTGCTTATTTTTGTTCTATTTCTTGCTATTTGTATCCATGTACCGTCTCTGTATTTGTCTGTCTTACTAGACAATATAATAAACAGACTCATGTATGTATACACTGTTAAACACGACATCGCTGCATTTCAATTTTAACAGTTCATGACTCCTGAGTAGATCCGAATAGGCTATCAAATAATGCAGAAATCATTCTCTGATTTAAGAATATTCTCAATAAACAATTTCTATATAATCTAAAAAGCAGCTCACTGGTTCCAAGTATAGGTTCTTTTCCTTAATAGACATAGATTATTTCCGTTTCTCTGCCTCTAAAATATTTTGTTCTAATTTAGATTCCATATGAGACTTGAAATCAAACATTGCTTGAGCACCCTTAATACTATAATATATGTTTGTTATGGGACTTTGAATTCAGTATTAGCAGACTGAACGAGAGATACTAATATGTAAAGCCATATGACACACCCAGGTGGCCAACATATCCTTACTTTCAAGTCCATAACTCACAGACCAACTTCTTCAACGGTTAAATGCTTATAGGATGGATTCGTTCTATCAGCTCTTTCTTTATGAGTAACTCAGATGGCAGGGAGACCCTTGTCCGCTGTGACGCTATGTAGCTTCTCTATTTTAACTGCAAGGCTCTGAAAAAAATAAACGCATTGTCACCGTAAATAGCCCCTGTACCGTTTCCAGTTCACCTCACTCTATCAAATGCATGAAACGCTAAGCACACTCATTACGTCAAAAATAAGCGTTGTATCGACGTCAATAACCTCTCAGACCAGCTTCAGCGTAGGTATACAAATGTTGACACAATCACTTCAAAGAACAGATTCAGATAAGAATTCACCTCAGAGGAATTATTATTCTGGTCTTATCTTTGAAAACTACCTTAACGTGCCATATAAATTGTCAGTGATTCATTTTAATAATCAGTGTGTATTTTTCAAAACAGTATTTTAAAACGTATGCACCGATGCACACAAGACATATTCCCCATACCAGTAAATAGAAAGGCATACGCCATAAACCCTTCACAAATCGAGACAACTCCTACACATTGTCTTCAAAAATTTTTTTAAACCATATGCACTGATACCCGCCCACAAGACATATTCGCCTATACCAGCAAATAGAAAGGCATACGCCATAAACCCAAATCACAAAGCGAGACAACTTCTACACATTGTCTTCAAAAATTAAAAAGTATATCAACATATAGCATGTTAATTTTTAAACCATATGCACTGATACCCGCACACAAGACATTCGCTGATACCAGCAAATAGAAAGGCATACGCCATAACCGCTTAACTAAGCAAGACAACTCCTACACGATGTCTTTCAAATTTACAAGTCTAACAAATATGCTAAATGTAAATGCGCCGATACAGGCACATACTACATAATTGCCGATACGAGCAAACCGAAACGCATACACCATAACCGCTTAATGAATCGAGACAACTTCTACGCGATGGCTTCAAAAATATAAGAGTATAACAAACGTGTTAAATGCTTAAATTTAGAGAATGAGCCGATACCCCCATACAACCTATTCGCCAAGTACAGCCAATAGCATTTTTAAGGCATACCCAATAACTGCTTAACTAAGCGAGATTACTACAAATTGTCTTCAACATTTTACAAGTATTACACCGTATTAAATTTGCATTACGAAACATATCAACCCCATTTAAGTATGGCATAAAAGACTGCTTCCCTTTAGGCAAATACATCAAATATACTATGAAAGAATGCATTTTTTTTTCTTTAATGCCAAAGGTTGGCCAACTATACTCTGGAAATATTAAAAAGCATTTAGCCGTGCACCTCTCCGCTTTTCTTTACATTCTACTGACCAAAATAATAGGTGAGACAACAGTACAAAACATTCTAGTCCTACATCAAAACGTAAATGCTTTCGCTACATTTTTTTATTATTATTATTAAAATGCCAATTCAGTATTATGTTCTGATACAAAATATTCAATTTCTAAAACTCCCCACTTACTCAAGCCAAACATATCGCAAGATAACCCTCAGTCATATCTTTCTGTGACGTATGATAAATAATCTACTCTATCCAAAATATCCGCGGCAGCCAAATGATTGTAAATAATTGGCATGCCTGACGAAAATCTGAAAAACCGCATCGCTAAATCTTGCCATTTTGGATTAATAGATCTTTTTGTACAATGCCACTTTCTGTGAAGCATTTGCACTCTGCTTGCTCAAAATATGCTTTAGTGACTGTAAAACTCTAATGTAAATCACACAACCACTTTAATCAGAAAACTTTAAGCTTTTTAGCCCATGAGCCACATGGCACCCCGTTTAACGTACAAAAACATAAATATGTCTATTGAATGTGAGCACTAAGTACATTTGAGGAAACTTGTCTTTTCCCAGAAAGAATACAGTTCAAGGTTCTCTTGGAAAACCATACTGTAGAAAATCCATTGCCTCGCCTTATTTATGTCAATACTTATGTACCTTGTCATAATTTGCGAAACAGATCCTATAACTATACTCATATAATATTTTGACGCCACAAAGCTGGCAAATTTCGTTACAGGGATCCACCCAGTACTGGCGTATATCTCACAATGAAGATTTTCCCTTACCAATCCGTCTTGAGGTATGCTAAAAGTAAAGTCCACAGAGATCAAAACGGTCCCAAGCGACTCCAAAATATGTACTGACCCCAATAAACATTTTCAAACTTAACTCTCGGTATAAAAACTTTATCAAGCAACCTTTTTTTTTGAGGTAGGGGATTCGACCTTTTGTCTCTCAGATGTGTCAAAACTGTCATGTAAGAACATAAATACCTTTTCCATTTTGCAATCTAGAGCCTTGTCAAATTTGGGTAATTATAAGGGGATTCTTCCAATGCAAATGCTAAACCTAAAATTTTAAAATATTGAACAACCTTTTTTTTCACAATTGAAAACCCCAGATACTCTTATGCGTTTTTTTTTCACGAAGTCTAAAATTAACCTCTTTTGCCATTATTTTGAACCGAAGCATTTAATGGAATTACAACAAAGCAGTTTCACATTTTTAAATCAGACCTTTTCCAAAATATCATAAACTGCTTCATGTACAAATGAATTTTCTTTTAAATCAGACATAGTTTTATGGTATTGAATTCCATCCAAATTGTATTGTCTTGAACCTGCCAAAATCAATATGATAGTTGGCCCGGTTCAGATTTTAATTATTTATTCATTTATTTATTTTTTCAAAATGAAAAATACAATACTCATCTTAAAATTCCATGGGCTTGGAATCTTCCATAGAGAAGGTCTCATATCTCTGGTAGTTCGTTCTTGGTGCAAGGGAAGTTTCTTCCCATGTTGTTCGCCTCACTACAAGCAAAACGAGGTCCGACGATACCTCGTTGTACGACTGCTATGTCAGAATAAGCTCAAAAGGAACCAAAGCTGGTGCATCTGTGTGTGTGTGTGTGTGTGTGTGTGTGTGTGTGTGTGTGTGTGTGTTCAAGAAATGTTCATGGGGTCTGACCTGCCCCACATCACATACATTGATTAACAGGATCAGAATAACCATAAGTGCATGGCTGGTACTTTGGCCTATGGCTTTTGAACTTCTGCTGGCTCAAACAACAGTTCCCTCAAATTTCCACCGATATCAATTCTGTACATGTCCGTTATTCACTGTTCGTAGTGTACTATCTAACGACATAGTTCTTCTTGATAAAACACAACTAGCTAGTCAGTTGTTCCACAGCTGAATGACCATTTCAAATCTTAAACTCAACTTTTTCGTGGTTTTTTTGACACATCTACTTACCCATCAAGCATAGCAAAACAAAGGGAAATCAATTTTCGACTAATTCATTACATTCAAACATCGAAAATTTCATTTAGGTTAACTGACCGCCTCAACATGTCCATAGCTGTTGACTGGGACGTTAAACAACAAATCAAACAAAATGGTTCTTATATTCAGCTTGGAAGTTCGCCTCTCTAAAATGATGTTGTTGGTTGTTGTTGTTCTATCTCGGAAGCAGAAATATGAGTATGATAATATTGGTGCCCCCAAGTTGTTGTTGTTTGTATAGAGGATCTTGCATGAAGGCTCGTGTTTCTTAATTTAAATCCTGACGTAAAATATCAAATCGAAAAAACCGAACCATAACATTACCACAATCTGTAAACCACTATTATTTTTTTCAATTTAAATGCAAAGCGATATGTCTCCCCAAGACGCAACTTCATATGCTTACATACATAAACATATCCAGGGAGCGGAGGTAACTGGTCAATTACGATTGACAGGGGGCAGGGGGTTATCTCGGAAGCAGAAAAATGAGTATAAAAATATTAAGGCCCCCAAGTTGGTGTTGTTTGTATAGATGATCTTGCATGAATGCTCATGTTTCTTGACTTTAACTCCTGACGTAAAAATTAAAACAAAAATACATAGCCATTACGTTACCAAAATCTGTAAACCACTGTTTTTTTTTTCAATTTTAATGCAAAGCGATATGTCTCCCCAAGACGCAACGTCATTGGCTAACATACATAAACATATCCAGGGAGCGGAGGTAACTGGTCAATCACGATTGCCATGGGAGAGGGGGTTATCTCGGAAGCATTAAAATGAGTATGATAATATTGGTGCCCCCAAGTTGTTGTTGTTTGTATGGAGGATCTTGCATTAATGCTCATGTTTATTGAATTTAACTCCTAACGTTAAAATCAAAACAAAAATACATAACAATAACGTTACTAAAATCTATAAACCACTTTTTTTCAATTTTAAAGATACTAAGTCTGCAACTATGAACATTTTTCATTTTTTTCTATTTTCTTTTTAAATCATTTGTAAAAGTAGAATTAAGTTATGTTTTCACAATAAATCTGTTCACTATATCTGAAAACTGCACGGAAAAGTAAATTATCTTATAAAACAGGTGTGTTTTTCTTTTGTTGGTAATTATTTGCGTCCCTCCAATAATTAAAGACAGTTAATTTTAACATAAATGCTGTTGTTTTGATTCTTATAATTTGTTAAGATTTACGAAATTGGTAAAATGTATACCTGAATTTTAGATTTTTACTGTGTTCTTGAAAAATAGAAACATTAGTTTTAAAATTAAAATATCAAAAGTTACAGACTATGCAGCTTTAATGCAAAGCGATATGTCTCCCCAAGACGCAACGTCATATGCTTACATACATAATCAGATCCAGGGAGTGGAGGTGACTGATCAATAACGATTGCCGGGGGGGGGGGGGGTTGGGGGTGGGGAGAGGGCTATCTCGGAAGCAGAAAAATGAGTATGATAATATTGGTGCCCCCAAGTTGGTGTTGTTTGTATAGAGGATCTTGCATGAATGCTCGTGTTTATTATACCCCCCGCAGACTTTGTTTGTGGTGGGTATACTGTTTTCACGTTGTCCGTCCGTCCGTCCGTGCGTGCGTCCGTGCGTCCGTCGGTCCGTAACGCTTTGTTTCCTTAATATCTTAAAGAGTTATGGCTGGATTTTCATCAAACCTTGCAAACATGTTCATATATGCAAGACAAATACTTTAAACAAAAAAGTAAGGGCTAGGGGCCAATTCTGTTAGAGTTATTTCCCTTTGTAGTTCTAAATTGCTTTTTGTATAGGGTTTTATGCTTATGCTATTATAGGCCATACACGGGCTGATCAACTCCTAACACAGCTTTTGATGGAACATTTTGATACTTTGCCTATACAATTTTAACACACAAAAAAGTAAGGAAGAGCTAGGGGCCAATTCTATTAGAGTTATTTCCCTTTGTAGTTCTAAATGGCTTTTTGTATAGTGTTTTATGCTTATGATATTATAGGCCATACACGGGCCGATCAACTCCTACCACAGGTTTTGAAGGAACAATTTGATACTTTGCCTATACAATGTTAACAGATTGAACATATGCATGAAGGAGTTTGGTTTAGAAAAAATAATTTTTGACAACATGACAGCTGTGAGAACTTAGACAATTTTTACCTAATAAGGCTTTTGAATATGCATAGATGGTGCCTTCGTGGGCCAATCAACTCCTACCACAGCTTTTGATGGAGTAGTTTGATGCTTTGCCTATTCAATATAGACACATTGAACATATGCATGAAGGAGTTTGGTTCAGAAAAAAAATTGACAAAATGACAGCTGTGAGAACTTAGACAATTTTTCCCTAATAAAGCTTTTGTATATGCATAAATGGTGCCTTCATGGGCCGATCAAGTTCTACCACAGCTTTTGATGGAGCAATTTGATACTTTGCCCAATCAATATAGACACATTGAACATATGCATGAAGGAGTTTGGTTTAGAAAAAATAATTTTTGACAAAATGACAGCTGTGAGAACTTAGACAATTTTTCACTTATATGGCTTTTGTATTAATGGATAGTGCCTTTATGGGCCGATCAACTCCTACCACAGCTTTTGATGGAGCAATTTGATGCTTTGCCACTACAAAGTAGACATATCGAACATATGCATGAAGGAGTTTGATTTGAAAATAATAATTTCTGACAAGATGACAGCTGTTAGAACTTAGACAATTTTCCCCTAACAAGGCTTTTTTATATGCATTGATGGTGCTTTCATGGGCCGATCAACTCCTACCACAGTTTTTTGATGGAGCGATGTGATATGTTGCCTTTACAATATAGACACATTGAACATATGCTTGAAGGAGTTTAGTTTGGAAAAAATAATTTTTGATAAAATGACATCTATGAGAACTTAGACTATTTTTTAGGTATAAGCTTTGACATATAGAGCTTTCAGATGTGAATAATTTTGTGTATTTGATCTTAACAAATGTTCCAGATTGCAAGCTTTAAGGTCATTTGCTCAGATTCTACTTAAATCTTGTTTTTACAGATTCTACTGAAATATTTTTTTCAAAACTAGGGTCTGCTGGTTTGAACTATCACTTGCCAAAACTAAGTTTTTTCACTGACCCTTACTGTGCGGGGGTGTATCTAATAAGCATTGCTTATTGACTTTTTTCATTGAATTTAACTCCTAACGTAAAAAAATCAAAACAAAAATACATAACCATAACATTACCAAAATCTGTAAACCACTATTTTTTTCAATTTTAATGCAGAGCGATATATCTCCAAGACGCAACGTCATATGTTAACGTACATAAACATATCCAGGGAGCGGACGTGACTGGTCATTTGGGATTGTGCGGCAGGTTTCCGCACTTATTATGTTGTACATTAGACGGTCGGTCATTTTCAGTGTTGATTATTCAATTACACGTCCAACAACTTTCTTTTCTAACACACAACAAGAAGGCATAAGCCTGTTTGGTCTTGTAGGAAAGTTTATGATTATTTCTGGGTGCTATACTGTCTTGCTGCATTAAGATGCTATTTTGTCGTCGGTATGCGGTAAACTCAACTTCAATATCTCTTATTTATTAACTTAAACTAAACATGTATAAAATATGTTTAAATAAATAAAGATACAAATCCGCTGTCGTAAGGAATTTCAGTCTCTAATATTTGTAAATTCTAAGTAAATACAATCAACATTTTGTCAAAACTTAACCAGGGTATGTCAGATAGCGAAAGCATGAACCATGGCATCCGTCAATCACTTGCTAAGATTCATTTAGGGAATGTACAGTACAACTGAGACTTTACTTCACTATAGTGTAGAGTTTATTTTCTTGTCCTTTGGGATCATGGGCTTCATTGTGGAACTTTGAAACTATTAGAGGGTCACTGATGAAGCCTAAATGGCAGAAACTAGCTAGTCTGGCCCGGGAAATATGCACATTCTAGTTTCAGTTCTTTGGTGCAGTCTTTGCTTCCAAAGGATACTCTTTTAAGAACATATTTACTAAACGTTCAATTGAATGTGGAGGATTTGAAAGTTGTTCTCTTTTTTAGCATACAGCCAGTAATATTTTACTCACAGCCTTATAAACCCTTAAAGCGCCAATCACGACTGCAGCAGACGACAAAATTTGCGACATCTTTGCAAATTTTCGAAAAAATTAGAGCATGATATTTCATGAGAATCGTCTGCCAGCAGGCGATTCCCATGAGGCACCATGCCTTATTTGTTATTTTTGAAAAAGGGGAAAAATGAAATTGTCGTCTGCTGCAAGGTATAGGTGGCACTTTAAGAAATAAGCATGTTTTGAATCAAAAACAGTGAGTATGATCACTTATTATCACCACTTTCAAGGCGTGAAAATAAATAATATGAAAAATAAGATTGCTTGCTACCATATTTCATACAATGAAGTTGATATGCATCATGTTCCTTAATGGTATCAAACATTTCTAATTTATTTTATTTCATCTGGCAGCATGTATTGTGTATCTTTTAAATGATAAACTGTCTATAGTTGATTCAAAGACAGATGAGCATCGTAGTAAAGAAAACTAGAGCACGCAATCGATGGGGCGCCATCGCAAATCCCCACGCTAAAGTTTTTGACTGCCCCAGCACCCATAAGTCCCACCTGGGACATGACCTTGCAACAGAATAAAAATTATGTTCAATATGTTATCTATCTTTTATTTGTGTGAACACATACAAAGTTTGGTATAAAAATCTTTGAAATTGACATGTTAATGATATTTGATCTTTTGACCTCGCCCGGAGGTCACCAGTTTGACCCTAGGATAAAAATGTTACTTGCATTTTGTTCTGCTCGTCATCCCCGTCGATTTGATATGCTACACGACCATGTTTGGAAAAAAATGCTTAACCCCCTTGGTACCCCCAGTGCCCCCAAAGTCTCACCCCTTGGGCATGACCCAGGCAACAGAATAAAAATCCTTTCTGATAAATTTTGTATCTTTCATTTATGAGAACACACGCAAAATTTGGTATAGACATCTTTGAAATTGACTTGGTAACCGAAGTTTAAGGATATTTATCCCCACGTTTTTTTTTAAAAAAAGCAAAGGGGATATTGTAATCGCGTCTGTCCGACCATCCGTCTGTCCGTTATGCTATCTCCTCCTAAACCTTCGGACGAAATTCATCCAAATTTGGTGTGTGAGTAACTGACATGAATGTGGCGTGCAACGTCCAACCTTTTTTTGGCCCCGCCCCCTGGGGCCCTCGGGAGGGGTCAAAAGGTCAAATATCATTTAATTTCAATTACAAAGTCAATTTCAAAGATTTTTATACCAAACTTTGTCTGTGTTCTCACAAATGAAAGATACAAAACATATAAGAAAGGATTTTCATTCTGTTTCCTTGGTCATGCCCCAGCGGTGGGGCGCTGGGGGTGCCCAGGGGGTCAAAAATGGTCATGTGGCAAATCAAATCAACGGGGATGACGAACAGAACAGAATGCAAGTAAAATTTTTATCCTAGGGTCAAACTGGTGACCTTTGGGTGAGGTCAAAGGTCAAATATCATTAAACTTCGGTTACCATGTCAATTTCAAAGATTTTTATACCAAATTGTGTGTGTGTTCTCATAAATGAGAGATACAAAACTTATCAGACAGGATTTTTATTCTGTCACCTGGGTCATGCCCAAGGGGTGGGACTTTGGGGCACAGGGGGTACCCAGGGGGTAAAGCAATTTTTTTTTCAAACATGGTCATGTAGCATATCAAATCAACGGGGATGACGAGCAGAACAAAATGCAAGTAACTTTTCATCCTAGGGTCAAACTGGTGACCTTCGGGCGAGGTCAGAAGATCAAATATCATTAACATGTCAATTTCAAAGATTTTTATACCAAACTTTGGGTATTTTCACCCCTAATAAAAGATAGAAAACATATTGAACAGAATTTTTATTCTGTTTCCAAGGTCATGCCTGGGGATGGGACTTCGGGGTGCTGGGGCAGTCAAAAACTTTAGCATGGGGATTTGCGAAGGCTCCCCATCGACTGCGCCCTCTAGTTGACCTTTGACCTCACCCCAAGGTCACCAGTTTGACCCTAGGATATAAATGTTGCTTGCATTCTGTTATGCTTGATATCCCCGTCGATTTGATATACCACATGACCATGTTTGAAAAAAAATTGACCCCCTGGGCACCCCCAGCGCCCAAAGTCCCACCCCTGGGGCATGACCCAGGGAACGGAATAAAAACCCCGTCTGATATGTATTGTATCTTTCATTTGTGAGAACACAAACACAGTTTGGTATAAACATCTTTGAAATTGACCTTGTAATTGAAATTAAAAGATACTTGACCTTTTGACCCCTCTCGAGGGCCCCAGGGGGCGGGGCCAAAAAAGTTTAACGTTGCACGCCCCATTCATGTCAGTAACTCACACACCAAATTTGGTTGAATTTCGTCCTATGCTTTAAGAGGAGATAGCATAACGGACGGACGGACAGACGGACGGACAGAGGCGATTACAATATCCCCTTCGCTTTTTTAAAAAAGCGTGGGGATAAATATATGAACTACCTAAGTACCTAGGTAACTATCAAGGAAATAGGTAATTCATACAGGTACTGTCCTGCCAGCCAAAAGTGACAGTGACATCATGTTTTGTGGTTTACAATGTTATTAGGTACTTATAATCGATAGATCACTTGTGTATTAATCCTATCCTCAGGATAGGATTAATACATTAGTGATCTATCGATTCGTTGGTTCAAATGGAGTGTACAAGTTAATGTTTACTTAACAATTGTAAACAAAATACTACGTCACTGTCACTCTTGGCTGGCAGGACAATATATATCATTTACTGCAGTATATTATACACCATAATTTATCTGATTCTACGGAACATAGTATAAACCTATTATCATGCACCTTTGAATCTACTAAAAAAGGGTAGTGTTTTTCTTAAACCCTTATCTTGCTAATACGTGCGTCCAAGCACGCTTATACACTGACCTTAGGATCCAAAAACCTTTTGACAGCTTTTATCCTGCTTTCGAGACGCTGTCTGTAATGGTATCATTGAAAAGCGGGAACCAGTCCAATTTCCCCATGAGCAGTGATTAAATAGGCGCTTGTTTGCAGTCCGTATTTTAACGCTTCAGTTTCTGGCGAACGCCTAAGCACTCGAGAGAAGGTCTTTTTGGAATGGCTCGGCGTTATTCGACCTATTTTTGCACCCGGGCGTACAGGCTGTATGTGCTAAAAGCAGGGTACCAAACAACCAAAATGCAAGTTGCACGCGCCGTGCACGTGATGTTGCTCGATATTTAACCAATCACGGCCATATTGGAATCCGCAGTACAATGAACGACAAGCTTATCGCCATTGTACGCTCCGTTTGACATTAATCGTAACGGTTAATCCAAAAATTACCATCATTTGCGGTTTCAGCTGTCCTCTGACTCTTCAATTGCTGTTACAAATATTGCCTCAAGTTGCTAGATTTATCCTCCTTGATCTGAATTGGATGCTTTCAGTCGAACGAAACGTGGTCGTGGATCACAGTGCCGTCAAAGATGCATACACAGGTACATATGTAAGTTTTGGTTAATGAATAAAATTTGTTACGATTCGTCGAAGTTTGTGAATGCAGAAATTGAGTTTAGCGGCGCTGATAATGAAACCAGAATTGTTGTAACCAGAATTCGTGGAAGCGAAAGTGACTGGAGCAGCTTTAGATTTTGGGAGGTTTAACCTCAAAGTCGGCTATTGGTCACAGTATGGTCGATATTTTCAGGTCAAACCCAACCCTTCTCCTGTAGAACTCAGTGGCTCAGCTGGTGGGGTGTTAGACTGGGGATCAAACTAGGGTTGCTAGTTCGAGACTCACTGCCTGGAGTCACTGTGTTGTGTCCTTTCAAAGGCAAGACTTTTTATCAGCTGCTGCCTTAGTACTGGTTTAACTTAACATATGAAGACAGGAAATCATGGATCCCAAGATGACTGAAAAATTGTTGATTGCGACATAAAGCATCTAAATAAACACAAACCCAAGCTTCTCAATCCATTGTCTGTGTAGGACCAGGTGCGATACTCGAAGGATCGACCTGTCTGCTATGGCACATCACCACTGAAATATGGATTTTGTGTTAAAAGGCGGTATGCATTACTCAAAACTACATAAAAAAGTACCAAGCAGTTAGCATTGAATAGCTATAAATAATCTGTAGAGACATCAAGTAACCTTTGGTACATGTAGCTCAACAATAACAATGATTGGTATTAATTCACAAATGTACAGCCTGAAAGATTTTTCTACCCTAAAGCGGGAACACAGTGGCTCTGTGGTAGGGTGCTTGACTCGACACCAAAGGGCCGTGGGTTCGTGTCTCACCGGCATCTTTGCGTTGTGGTCCTTGAGCAAGAAACATTTATCCTAGCTTAGTACTGGTTCAACCCAGGAAGAACTGTCCCTGTTTAACTGAAAGATTGTTGATGGGACTTAAAGAATCAAACAAACAAACAAATAAAAGATTCTTAAAAAACACTTAGCACATGGCAAAGTCAAAAAACAGTTACACATGATGACACCGTTTTTGGTTTTGGTGTTGTATCGATGATTATAATTGATGATCAATCGAAAATTTATTTGGATTCTACTTATCGATTGTGTTTGGTAATAATCGATTATAATCTGAAAGATTCACACCTGGCTCTATTGTAAGCTGATATTCTAAATTCGCCACTTTGCTACAAGAAAATGCAAGGTTAAAGATATAAACTGTCATTATAGCAAGTGCACACCTTAACCTTTTGCACATTGTCCTAAATGTGTACTGAGGCATAGTCACAAACAGTGAAGACCCTGATGAAACGCCTTAGAATGCGGCATTTCATCAGGGTCTAAATTGTTTGCTCAGACAAAAACAATCTTCAGAGAAAGAAATGCAATTTTATTTCAAAATAATAACCTGTGACCCATTGATGTACATACAATAGACCTTCCCAAGTTTATTGTTTCAATCCAGGAGGAAGAATTCATTAGTGCATAAAGGGTTTTAATGTCAATGGCTTTTCAATTTAGATTGCTGTCAGGACCTGTTGTGGTGATGTACTGTTCATAAAACAGCATGGAACTGACACTTAATATTTTCATAAAGCAGTTAAAGGATAGACATTCTTTAGGATTAGTCAGGGGCGATAGGGACTCCCGTGCGACTTTGATGCCGATTTATGGTGACCTATACCAAATCAAACTTTAGGGGATAACTAATGAAAATCACCTGGTCACCCATCTGGGTTTCACGTCTTGACGTCATTATGACGTCATCAAAATAGCGTATATTGTATCAGTGCAATTTAAACGGTATGTCCATTGTAGTATATGGGGATCAGGACTTTCTTGCATTTTGTGTGCCAATTTCAGCCGAAATGCACCAAATTTAATCTTAGGGGGTAAATAATTAAATTTAACATGTCACCCATATTGTCTTCGCATCAGAACAAAAAGATGACGTCATTGAAATGACGCCTAATATGTAAATACCACATACATGTATATATGCATTTTGTTCATCTCCAACGCTTGGAAATATTCCTTTAATGAACTGGTAGCCTTATCATGACTTAATGTAAACTCTTTTAAATCGTAACATACAAAATATATTCAGATAGGGTGAAGTCAGTTCGAGGGTGGGACGTAAATGCCGTCACGATTTACGAATAAAAAGACAGTGGAGTGAATGAAAAACGAACAGTGTTTTTGATAATAAACGGAGTAAATATAATCTCTTATGCTTATATATAGATGTACTACGACCTCTGACCAATGACCTTTGGGTCTTTCTATTTCAAACGATTGATGCAGAATACGTAAAATGAGCCAGTCCAGCTAGAACATATGTGCATGTCAAAGCTTTTATTATAGGAATGAAATTTTATTTTTTGGTTTTTATCGATGTGTAATGATTAAAACTGCAGTCTATTTGGGGCGAATATGTGAGTATGGGCTGATTGGGCTCAGAACAACTTCATTTAGTTTTGAAATGTTTTCTTATGTCAAAAACGCGTACAGCTTGTTGGGCTCATTGAAAGGCCCTACCACGGACTGGGCCACGGATCGAAGCACTTACCTTCACATCTCCGAAGTAGATCTAGGATCTTAACGTCAATTTTAAAAGTGCGATTTGACAAGTTCAAAC
Source organism: Loripinus fragilis (assembly GCA_964019695.1). Lineage (NCBI taxonomy): Eukaryota > Metazoa > Mollusca > Bivalvia > Lucinida > Lucinidae > Loripinus > Loripinus fragilis. Next base: position 35,544,010 of record OZ026521.1, read on the forward strand.
TGCGTTGAAACATTTTGTTGTTGATGTAAGCCTTGACATTGTTTTGATGACGATTCTCTTCAATGACGTGACCGTTTGTTAAGTGACGTCACATAACTCCCCATCCTGTTCATTTCTTAGAATTCCCCCGTTGCTTTGAAAGTGCACCATCATGTACAGCGTAAGGGCTTTTAAATAAGCTTTAGAACATACTTAACTATCTATATTTAATCTGGTAAAAGTAATATAGTTTTCTTTAAGGTTCGTTATTATCAACACAATCTAGCACTGTGAAATCAAGGCAGTTATCACCTGATCATGGGTTTTTATCGAAGTGTAAAAACAATTTAATTTTGCCAACGGACCAATCAAAATCTCCGAAAAAACGATAAAAGCATTGAGTTGGAATTATAGTAAATGTAAATAAATGCTTGAAACTCTTTTTCTCTAGAATAACATATCGATATTGTAAATAGAGTCACGCGTCAAAGCTTTTGGTTTATCTGTAGCTGCTTATCCTACACCCAAATAAAAGATAGTAGTTATAATCATTTGCATACACTATCAACCAAACTCATTATAGTCCGATTTTGACCACTGATGGATCAAAAGTTAGAAGAGTCCACTTAATAGTTCATGATATGGAAATAAGGATAAACCCCTCTACAAGTTACCCATTGTACTTCGATAGCACGGGCAATAGAAAACTGTTACAATCTGATTTATCTTTCGCATCCTTCTAGGTAGAATCGTCTTCAAAGGTCAAAATCGGTCAATAAGGCATTCTTGTTGATACGGCTAAAGAAATATCTGAATCCACATGAAAAGTCATAAGCATATTGACCACTGGCAATAGTTTACATGAGTCTCTTCTGCTCCACAGCAACACAAATCAGTTCAATATAAATGATTTGCTTTGTACTTACACCGAGATGTTTCGCATACAGACATGCTGCAACCACATTTTATCAGCTGCAGAGAGGTTTCGGGGGCAGGAGGAAACATGAGCGGATCCAGGAATTTTTGTCAGTTTTATTTAGTCCTCGGCTTATTTTACAGCTTAAAGAGGGGTTCCAATGGTTTTGTTGCTGAGAAAACTATACTTATACTTTACAAAGGATCCAGAGGCGGTCCATAATTTTCCAGGGGCGGGGGGGGATGTCCAACTTTTTCCAGGGGGGGGGGGTCCAAATGCTAATTTCTATAGAAACCCATATACGTACTTGTTATTTTCCAGGGGGAGTGTGCGGACCCCCTATCCCCCTCTGGATCCGCACATGGGCAATGTCATCATAACGGGACAATATTTATCACAGTACGGCCTCTAACCATAATTGTCAGGCATTGATTTGTCAGGATTAATGACAAGTGAGGTTTTCCAAATGATTCACTGATACTGCGCACGTTTGACACCTTCGAGAAACACAGCTCTTGGAAGTAGTAGTTCTTGCAATTCAGCTTTTTTTACTCCAAAACATCCACCACCTCAACGCAGTGAGTCGAACAATATCGGTGACTGGCTAATGCAAAGTAAGAAAGACGGCAATGATCCGGAATTGATACAATCAAGTACCACACCTGACCGAGGATACCAATGGGAAAGTAACAAACTCTTAGTTAGACATCACAAACGAGAGCCAAGAGGTCAGGACAATTTACAAATATATTACTCTAGTGCACCCGCCACAGTGCTTTCTAAGGGCACTGAGCCGAGGTCAAAGAATGCTTCGTGGATAGAGTCTCCAGCATAGCTAAATGCCTGCCAATATGATTTCTTGCTCTTTCCTTACATTGAACTAGTTTATACCAGCAACTGAAAGTTCATGGAATTCGATCAGAGCCCTGGTTGTGGCATCATGGCACATTGGCATCTTTAATAAGTGTCCTGATCTTAGAAACTTGATGATATATGCGCAAGACTGTTTAAGAAAATGTAAAATATCAACACTCTGCCATTGTTTTATATGTGGTTTATTTAAGCGGCGAAAACAAAATTTGCTCCTCTGCAAAACTGGGGGTAGGGTTGTGCATTAGCTCATATAAGACAAAATATTTAAGATAGAAAAGCAAACTTTGGTTTTGTATTCGATAATTTAGTAATTGTTTGTTAAACCTAATCTAAAACGGTTTGAAACCAACTCAGAGCAGTCGTTAAACTAAATGACGATAGCCAAAATTACCACTTTAAAATTATAATTTAGTTCATGTAACGCATATAATACAACATGTAGCCGTATTAATGTTAAACAGCTGTCACATGTAGTAAAGACATCCAGTAGTTTGCAGACTATTAGAATGTTCATTGATTAGCTAGTTTTAATGTCTTCTTTCTGTACTTCGAACTTTCAATTTTCTTATTCTCAAATTGATAAATAACATGTAACAAGCTGAAACAGGCTAACACCCATGATTACAGTGTGCAAACATCTCCTATTCGACGCACCTTGAATCGGTACATACGATAGAATATGTCTAAAAGGGTTTGGAATGGAGCAGGTCATTACTCAGCTTGCAGTCAAAATCTTGTTTGATGATTATTCTGTTTTTTTTATGATATGAGGAGGACAATTATTTTACCAGAGAAGCAGAAATAATAATCGATATTGTACATGTATATGACTTGGATAAGGATTGGTTTAGAATATTTACATAAGAAAGGGACATTTACTAAATTGTAATGTTTAAATGTGAAAAGATTATTTCCTATGTTCCTCTAGGATGTATCTTTATTTTAGAATTATTCATATTTAGAAATATTGAAAACAAATATTCATAACATCTGTAACAAAGGTACAGGGGCTTAATAATCATCAATACCTAAGATTAAGGCACCAGAGGCTAGAGACTTTAGCTAGGAAATATGCGAATTATATTCATATTTTCCTGAAATATCATTTCTTACATCAAGTCAATGTCCTTGCTCATTTATTATGTCATGTAACATATGTTACAGCCTTTAACAAGTGATTTAATCTTGTTGTTTAACCTGCAAAATCTATAATTCTTTATAATATGAGCAAGACAATCCCAAAAATGCAAGATATCCAACAACAGCAAATGTTTTCATATATTTTTACTTAAATGATGCCTACCAAATTCGGCTCCTTAAACTTGGGTGTAGCCTTTGGATTGTTTTTATAATTGCTCGTATAAGACACTTTATTTAAAGTATAAAAGCAAACTTTGGATTTTCTCTAACCCAAATGAGTTTGTTAGTATAAAATAATTAAAACGTTTTCGAAAATGCACATATCAGCTTAAAAAAGTAAATGATATTGGTCACAATTTTCATGTTTAAAGGGTAATCTAATTAAAGTAACGTACATAACACCACAGGAAGCTGTAATTCTGCTCCAAAAGAATTTATATGTAGCTAAAGTAGTCAATATGCAGGTCATATGAGTAATTTAAATAATTAGCCTTCTTTCTGTAGCTCAAACTTTTAATTTTCTTTTTTTTTCTAAATTTAATATGGTAACATATGTAACAGGCTGTCAGAGACTAACCCCCAGGCGAACATAGTGCAAACATATATAAAAAGACGCAACTTGAAATCTTCTTTTAGATAGGATAAGTTTGCGAAATTCCCGAGTGGGGGCAATCACATTCTCAGCCATCAGTCTAAAGGTGGCCCGATAAGCTGGGTATTTATAGGAAATCTACGGTATTTTGCATGCAAAATATAGTTATCGAGAAATAATTCATTGTCTAAGTCAGGTAAAGCATTGATGTAACCATCATATGACTAAAATGATTGATATTATGTTAAAAAAAAGCGTTCCTGTTGGATAAATATGACCATACCAACACAAACCATAGCTTTCATTAACGAGCAGTTTCTCATTATGGTCGCCATATTTATGACGTCATAACTAGCCTCAGACGCGGATTTGAGATGGGTGACCACCTTTAAATCAAAGGTAAGATTCCATTGAAGGTTTTGATATAGGTCACCAAAAATCGGCACACAATTCGCACGGGACCTATTTTTTGTTCCTAAGGGCCCTGACTAGATGGAACATGTGTTTCCCTTACATTTGATTACTTTCGATTATAATCGATCATCAATCGAAACCTGACCCAGAGCTCTCACTAGGATTTTGAAAACAGGAGTCCCAGAGCCCTCTTTACCAAAAAGTGGGAGTCCCACCATACAAAAGAATATAGTCTTCTTCAAAAAACAGGAGTCCCAGCACCAAAAATGGGAGTTCAGCAATGCAAATCAGCAGTTAGTGAGAGCTCTGTGACCGATCAATTTTGATGATTGATTATGAAAAGTCCAATAATTAAACAACACCTACGCATGCAGTGACCACGTGACAGATGTCAGAAGTGTGTGAGGCATGTTCAGGTTTGACTCCATCAGCTACCGAATTGTGTGATATTAATAATTGACAATAAAGATATACATGGACAACACGAGTCAATGACTTTTAGCAGGAGGTGATGTTCTCGAGGTGAAGTTCCAACGTCAGATAAAAATTTTCACCAGCGATTTTTTTTTCCGCCAATACTGTCGCCAAATTAATATTTTTTGGGCCAAATTTATTATTTCTTTGCGACAATGGCGACCACTAGCACCAACCCTGGCAGATCGAAAACAAGTTTGAATCCACCAATCGGGTGAATCACATGATTTGGTGTCTCATTTGGTAAACAAGTATGTCGCATGTACCCACAATGCTCAAATCAAATAGGTCAGTATGCGATAGTCATACCACCTATTGTAAGATATTGCTTCTCTATCTTTTAGTTAAGGCCAAAACTAACTTGGCCAGTGGTCACTGGTCACAGTACACTGAAAATTGGTTCAATAATGCAATAATTTTACAAAAAGGTTCCCTTTCCATCTACATTTGTAAAATGTCCATCAATTTATAGAGACTTAACTATATTCATGTGTATAATGGCAAAGACCAGTAACGGACCAATCTGAAATTACGAATGCTGAACAAAATATTGTCTGCCATGAAAAAAAAGGCTCAATCAGTTTAGTTATTTAACCAGTGGTGTACCGGATCAGGTTCACCTGAACCCTCTTTTGAGCCCAAATTATTTCATTTTCATTGGGATATTAAAGAAAAATGAGGCCATCCTTTAAAAATTGTTTGTGGTCACCCTACTCATAATTTTCCAGGTAGGTAGGTATTTAATTTATTTTTCACTGATTTATTTAAAAGACATTAAAAATTTAAAAAAATGTCTAAAATTGTAATAAAAATATTTCTCCAGAATGTGGCGAAACAGCCATATTTTTTGGAAAGTTGCATTTTGAGTGAGTCTGTTGTGTGACAGCAAACAAACATTGTTTTAAGGATGGCCCAAGTTAAAATCATCAAATTGATTCCCCCATATATACATCTGAATCCCTTTCTAGAGGAAACTCTTTGCCTCCTGGGTAAGGTTATCAGCAGACAACATTGATATGCGTCACTGCGTTGTGGTCCTTGAGCAAGACACATTTATCCTAGCTTAGTACTGGTTCAACCCGTCCCTGTTTAACTGAAAGATTGTTGATGGGACGTAAAGAATCAAATCAAACAAAACATTGATATGCAAAAAAAATAACCCTTAAAGTGCCAATCGCAAAAAAAATTGTTTTGCCATCTGCTGAGTGCTGAAATGTTCAATAGCTTTTGGACAAACAGCATGGACCCAGATCAGGCTGCTCTGTAGTCTGATATAGATCTGACCTGGGTCATGATGATGTTGCTCCACACTGTTTGCCCCCAATACTTTCATAGTCAAATAATGTTTGCAAAATTTACAGCAGATGACTTAAGGAGGCAGCATTTTAATTTTTAGCTCACCTGAGCTGAAGGCTAAAGGTCAGCTATTGTAATCGGTTTTGGTCCGTCATCTGTTGTAAACTTTTTCTTTAAAAGACATATCCTCCTGAACCTTCAATTCAAATTTAAAATAATTTCACTGAATTGTTTCTCACGATGCCTTCTACCAAAATTGCACGAATGGTTCCGCTCCACAGAACAAAGGGACTACCAGAGCTCTAGATCAGAAATGTCTTTTAATGACATTTCATCCTGAACCACTGGTTCAAATTCAAAATAATTTCACAGAATTGTTCCTCATGATGGCTTCTACCAAAATTGCACAAACAGTTTCCTCGGCTTAGTACAGGGAAGATTAACTGAAATGTAAAATTTTGGCATTTATTTAAATATTACCATTGTTATGGTAACAAAAATGGCCCACAAAGTAGGCTTGAAATAGAGAAATTACCATTTTGTACCAAGTTTAAGGCTTTTGGAGACCTGTTTTTTAAAAATTAGATCAGCACAGCTAAATACCAAAATATCCTTTTAATATGTTGTGTCCCGTGATAATTCTCATCAGCTGTTAAGATATCTTTTTATCCCTTGACGAAGTCGGGGGGGATATAGTTTTGGCATCGTCCGTCCGTCGGTACGTCCACACTTTTTGTCTGTCTGGAACCATATCTCAGTACCTATTGGTCAGATTTGATTCATTCTTAATACAAATGATAAGTACCATGAACTCTCAATATCCTACAAGTTTGGTCTAAATCGACCCCTTAACACTTGAGTTATTGCCCTTGTTTCAGTATAGGCAATTATAAGGCAAAACCTTTATTAGCTTTTTTGTGATGATCTTCACATTTCATCAAAGCTATTATATTTAGCAACTTCTCAATATTAGACCATGGTTGCCAAGTACCTGAAGATAAGCATGGCAGTGTCAAAGTTTTGCCCCACCCCCTTTGACCCCACCTAAGGGGTCAAAGGTCAAATATTTAAATTTTGCAATAACTAAGGCAATTGTTAATATTTTTTGCTGAAATCTTGCATACAGGCAGAGCAGCAATAGATATGAAACATATCAAACGGGATTTTAGTTTGAAGGCCTGGGTCCGAGCCTGTTGGGAGGACTTAGGGGGTTGGGCCGAGGTCAAAATTAAACTTTTTCAGAATATGGTCATGTTGCATATCAAATTAAAGCTGACAACGCTGGTAGCATTATGGTAGCAGATATTTTGCCCACAGACTCACCCTCGACCCAGGGGGTGGGGTCAAAAGGTCAAACTATATCTTTTTCTGAAAGTAGTCATGTCGCATATCAAATTAAAGCTGAGGACTTGGGCAGCAGCATGGTAGCAAATATTTTGCCCACAGACACACCCTCGACCCAGGGGGTGGGGTCAAAAGGTCAAACTATATCTTTTTCTGAAAGTAGTCATATTGCATATCAAATTAAAGGGAATTGAGCACAGAGCACCATGAAAGCAAACATGCTGTCATTACACACACCATCGACCTGTGGGGTGGGGTCAAAAGGTCATTTCCTTTTTCTTTTCTAAAAGTGGTCATGTTGCATATCAAATTAAAGTGGAAGAAGTGTAGACCTACATGCAAGGTAACACTTTGAATTTACACACACCCTTGACCTCTGGGGTTGGGTTTAAAGGTCAGATATTGAAATTGTGCAGATGTAAGTATATTTTTTATTGAACTAAGCACTAAAACATACTTGACAGGTGTTTGTTATGATCTGAATAATACTAAAGGTGAACTAAGGGTTAGATAAATGGGATTTATGTTTTGTGATTTACATGTTTCTCTCAAATAACCCTTCGTCGGGGGATATAAATTTGTCGAATTTGTCTTGTTGGTATTTGCTTGTGCTCTATTCTATGTTAATTGATCTGTCAAATATCTCAGCCTATTTTGCTGGCCATTTTAGTTACCATAGCAATGGTTAAGGTAGAATTAATTCGAGACTTTTTACACTTTGGTTATTTTACTAATAAACCAATGAGAACAAATTAGTTAAAACCATTTTTATAGTTTAGCCTCATAGAGGGGCCAAAAAAGCCCGTTAATGCATGTGGTTCTTTGAACATTCACAATGTGTACAGTAATTTTTCTAAAATTTAGAACATTTCTCTTTTTGTTCTCAGATTACATGTGGGTTAATATCAAGGCTAGAATTCATCGAGTGCTTTTCAGAATAGCAAACAGGGAAGACACTGATCAGACTGCTACATCAGAAGCAGTCTGATCTGGGTTTGCACTGTATGTCTACTGTCTAGTAAATAAGGGCTTTTTTACGGACAACTAGTGTTCAGAATTTTAGAACATCTATTATATATAGGCTTAAGTTAGAGCCATATACCTGTTTGTTTCAGGTGACTCTAGCTAAGAAGTCTGACTCCAGTCAGAACATCTGTGAGGTGATCAAGGAAGAAGAAATATATATCGCACGATCAAATGTCCTTGTTCAAGGTAATAACATTGACTTAGTAAATCTTGCAGTCAGTGTTGTTATAAGTTCGGGGAACTATATGTTTGCTCAATTCCTGATGATACCCTCTACCAGAATTGCACAAATGGCTCGGCCCGATGAACTCTACTCTAGATAAGAACTATCTTTAAACGACGTCTCTTTCTGATCCACTGGTCCAAATTCAAAATAACTTCCCAGAATTGTTCCTCATGATGCCTTCTACCAAAGTTGAACAAAAGTTCTGCTCCGCTGAACGAAGGGGCCATCAGAGGCCTAGATAAGAATTGTCTTTAAATGACATCTCTTGAACCACTGGTCCAAATTAAAAATAACTTCACAGAACCTCTACTAAAATTGCATAAATGGTTCCGCTCCGCCAAACAAAAAAGGCGGCTATAGCTCTAGATAAGAAATATCTTTAAATGACATCTCCAGGCTCCTGAACCACAGATCCAAATTCGAAATAGTTTAACAGATCTGTTACTCATAATGCTCTCTACCCAAATTACACAAGTTGTTCCGCTCCATCACACACAAGGTCACCAGAGTTCTAGATGAGAAATGTCTTTAAATGACATCCCCTAAACCAATGGTTCAAATTCAAAATAATTTTACAAAAATGTTCCTCATGATGCCCTATATCAACATTGATGACAACATGGCCAACAAAGCTAAAAATAAAAAAAAATCTTTGAATGATATCTCTATAGCCACTAGCCGATACATAATCTCCTCATGTATAAGGATTCAGATGAGCGATCCAGGGCCTTAGGGCCCTCTTGTTAGCTCACCTGTCACAAAGTGACAAGGTGAGCTTTTGTGATCGGTCTTCATCCGTCGTCTATCCGTAAACTTTTAACAAACAACAACTCCTCCTAAACCCCTGGCCCAATTTTAAAATAATTTCACACAAATGATCCTTGGGTGGCCCTCTACCAAGTTTGTTCAAATGGTTCTGGTCAGTTGCATATCTAGGTCTAGGCTAAAATAGATTTTCGAGATGAAAACTTTAAAAATCTTCTTGTCTGAAACCAGAAAGCCTAGACTGTTGATATTTGGTATTTAGCATCACCTAGTGGACCTCTATCAGGTTTGTTCAAATTATAGCCCTGGGGCCAAAAATGGCCCCGCCCTGGGGGTCACATGTTTTACATAGGCTGATATAGGAAAAATGTGAAAAAATCTTCTTGTCTGAAACCACAAGGCCTTAAGCCTTGATATTTGGTATGTAGCATCACCTAGTGGACCTCTACAAGGTATGTTCAAATTATAGCCCCTGGGCCAAAAATGGCCCTGCCCCGGTCAATTGTTTTACATAGGCTTAGATAGGGAAAACGTGAAAAAATCTTCTTGTCTGAAACCAGAAGGCCTAGACAGTTGATATTTGGTATTTAGCTTCACCTTGTGGACCTCTACCAAGTTTGTTCAAATTATAGGGGCGGGGCCAAAAATTGCTCTGCCCCAGGGGTCAATTGTTTTACATATGCTTATTTAGGGCAAACGTGAAAAAATCTTCTTGTCTGAAACCAAGAAGGCCTAGACTGTTGAGATTTGGTATTCAGTTTCACCTAGTGGACCTCTACCAAGTTTGTTCAAATTATAGCCATAGGGCCAAAAATGGCCAGCCCCAGGGGTCACATGTTTTACATAGGCTTATATAGTGAAAATGTGAAAACATCTTAATGTCAGGAACCACAAGACCTGACGCCTTGATATTTAGTATTTCGCATCACCTAGTGGACCTCTACCAAGTTTGTTCAACTTATACCCCTGGGGCCAGAAATGGCGCTGCCCTGGGGTCAATTGTTATACATAGGCTTATATAGGGAAAACGTGAAAAAAATCTTCTTGTCTGAAACCAGAAGGCCTAGACTATTGATAATTGGTAATAAGCATCACCTAGTAGACCTCTACCCAGTTTATTCAAATTATAGCACTTGGGCCGAAAATGGCTCCGCACCGGGGGTCATATGTTTTACATAGGCTTATATAGGGAAAATGTGAAAAAAACTTCAGGTCTGAAACCACAAGGCCTAGAGCCTTGATATTTGGTATATAGCATCACCTAGTGGACCTCTACCGAGTTTGTTAGAATTATATCCCTAGGGCCAAAAATTGTTTCGCCCTGGGGGTCAATTGTTTTACATAGGCTTATATAGTGAAAATATGAAAACATCTTCTAGTCTGAAACCACAAGGCCTAGAGCCTTGATAATTGGTATGTTGCATCACCTAGTGGACCTCCACCAAGTTTGTTCAAATTATATAACTTGAGCTAAAAATGGCCCCGCCCTGGGGGTCACATGTTTTACATAGGCTTATTTAGGGAATACATGAAAAAACCCTCTTGTCTGAAACCACAAGGCCTAGAGCCGTGATATTTGGTATGTAGCATCGCCTAGTGGACCTTCACCATGTTTGTTCAAATTATAGCCCTAGGGCCAAAATGGCCTTGCTCCGGCGGTCAATTGTTTTACATAGGCTTCTATAGGGAAAACGTGTAAAAATCTTCTCGTCTGAAATCGAAGGCCTAGACTATTGATATTTGGTATTTAGCATCACCTAGAAGACCTCTACCAAGTAAGTTCAAATTATATACCTAACGCCAGAAATGGCCCCGCCCAGGGGGTACATGTTTTACATTATGCTTATATAGGGAAAATGTGAAAAAAATCTTCTTGTCTGAAACCACGGGGCCAAGGGCCTTGATAATTGGTATTTAGCATCACCAAGTGGACCTCTACCAAGTTTGTTCAAATAATGCCACTGGGGTCAAAAATGGTCCAGCCTGGGGTCACATGTTTTATATAGGAGTATATAGGGAAGACAAGAAAAAGTCTCCTCTGAAACCACAAAGCCTAGAGCCTTGATATTTGTTATGTAGCAGCCTTATTATTTGGTATGTAGAAAATGTTTGTGTGTGGTGGGGGAGGGGGTAGGGTCTTGTTATGCGCTCAAAGACTATACTAAAAAAGAAACAAGCTTGATTGCCCTCCACCAAATAGTTTAAATCATTACCTTCCACTGAATAAGACTGGTGCGCAACTACAGGTGAGCGATTCAGGGCCACTATGGCCCTCTTGTTTTTTTATTGTGATCACTTTTCGTCTGGCATGTGTCTTCGGTCCACTTTTCCCTCAATTAACTTTTTCTATAAATAACATCTACTCCTGAACCACTTGTCCAGATTTAAAATAATTTCACAGGAATGCTCCCCATAATGCCAAAATTGTATGAAGTGCTCTAGATTTGAAGTCTTTTAAACAATATCTCCTGCACCACTGGTCCAAATTCAAATTATTTCGCAGAATTGTTCAAGAACTGTTCTTTAATGATTTTTGAATCCTATCATGAATGGGAGGGGACAAAATGAATAGTTATCAAAACATAGGCATGTATTTATATCATACTTGTTGCCATAGCACCAGAATATTTTGGCAGAGAATATTATTGTATAGATCATGCATTCCATACAGAAAGATACATAATTTCTATATATTTAACAAATTTAAGCTGAATAGATTTTCCAATTCTAATCATTTGGATGAGTCTGTCTTAAAGTTTAGGGGCTGCTTGAGGATATTTATCATTCATTTGAATTCAAAGTGAAGTAGAACATTATTTAAGATAGGAGCGAAGACCCTTATCAGAGGTTGTGGGGAATGCACAACATCTGATCTGGGTCTGCATTGTTTGTCTACTCTATGTCCCTTAAAAAGAAGTTAATAATCTTGTGTAATATTACTTTTAATGTTAACACTATTTTTTACTTATAATCTTAGTCTGTCATAATTTACTTTCAGATAATATTCAGAGATGTTCACTATACAGAGATAGAAAGGATGGAGCGACTACAACTGCAAGCCCTAGAGGCCCAAGATGCAAAATAACACATTATTATCACATGATAAACTCTAAAATGTGAGTTTAAACTTTATAGAATGGTGACTTTTTGAATTTTCCCCAAAAGTCTTAGTCTTTCATGATGTTATCATTGTGTGGGGGGAGGGAATTTGTTTAGCATTTGAAGAAGTCACCATTAAATGAAGTGTTGCATTCAAACAAGTCTCTGTTAGATACAGTGAGTGTACTGTGTAGCATGGGTTGTATTAGACAAAGCTCAATAAATAGCAGGATCTAATTAATAACTTCGTGTTTTTTAATGTTTAAACATGATCAATACAGAATTCTCTCGCTAACTTGAATCCTTCAAACTCAAATTACCCTCTTAAGTCAAAGTAAATTGTAGGATGAATTCATATTTAACAGACTTTGTTCACAATTATTTTCTATCCCAAACTATGCTAACTTGGATGTACTTAGAAGGACTGTCTCAGTGAGACTGTTCTTGTTTGTGCGTGCATGTACATGAACTTTATACAACACATAATTGTATATTCCAACAGCTTGTCTCCATAAGACAGTTTTTGGGTGTATAGCATATACTTGGATATGTAATAGCGAAAACAATCTTGATTAGCTTATACACTGTAATATCCTTTTACAGATCCACTTTTTTAATTCAAGCTACAAATAAAACAATGTTAAAAGTTTAGTCCTAGGGACTTTGATTTAACGAGAGGTAACTGTATACTAACTTGCTAAGTACCACAAACTGTCCAGACTATGTATGGTCGACCATTGGTTAGAAATCAGAGGATGTTGGTAAACAACCCTAACTGGGCATCTTAACACTGTTGCCATGGTAAATCCTTTCATTTGTAAAAGTCTGTAGTTTTCAGCTGTCCTGCTCACAGTGTGCACAATGTGAGCTTTTCAGAAATGATTCCCTCTGCACAAAATGTCATCATAAAAGGTTGTGGTTTGCAATGGCAACATAAAAGATGCACTCAAATATCTTCCTATGAAAACCAACAACTACTGGCTGTATGTGAGAGTAACTCGATTTTTATTGTGTCTCTAAGTCAATTTAGATTACAAACTTGACCAGATTGTGCAAGTGAGGTTATAGGATAGACACTGAAACGATATTTAAGCTTCTCTGTGGGTCAACTATCACATTTAGTGTGAACTGATTCAAAGGCGAGCATATAGTATACCAAAGATTTTGTCATCCTTCTTTCAACATTTTCAAACACTGGGCGCACTCAATTCAGATGGCACATTGAGATCCATAGGATAGAGCGAGAAAAGCTGGTTTAATGGTACTGATTACACATTCGAGATTGCTGCAGGGCTAAAATATGGCAAAACCTATCAAGAATAGTTTTCTCTGGAACCAAAAGCCTATGACTTTTCTCTTTTCAAGATTTTATATTGGCGACCCCTTTGCTGTCAAACTTGCAGTCGTGCATATATGCCTTGCCTGACGATGCTCTTGTTGTCCTTTGAAATCTTCATGCATAACCATGCACTCCATTCCAACATAGTTCCAATAGAGTACAGCAAGGAGCTATAATTTTAATCCCATGAATTCTAGGCCAACAATGCCAAGTAAATGGTAGTCCAATAACAGTAAATGGTAGTCTTTTATAATCAAAACTGCATTCCATTACACCTTAGCCATAGGCTCAATATGAACTTTTGTGACCCTTTCATGTCCGTCATCTGTCAGTCAACAATTTGCTTGAAATAACATTTCCTAAACTACGAAGCGTCACAGGAATGTTCATTGGATAGTTTTTAGATCCTATTGTGATCATTGGATGTCAGTCGTCCATCATGCGTCGTCAACAATTGCTTCAAAGGGCATCTCCTAAACTGCTGATTGGATTTTGACCAAAAAGTAAATATGTATGATCAGGAAATACCACAATCACACACTGCAGACCAACCCACGGCACTGTTACAGGAATGATCCTTTTATGGTCCTCTTCAATAATTATTCACAATGGTTCCTGTCTGTCGTATATCTAGATCAGATGGGCTAAGAATATATTTGCGAGATGAAAATTAAAAATATTCTTGTCTGAAACCACAATGCCTAGAGCCTGATATTTGGATTACCCAAGTTTGTTCAAATTATAAGTCCCCTATTCAGGGGACAATAGGTTTGCTCATTGTTGTCTCTCTGTCCGTCAGTTACGCTTTCGTGTCCGAGCAATATCTCCAATATTATTTGAGATAGGCATCTCGAATTTAGTGTGTGGATGCATCTTGGAATAACTGAGTGTCTCGTACCATTTTGGGGTCACTATGACCTTGACTGTTGACCTAATTTCTAGAATAATCGTGTCCGGAGCATTTCGACTACATTATTGGAGGTAGGAATCCAAAATTTGGTGTATGGGTGCATCTTGGGATGGCAATGTGTCACACACCATATTTGGGTCACTGTGACCTTGACCTGTGACCTCATATCTAGAATAACCGTGTTCATAGCATCATATATCCTACATTATTTGAGGTAGGAATCCAAAATTTGATGTGTGGATGCATCTTGGGATGACAGAGTATAGAGTACCATTTTGGGGTCAATGTTGACCTTGACCTCTGACCTCCTTTCTAAAATAATTGTGTACGTAGCATATCTCCTACACTTTTTGAGTTTTGAATCTCAAATTCGGTGTGTGTATGCATCTTGGATTGTTCCTCATAATGCCCTTTACCAAAATTGAACCAATTGTTCTGCTCAGCTGAACAAAAGGACCTTCAGAACCCTAGATAAGAAGTATCTTTAAAATGACATCTCCTGAACCACTGGTTCAAATTCAAAATAATTTCACAGAATTGTTCCTCATGATGGTTTCTACCAAATTTGCCCATATGGTTCCACTTGGCCATATAAAGGGGTCACCAGAGCTCTAGATAAAATGTCTTTAAACGACATCTGAAACACTGGTCCAAATACAAAATAATTTCACATAATTGTTCCTGATAATGCCCACTAACAAAAATTGCATAAACGGTTCTCTACGCTGTACAAAAGAGCCTCCGATCTCAAGATATGAAATGTCTTTAAATAACATCCCCTGAACCGCTGGTCCAAATTCAAAATAATTTCACATTATTGTCCCTCAAATATCCTCTACCACAATTGCATCAATGGTTCTGCACCACTGAGCGAAGGGGTCACCAGAGCTCCCGATGAGAAGTGACTATTAACAACATCTTCTCCTGAACCACTGGTCCAAATTCAAAATTATATCACAGAAATGTTACTCATGATGCCCTCTACCAAAATTGTTCAGAACATTCAGCTTGGCTGAACAACATGGCTATAAGAGCTAAAATCTTTAAATCACAGACCAATACATCATGTGCCAAGATTCAGTTGAGCGATTCAGAGCCCTAAGGCTCTCTTGTATATATGAGGATTATAATTTAAAGCTATATTGGCTTTTTGTGTATGGAACTTCACATTTCCCCTAAACTATTATACTTAACAACTTTTATATAAGTACCAAATGTAAAGTTGACCTTTCAACCAAGGCAGCTCACTTTGGACTGTCACATACAATGAAACGAAGTTCTAAGTGGCCACTTTTTAATTTTATTTTTTTCCTGAAATTAGCGCTGATGTTATTGAAATGAATTTTGCCCGAATATGTGCATTTCAATGGACTAAAGTGGTGCTTTGAAAGAGTTTTCTATCACTTCACAATTTTGGGGTTCAAAAATGCAAAAATCAAATATTTGAAGAAAATAGCGGGTTTGAGTGCATTTTTTTTTCAAATTGAAGTATGGATGATTTCAAACCCGTCTAGCCCACTTGAAAACAAACACCAAACCTCTGAATTTTTGCCTATGAACGATTTTTTATGATTTCTTTAAAAATCTCATTTTCCACATTTTCCTATAGTATCCAAAATAATCAACTGCACATACTAATATCATTGTATTCGTTTTATTTTATGTAAACATATTAGACCAAATACAATACAGCTTGATCAGCCCATTTTTTACAGTTATTCTTTCAAGACGGTTTTATCATGAAATTTTAAAGGTCATTTAAATGGTATATGCGAAAGATGAATTTGATTTTCTAAATAAAACAAGAAGCCTATTGATAATAAAGAATTGCTGAAAATTTCAATGCCATGCCACAGATAATAAAGTGTACAGAGCAATGCAAAGTTGATATGCAAAATGCATATTTAAAGCTAAAACTATTTGATTAAGCTGCTTATCTTATATCACAGCTCTTTTTAACAGCTTCATACTAATTAAAATATAAATGGATAACATATCTGAGGAATATTTTATATCACAGTAAAAAGTGGGACTTTTTGAAATGAAGGTACCTTTACTTTGACTTCGTCTGTGCAAGATCTACCAGTCATTTTGAAATGGCATAATTTTCAGAGTCTTGGAAAAGCCTTGGACAAGAAATGTGTAGGTGGCCACTTATTACTTCGGTTCAGTGTACATATCTAAACATCTTTTCTCAGAAACTATTAGGCTGATTGAACTATAATTTTATATAGAGTATGCGTGAGATAAAACAATTTATTACATTTGTTTCTGGTAACTTTACCAAAATGGGCACCATGTCCATATATTGTAAAAAACCCTTTAAATTTTCTTCTCTTGAACCAAAAGGCAAATTAGGCTTGGTCTGTAGCATAAGGTCGTTTTGGTATGTAGCATTGGGAATGTGAGCCTTGTAAGCCATACAAAATATTTTTAAATAATAAGCCTAGGTTGACCAAGACGTAGTTAAACATTATTAAGGAGATCTTGTGACTCAATATCAGATGAGCACGTCAGGTCCTCTAGTTATGAAATATATTGGAATATTGCTTCATCATTTCATTCATTTCTCTGGAAAGAATGGCGTGTACGAAAATACTCAGACTCCATTTGATGCAATGAGAAGTAACCAATTATAAGCTATATACTCCAATTATGATCAACATTTGTAAAAATAGCAAATGTCTATGCTTTACTTATGGGCATGTCATTTAAGTAAAAAAATCATGTTTATTACGAAAAAAGTCATTTTTTTCTTTCCAAATACAAATCTAGATAGCTTAACTTGGACGCACGGAAATAGGTAGTGCCTATTTAATTCATATTATATTTGTCCAAAATGTCGTCTGATTATAACCTCTGCTGCTTATATTTAAATGCCCTCCAGATAAACTTTATCTTGGAAGCAAACATTTTGAACCGCTGCTGAGTCGTTTGCAATGTAGTTGTAAAGAGTATCAGCAAATAGCAGACAACATTTTGCTTTGTTTGATTCGATCCTTTACCTTCCATCAACAATCTTTCAGTTAAACAGGGATGGGTCTTCCTGGGTTGAACCAGTACTAAACTAGGATAAATGTGTTTTGCTCAAGGACCACAACGCAGTGACGCGGGTGAAACAGACAACATTTGTTGTTAATGATGGCAAAAGGATTTTGTCTAAAAATACCTTTGCTCCATTCTTTCCAGAAGCAGTTATGTTTTGGCTTCTATGAACCATCTCGCTGAAAAAATTAAATGTATCAACATTTTACTTAAAAACGTATTAGGTACCAATTATCAGTAAAATAATTTAATGAGATTCCACTAAATGATAAATATAACTGGTTTATAAAATATCAACTCTTATCCTGTCCATATTTTGTCCTGAAAATTAGGTTTGCTTTTACGTCTGCTGCATATATATGTTCATGTGTTTTGGAAGCAAGCCTTAGGGCGACGATAAGGCATCTGTGAAATGCATATAAAGTAAGAAAGGAGGCAACGATCAGGAATCGATACATTCATGGACCACACCTGATCCAGGACACCACATGAGAAGGCGACAAAACACTATAAAACATCACATACTATAGTGATGAGAATGGTCAGTAAAAATACTTTAAGTGGACAGCTTAAACCAATTTAACAGCGTGAACACACCGTTCAACCGGCTGCTTTGATGACAGGTTACTAACAATGATGACAGATACGGGATTTCATATCCATGAAGGGTAGGTTATAATTTTCGGTTGGCAAAATTGTTAGAGAAGCCTTCTGGTACTCTGTGGTGGATGAGTACACTTGTTAGTGTTGATAAATCCTACAGAAACAAGCTGACTCTCTCACAAATAAAGACACACTTGATCATCATGCCAGAGGTTTCCCAATAAAAGTCACAAAAATCGGTTATTTTTTCAGGTTGTGCGTCTCTCTGTCAAAGTCTGCTATCTGCACTTATATATAATAAAACATCTATCATTTAGCTACATTTCTGCCAAATTTGAAGCAGCAGTTTGATTTTATAAAGTTACTGGAGCCCATCATAGATGACAGGTAGAGTACATAGGCTGCATTTGTCAACAGATCAATTTTGAAGTGGCTGTCGTTGGTGACAGGTCATGAATTTTAGTGGCTAACATTGATAACAGGTCATAATTGTAGAAAGTTACTTTGAATAAACGTATTTCTCCAGCCTTTGGTCTCAACTAAGAGCATAAATGATCTTCCATATTGCATTCATGTCAAAATAATCTTATCTGTCATTTAGCTAAGTGATATTGAGCATGGGTAAACAGTCTAGATCCAGAAAAGACACTGTAGAAACAGGGTCCATACTTATTCTTAGAGGATATTGATACAAAAATAAGATCAAAATGTACGTCTAGATCAGATATCAGTTAGATGAAAAATGGGCATATCCATGTTTCAGTGAAATCTTGAGTTTTGTAATATCAGGTATTGCACATTTGGGTTTTAAGGGCAGGGTTTGGTTTGTGTTGTGCCACTTCCTGGTCACTGCTCATGCTATTTTTGTTCAAAGCAGTACCAGTACCTGGGGACAATATTTCACTTCCCCTATATGAATCAACGGAAAGTTGTGAATGTGAATCACTGTTACAGGTTCTTGGCAGCCATACATTGGAGGGCGTAAATAACATTTTTCATGTCACATGACATGGTTTCTTTTACAAAGAATATTTTGTCGTTGAAGTTAACTGATTGGCCTTCTGCTAAATAATTACAGAGGGCACAATTGGGGCGTTTACACCTGAAGACTTTATGTGTAGTTCTTGATGCTTGATCAGCAAATTTTGTTTAGCTAAAATTTTCTTCAAATTTGGGGGTTGCCGCTTGCTTTTAATTATTTTTGATGTTGAAAGTGCTTCACGCATAGTTTGGTGATTGGTTAAAATGTGACTATTTCCTTTTAGAATTCCAAACATTTCTGTATTATTTGGATTATATGTTGATACATATGGAGGTATGTCTTCAGTTTTCTTTTCTGTTGTTGTTAATAGTAAGTTTCTTGGTATTGATGTTGCTTTCTTAAAACCTTCGGTTATTAATGTATCAGGATAGTTGCGATACAATAGTACAGATTCGCCGTCTGGCTAAATTATAGGGTATACTTGTCTTTGTATGCTTTGGATGGCAAGAGTGAAAATTAAGGTACTGTTTGGAATCTGTTTCTTTAGAATATATATCAGTGAGTATCGTACTATTGTTTTTAAGTAGCAAAATATCAAGAAAGGGCAGTTTTTCTTCACTGTTTTCCATTGTAAAACTTAAATTAGGGTTCAAGTGATTCAAAATTAAAAGGAATGTTTTTAAATCGTCTTTGCTTTTTGTCCAAAACACAAAACACTCGTCTAAAAATCGTTTCCAGTTTTCCTTAATGAAAATTGCAAATTCTTTTCCAAATTTTGTTTCAATTTCAGAGTATAGTTTTTCTTCTAGGTAAGCCAGAACCAGTGTAGCATATATGAGCACAAATTTTGTTCCCACTGCTGTTCCTCGAACTTGAGTATACATTGTTTCATTAAAGAAGAAGTTATTATTTTCAAGTATCGTTTTAATGGATTCTAATATGAATTCTTTTGAGAATCTTTTGTGTATCAAATCAGGGTATTTTGATAGCCAACTGTTGATTGCTTCAATACCCAACTCGTGGGTGATATGTATGTAGAGATTATCATCATCAAAAGATACTAACAATGTATTAGATGGTACAGTTTTTGGTATATAGTTTAGGAAGTCAATGTCATCTCTTACATAGCTTTCGACTTTTTGGATGAAGGATTTAAGTAGAATATCAACTAAATTGCTTAAACGATGTGTTTCACATGCTGGACCAGCACTATGGGGCGAAATTTTAGGTCCTCAGGGTCTGAATGTTCTAAATATTTACTATTTATTTTATTGCACTCATTCCTTATTATTTCACTTTTATGAATTTTAGGGAGGCCATAAAACATGCTTTGTTTGCATTCAAAATCGAGTAGGTAGTTGATTTCATAACGTGTAATTTCCTTTGCTAAACTAATTAATTTTTTAACCTTTTTCATGGTTCCCTTTGTACTTTGACTTTCTACTTGCTGGTAGAATGATTTATCATCCAACATTTCTAAAATTTTTCTTTTGTAAAATTCCTTGTTCATTATTACAATTCCTCCCCCTTATCTGCTTCTTTAATTACTATTTAGTGTCATTTGATAAGTTATCAAGTGCTTTTCTTTCATTACGTGTTATCCGTTTTAAGACAGGGGTGGTCGATTTTGAAGGACACAAATTCAGCTGCAATTTAACACTCGTTAGTTTTGATTCCTGACTCAACGAACTTGCGTACTTTGCTTCTTTCACGATTGCACATTCATCATTGAAGGATTGGAAACGAATTGACAGTTTAGTATGCTCAAAATTACACCCAATTAAAATTACCTACATACCCCACCCACCCAGATTACTATAGTCTAGTAATAAAATTCAACGTCTTGGGCCTTTCAAAGTTTCAATTTCTTACGTCCGGGTTTATTTAGAGAGGCTAAGGGCATACACAAATGACATATTATTCATAAATTATGCTTGTATCACGTGTCTTTTGTATTGTGCAATTGACGTAATCGTAAATTTTAAAGACGTTCTCGATCACATGTCAGCAGATCTTCTGCAACGATTTACATCAAAACGTCTTCCCCACATGCTTGTCAGTGTATGTAATCAATATCAGTAATGAAAGCGTGCATGAAGGTAACTAATGGAGATGTTTCAAAAGAGGAGCTATAAATTGATAGTCAAATTTGACGTTTATTTTCGAAATTTTGAAGTTATCAATTACTTTACATTAGAAAAAGTCTATAAATTCTTTTGGTAACATGGCATCATATACGCCACAGTTTAAACATAAAAATAATCAAAAAGCTTCATTTATTTGTGCAGAAAGATGCTGGATGCTGTATGTATCCATGTGACGTCATCAGCAGCGTCGCGTGATAGTGCAGTCAAATTAATAACTGATTCATACCAATTCTGGGTTGCACATTAATACCTGCGAGTGACTTTTCAATCGCATGTACGGTTTGCAAGAAAAGTGCATACATATGGTGATGCGTTTTCAAAGTCTTCTAGTATATTTTTCCTAATATCACGCTTTCAAACCAGCATCCACCGATATTAATGCATTCGTTTTCAGCAATTAAGGACTTATAATCCAATATTCAAACATACTTTAAAAAATATTTTTTTCTCTTTTTTTTCTAGGAAAATGATCATTATATAAGATGCATTGTGACAGAATTTAAAAATAAATCACCGTCTAATTAGTGAGATATTACCAAATTAATATCCCTACCCCCTAAACTGCAAAATAATTAACTAAGCAGGCTTTTCTTACTTCTAAGCATGTTAAAACCTTAGGAACCGAACACTATTGATTGAAATACCTCACTGTGAACTTCCAAATGAAACTATATGTACTCCAAATACTTGGAATATTTATATGCATATATGAGAAGACTTTTCAATACCATAAACGATACCAAAATACCGCACCCACGGTAAAAAGAAACCCCAGCCACGGTAAAAAGAAACTTATCTGCATTTTGTCTGAACACCTTGTCGATATTTTCTGACCAAATTTGCATAGATACATCATTAGGATAGAGATGTAATGTTTTGGGGACATTTACCGTTTTTCAAGGTCACGCGGTAACTGCATGTCTAATTTAGGTGAAAATGTGCTGTTTTAATATATGCATCGCTTCAATTGATCGATACATATACTATAGTACTCATCCAAGAATATGAAATGTTTTTTAAATCTTTGTTGCGGCCTCGGGCGCCATACTAGTGCCCGATCGCAAAGCAAGGCCAGACCTTAACACTTGACCAGGGGAGGTTTATTTCTAATAGATCTATATATCCCTTGAAGGACATCTTTCGGTTGAAACATGTCAAATGTAGAGTAAACTTGGAGATTAGCAAAAATTTTAGCGTAAAATTGTAAATATTTTATTGCTCATTATTTTTATATTTGCTTTGGGTGCTCAAAAGAACCGTCTCACTGAGAACCAATAACTTACCTATGAATCGGTTGGACCTGCATTTATATGAAAAGGGTTATTTTTATGCCCACACCCTTCCCGCTACTGAAGGGGGTATTCAGTGGCGTGGAGGGGGAGGGGGTATTATTTTTGGTACGGATCCTGTCGGCGTTGGTCATGGGCGGAATTGGCCACGAGTAGTCTAGAGGGGCTAGACATTTTCTATGTTCATATCACATGAACCAGGTTCGTGGATTGGGTCCGCATTTACATGAATATAAATGACCATCGATGCGACAAAACCTGTCTTTAGGGCTTCCGATAAGATCATACCAAAACTAGCCTTCTCAGCCACAGAGACTAGATAGAATAGTGAAATCTCGCTTGGAGCAAGTTTGAATACGATTCTACTCAATTTGTGAATAGCAAAGGCGCTGATTAGACTGCGCGGATGCGCAAGCTGGTCTGCGCCTTTGTTGTTTGCAGTCCCTGATGGCAGAATTCCTGGCGTACCTTTAGTAAATTTAGAGTAGGCCTACTATAATTTAGACTCACGACTATACTTGGGTCAACCTTAGCTCAAGATAGCCCTTGTAGCTAAATATTGGAACACATTTGACATAAGGCAAATTGTTTAGGACGCAAACTAAAGCGAGGGACTCTCAACATCAACGTCAAGTTCAATACTTGTCATTTTCTCATAAAGACGTCACAAGAGTAGGTGACGTCATAAGCGCACGCCATGTTCAAAGTAGACGCAAGAGAACGTAACGAGTCTGTCTTGGTGAAATTTTAATGCAGGTAAAATAAAACCAGAAAATCATACATAGATCTATATACAAGTAGTTATATCATTATTGTTGTTGTGGACTGTCAAGAACCGCGAACAGTTGACTGACATTTCCCTGGTAAAATGCATGTTCCATTACACTGAATGATTTTTTCTTCTCACAGAGCTGAGCGTCCATCGTTTAGTATCCGTAAAGAGTGCCAATTTTTGTTGTTCATTATACTTAAAATATTGTTTGCATTTTTAATGTGATATTAATCACTTTCAGATTACCAACGTGCAGTTTAACGGGCATTACTGTCTGTAGAAAACATATCATGGTTGCGTAAAATCACACTTTGTCATAATCGAACGCTACCAAGTATTACCTCCCTTGATGATTTAGAGTGACGGTTATTGCTATGGGCAGTGACCTTAAGTTTCAGTTTTCTATGGAATTCTGGTATGTCATTTGCTAACTGTTCGTCGTTGCTCTTATCTGGCGTGGGGGTAAATTTAAGGCACCTCGACAAGACAGACATTTCATGTTTTGACAGTTTTCTGCTTGAAAGATTAAATATTTTAATTGTTTGCTTACCAGAATTTGATTCGGCCAGTTTAGCAGTTTCTATTTGATAGTTTCTGTGCTTGTGCTTTCTTCTAAGAAATCTTCATTGTCGTCTAACTCAATTAAGGTGGGACTGTATTTGGATGTCTGCGGTCGTGTCTGTTTTCTTTCTGCTCTTCTTGTTAGCTTTCTTTGCTGTTTTGGTGCCTCTGTGTTAAGTTGAGATTTTACTTGTTGCAACAATGTCTGTATAGAATCAAGTGTCGTCTGTTTCTTTGGTTGTGGATCAACAGTCTTAACACTCTGTTGATAAGGTGGTGATTTCGTTTTTTGGTTTGATGTTACCTCTGCATTTGTTGTGTGCTCTCGCACATCGAGCTTGAAGTATTGGTTGCTATGAACGTGAGATTGCTTGAAGTTCTCCACATAGTCGTTTAACCACTTCTGACTTTTTAGCCATCTACTGTAGGAGATGTTTTCGTTTTGAGATACTTGTTTTTTCCAAGTTTCAGACAGTATTTTTGCAGTGTTTCCGTTGCATTTTTCTTGAAATAGGGTTTCCATTTCACTGCCTAGCCTGTTAACTTTCTCGTGTCGCTGTGTCGCTCGTAGTCCTCGCAGATCAGTTTCTGTCTTGAAGTCATGCAAGACTGCAGCCTCGCGTAGCTTTCTTTGGTCTGGTTGTTCATTGTTGAACTGCTTTCTCTGCAGATATTGTGGTATCACAATGTGGTCGCTATTTAGCCACTTAGCGTATGTCTCATTATGTCCTTTATTCTTGGTGTAATTCTTGGTGTCTTTTCTCCTTTCTAATTTTGTATCCCAAATATTGGAATTTGAGCCTTCGCTCTGGACGCTTCCTCTTCAGCTAAAGCGTGTGTGCTTTATTCTATTGGATTTGTAGATTGCTGGGTAGAAATTGTCTCTGATATGTTTCGCAAGGTCTGTGATAGTTCATTTATTGCTGGATTCACAGGAACCACATCGTTTGTTTTGGAAACCAACTAAGAGTCTTTAATTACATTTGTAAGGTCCTTAATTGCAGAAAGTAAATCAGAAAAATTGTTACTTAGCTCGCCTAGCTTGGTGATCTCTGTTTCTTCCATACTTGTTAAGGAAGTGGACGTCTTTGGTGATCTTGTTGTCTTTGTTTTCTTCTTTGCTTTTTCTTCTGCCATGTTCCGTCGCTTGTTCCGGTAGAACAGATGAATAAGGGTATAAAATACCCGGAACGATAAGTAAATATTGAAAAAAATAAGTTGACGTCACATGTTTTTGCTTTAATTACAACTATTTTAAACAATGCGTCAACGCGTTTCGCTCAGCTCATCAGGACTGTTGCTTAGTGACGTTAGTAACGTCGTAACGTAACGACGTCGCGTTATGCGACGAGAGTTGACTTTACTTAATTGTACGTTCATAGAGCGTTTAACTTTGGGTTAAAACATTTAATAAAATGTTTCTCTTTAGCTTACCTGGCGGAAATACTTTCGGAATGCATTTTATAGAATGGGAACATAGTGAACTTTGGGTCAGTTTGACAACAAATATCAATATATCCATTTGTTGGCATTTTAACATTTATGAGCAGGATAAATTTCGTGCTCAGCTGAGTTACGCATGAAAACAGTTTTATAACCTAGGGGCCAGATTAGACATGACTACCAGATGACTTCCATTTATCAGATTAGACCCTGGATAACCATTTCAAACATCATTACTAGATTTGAGAATAGTATGCATAGTGCTTGCTTTCGTAAGTGCATTTAAAATGCATTTGACTTTAAGATATTATTTAAAAGTGCAAAGTTTGTTTTTTACGCAAAACAAACTTTCATATTTTACTATTCATTATAAATTACTGACCTGAAAACCAGCCATTACTGAAAACTAACTGGATAAAAACCACCTGAAATCTCTGTAACCATAGTTTTTGAGAGTGAAAATATTGCAGGCTTGATCAAGATGGATAGCTGCCAAAAACAATCTTTTTTTAGCTTTCTTCTTTGCTCTATTATAGAGAATATTTTGGTTTAAACATATCTTATTCAAATTAATTTGTACATGGTAAATACAAGTTGAAACAATAAGATGAGGATAAGAACGGAAGCATGTAGCTTATATAGTTCTTCTCCAAGTTGGAGAAGAGAATATTTTATACTTCTAATGCCAGTTGTTTTAAATGGGAGTTGAAACCATATAAACTCAAGAAGCTCATCTTGAATGTAAAGACATTAGACTTCAGTTGGTGTGTGTGTGTGTGTGTGTGTGTGTGTGTGTGTGTGTGTGTGTGTGTGTGTGTGTGTGTGTGATGGGGGCGGTTTGAGAGTAGAGTAAGTAAGAGCAAAAACCCATTGGTGCTTGGAATGAAACATAATATTTCCAACAACGTGGTATGTGCGAAGAGCATAGGTTCAGTTCAGCCTGCTTACATACGCAATCTGAACAAAGCCTATACTAATTGTTTGAATGTTCTATGAGTGTAAACCCATAATGCGCCAATAGCAACAAAAGTCGTCTGCTTTTCTCGTCTGCTGAAATGTTTAAGAAGCCTCTATGGCAAACAGTGTGGACCTAGATCAGACTGCTCCTATAGGAGCAGTCTGTTCTTGGTCCACACTGTTCGCTTCTATACTTAATTCGTCAGTAATGCTAGGCAATTATTAACAGCAGACGACTTAAGCAGACGACATATTCAGATGCATTTTTTCTTGGCGCTTTAAGGGTTAAGCTACTGACGAACAGCATTAGGAGTTTCTAAGCTTAAAAGCAGGCTTCAAATACTAGTCAGAGTCTATTCATGTCAACCGCCACATTGTTGGAAATCACATGTTGGCTCATTTTATTTTTTTCTGTAGAGTGTATTTACGAGGGTCATCCAAAATGTTCTGACAATGACCCAATGAAACAAAACCTCTTCCTCTAGGATGTGATTCATTAATCTTCACATATCATTTAGAATATAAGGAATTGAATCACAAGTTCAAATATTTTCCATGTTGCAATTGCAACGGTTGCTAGGCAACTAAAGGACACAGGGTAAAAGGTCATGGACGGGACAATATATGTGGTACACATGCCCAAATTTCTTAGAAATTACATACTCCTTTTTATTTTTTTATATAGATAAATAAAGACATTATATCTGTTGATTCTGAACTTCATAGATAATGATTTAGGTTGCAACTATGGTGTCAGAAGGGTTTTGATTATGATATATCACCGAATTCGCAAGAAGTATTTTCCTTAAAAATGGGGTGTACTAATAGTGTATTATATTTGGTACAAAACATTTATTGAAAGATAGTATTTTCTATGTGTTTAAGAAGACTATAGAACAGATTTATCGAAGCATGTGTCTATTTATGTGCAAATTTATCGTAATTGCTTATATAAGTGTTCAAAATATACTATTTTATAATTAGCGCTTAAAGTGAGGCAAAAATCTAATTTTCTGTTGTTGCCTAGCAACCAAGAACGTTTAGAGCAACTACGTTAATGTCATTGTGGTATTTGCTTTTATGGGTCAATTGTGTATTCAGAAAACATCACTAATCACTAATATAACATTCCAAAGATGCATACTGCATCTTTAACTAACTCTTCCCCCAGCAAAAATCAGATAAAACCGTGAATTTTCGTGGCCATGAGTTCTCACCGTGTTATTTACAAAGTTTTATAGCATCGGATCAGGTTATTATAAAAACTCTATATTTCAAATATGAGTAGGCAACACCCATGGCCACATGCAATGGGTAAGAAAATTCTGATTTCAATAACAGTTTCTGAGATATTAGGCCATTGTCAGAACTTATTGGATGATCCACGTAGTCATGGTGGTAAGTCTTCAATTTTGTTAAACTGTTTCAAATCTGAAAAGGAATTGTTGAACATTAATATGTGATTTCCAACAATGTGGCATTTTGACAAGTGTATACTTTTAAGCTTAGATACTCCGGATGATGTTGTTCAGTGCCTAAGAGTCATAGAATATTTAAGCAAATGAGCGTTTGGCTGTCATTTTGGACGGGTTTAGTTTCTTTTAAATTCATTGCTGGATGAAAAAGAATTCCTCCACTTCCCCATTTCGAGTGTAGACCATTCACATTTGCAGATATGGTTGAAAGAGACAAATTGATCTGTAAAAAAACAAAGATTTTTGTTTGATTCTTTTAACTCTATGCTTGTCAGTGGCATTTTCCAGCAATCTATCAACCTCTGTCCTGGCTTGCTGACATGTTGAATATATTCCTAAAAGATTCTCTAGAAAAAAATGAATAAACAAAAAATCTTGTAAATTACTTATAATGCAAAATGTTTAGATAATATTATTTATTGAAAGGTGAAAACAAAAACTTCAGATGTGCTATAAGAAGGTATAAACAGTTCTTTATGTCCATTTCCATCGACGTCTGCGCATGCCATCTGACCGACTGTTGTCACTTCCTGTCCGCAGAAAAAAGTTTGATTGTAGGACCAGTTCTTTGGATTCTCAGAAAGCGGGGTCAGAAGATAAGCTGTATCCTCGTCATCACCTGACAAAACTATGGTTGGCTTCCTGTTTACGATATAAGCTATAATAAATCAAGAATTTTTCGCGAAAATCTTTCTGGAGGTGAAGTTTCGCGAAAATGTAACCATGGAAAAATGATGAAATCATTCTTCCCTTCACTGATGTAAGCACATGTAATTCGTGCTTCAATAGCATTTTTAACGTCGGACATATGGCTCTGAACGCTTTTCGCGAAGATAAAATTCTCCTCATTTTTTTTTATTAATTTACTGTAGTTCATAAGATTTTAGTACTTTTCACATAGTTGAACGTTATATGCATAAAGGCATTATAAACATATGTTTTTTTAAAGTGATGATTATAATATCATTTTGGAGGCTACATATTGCAAGAATCTATTATGGTTGTGAGGGTGAGATGGATGAATCCATCCCGAGGATCACCAATTGTCTTCACAAAGCTTGCCGAGGGGTGACAAACGGTGATCCCAAGCAAGTGCGGGTCCAGAGGGGGCACAGGGGGTCCTGATCCCCCTGGAAAATCACAAGTTATATGGGTTTCTATAGGAAATAAGCAATTGGACCCCCCCCCCCCCCTGGAAAATTTGGACCCCCCCCCCCCTGGAAAATTTGGACCCCCTCTGGCACCTTGAAAAATGATAGATTTCTTTGAAATTGATATTTGACTTCTGTAAAATAAGCTGAGGACTAAAACAAAAGGAAAAGAAAACGTCAGTGCTGTTTTTGTCAGGCTGACCTGGACCCCCCCCCCCCCCCTGACGAAAATTCCTGGATCCGCGCATGCCAAGGAATGGATTTCTGTATCCCACTCTCACACAAATAATTGATTCTTTTTCTTGCTTGTGCACTTTTGACTTTTTGTATTTTAAAATCCAGAAGTGCCTGAATACGCTGAGATGCATTTTTACATAACGATGTCGCTTTGACTAAACATTGATGCCATTTGAAGACCATGTGCGTGAGTTCCAATGTCCTCTCGTCACAGCATTGGTAAAGTAGCATGGGTAAGATAAGAACTTCTGACCCAGACTAAAATCTCATCAGTTGTGCAAGAAACGATGTTCTAACCCAGGACAAAATATAAGATATCTATATCGGATTTGCAAGACTTTTATTTCTACTTCTCTTTAATTATCTAAAACTGCTGATTATTCAAAATAAAATATCTTGTCCAAAGGGCTATATTTCTTCTCACATACATCCGAACCAACCCATCCAAAAGATAAAAATCGAACAACCGCACTGTGGTTGACAAGTGACGTCGTTGTTATGTTAATGTGTGTCTCGTTTTAGCATAATCAGGAAATTCTGGTATTTTAGCTCACCTGAGCTGAAGGCTCATGGGTGAGCTAATAGTATACCACTCACTCAGGCGTCCATTGGCCGTCGTCCGTCCATCAACATTTTCAAACGTCTCCTCTGAAACCACTTGGCAAATTAAACTCAAATTTCATATGGTGACTCTTTAGGACGCGGGAAAAAGGTTTGTTCAAATGGTTCTGATCACATGACTGAGATGGCCGCCACATTCATATATGGTAAAAAAACTTTAAAAATATTTTTCTTCAGAACCAGAAGGTCGGTGACTTTGGGACTAGGTATGTAACATTGAGGATGTTGGGCAAAGCAAGTTTGATCAAATGATGATCCTAGGTTGACCTTGACCTATTTTACGTCAAGGTCTTATTTGTTTCTAATGCGTTTAAATGAGCTTTTTTTTGAAAAGTTGATTTTTTGAAAGCTGTTGAATCCAAAGTCATTATTCTCACTTGATATGTTTAACCTACGGTTACAATTGGCTATAGATAAGTTCCAAAGGTCAAGGTTGACCTTTAACCTCTCAGCCATGGTCACTCATATTTGAGTCCCATCAAATATTAAAACATAGTTTTCTCAGAATCCATTGGGCCAATTGAACTGAATTTTCGTATGAAGACTTCTTACAGCAAGCCAGCCAAAATTTATACAAAATGTTCTGTTAACATGACTCAGATGGCAGACATGTCCATATATGTTACGAATCCTTTAAAAACCTTCTTCTCCAGAATTAGAAGACCCATGAGGCCTTGGGATTGGTCAGTAGCACTAGGGATTTGGGGCCTACAAAGTTTTTTCAAAGGTTCATCCTAGGTTGACCATGATCTACTTAACATCAAGGTCAAATTTGCTTCCTAGTGCATTTAAATTGGACAAAAAAAAATAAAAAGTTGATTTGTTTTGAAAAATGTTGCAGCCAAAGTCATATTTTCCACTTGATATGTTAAACCTATTGAGGCAATGGCTATAAATAAGTCCCAAAGGTCAAAGTTCCTTTGATCTTTCAGCAAGGTCTCTCATATTGGAGTCCCATCAATATATTAAAACAGATTCTCAGAAACTACTTGGCCAAATGAACTCAAATTTCGTATGGAGACTCCATAAGTTAATAGGAGTTAATTTATAACAAATATTAATGGTCATGTGTATCTGAAACCAAACTACCAATGGCCTTAAGACTTGATATGTAGCATTGGGGATATGGGTCCTACCAGGTATGCACAAATGGTGAATCTGGGTTAACATGACCTTTTTAATGACAATGCCAGTTTGATTCCTAATGTATTTATAATGGAAATGTCTTAAAAAGTTCATATTTCTATAACTGTTTAAGTGGAAATCATAATACTTTCAAGGAAATGTTAAGCCTAATGAGACAGTACCAAAGGTCAAGCTGACCTTCCATCCAAGGCCACTCATTTTGGACTGTCACATACGTTTTTCAGAAATCACTGGGCCGTTTGAACTTAAATTTCATATGGAGTATAATACTATTCAGTAGAAAAAATATAAATATGATATTTATTTTAGGTCACTTGACGAAAATGGCCACCATGCCCATATATGGTAAAACAAAATATGTTAAGATGATAAGCCTAAGTTTACCTTGACCTATTTAAACAATATTAAAGAGAGCAGGTGAGCGCTTTAAGACCTTCAGGTCCTCTATTTTTTTTAAAAAAATGTCATATTTCATGGTGGGCAAAAAACAACAACAAATTAATCATGTGAGGACTGGAAAGAAAAAAATCGTGCCTAGATATTTATTTTAGGTCACTTGACGAAAATGGCCACCATGCCCATATATGGTAAAACAAAATATGTTAAGATAATAGGCCTAAGTTTACCTTGACCTATTTAAACAATATTAAGGAGATCAGGTGAGCGCTTTAAGACCTTCAGGTCCTCTATTTTTTTAAAAAAAATGTCATATTTCATGGTGGGCAAAATTCAAAACAAATTAATCATGTGAGGACTGGAAAGAAAAAAATCGTGCCTAGCTATACCAGTTGTTATTACTCAGTAAATCCTTGAGAAGGTTCACCCTGACACTCATAATAGATTCTTATAGTATCACATAAGAAAAACTTACTTCCCTTCTTCCAAAATCAGAACAAGCGGTGACCCGGGAGCTCCTTTTCCGGTTCCAGGGTGAGGAGGGGAATATCCGGTAGACAGTGTATGTCGGGTAAATGGAGCCTCTCTACAATTAAAGGACTTTACATGAATGCTTACGTATCATTGAACATATTTAATAATAAGGGAAAAGGAGAAAATGCTAGGTTTCTCTCTAAAAACAAGTATAATAAGGAGCAAGAATATCACAATTCTAGCATATTACATTAAAACTGCTTAAAAAGAGCACGAAAACGCTATAGTTTTGCCATTATACTTACGTTGTAATGGCCGTTATTAGAATTGGGCCTCGAGGTGAGAAAACCTGTCTTCGGGGGTTTGCGAACAACACAGGCGCAGACCAGCCTGCGCATCTACGCAGTCTGATCAGCGCCTTTGTTATTCGCGTTTTGGAAATTATCATATGTAAACGTGCTACAGGTGGAATTTCGATTTTTTACGTAATCTTTGTAGCTGAGGAGACTGGTTTGAATCTCTCTTTGGCGGAAACCCCGAAGACAGGTTTTCTGGCGACGAGGCCCAGATAACATTACTAGAAAGGTAAGTGCGTTATCAGGAAATACCACAATCACCCTGTGCAGACAAACCACTGCATCATGAAGAAGAGCCACAGAACACTGACAGTCGAAAGACATCAACGGTATCTGGCGCAAAAAGATAGTTTGACCAGGTAATACCAAAATCAGGATAGTTTGACCAGGTATCACCAAAATCAAAAAACTGCAGACCAGCCCACGGCACTGTGAGGTAAAGAAATAGAACACAGTGGAGACGTTGTTATGACCGTCATTACATAGCGTTACTCGCAAATACGTTAACCACTGGTGGTTTATTCGATTATATTTACATTTTTGAAGCAATCCTTCAAATAATCTTTACATTTTTGCAACCGTTCATAACCTCATGAATTACAAAAAATATTGACAGCTGCCAAGATCACTTGCCCGTGCAATACGCTTCGATCATCGAACTCATTCGCCAGACGTGATACTGGGGTTGTGATTGATAATGAGCCACACCTGAGTCGCACATGCGAAACAAGCCTCTGGCTGCTCCATTGACTGTCCGTATTCAAGCAGGCTGTTCCGTTTTTCATTTTACCCTCCGACTAAACCGTTAATATAACTTTATCTTAAATACAAAACTGTTTTAATTCCTAATTAAAAATAATTTGCATATTTTAGATATTTATAATAAAGTGAAAATATAAGCAATAAATTCATCTTTGTTAATATTCATGGAATTATGAATACTTCGGGTGTCTTGCAAAGTTAACGTGAATCCGTTTGGGCTTCACTTACTTTGCAAGAGACCCGAAATATTCATGATTCCCATTCCAAAAAAATGAATTCATTTCTTAATTAATGCATGCTACTTTGACGTCATGCGATTAAATAAAAAAGAAGGAACAGAAGCTTTATGTACCTGAAATCGTCTGGTATTTCGTAGACGAACACTGATCCATTATTGCCATTGTTTGTTACAAGAAGATCCAGTCTGCCATCGTTATTGACGTCTTCCAGTTGTACTTCAAACACTGCTTCAATGCTCTCATCAATCACACGTCTATGAATCTAAAATCAGCGATAGAACTTAAAAAGCATGATAATTCCAAAACAGTCTGACATTTGTCTTGCTTGAGGACAATCCGCAGTCCTTCTATTGGGGTTAGAACCAGTGACCCCTCGATCACGAGCTATGCACTCTTCAACTAAGCCACTGCGCTCCTCTCTCGCAAAAACATAATTGAGCCGCGGCATGAGATTTCCAACAATTTGACAATTTGACAAGTGTAGACTCGGACGAGACTCTACAGGCTCCTTTTAAGCTTGGAACTCCAAATGGTGTTCACTCAGTAGCTGAACAATCATAGAATACTCAAGCGACTAGCAAAGGCTCTGATCAGACTGCGCGTATGCGCAGGCTGATATGAGGCTCTGCTGGTCGCACATACCACATTGTTGGAAATCTCATGCACTGGCTCAATTATCAAAGCAACATTGATGCGATAGTACCTGACAGTTTGGTACTAATTTATATGCTGGACAGCAAGGAAGGCTCAAACTAGTCTTTGTATATGAGTGGTGTAGCCCAAGCAATTTCCTGCTCGCACATAAAACGTTTGTGTGTTTGTGTGTGTATGTGTGTGTGTGTTAAACGACCAACCAACAGTTATGTTCTTATGAAGACTGGGTCACTGCTTATCTCTCATCCGACAGACTTGAAAAGCCAGGGATCAAACCCAACACCCATGATTGACGAGGCGAGTGGCTTATCTACAACCACAGCGGCTCTTATTGCACAAAGTGTAAAACCGAAGGTATATAGCTGGGCCCGGAATTACAATGCCTTCTTTCAAGGTAAGGAAGACTTTAGTTAAGTATTGATTTTTCAGGAAGCGCAAAATAACGTTTCAAACTGATTAAATCAAAATACAAGGGTCAGTCAAAAATAACTGAGAGTTGATTCATATCTCTTACGTAGGCTAGCATACACTAGTGAAATTTGGCACATGCATGCAATGAAGTTTCCTGCGTCAGAATATGCAATATACAAGACCACGCAAAGTATCGATTGTTGTTGCTTAGCAACCAAAGAATGTGAAATAACGTCATCCGTTCACGCTGGAATATAGCGTTGCCATGGAAACACTATACACAATTTAAGTTACATCAACTTGTGCATTTGTTGCAAATAAAGTATGTGAATGTATTTTGTGAAATGCAAAAACTGAGATTGAGGCGTTGGAATATTATTACATAAATAGGAGGAAAACTAACTAAATTTTCTGAAAATTTCACTCCAAAATATACCCCACCCACCAGTTACGGTTCATTTTAGAGCAACATTATCAACTAAGTATCATAGCATATGGCCATTTCATTGTATTTAGTAATTGGTTTTAACATCTAATGCACATCTTGAATATCCCTAGGAATAAACGGTTGCCATAGCAACAAAATCTGGTCTTTCAGTTAAAATTGGAATTTCTGTCGATTTTGGTTGCTAGGCAACGAACATTGCATGTATTGTATTTACTATCTATTACACTTCTTCAAAACATTGCTAATACGTTGTTTGATACAATTGGAGAAATAAAAGGTCCGTTATTATACTGTTTTAGATTTGAAATGATTTTAAATTCATGGCGGCTTAGTCAGAAGTGTCGTCAGCACGAACGCACATCGCTGAGAGACGGTCTTCGGTTGCCTAGCAACAGCGCATTGAAGATTATTAGACGTCAACTTCTATATGTAGCGAAGCCCGAAGGTTAATTCTATATGTGTATAAAGTTCCAGCCAAAACTGTCGATTCAGTAAAAAGATATTAACCAACTCTCAATTATTTTTGACTGACCCTCGTAGTTTCATTTTTTTCTGAAGATCACAATGATATCTTTGACCACAAGTACCGCGTTGATCCAGACAATTTATTTAGCATTTAATATAGCATGTTGAAATATCAATACTTTACTTAAGTCTTCCTGAACTTTAAGGAGGCATTGTAATTCCAGGCCCTGATCTATAGCTATAGCTTTAAGCCGTATATTGTAATAATTATAAGAATCACAATATATATTTATTCAGAACTCTATACAACAGAAAGAGAAAGTGCATATATACCCCGTTGTTGCAACACAATTATTGACACTAAACTATACACTGTCTGGGGTTTGAGGGATGTACTTGTGTGTAACAAGCAGTTGATTATTCTACATACGAGTTATTTTACAACTCACTAAAGCGCGTTTCAGAACTTTCAAATATAATAAGATCCTATGTCAGGAGTAATGGGTGCCACTGTGCCATGCATTACCACGTGTACTTATATATCTAGATATATACAGTCAGACATAAGTTAAGCATCGCCTCAATAGTTTCCTAGAAACCGAAGGAAACTTTCCAGTCATTAATATGTTCTTTTATATTTTTGAAAATAAATAAAGTGGTGACAATTTGCAGCACATTTCGATTTGATTAGCACAAAGGTAAACAACCAGGAATGGCAAATGCACACTTACCCCTAAAAAAGTCCATATTCTCTAGTCCATTATGGTAGTTTCAAAACGCTTAGACATGTAAAGTGTTAGTGTCATATTATCAGTCAGGTGCATAACCTCCAAAAGTTAAAAAATATATCACTTAAAGCAGTTAACTTTTTTTGCAACAAAAACAAAAGTAACCTGTTTGAGTGAATGTGTCTTTTTTCATCTTCATATTCCCGAGTTACCGCAATTTTCACGGCCATGTGGGTAATTTTATCTGAAAGACCTTTTACATAAATTTACGATTATGCAATAAAATTTTGTACGCATCGTCTATAAATAAGTACGCGAGGTCATTGAAGTTCAGAAAATAAGCTACTTTTTAACCTAAATAAGTTATATTGTTGACGGCTTGCAATTTGACCTTGGCCTAAATAATTTCAGATATAACTTAAATAAGTTACTTTCTGTAGCATCACTTAGAAATTATTGTTGAAAAGGCACAATTTTAACTTCCTCAAGTGATACATATTTTAACTTATAGAAGTTATGTCCCTGACTGATTATTACAATATCAAAGACAAGTTCTGTCTGAAAATTTCAGATTCATATCTCTAAAAGTATAAGAGTTATGGATGTGTAAAGAATGGCATGTTATATAGTGAAAATGCAAAAATTATAAACACGCGATTAACTATCTCTATGATCCTCTATAACTGACATGAAACCTTGAGTTCGACAGAATCAGTTTGGCACTAGTTTGAAAAATAAATCAAGATTATTTCTGCGTTTATTTGAATTCACATTAAGCAATTCAGTTTAAGCTGTGACACTTTTAAGGGTACACCCCAAAATAGGAGTCAGCGTATACAGGACACCGTAGAAATTCAGCAAACTAACCAAATGGGATTCTGATATGTTCAGCAGACCAAAGGAAGACAAGGGTAACAAAATATTACAACTGGTTGTTCTTCTGAAGAAAATTGTACACGAAAAACGTCTCTGAAATAATGTTCGGGTGATGCTTAACTTATGTCTGACTGTATATTTAGAAAAGACTACCACTAAGTGCGCAGTATTATCGTACCATGGATATTAACAGCCCGACCTTACCCTGCCCTGCCATGTCTTACCTGAGAACTATCATTCCAAAGCCCTCCTTTTTCTTCTGTCCAAAAGACTGTCAATCTCTTCGTGAAAAATGCTGCAGCAATTATACAATGTATCCCTCCGCTTAGCGTTTGAAGGGTCTCATATCTAAACAGTACACATGTATAACATGATACTGCACGAGAATGACAGGATAGCTAGAATACCAATATACTCAAAGAGGAAAAACACGTACATACAAAACAGTCTCAATTGGCTGATGCTGTCAGTCTCAGAACAGCCACGAATCCCATACATAACTACTAGATCCTACAAAACTGCTTAGCCAAAATAATAAGAGCCATGGCATGAGATTTCCAACAATATGGTATGTGCGACCAGCAAAGGCTCAGACCAGCCTGCGCATACGCACAGACTGATCAGAGCCTTTGCTAGTCCCTTGACTATTCTATGAATTTTAAGCTACTAATTGAACATCGTTTGGAGTTTCTAAGCTTAACAGGAGGCTGCAAAGGCTCGTCTGCATCTACACTTGTCAAAATGCCTCATTGTTGGAAATCACATGTCACGGCTCATAAGTAATAGACTCATACACAATAACTCAATAAGCCCGGATTAGACCAGAATGAGATACATTGTTATTTGAGCCGTGACATATGATTTCCAACAATGTGGCATTTTGACAAGTATAGACTCAGAGGAGCCTGTACAGCTTCTCTTTAAGCTTAGAAACTCCAAATGGTGTTTGGTCAGTAGCTTAACGCTCGTAGAGTATTCAAGCGACTAGCAAAGGCTCTGATCAGACTGTGCGTATGCGCAGGCTGGTCTGTGCCTTTGCTGGTTGCACCTACCACATTATTGGAAATTTCATGTCATGGCTCATTTATGGATAAGCTGGCTTCAGATCAGGATATACATGCGCACTGTTTGCATTCCGAATATTCCGATAAATATTCGCTAGCTTTCTGTCCTGCGATGACATGATTCATGCTCGCTAGATTTCTCTCCTGCAATGACAAGATATATGCTCGCTAGCTGGCAAGATTATTGCTCACTATTATAGCGAGCCAAAATGACAAGATATTTGCTCGCTTACTTGTCAAGACAAAGGCTCACAAGCTTTTTGTCCTGCAATGACCAGATAAATGCTCGGTGCATGTAGCTTTCTGTCCTGCAATTACAAGAAGATAAATGCATGCTAGCTGTTATAACAAGCAAAGACAATATTTCGCTGGCAGCGTTAACACACACAGATCGTATACGCCAGTGTATTTTTTTATCGCATATGCGAGAAGGAAGAAAGACTCAAATGAGCCTTTGCAAACAAAAACGAATCTGCATCCCTTTACCCCTAAGACCTCATTTGGCATTGGTTTTTGATTTATTTTGGTGTTTTCCTGTGTTAGCCCGCAGTTTTCTGTGTTTTCTGGTAAAAAGCAGA
Source organism: Loripinus fragilis (assembly GCA_964019695.1). Lineage (NCBI taxonomy): Eukaryota > Metazoa > Mollusca > Bivalvia > Lucinida > Lucinidae > Loripinus > Loripinus fragilis. The sequence goes on from OZ026521.1 coordinate 35,582,283, forward strand.
TTACTGTTTTTCTAGTAACTGCAATCAAATACCATAACTGCCCCAGGACACCATTTGAGAAAGCGACAAAACAAAAGAAAACATCACACACAAAAATGCCAAGAGGTTAGCCCTTTCCAAGTAGGTGACTACAAAGCTGCAAGGAACAGACAAAACAGCATGACAGAAATGAAATAACAAAAAGGATCCAAAAATGAATTACCGCCTTGGGAGTGTCAGTATAAACATTTTACTGAAGGGCACCGATGAAGTTGTGGCTACAGAAGCAATGATCTTAAATTTGATAAAGGGTCAATATATAAATAATGAATTTTAATATGGGATTATACGGGGTCGTAAAGAAAAGATTGATCATTTATCCAAATTTGAGATCAATTTGTACACTTGTGATAACAAGTTGCGTTTATGTGCTCATTTTTCAAACGGGTGCAAACGTGCATCCAGGTGCTAATTTGCTCCTATAAGTTTGCCCCACCTCGCAAGGTGAAGCAAATTCGCATCCGGCACAAATTTGCACACAGATGCTTTTTCTTAAAACATCGTTACACGGCTAAAACACATCAGGTGCAAATTTACACCCAAGTTTTAATTTGCACCGGGTGCAAATTATACATATAAATGAGGCTTTAAAGACCTTTAGAGACGCATTTTTACAGATGGAAATGAAATAAGCAAATGTTGATTCGTACATTAAACCATCTCCAAACGTGTCTCTACTTAGAATATGATTACCTATTATTGGTTCCCTAGCACGACACGTGACCACATCTTAATCCCCGTCGCCATCCATGTCCACCCATTGGACTCCGTGGTAGAACCACTTTCCACTTGAGTCGTCCGTTATTACGAACGGTCAACCCGGTGGCTGTTGGGAGATCTCCACAAGTTTAATCGCACCATCAGTTTTGAAAGGTAAAATAAAACCATCGGGAATAACGACCATCCGCTTGTCAAAGACCGTCTCTGTAAAAAGAAAACAAGTAAGAAGAAAGCTTAGGTCCTTAGTTACTGAGCGCACAGCGAAAACTCTGATCAGAATGGGCGGATGAGCAGGCTGATCTGAGTCTTTGCTTTGGCACACTTATTGTTTTCGTTTTGCCATGTCTATTGTTAGACTTTTCGCTTACTGCAAAGGCGACACCCCATGAATGCGTAAATAGGACTGATTAACCTTAGACATAGGTAAAAACTGAAAATGATGCGTGGTTTTATTCGAAAATAACTGTATCATCTTGCGCCATTACCTCCGTATAGACGCAAAACACATTATTTAGTCCTTAAAACGCCAGCACAATAACTGCATCTGAAAATGTCTATTTAACATAAGAATAGAGGCAAACATTGTGGACCCAGATCAGACTGCTCCTACAGGAGCAGTCTGATCTGAGTCCACACTGTTTTGTCTATGAGGCTTCTCATTTGCCCTCTTTCTTACTTTCAAATATTTAGTGGACGACAAAAACATACATTTTGTGATTATGCGCTTTAAGGGTTAATAAATGTGAGTTCAGTGTGTATACGGTTTGGGATTTTCATGAAATGCCCACACGTTTACGCGGCCCAAACAACTTATTTATTTTAACCAAATTATAAACATACCCTGATTTCCCTTGTTTAGCAGATGAAATAGCCGAACCACGCCCAGATATGAATATTAATATTGCCGCCTTTACAGTAAGCGAAAAGTATATTAATAAATAAGAACCACTTTCCGCTCGCGTCGTCCGTTAATATGCTACGGCGGGTCCAGCCAAAGTCATGTGATAAATATATAGAATCTTGCATTTGTGCTCAGATGTTATTGATATTATTCCAAACTCGTTGCGGAAAAACGATAAGATGCTTGGCAAAGCCTTATATCTTATTATTTGGAAAAAAAAATCGTACAAATTTATCGCAGTTTTGTCACTTATATCTGTGACGATTAAGTGAGTACATGTACCAGTTCTTTACATCTGTGATAATTTGGCACCAGTTCTTCCCATGTGTGAGGATTTGATATGCGTGGCATGTGATTTCCAACAAAGTGGAGTTTTGACAAGTGTAGACTCATACGAGCCTGTGCAGCCTATTTTTAAGCTTAGAAACTCCAAATGATGTTCGGTCAGTAGCTTAACACTCATAGAATATTCAAGCGACGAGCAAAGGCTCTGATCAGACTGCGCGTATGCGCAGGCTGGTCTGAGCCTTAGCTGGTCGCACATATCACATTGTTGGAAATCTCATGCACTGGCTCATATTTCACATTCGACGATTTCATACCATTTTTTTCACAGATATGAGGAGTTGTAACCGATTCTTCACATGTGGGAAAATTTGGTACCAATTCTTCACATCCGAGAATCTTCACACGTTTAAAATATAAAAATGTGAAATTTGAGTACAAAAGATAGTTTAAACTTTTATTTCATTTTAGTATAACAAAAAAGAGGAGTGCGCATGCGCCAGTGAATGGCGGTCCTGTTTTTCCGGGGACATTTTTAGGACATTTTTGGATTTAAAAACAACTTTTTGGCTGAGTTTTTACTATTTTCTACATTGTATTATATTGTTCTTGCATTGTAGGTTGTCATTCTCAAAATTAATTCTTGATTTCGGTATTTTCAACGTGTATCAAATTCGCGCCATTTTTGACCTCCCACTTCCGGTCTATTTATCAACAAAACAAACATGGCCGACTGAAAAACCGCGGTAAGGAAAAAAACAAAAACTACTTTACAATTAAGGTTTATGCTCATAGGTGAGCTGTCAGTTGCATTTGAGAACTCAATTTGTGTTACACTCTAAGTCCAAGACCCCTCTATACACCAAAATATTGAAATACAACTTCAAATAGCCAGAGAATGAGTCATTTTAAGTTTGACATGATGTTGATGATAGGATGTTTGCTTCTAGCAGCACGCCTAGTGAACTTTTGGCAACATAGTGGTCTACACCCTATTGATATTCCTGTCGACTTCTTTCCTGTGTATTCGACCTCAACCTTGATCACGGCAAATCAAACGAATCTTTGTTCAAACATCCCTCACCTTTGCACAATCTCCATCCTAAATAGATCAACCCGGTTTAAGGATTTTCATGGTTCCAATGTTCTGACCTATTTATATATATTCGTTATCCTGTGTGGCAATTCTTGGGACATCGAATCAAAGCAAGGTCCCAACTCCCTTGATAGCACATCACACTTCCCATGTGGGGTGTGTGATGCTGATGTTGGATGGGAGGACCGTGGGATTTGTTGCGATACTTGCAATATCTGGTATCATATAGACTGTCAGGCTATGTCATCAACTATGTACAGTATTCTTAATAAATCTTCGGGTAAGAACATTGTATGGGAATGCTTGAAATGTGGAATGTCAAACTTTTCCACATCACTTTTTGATACCACAGCTTCTCTGGAAACCCATAACCGATTTGATTCGCGTTCTTCCCTGTCCGATCCTGATAGTCCGATACCCGATATCATCGCCCCCCCCCCCCCCCCCCACTGCAGCCTCCTCTCCTATAGTACAGGAACCTAAGGAAGCTAAAGGGAAGGCAGCCAAGGCTGCCTTAAACCATCCCCTCAGAATTTTGATTATGAATTGTCAGTCAATAAAGAATAAGAAGGCTGAACTTCATACGATTATCAACTCGGCAAAACCAGACATCATCTTAGGGAATGAGTCCTGGTTAACCCCTGAAATCAAAAACTTGGAAATTTTCCCCGACTCCTTTGATGCAGTTCGGAAAGACAGAGCAAGTGATGCCCATTGTGGTGTCTTTATTGCTTTTAAGCGTGACTTGCTCTGTACTGAAACTCCGGAACTGGACATCAACTGCAAAATAGTTTGGTGTAAGTTGAACATTATTGGATGTAGGACACTGTACCTTGGTTCTTTTTATCGCCCCCCTGACAAGATTGACAATGAGTATCTTGGGGAATTTAACTCATCCTTATCTCGAATTATGTCGAATCGAAACGCTCATGATCTGGTTGGAGGAGATTTCAATTGCGGCGACATAGAGTGGAGTCACATGCAAGTACCTCATGGGGTACAAAAAAGACAGTCTCAGCAGCAACGTTTGGATATTATAGGAGAGCACTGTCTAACTCAAGTTGTAAACATACCAACGCGCAATGATAAAACTCTTGACCTGCTTTTTACTAACGCCCCATCCCCTGTGAATAGAGTCAAGGGGATGCCCCCGATCGGCAAAGCCGATCACGACATTGTATATGCTGAGTATGACATTAAGGCTAAAGGAATAAAACAGGCATCATGCAAGATCTATCTCTATAAACGTGCAGGCATGGTCGGCCTTAAAGACCACATGGCCCAATTTAAGGACGCGTACCTTTCTGAAGACCACAGTCACATGTCAGTTAATGACATTTGGGTCAAATTCAAAACAGGCTTTGTAGAGGCTGTAGAAAGGTTTATCCCATCAAAAATGACCAAAACAAAATACTCTGTGCCATGGATCGATGCAGCGATCAAACGGCTTGTAAAAAAAGAGACATAAGCTTTACCTTCGTGCTCGCAAATCAAAGGACCTGATGTCAAGATTCATTACAAGCGGTTCAGAGCACATGTTCAGAAGGTACTGAGAGATGCCTATTGGAAATACGTTTCCAATATATTTACGTTCGAGAACGATAGCTCAGATCCCGACACTCCCAAGCCTGAAAAGATTAAAAAGTTTTGGTCATTTGTCAAAGACGCGTATGGGATCACATCACTCAGAGAAAACGGAATTCTTAAGACAGATTCTAAGGAAAAAGCCAACATTTGTAATAGGCAATTTCAATCAGCCTTCACACGTGAAGACGACTCTGACCCGCCCTCGAAAGGGGCTAGTCCATTCTCCGCCATGGGGGAAATAACAGTTGACCCGAAAGGGGTCACCAAACTGTTGGACGGACTAAATGTTCATAAAGCCTCTGGCCCGGATGGACTGAATGCCAGAGTACTTAAAGAGTGTAGCAATGAGATCTCTCCAATACTGGCACTCATCCACAATGAGTCTTGAGCTCGGGGCGAGGTACCAGATGAGTGGCGACAAGCAAATGTTTATCTGGTCTTTAAAAAAGTTAAAAAATATGATGCTGCTAACAACAGGCCGGTGTCGCTCACATGCATCTGCTGCAAAACCCTAGAGCATATTTTAGTCAGCAACATCAACAAACACTTAGCCTTAGATAGCATACTTGCTGACTGTCAGCATGGTTTCCGAAGTCACAGGTCTTGCGAAACCCAGTTGGTCCAGTTTGTGCACGATATCATCAGCAACCTGGATGGGGCTGTGAATCGTGGGCACAAACAGACAGATTTAATCATAATGGATTTTGCTAAGGCCTTTGACAAGGTTCCACACAGGAGGCTATTACACAAATTGGATTATTATTGGATTAGAGGATCCACCCACAAGTGGATCAACTCATGGCTCTCTGGGCGCACTCAACAAGTTGTTTTAGATGGCCAAGCCTCAGATCCAGTCCCAGTGCTATCCGGCGTTCCTCCTCTTCATAAATGATCTGCCGGATAACATCAGGTCTTCTGTTCGCCTGTTCGCAGACGATTGTGTCCTGTATAGGAATATACATTCACTTCAGGATTGTTTGACCTTGCAAGAAGACCTCACCAGCTTAGGACAGTGGGAAGCCGGTTGGCAAATGAAATTTAACGTAGCCAAATGTCACTCAATGAGAGTGACTCGGCATCAGCATCACAAACAAATTCTTTTCGACTACTCACTACACAATCAAACTTTGGAAAATGTTCAGTCGGCAAAATACCTTGGTATCACCATTACAGATATCATGGATTGGGATCAGCATGTCTCTGAAATCTCTTCCAAAGCAACTAAGACACTTGGTTTCCTTCGCAGGAATTTGGCTTTTGCACGTAGGAGTACAAAGGAAGTTGCATACAAAACTTTGGTTCGGCCTTAACTAGAGTATGCAGCACCCATTTGGTGCCCTCACTCGAAACTTCAGATTAATCAGATTGAGAAAGTTCAGAGGACAGCAGCCCGCTGGACCTGCAGGAGATGGCGAAACACCAGTAGCGTCGGCGAAATGCTTGATGAGCTTGAATGGCCATCTCTTGAGGCCCGTAGGGACCAGTCCTCCTTGCTTCTCTTTCACAAGATTCATTGTGGAGCAGTGTCTATTGAAAAAGACAAGTATATGACCCCTGCTCATAGTTTGAAAACTATCAGGTCATCACATAGTGCTCAATACCGCAGACACCAGACATACAGTGATGCCCTGAAGAATTCTTTTTCCCCCGAACTATTCCACATTGGAATAGTCTGCCTCCTTCTGTGGCAAATGCCCAGTCCACAGAGGAGTTTAGGGCACTTTTTATTTAAACAAAAATTCAGCCAAAAGTGTTTTTGTGTTTTTTGTGTTTTTTTGTTTTTTATTTTATCAAAATTTCCAAATTCGCACTCCCTTGTGTAATGCTCATGTATGAGCGAACCAGTAAGGATAGAAAGAAAGAAATAACCAGATAACAACATGTGTCCATTTAATACAAGCAGTTCACATACAGCTCATTTGAAATACAAAAAAGGGATTCGGAAGAAAGTCTTTTGACATTTGTAAATCTGTTTTCCAGCTATTCAATATAAGAAATACAATAAACGTATGACTTGAATTGACATAAGTAGGTAAATGTATGAACAATACAGCAAACACTCAATAATTCGAACTGGAATTAACCAGGTTTAACTAACTGCATATATTATTCTGTCAACCTGCTGTTTAATACAAAAATGAATTTTGACTTTTGAAAAGCAGAATATTACAAATTACATTTTTCTTTGTTGTCTCCACGGAGTTCAGAGATGATCAATTCTATGGGGGTTGTTATGGTCGTGCCTCCATGTACCCAGCTAGCAGAACAGAAAAGTTAGACCCCAAATTTTATTGAAATTGACCGTACGTAAATTTCACAATTTGCCAAAAGTGACTTATTGGTACCAATTCATCACATGGTGTGAAAATTACGAAGTAAGAAGCCAACTATGGGCGGACCCAGAGCCTATTGATCCTCCGCCTACGTCTTGCCTGGACCTTATCATCCAACATGATCAATCCGTGATTCATAATGGCCAGCTGAAGCTTATCAGCGCGTCTATCCATTTTCTTTGAATACTGATATTTTAAATAAAACTGAACACGAATCAGTGGAACTTCAGATTTAATAGAAAGGATGTAAGAGCGCAACGAAAGCGTTGTAGAGCCACAAAATGCTCCATACACAATATGCTCTCTCGAGGTGCATATTGTGTACCCTGCATACACAATATGCTCCCCCTTAAATCAGGAGCATATTGTTTAGGACATGTTTCATACCTCCACAATATGCTCCCTAGCTGAGAAGCGCAGTCGCGGTAGAGTGCTTGACCCGATATCGATGGGTTGCGGGTTCGAGCCTCACCTGAAGCACTGCGTTGTGTTCTTGAACATGACACTAAATATCCTGTACTCAGTACTAGTTTTCCCCCGATGAAGTCGGAGGGATATTGTTTTGGCGTCGGCCGTCTGTGCACCCGTCTGTCTGTCTGTCTGTCTGTCTGTCCACCTGTCCTTCCAGAAACATACCTAAGTACCTATTAGTCAGATTTGATGCATTCTCTGCATGAATGGATAGTACCATGGACAGTCCCAAGTGCGGATCCAGAGGGGGGGGGGGCAGGGGGTCCGGACCTCCCCCGGAAAATCACAAGTTATATATTTTCTATAGGAATAAGCAATTGGAACCCCCCACCCCTGAAAAAGTTGGACCCCCCCCCCCTGGAAAATGTTCGACCCCCTCAGGAACCTTGAAAATGATAGTTTTCTTTGAAATTAACCATTTGCGACTGTAAAATAAGCTGAAGACTAAAAAAAAGGTTGTCAGAGCTTTTTTGTCAGATTGACCTGGACCCCCCCCCCCCCTGACGAAAATTCCTGGATCCGCGCATGACAGTCCTATATCGTTTAAGTTTCGTCAAAATCAACTGATAAACTCATTATTGCTCTGGTACTTATAATGCAAAAGTTGTAATGGCTTTCTTAGAGTAATGATCTAAACATTTCCCCAAAGCTATTATGTATAAAAAGCCTGTAGATAAGTATGACGGTGTAAAATGTAAAAATAAATACCCCGCCCACTTGAATCTTTAGGCAGGGTCAAAAGTCAAATACATTAATTTGGCAATAACTTAGTCAATTTTCAATATTATTACCGAAACTTTGTATGCAGACAGATAAAAAACAACAATAGATATGAAATATATCAGACTGGATATTTGACTGGATGCCTGGGTCCGATCCCCTTGGTAGATTAAGGGGATGGGGCAAGCCCAAAATGAAACTTATTCTGAATATTGTCAAGCTGCATATAAAATTAAGGGAACAGCACATGACAGCAACATGATAGCAATTATTTAGCACGCAGAGACACCATTGAACACTGAGGAAGGGGGGCAAAAGGTCAACGCATTTTCATCTTGAAATTAGTCATGTTTCGTAGAGCACCTTGAAAACAAACATTCTGTCCTTACATACACCCTAACTCCTTGGGTAGTGGCAAAAGGTCAAATATTCATTTATTAAATATGGTCATGCTGCATATCAAATAGAAGGGACTTACGCATGCAGCAACATGGTAGCAAGTATTGTTCCAGAAGACACACCGCGACTTCGGGGGTGGGTCAAAAGATAAAACTTTTTTTTTCTGAAATCAATCATGTTGAAGATCAGAATGGAGTATATAGAACACTGAAAGTACAAATGTCAAAGATCACCCACACTAGATCAAGTTAAAGGGGGAAAAGTGTAGATTTACTTTAAGGTGGCCAATCACGTGGTCTGACTGATTGGGTTCACGGACTGCACAAACCAGTTATCGGACATCAAAAGTAAGGAAAATCTGCTGTTGTGCGTTAAATGCTCGCAGCATATTGTGTACCTTACCTACATAATTTGCTTACATTATCATACTACAAAGGTAGCATATTATGTACCTTAACCTACACAATATGCTAAAATTCTCATAATACTATTCCATTTTCGTAATACTACCAAGGTAACAAGCATACTGTGTATCTTGCCTTCACAATATGCTCCAAATATCATAATACTACCGAGGTAGCATATTGTGTACCTTACCTACACAATATGCTCCAAATATCATATCTTACCTACACACTATGCTCCAAATATCATAAAATTACTAAGGTAGCATATTGTGTGACTAACTTACACAATATTCTCCCATTATCATAATACTACCAAGGTAGCATATTGTGTACCTTACCTACAAAATATACTCCCATTATCATACTACAACCGAGGAAGCATATTGTGTAGTGACCTACACAATATGCGCTAATTATCATAATACTACCGAGGTAGCATATTGTGTATCTTACCTACACAATATGCTCCCACTTTCATAATACTACCAAGGTAGCATATTGTGTACCTTACCTACACAATATGCTCCCATTATCATAATACTACCAAGGAAGCATATTGTGTACGTTGCCTACACAATATGCTCCCAATATCATAATACTACCAAAGTAATTTTTGCGTGCATTACTTACACAATATGCTCCAAATATCATAATACTACTCAGGTAGCATATTGTGTGATTAACCTACATAATTTACTCTCATAATCATAATACTACCATGCTAGCATATTGTGTACCTTACCTACACAATATGTTTCAAACATCATAATACTACTGAGGTAGCATATTGTGTGACTTAAAAACACAATATGCTATTATTATCATAATACTACCTACATATAGGTAGCATATTGTCTACCTTACCTACAAAATAAGCTCTAAATATGATAATACTACCGAGGTAGCATATTGTGTACCTTACGACCTTCAAAATATGCTCCAAATATCATAATACTACTAAGGTAGCATATTGTGTACCTCTACCTAACTTATATGCACCAAATATCATAATACTACTAAGGCGGCATATTGTGTACCTTACCTACACAATATGCTACCTTGGTGGTATTATGATAATGGGAGCATATTGTGTAGGCAGGGTCACACAATATACTACCTTGGTAGTATGATAACGGGGTAGTAATATGATAATGGGAGCATAATGTGTAGGTAAGGCACACAATATGCTACCTCAGTACTATTATTATAATTGGAGCATATTGTGTAGGTATGGTACAAAATATGCTGCCTTGTTGGTATTATGATAATGGGGTAGTAATATGATAATGGGGGGGGGGCATATTGTGTAGGTAGGGTACACAATATGCTACCTTGGTAGTATGATAATGTGGTAGTAATATGATAATAGGATCATATTGTGTAGGTAAGGTACACAGTATGCTACCTTGGTAGCATTTTGGTAATGTGAGCATATTGTGTAGGTTAGGTACACAATATGCTACATTGGTAGTATCTTGATAATGGGAGCATATTGTGTAGGTAAGGTACACAATACGCTACCTCGGTTGTACTATGATAATTGGAGCATATTTTGTAGGTAAGGTACACAATATGCTACCTTAGTAGTATTATGTTATTCGGAGCATATTGTGTAGGTAAGGTACATATTATGCTACCTTGGTGGTATTATGATAATGGGAGCATATTGTGTAGTAAGGTACACAATATGCTACCTCGGTAGTATTATGATAATTGGAGCATATTGTGTAGGTAAGCTACACAATACGCTACCTCAGTAGTATTTTGATAATGGGAGCATATTGTGTAGGTAAGGTACACAATATGTTACCTCAGTAGTATTACGATATTTGAAGCTTATTGTGTAGATAAGGCACACAATATGCTACCTCAGTACTATTATTAATATGAAATAGGCACACCTAATGGGCAACCAACCACTATTTGATCTGAGAGGATAGCACAGTAAACGGTATTTTTGTGAGTCGGTACTCGTGTTAGTATAAATAGTAAGGAAGAAGGCAAATGTCAGGAATCGATACAGTTAGTACCACACCTGACACAGAACACCTTATGGGAAAGTGACAGAAGAACAAAAAAACGTCACACACAGTTCTAAGCGCCTTGAGGTCAGCTCAGACTCAGAGCCGTCACTGTGTATTTAAAAGTGGTCCGACGGAGGAAACCATCGAGTGCCGAAGGAACGAAAGGGTGGAGAGCACGAATGAGTAATCATTCCACCCTATCGTTAGAGGTCTCCCCCGATAATTTTTTTTTTAAATTTTGAGCGTTTCTATGGTCGTTTTAATGGGTTTTAATGCGTTTGGGACTATATTGCAGTCGTTTTGGATCATATTTTTGCCAGAAAAGATTTTCCTTGTGGAGTGAGAAACCGAATGCAGGACAAAATCCTTTTTAGACAGTTACGATTGTCACCTTTTTCGTCAGCACTTTACTTTGACATATGTCTCCGCAGGTTTTTGTCAGAGGACTTTTAGCACTGATCCTTGGGTCGTGGTTTCGAAAAGGTATACATCTTAGCCACACCGGGTAGGCGGCAATCGAAAACGCTATCAACAATCGACGAACGCGGATAAAAAATCGATAGAAACAGTGTTTTCGATTGCCATTTGTCGAATGGCAACCGGAAAATTTGTTTCTAACGATTTTTAATCTTCGTTCCTCGATAGTATTGGCGTTTTCGATTGCCGCCTACCCGGTGTGATAGCGTCTTTCCAAGCAGGCTTCATCTAGATTTTGGCTGCGCACATTTCCTTGACGACTTCCCTTGTTGGTGACAAAACGTGAGATCTTTGGCTTCATCGTAATGAAGCCAGGCCCTAATGTCGAACCAAGTCGGCAAAACACTTCTCTGTACACATGGTCCAGGCCCAGGGTCCAGGCTTCTTTACGGCAAATGACCGTTGAGGGAACCGAAATTGGAACAGGCAGTACTTGTATATCCTTAACGGATGAGACATGGGCTCACGATGTTCATATTATATGAATTCACAACGTTTTAAACTTTAGAATAATAAGAAAAAAAAGCAAAACAAAACTGGATCACAGAAATTACCATGGCTTTGATAAATGTGTCTCAACATGAGAAAACCTGTCTTCGGGGTTTTCGACCATGCAAGCCTCAAACCAACCTGCTCAGTTACAGAGATTAGCCAGAATGCTGAAATTTTGTGTGTATAGCAAGTTTATCAATTATACTTTCCAGAGATTGAACGACAAAGTCGCTGATCAGACTGCGCGTCCGTGCAGGCTGGTCTGCGCCTTTGTTGTTGAAATGCAACTACCTTAGGATTTCTTGCGACGCGACCCATAACCCATATTTCTGTGATTGCTTGTTTTAACACCTTGGCAAGCTCTAATTATGACATGCGCAACGTGTGGTATAGTCGCATCAGAGGTACGCTCAAAGAAAAATAAGCCAAAAGGAGAAAAAGGGACACGGCTTGACAAGTGTAGACTTAGACGAGCCTGTGCAGCCTCCTAAATGTTGTTGAGTCAATAGCATAACACGCATAGAGAATTCAAGCGACTAGCAAAGGCCCTGATCAGACTGCGTGTATGCGCAGGCTGATCTGAGTCTTTGCTGGTCGCACATATCACATTGTTGGAAATCTCATGTCGCTGCCTCTTTCAAAGGCGCGACGATGCACGTGTCAGCTGGCGTTACGTCGTGACGTAACGTTAGAAGTATTGTGACGTCACGTCATGGGGATCACACAGCCGCTTGCTTGAAAGAGCTATCGTTAACGTTCAAGCTCCTGGTGATCGAAAAAATCCCTAAGTCTTTGGGCTAAAATACAACTTAAATATCAACAAAACTAGCATCTTCGGGATTCACTTATACTTTTTGTATTTTTTCAATATTCATGATGATTACAGCACATTTTTCAACGGTAGAATAAGGTTTTTAGTTCGATCGAATCGACTCCGTATAGATACCGGAACTCTCGGTTGACAGAACGGAAATCAGGCCTTCATATAGCAGATGAATAGAACAGAACAGAGCCTCTAATCGTAAGAGCAACCAACTCTCGTTGTTGCCGCTTCGCGGCAACAACTCGTTGGTTGGTTGCTATGATAATGGGGTAGTAATATGATAATGGGGCATATTGTGTAGATAGGATACACAATATGCTACATTGGTAGCATTTTGGTAATGGGAGCATATTGTGTAGGTTAGGTAAACAATATGTTACCTTGTAGTCGGGGAACCAAGGTAGAAAAAATGCTAACCCTTGCACCCGAAAGGTATACAGCTGGATTTTGTATGGTTGCAAAGGTAATTCTATGGTGTATTTAAAACCACTGTATAGCAGACTCGGTCGACTTGCATTACGTCAGAGCAGTCAACTTTCTAAGGAAGCCCAGCAAGGACATGTCAAAATATGATTTTTCAAATGTTATATATTTTTATCAAAAAAGATCAGGATTGAAAAATATTGAGTTTTTATAATAATACAACATCGGCGTAGACCTCAGAAGCAGTGGTGGTTATCTAAGAATACTGCTTATTGATTTTTAAAGCTTGTAGATTAGGGCACCCCCATTTTGAAATTAAATTTATAGATTTCTTTTCTTCAAATCTCATTAAAACTACATTTATTGCCAAAAAATGTATTTGATAATTATTTATATATCGCTTGGAAGCATATCTCGTAAAAAATTGTGTGCTTTCTTATTTACTTTTATCCTCTCGCTGAAGTGGTTTGAATTTCATATTTTTTTACATAAATAAATAAATTTTAAATTGAATGTGTTTAAGCACTGCATACAGTTAGACAGACGTTTGGGACATAATTTAAGACAGTTCATTTTATTTTCTATGACAAACTAGAAAATGTAGCTGAAAAGTAAAAATATGAAACCACGATAAATTGATACTTAGTATTTTATCCCATGCCAGCTCTTGCGTAGTTAAATACCAGGACAACTTAAGAGCAGTTTTACACATAAATGAAATGTATCATGGTTTAAAGCATGTTTATCTTCAATATTTTCAGCAGCTTTGAAACAGAGGGTCATTGTAGGGACCAAGTGGATTTTATCTACTGAAAACAATAGTTTCATTTAACAGTGGTAAAATAAATATGAAAATAACCTCGTATAACTATTATCATATCACCATAAATACCTGCCTGTCCCCGTCTGAGATGCAGAAATGTAACCGCATAGTATTTGTAAAGACAAGAATGCCCCTAAGAAGACTATTTTGGTGCACAAATGGCTGCCCATACTTTTAAATGCATTTGATAGTGTATTATTGTATTATCGAACAGTCAAACGGCTTCTCATACCCATCCTCCAGATAAGAGTGCGTAATGGAAAATTAGTTTTGTTATTTCTCAACCAAAACATATGTTGTGGGTACTTAAATGGACCTATTAAATGAGACGGTTCTTTTGAAGACCAAAAGCACACTCTTTAACTTATTGATATGGGAAACATCAAAATTTCTATGCTATGAATGATTGCTTAACATGACCTATGTGGCATACAAAAACGCATATATCCACGAAATGCAATTCTGGTCGCATTGCTATACAGTGGTTTCATATCAAGCACTATTTAGACTATCAGTATACAAAATTCCAGCCGTATACCTTTCGGGTGCAAAAAATGTGTGTTTTTGCACGATAGGCGACTTTGGTTCCCCGACTATTGGTAGTATCATGACAATGGTAGCATATTGTGTAGGTAAGGTACACAATATGCTACCTCGGTAGTTTTATTATAATTGGAGCATATTGTGTAGGTAAGGTACACAATATGGTACCTCAGTAGTATTATGATAATGGGAGCATATTGTGTAGGTAAGGTACACAATATGCTACCTCGGTTGTAGTATGATAATGGGAGCATATTGTGTAGGTAAGGTACACAATATGTTACCTCAGTAGTATTATGATATTTGGAGCATATTGTGTAGGTAAAGCACACAATATGCTACCTCAGTACTATTATAATAATTGGAGCATATTGTGTATGTAGGGTACAAAATATGCTACCTTTGTAGTATTATATGATAATGGGGTAGTATTATGATAATGGGGGTATATTGATGGGGGTATATTGTGTAGGTAGGGTACACAATATGCTACATTGGTAGCGATTTTGGTAATGGGAGCATATTGTGTAGGTTAGGTATACAACATGCTACCTTGGTAGTATCATGATAATGGGAGCATATTGTGTAGGTAAGGTACACAATATGCTACCTTAGTAGTATTATGATATTCGGAGCATATTGTGTAGGTAAGGTACACAATATCCTCCCTTGGTGGTATAATTATAATGGGAACATATTGTGTAGGTAAGGTACACAATATGCTACTTCGGTAGTATTATGATAATTGGAGCATATTGTGTAGGTAAGCTTCACAATATGCTACCTCAGTAGTATTATGATATTTGGAGCATATTTTGTAGATAAGGCACACAATATGCTACCTCAGTACTATTATTATAATTGGAGCATATTGTGTAGGTAGGGTACAAAATATGCTACCTTGGTAGAATTATGATAATTGGATCATATTGTGTAGGTAAGGTACACAATATGCTACCTTAGTAGTATAATAATATTCGGAGCATATTGTGTAGGTAAGGAACACAATATGCTACCTTGGTGGTATTATGATAATGGGAGCATATTGTGTAGGTAAGGTACACAATAGGCTACCTTGGTAATATGATAATGGGGTAGTAATATGATAATAGGAGCATATTGTGTAGGTAAGGTACACAATATGCTACCTTGGTAGCATTTTGGTAATGGGAGCATATTGTGTAGGCTAGGTACACAATATGCTACTTTGGTAGTATCATGATAATGGGAGCATATTGTGTAGTTAAGGTACACAATATGCTTCCTCGGTAGTATTATGATAATTGGAGCATATTGTGTAGGTAAGGTACACAATATGCTACCTCAGTAGTATTATGATATTCGGAGCATATTGTGTAGGTAAGGTACTCAATATGCTACCTTGGTGGTATTATGATAATGGGAGCATATTGTGTAGGTAAGGTCAAAATACATTATTCAAGTTTACTCAGTATTAGTTCTGATCATAATCTTAAAACATACATACAATAAATGATTCGTCACCTTTATAATGAATCGTCTCATATCTTTGCGAGCGCCCGCTTACTAGTAAGTGTCAGTGCAGAACATTGTATGTTTCTGTGGTCAATACCTGAATTAACCGCGTTCAGAAAGTCTCTATTCCCATGTTAGCCCCATGCCTTCCAACATGTTTCAGTATAACCTGAAATACATGTATGGTTTGGAGAGCTATGCCTTTTGAAAAAAAAAATCAAAATAGTTGCCATGGGAGCCAAATTGGATATCAGAATCGAATGATTCAAGTAATTCTGAATGTCCATGTTGCCCCTATCCCTCGAACCAAGTTTAGATTCAATCTGACGTAGGGATGGGAAAAGATGGTCTTTGAAGGATATCAAGATGACTACAATGGTAGTCATATTATATATTCCAATGGAACAGGTATAGCATTTATGAATGTCCATGGAGTCCTCGACTCATACAGGTTCATTACATTTCTACATTTACCCCCTGGCGTTTCCCCATTTTCCTTACTACGGTTTCCAAAGGTTGATTTCATGTCGGGAAAGAAGCCAAATTTGGAGACAACGTCTCCAAAATGTTGTTGATATGGATTAAAGACCACTATAATACAATTACGATGCCGGCATGGCTTTAGATATAAGGTTCGTAAGATAGACAGATGGGTGTCGAGGGGACAGTTAGAAAGAAAGGCAAACATACCACGAGACATGTTTTCAAGAAGAGCATATTGTGTACCCTCGGACGACCACTGAAATAATATATGTAACGACCCTACACAATATGCTCCTCTGGTAGCATATTGTGTATGCAGGGTACACAAAATGCTCTAGCGGAGCATATTGTGTATGCAGGGTACACAATATGCTACTAAAAGGAGCACATTGTGTAGGGGAGCATTTTGTGACCCCACAAAGCGTAGCTCCATCGCCTTGGTCGAAGCAAGGTCGCAGCTGCAGCGTCATCAGCGTAGCTTTAGCATAGTTTTGTTTTGTTTGATTTGATTATTTACGTACCATCAACAATATTACAGTTAAACAGGGTCTTCCTGGGTTGAACCAGTTCTAAGCTAGGATGAATGTGTCTTGTTATTGTTGTATCGGGATCGTAGCAGAAGCGCCTTGGAAAATCTCAAGCGCCACAGAAGAGCAATGACAGCGCACCAGTGGCAAGCTCGGCAGTAGCGTAACGGAAGCGTAGCAGAAGCGCAGTGGAGGCGTACTGGAGACGTGAATTCCCAAAATAGTGTGGCCTATTACGCTTCTGCGGCGATTTGGAATTGAGCCAGTGCATGAGATTTCCAACAATATGGTATGTGCGACCAGCAAAGCCTCAGATCAGCCTGCGCATACGCGCAGTCTGATCAGAGACTTTGCCAGTCGCTTGAGTATTCTATGATTGCTAAGCTACTGACTGAACACCGTTTGGAGTTTTTAAACTTAAAAGGAGGCTGCAGAGGCTCGTCAGAGTCTACACTTGTCAATTTGTCAAATTGTTGGAAATCTCATACCACGGCTCATTTATTTTAGAGAGAAACTCTAGAGAGGCGCCATGAGCGTAGCGGGATCGCCGTCCAGTGGAATGGGGTACAGTAGTGCGATAAGTACAATCCATGAAATCTGATGAACCGGCTCAGTTTGTACTTTAGATTGAGCCAGTGCATGGGATTTCCAACAATGTGGCATTTTGACATGTGTAGACCCAGATGAGCCTCTGCAGCCTCCTTTTAAGCTTAGAAACTCCAAATGGTGTTCAGTCAGTAGCTTAACAATCATAGAATACTCAAGCGACTAGCAAAGGCTCTGATCAGACTGCGCGTATGCGCAGGCTGATCTGAGGCTTTGCTGGTCGCACATACCCAATTGTTGGAAATCTCATGCACTGGCTCGATTCATTTCTCAAGTGCTCAAAGTTAAATTTGTCTTAATGGGACTCGTTGATTTATTTTATTCATTTGGGTAGATCAACCATTAAGATTTCATGGAGTCACTAGCGTAACGTATGCACTACATGACAACCTCATATAACACAACCGGTAGGCGGCAATCGAAAACGTTAATATATCGACGAACAAAGATCAAAAATCATTAGAAACAGAGCTTTTAATTGCCATTTGTCGCGCGACTGGCGACAAATAGCAATGGAAACACTGTTTCTAGCGATTTTTGATCCGCGTTTGTTGATTGTTAAGAGCGTTTTTGTTTTCCGCCTACCCGATGTGAAAAAGCCCGGAGTTTCAATAATATTATGTGTCCTATATTCAAACAATGGAATTTCCCCAGACAGTTATTTGCTTGCCACCCTCAGCGGGACTCTAGCTGGTTGTGGTCTTCGTTCATGGTTTCCGTTGTGACAAAAGGCTTTAGTGCATAGAAACGGAATACGAGCTAACAGGAAGCCAGCCATAGACTTTACAAACTTGAGTTCGAAATGGGCCGAAATCGTTGCCATGTGACTCTCATGTGCATTAAGTTGAACTATCATAATGGTAGATGCATTAAGATAATTTGAAAAGGTGGGCGAATTTCACACTTCCGCGACCAAAATAATAGTGACGTCTCACTCCGTATCCTACAGCAGAACAAGGAATTGCAAAATTTTAGATTGCACGTTTGTCTGTACAACTTGAATTGGCTTTTCATTGAATGGGCATATACTACAGAATTTTTGACGTTGCTTCGTCAAGTTCTACATTTGATCATTAGATTAAATAGCGTTCTTTTGTTTTGTTTGATTTGATTCCTTACGTCCCATCAACAATCGTTCAGTTATAAAGAAATGGGCCTTCAAGGGTTAAACCAGTACTAAGCTAGGATTAATGTGTCTTGCTCAAGGACACAACACATTGACGCCGGTGAGGCTCGAATCCGCGGCCCCTCGGTTTCGAGTCAAGCACTTTACCACTGAGCCACTGCGCTCCCAAAAATGTGTTCTTATATCATAGCAAAGTATCAAGATATAAATTCATTATTTTATGATGTTGTAATCATACATAAAACATGCAGGCGTGTGCGCGCGCGCACACACACACACACGCACACACGCACGCACACACACACACACAATTTCAAATTGAAATCCAATCTTGCTCCTGTACTGGTACAATTGAAATTAAACTTGTGCAAGATATCGATACAATGCTCGACACGTCTCGCATTCTATCACTATCCTCAACTCGTCTGATAAATTCAGTACTCTTATCTCTTACCCTTGATAATGATCAGGATCAATTGATATCTAAACTATACATTTACTAGCTATTGGCGTAGCACCCATTACGCAGGTTACGCAGGTGCGTAATAAAGATAGCAACATTCAAGGGAGGTCATTTAATGTAATAAAAGTGATTTTCCATACTATAAGGATCTGCTAATAAAGGAAAGAATTTGCTCCCAGAGGAAAGAATTCGCTCCCTCTGGGAGCAAATTCTTTCCTTTAAGAAAAGTTTCTATTTTGAAATGGGGCGCAATTGAAGAGAATCATTGCTTGATCCAGTAGTCTCCCTTTGTTGTGCGTAAATTTTACAACGTTCTGGCTAAGCCATATCTAGCGGTAATAGAGCTCATCGGACTACGTGAAATTGCAGTATGGTCTGTGTCGTTGTTGTTTGCTTATTGCATAACCCGATTTTTGTATGTCACGGCCAAATCACAATTCGAGGATTTATAAAAAAGAGTCAGACAGTGTTTGAATAAGGATTTTTAGGAAAAATGAAGGTGAGAATGTGTATTATGGCATGTCAGACGTTGCAATATTGTATTTGAAAATATATTTGTTCTATATCGAAATATTCATAGTCTTAAAATATGTTTGGACTAAAAATATGTATATTTTCTATACAGAAATATTTATTGACTAGAATATATTTATTGTGTAAAAATATTTATGGACTGAAATTATATATATTGCGTATAAAATATAAAATATTTATGGACTGAAAATATATAAATTGTGTATAAAAATATGTGTTGTCTAAAAGAATATTTGTTGAAGTTAAAATATTTATGGACTAAAAATATATTTATTGTGTATTAAAATAATTATTTTGTAAAAATATTTATATTCTAAAATTAAATTTATTGTTAATAAAAATATTCATTCGATTAAAACTATTTGTTGGGACAAAATTAGCATTATGGGATACTAGCTATTTCCTTAACGGTCGTGTGACTGTTTCACTGACGATGCTTATACGGCTATCTCACGAGTCCCTCGATGATCCCAGCTTTTCTGCAGGAGATGAAAGCCGCAGTCTTTGCACGGCAGCGGCAAGACAGTCGTGAGGTAGCCGAGCAAACTTGTTAACTGACATCCTTGCTGAAACAAGCATGTACAAATGCGACACTCCAAGTGCACACTTTAGACTAATCCGAGCCTTCTCTGATGTTTAAGTGGCTTTTCCATATTTTGATATTTGCCACAATGGCAAATATCAAAATAAAGAAAAGCAACTAAAACGTCAGAGAAAACTCGGACTAACTTCAGACCTGCCGGAGGAGACAAAGAACACTAACTATCACATGGCATTAAGAAGACAATAAAAGTTGATCAATCAGCTTCTCTCTTTCCCAGCGAAATGGTTGTTACACAGAATGAACACAAAGTACCGTGTAACAAAATGTAAGGATTCTCGAACCAATCCGTTAAAAAAGCCAACTTTTTTTCAAAAATGTATACTTGTTAGTGAATCTCATTGAATGATTCTTCTCATCTGGATAGTAAAATTGTGGTGAAAATATTAATGGGTTTAATATTCTAGCATGTGCATTTTATAATATGTGGCTTAATTAATACAGTAAATAAATGGTAGGCCTGCAACAATAGGATTGTGTAAACAATAAAAGTGGAAATAGTCAACACCCCTTAGAAATAAATAAAAGCAATCTGTATGTTAATAATTTTTCCCAAAGTAAGAAAAAGGGCAGAGATCAGGAATCGATAAAATCAAGCACCACACCTGACCCAGGATTCCAATGGGAAAGTGACAACTCCACAATTAGACATCACAAACGAGAGCTTTCCCGGCAGGTGACCAAAATGCATCAATAAACAGACGCGAACGAAAGCATAACAAAAAACAAGACAGAAAACGTAAATGTTCCATAAAGAAGCACCACCTTGGAATGGTCAACAAAAATATTTTACTGGAGGGCTTAAACCGGTTTCACGGCACACCAACCTCACCCATAGTTCAGATGTGGCTGAAGACACATAGATGATTGGTTTGCATGAAAGACCCCTAACTTATCAATGCATCATCTCTTAGAACATATAAACCAAGATATAAAATGGAGATAAAGAAAAGGTGAGGAATCAACAGTAAATACAACTGAATACTGGAGCAAGAGAAATCCAACAGGTAAACCCCGGCGGGCCTTTAAAGTACTGTTATTTAAGTGCTACTATTTCCTTTGTTTATGAATTTAACATCTATAATTTTGGGCGAATCATTTCTTTGTAGATATAAAAAGTTCAAATGTATACTATTTTGCTAATGTAAGTGTGCATGGAACTTAATACAAAGTGATAAATCCTTTTTTTCAGACAGACTGTTATATTGTTATCTATTAACAAGCACATTCAGTTTTGAGATGAAATAAAATATCCTATAGAATATACGGAATATACAGCAATGTATATACAGTCTTGAATGATGTAATATACATAATATGATGCCAAACAAACCAAAAAAACCCTAATATTTTACACCAGAATCGAAGTTCTGCATAGCTTTTCACTCTTTCTTATTAGCAGAATGCTCATATATGGTGTTTAAAGATATTCAAATTGAATTTCATGCTGACTTAAAGAATGAATGTTTTGTTCAGGTGCATCATATTTAACAGTTTATAACTCTTAATGTATTTGTGATACAAATAAACTGCTTGCAGCTATATAATGATCCATTATTTGATTTGTGTTTTAGAAGATGAATATAAAACCTGAAAGTTAACTGGGAACCTTATCAAAGAAAACTATTATATTGATTTTAAGTGATTTAAAAGAGAATAGCTTAAAGTGTAACATAAATGACATTGCAATGGGTCCATATAACTTTTATAAACATAAATATCTGTAAGGAATGAAATGTTCCTGTATATTACATGAATGTTTGTCCAATTTAAATAATTCATGTATAACCTTAACAACCTTGATTTCATTTATCTTGTTTAAAAATGTAGGGTAACGTAGTTAACACAATGTAGTAGCTAAACGCCCCAACCGCCAGAGAGCTAACTTGTTTCTAAAATCTTAGCCAGGAACATACAGTATTGCTAAGGCCTGATATTAGTCGCAAGGCACACGCGAATTTCCAGAACTATTTTTGTACGCAAAGTTTTTTTTTCGAGCACTTACGTAAAATTGAAGTCAATATTGAATCAAATTTTCATGTTAGTGTTTCTATAGACGTTTTTAACCATTTCAATGCCACAAACATAAAAATAAGATTATTTTAGGTGTGTAAATAACCCCACCACATATAAGCTCTTTGGTGCATGTGAAAAGATGGTACCAATTTTGTGACGTCACTGTGACGTTAATACTGCAAGAAAGAGTTGTAAACATATTTTTTCTTAAACGGCATATATTTTTCTAGTTGAAAATCGATAAGAATCACTTTTACTAAATATTCACACAGGAGCCCAAATTTCGACACAGGGGCCCACATTATATCGATTTTATTTTATACTTAGCAGTGAAATCAATGCATATCAAAAACAAATATAAGTGATATCAATCACTAGTGAAATGATATGATATCAATCACTAGTGATTGATATCAGCCTATATTTTCACTGTAGAGTTTTTTTGATCACCTCTGACTTTTCCATTCACTTAATGCAGCTCACTTCGAAAATTCAAACGCCCATAATTTTCTTATTTGTGAACAAAAACATCAAGTGTGGGGAGTCATTTTCTTAGTTAGAACATTTTGGTACCAAAATAATTCAGATTTGCTGAAATTTTTCGATTTTGAATTTTCAAAACCTCCCGCTTCAGTCAGTGAGGCAATGCATGTAACATATGCTACGCAACGTCATCAACAAATTATGACATCGCTTATGACGTCACTTGTCTCGCACTTTGACGCTGAATAAATGTTTTTTTATCTGTAAGACCTGATGACTATAGTTCATGTAGATTTATCCAGGTATTCTGTCACAAATACTCATTTGTTTTCTTTTACATTATTGTGATTCGGCTTGAAGCATGGTTAACAAATTGATTAACTGTAAATCTTCTAAAAAAAAGTATAAAAGAAAAAGAAAATTCATTTTTTTAGTAAATACCAAATATATTTCATCTGGTGAGTTGAAAACATCGAAATTTTCATTTGTGCTGCGCACTCATGAAAATTCTGACGTTTTCAACACACTTGATGAAATATATTTGATATTCACCCCAAAAAAGTAAATATCCTCTATTTATTATATACAAAGTAATGAAATACAGAAACATATTGATTAATTATAATGCATTTTTAAAAAAGCTGTATTTCACAGCCGTGAAAATATAAAAAGCTGTATTTTCACTGCAGTGAAAATATTAGTTGTATATCATGGGTGAAATTGGATGTCCTCTGCTTTCTCCATTGACTTCATTGAGCCAACTTCAGAATTTCAAACGCATGTAACGTTCTTATTAGTGGATAAAAACACAAAGTGTGAGTATTCATTTTCTTAGTTAGATCACAAGGTAGATTTTGGTAATTAAATTGTCAGGATTTGCTGAAATTTTCACTTTTTCTACTCCTGCTCTTATGGTTTCAGTTTTGGCCATCATTATACATTATGCAACGTCATCATTAATATGACACAATGTGCGAACGTGTATGATGTCATTTACTGCACAAAAATCTGTTATGCTTAAAATTGTATATAATAAATAGAAAATTCAAATTTTTGGAATGAATATGCCATTTATTTCATCTCGTGAAGCGAAAAATGCATATAACATGAGTGGCGAATTTATTTCATCTCGTGAAGCGAAAAATGCATATTTCATGAGTGGCGAAGCCACGAATGAAATATGCATTTTCTCGCTTCACGAGATGAAATAAATGGCATATTCATTCCAAAAATTTGAATATCCTCTATGTATTGCATGGCGTTATTTCACTTCCAGAAGCGACATCATAATGAATAAATGACTTTAGCTTGATATATAGTACGACGATCATTCTTTCATGTGTTCAGATACATTTTGTAATTGGTCAAATGCTGAAAACTTCCATATGAGATTATGAAAAACTGAGTACGGTGACATATCATTCTATTTCATAGATCGACTGTCCATGCATAAAACAAACCGTATGCTAAGTATTAAACAAACTTCCATGTGGGAAGTATTTAGTAACATATGTCCTTATGTGTATAAAACAACAGATCTATAAAGGAGTGGAACATTTCACAGTTGAAATAACCCACTAAATACAACCTGACTGTCTTTGTCCAGGGGCTGTACTTAACTATGACTTTATCAGGACGAAATCTTTACTAAACTAAAAGCTCATGTGCGGATCCAGAGGGGGAGAGGGGGTCTGGACCCCCTACCCCCTGGAAAATTACAAAAAAATAGGGTTCCTTAGCAATACTGGTCCGCATTCCCTTAAAATCAAAAAGCTACCAATCCAGCATTCAATGTTTGGCCATCATTGGCCCACCAGTGAAACGCCATTTAAAGCTGCATAGTCTGTAACTTTTGATCTTCTAACTTTAAAAATAATGTTTTTATTTTTCAAGAACACAGTACAAATACTCAAATTCAGGTAAACATTTTACCATTTTCGTAAATCTTAACAAGTTATCACTATCAAAACAACTGCATTTATGTTAAAATTCAACGGTCTAGAATTATTGGAGGGACGCAAATAATTACCAACAAGAGAAAAATACACCTATTTGATAAGATAATTCACTTTTCCATGCAGTTTTCAGCTGTACTGACCATTTTTATTGTGAAAATAGAGCTTAATTCCTCTTTTACAAATGGTTTAAAAAGAAAATAATTTTTTTCGAAAAATGTTCATAGTTACAGAGTATGCAGCTTTAAATGGTGTTTCGCTGGCGGGCGGATGATGGCCTGCTAATAGTGGTATTTCGATCCTTCCTCTCCTCATCAAACTATAAAAAACGCCAAAGTTGTACCCACTCTGATAAAACTTTCTGGGTCCGCACATGAAGCTAATGATGTACTGACGGGCTTTAAAAACGCCACACTAACATCTTACAAACGCCAGTTGAATGTAAACTTTCTTTTCTTCGATGATGTCATCATGAAGTGGCTTTTTCAGTCCACACTTAAGTTTTAATTGTACAACTAAACTCGACGACATTGTTGCTTCGTAAAGTTTTAGTCTCTGAAACACTTCTTAAGTAGCAGAGTTTTTAAGCCATCGAATGAACGGGTACACACAGATTAACGTCAAAAAAGCATACCTGCTGTATCGAAGACCTGCCAATTAAAATGAAAGCCATTCCGCGATGACTAACAAAGTTCATGACACACATTCGATGCTGCTCGTGTTTCTTGAACTAAAGAATTAGGGGATCTTTCACTGATAAAATTTTGTAAAATGAAGAGTTGACCCCTATCTCAAACAGTTAACATTTTCAATGCTTTAAATCAAATTTAAGTGGACAAGTTTTTCATGTGTTACTCATAAATGCGCACTCTTGAATATACAATCAATTGATTGCTTTGCATTCTTCTTTAAGGCATACATTAAAGCTTCTATTCTAGTGTAGCGTTTTTAAAGCCCGTCAGTATATATGCAATATCAATTGATAGACCGAAGCTATACCTTTCGAAAGATGGATACTTATGCTACCGTGAATTCGAAAGTTGAAGAGATACAAATAAATTCGACAAACATAAAAATGCCCCTCGAATGCGTTATGTTTATCAAAACACCGATTGGCCAAGGTGTCAGTAGTGATCTTAAGTTAAATCCATCTTCGATTTGTAACACTTTTTTCCAATAAGGTTATATATGCCTGATTAGGTTCCAAATAAATAGTTCATACCCATAACTTGATGCGAATACGCTGTTACACTGGATTAACACTGGATTTCTCTGGAAAAAATGGCGTCGGCTGTGTACTTTCGAACGTCATAACGTCGTCACAATGTCAGAACCGCACGGAACGTTTTGTGAACAGAAACATCGGCGAAATGATCAGTCTGGTCCGCAACGCTTTCCGTATATAACGTCATGCAAATAGTGCATGGCTCATTTTAAGTATTTTCAAGTTCAGACCCATGTTCAAAGAGAACGCCAATCTCCTGATTTGAACATGGATTTTCGTTCTTTTGTCGTTCTTTTGACAATGGGTGCAACAGCTATACGAATGGACATCTATGCAAGAATAGTGGTTTACAGCTTTCGGTAACGTTATGAAATGAAGTCCATAATAAAGATGCATATAATATATTATACGGACACAATCTTAGTATTTTCACGCAAAACTGTGATTTTTGTATGATAAATAGAATATATCATTCGTGCTCCTGTATCATTGAATTTATTAAACTTATTGCGAAATAGCTATAAAATAATCGGCAAGTCTCGCATTTATCGCATTTCCCCCACTCGTTTAATAAATTAAAAAAAACATGAACACTCATGTAAGATCCTCTAATCTATATTGAGACGACTCATAAAATTTAGTTGCTGATCCTATATGCGTAAATTCATTAATAATATTAAAGTATACACGTGTAGCTACATGTACATGTACCTAGTTGGTCTAGAGGCCTAATGAATCGCCTGAGTCTTCATCTACACCCCTGCTTTGTGTTTAAAGTACAGGCTCTGTCTAGACTGCGTAGATACTTAAGCTTGTCTGGGCATTCTCTGTGCGGATATTCAAAAATACCATCATATCATGTACTGGCTCATTTAAGGCTAGGCTGGACCCAAGGTCAAGGTCAGATAATGTTTTTCTCTCTTGTAAATGCATCACCTCCTAATCCGTTGGACGTAGCAACTTCAAACTTCGCAGGTGCGGTTGTCACATAATGTAGAAAGAAATGGGCAACATTGTGTGTGAGGTCAAAGAATCTATTTTCTTGAAAATGTATCTCCTTCTTAACCGTAGGACGTAGGAACTTCAAACTTTGGAGGTCCATAGTTCACATAATGTAGAGGATACTGCGAAACATTTCATGTGAACTTGACCATTTTGGGGTCAAGGTCAAAGAATGTATTTTCTTGTAAAGGCATTTCCAAAAATATTGGACTTCGCCATTTCAAGCTTTGCCGGTGCATAGGTCACATGATGTAGCGTTATGTATGACATTAGTCCTGAGGTCAAGGTCGAAGGTGCAAAAAGCGGGTATTCACGATGGTGTACCATCGACAGCAGTCTAGTCTTATTTTAAATTCATCGTCTCGCCTATTCAAAATTAAAACTGTCTGAGCGTGACGTGTTTATTGTCAGACATTCTTTCGGGTAGATCAACCATTAAAATTGCATACAGCGATTAGTGCAATAAATATGCATTGTATGACATAATAGACTTCGAGCTAAAAAAGGTCCTGCTCCCCCCCCCCCCCCCCCCTAGGGAATTTTGCAGACATATCCTATCTTGAAGAAAATTTCAAGCCGCATCTTTTAAGAGATGTTTGCACTCTGTGCTCCGGGGCGTTAGTCTCTAACAGCCTGTAACATATGTTACTGTAACAAACTAAGGGAAAAATCAAAATAAAAGTTTGAGCTACAGAAAGAAGACATTAAACCATCTGATTATTCACATTTCTTATGTAGTTTGCAAGCTGGACGCCTAAGCTACATAAAAGCAGCATTTTAAACATAATTACAGCTTTCAACGGTGTTATATGCGTTACATATATCAAATTTCCCTTTGAAAGTTGAAATCGTGACTAACGTCATTTAATTTTACAGACGATTTGTGCATTTTTACAAGTGTTTTTTAATCTTAGTTCGCTAAAATACTTATTAGACTAATAGAAAAAATAAAGTTTGCTTTTCTATCTCAAATACATTGTTTTATATGAGCTACTAAACAACCCTACCCCCAATTTTAAGTATGTAATTTTGGTATCTATTATTGAAGAAAAATATATGAAAATATTTGACGCTCGTAGATATCTTACATTTTTGGCACTGTCTTACTAATGCAATAAAGAATCATACATTTGCAAGTTTGGCATCAGGATCAGAGCACTCATTAAAGTATGTAACGTATGTTACATTGCATAATGAATGAGCAAGGAAATTGTCTTGGAAGTAAGAGATTATATTTCAGAAAAAAAATACTATTTTCACATGTTTTCCTATTAATCTCTAGCCTCTGGTGCCTTAGTCTTAGTAATTATGGTCATTGCTGATAACAAGCCCATGGAATTGTGTTACAGATGTTATATATAATCTTTTTATTACATATTTCTTAATGCCTATAATATTAAAATATATAGACGTATAGATAGAAAATATAGTTCTCATATAAATGACACAATTTAATAAATATTCCTATTGAATATAATTATTCAAAAACAATCTTTCTTTAAGTCACGCTCACAAGGTCTATCATTGTGTCTGCTTCTATTGCAAAATAATCACCCATTTCATCACAACCAGTAGAATCATGGCATAGTATTAGGACTGCAAACAGAGTACAATTCTGTTCCTCTCCACGAATTTGGAAATTGTGCAGATATATCCTACCTTAAAGAACAATTTAAGCTGCACCAAAAAAGAGATGTTTGCACTCTATTAACCAGGGGGTAGCCTGTAATGGTATGTTACGTATGTTACCATATCATTTTAAGAATAAATGAATTGAAAGTCTGAGAAACGGAAAGAATGCATAAAACTATCTATTTATTTGCATTATTCATGTAGTTTGCATGCTGAATACCTTTGATACATAAGAAAGTGTTTTTTAACAAATATACAGCTTCCTATGGGGTTATATGTGTTACATTATTTAAGATTACTTTTCAAAATTGGTAATTGTGACAAACATCACTTATAAGCATTTCGTGTGATCCTCCTCTTATGCCATCAAAAGACTTAATTTTCTTTGTATGTGTGGCCAGTGCCAGCGTCAAACAAATTGACTCAGCTATAGCTTGAATCCTTAGCATCCTTCAAAAGCAGAAACAGCATGTCAGTGTCATGGAATCAAACACCTGATTAAATATGGGTTTAATGTCATTTCACATATATGCATACATTACAATGGAGTATTACTCAGGTATATGTCTCTTCCTGTGAAGTGGCAAGAGCAATCTTACTACAGCTGCCTCTGCATCTGTGCTAGTCAAATGATTACTTTGCTCTTATTTTGCAAAAGCTATGTCTCTACCGTGTATCTCTAAGCATACTTAAAGATTTCTGACATTGGTCAAACAGAAATTTGATAGGCTGCTTTTTTGCATCATTTGCCATGGAACCTTTCTGGTCCTTTGGTGCTTAAGTCTTCTGGTCTTAGATCAATAGTATTTTCCTCCGCCCTAAGAACTTTATAAGTTTTCTTTAGTAACAATGTTGACTCTTGATGGTTTTGGCAGACCGTCTGAAACAATTTCTGTTACATCTTGAAATTATCTGGTATATGAGAAAGAACATGAAGTTGGACATTGCCATCAATTATGTTTGCAGCTGGCTGTTTTTTGATGTCAGTACATAGATTCAAGCATTAAAATAATGTAAACCCTTTGATTTCTCAGGTTTTGCAGCCATATCCTTAGCTGTTGCATTCAAAAGAAGGAAGGTGGACTATGGGTAGAATAGGATAACCAGTAGTTCTATATTATGCTCTATGGAAGATTTATACAGAGTAAACAAGTTGATAAGGTTGCCCCATTTCATGATCCATTGAAAACACTGAAATTGAAAACACTTGCCTCTGACTGTGTAATCACAAAGGATGTCACGACATTGCCCTTGCTCATTTATTATGACAAGTTACATATGTTACATCCTTTAATAAGCGCTCTTATCTTAGAAACTTAGTGAATCATTGAAGTGAAAGGGTCTAATTTGCGCTTTGTTCATCCTGCATTTCATTGCTTTACCTGCTGGGATACATCTAGTTTGTTTATCTGAAGGGAAAGAGTTACCTCGATTTCAGCACTTCAGAAGTACTAAGACTTCAAATAATTTTTTGAATGCTTGGGGAAAGACAATAAGTGCAGAGACATTATTAGATGAAAATATGTTTGTTGCATGTATGAAAAGGCTACATTTATAAAAGTTAACCAGCTAAGATATGATTCTTTATCACGGATATATCAAGGTACATCAGTCCAGGTACTCATTGCTTTTAATGACATAGTTTTCCTCCTTGTAAAGCTTCAGTCTTTCTCCTACTTGCAGAGTATCACTTGAAACACATACTCAAAGAGCCAACTATTAGGAATTCATATCAGTTTCCGAATGTTCCAAGCCATGAATGGCAAAATTGATAATGGCTCATCAATTTTGAGTGGACTGGTGGTAAAACTGTATAACAGTAAATGATTGAAATATTGTGTGATGATTCTACTAGTTGCAAGGCTGCAGGTGATAATAATGATTATCACAGAAGCATACAACGACAAACGTTCAACATGAGTGTTAAATCGATGAGAATTAGTTTGGACCATTTCATTTATTGTATTGTTTTGTACAAATGTATAACTATCTTTTCTATTTGTGGCTCTATATTTAGCATTATATGCACAGTATAAGACAATGTGTCCAGAAGGTCATTGATAACATCTGTAACAACAGTCCATTGGCTTCATGATCAGAATGAATATAATTTCTAATGTTTTCGCACCAAAGACTTATAAGTACACATGAAGTGTCTTGATCTTAAACTTAATGACATTTTGCAGATATATGAGCAAGACAGACTAAGAAAATGTGAAATATCCACACACTGCAATCGCTTTCATGTGTTTTACTTAAGCCGTAATGACAAAATTTGCTTCTCGGTAAAACTGGGAGTAGGGCTGTGTATTAGCTCCTATAAGATAATATATTTAAGATAGAAAAGCAAACTTGGCTTTTCCTATTCATCAATTGAGTATATGTTATGAAATCTAATAAAACAGTTTGAAACCAAGTCATAGTAGTTGTTTAACTAAATGACGATAGCCAAAATTATGGCTTTTAAATTATAATTAGGTTCATGTAACGCACATAACACCACAGTTAGTCGTATAAATGTTAAACAGCTTCCATATGTAGTAAAGACATCCAGTATGCAGACTATAAGAATGTCAATTTATTAGATAATTTTAATGTCTTCTTTCTGTAGCTCAAACATTCAAATTTCATATTCTCAAATTGATATAGTAACATATGTAACCATCTGTTACAAGCTAATGCCCCGGCTTACAGAGTGCAAACATTTCTTATTAAATGCATCTTGAATTGTTACATAAGATGTAATATGTCTGCAGAATACCAAAGAGGATTAGGATGGAGCAGGCCCTTACTCAACTTGATGTCACAATACTGTTTGATGTTTTTATTTATCACGCTAACATATGTAACACTCTCTGATCTTTAAAACTTGGTGACAACTAGCTAGCAGATCTAAAAGTCTTTATCATACGAGCCAGCTTAAAATCCCTAAACAATGTAAGATATCCAGCAGTTGCGAGTTTTTTCACAATTTGAGCTCAAACTTTCAAACTACATATCCTTTATTTGATATATTAACGCATGTAACATGCTGTTTCAGACTAACGCCCCAACTTAGAGAGTGCAAACATCCCTTATTCGATACAGTTTGAGTTGTACTTTAAGAAGGAATATGACTGCAAAATTCCCTCGAGGAGATTAAAACATTTTAGGCATATCTTACGTAAAGACAATGAGCATGCCCATTTATTACTTCAGGTAACATATGTTACAGCCTCAGATATTAAAAATTTTGCAACAAACTTGCAGATTTATAAGTCTTTTCATATAAGCAAATAAATGCCAAACAATGAAACATATTCATCAACTGCAAATATTTTTTAACTATTTTTATTTTAGTTTAAATACCAAACTTTTCACCTTAAAACTGGGTAGGGGTAGGGTTGTTTAATTGCTTATTCCAGAAAAAATATTTAAAATAGGGAAACAAACTTTAATTTTTCTGTTAGCCAATTGCATAAGCTAGTCTGACATGGTTAAAAACATTTTGCAAAACACACAGAGAGATTGTGAATGTAAATGATGTTAGCCACACTTACAAATTTTAATGGGTTATCTGATTTATGTAACGCATATGACACCTTAGGAAGCCGCAATTTTGTTCAAATGGCTGTCATACTTAGTTAAGATATCCAGTATGCAGACTATATGAATGATTTTTAAAAATAAATATTTCAATGTCTTTAATTTGTAGCCCAAACTTTCAATTTACTTTTTCTTAATTTGATAAAGTAACGTATGTTACAGGCTCTAACAGACTAACGCCCCGGAGCACAGAGTGCAAACATCTCTTAAAATATGCGGCTTTCAATTCTCTACAAGATAGGATATGTCTGCAAAATTCCCTAGGGGGGGGGGGGAGCAAACCCATTCTCAGCCATCCGTCTATAAGCAGAACATTGCCATTCAATATAGTATGCCCTATACTAAAACATTTGAGTTTTTCACCACCATTACTCGTAAACTATTTAAATTATTCTAACACATCTAAGCCTAGTGTCTTTTTGTGGGACATGGGCAAACAGTGCAGACTCGGATTAGACGCTGCGTTCTGATCAGGGTCACCACTGTTTGCTTACAAAATGTTATATTAAATTTGAAAAAAATCTCCCAAAAATCCCTTGAAACGGAAATGGACTGGTCCAATTGATAAGAGTGGCTTAAAAGGGTTAATAAAGTACAGCACAAATATAATGCAGTGGATCTCATTGCTACTTGACACACATACATTGATTAATTATAATATTTACATTATAATATTTCGCTGTAATCCAATCTTACGCTCTTTATATTCTCCCATTTTGGTCAAACTTCGGTGCTTTTGATAAATATATGTTTTTGAAAGACATTCTCGAGTGGCTGCTTTTAAAATTGGGGCTATACACCTTACCTAGATATGAACCACGAGAAGAGAAAACAACCCTTACACGAAGCAGTGAAAACACCCTGCATCCGCAGTTCAACTCAGAAAAGGGCCAAATCTATGAAGTCAACTGGAAAGGTGATGGCCACAGTTTTCTGGATGTGATCATACTATAACCACACCGAGTAGCCGGCAGTCGAAAACACCAATACTATCGAGGAACGTAGATCAAAAATAGTTAGAAACAGAGTTTTCGGTTGCCATTTGTCGCCACACTGGCGACAAATGGCAATCAAAAACACTGTTTCTATCGACTTTTGATCCGCGATCGTCGATTGTTGATAGCGTTTTCGATTGTCGCATACCCGGTGTGATACCAGAAAGCATATATAGGCGGGCTACCATCGGCCCGCCAGCGAAACACCATCTTAATGGTGCTTAGCTGATGACCCGATAATGGGTCGAGAAAGTTTACTGGCTGGGATGCTGGCCTTCAGAAGCAGCTTCGTAGCAAAACCAAGGAAACTATGCGTTAACTTGACCTACTAGTGTCGTCTGGTGATACATGTAACTTTTGAAAACAGTTTGTACCCAAATCCAGACACGACGAAACGTGGGCCCGACCTGGATCCAAACTGTTTGACACTCTGATAGTATTCCTGAAAAAAGTTTTTCGAAAAATTCGATTTTGAAAAAAAATCCACAGACGACAAAAACATAAAAAATTACCAATCATGCAAAGTGTTAACTTGACATACTCATGTCGTCTGGTGATAATTTTTGCAAACAGTTTGTAGCCAGATCCGGGCACGACACAACGTTGGGTCTGATCAGGATCCAAAACTGTTTGACACTCTTATAATATTCCTGAAACAAGCTTTTGAAAAAAAGTCGATTTTGAAAAATTCCACAGACGACAAAAACACGAAAAAAATGCCCATTATGCAAAGTGTTAACTTGACATACTCGTGTCGTCTGGTGATAACTTTTGCAAACAGTTTGTACCCAGATCCGGGCACGACAAAACGTTGGGTCTGAGCAGGATCTAAACTGGTTGAGACTCTTATAGTATTCCTGAAAAAAGTTTTCGAAAAAGTCGATTTTGAAAAAAAAAATCCACAGACGACAAAGCATGAAAATTTACCCATCATGCAAAGTGTTCTGATCAAGATCAAAACTGTTTGACACTCTTAAAGTATTCCTGAAACAAGTTTTCGAAAAAGTCGATTTTGAAAAAAAAAAACACAGACGACAAAAAACAAACATGAAAAAATACCCTAATTTGTTTGACACTCTGATGGAACTCCCATTGGCGTAGCTCCCATTGCGCAGTAACGCACGTGCTTAATGAAAATAGTAACATTTAAGGGAGGTCACCTAATGTGGTAATAGTGATTTTCCATACTATAAGAACTGCTCATAAAGGAAAGTTTTCGCTCCCTCTGGGAGCAAATTCTTCCTTTAAGA
The DNA here is from genome assembly GCA_964019695.1 of Loripinus fragilis. Taxonomy (NCBI): domain Eukaryota; kingdom Metazoa; phylum Mollusca; class Bivalvia; order Lucinida; family Lucinidae; genus Loripinus; species Loripinus fragilis. The sequence continues at coordinate 35,616,823 of OZ026521.1, forward strand.
GAAGTTCCCATTTTGAAATTGGACGCCGCGAATAGAAGGGAATCACTGCTTGATCCAGTAGTCTCCCTTTGATGTGCGTAACTGTTTCAGCGTTCTCGCTACGCTATTTGATACCTAAAAGAAATTTACGAAAAAGTTTGCAAAAAAGCATGTACACTTATTCAGTGGACAAAGAGTTAACATAACTAACTAGTGTCGTCTGCTGATAACTTTTGCAACAGTTTGAATCGAGTCAAAGGCCCGACGGAACGTCTTGCTGGATCTGAATCCAAACTGTTTGACAATCTGATGGTATTCCTGAAAGAAATCTTCGAAAAAGTTGATTTAAAAAAAAATCTGCAGACGATAAAAAAACATCAAAATTACCCAGTATGCAAATAGTAAAAAACTGGCAGCAGGTATGCTTCTCCATCAGGCCCCGAGGTTATAAAACTTTTTCATGTTCAACTCAACTGAGCATGAAAACGATCATGTTCATTGAGGTTAAAATGCCAACAATCGTTTGCATTCTAACATTTATAAGCATGATAAATACAACATCTGAGTTTGAAAGCAAAGAACGTCATTATATTTCAGCATTATAGTTTTTATAAGCATTTAAAATTTCATGCTCAGTTGAAAACTTCGGGACCAGGACAACGCTTTATAATCTTCTATACTAGTGCCCCTGTATTATTATTTTTTTTAACTCGTTGCGAAAAGCGATTGAATACTCAGCAAGCCTCGTCTGATTCTAACACTTTTCCCCAACTGGTTTAATAAAGCACTCACGTAGATCCTCTATTTTACGAGCGTAAATAGAGGTGAATCGTGATCGGGTTGGTTGTTGGCTTATTGAATAAACATTTTTTTAATTACACGGTTCAATCACAAAAATAGAGTCAGCAGGGTGTAACTGCATAAGAACTTTTAAAGGAGAAAATGAAGGTGAGAATATTTATTATCTACCGGGCGTGCTTGAAGGGTTTTATAATAAATTTTAAAAGCGATGGCATGTACATGTACGTGCAGTACTGCACTGCACTAAAAAAAAATTCACATGCAGTGTTATTATATTATATAGCAAATGCGAAAACGCACTACGTTTAAAAAGGATAAGGCTACTTTGAACGGAAAAGGGCGTCAAAGTTTTGTATATAGGATGGGGGGGGGGGGGGGAGGTAATCCCTTTTAAATGTTTGGTTCAGCTTATATAGAATAGTGGTGTGTGTGTGGGGGGGGGGGGGTGGGGTATCCAGTTCAGCTTTAATGCTTACCTGATAAGCAACTTTGCCCAGCACCTCAGTGAAGTCTGGCCAGCGCAATGCACATCTCAGGTAGAATCAAATTATATATACATGCACATTTTAGGCTATTTTAAAACGATTGCGATTTCAGCAAATCTCTATAAATGAGCAGGTGGGTTAAGTCTCACCTGAGCATCAACCCAAGAAAACAGATTTCAGGACCTAGGATATGTACTTTTCGGATTCAAAATAACTCTGCTACCCCGTTGTAAACGTCCTGCTAGCACACAACTGCAACAGTGGTCCATCAACTGAAAAAGCGTATCGTTGGAGGGCCGTTGATCGCCCGACGATGTATGCTACTTGGACTAGGTTCTTCCGTCGGATTTGATAAAACAACCCGGAGATATTGCAGTGTATAATCATATATCAAACCAAGAGGTCATTGCGGTAAAACTAAATTGACGACCGTATATCCGACGATATACCTCCCATAAGGAAACTTTTGATTATGGTTATCCCCATTTTAATGCATTAGCAGGGAGCGCAGTGGCTCAGTGGTAGAGTGCTTGACTCGAGACCGAGGGGCCGCGGGTTCAAGCCTCACCGGCGTCATTGCGTTGTGTCCTTGAGCAAGAACATTAATCCTAGCTTAGTACTGTTCAACCCAGGAAAACCCGTCCCTTTATAGCTGAAAGATTGTTGATGGAACGTAAAGAATCAAATCAAATAAACAAATGCACTAGTAACATTTTTACTTAAAAAACGTTCAGCGGCTGCCAGCTGCATAAAATAACTTGTCTGCCAAAGAAAAGCGACGTTACGTAATGACGTTAAGTTTGCGACAGCATATCGAAGGATATACTGTCGCATTTTTCGTCGTTATCCAATCAGACGTCGCGTTACATTTGCAGGTGTATTAGAATATGTATATATATTTAGTTTCATCTTAACATCCAGTGCAGATATCGATGAAATGACGCATTCTGTGAGATTTCATCTGGCTCTTAACCGTTTGTTAATTTATCGTTTACTGTCGTGCCAACCACGAGTGACAGTGACGTGATACTTTGTTTACAATTGCTAAGTAGTCAGTATTAACTTCACTTGAGCTAACGCGAATCGATAGATCACTTGTGTATTAATCCTATCCTGCGGAAAGGATTGATACACAAGTGGTCTATCGATTATAAGTCCCTGATAAATTTATAAACAAAACATGAAGTCACTGTCACTCTTGGCTGGCAGGACAGTACACGTTTCCATCATTAAAAGAGTTATTAACATAACTGGGCCTCTAATCGCAAATGCCCCTCGTATGCGTTATGTTTAGCAAAACACCGAGTGGCCACTGATGTCAGACTTCATATGGGTATCTTGTGTGAGCCAACTAGGTTCAACAAGGCTTTGTGTTAAGAGTGCGTGACAGATTTTTTTCATTTCGCAACAAAAACGCTTGTTGTGGGTATTCAAAAGAACCGTCTCAATGAAAAAGAAAATATTAACAATTTTGCGATGAATATTTGAGTTTTCTTTCTAAATCTGTTAATTTTGAGACGAAAGAATGATATAAAATGCACAACAACCCTACCACCCACGCTTATGGAAAATAAATACAATATCTAGGCTTGCTTCATGCAAACTCTCCATATTCGTGTTATTCTCTGCAGCTGAGCAGGTTGGTCGGAAACCCCGAAGATTGGTTTTCTTGCGAGATACATTTATATTTTTACTTTATTGCAGGTTTCCGGACAGTGTATCTGGCTGGTTTTAGCCATTATACTGGCTGACGTCAGTCTTACAAAAGCAGATAGCCACGGAGCAGCTAAAGGTAATTTCCTAACTCACCAGTACAAGGGATGCAACTTATTGCACAGCCCTTTGGTCATCGAACATCGAACTCATTCGCCAGAAGTGATACTGGTGTTGTGATTGACAGCGAGCCACATCTGGGTCGCACGTGCAAAACAAGCCTCTTGTTTGCTACATTGGCTGTCCGCGTTCAAGCTGAGGACACTCTTTAAAAAACACACATTTTTTCGGTTTTTGAGTGGCCTCTTAAATCAAGTTTAATAGGTATCCAAGTTGAGAAATTAAAAAAAAAAATTCTGGCCGACCGACCCATACCACGGGGGTAATACCAATTTCGCTATTTTTGCTGGCGACCGGGACGGTACTGCGTAAAGCTGCTATCGACCGAGGAGTACGGCTTGCGACCGGTCGGTACGGCTGTCGGTATAGGGGGGTCCTGACTTAAACGCCTATGGAGGGCGCTATGGAGGAATTTATGGACCCCAGAAAAATACCATGATACGGCTGTCAACTGTCAGTAATACGACTGTCGAGGCTATCGTACTGTGAATGATACGACTGTCGACGAAATGTGAAAATTATCTATCATGCACAGGGGTTAAAATACATGATTTATTCTTTGACTATAACTGAAATCTGCTTTTTCAGACAGTTTTCACTAGCAACAATGAAGAAAGGTGTATGCTTTATGCGGATTTGGTAGCTAAAAGGCGCAACATTCACCAATAATAACTCCCCCACATTCCATCTCTTCCATGCAATAAAATTCACAAAGCAGACTACAAAGCTGGTCACCGAAGCTAACTCACAGGTTTGGATAGAATAAGAGCGTTAATTGTAAACATTTCTTATCCATCAGATTTAACATGCGTTTTGGTGCTCAAAAGAACCGTCTCGTTGAAACGGTTATTCAGAGTACCCACATCATATGTCTTGGTTGAGAAATCAGAAAAAATATATTGATTACGCTCTAAAAACTAAAGGTCTGATACGTAAACATGTAAAAGGCCAATACTTAATATACAAAAGGCCAATACTTTAACATAAAAAAGGCCAATATCAGATAAAGAAAATATACAGCACAATCTTTGTTAAAGGAATAGGATTGCAAACATCAATAGAAACTCTTGAACGTGATGTTGGATAAAAGATGGCACTTGAAGTTTAAGTACTAATAAAGCACATTTTGAAAAATAAAATATTTAGGCTAGATGAGTCATTTTGAAAAATTAAAGTTGGCGTTTAGCATTTCTGAAACGGCGGGATGAGCACAGAAGTTCAAGCGCCTGTGTAGGGAGGAACATTTCTCAACAATTCACCTTCCTGTAATACACGCAGACTAATAAAAGCGAGCATCCATTTACTGTAATGTTCAAAGATTGCATACGCGGATCAAGATTGTTGATTTAAGGGGAGGGGACCAGGTGTTTTGCTGGCGGGCGGATGATGGCCCAGCACTGGATGCTTATCTAGCAGCTTTTTGAATTTTCGTCATGGGGGGGAGGGGTCAATACCTGTATTCAACAGACAAACGTTTTAGGATCCGTGCATGCAGTCGTATAGCAGAACTTTAGACCTACACACCTCTACAAATATCAAGTAAAATTGGCCTGCCAGCAAAACGCCATTTTAATGGCGTTTCGCTGGATCGACAATAATAGCCCGCTCTCCAGACAAACGTTACTCGATCTGTGCATGGCATTTCAGCAAATACTCATTAAGAGAAATTTCAATCGCAATGACTATGCAGTCGTATAACGGAACTTAAGACCTACACACCTCTACAAATATCAGCAAGCAAAATGCCATTTCAATGGCGTTTCGCTGGAGGCCAATAATACCCCGCTCTCTAGACAAACGTTTCTGGAAAAGCGCATGACATTTCAACAAATGCTCATTCAGAGAAATTTCAATTGCAATGACTGTATGCAGTCGTATAACGGAACTTAAGACCTACTCACCTCTCCAAATATCAGCTAAAATTAGCCCGCAAGCAAAATAGCTGGAAGGCCAATAATATCCCACTCTCCAGACAGACGTTTCTGGATCCGCGCATGACATTTCAGCAAATGCTCATTAAGTGAAATTTGAATCGCAATGACTGTATACAGTCATATAACGGAACTTTAGACGAACACACCTCTACAAATATTGATGAGTTTCGACCTCAGACGGATCAAAGATAAGACGATTCTAATTTACAGCACGTGAAAGGGGAAACAGGTAGAAACCGTTATAAAGCGGTATCATAGGCGTTAAATAATATATTATCATGGTTATATAGGTAACATTCACCATTTCACTCAACTTTCTCTGTAGCTCGATAGGTAAGCAACAGTGCATTAATGTTAGTCTAATAAGGCATAAGTTTTTTTTCATTAATGTGAGTTTGAGTCTCGGCCAGGCCTTCTTTTTTACTTTAAATATAAGTGTGCGTGCGTGCGTGCGAGCGTGTGTGCGTGCGTGCGTGTTCATTTGAGCTCTTTTTCTATTGTATTTTTTCATCATGGTATATATTTTATTTCATAATTTATTAAATTTCAGATACAATTAATTTCAAATGCCCTCTGTCTCGCTGGCAGTGTCAGTATCAGAGCTGCAGTCAGAGCCCAATGCAAGATCAATGACCATTAGTTCATCACCTTCCTCTGCCGCCGAGTATGTATACGGGCTCTACTGACAAAACATGCTCGACGCACATCACCAAGTCACCAGGTGTAACCTCTTCAATCAGTAACTGTTCCTTGCTAGCAAGGCGAAATTATTCCTCGCATTGAAACAACCATAAAAACGCATTAGGTGAAACAATTTGCCGCAGAGTAGTCAAAATAAAATTTATCGTGTTTTGAAGATAGCAGGAATATAATATAGTAAAGTTCAGAACAGCGGGCCGCCATTCCCGCCAAACTTGCGATTTTTCTCCAATAAAATTACAATGTACTAAATTGTCATAATACTGGTTCCCAAAGGTACATGTAGTAGATTAACCATTCCTACCCCCACCCCCCCCCCCCACAAATAAAAGATATGTTAATTGAAAATAATATTTTTGGGACTCGATCTCTCTGATTCGAACTCTGCAACCTTCCAGGGAATATTTGCAATTCAAGACGCTCGACTATGTCTGTAGAGGTAAAATTTGCATAGAGTACAGTGACGTCACTAATTATAACTGTAATCGGAGAGGTCTATTGACAATAAAAGGTAATCCCGCATTTAGACAGGTAAACAAACGAGGATATTGGTAGTTATATCCTTACTAATACATTAAAGCTATAATTGGGTGTCACAGACCAGTGGTCCAGTGGTTAAGTAGCGATATTAACATATTCGAACCTGTATTTTTCTGAGGGTTCGAATCCCTGAGTTTTTATTTTCTTTTTTTTTTCTTTTTCTTACCCCTTCAGTGGGCAGTTTGAATTGCCTAGCGCTGTAACAAACAGTGGCGGATCCAGAGGGGGTTCAGGGGGCTTCATAACAGATTATTTCATTTTTAAAGGGATATTCAAGAAAAATGAGAGATCATCTGCAAATCGACCCCCTCCCTAATTTATCTGAATCCCCTCTCCTGGAGTCGTGGATCCGCCTTTGAACAAAAAGGCTTATGTCAATATTTCAGGCTTTACAGGAAAACCAGTTAAAGGCGAGGGTTTTAACGACCCACGAAGGGTCTAGCAGACGTTAGTGTATCAGAAAACTATGTTTGATCGTTATTATTGCATAAAGTCATATTGTCACTTGAAAACTTTGGGTGAACGCTTCGAAAAATTCATTTCTGCATTACTATAATGGCGCGCAAAAGCATGAAGGATTCGAAGGTTTTGAAAAAGCCTGTTCCAGAGCAAAAACTTACGTCATCCTAACGCCACTGAATTACGTTCATTTCTATACACGCTACTATTGATTACGTCAATTTTTGTGACGGCCTAGAATGCGTATATGTGACCCGTCACGCGAAAAGGGACGAGTTGGGTGTCATATTGTGAAATTCACTTTTTCCGCGTTTTGAATAGAGAATTTAATGACGAATCAAGAAATATTAACATGTTGGTGGGTTCTTGATCATTTTGGGTCTCAAAATGTCCAAAGAAGATGGGTACCGTCCTGAAGCGTCACAAACTTTATATTGACGTTATTGTTATGTTACATGTACATCATAAAATCCAGCAGATTAACACGCGTTATAAAATATTGCAAAGGACGTTACAATGTATTTGTTGTAATCAATTTTCTTTTGTCTTCTTCTATTTATTTTTCCTCTCATTCTTCCTCCTCTATTTCTTCTTCAAATGTCGCACCAGATATTTTTCTAGCCTTCAGCTACACTATAGTGTCAACACTTAGTCAACTTAAAAAACAAAACAAAACAAAAACAACTTCACACTGACATATTTTATGTGCTGTTTAAAAATTATTTTCCTTGTTGTTAATGCATCAAACTTGATAATAAGGATACCATTTGAAAGGAAATTGAAAAACGCAATAGACGAAATTCATTTATTAGCCAAGGTGTCATACTTCCTGAAAAATGATATAGTAAAACTGCAAAATACTGAAAAACTGAGTTTTCGTTGACGTCAACGGGAACGTCGCAGAGCCATGACGTAAAAGATTTTTTTTCTCAAACGTGTACATTTACTACATTATCAGTTGAATGAATTTAGCAAATATTAGAATATGTATACATTGTTATATATGCTATTTCCACCAGCTTTCTGCTAGCATATTGCTTATTGTCGCCCGCCTTTTAGAGAGAGTGATAAGCATAGTATTCGTGGTGTCTTGTTTGTGGAGCGTGGTTCAGCTTGGGTGCCAGGTGTGTGCAGCTCCTTCTACAGTTTAAGTGTACCGATAGAGTTGAAACTTGCCATTGCTTACAGATCATTCAGATGCGCAAGTGGTTTATATACAATACTCAGTCACATTGATTTCAATCACTTTTTTTAGTTGTGACTATCGACTGTTACCAATGTTACAGATCATTCAGATGCGCAAGTGGTTTATATACAATACTCAGTCACATTGATTTCAATCACTTTTTTTAGTTGTGACTATCGACTGTTACCAATGTCTCATGATATTGATTGTTGGTATGTGCATGGGTTTTAATATGATTCTCAAATTTTTTGTCACTATTTTATGTTTTGCACTTAAACACAAGTCTGAGGCTTGCATAGTGACTATACTATAAGCATGTGAAAAAATTTACCTATACGGTTTATAGCCTACTGATTGTTTGAAACTATGCATGTACAGTCACGGGACATAAGTATTCGCCTACTTGGGAAAGTATTCGCCTACTTGTGACGTCGCCGTTTAAATTAGCGTAATTCCAGATTTTTTGCAAAAATTATTGTCGCAAAACTACAGAAGCTACAATCATGGAAAAAGTACCAAATGAAAGCAAATTGATTTACGCAATAAACAAATTTATTGTAGCTTCCTGGTGTCTATTGTTTTCGCATGGTAGTCATTTAAACACAAAGACAAATTAAAATTTCATTTTTTTCGGTGACGTCAACGTCAGCGTAAATGGGAATCGTGATATTTGAAATTGTACGTCCAATTTAAAAGCGTTCTCTTGAGAACCAAAAGCATAATTATTTTAATATTTAATTGTATATTACTATTTTCTATTTGCTTTTCATACGTGTAGATTTTATAAAAATGCACCCATTAACTTCGTCGTAATAATTTTTGCAAAAAATCTGGAAGTGCACTGTTTTAAACGGCGATGTCACAAACGTCTGCCCAGGCAAAGTATTGCAGGTCAGATCGCCGCCGCAGGGTACATGTATATATAATTATGCGAAGCTCTTCGGGACTGTTTCACATTCATATCAATATGAAAAGCGTCAATCAATTCCCGGCAGGTAAGCGTAAAATTTACTCCGCCTAGTTTTGGGAAGGAATGCAAACGGCAATGCCGTGAAGATGCTGCTGTAAAATGATAGCCCGCTACTAAGTCCCACAGGTGCCGTAGCTCCTAATGAAGGATGCATAAACGGATTTTTTGTATCTTATGACGGAGGGGGATTTAAATATGCAGATACTATTGGTCTGTCAATATCATTTTGTCTACAGCAAAAAAAAAGTATATAAAAAGCCTAAAAAGAAGCAAAAATTAAATTGGAATACCGAAGCTCGTAATCGAACTTGGGCCGTTTGCGTGAGAGTCAGGTATCGTAGCCTTACACCATTGCAGAAATTTTAATGAATTTGCTTATAATTATTTCAAATCACATTGCATAATCATGAATTATTTTTGCATATGTTTTTATTTATTCACTTTAAGTTCCCAAAGGCCATTTTGAATGTTTCACAAAACACTTCTTATGCATCTGCTGTACTCATAATACACTAAATTATTCGTTAAAGAAAAGCTGTAGCAAAAATTCGTTCTTTCCCGATGACACCATCACTACGTCATCATATAAACTTAAATATATCATTCAGTATCTTGCCACGGCTTGGGAAAAGAAATATTTTTCACTTTTCCTTAGAAGCTTGATGTCGTCACAGGGGGGTACTCTGATATTTTTGTACATACGTAGCCTCGGGTTATTTTTTTGTGTTCAAAATTTTGAATTTCAATATTTTTGGGGGTTTTCAAAAAAAAAAAATTGGGGGTATGAAGATTTTATGGATATTTTTTTGGGGTGTCACCACAAAATTGGCCTATATTTAGGGGTCATTTCTATGCATTTTAGGGTCTTTCATAAGGGCAAGGTACAGAATGGGGGAGGGAGCACAGTGGCTCAGTGGTAGAGTGCTTGACTCGAGACCGAAGGGTAGCGGGTTCGAGCCTCACCGGCGTCACTGCGTTGTGGTCCTTGAGCAAGACACATTTATCCTAGCTTAGTACTGGTTAAACCCAGGAAGAACCGTCCCGCATAACTGAAAGATTGTTGAGTGGACGTAAAGAATCAAATCAAACAAACAAACAAACAAACAGAATGGGGGATATTTTTTGGGGTTCCTAAAATTTCAAACATTTTTTGGGGTGCCTGATATTTTTTGGGGTGAACGGTAGATGCTGGGCCCGAGCCTACGTATACAGAAAAAAATTAGAGCAGGCCTACCCCGAGTAATAATTGAAATTAAAATAAAGATTACAATTATTTTAACTTAATAATCAGGACATCGGTTATTTTGTTTTCCAGAAAATTTGCAAAATGCTGAAAACTTCCATGTGAGATTATGAAAAATCTAGCGCGATGACATATCCTTTTTATTTCATAAATTGACAGTCCATACATAGAACAAACTGTATGCAAAGAATTAAAAATATTTCAATGTGGGAAGTATTACCCACAACTGCCCTTAAATTAGTAGGCCTAAACCATGTAAACCAGGTGAGAAATAGGCTAGATCTAATCATGAACTGAACTGCGTGGACGCTTCTCGACCCAACATTAACTTACGAAAATTCAAAAGGGAACATCTAATATCGTACAAAATGTTTGACAGTCTGGTGGCAGAAAACCTCAACATGAAAAACGCTTTTGATCCGGCTTTATAATAAGTTAAACTTCTCTTTGAAACACGCTTAGGTGTGCTATTTTTGCGCGACGCGACGTTAACTTTAAGACGTGTTTTCTCGAAATGACGCCGTCCACCCAACTCGTACCTTTTTGCGTGACGGGTCACATATGTAAAGTAGAAAAGCCGTCCATCAACAGCACGTAAATTGCCTGATTAATACATGGGTTTTTGCCGGTTAAAACACGGTTGTTAATAGCGTGCGACACGGGTTTTTATGCAATAATTAAAGTAAAAATGAGTCTTCATCTACATCCACACAGTACGTTGTGTATGCGAGCGGCAAACGCTGTGGTGAGTTTGCGTATTTCTGCATGCTCACCTGATCCTTTGATGCTCAGTATTGCGATCAAAATTTCACTATGCTGGCATTATTTTATGAACTTTTTATATCATATATATATATTGAAATAAAATACTATTCGTTAAAAAAATTAAATATAAAAATTGAAAAAATAAAATATCAAAAAATATAAAGAAAAATACACTAAATAAGAAAATATCTAGAATAAGAAAATACACAATGAAAACAAATGAAAAAAAAATAGAGCATATCAATAAGCCTATAAAATGCTAAACAATGGGATTCGAGCCCTTAACTTTTTACATAGCTCACGTGCATATAATTACAGCTGCCTATCTATAATCCGTTTCTTGTTTACTGTCGTGAGTTGGCTCCCGGTACTGTTAGTTTAACAGGTGACCGGGCCCAGGGCGACGACAGTAAATATGATTCGCACTATACCTACTAAGCCACCGAGGATTTACATGCCATGATCATTATTTATCGCTAAATCCGTACAATTGTCTTACCTGCAGTGTTATTATTTTTTCTGAATGAACTTGTATGAATGAATAACGGTATTAAGCTGCCACACCTGTTCTTTATTGGACTCTATCCATGACGGACAATACTCTTACTGTGTGAGATCTATAGTTGTTGTATTGGTCATGCCGTTACATATTTATTGGAAATGTTGTTGCACGAGCAGTAAGTGGTAGTCAAGAAATAACCGTTACAATCTTATTTACCTTTCCCGTGCACTTAAGTAGACTCGTCTGACCTTTTATCCGTCTGAGGTCAAAATTGACCTATATCAGCTAAGATTGGCCCCGCCAACACTCAAAGATTTATAATCATTTTTGACAGTAAAATTGAAATGATTGTATTATCCACCTGTTTAAAGATATGAGCCGCGACATGAGATTTCCAACAATGTGGCATTTTGACATGAATAGACTCAGGCGAGCCTGTGCCGCCTCCTTTTGAGCTTAGAAACTCCAAATGTTGTCCGGTCAGTAGCTTAACAGTCAAAGAATATTCAAGTGACTAGCAAAAGCTCTGACCTGACTGCGCATATGCGCAGGCTGGTCTGAGCCTTTGCTGGTCGCACATACCGCATTGTTGGAAATCTCATGTCGCGGCTCAATTATGTACATGTAGATATTTGGATGCTCTACAGAACCGTCTCATTGAGACGGTTCTTTTGAGTACCCACAAAATATGTTTTAATTGAGAAATAAGAAATTAAATTTTATGCTACGCACTCTTTATAAAATGTCTGAACACTGGTTCTTTGGCAGAAGTTTCTGTTGTTTGTTTGATTTGATTCAACAATTTTAGCTATGTCGGGACGGATCTTCCTTTGTTGAACCAATATTAAGCAAGGATTAATGTGACTTGCTCAAGGACACAACGCAGTGTCGCAGATGAGGCTCGAACCTGCAATTGGTCAGTCTCGAGATATGCACTCTACCATTGAGCCACTGCGCTCCCAGAAGTTTCTGGTGACAATATGTAGATGTACATACAGGCACGTCTAAACCTTTACTGTACTTATATGCAAAAACTGTCGCTTCCCGCTTCACCATTTACATGCAAAAGTAAGTGAGCATGATCAGGAAATACCACAATCACACACTGCAGACTAACCAAAAGCACCATGAGGAAGAACCACAGAACACAAACAGTCATATGGAATAGGGAAGACAATTAGAGGAAAGTAATCAGCTCTCTCTTCCTCGTAAATATAATTGCAAAACTAGAAAAAACATGAAGTAATAGCCGATTTCGTAGATTAATAGTTTCTTACTAGCTGTAGTCCCGGCAATATGCCAATCCAAACGACAGTGGTGGCTCAGATTGGTACAGCGTTAGATTGGGGATTTAATGGTTGCTAGTTCGAGAATCGTCAGAGACAGTGAGCTATTTCCTTGAGTCAGACGCCATATCCGCTGCTCAGTGCTAGTTCAACCCAGGAAGACAGGGAATCGTCCCAGTATGACTGAAAAACTGTTGACATGGTCATAATACATGAACACTAACGAAATGATGAAGAGAAATAGATTTTTTTTCAGTGTTAAATTGTTAATTTTAAAGTAAAGAAATCCGTTACATTCTCGTTGAATCGTCGAGATCCGTATCCAGTAAACGGCGACAACCGTACCCAGCAAATTTACAGTTCATCGCCGGACAGCAGTATCACAAAAATATAAAAGTACCACAGAGGCATATAACTACATGTACGTTCACAAATTTAAGGTAATCATGTATGTTTATGATGTGTCTGCATCATATCGCTTCGATTTGCCAATTTTCTTGGAAATACTGATTTTATTTAGTTTTTGTTGAATATCCGTTGAAATCCGCTCAGCATTAAAACAGGCTAGCAGCCAGGCCTGCAAATCATTGAAAACAATAGCTATCTATTAAAGAAATGGTTTAAACACCCAAAATGTCGGAACACACACTAAATTAGCACACTTACCGTCGAATTTGATGGGTTTTTTTAACTGTCGACAGCCGTACCGACCGGTCGAAAGCCGTACTCCTCGGTCGATAGCAGCTTTACACAGTACCGTCCTGGTCGCCAGCAAAAATAGCGAAATTGGTATTACCCCCGTGCATACCGGTAAAACAGGGTCGGTAAGGAGAAACAAAAATATTTTTAAGGTTGGCCTTGTTTTCAATACTTTCATAAAACACAGATCACAACGCTATAGGATTCCTTAGGAATACTACTAGTAGTCCGAACCCCCGGGAAAATCACAAAATTCTCAGCCAGCGTTCAATGTTCGGCCATCATCGGCCTGTCAACTGTTATGCCATTTAAATGGCGTTTCACCAGCGGGAAAATGATGGTTGAATCTTGATACGGACCCACCGAGAAGCAAATTGATCCTCTCCCTCCTCTCATAAAATGACGAAATTGGATCCGCGTATGCTTTGCGTTGTTTTCGATACTTTTATAGCCTATTCATTTTTTTTTACAAATTTCGTATATAATATACTTTTATCAAATTCTTGCCAAAGTTTGAATACCGGTCTCTTTGGACAACCAAGATGGCCGACATAATGCCTACCACATGTGATTTGCACTTGTAGTGATTCTGACTAAAGTCATTTATCACCCGATCTCTTCCAAATTTCATATCTGTATCAATTATATAGAGGATCTTACATGAGTGCTCATGTTTTATTGAATTTATTAAACGAGTTGGGGAAAAGAGATAAAATGCGAGGCTTGCCGAGCATTTTATCTCTTTTTCGCAACGAGTTTAACAAATTCAATAATACAAGAGCACGAATGTTAGATTCTATTTATCATATGGCATAAAGATATCTTTGAAGTTTCATTGCTGACGGTAAAACGTTATGATATTGTCATTTTGTACGCAACGTTGTTATGGACGTCATAACGTTTCCCGTAAATCGATAAACCACTAGTGGTTTACAGATTTTATTGCATGGCGTTATTTCACTCCCAGACGCGACGTCATATGATAAACCAAACTCTCGTCCAAGTTATCCGATGACTGAAACAAAGATAACCACCGCCTGTTTGTTTGCACTTGTCGACACTCCAACCTAGTCATTTTAATATTGTTTGACTTCTTCCAAAGGGATCATTGACGGTTTGGGCCTTATACGCCTATTTTTCTGACATCTAGAACGCTGTTTTCGAGCTTATGGTGTGATGCATTTAGTATCGGTGCAATAGGTGAAACTTATGGCAAGAGCAAGCTATCAAAATGATTAGAAAATGCCTTCGCACTCGAGAGATATGGCGGGGTAAACGGGGAGGGGGTCTGAAATTTCATGACAATGTAAAGTGATTTAAAAGTGTTTTTTGCAGTTGTTCTTGATTTTTTTGGTAGGCATGTGGATATCTACTGCATATATGATATGCAGAGTATTTACTTATCAAGATTATTGATAAAATTGTTTTATTTTGTAATAAAACGATAATGGGAAAATATTTTAGAAATCACCTGTACATTTTTGACTATATCTACCGAAAACAATTGATAACAGAAAGCTCAACACTTTTGAATGAATGAAAGTGTCCAATTTAGCATTGCAAAGTATAGCTGGTCTTTGAATTTTAATTTTGCTTGTTTGAAGAGCGTGACATGTCAAAAGGTTTTAAAGTGTCCGAATATTTATGGTATGCTTATAACTCTTTGCATGCCAGCGGAGGATTTAGTCGTCTTCCAATAACCTTTGCAAACAGTTTGAACCAAGATCAAGACCAACATAATGTTGGTCATGA
The DNA here is from genome assembly GCA_964019695.1 of Loripinus fragilis. Classification (NCBI taxonomy): domain Eukaryota; kingdom Metazoa; phylum Mollusca; class Bivalvia; order Lucinida; family Lucinidae; genus Loripinus; species Loripinus fragilis. The sequence goes on from OZ026521.1 coordinate 35,631,956, forward strand.
TCTGCATCTAAACTGTTTGACACTCGGATAGTGGTCCTGGGTGATTTACAAGGTATTTGTAAAAACTTAATTTTGAAGCAAAAGTCAACAGAAGATAATAAAAGCATGAACAATTACCGAGCATGCAAATAGCAAAATAATGTGTCATTAAATAACATGGTAATTTTCTATAATGAAAAAATGCATAAACCTTGCTTATTCTACTCTTAATCTTTATGTACTTTGTATTAAACTAGCATTTATTCTTGAAGAAAATATGCGCAAGGATGTAAAAGGTTACTGGCAAGGGTGGCTTGTGTATTTAGACTTATGTTTAGAAATGTCTTAATTATTTTGCTGACTTATCTTTGTAAAACGTACTATAATGATAATAAACTACAATGCTTACTTAATATTGGCTTTATTTGGCCATGACGGACATTGTATAACAATTGCTAACATTTCACTTCAATTGAAAAGATATTCTTTCAACATCAACACAATATTTAACCATTCACAATGTTCACATATTTCTCAATGTTCAATATCAACAATAACAATTCACACAAACATCATCATTATTCAAGTTATAGCAATATCACTCAATATTATTCTAATTTTCTGTCTATTTCACTTTTGAGTTAGACTTGATAATATGGAGGGGTTCCAACCATATTACAATTTTGATTGAGACGGCCGCATGCTAAACCTAGCATACAGCATGTTCGAACCTAGCATACAACATGTTCGCAATATTCCAAAATTGAAGATCAATTTATGCATCAAGTTATAGCAATATCACTCAATATTATTCTAATTTTCTGTCTATTTCACTTTTGAGTTTGACTTGATAATATGGAGGGGTTCCAACCATATTACAATTTTGATTGAGACGGCCACATGCTAAACCTAGCATACAACATGTTCGCAATATTCCAAAATTGAAGATCAATTTATGCATTCGCGCCACACTTACTTTATGTCTAATTAGATTGAATAATATGTTAGGTTTCCAGCCTATCAAAATTATTCAAATGGCTACAGGCTAAACCCAACAGTAACATTATTGCAAATTCAAAAAATTGATGTTCAATTTATGCATTCACAAGCGAACATGATCCACAACACCATAGTGTTTTTCTGAGATTTATTGAGGGCTATCGTTCATGTTGAACATTTGTTGAATGGGGATTCCAGCCTCAATAGTCTTTCATGGTTGCCCATTTTCAAATTATACATTTGTGTGCAAACATTATCAACAACACTATAATGTTCTACCATGATATATGGAAGGCTACTAGCCATAATTTAAATTTTGTTGAAGAGGACTTCCAGCCTCAACAGTCTTTCATGTTTGCCCATTATCAAATTATACTTTCATGTGCAAACATGATCCACAAGACCATAAAGTTCTGCGGTGATTTATGAAGGGCTACCAGCCATATTCAACATTTGTTGAAGAGGGCTTCCAGCCTCAACAGTCTTTCATGTTTGCCCATTTACAAGTTAAACATTCGTACGTAAACATGATCCACATTACAATAATGTTCTTGTGTGATTTAGGGAGAGCTACCAGCCATATTCAACATTTGTTGAAGAGGGCATCCTGCCTCAACACTCATTCATGTTCCCTAATGTGATTTCTGTCGCACTGTGGCATTCTTCTAAAGCAGCTGATAGTGTCCGTCATGACAAAGTATTGGTAACCATGGTTATCACGTAAAACGCACCTGAAATATACAACAAAACAGCAGAAAACAAACAAAACATTTAAGGGGAGGGTCGAATGGGTGGGTCAACAAAACGTCCTTCGAACACCATGCTGTTCTTTACGTAGCCGAAACGAAAAAGGCAGATAAACATGTGTATGAACGTATCTTTGCAGCCTGGCTATTTATATATATATATCTGAAACAAGCGTACGCTTCTTAAACGTTTGCCACCCAATTGAATTGAAGTGTGATTTCTCAATAATAAATGAATTTAATTCAAATCGAATTAAATTGCAATAATACAAAGCAATTTAGGATGCTGGTGGTAGAGAACTTCATTACAGTCGTGTATTCCTTATTTGGTAGAAAAAGCATTTAATGGACTTAAGTCCTAGGTTTTTGGGCTACAGAATATCCCTCCCCCTCGTAGCCAGCAAGCCACTTTCACACAATGTGTAAAATATGGTAACACACATGTAGGCAAAAGCTTTTGCTGGCACAAGGGATCGATATTTTATAAACTGTTTTCTGATTTTTTTTATATTTTAATGTAACAAATAGTAAGTGAGTATTATCAGGAAATACCACAATCACAAATTGCTGACAAACCCATGGTACCGCGAGGGAGAGCCTAACAACAATTACGAGATATCAGGAACACGAACTAATCAAAACCACCAGCTCTCTTTTCCCCATCAAGACGATTGCAAAATTAGAATGGACATGGAGTAACGTACAACAAAACATAGAACAATTACAGACCCCACAATGGGAGTAACAATAAACAACAAGTCAACAACAACAGAACCACCGTCTTAGAACGGACAGCAGCCTAAGCCACCGGGGGGACTTAAATGCGTTTTACTGGTACCAAATCTTCGCCCTAGATTCTGCTGTTGTTGAAGTACTCGCATGGAAGCCTTCTAATTATTGCAATATATCATCACTCTAATCAAATTAACACACTATGATGACACAAAGAAAAGGGCTCACGACTCACAGATAGTCAGAGATAAAGAAAACCTAAAGTTGAGCCACTTTTAAAAAACTGAATAATATACCCCAAATTTTACATCCTTGAAGCATTTAATATGGTAAATGGATTCCAATTTCATAAAGTACTCAAGTCAGGGTAGATTAACTGTGAAGAACAGGACGGTTGGCAAACTTCCATTTTTTACTGAAAACTATAGGCACTTGCCCATAGCAAGTATCAGTGGATCACTGACACTTGCTATGGGTAAGTGCCTAATGTTTTCATATATGGATTAGTAAATTCACCAGTCTCTTTCCCAAGATTACTATTGGTTTTGTCCGATGAACGGTAATCATGTTATTTTGTTCTGGTGCACCATTCATTTGGTCATTTATCATTGGATTTTTCCAAAAGTTCACATATCGACTTCTTCCATCAAGCTATTCTTCAAGTCTGACTATAGGGTTATCCAATTAACGATAATCAAGACCACTACCAAAATTGTTGCGCATATCAGTTTGAACTTTTGGACACTCAAACTGTTTTTTTTTTCAAATTGAATATGAGCCGTTGTATGAAATTTCCAACAATGTGGTGTGTGTGACGAGAAAAGACTCAGACCAGCCTCCACATATGAGCAGCTTGAACAGAGCCTTTGTTAATCGCTTGAATACTATGAGTGTTAAGCTACTGACAGAACATCATTTGGAGTTTCTAAGCTTAAAAGGGGGGCTACACAGGCTCGTCCAAGTGTACACTTGTCAAAATACCACATTGTTGGAAATCACATAAGTGTCAAGGCCCTTATATGGTTTATTTCTTCTTGCCCATGTTGGGATATTGATTGTGTCATATGAGAGGTAACCTAAACGGTCACCAAAATGCCCCCTTTTTTTTACTGCAGAGCGCTATGCGGGCCCAACTGTTCTAGTTCAAATATATATCTCAACCAAAACATAAGTCATGTGTATCAAAAATTAGTCTAAATTAGTTAGGTTCATTTAAGCATATTATAAACGAAAATAAAACCCTTTTACTCTAAAATACTCTGTTTATCCCAACTCATATTGTAGCTATTCTATGTTTTAGCAAGATTGAATCTTGGGATGATGTTTTATTTAAGTCTGTATATGTTATCCTTTGACCCTTCCTTGTATTTCGTTTCGACAAGATCGGATCTAGGGATTTACATACTAAAAGTTTAGTAGTATCCTTTGTCTATGTAATATCTGATTTATATGCATTTGGAATTCAGTCTAGCCAACTTATTTATTAACTTATCAACACTTTTTAAAAGATAGCCAGACTCAGCCTCCAGTTTAGGTTACAGTTTAGGTAACAGTTTAGGTAACAGTTTACGTAATAGTTAAATACGTTACGTTTAAGATTGTATTCTCTTATAAAACAGAATTTTGATCTATAGTTATGTAACTAATATGGGAGCACATATATAGTTTTCTTATATAATTTTTGTTGTGACCAATTTAAGAGTTTGTTGTTAAATCATGTTTACATCTATTGTGACCAATTGTGAATTTGTTGTTATATTCATGTATCTGACAAAAAACTGTACAGTTTACGTCAATAAAATATATGTTCTGTTCTATGAAGTTTGACTGTGTATTTTCAGATAGTAAAATAATCGTCCTAGGCGCTGGTATGTCTGGCGTATCAACTGCAAAGAGACTTAAAGAGCTTGGCTATGGCAACATTCAAATTCTTGAAGCATCCGGTAGAGTCGGAGGACGTCTAATGCATGAAAATCTTAATGGTGTCAATGTTGAACTTGGTACTTTGATGGTTACAGAAGGCGAAGAAAATCTCCTTGTGGCTGGGCTTAATACGTACAATGTATCCTACAAAGCACTTGATTATGATGATTGGATTGTTCGCCACACTAACGGCACTGATATTACAAGTACTGCTGATACAGTATATGAGAAGTATTCAGATGCTATTGACATAATTGAAACACACTCAGAAAAAGTTCATGCCGAAAACAGACCTGATTTTACCATGCGATCTGCCTTGCTGAAAGCTGCTTGGGTGCCAAAGAATTTTCTTGATGACGTTATCGAGTATTTTGAGTTTGATTGGTTATATGGTTATGATCCTATGGAGACCTCTGGTAAATATGCCTTTATCAATGATCCCGATGAAAGGCTAGATTCATATGGTGATATTGTCATGATAACAGATGCACGAGGGTACGCTGATATATTAGAAAGTGTATTAAATGAAGTAGTTGGCACTGATACTGATATGCTAAAGCTCAACAAGAAGGTGACACACATTGAACAAGATGATGACCATGTGACGGTACATACAGTAAGCGGAGAAAATTACACAGCTGACTATATCGTTGTGACATTCAGTATAGGTGTTCTCCAAAGCGAGAATGTCAGATTTACACCTGGGCTACCTGAATGGAAGATGGATGCGATACAACAATTTCAGATGGCTCAATATACAAATGTGTATGTACAATTTAATACAGCATTTTGGGATGACTATGAATGGATTGTGTATGCCGGTGAAACGGAGCCTTTCAATATTATTATGAATATGAACATATTTTATCCCGGATCTAATATATTGCTATTAGAGGCTTCTAATCGCCACTCTATTCGAATTGAACGTCTGACTGACGATCAAGTAATCGCTGAGGTGGTCTCAAAGCTGCAGAAAATCTACACTAGAACTGGTATTACCGTTCCATCACCGGATCATTATAAAATCACTCGGTTTTCGCAAGATCCACTTTTCCTCGGTGCATGGAGCAACTGGCCTCCTGGATTTACGAAGGATAGTCATGATGCCCTGATTGCACCGACTGGCAGGATCTACTATGCTGGAGATTACGCTAACATATTCCATATAGGGTATCTTCAAGCGTCGCATCTCTCTGGTAACGCTACTGCTAATGCAATTGACAGATGCATACATGAATCGGAATGTCCAACCTACAGGCCAATATATGCTGCACGTGGCTGTCGCTATGCATATGCAAGCAATTATAACCGTACAGTCAGAGAAGACGATGGGTCGTGTCGTTTCTCGTGTATTTCTGGGACAGAGAGGCTGAAATCAGCACATGCCTTTATAATACTCAGCATCACAGCCTTGCTTCAAAGTAAGCTCACGTATCAATAGCAAAAAGATGACATGGCGCTGCATTGTTTATCACATTTTACAGAAAAACCTGACGTGTTTAAAACGACCACTCGCAAAAAGACCAGAAATTGATTTTTAAGATTAATTATCGCTTAATGCATGATGAAAGTCTTGCAGAATGCTAAGGGGTGCATTCTGAAATACTTTCGACCCCATTAAGCTACCACATCGCTTTAAGACCTTGGATTTGTCTATTTTGATGGGAAGTTTTACACAGATTTTATGATATGAACTATGTTGCGAAAAATCCGTCGAAGGAGCCGTTTTAATCCCTTGTATACTAATGAATTCTTCCTTCTGGTTAGATACAATAACCTTGGGACAGGCCATTGTACTTATCTAGGGGTATCGAGTTGTAATTTTAAAACAATATTGTATTTTTTGTCTGAAGATATTGTTTGCTTTAAAAAACAGTGAAGTCCCTGATGAAAAGCTGTAATATGCCCCATTACATCTGGGTAATCACTGTTTAAGACTTCAGAAAAGTGCAAAAAATAAGGTAACATTTCGAAATTGGTTATATCTTCTAAGTAAGCTGTTACTGGGCTACATATATAGACCTTTGGAAACAAATATAGTCACCCCCGATGTAGTGTATGTTACATTTTTCATTGAACCTCCTTTTAATCAATAATGAATCTAACATAGGTTGTCTTTATTTTTTTAAACCCGTTTATGTTCTTCAGTTTGGTATTATATTAAAGACATTTAATTTACCTCCTCAAAACTGCAAGCATTACGTTTCGATCATATATACATTTGAGTTATAAGATGTTGAGCATGGTAGCCCCATATCACACAAAAAAATGTCAAATGTAATTCTCTAGGTCTTGCGCTGGCTAGAGACCCCCCATCCCCCAGGGGGAATTTTGTACACTATGATTTCCTAACACTACATTATATTAGCCACAAATGAAATATATTAGCCCTCTTAGAGTGGCAGCGTTAGCGTGTAACGTCACGTTACGTACGTTACCCGCAAAATAACATTAATCTTTACTGATAATGTCTCCAACGTGACATATTCACACTTTTTCTGAAATTCGGAAGAGTTTTAAGAACTTTGTATGACACAGTTGCATGTTTTTAACATTCATTTATATAAATGTATTGAGTTTTTGTCGTTGTGCATGTTACTTAGTGTTTCATATGTTATTTCCAAGTATTAGTATGGCAGTTATTGACTATACATGTATTACATCCGTCAGTGAATATAGCAAATCTATAAGGCTGCTATTCAAATGAATTGAAGTTCCTTATTATGGTGTCTTACACTATTTTTACAGCCCAGGTTACTTACGTTACCCTCCGAATACCATTAAACGGTCTCAATAAGGTCTCCATTACGACCTACTTGTACTTATTTGCATGCTGGCACAGGTCTATGTACTTCTTTTTACTCTGGCTCATTTGCTGTGGAAGTAACTCAAAACATAAACTACCACAAACCCTATTTTCTTTTATAGAGACATCAAATATAGTTAACATAATACTCATGGAAAGTTTGTAGCATACAGTGCAATATGTGAGTAACAACTTAAAAGGTCAAAGAAAATCCATCAGGTAGAAGTTATATTGCCAATCTAGCAATTCTTCGTATATTATCCAAGGGTTTAAAGAATTTTACAATACAGCTTATTAATCCTTTATCAGATTCATCTTGCAATGATTTTGCAATATGCTAACAATGGCGCCATTACCTTGTAATGGCCAATTACATATATTACCCATCAACATCTTTGAGAGTTTTAGTAAATGACATGACTTCTGAAAAGTGCAAACCATAAGGTAAGATTTCCAAATTGGCTATATCTTCTAAGTAAGCTATTTTTGCATCACAGATATGGACCTTTGAAAACAAATATGCATCCCAAAGTGTTACGTATGTTACATAATTTCATATTATTCCTATATAAATTATTTATGAATCTAATATAGTTTGATATTTTTTAAAATAATGTTTATGTACCCTTTGGATACTGCAAATATTACGTTTCTATCTTTTATAAGTTTTAAGTTATTGAGTTTTGAAAACGGTAACCCCATATCACTGTTCTGGTCTATATTCTACATGACTTTTATATTCTATGTTCAAGGAATTGCATAATAACCCACCATCCCCACGGATAACCCCTATCCCACTCTTTTGGCTGAATTTTCATTAGAATATGGATGAGTATGAAGATAGTAAGTAGAAAGGAAGTGAGTATGATCAGGAAATACCACAATCACACACTGCAGACCAACCCACAACACCGTGAGGAAGAGCCACAAAACTTCAAAAGTCACAAGACATCTATGGAGAGGTATGTGCATTACACAGATCTTACAAGGTGAGGAAACACGATAAAACAGCAGCCTTTTGGATTATGTACATAGATATAGTAGAGATTTATCTTCTTTTCAACAGATCCGAGTGATTCATTTACAATTTTGGGCTTATGGGTACTGGATCTCGCTGTTTCCCATACCAGTGAGTCCAACTGCAAACTTATGAGTCCAGAACACTATTTTTAATGACAAGTCTGCAATACTATTGCATCCTGGGACTCGCTGAATAAAAACTTTGCATCCCAGAGACAAAATTCTGCGCAAAAGATGCAGGATGCGCAGGTAACAAAATCACTGTCTGATCCTGCACCGTAAATGGTTTATAACCTCGGGGTGGGGGTACCCTATATATGACATAGTACAGAAATGCGTGCCGAATAAACCCCCTTTTCAGCGCCCTCAGGTATATGATACCCCCCCCCCCTTTTAAAAAAGAAAGTATATGAATGCCCTTATTTTTGGAATTTGAATGGCATACATTTTCTAACACCCATGTACGTATATGAACATATTTTTCGCTCAGATACCCGTCAAGCCTTTGTTTTCACATTTACATAAAGCAGGTTTTCTCGTGATGAGGGTCATTTGTAAACTTGTTTACAAATCACAGAGGATATGAAAGGGTATATAAATTCAAAGAACAGTATATGAATATGTCAGCTTAGTGTGAGATCAAGTATATAAACAGGTTTTTTTTTCAAAGGCGGGTATATGATTGGGGTTGGTTTCAAAATACTGACTTGAACACCCGTACCAAAATTGCCCCGTCCCCCCCATACAATCACAGAGGATATAAAAGGGTATATAAATTCAAGGAACAGTATATGAATAGGTCAACTTTCTGTGAAATCAAGTATATAAATAGGCTTGGTTTATTTCAAAGGCCTGGCATATGATTTGGGTTGGTTTCAAAATACTGACTCGCACACCCGTACAAAAATTACAAACTTTTCACTTTATGTCTATGTAAATTGTGTGCAATTATATTCTTTGCTACAATTAAGTTGTCCTTATTATGCTCAATGGATGACAAGATATCACCTAGAACTTCTTTACAGCGATGAGGCACACCAAACTGCGTGTGCAGTGTTGGAGACAGGGGCAAACAAACCATTCTTTAGGACCCCTGTGGATTTGAATTTAGAGCAGATAATGACAATGCTGATGTTTCAGTAATCAGTGCGTGCAAGAAGAAAGTGGATAGTGACTAGGTCTGTACTAAGTGAGCTTGTAAGCCATTTATTTGAAAGTCAGGACTGAAAGAGAATGCAGATGACACCAAGCTCAATTAAGCGTGACAATGTAGACCTGAACAAGCTTATCACTGGGATCGGGACTACTGGGGACCCTTTCTTACAGACTTTCGAGATGAAAAGCTCTACTGCATTTCACAGATAAGATGATATCTGAGAATGTTGCAGGGAGCATTTAGCAACTCAGACACAGAGACAATAATGGTATAAAGAGTTTAATACAGGATGCTCCCTTATGGTGACAAATTCCTTTCAAGGTGCAGAATACAAGTAAACCCATTGCATGCAAAGGAAACTTCAGACATGAGACAAGAAGATAAAGAACATAAGGCCGCTTACTTTATCTGCTTATAGTTAGAGCTAGATCTGAAAAAAGTGCTTGCTTATCCCCTTATATCCTTTGACTTTTGCCCATATTGATGGACTTAAAATATCTACTGCCAATCAACTTTTTTCAGTAAGCTCGAGGTGAGGTTAATCACAGATGCTCCCAGAAATATAGATGCTTGTATTTCCTGGTACATTCTCATGTAGATTTGCCTTAAACTTTTGGTGGTCAAGCAAATGTGACTCTGTCTCGTCTTGTCAGACGTGCAAATCATGTAGATTTTGCATGTGACACTTTAAAATATTCATCAATTAATGATATTACCAGAGGAGATCATGGTTTGGTATTAGGAGAGGTAAATGTATCTGGAGCTGAACAGGGCATACCATAATATTTTACTCAAACTTTAAAGTCAGAATCATTTAAGACATCTCAGTTGAGATTCCTGGCAGAAGTGTGGTACCGAAATGAGCATGCGAACGCCATGTTAGCTGTATTTCGGATAAATGAAGTCTGCTTCAGATACAAATTATTTGATGAACAAATGACACGTCAAGATGTCTTTGACCTAAATTGATACAATGTAGAAGTTGATACCTGTATTGTCTTGCATGTTAAGCATGCTTGTGAACTAATTGTTCAACCTAGTATTGTTGTCAAATGCATCTATACTGCCGTTCTCACTATATTGCTTTTCCGTACAAATAACTAGGAAGGGATTGGTCATTCTAAGGCGGCGGTTCTGTTGTTGTTGATTCGTTGTTGATTATTGCTCCCATTGTGGGGTTCTGTGTTTGTTCCATGTTTGTTGTACATTGCTATGTGTCCTTTCTAGTTTTGCAATCATCTTGATGGGGAAGAGTGAGCTGGTTGCTTTACTTTGTTTGTCTTCCTGGTGTCTTGTAGCTCTTCCTCACGGTGCCGTGTGTTGGTCTGCAGTGTGTGATTGTTGTATTTTTTTTATCATACTCACTTTTTTCATACTCATTCATTCTTTTAAGATGCAGCAAAAAGGTGATATGGGTTATCACGCAATTCCAAGGACATAGAATACAAGGCATGTGGAATATTGACCAGCACAGTCTTTTCAGTCGTGGCTGGCCATGTGGTGTAAGCTAGCTATACATAGAGTTCACAGCTAAGAAACTAATAGGGCTGGACCAATATCCAGGCAAATCTTGGTCTTATCTGAGCATAATTTATTCACATTAAAAGGAAAAGGAACTTGCAATATACATATTGTACTGTAAGAGCTTGGATTAAGCCTACTTTGTGTCCCTTCCTCACGGTGCCATGAATTGGCCTGCAGTCTGTGATTATGGCATTTCCTGGCCATAATCTATCATTCTCTGAAACTATAATAATTGTTGATGACAACACCATTGTATTACATAAGATTGAATTATAAATCTGCTCTATCTTAAAGTTATTAAAAACCATGTGATAACCAGAGACAAAAGTCATTAGTTTTCGTGGGCTTTATAATTTTCTATATTTAAGTGTTAGAAAGCTTTATTGGCATGTCTTATTCTGTTTTATATTGATCATTGATCATTATATATTGTTAGCTGTCAAGATTTGCATTTTACTACTGATATAACATGGTTTAAAGTATAAACCTGCAAGGGTACCTCCATTTTAGAGCTATTTTGAGATATTGCATGCCAGGGGGGTATTCCGTTGCGCATAGCACTTTTGTGTACCAGCCGATTTTTTTAAGAGTTTGATTTTTGAATTCAGCGTACTTTTCTACATAAGAACACACCTTCAAACCTTTTGGCCTCAACCACTTGATTAAACCTATTACGGGCTCTCGGACTAAAAACCAGAAGAAATTTTAAAATTTGTTCACAAAAGTAATTTTAACAGGTATATGAGTCAGCACTTGACTCCGATTATTAGCTCACCTGAGCCTAAGGCTCAATGTGAGCTATTGTGATCATTCGATGTCCGTCATCCGTCATGTGTCGTTCGTCGTCAACAATTACTTCAAATGACATCTCTTTAAAAACTGACTGGATTTAACCAAACTTGGTAGAAATTACCCTTATACGGCCGTCTTTAATAATTGCTGAAATGGTTTCTATTCTTTGCATATCTTAGTAAGAAAGAGGACTCAGATCAGGAATCGATACAATCAAGCACCACACCTGACCCAGGATACCAATGGGAAGTCATAGAGGCTAAAATAGATTTGCGAGATAAAAACATTAAAAAAATGTAGCATAATCTAGTAGACCTCTATCAAGTTTGTACAAATTATGCCCTGGAACCAAAACTGGCCCATCACATGTTATACATTAGGCTTATATAAGGAAACATGAACAAATATTATTATCTTAAACCACAAGACCTTGGTATTTGGTATGTAGCATCACCTAGTGGGCCTTTGACAAGTTCAAATTATGCCACTGGAGCCGCAGGTGTCACATAGGTTTATGTAGTTTTCTGAAGTGAAATCTAGTTATGTTACATATCGAATTAACAGGGATGAAGCATAGAACACCATGAAAGCAGATATTCTACCCTTTTACATACCCTCGACCTCTGGATGTGATAATAAGGTAAAACATAATTGTTGAAGGTAGTCGTGGTGCATATCAAGTTAAAAAGAAAGGAGTGTAGAACATTCTAGTATAATGTTTGATCTTATGCACATCCTAAACCTTTTTGGTTGGGTAAAAAGGTCAGACATTGAAAGTGTGCATATAAGCATATTTCGATTGAACTTAACGAATTGGTAGTATATGCGTGGTTATAGTCTGAGTGATACCCAAGATAGCCGTAGGCGTTGAAGAAATAGCATTTATATCCTCTGCTCATAACAAGGATTCAGGTAAGCAATCCAGAGCCCAAGGGCCCTCTCGTTTTGCTATTTTGATTGTTGTTTCCTAATTGTTATAAAAGAGCAAACATCATGCTTATATATTTTTTATTATACTTGTCGATGATTACCATTTGAACGAATGATTTTGATTTCGGCTTGGCAAATACCTATTTTACCATAACGAATGAAACTTAACAGCGATGAATTCTGTGCTGACGGTATGCTTAGAGTGGCACGAGGGGAAAGTTGGACTCCCTACCTGGAAATGTTGAACCCTTATTTAAACCTTGAAAAGTTATAATTTTATCTGAATAAACCATTGGTGTAACACTTTAAAACTTTAAAGTTGAGGACTAAAAAAAGCTTGTCAGAGCTGTTTTTCTGCAAGTCGGGTTTGGACACCCCCCAAAAAACAATCCTGGATTCGCGCATTCATGCCCCTCGTACCAGCGAAAGGGACTTACGAAGGATCTGAACCTGGACACACAAGTCTATAAATGCTACTAGAGGCTATACCAACTGAGCTATGGTGAATGATACGATCCGAAGCATTGTTTGAACTTATTATTTCTGTATGGACGGTAACTCTGTGTTTTTCTTTTGAAAAATACGGAGTTAAGTATAGTACTCCGCAATCAACTACCTTGGTTAATTTAATTCAGACAGGCCAAGCTTTGATCTGCCTGCTTTTGCAGCTTCAATAGCGATTTTAATCCTTCGTATACTAATGGATCCACCCTTCTGGTTTGATACAATAAACTTAGGATGGTCCATTGAAAATATCTAGGGATGCCAGGCTATACTCGTAGTTTTCGAATCATGGTGTATTCTTTTGTTTGAAGATTTTTTCACCTTTACAAACAGTGTAGACCCTGATGAATTGCAACATTCGATTCAATTATCACAAAGGTAAACAACCAGGCATGGTAAATGTACACTTACCCCTAAAAATGTCCCTATTCTCTAGCCCATTATGATATTTTCAAAACGCTTAGACATGTAGAGTGTAAGTGTCACATTGTTACAATATCAAAGACAAATTCTGTCTGAAAATTTCAGATTCATATCTCTAAAAGAATAAAAGTTATGGATGTGTAAAGAATGGATTGTTATGTAGTCTTAATGCAAAAATTATAAACACGCGATTAACTTTCACTAAGATCCTATATAACTGACATGAAACCTGGAGTTCGACAGAATCAGTTTGACACTGTTTTTAAACAATAATTTAGATTACTTGTGCGTTTATTTGAATTCAAAGTAAGCTTTTTGGGTTAAGCTGTGACACTTTTTAAGGGCACCCCCCCCCAAAAAAAAAATAGGGTCGGTGTATACAGGACACCGTAGAAATTCAGCAAAATGACCAAATGACATTCTGATATGTTTAGCAGACCACAGGAAGACAAGGGTAACATAATATTACAAACTGGTTGTTCTTCTGAAGAAATTTTTACGCGAAAAACGTCTCTGAAATAATGTTTTGGTGATGCTTATCTCATTTCTGAGTGTATATTTTCCAACACTTTTCACAATATCTACTGAATCTGTTGAAAACGGTATGGCATTAAGCGTAGAAATCACCAAATCATATTACTTGACTTTTCGCTTACTGTAAAGGCGGCGCCTCATGAATGAGTAATTAGGACTAGTCAACCTTAGGCATAGGTAAAGGCTGAAAAGGAGGCGTGGTTTTATTCAAAAGTAACTGTATCATCTTGTGCCACCACCTCAGTCATTATTTAATCCTTAAAACGCCAGCAAAATAACTGCATCTGAAAATGTCTATTTAACATAACCAGGGAGGCAAACATTGTAGGAGCATTCTGATCTGGGTCTACACCGTTGATCTATGAGGCTTCGAATAGTTTAGTGGACGACAAAAAACATACATTTTGAGATTATGCGCTTTAAGGGTTAATAAATGTGAGTTCAGTGTATATACACTACCGCCCGCGTATTTGTCCTGCGAATTCGCGTTTTATGTGCGTTTCCAACGCATTGTACGTGCGTTGAGTTTAAATTGCGTATGAAACGCGAATCAACGTATTTTGAAACTCATGAATATTCATTAGCAGCCCCCAACGCGTTTCAACGATAAAATATGCGTTTCTCGCTTTAGCCAATCAAATCGTTCTGTTACAACGCAGTGATGCGTAAACCAATCAAAATTTAGTTGACCTTGCTCAATGTTTACATGATTGTTATTGTTTAGCTTCGGTTTGAATATTTTTGATAAGACTTGTCTTGCAAATCTCAATTCCCGTTTCCTTTGAGCTTTTAAAGCCCAATTTGAATTAAATATCTCACTCCATTCATTTATCAATATTTTGAGCTGACTATCACGACTTTTCAGCAGAGAAATAAATGGAGTTACTCAAGGCCGAAAAATGAATGTATAACAGTAAAATCACATCGATCTTCATCAGATA